>OY856415.1:368845686-370148186 GCA_963693085.1 Alisma plantago-aquatica | reverse complement strand
AAAATAATCAGAAAATCTCAGATCTTAGATAAATCATAGAAAATAGCACCATTATCAGAAAAATATAAATAAAGTACCAAAATTCTCAAAAAAAAATGTGTAGAACAACATGAAAGCATAATACCAGACTTTGATGCATTAATCTCAGTGATATCATGTAAGTTGTGAAATGCTTATTTCATAGATAATAAATATTAAACCATGGCCTAAAATTATGATAATATGTCACTAAATCCTTATTCTTGTTTATAATCCATTTCAGATCAGTGATTATGATGATGATGCATGAAATCATGTAATTTTCTCCATATGGCTAATTAGGGCTAATAACCCTAATTAATATGCAACAATTACAAGTATGCTCAAAAATCTTGGAAACTCCAGAATATATTCATAACAGTATATGGAACACAATGTGAAACTAACATATCAATATTATGCACATAATTCATGATTATATGGTTTTCACTCATAATTAATGGTTTCTAACCCTAATTGGATTAATGCATGTAATCTTGGGTTAATATAAGCATGTACTTATATGAAACATAATAAATAGATGATCTATGTTGATCCAACAAATAATTGGAAAATAAGATTAGTAAGATAAGCATAAGAAGGTAAGACAAGTAGTGATGAACATATTCTAATGACCTAAGTCAAACCCTAACATGAACTAGTTTAGGGTTAAGATAAGATATAAGATGATGAGAATCTGGTGATGGCATGTAATCTTGTCTTAATCAGGGTTTGACCTGGGATAAATAGTTGACATGAGGAATATGTGATTAGAATATCTGTGATCAAGGTACGCCCTTGCCTCTTACTTAGCTTATTATACAATATGCTTGTATTATATGTGTAGTAAAATACTTGGCATATGATATTGGATGAAATGATTGTTCTTGTATGATATCTTGTTTGATTTTTCATACTTATGGCTATGAACACATGAAACATAATGTATTTGTTCCATTATATCCAAGCACTTCAACTCTTTGGTAGTCAAGTGCTGGAAAATAAAGTACTTCAACTCTTTGGTAGTGAAGTACTTGAAAGTGATCTAACTCTTTGGTAGTCTGATCACATTATGAAATGATCCAACTCTTTGGTAGTCGATCATAAGGCATTCAATGCATTCAGCATTCAGCGGTCAATGCATGGATGATATAATGGAAAATGTGCTTAAAATATGTGTTCTCTTTTGTTAATAAACATTCTTATTCAAGTATGCTTTTGTTATATTTCTTTTGTTATTGCCAAGTATTAGTTATATCTTATTTCCAAGTATTAGTAATGAGAAGTATATAAAAAGATACGTAGGCGTACTCAGTACAATATTCTTGAATATGGTGTTGACGTGTACCACATGTAATCTTTTGTTTAGGTTGTGGACATATGCTCTTAAAGAACCAGGATAGTCATAGAGTTGTGTGGCAAGTTGATGTACAGGTAGACCTATTGTCTTAAGATCATGTTGTTTAGTATAGTATATGTATATGTAAAAGTTTGTTGTTCAATATGTAATATCAAATGTTGTAACAATTCATTTTGTAATTATATGTTGAATGGTGAGCATGCGTTGTATGGTTTTATTATTGTTCATGTACATGTGCTACCGTTGTTTTCCTTCTGAATTCCTTTAATTTTCTTCTTCTTAGTCTAGGTGGGGTGTTTAAATTGAGATTCTCACTGAGGTGAGGTTTCAATTTGGATGTCACACATCAGATTAAGTTTTAAAAAATGTGGGGACGTCACAGGTAATGTGTCCAAATTGGGTGGTAGTGCGCCCAATTTGTGGAGTACAGGAATAATAAGAAATTAGTAGAAAAGTCTCAACATAATGATGCAAAATATTTAAACTAAAGCACCTATGATTGTGCTAGTACGCCCAATTATGATGTGAATGTGCCTAATTCTAAGGATACGCTCGTAATAGTGAATGAGCACAAATTTTAACATTATATGCCTAATATTTGTAGTAAAGAGATCAATTATGGAGGTAATGCATCCAAATTTGGTGGTAATGTTCTCAATTCTTACGGTACACATATAATAAGAAAATGAGAAGAAAAATCTCAACAGAATGTATCTAATGTTTATACTGAAGCGTCGAATTATGTTGCTATTGTGCCCAATTTTAATCTGAATGTGTCTAATTCTTAGGGTACACACATATAGTGAATATGCACAAATATTAACATAATGTGCCTGATATTTGAAGTAAACACTAGTACAGAAATGGGTTATAATGTCCCTACGTGTAGGGTCGGTTTTTTCCAAATAACCGACCTTATATGTCTAAAAAAAATACGGGCACCACTTCAGACCTCTTGGGTCGTTTTTCTTAAAAAAACCGACCTTGTAGTGTATCTCTATATGGTCGGTTTTCCAAATAACCGACCTTATATGTCTATAAAAAATGTGGGCACCACTTAAGACCTCTTGGGTCGCTTTTCTTAAAATAACCGACCTTGTAGTGCATCTCTATAGGGTCAGTTTTTATAAAATAAGCGACCTTATAGAAAATTGGTTTAGAAATTCATTTACAAGTTTCCCGCGGCAAAATTTTGCTTGATTTTGGCTTCGCGCCTCGATCTATAGGGTCGGTTTTTCCTTATAACCGACCCTAAAGGGCTCCTCAGTCGACAAATTCGTCGACCGAATAAGAGCTAGATTTCACGTATATGAGCACCTTTAGGGTCGGTTTTTTCCTTATAACCGACCCTAAAGTCCTCTTCGGTTCAGCACCTCTAAGGTCGGTTTTTCCTTTAAAATCGACCCTAAAGGCTCCTCGGTCGACAAATTCGTCGACCGATAACAATTCTGGATCCAGTTTACTTCACGCATGTATAAGCACCTCTAGCGTCAGATTTGTACTTATAACCGACCTTGGAGCTTTTCTCGGTCGACAAATTCGACAACCGATAAGGAGTCAGATTTCAAGTGTATAAGCAACTTTTAGGGTCGGTTTTTTGCTTATAACCGACCTTAGAAGTCTATTCGGTCGACAATATTGTCGACTGAGATGAATTTTGGCCAATTTAGTTCACGCTTGTGAAAAACTAAATTGGATCCTAAGTTTATCTCGGTCGACAATATTGTCGACCGAATTGGACTTTAGGGTCGGTTATAAGTAAAAAACCGACCCTAAAGGTACTTATACTAAGGAAATATGACTGTTTCTCGGTCGACGAATTTGTCGACCGAGATAGAGCCAGATTCGTTCGTATAAGCTCCTGTAGCGTCGATTTTTCTTTATAACCGACCCTAGAGGGATTTTCGGTCGACAATATTGTCGACCGAGATAAACTTAGGATCCAGTTTAGTATTTCACACATAAATAAGTACCTCTAGGGTCGGTTTTAAGGAAAAAACCGACCCTAGAGGTACTTATACGAAGGAAATCTGGCTCTTTTTCGATTGAGGAATTATTCGACTGAGACAACATCGGTCGACAAATTGTTCGACTGAGGCCAACCTTGTGAACCTCCATTTGCTTGAATTAAAAAGGAAATATTCTAATAAAATATAAATTAAAAAAAATCGTAACGGCTAGAAAATCGACCTTCGTAACGGCTAGAAAATCGACCGTCGTAACGGCTAGTTCGATCGACCGTTGGCCGACTGGGAGACGACCGTTGCGGACGTCGGTCGACAAATTGTTGACCGAAATGGGCTCTGTTTTGCTATAAATAGCACATAAAATGATCCATTTCTTCACACCTTCACATTCTCACTTCTCTAGCTCCTCTCTAGTGTATTCTTGTGAAAATATTTAGCTTCTCTACATCCAAGTCTTGCTTGCTACTTCTCCATTTCAGAGCAACGAGATGGCTTCCTCATCAATGCATGGAAAGAAGCAAGTTGCAGCCAGGAAAGGAAGGACGGTCTCTCCAGCGATGTCGATCATCAACGACACAGCTGCAGACGACCGCTACCTCAGGCTCTCCTTAAAAACTCCTCTTCCACGACGGCCAGTCGACGTCATGGACTTCCACAGCATTGTCGATTTGGAGGAACTCTTTGAGGTGCAACATTTGACTGATTTTCTGATCCCCTCCTTCCATTCCTACTCCTCCAAAGTAGTTAATGAATTATATGCCAATTTAACCCCACATCCTGACCATGATTCCTTCTCCTCTATGGTTGGTGGGTATGGATTCCATTTTACTGAGGAGGGTATTCTTGATATGCTTGACATAAACATAGAAGAATATAAAGATTTTCTTGATCTCACCACAGGAAATCCACTCAACAAACTCTCCCAAGTTGACACTACAACTAGCCTTAGTGATGTCAAAAGAGCCATCTTTCAATCAAATACGACTTGCCATGAATATAGGGGTACCTATTATGCCATAAATTTAAAACCTGAAGCTAGGATCATAAATCTCATTGTTGCCACCAATATCCATCCTAGAGCAAACAAATCTGAAGTACCCACCTTTCGTATGTACCTTATATATGCCATTCTCAAAGGTATTCCCATAAACTTTATTCGTATCATCCTTAAGAATATGCTTGAGTTTTCTGGCAATCCACCTTATGCTGACTTTGTATGCCAAATCACTCAACATTTTCTTAAGAAGAATATTGAGGACGACTTAGGTTACACATGGGATAGAAAACCCCAAAAGATAAGTAAAAATACGGTGGAAAAGATGGGAATCGACTTTGGCCACAAAAGGGCTAGGACTGAAGGGGAGACATCCACCCAAGACATACCTCCACCACCTCCTCCTACCAACCTACCCCATGATCCTATTACAAACATCTTGACATACATTGCTGGATCCCAATATTGCCTAAGTAGTCAATTGGATTATAATCACCATGTCATGACTTATTTAAACGAAAGGATGCAAACTCTCTCTCCTAACCAACCTAATGAATATCCCTATTCCCTTAATCCTGGCATGATAAATCCATACAATCCTTCCTACAACTACTATCAAATTCCACCTCCACCATCTCCTGATCTCACACATACTCAGTTTTCCCCAATTCAACTTCAAGACATTGCTGCCCACTTTCGCTTTGATTGTGTTCCCACCTTCTTGGAGGCTTATGCCTTAACCAAGATAGGTGCCTTGGAGTGGCAGACACTGGTCAAATATTATGGAGCTGAGCCCTTTCTTGGAAAAGACCTAGACATTGATGTAATCCTTCGGTCTTTTCAGTGAGATTATGAGATATCTTTGTAATGATTGTAATGGATATCTTTTTATAAAGCAAGTATGCCGTGCTTCATATTATAAAGTGTATGGGCATTAAATTGTTATGAATAAAAGTGTTTTCCATGGCTTCATTTGGACATATACATGTTATATAAGAATATTGTTATTTCAAATGATTGAAAAATAAATTATGGCTAAATTTGACAAAGCATCACTTGGTTTTAAAATTGAATATCTCTTTAAGGGGGAGCATAGAATAAAATTAAGAGGGAGAACTAAAGAGTCATACAAAATGATTATATTGGATATCATGTAAAATCTTGTACAAGTACTTAGATATCATGTAAATCAAGCATTAGATCTTACCTAGAAATTTACAACACTTAGATAGGTCATCCCCTACAATAGTGTCACAACCGCACACTCATACACACACTTGGTACTTAATTTAAAACATTGAAACAGGGTTAATCTCGGTCGAAAATATTGTCGACCGAGACACTCTCGGTCGACAATATTGTCGACCAAGGAGGACTTAGGATCACCTCTAGGGTCGGTTATAAGCACCTCTAAGGCACCTCGTTCGACAAATTCATCGACCGAATAAGAGCCAAATTTAACGTGTATAAGCACCTCTAGGGTCGGTTTTTCGCTTATAACCGACCCTTAAAGGTTCCTCGGTCGACAAATTCGTCGACCGAATAAGAGCCCGATTTCACGTGTATAAGCACCTCTAGGGTCGGTTTTTTCCTTATAACCGACCCTAAAGGGCTCCTCGGTCGACAATATTGTCGACCGACAGAAATTTTGGATCGAGTTTAGTACTTTTCAAAACGTTATAAAGCATTGGGATCTCAATCTTTTGTCTCATTGTTGGGAATTCACATCCCTCAATACCACCATCATCACATTTGCTGGATCTGGGAATTCAAACCCTTAGTTCATCACTAAACATGGTTATCAGTTATCAGGTAACTATTACCTTCAGGTCATCTGACCAAGGTATTCAGGATATTTGTTATACAAGCATCTCAATTTCATATCAACCATATCAATTTCATATCAACATCATGCAATACAAAAATAACATCACTATTCCCTCATTAGGGTTAGAGTTTCCCATCTTTATCAATTAGGGTTTCACATCATCATCCCATATTGAAATTTCACATAACATTATCCCATATTAGGGTTTTTACACAACATCACCCTATATTAGGGTTTCACATAACATTCCCATATTAGGGTTTCACATAACATCATCTCATATTAGGGTTTCACATAACATTATCCCATATTAGGGTTTCATACGACATCACCATATATTAGGGTTTCACATAACATCATTATTAGGGTTGTGTAAGCACCTTAGAGCTCCCTCGGTCGACGAATTTGTCGACCGAAAAAGAGTCAGATTTCACGTGTATAAGCACCTCTAGGGTCGGTTTTTTGTTTATAACCGACCCTAAAACGCTCCTCGGTCGACAATTATTGTCGACCGACATGAATTTTCAATCCAATTTAGTTCACGCATTCTCGGTCGACTAATTTGTTGATCGAAAAGACCTCTAGGGTCGGTTATAAGGAAAAAACTGACGCTACAAGTGCTTATTCGAAGGAAATCTGGCCCCTTTCGGTCGACGAATTTCTCGACCGATAGATATCGGTCGACAAATTTGTCGATCGAAAGGAGTCAGATTTCCTTCTTAGAAGCACCTCTAGGGTCGGTTTTTTCTTTATAACCGACTCTAAAGTCTTCTTTGGTCGAAAATATTGTCGACTGAGATAAACTTAGGGTCGATTATAAGGAAAAAACTGACCCTAGAGGTGCTTATACGAAAGAAATCTTGCTCCTTCTCGGTCGACGAATTTGTCGACCGAAAGGGGCCAGATTTCCTTCGTATAAGCACTTATAGCGTCGGTTTTTTTCCTTATAACCGACCCTAGAGGTCTTTTCGGTCGACAAATTCGTCGACCAAAAATGCGTTTGAGTGTTTTTAAACAACCCGACACGGGCACCGTTTATCTTTAGCGTCAGTTTTTTGTTGTTAACCGACGCTACAGGTCTTTCTCTCCGTGAAAAAGCCGAAACTTTAGTCTTTCTTCCTCCCGTGAAACCCTTTTCTCTGTTCTATTCTCTCTCCCGTGACACCGCGAACCCTTGCTTTTTCCTGTGTCATTCCGTCGTGAATGCCTTGCCTTCTCTCCGTGAAGCCGTTACCGTGAAGCCTGTGCCACCTCTCCGCGCCGCCAAGAGGATCGTGGTGTCCGTACGTGAAGACGTTGCCACCTCTCCGCGCCG
Organism: Alisma plantago-aquatica; assembly: GCA_963693085.1. Taxonomy (NCBI): domain Eukaryota; kingdom Viridiplantae; phylum Streptophyta; class Magnoliopsida; order Alismatales; family Alismataceae; genus Alisma; species Alisma plantago-aquatica. Next base: position 370,140,704 of record OY856415.1, on the reverse strand, counting down.
CAAAAGTTTTGCCTCCTCTCTACAAAAAGAGCTCGTCGTCGCCGCCTCTCCACTCTTCCATGAAGGTCGCTGCCATTTCCAAGTAAGTTCGCCGCTTCCTTCGTTCCTTCGTTCCCGCCTTCCTTCATTCCCGCCTGCCGCCATTGCTGCGTCCAGGTCCATCTCGGTCGACAATTAGTCGACCGAGAGCCCACCTGCGCGCAGCGTCCAGGTCCACTCTCAGTCAACGAATTCATCGACCGAGAGTGGACCTAGACGCTGCGCGCAGGTGGGCTCTAGGTCGACTAATTGTCGACCGAGAGTGGACCTGCTCCTTATTTATGTGGGAGCTATAAATGTTTTAATCATATTTGTTGTAATGTTCACAAATAGTTCTGAATATTATAATGATTTAAATCTTTGGACTGTTGGAAACGGCCTTACTTTGCTAATTTGTACAAGTATTTTCCATATTATATGATTTGATAACCCAATAATAAAAACATGTCTTTTTTCATATGTATTCATTATATAAATTTTAGAAATTAATACTAGATTAGACATGTGTACTCCTAGATTGACACTTTGGGGTTGATGCATGATGTTTAACTTAATATATAAATATGAAAATAATGCATTTATATATTAACTTAGAAACCCGTTCAAAATTTACTCATTAGGAGTAAACTTTGGATAGTCCCTGGTTTGGGACTGTTTTTGGATATTTTAATCTCACTTAGGATGTACCTGTATAATGTATGTTTAGTTTTGTAGATTATTTCAGTAGGATTTCTTCATTTGTTCTCTGGGTACATATGTGAGTGGTTATTTGCCATTTACATCGGTGTACTTGGAGAACTTAGGGGAAATGCTGTTGAAATTTTCTTCAAAACTAAACATACATTATACAGTTACTAGTGAGATTAAATATTCAAAAATGGGATAGGTGGTACACTTTAGTACACTTTAGTATGATGATTCCACTCCATTCTCAGTTGGTTTGCCAAGTGTAAATGTTGAAGATAACACCGATGAATATTATAAACGTCAAGACCATGCTGAAGGAATTTTCCTTGACTAACAACTCAACCAATACTAAAGGCATGTATTCTTTGAATTATTTATTTTATTATCATGTATACCTCATCACTTGTGCTTTTATTATCACTTATTTTTTTATCATGTATACTTGCAGGTTCTAAAATGGTGAGTGAAGATGAACATTCTGAGCATGAGCACCATGAGGATGGTAGTGGTGATGCTAAGAAAAGTAGAGGTCCTACATTGATGCGTAGGCTGCAAGAGCTTAGGGCTAAAGGGGATAAATTGCCAGTCCAGTTTGATATGACAGGAGCACCTGTTGGGGAACATGCTAGTGCTTTCAAGCATTATGTAGGGGTGACCGCGCGCAGTAAGGTGGCAATAGATATAGAAAATTGACATGATGTTCCTAATGCCCAAAAAGACCTCATATGGAAAGATATATCTGTGAGTGGAAGTGATATTATTTTAATATGTTTTTATCTATTGATTCTAATTTAGTTTGATTGGAATTAATTCCTTTTCAAAACAACATTATTAATTGCTTCTTTTGTATGTATAGGGTGTTTTTCATCTAAATGAAAAAGATCACAAGAAAAGAGTGCTACAACATTGTGGTGTACGATGGAGGGGTTTTAAGACATATCTTATAAGGGAATTTATAAATAATCCTAAACTAAAGAAGAAAGCTACAGATGTATATATTTTTATAGATCCTGAGGTGTGGGAAAGATTTGTTGCAGCTAGAAGATCGGAAGATTTTCAGGTAATAAAGATTGTGATGTATTGTATGAATATTTAATTTTATACAATTAAGGAGGTGAATCTTTTTATACATGTTTGTCAAGTCTAAATTGCAATACCTCATTTTAAATGATCAGGCTATTCACCAGGCTCAAAAGGAAAGACGGGATAAAAATGTGCATGACCATCGCTTGGGGCCCGGTGGTTATGCCTTCTGCCGCCAACTACAAGAGAAGCAATCCTCTTCTGGAGAAGAATCTAGTACAACTCAAGTTGAGCGACCACCCCGACACTTGACATGGATTTATGCTAGAAAGAATCGAGCAGGTGAAATTGTCAACCCTGCAACTAAGGAGGTGGCACAAAAGATGGTAGGTTTATCCCAACTAAGTAAAGTGTAACTCCCACAAACTTAGATTTATTTATATCTAATTGATATTGTGATTTAATATTTTTATTAACTATGAATAGATTGATCTCCACGAGCAAAGGAAGGAAGGAAAATTCATCCCAACTGGCTACATGGATGAACTAGCAGTTGCTCTTGGTACGAAGGAGCATCCTGGCCGTGTTAGGGGATTAGGAGCTGGCATAGGATTCAAGTCTTATTTTGGCCCTTCGAAATCTAAAAGAGGTCGTGCATGAGGTCTTACACAAGAGGAGGTTGAAACATTAGTAGCGCAGAAAGTAAAAGAAATAATGTCTTCATTTCAGCCTTCTCAACCTATTCATACTGCGCGTCTCTCAAGTGATGAGGTACTAGCCCATGCTCCAGCTGTAGAAGGTCATGGGAGCACTCCCGATGACCCACCACAACAATCTGCAGTAAGTTTTTGTTCTATATGTTGAGTTATTAGTATGATAAATATATGATAATGTATATAGTTGTAACATGTATCTGTTCTACTGTTTCTTATATAACTTATATTATTTCAATCTAGGTTGGTATGAACTGTAAACTTGCAGTGGAGGTTCCAGAATATAATGGTGTGGCAGCGGGCAAGGTGTACAACCTTGGTGGTACATTGCATTGCCAACAAATTACTGATGACATTTGTCGTGTGTCCATCCATCTTGTGTATGACGGAATGGGGGACAAACCACTACCCATACCTAATCCTGAATATAGTACAGTTGAAGAAGCTGAGGGTGCTATGGTGGGTTGGCCTAGACACTTGGTTATCAATGACAAGGTATACCTTATTTCTACCATATTTTTCATATTTGACTGCATATATGAACTCGTGTAATATAAGTATGTAATTTAATTAACAGGTTTGTAAACCAAAAAGTAAAAATTCTACTAGTCATCCTCCTATGCCCAAGCCATCTTTCATTCCTGAAGCTACATTCGACGAATTGGGAAGCAAATGTAAATGTTTGTGTCGATACTTAGCCAACCAAAGCTCAGGATTACAAATGTTAGTCAATTTAACAGAAGATGCAGTTGGGTGGGACTTTGAGAATTTAATTTTTCTTGATGATATTATAGAGTTGTTCCAATATGATTGGCTAAATACTTCGGTAATAGAAGTATGGATAAGGTAAGGATCTATCAATATATATATATATATATATATATATATCAAATTCCAATACACATTTTTAGCTTAGTTCTATATATGGAAATAATTACAAATGTTTTACAGCCATTTATATACTGAGATCACAAACTTTGATATAAAGAATGTTGGATTCTTATTTCCTTCAATCACTAGTCAAGTGGAGATAAATTTTGAGGATGTGAATGAGTACTTCTCTACTGCATTCAAATATTTTGCTAGTGAAGGGAAGGAAATTATCCTAATTCCTTTTAACGTGCAGTAAGTATTACTATTCAATATAATTTTAATAATGAATAAAATTATTTATTTTAATGTTTGTTTTATTCTTACTCAGAGGTAGACATTGGGAATTAGTGGTGATTTCCCCTAAATTGATGACTCTTTATTATCTTGACCCAATGGGTAAAACAACAAGGAGTCACAAACTGAAATTTCCAGCTATGGAGTAAGTATAAATTTAGTCAATGCTTCAACATGATATTTCTATTTAGAATTTCTATTTTACCAACTATTATTTAATTGATAGAGGTATAAAGGCTTTTCGTGATGTTGGAGGACAAATACCAACAAAATTAAAGACATTGACTTTGAAAAATGTCAAGGTAGCTACTTTGACAACTGCTTAGTCTTATATGTATTAATTTTCAATTCTAATATGTCAACTCTTATAGTGTTATCTCAACTGCTGTTTATAGTAGTTTACTAACATTAAGTATGATTCGTTATTTGTAGTGTCCTATGCAAAATAATGATTGTGCTTGTGGCTACTATGTAATGAAATATATGCAAGCTATTATCAAACAAGCATCACATGACATTCAGACTATAAGTCAGGTAATAAAGAATAACATCATAAATTTACAAGTGATTGTAGTCATTTTATAAAATATTAGCATGTGCATTTTCTGTTACAGATCTTTACAACTCAGCCTTACACCCTTGTGGACTTGAATGAATTCTGAGAAGAGTGGTCATATTCTTTTCTAAATGAAGTCAATATAGCATTGGATTAAATATGTCAGCTCCATTTATGTATGTGGTTTGAGTACCCTTTCATATTTACTTTTGTATCTGATTAATATCATCTCAGACTTGCAATCTATCATTTTGTAAATTTTTATGTGATTATGAATCATTTTTTCCATGAATGTGTGGTTTTGAATGGTGACGGTTGAGCATCAATGCTCCCCTCTCCCAGAATATATGAATCTTCTTGTTCTTCTGTTCTATTTCATTTTCTGCAGAAATTTTAAAAAAAAATCGTAACTTATAGCGTCGGTTTTTTAAATAACCGACCTAAAGATTGAATGACCACTTCAGTGCGATCCTCGGTCGAGAAAATTTTCGACCGAAATATTTTCGGTCGACAATTTTCTCGACCGAGAGAGTTTTACAGGGTCAGTTTTTTTTGGAATAACCGACCCTAAAGATTGAATAAACACTTCAGCGTAATCCTCGGTCGAGAAAATTATCGACCGAAATAAGAGTTTATTCAATCTTTAGGGTCGGTTATTTCAAAAAAAAAACGACCCTGTAAAACTCTTTCGGTCGAGAAAATTGTCGACCAAAAATATTTTGGTCGAAATTTTCTCGACCGAGGATCACACTGAAGTGGTCATTCAATATTTAGGGTCGGTTATTAAAAAAAAACGACCCTGTAAAACTCTCTCGGTCGACAAAATTGTCGACCGAAAATATTTCGGTCAAAACTTTTTTCGACCAAGGATCACACTGAAGTGATCATTCAATTTTTAGGGTCGGTTATTCTAAAAAAACCGACCCTGTAAATGATATCGGTCGAGAAAATTGTCGACCAAGATCGTTACAGGGTCGGTTTTTTGGTATAACCGACGCTATAGACCAAATTCTGTAGAGCAAATTCTCACCTGGGTCGGTGTTTTGCGTCGGTGTTTACTCTGTAAGGTCGGTTTTATTTGGTCAAATAAACCGACGCTATAGAGAAAATTCTATAGCGACGGCCACTTAGGCGTCGGTTATAAAGTGACGCTGCAGGCTTAAAAAAACCGACACTACAGACCATTCCTGTACTAGTGAAAGTGCTCAATTATGGTGATAATGCGTCCAAATTTGGCGGTAATGCGCCAAATTCTTAAGTTACACACAATAAGAAATTGAGCACAAAAATCTAAACATAATGCTACCAATATTTATACTAAAGCACATAATTATCGTGTTAATATGTCCAATTATGGTGTGAATGCGCCTAATTCTGATGGTATTGTAATGAACCAAAACCTATAATCTTATCCTATTCCATAATTAGAAGGCTTGTGAGATCGGTTCTCTAGATTTGATGAAACAAGGATAAAATTTTACCCTAATGAATAATGTTAATGCATATAACATATTATGTAGAAAAAGATTATGAAAACAACATTACACATTTACATAATAACTTGATTATGTGACAACATATAAATAAATTCATAAAACATGTTACATATATTTCCTTTTCTAACTAATATTCACATAATGGTTAAATAAGAGGAATAAAAAGTGGAATCTTCATGTACAATCATCTAAATTAAAGTGGAATTAATGGACTAAAATTTTTTTAATGAGTAAAAGGTGCACTTTAGTGCATGTTAATAAAAATGGAAGTCCATGTGGAAGTTGAACCTATCAGTAAGGATCAAAACCTTTGGTTGGCTCTTGTTACACGAAGCTATACTAACTAACAGCAAAAGAGTCCAACAAAGGATCACCAGCGATGGTCGTTGTCCCAGGTGTTCCGACCATGACGAGACCCTGCTTCATTCCATGAGGGACTACAGTGTAGCTAGAGATGTATGGGCTAAAATTTTGGCTGGTAACTTTCACAACGACTTCTACATCATCATGGATGCCAAGCTGTGGATCAATGGACAACTCCAACTCAACAAGGATAGCGCAAACAGGTTCCTGATCTCATGTTGGCATATCTGGAATGCCAGGAACAGATTTATCTTCGACAAAGAGGCAACTCATACGATGTCACTGGCCAGACGTATCAAGAGGGAGATCGAGTTCCAAAAGCAAGTGTGGCAGAAGCTCCCGAACTCTCTAACTCCCAACTCAAAAAAAATGTCGACTATCACATGGACAAAGCTAGAAGAAGTCACAGTAAAATTCAATGCTGACGCCGCCATGAGTGGTGGCATCGCCGCAGTGTCGTCGCGGCCAGGGATGATCAAGGGCTATGGATGGGAGGAGCAACATTGCTAATCACCACCAAGGATGTCACCGAAGCTGAGCTAGAAGTGGTGGGGCTTGCCCTGGAGTTCGCCACGGTGAACAACCTCAGTTCGATCTGCGTCGAGTCAGATTCATAGGTAGTTGTTTGCATGATCAAGGAAGAGGCTTCTACTAACACAAGATATGCTAAAACTATCTACAAGATTCAACGCCTTATGCGATCAAATTGGGAGGTGAATCATATTCGCAGAGATGGAAATATGGTGGCAGACATGTTGGCTAAAAACAACATTAAAAACACTTAGAGGTACACTACGTACCCTCAACCCCCCGGTGTTTTGTTAAACTTACTAAGATTGGATTTATGTAATGGTAGTAGTACTACCATATTTCTTTATCCTCATTTAATTAGTGAATGTAGCCTCCAGTTGAATTTTGCTCGCATGGGGAGGGAAGGATGAATAAGATTGCCTCCCGAATTCACTAAAAAAAAGATAACTCTTTAGGAAATAATGTGAATATAATAGGACACAACTTATTAAAAGTTGATAGGTATGATGCAATATTGTAACACATATAATGTCAATGATCCTAAAGATAATTATATTAAAACTCACAAAAAGGAAATCTTAAAAGACAAATATAATGGTGAAAACGTGTTCCTTGGGTCCCAATTACTTTGAGTGTCAAGTTTCTCCTGATTTGAACAATCATAACTATCCTAATTATATTGAGAATAGAAAAGGTAAAATAAGGCCAAAAAATATTTTATTGAACATATAAATATTCAATAAATAGTACAAACCAACTTGTGTGGATTATATATATATAATTTAGGAGAAGTAATAATAAAGAGAATTGTGGTATAACATAATGGGAAAAAATATTGTACGTGCACGTTAAATCTATGAAAAAGTTATCATGGTGGAAAATCTTAAAATGTAATTACGATCAACATACAATATTTTGTTATAGAAATATAAACTAGTAATTGTCAAATACATGGGATATTTTAATAAGTTAAAACAAAAGTTAAATAAGTAATTCTCTTACTTAATTTTGAAATAAATAAATGGAATCAATCACGTTAACATATCATAAAGGAAACAAAAATTTAACTCAATTATATATTTGTTTGGAAACAAACAAACATTCCCAGATTTGTAAAGCCTTGTAATCTCATGTAATAATTCATATGGTGATCCTTTCTCAACGGCCAGTGTGCCAAACTTTAGAACCCTAAGTTTGATATGGGTTTTGAACTTTGACAAGTTGACAAACATCTTGAAGTATGTTGCATCCCTATCTGTCATATTGAGCAATCACCAACTTTATCTCTCTCTTGGTCCTATGGACAAACTAGCCTACACAAATTCTCTTTCTTCTAAGAATTTATTTCATGTGAAAGATTCTATGTTGATTATGATCTTGTGATCATCTTACTTTGTTGGATATTCATATTGGGCTCTTGTATATAACCTGTTCATTTTATTCTATGTGAAACCCTAATTGTGGATATGAATAATTTTGCCCACTTTTGTGGTGGATGTTTTATATTGTCCATTTATGTGATGGAAACCCCATTAATTCTATTTATACGACTAAACTTTTACTTGCCTCCACATTTTGCATGCTTTGTGATTCAGTATCCTTAGATCTGTGTAAGTACTTTGGATTTTATGGGGTTATGTGCCCTTTATTTTTGGGAAGGAGGTTATGTGCCCCATACCTGGGTTTTTTTCCCACTTTATAAATATCTGGGAGTTTGCTTATGTGTCTTACTCTATCAGGTTTTAAGGTTATAAGCCTTAGCCACCATTTTTATTTATATTTCTCTAGTGCTATGTTTATCTCACATGCATGCATGTTGAATATTATTATGATGGGTTTTGTGCCCTAAATTCTTCATATGTGCTTTTGTGGCACAACTCTTATATTTTATTAGTGGAAGGGATTCTTCTTGATTATCATATTATTGCAATTTATGTTCTCTTTACATCCACTTGGATAATACTTTCCTCTACTATGGGAAGCTTTTTGTATTTGATGTCCTTTCTCCCCATGTTGCTTAAATCCCCTGATCATTATGCGCATATCGGCTTTTATGTTGATAATTTCCATTTTTTGTCTTCTCTTTTGGGGTACGCTTCCAACCCCAAGTATAGAACAAAGAGGATAAAACAAAGGTTGACCAGGACAACGTCAAGAGTAGATGAACCTTCTTGGGAGATAGATTCGAGTTGGTTAGATACTCCTTTGTTGATCCTATGCTATGGTTAGTTTTCATATGTATCACCATGTGTGGTGAAGGAAGGTGACAATATCAAGCATTGTAATAGTTATATTCTGCTACAACAATTGGTATCTTGAAGCATACTTTAGAAAAAAATTAATTATCATCCCTTTTGCAAAAAAAAATAGTTGTGTGTTTGACATATGGGATGTCTCCTTTTATTTGATTTAGTAGGGAGTGGATCCCCTCCCGAGTCCTACTTCTTACAAGTATGCTCATAATAACGAATGAGCACAAATCTTACCATAATGCACACAATTTTTTTAGTAAAGCAATCAATTATGGAGGTCATGTGTCTAAATTTGGTGGTAGTGCCCCCAATTCTTAGGGTACGATTAGAATAGAAAAGGAGCAGAACAATCTCAACATAATACATCCAATATTTATATTGAAGTGCAAAATTCTACTGCTAATGTGTCCAATTATGGTGCTAAGGTGCCTATTTCTTAAGGTACACACAAATAGAAAATGACCACAAATCTTAACATAATGTGCCTGATATTTGAAGTAAAAAGCTCAATTATGGTGGTAATGTGTCCAAATTTGGTGGCAATGCACCCAATTCTTAGGGTACGAGCATAATAAGATAATGAGTAGAAAAATCTCAATATAATGATGCCAATATTTATAATAAAGCACGTAATTATTGTATAGCACATGCCCAATTATGGTGAGAATGCACCTAATTCTTAGGGTATGCTCATGATAGCAAATGAGCATAGATCTTAACATAATACGCCCAATATTTATAGTAAAACAATCAATTATAGAGGTTATGTGGGACATCGTTCAGACAAAACATTATTAACTAAGTGGAAGTGAACATCAACAACGGAATTACTGAAAATCACTAAAAATTAAAACCATTTTCAAAGAGATCGAAACATAGGAAAACTCTTTTATCAAGAACCAATGTACTTTATTTACATCCTGGTTCATAAGTACATATTCTGTACCGTCTCTTCTCGAGGATTACAAGCATTGACTGCCTTGTTAAAACTATACATAGACAACATAAGAATCTTGAGGCATCAAGCCAAAATCTCAGTTTGGTTCATTAAAAGTATTGACTACTAACTCCGAGGACCTGAGAGTACAGAGATGACACATAGGACTCTCTATACAAACATGACAGCCAGTGTCTCCACCTGGAATATCACTGTTGTCCCTATTGTTGTTACTCTTCCCCTGCAGAAGGGTTTCTGCCTCTTCTTCTGCGTCTACCTAAAAAGTTGGATCCCACGGGGGTGAGACAATTGAAATTGCCCTAGCGAGAGATATAACTCTCCGCCGGAAATATTATTATTGCAAATTAATAGAATAAAACTGAGCAGAAGAATCATAAGTATTCAATAGCAGATAAATCAATTGTCTGAGCATGTTAGAATAATGTTCTTATTCAAAGCATTTCAACTTGCTTGATAAAGTAGTATGTCATTTATCCAATAAGGAATATGAAGAACATGTATAACATTTATTCATTTAAAACATACTAAGCAAGGTAACATCAACCAGTGATTCTTGTATTTCAACCTTAAGAAAATACACTACACGGTTAATTACATTTTACAATCATACTTAAGCCCCGAGGAGATGAGGTATACCGCTCATTCTCCAACCGACCATTGCGAAATCGAAATCGGTACCATACATAGATCAATGGAAGAGTCAGATTCCCATGTCCTCATCTTCCTCAGTTAGTGTGAGGACCAAATGCAGGACATCTTGTGTCTCTGCTAAATAGCTTTCCAGGGTATACTGGAAACTTCGCTATAGAGTTACAGTGGCATGTTGTACTCTCTTCGCAATCAAGAGATTTCATGTTTATCTCACATCGATTTGGCATTAACATCATCGGGAGATTAGTGATACATCCATCCCGGCATTCGGGAGATTAGTGATACATCCATCCCGACATATATAATGAAGGATTGAGAGATTTAATGTTTATCTCACTTCAATTCCTCCATTAGGGCGTAAGGATATTCACGCCCATAACCCCCACATACTCAATAGTATGCCCTCCAGAAGTTCCCATAGGAAAACCTATTTCACCATCACCATTTACTGACGATGATGGATCTATGGTCAGGGCTCTACATGATAAGATTTCACTTGATTAATTAAGTACATTACCATACTCTTTTAGCATCAGTCATGTTTTCAAATATAATTCATTATAACAAATGCTATAAAGAATGTGTAATACTTCTATCAAGTACTTTTCAAAGCTTTATTAAACATTGGGATCTTAATCCCTTGTCACATCAGGGGCATTCTCAGCCCTTAACATTTCATCATCATGATTATAGAATATGGGTATTCAAACCCTCAATTCATCAAGAACACTTGTTACCACTTATCAGGTAACTAACACCTTCAGGTCATCTAACCAAGGTAAACCTGATACTTGCAATACATGCATTTCACATGGCTCTTAAAGCCCATTAATCTTTTGTTACCTCTTATTAGGCAACAAAGCATACTACGGCTCACAAGGCCCATAAAACAATTTCAATAATAAAACATCATAGCTCATACCTGGCTATGTTCAACTTCTCATGATACCTGCATGATTACTGCACATGATAATAGTTATATCAATTACATATCAGCACTATACAATGTAAGGGTAGCATCACTATTCCCTTATTAGGGTTAAGATTTCCAAATTTCATATTAATTAGGGATACTCATCCCATTAGGGTTATGTTCTATCATCATATTACCCAACATTAGGGTTTCATGCATTATATCCCAAAATGAGGATTTCACATACCTTCACCCTATATTAGGGTAGGATTTCATATAGCATTACATAGCATCACCCTGAATTGAATTTCACATCACATCTTTGTATTAGGGTTTCACTTGACATCACCCTTGATTAGGGTTTCACATTACCTCTCTGCATTAGTGTTTCACATGGCATCACCCTTGATTAGGATTTCACATAACATCACCCTTAATTAGGGTTTCACATGGCATCACCCATAATTAGGATTTCACATGACATCACCCTTAATTAGGGTTTCACGTATCATCACCCTTAATTAGGGTTTCACATGACAATACCCTTAATTAGGGTTTCACACATCATCACCCTTAATTAGGGTTACACCATTACCCTAGATTAGGGTTAGGGTTTGTCAACCTTCTCAATTAGGGTTTCATGATCTCATTATAAAGGATCATACCCTAATTACATATTTTATTCATGTTGAGAGTGTTGAGGTTTAACTCAACTAGGATATTTTATACATATTTTATACATGTAAGGATTCCTCTCTCTCTTATCCTCTCTAGGATATTAATTACTTCAAACTTGATTAGATTAGGTTAACTCAACTTGAATGAAGGGTTGACATATTGTATTAAGTCATTGCTTCCATAAACATCAAAAATTAACCACTCAAGAGGTATTAATCAGTTAAGTACCTTGAAGGTACAACCATTGTAATTACCTTTGATAAACATCATCAATAATCATGGGGTTGATTGTACTTACAAGATTTAAATCAATTAAACCTTCAAACGGTTTTGAGGTATTAGACCTTCAAACGGTCTTGAAGTATTTTGACCTTCACTCGGTCTTTACATTCTTTGATCTTTAAACGGTCCTGAACCACACCTTCAATCGGTCTTAAGACCGTTAGACCATCAAACGGTCTTGATCTCAAAGTCCCTAAATGGTTTGAGACCATTTGAATAAAATATAAATAATCCCAATCGGTTTTGAAACCGAATTAGCAACTCATCATTGAAACCAATTGAATCATCAAACGGTCTCAAGACCGTTTGGTCCAAACCATCTTGAAACCGACTGGACCAATTAAGGTTTCCTTCAATCAATCAATTGATTTTAGGGTTTGCTTTATTGAATCGATCATCAATTGAACCGTTGAGAGTACATAAAATTACATCCCTTGGATTTCCAACCATCCATTATAGCCTTTGAACTCCAAATGGTCTTGAGACTGTTTGGCCTCAAACGGTCTTGAGACCGTTTGCCTCCAAATGGTCTTGAGACCGTTTGGACCATCAACCATGAAATTGATCCAATTCAATTAGGAATTCTTCAATCAATCAATTAGGGTTTGCAATCCATGGATCATTCATTCTAGAATTAATTATAATTAAATCAATTTGAGTCATTGGATCTTCATCAATCACATCAGCAATTAACCCCAAACGGTTTTGAAGTTCAATTTATCCATTCGATCTTGAGATCCATTACCCATTCGATTTTGAACTCAATTACCCATTCGATCTTGTAGTTAATTACCCATTCGGTCTTGTACTTAATTACCCATTCGGTTTGAAGTAAATTACCCATTCGGTCTTGGGTTCAACTACCCATTCGGTCTTGGGTACAACTACCCATTCGGTCTTGGGTACAACTACCCATTCGGTCTTAAAACTGAATCAATTCATTTGGTTTTGAAACTGAATCAATTCAATCGGTTTTGAAAATCGTTTGCCCCTTCCTTTGTTGAGGTGTGTGCTTAAGATGACATCATCATCTTCAAGCTTCAAACCTTCGAAATTAGTTGTGATTCTTATGGTGATTTCAACAATTAATCAAAAGGAAATTGAGAAAGAAGAAAGGTTCAACACATAGTGAATAAATTGCAAGCAATAATGACATTTAAGGGTTCAAGTTATATAACCCGCCTTCAAAGCTGAATCCAAGCTTCAAGCTTCACGTCCTCAATGGTGATTGAAGCTCTCTCAACTGTCCAAGGCCCATTCTCAAGTCTTTGAGTGAAATGAATGGCTAGGGTTGAAGATTGAATGAAGAAAATAAGAAATTCATCATTGAATTTCGATTTCCACCATGAAATCAAGGTTGAAGATGACTATGGAGCTTACCTACAGGTTGAGGCACGTCCTCCTATTTCTCCTAAGCTCCTTTGTGTACGTCAAAAGCAAGGAAAGAAAGAAGGGTCAAAAAAGCCTTTCATTTGAGTTGGAAATGGGATGTTTATAAGGGAATTTCAATGAGAGAGAAAGTGTTATAAAAATATTTTAATTCCCAAAATTGGTGCCACATACTCCCCTCCATCTCTTGCATATGAATCCATCTCCCCCATCTTGTAATTACTCTTCATTATCCATGAATTAAAAGAAAACAAATTAAGCACCTTAACCGTTATAATAATAATATCCAAAATTGAGTGGATATTACTTTTTAGTTAACTAATGTGAGTGGGCTCTCCACTCACTTTAGATATTTCGTGGCCTTTGCAAGGCACAAGGACTTTAACACTTATGCAAGTTCAACATCTCATTTTTGGTTGAAGGGCACTTCCATTACTATATTTATTTTTGCATTAAATTGAATTAGGGTTTCAATTATGCTTAAATCTTGATTATTTTAATATCAAGATTCTCTCTCCTCCAAAGAGATTCAAATGAGACGCCCCTCTCATTTTTTTTCTCTACATGATTCCAAGAAACATGAGGGGCTCTCTAGAGGTGGTATTTTGCATATTGAACCCTAGGTTTTGGGTAAATTGCACATTACACCAAAATTAGGTTTTAATGCACAAACATTGCTTAACAAGCTGTTTCTTGGTGCTCAGGCTTGCGCAAGCCATACCTCTGCATCATTTTCATTCTTATGATGCTTCAAAACTTGAGGAACATTTTATTATGTAAAATTTGCAAGTCAACCCCTCAACTTGGGTAATTTGCACATTAGTCCAAAACAAGCAAAATATTGTTTCAACATTATTCAAAAAGGACTAAACTTGAAACATAAGTTCCTCTTGAGCCTTAATTACTTTTCAAGAGATAATAGAAAGCATATAATTAACTTTATTAAGCAAAACATCTAGGGTTAAAGCATAACTCAGGTCAGGGATGTTACAGGTTATGTGTATGAATTTGGTGGTAATGCCCCCAATTCTTAGGGTACGCACATAATAAGAAAATGAGTAGAAAAATCTCGACATAATGTATCCAATATTTATACCAAAGCACCCAATTATGCTACTCATGCTCCCAATTATGTTGTTAATGTGTCCAATTATTAGGGTACTCACATATAGCAAATGAGCACAGATCTTGACATAATCTGTCCAATATTTGTGGTTAAGCACTCAATTGTGGTGGTTGGTAGTAACACTCCCAATTCTTAGGGTACACGCATAATAAGAAAATGAGCAGAAACAACTCAACATAATGCGTCCAATATTCATACTAAAGAACCCAATTATATTGCTAATACTCCCAATTGTTGTGCTAATGTTCCTATTCTTAGGGTATGTTCATATAGTGAACGAGCAGAATTCTTGCCATAATGCACCCAATATTTGTAGTACAACACTCAATTATGGTGGTCATGCGTCCAAATTTGGTGGTAATGCACCCAATTCTTAGGATACACACATATTAAGAAAATGAGCATAAAAACCTCAACATAATGTGTCCAATATTTATACTAAAGCACCCAATTATGGTGATAATGCGCCCCATTCTTAGTGTGCATGCATATATTGAATGAGCATAAATCTTTGCATAATGTGTCCAATATTTTTAGTAAAGTGCTCAATTATGGTGGTAGTGCGTCTAAATTTGGTGGTAATACACCTAATTCTTAAGGTACGAGCATAATAAGTGCATTAGAAGCATAATTGGGTGCTTTACTGTATATGTTGGACGCATTATGTTGAGATTTTTCTGCTCATATCTTAAGAATTGTGGTTCTAATGTGCCTCATTCTCAGGGTACACACATATAGCAAACGATCACAAATCTTAACATAATGTGTCCAATTTTTGTAGTAAAGCTCCAAATTATGATGGTAATGTGCCCAAATTGGTGGTAATTGTAATGACCTATTTTCAAATTAGTCATCTAATAAGGGTGTACTTGATGATTACATGCTTAACCAGATTGATCATTGTTTAAAGATTGATTAACGATGGTAGTTTAATTATGATGTTTTAAACCTAATCAAAATCTCTAATAAATCATTTATTATACATAATTAGGGTTTGAGAATTGAAAAACCTAATAGGCTAAAATTAGGGTTCTGATAGCATATGAATGCATAATTTGATAAGCATAGTGATGTACTAAATGATTTTTTATATTCTATATACAACTCTTATTTATTTAAAATTTAGATATGGTTTACATAAATCAATCATTAATGTTCTTGAAAAATATCAGAATTTTTGAATAATTTTTTGACATGTTTGTCAGTCGATTTTGCCCAGGACAAACTCAGCCAAATATGCATTCGGATTGAAATATACCATTCTGGTATTTATTTTATTTTATCTTTTTATTGGTATGTCCAATTTATTTGAAATTTAATGGAAGTTTGGAAAGTCCAATTTAGACATTTTTTAAAATTCATAATTTTGGGATGATGTTTGAGTTCTATAGAGTGTGGTGCCGGTCTAGTTTCCCCCAGGACAAACTCGGTCGACCATGCATTTTGGATGAAAAATAGCAGTTTGTATTTGATTTTTATATTTTTATTAATAATCTTATTGAGCTAAAATTTGTATTGAATCTCTGAAATGTTGTTTCAGGAAACATGATAATTTTTCATAATTTTTTAAGGAGATTTAACCTATTCAGTAGACGATTTTCAGTAATATATTTTATGGTAGAAAAATTTGTTGAAATAAAATAAAGTGTAAGTTGGGTCAATTTGCAATTGACCCAAACACCTTAATTGATCTATATGAGAAACCTAGCACCCAAGGAGTTATCATATTTGGTGAACCATTCCAAAGAAACAATTTCCTAGAGAGAGAGTAGATCTAGGGTTTTGAGAGGAGAAAGTGGTGGAGATGTTGACCCAGGGTTTCTCTACCCAAGATATGATGAAATCAAGTATGTTTAGCTTCTTTGCATAGACTTTCATAGTGATTCATCTCTCACATGTCAATATTGCGTCCCTCCTCTGATTTTATTTGAAATCACATCAAATCACCCCCTTTTATCACTCTTTCTCTCCTAATCACCATTTCTTGGGATATGAGTAGAGAGGAGGAAGAAATAGATTCAGTTGCTAGAGTTTGATTAGTTTTCTAGAAATTCTCATATGTTGAAATCCTAATTCTATCCGGATAAAATATTCAAAAATCTTGCTTGTATATATATATATGTTATTGGGTATTGATTGGGAAAGATATTAGGGAATCAAGTTCTACTAATTTCAATTATTTCTCATTGATTTGAACTTGATCAGTTCCTAATATATTGATTGAGGACCCATAGAAGATTGTATGGACAGATTACTATGCTATTTCATTTGAATATTGCCTAAATTAGCCCAATGGCCGATATGCTTGGGAATAGAATTGACATGTATAGAATCATATTTGAATTGATTAGGATGAATTATACAAATGTTTTGCTGAGTCTTACTAAAGTTGAATATGAAATATATACATAAGAGTCATTATGAGGTGGCGATATTCCCTTTTTAGGGTTCATGTTGAGGGATTGAATCAAACGAGTTAATTAATCAATGTTATAATTATAATTGATGGATGAAGTATGTGGAAATGGAAACTAGGGTTTTCATGTGTGTGAATAGCCACAATGAACCCGTGTGCTCCATGGTGAGATTACTAAATGATATGGTTCTTATGATGTGTTGAACTTAGGTTTATTTCTTGAAAATCCTAGAAGTTTAGCATTAAGATGAGTATGACTAATAAAGCTAGAACTTGTATATAATGTTGTAAATGTGATGGAATGATGAAGTGTAGGTATTAATACTTCAATTGAAGATGATAAGTCTGATCAGTATGATCTAAACTTAATTCATCTATTTTATCATAATTTTTGGAATTAGATATGAAAGCAAATCTTTTATACAAGTTACATAACAATGAATTGGGAAGGATGATTAGATTATGGTGTAAGAAGATGTAACCCTAATTCATTCTTTTTACCTAAGTGAGTAGTAAAATAAGGAATGATCATTGTTGATTATGGGAATTCCATTAGAAGTCAATGACATTGTGTAGTTATCTAAATATAAGAAATGATATGAACAAAAAATGTGTTGAATGGCAATGGTAAGTTAAAGGTGAAACTAATGAAGTTATTATGATGAAGTCTTTAATATTTTATTTTAATTGCATGTGGATTAACCCAAAACGGATGAAATATATAAAAATTGGACTCTGATGGATGTTAATGAGGAGAGAGGCATTGTATATCAAGTGAATTAAGAATGATTGGTTCCAATAATGTAATGAACATGAAATGAAAGAAGTTGATACTAATGAATATAGAATGAAGGAAAAAGATGGGGATTAGTAGATGAATATAAGAACCTAAATCTAATCCTAAAAGGATGAGTTAGATTGTAACATCCCTGACCTGGGTTATGCTTTAACCCTAGGTGTTTTGATTAAGAAAGATGATTATATTCTTAATCTCATCTTGTGAAAAGTAATTAAGGCTCAAAAGGAACCTATGTTTCAATTTTGGTCATGTTTGAACAATGTTGAAGCAATGTTTGCTTATTTTGGACTAAAGTGCAAATTACCCAAGTTGAGGGGTTAAATTGCAAATTTTGCATGATAATATGTTCCTATGATGTTGAAACATCATAAGAATGAATATGATGTAATGGTATGGTTTCCACAAGCTTGGACACCAAGATTAAGCTTGTAAAGCAATCCTTGTGCATTAAAACCTAGTTTTGGTGTAATGTGCAATTTACCCAAAATCTAGGGTTCAATATGCAAATTACCACTTCAACAAGGTCCCTAATGTTTCTTAGCATCATTTAGAGCAAAGAAAATGAGAGAGACTCCTTATTTGAATTAAGTGATAGGAGAGAGAATCTTGACATTAAAATAATCAAGAATAATGCCTAATTGAAACCCTAATTCGATTTAGGGCAAAAATGAATAAAAATAATTGAAGGGCTTTCAACAAAAATGTTTTGGGTTGATTTTGAATAAGTATGGACGTTCCTTTGCTAAGATAAGGAACGAAAATATCTTAAGTAGGTGAAATTCCACTCACCTTATTATAAAGAAAAGTAATTTCCACTCACATATGGGATATTAATATAATAAGCATTAAGGTGCTTAATTTTCTTTTCTTTAAATTGAGGATAATGAAGGGGAATAAAAGGCAAGGAAGGTGCCTCGTACCCAAGGTAGTTGAGGGGGAAGAGGCGGCCACTTTATTGGGATTAATTGGATTTTTATAAGGCATATTCTCTCTCATCAATTTCTTTATAAAAGTGCCATTTCCAAGCCCAAACCAAGGCCTTTTTCGGATTTTATTCTTCCCCTTGCTTGCAAAACCGACCAAGGAGCTAGGGAGGAGCAGGGTTCACGTCCCCAACCTGTGGGTAAGCCCTTGACCTTCGTTCTCCTTGATTTCATGGTGGAAATCGAAAATAAATTATGGATTCCTTCTTATTCCGACCTCCTCTTCAACCCTAGCCAACTTTTTCATCCAAAACCTTGAGGACGAGCCTAGGGTGAGTTGCAAGAGCTTCATCCACCATTAATGGCGTGAGCTTGGAGGTTTGGAGCTCAATTGGAGGCGGGTTTTATAACTTAAACCCTTAAACATTGCTATTGCATCAATTCTCTATGCTTTGTTGATTGATTTCTTCAATTTGATGCACTCTTGTTTCTTGCTGCAATTTCCATCCAGAACGGTTGCTGTTCTTGGTTGTTCGAAGGAAGGGGATGATGACATCATCCTAGATGCTTATACAAAGAAAATTACCAAGCAAAACCGTTTTGATAGCTACTCCAAATCGTTTTAATTTGATTGGCTATGCGGTTTCAGCAAACCGTTTAAGGGCAAACGGTTTGAAACCGTTTGGGAGAAAACGGTTTCAAGACCGTTTTAGATGGTTGACCAAGCGTTGACCGTTTGGGAATTTTTTTCCTAATTATGTAGGCTGATAACCCTCCAAATTTGAGGGATTAACTCCAAAGGAATCGAGAGTTGAAGTCCAATCAATTAGGCAATCGGATTGAATTATGTGCTAATTTTCAACCTGATTAACTTGACCTGGTTGAGAAAACGGTTTAAAGACCGTTTGAGATGGTTGACCAAGCGTTTACCGTTTTAGATTCCTGTTCATAATTATGTTTATTAATAACCCTCCATAGTTTAGGGATTAACTCCAATGGAATCGTGAGTTGAAGCCTAATCAATTAGGGAAACCTAATTGGATTAAGTGCTGATTTTCAATCTGATTTAATTGAACTTTTTGGGCAAATGGTCTCAAGACCGTTTGAGTGCGTTGACCAAGCATTTACCGTTTGGGATTACTGTTCCTAATGATGTGATCTAATGACTCACCGAATTTGAGGGATTAACTCCCAAGGAATCATGAGTTGAAGGCTGTGCAATTAGGCAAACCCTAATTGAAAACAGTGCTGAAATTCCAATGAGTTAAGTTGAGATTTTGGGTTGATTAGCCCAAACGGTTTCAAGACCGTTTGGGGATCACCCAAACGGTCTCAAGACCGTTTGGGGATCACCCCAAGACCGTTTGGAGGTCTGGGGTCAAGTATAGTTGACAAATTGAAGGTCCAAAGGTACTAATCATATTGCAATGTAGTGCTGATCTGTTGATCAACTCGATAGACCAATCCATGATGATTTTTCACTAGAATCCAAAGGTTGGATGGGCCAAACGGTCTCAAGACCGTTTGGAGCTCATCCAAACGGTCTCAAGACCGTTTGGTGGTCACCCAAGACCGTTTGGAGGTCTAGGGTTGAGTATGGTTAGGTGTTTGAAGGTCTAAAGGTACCATGCTGTTATACAATGCAATGCTGATTTGGTGATCAATCCAATGATCCAAACCTTAATTGGATGGCTTGGATTTGAGTGATATGATGGGCAAACGGTCTCAAGACCGTTTGGAGGTCATCCAAACGACCTCAAGACCGTTTGGGGTCAGGTCATACCCAATTTGGATAATGGTTCAATAGTTTCAAAGTAACCAATCTTGCATTGATGAGTGTTGTTGGATCTTCAATTCCAAACCCTAATTCAATTGAATCAAGCCCGAATTGATGACCAATTGAGGGTCAATTGAGGGTCAAATTAGTTGAAGGTTGACCTATTAAACTCAATTGATGTATGAGCATAGGTCCAATTGATGATTGGTTCCATGAATTCAATGGTTGAAGGTCCAATGCAATCAATTGAAACACAATTAGTAGCATGATTGATTATCAACTTCAAAGCTCTAATTGGTGTTTATAAACCCTAATCCCATTGAGATCAGACCATAATTGAAGTACCAATTGAGGGGTGAGCCATGATTCAAATGATGATTGAGTTGATGATCCAATTGGTTGAAGTTCCATTGATTAGAATTGATTGTGGTTCAATTTGGTTAATTCAATTGGATACCTCATGTTATTGAAGGTCTAATTGATCAAACCTTTTTGAAAACCAAATGTGATTAGGTGGGAGATACCTTTAATGGTACTAGTCATTAATGCATAACAAATGCATGGACCCAATACATGATGTAAACCCTAATTGAGGCTAATTCAATGTATAACCTTAATAAGAGGTTGTCTACATGTGAAATCACTAATTAGGATGTTAGTAAACCCTAGTTGAGGGTGTATCCTTGTGAAACCCTAGTGGAGGGTGTATCATTGTGAACCCTGGTTGAGGGTGTATCCTTTTGAAACCCTAGTTGAGGGTGTATCATTGCGATTGTTTATAGGCAACTTTATAATAAAGTTATGCCTTCAACTAAGATAAGTCCATATCATGTGAGATAGCTGGACAATTCTAATGTGTGGCCTATGCATTATATGCTAAGGGTGAGTATTCTGTGATGGAATGTATTAAGAGGGGAAATACCTTAATACAAGATAAATTTGGTTAACTCAAGAGGGTCTGAATTAATGAGAAATGGGAAACCCTAACCCTGGTAAGGGAATAGTGGTGTTACCCTTGAATAATGATGTTATATATTGTTTTGCATGGTGCTGATATGAAATTGATGTATTATCATCTGTACTAACCATGCAGGTATGATGTGATGATGAACATAGCCAGGTATGAGCTATGACATTTTATGTATTGACATTGTTTATTGGGCCTTATGTGCCATGCTATACCTTATTGCCTAGTTTGAGGTAATAAGAGAAGTAATGGGCCTCAAGTGCCATGAGAAGATGTTTATGTAATAAGCATCATATTTACCTTGGTCAGGTGACCTGAAGGTGATAATTACCTGAAAAAGTGGTAATAATGCTCAATGATGAGCTAAGGGTTTGAATACCCAGAACCATATGATTATGGCATTGAGTTGCAAAGGAATGAAAATTCCCAGTATTGAAATGAGGGACTGAGATTCCCATGTCTTATAAAGACTTAGAAGTGATTAATGGAAATAGTACATGTTTTCTTTATAGCATTTGTCTTATTAAGTTATGTTTGGAAACTTGGCTGATGCTAAAAGAATATGATAATGTACTTAATTAATCAAGTGATACCATATAATGTAGTTGCCCTGATCACATATCCATCAGCGTCAGAATTAGCTGAATGGTGAAACGAGTTTACTCGGAACGCATATTTTTGAATATGTGGGGGTAATTGGGCAATTATATCCTTATTCCCCATAGGCATTGCTACGGGCTATGTCCTATGAACGGGATTGGTTACGGACCATACCCCAATAAGAGCATGGCTACGGGCCATGACTCCACAAAATAATATCGGGCATTGGCTACGGGCCATATCCTGAAGAGAGTATATGCTATGGGCTATAACTCTAATAGCGATGTTGCCAGTATACCCTGGAAAGCTATCTAGCATAGACACAAGATGTCCTGCATGTTATCTCGTACTGACCGAGATAGTTGAGGTCATGGGAATCCGGCTCTTCCATTGACCTATGTGTGGTACCGATGCTTTACGTAACCGTGGTCGGTTGGAGTATGAGCGGTATACCTCATCTCCTCAGGGCATAAGTATGATTGTAAAACGTAATCAGCCGTGTAGCATATTTGCTTAGGGTTGAATTGCGAGAATCAATGGTTGATGATACATGGTCTATTATATCATAGTTGGATAAATGATATACATGTTCTTCATATTCCTTCTTAAATGAATGACTTGCTGCTTAATCAAGTTATAATTGAAATGATTGCATAGAGAATACTGCTCTGCATATCTTATTCAATGGTTTACCTACTGTTGAGTAAATATAATTCTACTGCTCAGTGTTATTCTATTATCAGCAATAACAATGTTTCTGGCGGAGAGTTATATCTCTCGCTGGGACAATTTTTATAATTGTCTCACCCCCGTGGGATTAAATTTTTAGGTAACCGCCGACGAAAAGGCAAGGAACCTATTACAGAGGAAGAGCAGCAGCAGCAGTAGCAGGGACAGCAGTAAATCCCAGGTGGGGATATGAGCTGTCAAGTTGTATATAGAAAGTCCTATGAGTCGTCTCTGTACTCTCGGGTCCTAGGAGTAATGTTTTGATGGATCGATCTGAGATTTTGGCGTTAAGCCTCGAGGGTTTTATACTACCTGTGTACAGTTAAGACAGAGTAGTTGATGTTTGTATTCCTCGAGAAGTAATAGTACATGAGATGTATATATGAACCAGGATGTAAGGTTTTACTTTGGTTCTGAATGAAAGAGTTTTCCTATGAATGGATCTCTTTGCAAATGGTTTTAATTTTCACTGATTTTTTTGCTAATCCACTGCAACTGATTTGCTTCCGCATGTTTTATTATTGTTAATGACACTTGTTATCTTAAATGATGGCGGGTGTCGTGACAATTTAGTGGTATCAGAGCTCTAGGTTCGCTGAGTCTACAGAGACATATGACTAAGATGATTGAGTCTGTGTTAGTGTCCTCCCGTATACCCTATAATGATTTCTGCTTGTACAGAGAAAGGGTAAAGTTTAAAATGACTGGAGAGCACAACGAACACATTGCTTAGGGCAATGTTGTTGCACCAAGAAGAGGTGCAAGGGATCATGCAAGAATAGAATGAGTGCCTGAGAATCCCCATTAAGACCTGATCAGGATAGAGAATCCTATGATCATGCTCTTGTTGGGCAGATTAGGGCAACAATAATGCATATGAGTGGACTGGATGCTAGGCTTACAACCTAGGTTATCAGACCTTAATATAGAAAGGTTGAGCTTTAAAAGAGTTCCTAAATGACTTAGTCATGTTGGAACAAGGGAAATATGGAAAAGATTAACTTATGGCAAGAAAGTAGACTCTGCCATGAGTTTAGACAGATAATAAATCTGTGATGGTAGTGCCCAAGAAGGGGCAATAAGCTGAGAAGTAGGTGATGATCTCTATAATTTTAGAGACATTTTCCTAATGGTTCTAAAAAGCCAAGGTTTTGGTACAAATAGTGTAATAAATGCCTAGTGTACCAGGGCAGCAGCCCCTAAGTAAGTGCAAAGGTCTTAACCTTTCACTTGTAAGATCCCATGGCTTAGTTTTTGCTTTAAGTAATAAGACCATGATGTGAGTACAAGGTATGTTATAAATGTGTACATGTTGAGTACACTAAACCCTTTTTGTTATAAAAAGGAGGATTGTTGATATTGTTTTCCCCATTGGTTGCTATATAGGGAAGAAATGATGAGAACTAGAATTCGAATTCTGTTCAGTATTCTTTTAAATGCTCTATATTGATCTTACCTCCATGAAAGAGGAAGAGGTATAGAAGAGATGCCTGGATAAAATCCAGGGATGTTAAATCTTATGTTATGGTAATATGAAAAGCAAGGAATATGATAGCATGTAAGTGCATACTACTTGATCTCAGTACTTGTAAACCCTGATCAGGTGTACAACTATTGATGATAAAGTGAGTATGGAAACTCTTAGATTGATATCTTTTTGATTGCCCTGATCAAGCAATCATTCTGATACAATCTAAAGAGTATCATGAAATTGGAAATATGATATGGATAAATGTATCATATCTTAAGAACAAGAAAGAAGGATCTGATAGGAATTCAGATCAGTATGTGTATATGAGGAAGTAAAAGTATGACCCTCATATGATGAGAAAGAGAACAAGGGAGGTGATCCCTGTTCAATAAAGTTGTAAATATGATAAAAGAAAGATGAGAATATGATGTGTTTTCAACACATGTGACTGATACCAGGGTAATAGATTCTGGTATCTGAGAATTATCAGATGATTTAGATTGGCTACCTGGAGTGGTCAACTATGAAATCAGTCTGATTATATAAAATGATATGAACATTGTAACACCCCTAACCTGGGTTATGACCTAACCCTGGAAGTTTTGCCTAAATATGTAATTAATATACTTGTGAACACTCCCTGGCATGTAATTAAGTTCCTCAGGAACATTTACTTTCAATTTTGCTCCTTTTTGTATAAAGTTGTAGCATTGTGTTGTATGCAGGGACCCATGTGCAAATTACCCAGTTTAAGGGTTGAGCTTGCAAAATTCACAAGATAAGATGTTCCTTTGATGTTGAAACATCATTAGAATGGTTATGGTAAAGTTTGAGGGATTTCCCAAGCTTGAGCACCAAGGTGCAGCTGTGGAAGCAATTCCCATGCTTAGAAACCCTAATTTGGGGTAAAGTGCAATTTACCCAAATTGAGGGGTCCAACTTGTAATTTTCACCATCTAGAACATCTTTTATGACTCTTGTCATAATTTAGAGTAAAAATGATGAAAGGGATACATCATTTAATAATCAGATGGGAAAAATGATCTTTGTGAAAGAAATCACCTAAAATGGGCCTAAAACCCTTTCATGAGTGTACCCTAGTTGAAGGTTGGATTCCTTTACCCTTAGATCTTGAGATTTCATGAGATTTGCATAAGGATAGGTAGGTTTGGTCGTGCCCTTGAGCAAGGAGGGACCTAGATGTGATTTCCAATCTTGAGAGGTCCTTAGGGTGTAAAAGAGGCTAAAGTATATAAGCCCTTTTCCCTTGTAATTAAGTGAACGAATTTTCTTTCCTTCACTTCTCTTCCTTTCTTTCTCAAACGACCAAGGACAGCTCTGGAGCTCAGGGGGGACGACCAACCTGTTCTATGTAAGAGAACCCCACCTTCTAAGCTCGAATTCATGGAGGAATTCACCTTCTAAGGTTGGTTTTATGGTTAGCTTACTTAGTCTTCTTGTTCTAGCCGACCAAAGCAACGTTTCCTTGGAGAATTCACCTCTGACCAAGTTGTGGAAGCTCAAGGACGCCATTAAAGCTTGGAGCTTGAAGGCTTGGAGCTCTAAGATCAACCTTTAGGCGGGTTTTATAACTCTAAACTTCATGCTTGATTATACATCCTTTTCTATGCATATAGTTGCTAGTTCTTCTTCTTCCCTATCTTTCCTTGCATCCTTGCAAGCAAAATCGTGAAGAACTGCTACTGTTCTCAAGGTAGAAGATAAGGGCGTTAATTTATATGCTTATCCACGGTTTTTCACTTTATCAAACGACCTCCACCTATTGCTCAAAACGGTTTCAAACCGTTTGGTGGGCAAACGGTTTCAGGGTCGTTTGAGGGCAAACGGTCTTCAAGACCGTTTGGTCCCGTTGACCAAGCAAAGACCGTTTGGGAATCTTGTTCATAATTATGTAGGTTAATCACCCACAAAATTTGAGAGGTTAACTCCAAAAGAATCGTGAGTTATGAGCAAATCAATTAGCAAAACCAATTGAATTATGTGCTGATTTTCAACCTGATTAACTTGACCTGGTTGAGCAAACGGTTTCAAGACCGTTTGAGATGGTTGACCAAGCGTTGACCGTTTGGTATTCCTGTTCATAATTATGTTTATTAATAACCCTCCGAATTTGAGGGATTAACTCCAAAGGAATCATGAGTTGAAGCCTAATCAATTAGGGAAACCTAATTGGATTAAGTGCTGATTTTCAATCTGATTTAATTGAACTTTTTGGGCAAACGGTCTCAAGACCGTTTGAGTGCGTTGACCAAGCGTTGACCGTTTGGGATTACTGTTCCTAATGATGTGATATAATGACTCACCGAATTTGAGGGATTAACTCCCAAGGAATCATGAGTTGAAGGCTATTCAATTAGGCAAACCCTAATTGAAAACAGTGCTGAAATTCCAATGAGTTAAGTTGAGATTTTGGGTTGATTAGCCCAAACGGTTTCAAGACCATTTGGGAATCACCCAAACGGTCTCAAGACCGTTTGGGGGTCACCCCAAGACCGTTTGGAGGTCTGGGGTCAAGTATAGTTGATCAATTGAAGGTCCAAAGGCACCAAACCATATTGCAATTAAGTATTGATGTGATGATCAACTCTATAGATCAAACCTTGATGAATTTTCACTAGAGTCCAAAGGATGGATGGGCAAACGGTCTCAAGACCATTTGAAACTCATCCAAACGGTCTCAAGACCGTTTGGGCACAACCCAAGACCGTTTGGAGGTCTAGGGTTGAGATAATCTAATGGTTTGAAGGTCCAATCGCAATAAGTTGATGAATTGATACAAATACTGATTTTAGACCTAATTGGAGTTCAACCCTAGTCCAAACGACTTCGTTTTTGGTCAAACTTTGGGCAAACGGTCTCAAGACCGTTTGGAGGATATCCAAACGACCTCAAGACCGTTTGGTTTAAGTTTGAGCCCAATTGGAGGTCAATTGATAGGTTCAACCTTGAATTGATTCACATTGTTGAATATTGATGACCATCCGATTTGAAACCCTAATTGAGAAGGATTCAACCCTAATTGGCTTTCAATTGAGGGTCAACTTGGTGTCCAAGTGATTAAGGTTCATCCTAATTAACTCAATTTATAAGTGATTATCATGGATTTGGTTAATTGAGGGGTTCAACATACATATCCATGACCAATTGTAACTTTTGAACCACTTTGGAGGTCCAAACGGTTTGAGCCCATTTGGACCAAACGGTCTCAAGACCGTTTGGATCCAAACGGTCTCAAGACCGTTTGAGGCCAAACGGTCTCAAGACCGTTTGGATCCAAACGGTCTCAAGACCGTTTGGGCTCAAACGATCTCAGGGTCGTTTGGTCCAATCAATCTCAAGTTGATTTGATCAAACGGTTTCAAACCGATTGAGCTCCAAACGGTTTGGAAGGTCAACTCTTCCAAACGGTCAACACATCCAAACGGTCTCAAGACCGTTTGAGACCAAACGGTTTCAAGACCGTTTGGTGGTTGAAACCGTTTGGTGGTTGAAACCGTTTGAAGGTGTACATGGTGGTTTGTACTTAATCAATTGATGGTGTAATTAGTTCAATGGTGATCTAATCTAAACCCTAATGGTAACCTAGGTCATTAAGGGACTAAGTGATTAGTGAGTTGACCCATGATGGTGATCATGAGGAAAATTACCAAAATACCCTTGAGGGGTCTAAAGAGGTAAAACCTTGTTCTAATCAAACCCTAATCACATGATGATGATGTTTTGGCTTATGTAAGTCAATGAGGACTTAACCCAACCTAATCTAGAGTGGTGTCATCACCATCTACTAGTGAGAGGAGAGATAAAGTATTCCAAGAGAGAGAAAGTATCCTAGAGAGAGAAAGTACCCTTTTTAAGGTGGAAACTCAAGTGAGATACTTCAAATACACATGAGTGTGCATGATTAGGGAATGACCCACCTATGTGAGGTCATGGAAACCCTAAATATGATATCTAATGGATCTTAATCTTAATTAAGAGTCTTAATGATGATGTTTCTCTTACATGATGATGTAATGAGTACCATTCACCATGGTGTGAATAGTAAACCCTAATTTTAGGATGATGACTTGAAAGATGAATAGTAAACCCTAAATTGTTGAATTGTTTACTATTATCTGTTGAACTAACTATGCAGGTTATTATGAGATAATGGTCATACCCAGGTATGAAATACCATGTTATATTCATTGAAAGCATGTCTTAAGCTTTATGAATAGTGAATCATCTTGATGCACTGCTAAGTGACATCTTTTGTGATTTATGGGCTGTAAGAGCCATAAACACCATCAAGGTCATGCTTGACAGATGACTTGTGATGAGATAATTGAGAACTGGTAATTGAAATGAGTTAGGCCTGCTACATTTTAGTATTCTCATATATAGCTGTGATGCTAATGTTTTTGTACGATGATATGAATACTGAATGTACCTAACTAATCAAGTGAAATGTAGAGCCCTGATCATAGATCCATCATTGTCAGAGTCTAAATGATGGTGAAACAGGTTTTCCTCAGGGAACTCCTGGATCACATACTTTTGAGTATGTGGGGTACATGGATGTGTAGAACCTTACATCCTAGTGTAGGTATTTGATGTAGATTCTTGTAGTCCGTCATACCTTCACTATAAAAGAAAAGGTGAGAGGATGATGTAGATTCTAGTAGTCCATCAGACCCCACCATAAAGTCCTAAAGGTGAGATGTATATCTACACTCCCTTAAAGACACAAATACCGTATCGGTGAAAGATAAACAAGAAATCTTCCGATAGTGAAGAGAGTACAGAATGCCACTGTAACTCTAAAAATAGCGAAGGACCAGAGTACCCTGGTGATCTATTATAAAGACATCCCGCCAGATGTCAAACAATCAATCCTCTAACTGACTGAGGAAGATGAGGTCATAAGGATCCGGCTCTCTTAATGACCTATGTATGATACTGATGTGACTTCTTAGCGATCAGTCGGAGTATGAGTGGTATGCCTCATCTCCACAGGGCATAATAATGTTTGAAAAACATAAACAACAGCGTAGTATATCTGTTAGAGTTAATTACGAGTTATTTGATTGATGTTACCTTGAATAGCATAGATGTTCTCATATTTTAATATTGATTGAACTCTTGCTTATCATCAGAACTGCCAGTGAATATCTTGAAGGCTCTTATTGCTTTAGTTATTCCTTGCTTTGCTTATAAAGCCTAGTGGAGAGTTATAACTCTCGCTGGGGCAATTATGTATAATTGTCTCACCCCGTAGACTTCTACTTTTTAGGTGGTCGTCGAAGACGAAGGAACAAGAACTCAGGTGAACAATCCCAGCAACAGCAGCATCAGGAGCAGTAAATATCTCAGGTGGAGATCTAGTCTGCTTCATGGTGTAGTTAGAGTCAAGTCCTATGTGTCCTCTGTACTCTCAGGTCCTGGAGTGTTTTGGAGTATGAATTCTTGAGAGTTTTGGTATCATGTTGTATATAATTACTCAAGAAGTAATTGTCAGTGATGTAAACAGTTAAATCCTTTTTCTATGGAAAAGGTTTGTGGTTTCAGGCTCTTGTCTCGAAAAGTTTTAATTTCCCGTGATTTTTGTCTTCCGCTGTTTACCGATTGCTTCCGCACATGATTAAATCGGGATTAATTCGTGGTTTGGAGATCGGAGCCCACAATTAAGTGGTATCAGAGCTCCAGGTTCATTCGAGTCTACAGAGGCATAGGACTTAGGAAGTCGAGTCTATCTTTAGTATTCCTTCCTTATCTAATAGAATCTTCTACTCCTCAGGAGAAGAAGATACTTAAGATGTCAGAGCCACATGATGAGAATGTGGAAGAAAGTAGTGCTAGTGCACCTCAAGGTGGTGCAGGAGTACCAGGATTGGAACAACCTGTACCAGAACAACCTAGAGAGCCACCCCAGTTTGATCCAGATGACATGGGTAACCCAGCAGTCCAGACAATGTTTGGGCAGTTTATGACTGCCATGACACACATAACCGACAGGTTGCCTATGCCTGCACCTAGGGTACCTGCCCAGCCTGAGGGGCAAGGTATCGGGAAGACGTTCGAGCGACTACGTCGTGTCGGAGCTACCGAGTACCATGGGACTGCTGACCCCGCAGATGCTGATCTGTGGTTGACAGAGCTGGAGAAGGCTTTCAGGATCCTCAACATCCCTGAAGCTGAGAAGGTTAGACATGCTGTCTATCTTCTCAAAGGAAGTGCTGGTCACTGGTGGAACATGGAAGAGCAGAAGAGACCTGGGGTAGAGTTCTCATGGGAAGAGTTTCATCGGGAATTTATCAATAGATATTTTCCCAAGACCTTCCTAGACGAGAAGATCTCTCAGTTTGAGAGACTGAGACAGGGTATTATGAACATTAGTGAGTACGAAGCTAAGTTCATGGAGCTGTTGCGATTTTGTCCGCACATGGCTGCCACAGAAGAAGAAAGAATCAGAAGGTTTGAGAAGGGGTTGAATGCTGACATGTCTACCCCAGTGTCTGCCTTAGAGAACCGAGAGAGATTCTCTACCTTCGTTGAGTCAGTCCGAAGGATAGAGAGATCTGTAGTTGAGAAAAGACAAACCCATAAAAGATATCCACAGTTCCAGGGTTCTTCATCTAGGGATTCCAAGAAACCTAGATTCTCTGCACCTAACCCTCCGCCACCCAGATCGAGTTTTCAAACTCAATGGACACCAAGCAGAGGTAGAGGACGAAGTCAACCACTTCAAGGGACGCACAGTTCTGCATCTGTGTCAGTTACTGGACCACCCAGACCACAGCAACAGGAAAAGAGTTGCTACAACTGTGGTAAGGTGGGACACTTGATGAAGGATTGTCGTTCTAGGGCTGTCGGTGTGACACAACTAACCCCGAGACAGAATCGACAGGGATCTCAGAATAGACAACATCAAGGAGCAGCTCGAGGACGTGGACAAGCGTCTCAAGCTGGATCATCAGCACCACCTCAACAGCAGGCTACAGCAAGGTTCTATGCTATGAACCCACCAGAAGCAGTGGTCAATCCACAAGTGGTGACAGGTCAGATGGAACTTTTATATTCTGATATGTCTAAATCTTGTGTAGTATCTGTTCTGATTGACCCGGGTGCTACGCACTCTTTCATCACTCGAAGAGTGATTCGTAACTGCAATATGACAACTAGTCATAGGGCAGATAAGTTGTTGTTGGAGACTCCGTTGAGTGGGTCTGCTGTTCTGCAAGAAGTATGCTCTCCTTGCGTACTTTTCTTTTCTAAGCATCGCATTCAAGTGGATCTCATACCGCTTGATATGCAAGGATTTGATATAATCCTAGGGATGGATAACTTGGAAAAGTATCGAGTTGTCTTGGATTGTGAATCCAAGCTGGCAATGTTTGTTGATGAAAGCAACACATGGATCTTTCAAGGTGAAAGAAAGATTCTGCCCACCTGTCTTGTATCAGCTATGGTTGCTGATAAGTTGATGAGGCAAGGATGCTACGCATTCTTAGCCCATGTGGTAGATGTTACCAAGGAGAGTTCCAACCCTGCTGAAGTTCCGATAGTCAGGGAATTCGAGGATGTGTTTCCCGAAGAACTTCCTGGTATACCACCACCCCGAGAAATTGATTTTGAGATCAATTTGGTCCCAGATACGAAACCCATAGCCCAGACTCCGTATAGGATGGCGCCTGCTGAGATGGTAGAACTCAAGAAACAGCTTCAAGAGTTACTTGAGAAGGGTTTCATCCGACCGAGTACCTCACCTTGGGGTGCTTCGGTTTTGTTTGTTAAAAAAAAAGATGGATCGATGCGGTTGTGCATTGATTATAGACAACTCAATAAAGTAACGATAAAGAATAAATATCCTTTGCCAAGGATTGATGATCTTTTCGACTAGTTGCGTGGTGCAACAGTCTTTTCTAAGATAGACTTAAGGTCTGGATATCATCAACTCCGCATTAAGGACAGTGACATATCTAAGTCTGCCTTTAGGACAAGATATGGTCACTATGAGTTCACGGTCATGTCGTTTGGACTAACCAATGCACCGGCTGCATTCATGGAACTCATGAATAGAGTCTTTCGACCTTTCCTTGATCAGTGTGTTGTCGTCTTCATAGATGACATACTGATTTATAGTAAGGATGCTCAGCAGCATGAGCAACACCTTCGCCAGACTTTGACCTTGCTAAGAGAGCATAAGCTATACGCTAAGTTTAGCAAGTGTGAGTTTTGGTTATCTGAAGTATCCTTCCTTGGACATGTGGTATCTGCCTCGGGAATTCATGTTGACCCTGCAAAGATAGAGTCTGTTCTGCAGTGGGAACAACCGAAGACACCGACGGAGATTAGAAGTTTCTTGGGGTTAGCTGGTTATTATCGAAGGTTTATTAAAAATTTCAGTTCTATAGCCTTACCTTTGACCAAGTTAACCCGGAAGGATGTTCCTTTTGCTTGGAGTGATAAGTGTCAACAGTCTTTTCAGCTGTTGAAGGAGAGGTTGACAAGTGCACCTGTGCTTGTGTTACCTGAGCAAGGAAAGGAATATATAATCTTTTGTGATGCCTCCAAGAATGGACTTGGATGTGTGTTGATGCAGGATAACCAAGTGATTTCTTTTGCTTCCCGACAGCTTAAGAAACACGAAGAGAATTATCCGACACACGATCTGGAGTTAGCTGCTGTGGTCCATGCTTTGAAAATCTGGAGACATTATCTCTACGGAGAAACTTTCCAGATTTTCACAGACCACAAGAACCTTAAGTACATCTTCACTCAGCATGAGCTTAATATGAGGCAACGTCGCTGGATGGAGTTAATCAAGGATTACGATTGTACGATTGATTACCATCCGGGCAAGGCCAATGTGGTTGCAGATGCCTTGAGTAGGAAATCAGCAACATCAACCATGGATAGGGCACAACTAAGTTCCTTAGTATGCTCTAGAAGAGATATGCTTATCTCTTTAAGGCATGACAATGTGCAGTTGAAGGTATCATTGTTAGCTGGTCTATTAGCTGAGATGCAGATTAAACCTACCTTAAGAGAGCAGATAAAGGAGGCACAACAAGTAGATGTTTCTGTACAGCAGATTAGATTTGAGTTTGGAAATGAGAAGCGAGAAGGTTTTCATGAGTCAGATGACCAGGTGGCATGCTATCATGGAAGGATGATAGTGCCAGATGTGGACGACCTGAGGAAGTTAGTCCTGGAAGAAGCTCATTCTTCGATGTATGCTATGCATCCAGGGAGCACCAAGATGTATCGAAACTTGAAAGATATGTATTGGTGGCCTGGGATGAAGAAAGATGTAGCTGAGTTTGTTCTGAGGTGTCCTGTGTGTCAGCAGGTCAAGGCTGAACACCAGAAACCTGCAGGGACAATGCAACCCTTACCCATACCACAGTGGAAGTGGGACCATGTAACCATGGACTTTGTTGTTGGCCTACCCAGGACAAACAAAGGACATGATTCCATTTGGGTAGTTGTTGATAGGTTGACAAAGACAGCGCATTTCTTTCCTGTCAAAACAACCTATTCTGCTGAAAGGTTATCCCAGATATATGTCCAAGAGATAGTGCGTTTGCACGGAGTTCCTGTCACTATAGTTTCTGACAGAGGTCCCCAGTTTACAAGTCGCTTTTGGGAACAGTTACACAGAGCCCTAGGCACCAAGTTAAGGTTTAGTACAGCCTTTCATCCTCAAACTGATGGACAGTCAGAAAGGACTATACAGACCTTAGAAGATCTGTTGAGAGCATGTGTTCTCCAGTTTACCGGGAGTTGGGATCTACATCTAAACTTGATAGAGTTTGCCTATAACAATAGCTATCAACATAGCATTGATATGGCACCATATGAAGCCTTATATGGCAGACGTTGTAGATCACCCTTGTGTTGGTATGAAACTGGTGAGCACCAGTTATTAGGCCCTGACCTTGTGCAGCAAACTACAGAAAAGATTAAAGTTATACAACAACAGCTTAAGACTGCACAAGATAGACAGAAATCATATGCCGATAAACGTCGTAGACCCCTAGAATTCCAGGATGGAGACAGAGTGTATCTCAAGGTCTCACCTTGGAAAGGAGTCCTTCGTTTTGGGAAGAAAGGAAAGTTAGCTCCTAGATTTTTGGGACCTTATCCAATTGTTGAAAAAGTTGGAAAGGTGGCCTATAGACTAGAGTTACCTCTAGAGTTGCAGAAGCTGCACCCTGTGTTTCACATTTCCATGCTGAGGAAATGTCATCCAGATACCGAGTCAGTTCTACAACCTATGGAGGTAGAATTGAATGAAGATATAACGTATGAGGAGGGACCAGTGTCAATCCTCGATAACAGAACTAAAAAGTTAAAGAAGAAGGATATAAGCCTTGTAAAAGTCCTCTGGAACCATCGTGGTGTTGAAGAAGCCACCTGGGAACTAGAAGGTGATATGAGAAGAAAATATCCTGCTCTTTTCTTATAATATGCTTTATCGATTTCGGGGACGAAATCCTTTTGAAGGGGTAAAGAATTTGTAACACCCCTGACCTGGGTTATGACCTAACCCTGGAAGTTTTGCCTAAATATGTAATTAATATACTTGTGAACACTCCCTGGCATGTAATTAAGTTCCTCAGGAACATTTACTTTCAATTTTGCTCCTTTTTGTATAAAGTTGTAGCATTGTGTTGTATGCAGGGACCCATGTGCAAATTACCCAGTTTAAGGGTTGAGCTTGCAAAATTCACAAGATAAGATGTTCCTTTGATGTTGAAACATCATGAGAATGGTTATGGTAAAGTTTGAGGGATTTCCCAAGCTTGAGCACCAAGGTGCAGCTGTGGAAGCAATTCCCATGCTTAGAAACCCTAATTTGGGGTAAAGTGCAATTTACCCAAATTGAGGGGTCCAACTTGTAATTTTCACCATCTAGAACATCTTTTATGACTCTTGTCATCATTTAGAGTAAAAATGATGAAAGGGATACATCATTTAATAATCAGATGGGAAAAATGATCTTTGTGAAAGAAATCACCTAAAATGGGCCTAAAACCCTTTCATGAGTGTACCCTAGTTGAAGGTTGGATTCCTTTACCCTTAGATCTTGAGATTTCATGAGA
This sequence comes from Alisma plantago-aquatica, assembly GCA_963693085.1. NCBI lineage: Eukaryota > Viridiplantae > Streptophyta > Magnoliopsida > Alismatales > Alismataceae > Alisma > Alisma plantago-aquatica. The sequence continues at coordinate 370,105,090 of OY856415.1, read as the reverse complement.
TTTGCATAAGGATAGGTAGGTTTGGTCGTGCCCTTGAGCAAGGAGGGACCTAGATGTGATTTCCAATCTTGAGAGGTCCTTAGGGTGTAAAAGAGGCTAAAGTATATAAGCCCTTTTCCCTTGTAATTAAGTGAACGAATTTTCTTTCCTTCACTTCTCTTCCTTTCTTTCTCAAACGACCAAGGACAGCTCTGGAGCTCAGGGGGGACGACCAACCTGTTCTAGGTAAGAGAACCCCACCTTCTAAGCTCGAATTCATGGAGGAATTCACCTTCTAAGGTTGGTTTTATGGTTAGCTTACTTAGTCTTCTTGTTCTAGCCGACCAAAGCAACGTTTCCTTGGAGAATTCACCTCTGACCAAGTTGTGGAAGCTCAAGGACGCCATTAAAGCTTGGAGCTTGAAGGCTTGGAGCTCTAAGATCAACCTTTAGGTGGGTTTTATAACTCTAAACTTCATGCTTGATTATACATCCTTTTCTATGCATATAGTTGCTAGTTCTTCTTCTTCCCTATCTTTCCTTGCATCCTTGCAAGAAAAATCGTGAAGAACTGCTACTGTTCTCAAGGTAGAAGATAAGGGCGTTAATTTCTATGCTTATCCACGGTTTTTCACTTTATCAAACGACCTCCACCTATTGCTCAAAACGGTTTCAAACCGTTTGGTGGGCAAACGGTTTCAGGGTCGTTTGAGGGCAAACGGTCTTCAAGACCGTTTGGTCCCGTTGACCAAGCAAAGACCGTTTGGGAATCTTGTTCATAATTATGTAGGTTAATCACCCACAAAATTTGAGAGGTTAACTCCAAAAGAATCGTGAGTTATGAGCAAATCAATTAGCAAAACCAATTGAATTATGTGCTGATTTTCAACCTGATTAACTTGACCTGGTTGAGCAAACGGTTTCAAGACCGTTTGAGATGGTTGACCAAGCGTTGACCGTTTGGTATTCCTGTTCATAATTATGTTTATTAATAACCCTCCGAATTTGAGGGATTAACTCCAAAGGAATCATGAGTTGAAGCCTAATCAATTAGGGAAACCTAATTGGATTAAGTGCTGATTTTCAATCTGATTTAATTGAACTTTTTGGGCAAACGGTCTCAAGACCGTTTGAGTGCGTTGACCAAGCGTTGACCGTTTGGGATTACTGTTCCTAATGATGTGATATAATGACTCACCGAATTTGAGGGATTAACTCCCAAGGAATCATGAGTTGAAGGCTATTCAATTAGGCAAACCCTAATTGAAAACAGTGCTGAAATTCCAATGAGTTAAGTTGAGATTTTGGGTTGATTAGCCCAAACGGTTTCAAGACCGTTTGGGAATCACCCAAACGGTCTCAAGACCGTTTGGGGGTCACCCCAAGACCGTTTGGAGGTCTGGGGTCAAGTATAGTTGATCAATTGAAGGTCCAAAGGCACCAAACCATATTGCAATTAAGTATTGATGTGATGATCAACTCTATAGATCAAACCTTGATGAATTTTCACTAGAGTCCAAAGGATGGATGGGCAAACGGTCTCAAGACCGTTTGAAACTCATCCAAACGGTCTCAAGACCGTTTGGGCACAACCCAAGACCGTTTGGAGGTCTAGGGTTGAGATAATCTAATGGTTTGAAGGTCCAATCGCAATAAGTTGATGAATTGATACAAATACTGATTTTAGACCTAATTGGAGTTCAACCCTAGTCCAAACGACTTGGTTTTTGGTCAAACTTTGGGCAAACGGTCTCAAGACCGTTTGGAGGATATCCAAACGACCTCAAGACCGTTTGGTCCAAGTTTGAGCCCAATTGGAGGTCAATTGATAGGTTCAACCTTGAATTGATTCACATTGTTGAATATTGATGACCATCCGATTTGAAACCCTAATTGAGAAGGATTCAACCCTAATTGGCTTTCAATTGAGGGTCAACTTGGTGTCCAAGTGATTAAGGTTCATCCTAATTAACTCAATTTATAAGTGATTATCATGGATTTGGTTAATTGAGGGGTTCAACATACATATCCATGACCAATTGTAACTTTTGAACCACTTTGGAGGTCCAAACGGTTTGAGCCCATTTGGACCAAACGGTCTCAAGACCGTTTGGATCCAAACGGTCTCAAGACCGTTTGAGGCCAAACGGTCTCAAGACCGTTTGGATCCAAACGGTCTCAAGACCGTTTGGGCTCAAACGATCTCAGGGTCGTTTGGTCCAATCAATCTCAAGTTGATTTGATCAAACGGTTTCAAACCGATTGAGCTCCAAACGGTTTGGAAGGTCAACTCTTCCAAACGGTCAACACATCCAAACGGTCTCAAGACCGTTTGGAGCAAACGGTCTCAAGACCGTTTGAGACCAAACGGTTTCAAGACCGTTTGGTGGTTGAAACCGTTTGAAGGTTGAAACCGTTTGAAGGTGTACATGGTGGTTTGTACTTAATCAATTGATGGTGTAATTAGTTCAATGGTGATCTAATCTAAACCCTAATGGTAACCTAGGTCATTAAGGGACTAAGTTATTAGTGAGTTGACCCATGATGGTGATCATGAGGAAAATTACCAAAATACCCTTGAGGGGTCTAAAGAGGTAAAACCTTGTTCTAATCAAACCCTAATCACATGATGATGATGTTTTGGCTTATGTAAGTCAATGAGGACTTAACCCAACCTAATCTAGAGTGGTGTCATCACCATCTACTAGTGAGAGGAGAGATAAAGTATTCCAAGAGAGAGAAAGTATCCTAGAGAGAGAAAGTACCCTTTTTAAGGTGGAAACTCAAGTGAGATACTTCAAATACACATGAGTGTGCATGATTAGGGAATGACCCACCTATGTGAGGTCATGGAAACCCTAAATATGATATCTAATGGATCTTAATCTTAATTAAGAGTCTTAATGATGATGTTTCTCTTACATGATGATGTAATGAGTACCATTCACCATGGTGTGAATAGTAAACCCTAATTTTAGGATGATGACTTGAAAGATGAATAGTAAACCCTAAATTGTTGAATTGTTTACTATTATCTGTTGAACTAACTATGCAGGTTATTATGAGATAATGGTCATACCCAGGTATGAAATACCATGTTATATTCATTGAAAGCATGTCTTAAGCTTTATGAATAGTGAATCATCTTGATGCACTGCTAAGTGACATCTTTTGTGATTTATGGGCTGTAAGAGCCATAAACACCATCAAGGTCATGCTTGACAGATGACTTGTGATGAGATAATTGAGAACTGGTAATTGAAATGAGTTAGGCCTGCTACATTTTAGTATTCTCATATATAGCTGTGATGCTAATGTTTTTGTACGATGATATGAATACTGAATGTACCTAACTAATCAAGTGAAATGTAGAGCCCTGATCATAGATCCATCATTGTCAGAGTCTAAATGATGGTGAAACAGGTTTTCCTCAGGGAACTCCTGGATCACATACTTTTGAGTATGTGGGGTACATGGATGTGTAGAACCTTACATCCTAGTGTAGGTATTTGATGTAGATTCTTGTAGTCCGTCATACCCTCACTATAAAAGAAAAGGTGAGAGGATGATGTAGATTCTAGTAGTCCATCAGACCCCACCATAAAGTCCTAAAGGTGAGATGTATATCTACACTCCCTTAAAGACACAAATACCGTATCGGTGAAAGATAAACAAGAAATCTTCCGATAGTGAAGAGAGTACAGAATGCCACTGTAACTCTAAAAATAGCGAAGGACCAGAGTACCCTGGTGAGCTATTATAAAGACATCCCGCCAGATGTCAAACAATCAATCCTCTAACTGACTGAGGAAGATGAGGTCATAAGGATCCGGCTCTCTTAATGACCTATGTATGATACTGATGTGACTTCTTAGCGATCAGTTGGAGTATGAGTGGTATGCCTCATCTCCACAGGGCATAATAATGTTTGAAAAACATAAACAACAGCGTAGTATATCTGTTAGAGTTAATTACGAGTTATTTGATTGATGTTACCTTGAATAGCATAGATGTTCTCATATTTTAATATTGATTGAACTCTTGCTTATCATCAGAACTGCCAGTGAATATCTTGAAGGCTCTTATTGCTTTAGTTATTCCTTGCTTTGCTTATAAAGCCTAGTGGAGAGTTATAACTCTCGCTGGGGCAATTATGTATAATTGTCTCACCCCGTAGACTTCTACTTTTTAGGTGGTCGTCGAAGACGAAGGAACAAGAACTCAGGTGAACAATCCCAGCAACAGCAGCATCAGGAGCAGTAAATATCTCAGGTGGAGATCTAGTCTGCTTCATGGTGTAGTTAGAGTCAAGTCCTATGTGTCCTCTGTACTCTCAGGTCCTGGAGTGTTTTGGAGTATGAATTCTTGAGAGTTTTGGTATCATGTTGTATATAATTACTCAAGAAGTAATTGTCAGTGATGTAAACAGTTAAATCCTTTTTCTATGGAAAAGGTTTGTGGTTTCAGGCTCTTGTCTCGAAAAGTTTTAATTTCCCGTGATTTTTGTCTTCCGCTGTTTACCGATTGCTTCCGCACATGATTAAATCGGGATTAATTCGTGGTTTGGAGATCGGAGCCCACAAACATCATGTGTTAGGGGTTTATGCTTTGCATAAACATAACAACTAAATATGTCTTTAAGATAACTTCTCAATTGACTCTATGAGAATATTGTGTGAAGGAACTTTGCGCTGATCAAAGTTCTATGATGTTTCCATAACAATGAGGTGTTATGAAGAGACATGATGATATGAAGAATGAATAATATCTCTTTCCTTTATTTGGGATTTCGGGGACGAAATCCTTGTTAGGGGTTTATAATTTGTAACATCTCTGACCTGGGTTATGCTTTAACCCTAGGTGTTTTGATTAAGAAAGATGATTATATTCTTAATCTCATCTTGTGAAAAGTAATTAAGGCTCAAAAGGAACCTATGTTTCAATTTTGGTCCTGTTTGAACAATGTTGAAGCAATGTTTGCTTATTTTGGACTAAAGTGCAAATTACCCAAGTTGAGGGGTTAAATTGTAAATTTTGCATGATAATATGTTCCTATGATGTTGAAACATCATAAGAATGAATATGATGTAGTGGTATGGTTTCCACAAGCTTGGACACCAAGATTAAGCTTGTAAAGCAATCCTTGTGCATTAAAACCTAGTTTTGGTGTAATGTGCAATTTACCCAAAATCTAGGGTTCAATATGAGAATTACCACTTCAAAAAGGTCCCTAATGTTTCTTAGCATCATTTAGAGCAAATAAAATGAGAGGGACTCCTTATTTGAATTAAGTTATAGGAGAGAGAATCTTGACATTAAAATAATCAAGAATAATGCCTAATTGAAACCCTAATTCGATTTAGGGCAAAAATGAATAAAAATAATTGAAGGGCTTTCAACCAAAATGTTTTGGGTTGATTTTGAATAAGGATGGACGTTACTTTGCTAAGATAAGGAACGAAAATATCTTAAGTAGGTGAAATTCCACTCACCTTATTATAAAGAAAAGTAATTTCCACTCACATATGGGATATTTATATAATAAGCATTAAGGTGCTTAATTTGCTTTTATTTAAATTGAGGATAATGAAGGGGAATAAAAGGCAAGGAAGGTTCCTCGTACCCAAGGTAGTTGAGGGGGAAGAGGCGGCCACTTTATTGGGATTAATTGGATTTTTATAAGGCATATTCTCTCTCATCAATTTCTTTATAAAAGTGCCATTTCCAAGCCCAAACCAAGGCCTTTTTCGGATTTTCTTCTTCCCCTTGCTTGAAAAACCGACCAAGGAGCTAGGGAGGATCAGGGAGAACGTCCCCAACCTGTGGGTAAGCCCTTGACCTTCGTTCTCCTTGATTTCATGGTGGAAATCGAAAATAAATTATGGATTCCTTCTTATTTCGATCTCCTCTTCAACCCTAGCCAACCTTTTCATCCAAAACCTTGAGGAAGAGCCTAGGGTGAGTTGCAAGAGCTTCATCCACCATTAATGGCGTGAGATTGGAGCTTTGGAGCTCAATTGGAGGTGGGTTTTATAACTTAAACCCTTAAACATTGCTATTGCATCAATTCTCTATGCTTTGTTGATTGATTTCTTCAATTTGATGCACTCTTGTTTCTTGCTGTAATTTCCATCAAGAACGGTTGATGTTCTTGGTTGTTCGAAGGAAGGGGATGATGACATCATCCTAGATGCTTATCCAAAGAAAATTACCAAGCAAAACCGTTTTGATAGCTACTCTAAATCGTTTTAATTTGATTGGCTATGCGGTTTCAGCAAACCGTTTAAGGGCAAACGGTTTGAAACCGTTTGGGAGAAAATGGTTTCAAGACCGTTTTAGATGGTTGACCAAGCGTTTACCGTTTGGGAATTTTGTTCCTAATTATGTAGGATGATAACTCTCTAAATGTGAGGGATTAACTCCAAAGGAATCGAGAGTTGAAGTCCAATCAACTAGGAAATCGGATTGAATTATGTGCTGATTTTCAACCTGATTAACTTGACCTGGTTGAGCAAACGGTTTCAAGACCATTTGAGATGGTTGACCAAGCGTTGACCGTTTTAGATTCCTGTTCATAATTATGTTTATTAATAACCCTCCAAATTTGAGGGATTAACTCCAAAGTAATCGTGAGTTGAAGCCTAATAAATTAGGGAAACCTAATTGGATTAAGTGCTGATTTTCAATCTGATTTAATTGAACTTTTTGGACAAACGGTCTCAAGACCGTTTGAGTGCGTTGACCAAGCATTTACCGTTTGGAATTACTGTTACTAATGATGTGATCTAATGACTCACCGAATTTGAGGGATTAACTCCCAAGGAATCATGAGTTGAAGTCTATTCAATTAGGCAAACCCTAATTGAAAACAGTGCTGAAATTCCAATGAGTTAAGTTGAGATTTTGGGTTGATTAGCCCAAACGGTTTCAAGACCGTTTGGGGATCACCCAAAGACCGTTTGGAGGTCTGGGGTCAAGTATAGTTGACCAATTGAAGGTCCAAAGGTACTAATCATATTGCAAAGTAGTGCTGATCTGTTGATCAACTCGATAGACCAATCCATGATGATTTTTCACTAGAATCCAAAGGTTGGATGGGCCAAACGGTCTCAAGACCGTTTGGAGCTCATCCAAACGGTCTCAAGACCGTTTGGTGGTCACCCAAGACCGTTTGTAGGTCTAGGGTTGAGTATGGTTAGGTGTTTGAAGGTCTAAAGGTACCAAGTTGTTATACAATGCAATGCTGATTTGGTGATCAATCCAATGATCCAAACCTTAATTGGATGGCTTGGATTTGAGTGATATGATGGGCAAACGGTCTCAAGACCGTTTGGAGGTCATCCAAACGACCTCAAGACCGTTTGGGGTCAGGTCATACCCAATTTGGATAATGTTTCAATAGTTTCAAAGTAACCAATCTTGCATTGATGAGTGTTGTTGGATCTTCAATTCCAAACCCTAATTTAATTGAATCAAGCCCGAATTGATGACCAATTGAGGGTCAATTGAGGGTCAAATTAGTTGAAGGTTGACCTATTAAACTCAATTGATGTATGAGCATAGGTCCAATTGATGATTGGTTCCATGAATTCAATGGTTGAAGGTCCAATGCAATCAATTGAAACACAATTAGTAGCATGATTGATGATCAACTTCAAAGCTCTAATTGGTGTTTATAAACCCTAATCCCATTGAGATCAGACCATAATTGAAGTCAAAATTTAGGGGTGAGCCATGATTCAAATGATGATTGAGTTGATGATCCAATTGGTTGAAGTTCCATTGATTAGAATTGATTGTGGTTCAATTTGGTTAATTCAATTGGATACCTCATGTTATTGAAGGTCTAATTGATCAAACCTTTTTGAAAACCTAATGTGATTATTTGGGAGATACCTTTAATGGTACTAGTCATTAATGCATAACAAATGCATGGACCCAATACATGATGTAAACCCTAATTGAGGCTGATTCAATGTATAACCTTAATAAGAGGTTGTCTACATGTGAAATCACTAATTAGGATGTTAGTAAACCCTAGTTGAGGGTGTATCCTTGTGAAACCCTAGTGGAGGGTGTATCATTGTGAACCCTGGTTGAGGGTGTATCCTTGTGAAACCCTAGTTGAGGGTGTATCATTGCGATTGTTTATAGGCAACTTTATAATAAAGTTATGCCTTAAACTAAGATAAGTCCATATCATGTGAGATAGTTGGACAATTCTAATGTGTGGCCTATGCATTATATGCTAAGGGTGAGTATTCTGTGATGGAATGTATTAAGAGGGGAAATACCTTAATACAAGATAAATTTGGTTAACTCAAGAGGGTCTGAATTAATGAGAAATGGGAAACCCTAACCCTGGTAAGGGAATAGTGGTGTTACCCTTGAATAATGATGTTATATATTGTTTTGCATGGTGCTGATATGAAATTGATGTATTATCATCTGTACTAACCATGCAGGTATGATGTGATGATGAACATAGCCAGGTATGAGCTATGACATTTTATGTATTGACATTGTTTATTGGGCCTTATGTGCCATGCTATACCTTATTGCCTAGTTTGAGGTAATAAGAGAAGTAATGGGCCTTAAGTGCCATGAGAAGATGTTTATGTAATAAGCATCATATTTACCTTGGTCAGGTGACCTGAAGGTGATAATTACCTGAAAAAGTGGTAATAATGCTCAATGATGAGCTAAGGGTTTGAATACCCAGAACCATATGATTATGGCATTGAGTTGCAAAGGAATGAAAATTCCCAGTATTGAAATGAGGGACTGAGATCCCCATGTCTTATAAAGACTGAGAAGTGATTAATGGAAATAGTACATGTTTTCTTTATAGCATTTGTCTTATTAAGTTATGTTTGGAAACTTGGCTGATGCTACAAGAATATGATAATGTACTTAATTAATCAAGTGATACCATATAATGTAGTTGCCCTGATCACATATCCATCAGCGTCAGAATTAGCTGAATGGTGAAACGAGTTTACTCGGAATGCATATTTTTGAATATGTGGGGGTAATTGGGCAATTATATCCTTATGCCCCATAGGCATGGCTACGGGCTATGTCCTATTAACGGGATTGGTTACGGACCATACCCCAATAAGAGCATGGCTACGGGCCATGACTCCACAAAATAATATCGGGCATTGGCTACGGGCCATATCCTGAAGAAAGTATATGCTATGGGCTATAACTCTAATAGCGATGTTACTAGTATACCCTGGAAAGCTATCTAGCAGAGACACAAGATGTCCTGCATGTTATCTCGTACTGACTGAGATAGTTGAGGTCATGGGAATCCGGCTCTTCCATTGACCTATGTGTGGTACCGATGCTTTACGTAACCATGGTCGGTTGGAGTATGAGCGGTATACCTCATCTCCTCAGGGCATAAGTATGATTGTAAAACGTAATCAGCCGTGTAGCATATTTGCTTAGGGTTGAATTGCGAGAATCAATGTTTGATGATACATGGTCTATTATATCATAGTTGGATAAATGATATACATGTTCTTCATATTCCTTCTTAAATGAATGACTTGCTACTTAATCAAGTTATAATTGAAATGATTGCATAGAGAATACTGCTCTGCATATCTTATTCAATGATTTACCTGCTGTTGAGTAAATATAATTCTACTGCTCAGTGTTATTCTATTATCAGCAATAACAATGTTTCTGGCGGAGTGTTATATCTCTCGCTGGGACAATTTTTATAATTGTCTCACCCCCGTGGGATTAAATTTTTAGGTAACCGTCGACAAAAAGGCAAGGAACCTATTACAGAGGAAGAGCAGCAGCAGTAGTAGCAGGGACAACAGTAAATCCCAGGTGGGGATATGAGCTGTCAAGTTGTATATAGAAAGTCCTATGAGTCGTCTCTGTACTCTCGGGTCCTAGGAGTAATGTTTTGATGGATCGATCTGAGATTTTGGCTTTAAGCCTCGAGGGTTTTATACTACCTATATACAGTTAAGACAGAGTAGTTGATGTTTGTATTCCTCGAGAAGTAATAGTACATGAGATGTATATATGAACCAGGATGTAAGGTTTTACTTTGGTTCTGAATGAAAGAGTTTTCCTGTGAATGGATCTCTTTGCAAATGGTTTTAATTTTCACTGATTTTTTTGCTAATCCGCTGCAACTGATTTGCTTCCGCATGTTTTATTATTGTTAATGACACTTGTTATCTTAAATGATGGCGGGTGTCGTGACAATTTAGTGGTATCATAGCTCTAGGTTCGCTGAGTCTACAGAGACATATGACTAAGATGATTGAGTCTGTGTTAGTGTCCTCCAGTATACCCTATAATGATTTCTGCTTGTGCAGAGAAAGGGTAAAGTTTAAAATGACTGGAGAGCACAACGAACACATTGCTTAGGGCAATGTTGTTGCACCAAGAAGAGGTGCAAGGGATCATGCAAGAATAGAATGAGTGCCTGAGAATCCCCATTAAGACCTGATCAGGATAGAGAATCCTATGATCATGCTCTTGTTGGGCAGATTAGGGCAACAATAATGCATATGAGTGGACTGGATGCTAGGCTTACAACCTAGGTTATCAGTCCTTAATATAGAAAGGTTGAGCTTTAAAAGAGTTCCTAAATGACTTAGTCATGTTGGAACAAGGGAAATATGGAAAAGATTAACTTATGGCAAGAAAGTAGACTCTGCCATGAGTTTAGACAGATAATAAATCTGTGATGGTAGTGCCCAAGAAGGGGCAATAAGCTGAGAAGTAGGTGATGATCTCTATAATTTTAGAGACATTTGCCTAATGGTTCTAAAAAGCCAAGGTTTTGGTACAAATAGTGCAATAAATGCCTAGTGTACCAGGGCAGCAGCCCCTAAGTAAGTGCAAAGGTCTTAACCTTTCACTTGTAAGATCACATGGCTTAGTTTTTGCTTCAAGTAATAAGACCATGATGTGAGTACAAGGTATGTTATAAATGTGTACATGTTGAGTACACTAAACCCTTTTTGTTATAAAAAGGAGGATTGTTGATATTGTTTTCCCCATTGGTTGCTATATAGGGAAGAAATGATGAGAACTAGAATTCGAATTCTGTTCAGTATTCTTTTAAATGCTCTATATTGATCTTACCTCCATGAAAGAGGAAGAGGTATAGAAGAGATGCCTGGATAAAATCCAGGGATGTTAAATCTTATGTTATGGTAATATGAAAAGCAAGGAATATGATAGCATGTAAGTGCATACTACTTGATCTCAGTACTTGTAAACCCTGATCAGGTGTACAACTATTGATGATAAAGTGAGTATGGAAACTCTTAGATTGATATCTTTTTGATTGCCCTGATCAAGCAATCATTCTGATACAATCTAAAGAGTATCATGAAATTGGAAATATGATATGGATAAATGTATCATATCTTAAGAACAAGAAAGAAGGATCTGATAGGAATTCAGATCAGTATGTGTATATGAGGAAGTAAAAGTATGACCCTCATATGATGAGAAAGAGAACAAGGGAGGTGATCCCTGTTCAATAAAGTTGTAAATATGATAAAAGAAAGATGAGAATATGATGTGTTTTCAACACATGTGACTGATACCAGGGTAATAGATTCTGGTATCTGAGAATTATCAGATGATTTAGATTGGCTACCTGGAGTGGTCAACTATGAAATCAGTCTGATTATATAAAATGATATGAACATCATGTGTTAGGGGTTTATGCTTTGCATAAACATAACAACTAAATATGTCTTTAAGATAACTTCTCAATTGACTCTATGAGAATATTGTGTGAAGGAACTTTGCGCTGATCAAAGTTCTATGATGTTTCCATAACAATGAGGTGTTATGAAGAGACATGATGATATGATGAATGAATAATATCTCTTTCCTTTATCTGGGATTTCGGGGATGAAATCCTTGTTAGGGGTTTATAATTTGTAACATCCCTGACCTGGGTTATGCTTTAACCCTAGGTGTTTTGATTAAGAAAGATGATTACATTCTTAATCTCATATTGTGAAAAGTAATTAAGGCTCAAAAGGAACCTATGTTTCAATTGTGGGCATGTTTGAACAATGTTGAAGCAATGTTTGCTTATTTTGGACTAAAGTGCAAATTACCCAAGTTGAGGGGTTAAATTGCAAATTTTGCATGATAATATGTTCCTCTGATGTTGAGACATCATAAGAATGAATATGATTTAGTTGTATGGTTTCCACAAGCTTGGACACCAAGATTAAGCTTGAAAAGCAATCCTTGTGCATTAAAACCTAGTTTTGGTGTAATGTGCAATTTACCCAAAATATAGGGTTCAATATGTAAATTACCACTTCAAAAAGGTCCCTAATGTTTCTTAGCATCATTTAGAGCAAATACAATGAGAGGGACTCCTTATTTGAATTAAGTTATAGGAGAGAGAATCTTGACATTAAAATAATGAAGAATAATGCCTAATTGAAACCCTAATTCGATTTAGGGCAAAAATGAATAAAAATAATTGAAGGGATTTCAACCAAAATGTTTTGGGTTGATTTTGAATAAGTATGGACGTTCCTTTGCTAAGATAAGGAACCAAAATATCTTAAGTAGGTGAAATTCCACTCACCTTATTACAAAGAAAAGTAATTTCCACTCACATATGGGATATTAATATAATAAGCATTAAGGTGCTTAATTTGCTTTTCTTTAAATTGAGGATAATGAAGGGGAATAAAAGGCTAGGAAGGTGCCTCGTACCCAAGGTAGTTGAGGGGGAAGAGGCGGCCACTTTATTGGGATTAATTGGATTTTTATAAGGCATATTCTCTCTCATCAATTTCTTTATAAAAGTGCCATTTCCAAGTCCAAACCAAGGCCTTTTTCGGATTTTCTTCTTCCCCTTGCTTGCAAAACCGACCAAGGAGCTAGGGAGGAGCAGGGAGCACGTCCCCAACCTGTGGGTAAGCCCTTGACCTTCGTTCTTCTTGATTTCATGGTGGAAATCGAAAATAAATTATGGATTCCTTCTTATTTCGATCTCCTCTTCAACCCTAGCCAACTTTTTCATCCAAAACCTTGAGGACGAGCCTAGGGTGAGTTGCAAGAGCTTCATCCACCATTAATGGCGTGAGATTGGAGCTTTGGAGCTCAATTGGAGGCGGGTTTTATAACTTAAACCCTTAAACATTGCTATTGCATCAATTCTCTATGCTTTGTTGATTGATTTCTTCAATTTGATGCACTCTTGTTTCTTGCTGCAATTTCCATCAAGAACGGTTGCTGTTCTTGGTTGTTCGAAGGAAGGGGATGATGACATCATCCTAGATGCTTATCCAAAGAAAATTACCAAGCAAAACCGTTTTGATAGCTACTCCAAATCGTTTTAATTTGATTGGCTATGCGGTTTCAGCAAACCGTTTAAGGGCAAACGGTTTGAAACCGTTTGGGAGAAAACGGTTTCAAGACCATTTTAGATGGTTGACCAAGTGTTGACCGTTTGGGAATTTTGTTCCTAATTATGTAGGATGATAACCCTCCAAATTTGAGGGATTAACTCCAGAGGAAGCGAGAGTTGAAGTCCAATCAATTAGGCAATCGGATTGAATTATGTGCTGATTTTCAACCTGATTAACTTGACCTGGTTGAGCAAACGGTTTCAAGACCGTTTGAGATGGTTGACCAAGCGTTGACCATTTTAGATTCCTGTTCATAATTATGTTTATTAATAACCCTCCAAATTTGAGGGATTAACTCCAAGGAATCGTGAGTTGAATCCTAATCAATTAGGGAAACCTAATTGGATTAAGTGCTGATTTTCAATCTGATTTAATTGAACTTTTTGGGCAAATGGTCTCAAGACCGTTTGAGTGCGTTGACCATGCATTGACCGTTTGGTATTACTGTTCCTAATGATGTGATCTAATGACTCACCGAATTTGAGGGATTAACTCCCAAGGATTCATGAGTTGAAGGCTATTCAATTAGGCAAACCCTAATTGAAAACAGTGCTGAAATTCCAATGAGTTAAGTTGAGATTTTGGGTTGATTAGCCCAAACGGTTTCAAGACCGTTTGGGGATCACCCAAACGGTCTCAAGACCGTTTGGGAATCACCCCAAGACCGTTTGGAGGTCTGGGGTCAAGTATAGTTGACCAATTGAAGGTCCAAAGGTACTAATCATATTGCAATGTAGTGCTGATCTGTTGATCAACTCGATAGACCAATCCATGATGATTTTTCACTAGAATCCAAAGGTTGGATGGGCCAAACGGTCTCAATACCGTTTGGAGCTCATCCAAACGGTCTCAAGACCGTTTGGTGGTCACCCAAGACCATTTCGAGGTCTAGGGTTGAGTATGGTTAGGTGTTTGAAGGTCTAAAGGTACCAAGTTGTTATACAATGCAATGCTGATTTGGTGATCAATCCAATGATCCAAACCTTAATTGGATGGCTTGGATTTGAGTGATATGATGGGCAAACGGTCTCAAGACCATTTGGAGGTCATCCAAACGACTTCAAGACCGTTTGGGGTCAGGTCATACCCAATTTGGATAATGGTTCAATAGTTTCAAAGTAACCAATCTTGCATTGATGAGTGTTGTTGGATCTTCAATTCCAAACCCTAATTCAATTGAATCAAGCCCGAATTGATGACCAATTGAGGGTCAATTGAGGGTCAAATTAGTTGAAGGTTGACCTATTAAACTCAATTGATGTATGAGCATAGGTCCAATTGATGATTGGTTCCATGAATTCAATGGTTGAAGGTCCAATGCAATCAATTGAAACACAATTAGTAGCATGATTGATGATCAACATCAAAGCTCTAATTGGTGTTTATAAACCCTAATCCCATTGAGATCAGACCATAATTGAAGTCCCAATTGAGGGGTGAGCCATGATTCAAATGATGATTGAGTTGATGATCCAATTGGTTGAAGTTCCATTGATTAGAATTGATTGTGGTTCAATTTGGTTAATTCAATTGGATACCTCATGTTATTGAAGGTCTAATTGATCAAACCTTTTTTAAAACCTAATGTGATTAGGTGGGAGATACCTTTAATGGTACTAGTCATTAATGCATAACAAATGCATGGACCCAATACATGATGTAAACCCTAATTGAGGCTGATTCAATGTATAACCTTAATAAGAGGTTGTCTACATGTGAAATCACTAATTAGGATGTTAGTAAACCCTAGTTGAGGGTGTATCCTTGTGAAACCCTAGTGGAGGGTGTATCATTGTGAACCCTGGTTGAGGGTGTATCCTTGTGAAACCCTAGTTGAGGGTGTATCATTGCGATTGTTTATAGGCAACTTTATAATAAAGTTATGCCTTAAACTAAGATAAGTCCATATCATGTGAGGTAGCTGGACAATTCTAATGTGTGGCCTATGCATTATATGCTAAGGGTGAGTATTCTGTGATGGAATGTATTAAGAGGGGAAATACCTTAATACAAGATAAATTTGGTTAACTCAAGAGGGTCTGAATTAATGAGAAATGGGAAACCCTCCTGGTAAGGGAATAGTGGTGTTACCCTTGAATAATGATGTTATATATTGTTTTGCATGGTGCTGATATGAAATTGATGTATTATCATCTGTACTAACCATGCAGGTATGATGTGATGATGAACATATCCAGGTATGAGCTATGACATTTTATGTATTGACATTGTTTATTGGGCCTTATGTGCCATGCTATACCTTATTGCCTAGTTTGAGGTAATAAGAGAAGTAATGGGCCTTAAGTGCCATGAGAAGATGTTTATGTAATAAGCATCATATTTACCTTGGTCAGGTGACCTGAAGGTGATAATTACCTGAAAAAGTGGTAATAATGCTCAATGATGAGCTAAGGGTTTGAATACCCAGAACCATATGATTATGGCATTGAGTTGCAAAGGAATGAAAATTCCCAGTATTGAAATGAGGGACTGAGATCCCCATGTCTTATAAAGACTGAGAAGTGATTAATGGAAATAGTACATGTTTTCTTTATAGCATTTGTCTTATTAAGTTATGTTTGGAAACTTGGCTGATGCTAAAAAAATATGATAATGTACTTAATTAATCAAGTGATACCATATAATGTAGTTGCCCTGATCACATATCCATCAGCGTCAGAATTAGCTGAATGGTGAAACGAGTTTACTCGGAACGCATATTTTGGAATATGTGGGGGTAATTGGGCAATTATATCCTTATGCCCCATAGGCATTGCTACGGTCTATGTCCTATGAACGGAATTGGTTACAGACCATACCCCAATAAGAGCATGGCTACGGGCCATGACTCCACAAAATAATATCGGGCATTGGCTACGGGCCATATCCTGAAGAGAGTATATGCTATGGGCTATAACTCTAATAGCGATGTTTCCAGTATACCCTGGAAAGCTATCTAGCAGAGACACAAGATGTCCTGCATGTTATCTCGTACTGACCGAGATAGTTGAGGTCATGGGAATCCGGCTCTTCCATTGACCTATGTGTGGTACCGATGCTTTACGTAACCGTGGTCGGTTGGAGTATGAGCGGTATACCTCATCTCCTCAGGGCATAAGTATGATTGTAAAACGTAATCAGCCGTGTAGCATATTTGCTTAGGGTTGAATTGTGAAAATCAATGGTTGATGATACATGGTCTATTATATCATAGTTGGATAAATGATATACATGTTCTTCATATTCCTTCTTAAATGAATGACTTGTTGCTTAATCAAGTTATAATTGAAATGATTGCATAGAGAATACTGCTCTGCATATCTTATTCAATGATTTACCTGTTGTTGAGTAAATATAATTCTACTGCTCAGTGTTATTCTATTATCAGTAATAACAATGTTTCTGGCGGAGAGTTATATCTCTCGCTGGGACAATTTTTATAATTGTCTCACCCCCGTGGGATTAAATTTTTAGGTAACCGCCGACGAAAAGGCAAGGAACCTATTACAGAGGAAGAGCAGCAGCAGCAGTAGCAGGAACAGCAGTAAATCCCAGGTGGGGATATGAGCTGTCAAGTTGTATATTGAAAGTCCTATGAGTCGTCTCTGTACTCTCGGGTCCTAGGAGTAATGTTTTGATGGATCGATCTGAGATTTTGGCTTTAAGCCTTGAGGGTTTTATACTACCTGTGTACAGTTAAGACAGAGTAGTTGATGTTTGTATTCCTCGAGAAGTAATAGTACATGAGACTTATATATGAACCAGGATGTGAGGTTTTACTTTGGTTCTGAATGAAAGAGTTTTCCTATGAATGGATCTCTTTGCAAATGGTTTTAATTTTCACTGATTTTTTTGCTAATCCGCTGCAACTGATTTGCTTCCGCATGTTTTATTATTGTTAATGACACTTGTTATCTTAAATGATGGCGGGTGTCGTGACAATTTAGTGGTATCAGAGCTCTAGGTTCACTGAGTCTACAGAGACATATGACTAAGATGATTGAGTCTGTGTTAGTGTCCTCCAGTATACCCTATAATGATTTCTGCTTGTGCAGAGAAAGGGTAAAGTTTAAAATGACTGGAGAGCACAACGAACACATTGCTTAGGGCAATGTTGTTGCACCAAGAAGAGGTGCAAGGGATCATGCAAGAATAGAATGAGTGCCTGAGAATCCCCATTAAGACCTGATCAGGATAGAGAATCCTATGATCATGCTCTTGTTGGGCAGATTAGGGCAACAATAATGCATATGAGTGGACTGGATGCTAGGCTTAAAACCTAGGTTATCAATCTTTAATATAGAAAGGTTGAGCTTTAAAAGAGTTCCTAAATGACTTAGTCATGTTGGAACAAGGGAAATATGGAAAAGATTAACTTATGGCAAGAAAGTAGACTCTGCCATGAGTTTAGACAGATAATAAATCTGTGATGGTAGTGCCCAAGAAGGGGCAATAAGCTGAGAAGTAGGTGATGGTCTCTATAATTTTAGATACATTTGCCTAATGGTTCTAAAAAGCCAAGGTTTTGGTAAAAATAGTGCAATAAATGCCTAGTGTACCAGGGCAGCAGCCCCTAAGTAAGTGCAAAGGTCTTAACCTTTCACTTGTAAGATCCCATGGCTTAGTTTTTGCTTCAAGTAATAAGACCATGATGTGAGTACAAGGTATGTTATAAATGTGTACATGTTGAGTACACTAAACCCTTTTTGTTATAAAAAGGAGGATTGTTGATATTGTTTTCCCCATTGGTTGCTATATAGGGAAGAAATGATGAGAACTAGAATTTGAATTCTGTTCAGTATTCTTTTAAATGCTCTATATTGATCTTACCTCCATGAAAGAGGAAGAGGTATAGAAGAGATGACTGGATAAAATCCAGGGATGTTAAATCTTATGTTATGGTAATATGAAAAGCAAGGAATATGATAGCATGTAAGTGCATACTACTTGATCTCAGTACTTGTAAACCCTGATCAGGTGTACAACTATTGATGATAAAGTGAGTATGGAAACTCTTAGATTGATATCTTTTTGATTGCCCTGATCAAGCAATCATTCTGATACAATCTAAAGAGTATCATGAAATTGGAAATATGATATGGATAAATGTATCATATCTTAAGAACAAGAAAGAAGGATCTGATAGGAATTCAGATCAGTATGTGTATATGAGGAAGTAAAAGTAT
Source organism: Alisma plantago-aquatica (assembly GCA_963693085.1). Classification (NCBI taxonomy): domain Eukaryota; kingdom Viridiplantae; phylum Streptophyta; class Magnoliopsida; order Alismatales; family Alismataceae; genus Alisma; species Alisma plantago-aquatica. Next base: position 370,086,492 of record OY856415.1, on the reverse strand, counting down.
GACCCTCATATGATGAGAAAGAGAACAAGGGAGGTGATCTCTGTTCAATAAAGTTGTAAATATGATAAAAGAAAGATGAGAATATGATGTGTTTTCAACACATGTGACTGATACCAGGGTAATAGATTCTGGTATCTGAGAATTATCAGATGATTTAGATTGGCTACCTGGAGTGGTCAACTATGAAATCAGTCTGATTATATAAAATGATATGAACATCATGTGTTAGGGGTTTATGCTTTGCATAAACATAACAACTAAATATGTCTTTAAGATAACTTCTCAATTGACTCTATGAGAATATTGTGTGAAGGAACTTTGCGCTGATCAAAGTTCTATGATGTTTCCATAACAATGAGGTGTTATGAAGAGACATGATGATATGATGAATGAATAATATCTCTTTCCTTTATCTGGGATTTCGGGGACGAAATCCTTGTTAGGGGTTTATAATTTGTAACATCCCTGACCTGGGTTATGCTTTAACCCTAGGTGTTTTGATTAAGAAAGATTATTATATTCTTAATCTCATCTTTTGAAAAGTAATTAAGGCTCAAAAGGAACCTATGTTTCAATTTTGGTCATGTTTGAACAATGTTGAAGCAATGTTTGCTTATTTTGGACTAAAGTGCAAATTACCCAAGTTGAGGGGTTAAATTGCAAATTTTGCATGATAATATGTTCCTCTGATGTTGAGACATCATAATAATGAATATGATGTAGTGGTATGGTTTCCACAAGCTTGGACACCAAGATTAAGCTTGTAAAACAATCCTTGTGCATTAAAACCTAGTTTTGGTGTAATGTGCAATTTACCCAAAATCTAGGGTTCAATATGCAAATTACCACTTCAACAAGGTCCCTAATGTTTCTTAGCATCATTTAGAGCAAATACAATGAGAGGGACTCCTTATTTGAATTAAGTTATAGGAGAGAGAATCTTGACATTAAAATAATCAAGAATAATGCCTAATTGAAACCCTAATTCGATTTAGGGCAAAAATGAATAAAAATAATTGAAGGGCTTTCAAACAAAATGTTTTGGGTTGATTTTGAATAAGGATGGACGTTCCTTTGCTAAGATAAGGAACGAAAATATCTTAAGTAGGTGAAATTCCACTCACCTTATTATAAAGAAAAGTAATTTCCACTCACATATGGGATATTAATATTATAAGCATTAAGGTGCTTAATTTGCTTTTCTTTAAATTGAGGATAATGAAGGGGAATAAAAGGCAAGGAAGGTGCCTCGTACCCAAGGTAGTTGAGGGGGAAGAGGCGGCCACTTTATTGGGATTAATTGGATTTTTATAAGGCATATTCTCTCTCATCAATTTCTTTATAAAAGTGCCATTTCCAAGCCCAAACCAAGGCCTTTTTCGGATTTTCTTCTTCCCCTTGCTTGCAAAACTGACCAAGGAGCTAGATAGGAGCAGGGAGCACGTCCCCAACCTGTGGGTAAGCCCTTGACCTTCGTTCTCCTTGATTTCAAGGTGGAAATTGAAAATAAATTATGGATTCCTTCTTATTTCGATCTCCTCTTCAACCCTAGCCAACTTTTTCATCCAAAACCTTGAGGACGAGCCTAGGGTGAGTTGCAAGAGCTTCATCCACCATTAATGGCGTGATCTTGGAGGTTTGGAGCTCAATTGGAGGCGGGTTTTATAACTTAAACCCTTAAACATTGCTATTGCATCAATTCTCTATGCTTTGTTGATTGATTTCTTCAATTTGATGCACTCTTGTTTCTTGCTGCAATTTCCATCAAGAACGGTTGCTGTTCTTGGTTGTTCGAAGGAAGGGGATGATGACATCATCCTAGATTCTTATCCAAATAAAATTACCAAGCAAAACCGTTTTGATAGCTACTCCAAATCGTTTTAATTTGATTGGCTATGCGGTTTCAGCAAACCGTTTAAGGGTAAACGGTTTGAAACCGTTTGGGAGAAAACGATTTCAAGACCGTTTTAGATGGTTGACCAAGCGTTGACCGTTTGGGAAATTTGTTCCTAATTATGTAGGCTGATAACCCTACAAATTTGAGGGATTAACTCCAAAGGAATCGAGAGTTGAAGTCCAATCAATTAGGCAATCGGATTGAATTATGTGCTGATTTTCAACCTGATTAACTTGACCTGGTTGAGAAAACGGTTTCAAGACCGTTTGATATGGTTGACCAAGCGTTGACCGTTTGATATTCCTGTTCATAATTATGGTTATTAATAACCCTCCAAATTTTAGGGATTAACTCCAAAGGAATCGTGAGTGGAAGCCTAATCAATTAGGGAAACCTAATTGGATTAAGTGCTGATTTTCAATCTGATTTAATTGAACTGTTTGGGCAAACGGTCTCAAGACCGTTTGAGTGCGTTGACCAAGCATTTACCGTTTGGGATTACTGTTTCTAATGATGTGATCTAATGACTCACCGAATTTTAGGGATTAACTCCCAAGGAATCATGAGTTGAAGGCTATTCAATTAGGCAAACCCTAATTGAAAACAGTGCTGAAATTCCAATGAGTTAAGTTGAGATTTTGGGTTGATTAGCCCAAACGGTTTCAAGACCGTTTGGGGATCGCCCAAACGGTCTCAAGACCGTTTGGGGATCACCCCAAGACCGTTTGGAGGTCTGGGGTCAAGTATAGTTGACCAATTGAAGGTCCAAAGGTACTAATCATATTGCAATGTAGTGCTGATCTGTTGATCAACTCGATAGACCAATCCATGATGATTTTTCACTAGAATCCAAAGGTTGGATGGGCCAAACGGTCTCAAGACCGTTTGGTGGTCACCCAAGACCGTTTGGAGGTCTAGGGTTGAGTATGGTAGGTGTTTTAAGGTCTAAAGGTACCAAGCTGTTATACAATGCAATGCTGATTTGGTGATCAATCCAATGATCCAAACCTTAATTGGATGGCTTGGATTTGAGTGATATGATGGGCAAACGGTCTCAAGACCGTTTTGAGGTCATCCAAACGACCTCAAGACCGTTTTGGGTCAGGTCATACCCAATTTGGATAATGGTTCAATAGTTTCAAAGTAACCAATCTTGCATTGATGAGTGTTGTTGGATCTTCAATTCCAAACCCTAATTCAATTGAATCAAGCCCGATTTGATGACCAATTGAGGGTCAATTGAGGGTCAAATTAGTTGAAGGTTGACCTATTAAACTCAATTGATGTATGAGCATAGGTCCAATTGATGATTGGTTCCATGAATTCAATGGTTGAAGGTCCAATGCAATCAATTGAAACACAATTAGTAGCATGATTGATGATCAACTTCAAAGCTCTAATTGGTGTTTATAAACCCTAATCCCATTGAGATCAGACCATAATTGAAGTCCCAATTGAGGGGTGAGCCATGATTCAAATGATGATTGAGTTGATGATCCAATTGGTTGAAGTTCCATTGATTAGAATTGATTGTGGTACAATTTGGTTAATTCAATTGGATACCTCATGTTATTGAAGGTCTAATTGATCAAACCTTTTTGAAAACCTAATGTGATTAGGTGGGAGATACCTTTAATGGTACTAGTCATTAATGCATAACAAATGCATGGACCCAATACATGATGTAAACCCTAATTGAGGCTGATTCAATGTATATAACCTTAATAAGAGGTTGTCTACATGTGAAATCACTAATTAGGATGTTAGTAAACCCTAGTTGAGGGTGTATCCTTGTGAAACCCTAGTGGAGGGTGTATCATTGTGAACCTTGGTTGAGGGTGTATCCTTGTGAAACCCTAGTTGAGGGTGTATCATTGCGATTGTTTATAGGCAACTTTATAATAAAGTTATGCCTTAAACTAAGATAAGTCCATATCATGTGAGATAGCTGGACAATTCTAATGTGTGGCCTATGCATTATATGCTAAGGGTGAGTATTCTGTGATGGAATGTATTAAGAGGGGAAATACCTTAATACAAGATAAATTTGGTTAACTCAAGAGGGTCTGAATTAATGAGAAATGGGAAACCCTAACCCTGGTAAGGGAATAGTGGTGTTACCCTTGAATAATGATGTTATATATTGTTTTGCATGGTGCTGATATGAAATTGATGTATTATCATCTGTACTAACCATGCAGGTATGATGTGATGATGAACATATCCAGGTATGAGCTATGACATTTTATGTATTGACATTGTTTATTGGGCCTTATGTGCCATGCTATACCTTATTGCCTAGTTTGAGGTAATAAGAGAAGTAATGGGCCTTAAGTGCCATGAGAAGATGTTTATGTAATAAGCATCATATTTACCTTGGTCAGGTGACCTGAAGGTGATAATTACCTAAAAAAGTGGTAATAATGCTCAATGATGAGCTAAGGGTTTGAATACCCAGAACCATATGATTATGGCATTGAGTTGCAAAGGAATGAAAATTCCCAATATTGAAATGAGGGACTGAGATCCCCATGTCTTATAAAGACTGAGAAGTGATTAATGGAAATAGTACATGTTTTCTTTATAGCATTTGTCTTATTAAGTTATGTTTGGAAACTTGGCTGATGTTAAAAGAATATGATAATGTACTTAATTAATCAAGTGATACCATATAATGTAGTTGCCCTGATCACATATCCATCAGCGTCAGAATTAGCTGAATGGTGAAACGAGTTTACTCGGAACGGATATTTTTGAATATGTGGGGGTAATTGGGCAATTATATCCTTATGCCCCATAGGCATTGCTACGGGCTATGTCCTATGAACGGGATTGATTACGGACCATACCCCAATAAGAGCATGGCTACGGGCCATGACTCCACAAAATAATATCGGGCATTGGCTACGGGCCATATCCTGAAGAGAGTATATGCTATGGGCTATAACTCTAATAGCGGTGTTGCCAGTATACCCTGGAAAGCTATCTAGCAGAGACACAAGATGTCCTGCATGTTATCTCGTACTGACCGAGATAGTTGAGGTCATGAGAATCTGGCTCTTCCATTGACCTATGTGTGGTACCGATGCTTTACGTAACTGTGGTCGGTTGGAGTATGAACGGTATACCTCATCTCCTCAGGGCATAAGTATGATTGTAAAACGTAATCAGCCGTGTAGCATATTTGCTTAGGGTTGAATTGCGAGAATCAATGGTGGATGATACATGGTCTATTATATCATAGTTGGATAAATGATATACATGTTCTTCATATTCCTTCTTAAATGAATGACTTGCTGCTTAATCAAGTTATAATTGAAATGATTGCATAGAGAATACTGCTCTGCATATCTTATTCAATGATTTACCTGCTGTTGAGTAAATATAATTCTACTGCTCAGTGTTATTCTATTATCAGCAATAACAATGTTTCTGGTGGAGAGTTATATCTCTCGCTGGGACAATTTTTATAATTGTCTCACCCCCGTGGGATTAAATTTTTAGGTAACCGCCGACGAAAAGGCAAGGAACCTATTACAGAGGAAGAGCAGCAGCAGCAGTAGCAGGGACAGCAGTAAATCCCAGGTCGGGATATGAGCTGTCAAGTTGTATATAGAAAGTCCTATGAGTCGTCTCTGTACTCTCGGGTCCTAGGAGTAATGTTTTGATGGATCGATATGAGATTTTGGCTTTAAGCCTCGAGGGTTTTATACTACCTGTGTACAGTTAAGATAGAGTAGTTGATGTCTGTATTCCTCAAGAAGTAATAGTACATGAGATGTATATATGAACCAGGATGTAAGGTTTTACTTTGGTTCTGAATGAAAGAGTTTTCCTGTGAATGGATCTCTTTGCAAATGGTTTTAATTTTCACTGATTTTTTTGCTAATCCGCTGCAACTGATTTGCTTCCGCATGTTTTATTATTTTTAATGACACTTGTTATCTTAAATGATGGCGGGTGTCGTGACATAGATGATGTTAATAAGTGGTGATCTAAAATGAGGGATTAAGAAATGCACATAACTATAGTTGAATTCAATTAAAAGATGAGGTTCAAGTATATGAATTGATTTACATAAATATGTTCTTGGATTGTGATTGTTTGATAAAATACTTGTACTCTGAGGATAGACTATTTTGATGGACTTCAAATGATATTCAGCATGTGTTGATTAGTAACTCTAACGGAAGAATGTGAAATAAAAGAAGAAGAGAACTGAGTGTGTTCTTCATGTTCATTCATGAGATTTATTTGCATCTACTGAAATTGGATGGAATAAGTATATCTTGTATGATAAATATATTCTGAGTAAGTTGAAAGATAATATATATATATATGCTTTTATTGTTGATAGTTCTTTGTCTCTATGAATATTTTGTTGAGAACTGTGAGATAGAATGAACTGATAAGAAATATGTTGAGATTGAATTTAACATGCACTGATTACGTTTGAGAAACCCTGATGAGGGTAAATGTTGCACAATGAGATCATGTCTCAGGCCACAGGCCCACTGGTGATCATAAAACTCTGATGGGGTAAAGCACTTTTAGGTTGAGAAAGGAAGATTGAAAATTTCACCCCTAGATATAGGGCTACTCACTTTTGATGGCTTGAAAACCTATTATCCTTTAATGAGGCATGAATCCTAGATTAAATCCTATTTAAATCTCTTCTAGAATTCTTATTATGGTATGTTTTCTCCTTCCTTGAAAACTAGGATTGTTGAATCTTTCTCTACACGTCCTTTGATCAAATTTGCTATGAAAATGGATGTGCACTTCTCTTTGTATCTAAGATGGTTTAAAATTGACTAAACTGTATTCTTTCCATTCAATTTCCATGTACATTTATAGGATGTTATTATATGTAGTACTAGTGTTTGTACATAACCATATATTTAGACACTAGGGTTTTATCCCCCCTACAAAACATTGGGATTTTGTCCCCCCTGACATGCTTTATATTAGGCATTGGGTTTTTTTCTCCTTCCCTAACTCTGGGTCATATGGTGTCTCATACCTAGTTTATCTAGTTTAGTTTGTCTAAGATATACATGCATTGACTTATATGTTTATGATTATGGAATGATTTTAAAAGGAAAGAACTTCATCGTTATATATTATCATCTTAAACACCCCATTACTTTTGGCATCTCAATTCTTGTGTTAATCATTCTCTCATTTTACTTTCACTTGAACTTGCACAATTATGCATAGACCTCTTTTGATCGGGATGACCTTCTTATTTGCAATTGAAATATTAAATGGACAAGTAATATATTGCACATACCAGTGTTTTGCTAAAACATACTTTTCTTCTTGTTTCTTCTGCCTTAGGTGTTTTTCCCAAACCACAGAGATGTAGGTGTTTTAGAAGATGATGAGTCATGAGGAACATGTGCCAGGAATATAGACTCTGAAATTAACTTGGGATGGCCCAATCTCCCTTTGCATTGGTCCCTTGTATAAAATACATATACCACTTTTCTTTTTATATGCACCCCTTCTGGTGAGAGAATCTTGTGACAACGCAACAATCTAATATTTTTCTAAGATGTAATCATTTTTCTTTTGAGTATCATTAATTTGAGATATGAAATACAATGTTTTCCTTCCATTGTACTAGTTAGTGTGTTTGGATTGCATGAAATTTCATTACTCATTAAGTAATGAGTGGATCCCCTCTTGAGTCACTTTCATTACAATTTATAAATATTAAATTTGTTTATCTTCATTTAGAACATTTCGGTATACGTGGGACATAAGATTCATTTTAAGGCATTACATGGATGCAACTGAGAGTTTGCATAAAATGGTTGAAACACCAGTCATAGCACGCCCCTACTGATATATTCACCAATAATGTTCCACTACATCAAGCCTCCAAAGTTCTATTATCATATGGACTTATAGAATAGTTTCAAATTGCATCTAAATAGGTAAGTATAGAAGTGTTCCCTACTATTCTAGCCATACGTATACATAGCTAGATGAGCCCAAGAGGGTCAAAGTCTCAAATAACCCACAAGTGGGCTCCAACACATCAAAAGTGGACCATAGACCCAAGCCCACTACGTGATAGCATAGGCCCCAATCAAATCCAAAGACAAGGGCACACCAATTCCATGCACGAACCACCAACAAACCCCTACACTCGAAGTCTAAGTCAAAGAAACTACATAAGATAGGATGTGCCCTCACTTACCCTCTTAAAATTAAGCTGAATGAAGCGAAAAAGTCATTTTCTTTTTGTTTAGTTTAGGAGCATTGAAGAGCCACAACCGAGGCAAAGAAACACCCACTGGGCACTAGGTAACGGCAGTGGTGGAGCTAGAAAACTGGAGTAGGGTGGGCACCATTAACGGTAAGTATTAATCAGCAACTTCAGGGAGGGCGCAGTTGATATCTTTGCTTAATACTTGGTTAAATTTTCATATATTAGTGTCCAATTACAGAACCTGGGTAGAGTGCATGCCCACCCAGGCCTGTACGTGGCTACACCAGTGGGTAACGGTGTGACCCATGAAAAACGCTATGTGCAACCCAACACAATAAACATTCCAATCAGCGAAGATGAAAGAGAAGGGATCGGGCCCAAGTGTTACAAACACAATTGATACATGGTGGTAGCGAACTGAACCACTACACCAAGGTAGAGCCCCCGAGAACTGGCCCGTTATACTGTAACAAATGGGCATGGGCAACCAGTTGCACTTACCACACACCTCCGCCACATCGTGAACAGTAGTAGGAAGCACTCGGCCACTCACTGCTCAGACACGCCGACTGCCAGCACTTCAGGCCATATGCACGCCGACTCCCGTAGGGATACTGTGATTTGGATCCACAATCGCACTTCAGTTCCAACAAACTTAGACCAAACACTTCGGGCCCATCAGCATGGAGACTTGGTTCCATTAAGGGCATGTTTGTTTACATGTATCTGGCTGGATTGGATCGTATATTATGATCCAGCAACGAATATACTGAGTTTGATTTGATGGAGCAGAAAAATAGCAACAATCCTGTAGTTCTGAACGAGCAATATATGTCGGACGGCATTTTCCTTTTTGAAACCGTCAGACGCCGAAGTCCCACTGATGCTCTGCACATTTATACGGTCGTTCAGTGATCAGCCTTTTTCTCGCATCCGGATATGAATGCGGGACAAAGGAATGATTCAAGTTTTTAAATTTATAACCCAAAACCTTCTAGGCCCTCACAACTTTTATTACGGGGTCAAAGTAGATATACGGGGTTGAAATACAGGGACGTGGGGAAGTTTAGGACACCACAGATCTCGTTCTTGAGTTAGATAAGCCAAAAGCGATAGTTGATAAAAAGGGTGCTAGAACTAGTCTAGCAGGTTGTCACGATTTAAAAGAGAAAACAAAGAAAAAAAAAACGGAGTTTGCGAGATTCTACTAATCAAGAGAGAAGGAGTTCTTGGCTATGTAACCACAAGTTGGGCAGTCTATGCACCCGTTCTCGGGCATAGACAACCCTCGAACACCTGAGCAAGCAATCTATATCAAACATAGTACGTATTGTCGTGTCTGTTTGTATGGGGTCATCCCACTTGCTCTCGCGATGCGTGACTAGAACCATCAACGATATGTCATCGAGCTTCTTTCGAGGATGACATATCAATACCTCAGAATATGCTAAGTTCCCTCTCGGGTCTTAGGACATCCAGAGGTATTAGGGACAGAGTACCTTGGATCTTCCTCCTCTCGAGTTCAGATCCAAACTATCTTCTCTTAACCATTCCTACACAGATCTATCGATACAGATAAAAATAGCAATTCAAGCAAGAAAGAGATCAACCAAACTAGCTATCATAGCCAAAAAGGGAAGATAGAACAAGAAACATACTAGATCTGATATAAATCTACTTACTTAAGGCAAAAGTACATAAACATGCCCAAAATGGGCTACATAGCCAAGAAGGAGCTCAACTAGCCATGGACAAACATAGTCGGCACTGAACAAAGATGGATGAACATCGTTGTACAAGAAACCAAGAAACACATCAGAAGAAAGGGGAGAAGAAGAGATTTAGCCCATGGAGGAGAGGTGGATCTCGCTCCTTTGCCTCCATATAGGCCGGATCTCGTCTTTTGGTCCTCCTCCTTGATCAGATATGGGCTCCTTGGTCCTCTCTCTCTCTCTAGATCTGCCCCAAACAACATTGTGGGCTCTGATCTCCAAACCATGACATAAACACGATTAAAACGTAGCGGAAGCGAATCGGAAATCAGCGGAAGGCAAAAATCACGGGAAATTAAAACTTTTCGAGACAAGAGCTTGGATCCATAAAAGCTTCTTTCATACAAAGAGATAAACTGTTTACATCTCAGGATAATTACTTCTTGAGTAATTATATACATCAAGATACAAAATCTCAAGATCACTATACAAAAGACTCCAAGACCTGAGAGTACAGAGGACACATAGGACTGACTCTAACTACACCATATGGCAGGACAATCTCCACCTGAGATTACTGCTGCCCTTGATGTTGCTGCTGAGACTGATCACCTGTAGGCTGGTTCCTTCGTCTCCGACGTCCACCTAAAAAGTTGAAGCCTACGGGGTGAGACAATTATACATAATTGTCCCAGCGAGAGTTATAACTCTTCGCCAGAAGCTTTATTATAACATCAAAGAATATCTTAAGCAGTAAAGCCATCAAAGTATTCTATAACCGTTGCAGGTATAACAAGATCTCTACAATTTAGAAGATATGGAGAATATAAACACTATTACAATGTAACATCAATCAACTAACTTGGAGTTATCTCTAACAAGTTATACTACATGGTTGATTATGTTTTCAAACAACATTATGCCCTGTGGAGATGAGGCTTACCACTCATACTCCAACTGATCGCTGAGAAGTCACATTAGTATCATACATACGTCATTAAGAGAGCCGGATTCTCATGACCTTCTCCTTCCTCAGTCAGTAAGAGGATCACTTGTAGGACATCTAGTGTCTCTACTTAATATAGCTCACCAGGGTAAACTGGTCCTTCGCTATTCAAGAGTCATAGTGGCGTTCTGTACTCTCTTCGTCATCAGGAGGTTTCATATTTACCTACCACTGATACGGGTATCTGTGCTTTCTTCGTCATCAGGAGGTTTCATGTTTACCTACCACTGATACGGTATGAAACTATAGTGAAGGATGGATGGATTACACATCTACATCACTTTCCTACACTAGGATGTAAGGTTCTACACATCCATGTACCCCACATACTCAAAAGTATGTGCTCCAGGAGTTCCCTGAGGAAAACATGTTTCACCATCACTTAATTTCTGACAATGATGGATCTATGATCAGGGCTCTACATTATACTTGATTAGTTAGGTACATTCAGTATTCTTTAACAGCATACATTGTTTTTCAACAATAACAATAGCATAGCAACTATAAAAGAAGAATACTAAATGTAACAGGCCTAACTCATATCAATCATCATTTCTCATTATCCTCATCACAAGTCATCTCTAAGGCATGACATTGATGGTATTCATGGCTATCATAGACCATTATCAGCATAGGATGCCACCAGCAAGGCATCAGATTACAGTACTTATTCATAAGGCTAACAACATGTTTTTTTAATGAATATAACATCAACATCCATACCTGGATATAATTACCTTCATATCAGAACTTGCATGGTTAATACAACTAATAAAGGAAATACAAAAATAAGGAATATACTTCCTACTCTTGTCATGAGAGCTACATCTCTAATTCTTATCAATTAGAGTTTAATACTCAAATGCATGCCATTACCCTTGAATTAGGGTTTACTATTCACATTACATGTCATCACCCTTGAATTAGGGTTTACTATTCACATTAAGGTGAATTACACCCATAACATCATTATGTATGAGTAACATCATCACTGATACTCTCAGATTAGTTAAAGGTTCATCATTTATCATAATTAGGGTTTCTATGATCTCACACAGGTGGATCATACCCAAATTATGCTCATTTCTGTGTATTGGGGATGCTTCAATTGAGTTTCCACTTAAAAAGGGTACTTTCTCTCTCTAGAAGTACTTTCTCTCTCTATAAGTACTTTCTCTCTCGTCATAAGGTTAGGTGATGTCAACATCACTCTAGATCAGGTTGGATTAATTCATCATAGGCTAACATAGCCCAAAACATCACCATTATGTGATTAGGGTTTGATTTGATCAAGGTATTACTCAATTTACCCTTCAGGGGTATTTTGGTAATTTACCCCATTGATCATTATCATGGTCAAAACCTTAGTCAATTAACCCCTTACTATCCTAGATTATCATTAGGGTTTGATTTGGGCAACATTGGACCATTTATATTATGAATTGATTGAAAGAAGTCAACTTGGAATCACATTGATTAATCATCAATTGGGTTGAGATCGGTTGAAAGTGTTGACCGTTTGCCCACTTTGACTTTCCAAGACCGCGAGCCTCTTTCTAACTCCAAGACCGCGAGCCCCCTTAGGCTTCAATACCGCGAGCCTCTTCAAGTGGTTCAAGACCGCGAAGCCCTATCATTGGTTCAAGTTGATGTTGAAACCGCGAAGATCAAATTGAAGTTGAGACCGCGAAGAGACGTTGACCGTTTAGCTAGTTTGACCTCAGGACCGCGAGGCCCTTCGTGGTCTTGAGACCGTGAGCCTCCTCTCGGTCTTGAGACCGTGAGCCCCCTCACGGTCTTGAGACCGCGAGCCCTCTCACGGTCTTGAGACCGCGAGGCTCTCAAGGTCTCAACCGTTTGGTCCCTCAACAAAATCAACAAAGCAATCGATGATGTCAACCGATGTTGAAGCCCTCAAAAGGTCAAATCTATGTTGACCATCTATGGATTGGGTCAATTAAGGTTATGCTTAACTAATTGGTCATTCAATTTACCCTCAATTGTTGACCAATTAGGGTTGAAATCGATTCAATTAGGGTTTATCAATGTTCACCCATCAACACTCAACAATGTGTATTAACACAAGGTTGAACCCTTCAATTGAGCTCCAATTGGGCCCAAACTTGGCCCGAACGGTCTTGAGGTCATGTGGGTGGACCCTACATGGTCTTGAGACCGTTTTCCCAAGATTTCATCAAAATCTAAGGTGATTTGATAGAGGTTGAACTATGATTGGGTCACCAAATCAGTATTTTGATCAATTGATAACTTATTTGCAATTAGGTCCTCAATTGGTCACATTACTTAACCCTAGACCTTCAAACGGTCTTGGGTGATTGTCCTCTCGGTCTTGAGACCGTTTGGATGAGTTCCAAACGGTCTTGAGACCGTTTGCCCATCCAATTTTGGATTCTAGTGCAGATTCATCAAGGTCTGACCCATTGAGTTGATGATCATGTCAATATTTTATTGCAATGTAATTTGGTGTAATTGTACCTTAAATTGGTCAACTATCCTTGACCCCAGACCTCCAAACGGTCATGGTTGATTGCCCTTGCGGTCTTGAGACCGTTTGGATGACCCCCAAACGGTCTTGAGACCGTTTGGGTCAATCAACCCTAAAAACCCTAACTAGGTCACCATAATTTCAGTACTGATTTCATCTAGGGTTAGCCCTAGTATTCACCCTTCAACTCTTAGCCCGTTTGGAATTAGACCATAAAAATTGGTGAGTTGTTAATTAACATAATTTTGAACAGTAATCTCATACGGTCAACGCTTAGTCAACGACCTTACACGGTCTTAAGACCGTTTTCCCAAAAAGGCAATTTCAGACCGTTTGAAAATCAGGAATAAATTCAAATAAAGTTGTTACTTAAAAGGTCATATCTCCCGATTCCCTTGGAGTTAGCCTCCCAAATTTTGAGGGTAATTAGCCTATATAATTAGGAACAGATTTATTATACGGTCCATGCTCGGTCAACGGGGCCAAACGGTCTTGGAGACCGTTTTCCCTGTCGCGGTCTCGAGACCGTTTGCTCACCTCGCGGTCTTGAGACCGAGAGAGAAAACTTTTGAGACCGTTTAAGGAAGTGAAAAGCGGTGGGTTTTTCTTGGAAATCACGCCTTCATCTCCTAGCTCAAGAACAGTACGAATATCCCATGGATTTGCTTGCAAAATAGCAGGGAAAAGTAGGGAAATACTAAGGGCTATCATCAAAACGCATATAAAGATGCACATAGTAAAGCATGGGTTTAGAGTTATAAAACCCGCCTAAAGCTTTCTTCTTGAGCTCCAAGCTTTCGAGCTCCAAGCTCTAATGGCGTCCTTGAGTTCCCACAGGTTGGCCAAGGTGAAAACTCCAAGAAAGGATGAAAAGAGATGGCTATAAAGGTAGGGTTTCAAGAGTTAGCCATGAAGATGACCTTGAATTCGAGTTCTAACCATGGAATTAGGCAAGAAGAGGGGTTTAAACCTACCTTGCACCCCTTGGTCATCCTCCTTAGCTCCAAGGAAGTCCTTGGTCGTCTTTGGTGAAATGAAACAGTAAGGGAACGAAGGGTAAGTTCCCTTGCAACTAAGGGAAGGAGAGCTTATATACATGGGGTAGGATTTTCAACATTAGTTCATAAGTTGTCCATAATTCCAACTAGGTCCCTCCTTCTTTACTTGATCGTCCCTTCCTATTTATTCTAAGGACAAACCTTCTCTTAAGGTCTTAGGAAAAGAAAGTAAAGGAGAGTAAGCTAATAATGAGGTACATACATAAAGAGATATTACACATATACCCTGATTATTCAATCACAAGGCATATCTCATAACTTGATAATTCAATTGAGGTGACTTCCTCATCATTTCTTCTCTTAATGATGGCAAGAGTCTAAAAAGATACATTAGATGACACATTTCACAATTTGTATCCCTTAATTTGGGTAAATTGCATTTTACCCCAAACTAGGGTTTCAAGCACCGGGATTGCTTCCACAGCTGCACCTTGGTGCCCTAGCTTGGGAAATCCCTCAAACTTTACCAAAAAGATTCTCATGATGTCTCAACATCAGAGGAACATCTCAACATGTGCAAATTGCAAGCTAACCCTTTTAACTGGGTAAATTGCACATAGGTCCCTGTATATCAAAACAATGCTACAACTTTAAATAAAAAGGAGAAAATACTGAAATATACGTTTCTGAGAAACTTAATTACATGCTCAGAGTTAATCACAAGGATTTAATTACATATTTAGGCAAAACACCTAGGGTTGACTCATAACCCAGGTCAGGGATGTTACAAATTATCCACCCCTTACAAGGATTTCGTCCCCGAAATCGATAAAACATATTAAGAGAAAAGGGCAGGATACTTCCTTCTCATCTCATCCTCTAACTCCCAGGTGGCTTCTTCAATACCACGGTGGTTCCAGAGGACTTTCACAAGACTTATATCTTTCTTCTTTAACTTTTTAATTCGTTTATCAAGGATTGACACTGGTCCCTCCTCATAGGATATATCATCATTCAATTCTACTTCCATGGGTTGTAGAACTGACTCGGTGTCTGGGTGACATTTCTTCAACATAGAAATGTGAAACACAGGATGTAACCTCTGTAATTCTGGGGGAAGCTCTAGTTTATATGCTACCTTTCCAATCCGTTCAATGATTGGATAAGGCCCCATATATCTAGGAGCTAACTTCCCTTTCCTTCCAAAACGAAGGACCCCTTTCCAAGGTGAGACCTTAAGATACACTATGTCTCCAACCTGGAACTCTAAGGGTCTACGACATTTGTCAGCATAAGATTTCTGCCTATCCTGAGCAGTCTTAATCTTATGTTGTATAACTTTAATCTTTTCTGTGGTCTGCTGCACAAGGTCAGGACCCAACAACTGATGCTCACCAGTCTCAAACCAACACAAAGGTGATCTACAACGTCTACCATATAAGGCTTCATAAGGTGCCATATCAATACTATGCTGATAGCTATTGTTATAGGCAAACTCTATCAGGCTTAGGTGTAGATCCCAACTTCCGGTGAACTGGAGAACACATGCTCTCAACAGATCTTCTAAGGTCTGTATGGTCCTTTCCGACTGTCCATCAGTCTGCGGATGAAAGGCCGTACTAAACCTTATCTTAGTGCCTAAGGCACTGTGCAACTGTTCCCAAAAACGACTGGTAAACTGAGGACCTCTGTCAGAAACTATTATGACAGGAACTCCGTGCAAACGCACTATCTCTTGAACATACAACTCTGATAACCTTTCAGCAGAATAGTTTGTTTTGACAGGTAAGAAATGTGCTGTCTTAGTCAACCTATCAACAATTACCCAAATAGAATCATGTCCTTTGCTTATCCTGGGTAGTCCAACAACAAAGTCCATGGTCACATGGTCCCACTTCCACTGTGATATGAGTAAAGGTTGCATTGTTCCTGCAGGCTTCTGGTGTTCAGCTTTAACTTGCTGACACACAGGGCACCTTAGAACGAACTCTGCAACGTCCTTCTTCATCCCAGGCCACCAATACAGATCCTTCAAATTCCGATACATCTTGGTGCTCCCTGGATGCATAGCATACATGGAAGAATGGGCTTCTTCCAGGACTAACTTTCTCAAGTTGTCCACATCTGGCACTATCATCCTTTCATTATAACAAGCTACTTGATCTTTTGAGTCATGAAAACCATCTTGCTTCTCATTTCCATACTCAGATCTTATATGTTGAACTGCATCATCACCTAGTTGTGCCTCTTTAATCTTCTCCCTTAGAGTAGGTTTAATATGCATCTCAGCTAACAAACCGGTTAACAATGACACCTTCAACTGTACATTGTCTTGCCTTAAAGAGATAAGCATATCTCTCCTAGAGCATACTAAAGAGTTTAGTTGTGCTCTCTTCATGGTTGATGTTGTTGATTTCCTACTCAAGGCATCTGCAACAACATTGGCCTTGCCTGGATGGTAATCAATTGTACAGTCGTAGTCCTTGATTAATTCCATCCAGCGACGTTGCCTCATGTTGAGCTCATGCTGAGAGAAGATATACTTAAGGTTTTTGTGGTCTGTGAAAATCTGGAATGTTTCTCCGTAGAGATAGTGCCTCCAGATCTTCAAAGCATGAACCACAGTAGCTAACTCCAGATCGTGTGTTGGATAATTCTCCTCGTGTTTCTTAAGCTGTCGGGAAGCAAAAGAAATCACTTGTTTATCCTGCATCAACACACATCCAAGTCCATTCTTGGAAGCATCACAGAAAACTATATACCCTTTTCCTTGTTCAGGTAGCACTAGCACAGGTGCACTTGTCAACCTCTCCTTCAGCAACTGGAAAGATTGTTGACACTTATCACACCAAGAAAAAGGAACATCCTTTCGGGTCAACTTGGTCAAAGGTAGGGCTATAGAACTAAAGTTCTTAATGAACCTTCGATAATAGCCAGCTAACCCCAAGAAACTTCGAATCTCTGTCGGTGTCTTCGGTTGTTCCCATTGTAGAACAGATTCTACCTTTGTAGGGTCAACACGAATTCCCGAGGCAGATATCACATGCCCAAGAAAAGATACTTCTGGCAGCCAAAACTCACACTTGCTGAACTTAGCATACAGCTTATGTTCTCTTAGCAAAGTCAAAGCCTGGCGAAGATGCTGCTCATGCTGCTGAGCATTCTTACTATAAATCAGAATGTCATCTATGAAGACGACAACACACTGATCAAGGAAAGGTCGAAAAACTCTATTCATGAGTTCCATAAATGCAGCTGGTGCATTGGTTAGTCCAAACGACATAACCGTGAACTCATAGTGACCATATCTTGTCCTAAAGGCAGACTTGGATATGTCACTATCCTTAATATGGAGTTGGTGATATCCAGACCTCAAGTCTATCTTTGAAAAGACTGTTGCACCACGCAACTGGTCAAAGAGATCATCAATCCTCGGCAGAGGATACTTATTCTTTATTGTTACTTTATTGAGTTGTTTGTAGTCAATGCACAACCGCATTGACCCATCTTTCTTTTTAACAAACAAGACCGGAGCACCCCAAGGTGAAGTACTTGGTCGGATAAAACCTCTCTCAAGTAACTCTTGAAGCTGTTTCTTGAGTTCTGCCATCTAGGCAGGCGCCATCCTATACGGAGTTTGAGCTATGGGTTTCGTATCTGGGATCAAATTAATTTCAAAATCAATCTCCCGAGGTGGTGGTATACCAGGAAGTTCTTCAGGAAACACATCTTTGAATTCCCTGACTATAGGAACTTTGGCAGGATTGGAACTTTCCTTGGTAACATCTACCACATGGGCTAAGAATGCATAACATCCTTGCCTCAACAGCTTATCAGCAACCATAGCTGACACAAGACAGGTGGGCAGAATCTTTCTTTCACCTTGAAAGATCCATGTGTTGCTTTCATCAGCAAACACAGCCAACTTGGACTCACAATCCAAGACAACTCTATACCTTTCTAAGGTATCCATCCCAAGGATTATATCAAATCCCTGCATATCAAGTGGTATAAGATCCACTTGAATGCGATGGTCAGAAAAGAAAAGGATGCAGGGAGAACATACCTCCTGCAAAACGGCAGACCCACTCAACGGAGTCTCTAACAACAAACTATTTGCTCTATGACTAACAGTCACATTGCAGTTACGAATCATTTCATGAGTAATGAAAGAGTGCGTAGCACCCGGATCAATCAGAACAGATACATCATAGGATATAGACATATCAGAATATAAAAGTTTCATCTGACCTGCCACTTCTCGTGGATTGACCACTGCCTCAGGTGGGTTCATAGCATAGAACCTCGCAGTCGCCTGGTGTTGAGGTGGTGCTGATGATCCAGATTGTGACGCTTGTCCACGTCCTCGAGCTGCTCCTTGATGTTGTCTATTCTGAGATCCCTATTGATTCTGTCTTGGGGTTTGTTGTGTCACACCGACAGGCCTAGAACGGCAATCCTTCATCAAGTGTCCCACCTTACCACAGTTGTAGCAACTCTTCTCCTATTGCTGTGGTCTGGGTGGTCTAGTAACTGACACTGATGCAGAACTGTGCGTCCCTTGAAGCGGTTGACTCCGCCCTCTACCTCTGCTTGGTGTCCATTGAGTTTGAAAACTCGATCTGGGTGGTGGAGGGTTAGGTGCAGAGAATCTAGGTTTCTTGGAATCCCTAGATGAAGAACCCTGAAACTGTGGATATCTTTTATGGGTTTGTCTTTTCTCAACTACAGATCTCTCTATCCTTCGGACTGACTCAACGAAGGTAGAGAATCTCTCTCTGTTTTCTAAGGCAGACACAGGGGTTGACATATCAGAATTCAAACCCTTTTCGAATCTTCTGATTCTTTCCTCATCCGTAGTAGCCATGTGCGGACAGAACCGCAACAACTCCATGAACTTAGCTTCATACTCACTAATGTTCATCATACCCTGCCTTAGTTTCTCAAACTGAGAGATCTTCTCATCTAGGAAGGTCTTTGGAAAATATCTATTGATAAATTCCCGACGAAACTCTTCCCATGAGAACTCTACTCCAGGTCTCTTCTGCTCTTCCATGTTCCACCAGTGACCAGCACTGCCTTTGAGAAGATAGACAGCATGTCTAACCTTCTCAGCTTCCGGAATCATAAGAATCCTGAAAGCCTTCTCCAACTCTGTCAACCATAAGTCAGCATCTGCAGGGTCGGCAGTTCCGAAGTACTCGGTAGCTCCGACATGACGAAGTCGTTCGAATGTCTTACCAATACCTTGTACTTCAGGCTGGATAGGTGCCCTAGGTGCAGGAATGGGCATCCTATCGGTTATATGTGTCATGGCAGTCATGAATTGCCCGAACATCGTCTGTACAGCTGGATCACTCATGTCAGCTGGGTCGAACTGGGGTGGCTCTCTTGGCGACTCAGGTGCAGGTTGTTCTATTCTCGGAACTCTTGCACCGCCTCGAGGTGCACTAGCACTACTCTCTGCCACGTGCTCATCACGATGTTCTGACATTCTTATGTATCTTCTTCTCCTGAGGAGCAGAAGATTCTATTAGATGAGGAAGGAGTACTAAAGGTAGACTCGACATCCTAAGTCCTATGCCTCTGTAGACTCAACCGAACCTGGAGCTCTGATACCACTAATTGTGAGCTCTGATCTCCAAACCATGACATAAACACGATTAAAACGTAGCGGAAGCGAATCGGAAATCAGCGGAAGGCAAAAATCACGGGAAATTAAAACTTTTCGAGACAAGAGCTTGGATCCATAAAAGCTTCTTTCATACAGAGAGATAAACTGTTTACATCTCAGGATAATTACTTCTTGAGTAATTATATACATCAAGATATAAAATCTCAAGATCGCTATACAAAAGACTCCAAGACCTGAGAGTACAGAGGACACATAGGACTGACTCTAACTACACCATATGGCAGGACAATCTCCACCTGAGATTACTGGTGCCCTTGATGCTGCTGCTGAGACTGATCACCTGTAGGCTGGTTCCTTCGTCTCCGACGTCCACCTAAAAAGTTGAAGCCTACGGGGTGAGACAATTATACATAATTGTCCCAGCGAGAGTTATAACTCTTTGCCAGAAGCTTTATTATAACATCAAAGAATATCTTAAGCAGTAAAGCCATCAAAGTATTCTATAACCGTTGCAGGTATAACAAGATCTCTACAATTTAGAAGATATGGAGAATATAAACACTATTACAATGTAACATCAATCAACTAACTTGGAGTTATCTCTAACAAGTTATACTACATGGTTGATTATGTTTTCAAACAACATTATGCCCTGTGGAGATGAGGCTTACCACTCATACTCCAACTGATCGCTGAGAAGTCACATCAGTATCATACATAGGTCATTAAGAGAGCCGGATTCTCATGACCTTCTCCTTCCTCAGTCAGTAAGAGGATCACTTGTAGGACATCTAGTGTCTCTACTTAATATAGCTCACCAGGGTAAACTGGTCCTTCGCTATTCTAGAGTCACAGTGGCATTCTGTACTCTCTTCGTCATCAGGAGGTTTCATATTTACCTACCACTGATACGGGTATCTGTGCTTTCTTCGTCATCAGGAGGTTTCATGTTTACCTACCACTGATACGGTATGAAACTATAGTGAAGGATGGATGGATTACACATCTACATCACTTTCCTACACTAGGATGTAAGGTTCTACACATCCATGTACCCCACATACTCAAAAGTATGTGCTCCAGGAGTTCCCTGAGGAAAACCTGTTTCACCATCACTTAATTTCTGACAATGATGGATCTATGATCAGGGCTCTACATTATACTTGATTAGTTAGGTACATTCAGTATTCTTTAACAGCATACATTGTTTTTCAACAATAACAATAGCATAGCAACTATAAAAGAAGAATACTAAATGTAACAGGCCTAACTCATATCAATCATCATTTCTCATTATCCTCATCACAAGTCATCTCTAAGGCATGACATTGATGGTATTCATGGCTATCATAGACCATTATCAGCATAGGATGCCACCGGCAAGGCATCAGATTACTTTACTTATTCATAAGGCTAACAACATGTTTTTTTAATGAATATAACATCAACATCCATACCTGGATATAATTACCTTCATATCAGAACCTGCATGGTTAATACAACTAATAAAGGAAATACAAAAATAAGGAATATACTTCCTACTCTTGTCATGAGAGCTACATCTCTAATTCTTATCAATTAGAGTTTAATACTCAAATGCATGCCATTACCCTTGAATTAGGGTTTACTATTCACATTACATGTCATCACCCTTGAATTAGGGTTTACTATTCACATTAAGGTGAATTACACCCATAACATCATTATGTATGAGTAACATCATCACTGATACTCTCAGATTAGTTAAAGGTTCATCATTTATCATAATTAGGGTTTCTATGATCTCACACAGGTGGATCATACCCAAATTATGCTCATTTCTGTGTATTGGGGATGCTTCAATTGAGTTTCCACTTAAAAAGGGTACTTTCTCTCTCTAGAAGTACTTTCTCTCTCTATAAGTACTTTCTCTCTCGTCATAAGGTTAGGTGATGTCAACATCACTCTAGATCAGGTTGGATTAAGTCATCATAGGCTAACATAGCCCAAAACATCACCATTATGTGATTAGGGTTTGATTTGATCAAGGTATTACTCAATTTACCCTTCAGGGGTATTTTGGTAATTTACCCCATTGATCATTATCATGGTCAAAACCTTAGTCAATTAACCCCTTACTATCCTAGATTATCATTAGGGTTTGATTTGGGCAACATTGGACCATTTATATTATGAATTGATTGAAAGAAGTCAACTTGGAATCACATTGATTAATCATCAATTGGGTTGAGATCGGTTGAAAGTGTTGACCGTTTGCCCACTTTGACTTTCCAAGACCGCGAGCCTCTTTCTAACTCCAAGACCGCGAGCCCCCTTAGGCTTCAAGACCGCGAGCCTCTTCAAGTGGTTCAAGACCGCGAAGCCCTATCATTGGTTCAAGTTGATGTTGAGACCGCGAAGATCAAATTGAAGTTGAGACCGCGAAGAGACGTTGACCGTTTAGCTAGTTTGACCTCAGGACCGCGAGGCCCTTCATGGTCTTGAGACCGTGAGCCTCCTCTCGGTCTTGAGACCGTGAGCCCCCTCACGGTCTTGAGACCGCGAGCCCTCTCACGGTCTTGAGACCGCGAGGCTCTCAAGGTCTCAACCGTTTGGTCCCTCAACAAAATCAACAAAGCAATCGATGATGTCAACCGATGTTGAATCCCTCAAAAGGTCAAATCTATGTTGACCACCTATGTATTGGGTCAATTAAGATTATGATTAACTAATTGGTCATTCAATTGACCCTCAATTGTTGACTAATTAGGGTTGAAATCGATTCAATTAGGGTTTATCAATGTTCACCCATCAACACTCAACAATGTGTATTAACACAAGGTTGAACCCTTCAATTGAGCTTCCATTGGGCCCAAACGGTCTTGAGGTCATGTGGGTGGACCCTACATGGTCTTGAGACCGTTTTCCCAAGATTTCATCAAAATCTAAGGTGATTTGATAGAGGTTGAACTATGATTGGGTCACCAAATCAGTATTTTGATCAATTGATAACTTATTTGCAATTAGGTCCTCAATTGGTCACATTACTTAACCCTAGACCTTCAAACGGTCTTGGGTGATTGTCCTCTCGGTCTTGAGACCGTTTGGATGAGTTCCAAACGGTCTTGAGACCGTTTTCCCATCCAATTTTGGATTCTAGTGCAGATTCATCAAGGTCTGACCCATTGAGTTGATGATCATGTCAATATTTTATTGCAATGTAATTTGGTGTAATTGTACCTTCAATTGGTCAACTATCCTTGACCCCAGACCTCCAAACGGTCATGGTTGATTGCCCTCGCGGTCTTGAGACCGTTTGGATGACCCCCAAACGGTCTTGAGACCGTTTGGGTCAATCAACCCTAAAAACCCTAACTAGGTCACCATAATTTCAGTACTGATTTCATCTAGGGTTAGCCCAAGTATTCACCCTTCAACTCTTAGCCCGTTTGGAATTAGACCATCAAACTTGGTGAGTTGTTAATTAACATAATTTTTAACAGTAATCTCATACGGTCAACGCTTAGTCAACGACCTTACACGGTCTTAAGACCGTTTGCCCAAAAAGGCAATTTCAGACCGTTTGAAAATCAGGAATAAATTCAAATACAGTTGTTACTTAAAAAGGTCATATCTCCCGATTCCCTTGGAGTTAGCCTCCCATATTTTGAGGGTAATTAGCCTATATAATTAGGAACAGATTGCTTATACGTTCCACGCTCGGTCAACGGGGCCAAACGGTCTTGGAGACCGTTTGCCCTGTCTCGGTCTCGAGACCGTTTGCTCACCTCGCGGTCTTGAGACTGAGAGAGCAAACTTTTGAGACCGTTTAAGGAAGTGAAAAGCGGTGGGTTTTTCTTGGAAATCACGCCTTCATCTCCTAGCTCAAGAACAGTATGAATATCCCATGGATTTGCTTGCAAAATAGCAGGGAAAAGTAGGGAAACACTAAGGGCTATCATCAAAACGCATATAAAGATGCACATAGTAAAGCATGGGTTTAGAGTTATAAAACCCGCCTAAAGCTTGCTTCTTGAGCTCCAAGCTTTCGAGCTCCAAGCTCTAATGGCGTCCTTAAGTTCCCACAGGTTGGCCAAGGTGAAAACTCCAAGAAAGGATGAAAAGAGACGGCTAGAAAGGTAGGGTTTCAAGAGTTAGCCATGAAGATGACCTTGAATTCGAGTTCTAACCATGGAATTAGGCAAGAAGAGGGGTTTAAACCTACCTTGCACCCCTTGGTCATCCTCCTTAGCTCCAAGGCAGTCCTTGGTCGTCTTTGGTGAAATGAAACAGTAAGGGAACGAAGGGTAAGTTCCCTTGCAACTAAGGGAAGGAGAGCTTATATACATGGGGTAGGATTTTCAACATTAGTTCATAAGTTGTCCATAATTCCAACTAGGTCCCTCCTTCTTTACTTGATCGTCCCTTCCTCTTTATTCTAAGGACAAACCTTCTCTTAAGGTCTTAGGAAAAGAAAGTAAAGGAGAGCAAGCTAATAATGAGGTACATACATAAAGAGATATTACACATATACCCTGATTATTCAATCACAAGGCATATCTCATAACTTGATAATTCAATTGAGGTGACTTCCTCATCATTTCTTCTCTTAATGATGGCAAGAGTCTAAAAAGATACATTATATGACATATTTCACAATTTGTATCCCTTAATTTGGGTAAATTGCATTTTACCCCAAACTAGGGTTTCAAGCACCGGGATTGCTTCCACAGCTGCACCTTGGTGCCCTAGCTTGGGAAATCCCTCAAACTTTACCAATAAGATTCTCATGATGTCTCAACATCAGAGGAACATCTCAACATGTTCAAATTGCAAGCTAACCCTTTTAACTAGGTAAATTGCACATAGGTCCATGTATATCAAAACAATGCTACAACTTTAAATAAAAAGGAGCAAATACTGAATTATACATTTCTGAGAAACTTAATTACATGCTCAGAGTTAATCACAAGGATTTAATTACATATTTAGGCAAAACACCTAGGGTTGACTCATAACCCAGGTCAGGGATGTTACAAACAACTTGGTGGGTGAACGGAGATGGAGGATGATGGAGGTCGTGGTCTTCTCACTCCTAGGCTTCTGCCATTGGAGATCGAAGATGAGGGGATGATGGAGAGTGGTGGAGAATGGAAGCTCACTAAAGAGGAGGCTGTAGGGTGAGCTCTTTGGCCTTCTCAGACCTTTGGGCTCTCCCATAGAACTCTGGGAACCTTCAGATCTCGGAGCAGCAGCCTTTCGGCGTCGTTGGCCGAGGTCCTCCCTCAAATGAGTGAGGGGACACCTATTTACAGAGGCGGACTGTAGACCGCGGCCAGCAGGTCGTGGGGTCGGCCACGGTTGTGTCATATGCCCACGGTCATGGCCAACACCGCGGTCGCAATTCATGGAATGGAAATCACGGTCGCGGTGATGAAAATCACAGTCACAGTTATTGGCCACGGTCGTGGTGGAGGGAGTTGGCCACGGTCGTGGCAGATGGTCACGATCGTGGAGAGGAATTGCAATTGCGGTGAAGACCGCGGTCGCGGTTATTGGCCACGGTCGTGGCGAACGGCCACGGTCGTGGTGGGGGGAGTCGGCCACGGTCGTGGCTAAAGGACACGGCCATGGCGAGGAATCGCAGTCACAGTTGTGGAAGGAAAAATCATGGTCGTGGTTAATGGCCATGGTCGTGGCGGATAATCACGGTCGCGGTTGTTGGAGATGAAGACCGTGGTCGTGGTGTTGAAGCCTGCGATCGTGGTTATTGGTCACGGTCGTATCGGACGGCCACGGTCGTGTCGGACGGCCACGGTCGTGGCGAAGGTGGAAGGCCACAGTCGTGGAAGGTGGCCACGATCGTGGCGAGGACCGTGGTCACAGTTTTGAAGGACGCGGTCGCGATGGGCACCACGGTCATGCATGATTGCCACGGTCGTGGTCAGGGTGGATTGCCACGGTCATGGCTGGTTGCCACGGTCGTGGCAGGTTCATAGCTGCCGCAAAAACCATGTGTCAAGGAGAAATCTTTGAAGAATAGATGTCTTGTCTGGTTCGATACCTGCAAGTCCCAAAATTAGCTAAATTGGCTACATTATTGGCTATTCTAACTACATTATCTAATTAGAGAAAAAAAGCATAAAACATGAGCATTATTGGGCATATAAAGACCAAAGTGGCATGAAACTATAGATAAAATGCACAGATAATATGCCTAGATTTGGGTGTTATCAACTACCCCAAGCTTAAAACTTGCTTGTCCTCAAGCAAGACTGTGCTCAAAGAACAAAATGATAACATCCAAATTAAGCTTGGCAATAAATGCTAAAGTTAAGAAAAACAGTTTAAAGCATCAATTATCTTGATCCATGTTATTTCAGAACAAACCCCCACCAATCAACCACAGTCCTGCTAAAGCAAGATCAAAGAGTTTCCAGGCAAGATTAAGTGAATGCACTACAACCTGTCGATACTCATGAGGGTTTGAATCATAATTATTAAACATGAAAGAATTTTCTCATAGGTGATCACGCAGGTGATGAGCAATGAGCCATCACCATGAATCCATGCATACCAATCAGGAACAACGCACCTCTCACTTATTCATGTCCTTAAGAAACAAAGCAAAAAGACTCTAATGACTTTTGAGGATCCCGATCTGCGTCAGGTTGGTCCATGTAGCGAGCAACAGTCCCTGCAGTCTGAACCAGTTGGTCCAAAATAGTGAGATGAACTCCTTGTACTGTGCTCAAACCAACCCTGCTACTGAGATGATCTCATAGGTCTCCTAGGGGTTCCTAGTGACTCTCTAATGAGCATTTGGAGTGATACTACCAGGCACGACATACCCGCATTCATGAGCACAGTCATACACCGGCTGGGCACCATCCTCAACTCTCCTAAAAGAAAAAACAATGCTCATTTATTATTCACACTCAGGCTTTTATCATCTGCATTCTATTTGTAGGATTGGGTGAGAACTATATAGATATTTTGGTATTTTGTGGGCGGCCAAGCCTCTTTTGCAACTTTTTTATATTTTTCATCTTTTTTACTCAATCTAATGTAAGAAGGCACGTAGTCCATCAAGGAAAACATTTCCTCTTATTATAGCTCAAAACTCATCATGATTCGCTTGACACCTGTGTGAAAAGTTGCAATTATGATTCAAGAATCCTTAGAATAGAGGCAAGCTTGTGAATCCGCAGCTAGGATTCTTTGATCATGTTTTAGCTCATTCCAACGGTCCTTTACCATTCACAACATAGATCAAGGGAATTTAACTTTAAGCTGTGAAAAAGGGGCATAACCTTAGATTTATTACCAAACTCAAGGAAAGAGTCAAAGAGCAAGTCAAGCAAAAGGTCAAGCAATTTTTAAGATAAAAATTGTGCATCTAGGCATAAAGTCAAGCATTTATCTGTTAGATTTGCACCATATAGCCATAAATGCAAAGCTACAAGCTTATGCTAAATGCAAGAAATAAATGTGCATGCAAGAAGGGTGAAGAGAAAGAAGGGTGAAGCCTACCACCCCAAGCTTAAAAGTTGCTCATCCTCGAGCAAGAATTAAACTTGAAATAGTGAGGCAGGAATGCATGATTTTAATGGCGGTTATTGAAGTTCTAAAGATGATGCATGGATGCAAGGATATAAAAACAGTTAGAGGAAAGAAACTAACTAAGCAAGGTTATGAAAAACAAAAATGTTATTGTAATAAAAGGGTGGGAGGGTGGGTTAAGAGAAAAGGGGATGGCTACCCCATGATACCGACACTGGGATCCCAAATCCTAAGTTTTGGGACCAGTGTCACTTGTGTCTTCCCGACGGGTTCCACCACATAATAGGAGTAGAATAGGTGGATGTGTGGGCCCTGCCGAGTCTAAAGTAGAGGAATAAAATTCGGTGACTCGGTGAAGTCATCTCGGTGCTGGAATTGACTTGAGCTGCACTGGGATGAATTCTTCAGCAAATCATCCTCAAGGTACCTTCCAAGATACGAATCTGAACAGGAAGGCCCTAGGATGTTGACACAGGATGAGATGGATGAGAGAGGTTGGATGTCTTTTGGAGGACTCATATCTTCTCTCTCCATCTCTACACTTGAGGTTGGATGCTCAGATAAATCTTCATGTACTGTCTGAGTCATCCAATCATCTTCTGAACAAGATGTACTCCCTGAAGAATCAGCTTATGGTTCTACCACCCCAAGCTTATCACCTGGCGTGGAGTCAGGGGTATCTTCATGCTCAGCAACCATGTTGTAGTGAACTGTCCATCATGCCCCCTTGACGTCCACCCTACCTTGTAAAGGTAAGGGTGTAAATGGTGGCTCATGCTGCTCCAACTCGTCATCGTCAGTGTATTCACTCCACTGAGATGAATAGTCGTCATCATCCTCACCATATAGATTGCTTCAAACCATGATCGGTGTGCTGCTCAAAGCAAAATGACAAGTCTCAATATGAGATATGTCACTCTGGTCTGGTTCAATATCTGACTTTGGTTCCTCTGACCAACCTTTTGGTTGTAAGGAAACTTGGCTTTTAGAGTCTTCATCATCATCATCTTAGACCCATTCATGTCTATGACTCATATCTTCCATTGGTTCATCAGCTGGGTCATCTAGATAGAATGAAGGGCTTCCCGAAGAGGGTTGGTCATCACAGAAAAATCATGGTGAATCCAGTTGATGGTCTAAATAGGATGGTGAGATATACTCCTCTTCATACTCAATGGAATGGTCTTGATGACTGACTTCTTCGTTGTCTTGTGATGGCAGTTGTAATCGAATTGTAACCAAATCGATGAGCTCTTGGATCCTCTTGCTTTGTTCAACATCTTTATCATGAAGTTGATGTACTTGAGTAGCAATGCTTTCGAGACCCGCCGATTCTGCCATGTACATATGAGGGGAGTCCGTTGTATCAAACTGATGTGCTTGGATGGATCCTTGCTCAAGAGTTCGAAGTAGATTTCTACTGCGGTCTACAGCCTTGGTGACTAGTTTGAGATGGCGATCCTACTCTTCTAAGAGTTGTTGCATTGGATTGACATCTTCTTGGAGATGAGGGGCTAAGGAGATGAGTGTGTTGGCACTTTCTTGGCTCAGCTCCACTGCCTTGATCAGTTCTTGCTCCCATGATGGCACAGAAGTCGAGGGCTTACTGACAGTCTCCGTTGTTGGGGTATCTTCATATGACGATGGTGGGGGCGAATATAAATCGACGAGATGTAAGGCAAAACTTTCAATTATTTGGCAGCAGTCGAAACTACGGAAAAACTTGGGAGGACAGGTGGACAAGATCACTTGTCTTGCCGAAGCGAGATCCATGGCTAAAAAAGGTATAAGAAAAAAAGAAAAACTATTCAGTATATATGGACAAGTATGTGTAAAGTAAGAGGAAAACTATGCATATATATACAGGCTTATAGTGACAGAACAAAATCTTTTAGGCGGGTAAATGTGGAAAACCACATCCCCGGCAACGGCGCCAAAAAGTTGATCGGCCTTTTTCTCACATCCGGATACGAACGTGGGATAAAGAAAGGAATCAATCTTTTAAATTTATAACCTGAAACCTTCTAGACCCCCACAACTTTTATTACGGGGTCAAGCATAGGGACGTGGGGATGTTTAGGACGCCACAGATCTCGTTCTTGAGTCAGATAAGTGAAAAGTGATAGTTGATAAAAAGGGTGCTAGAACTAGTCTAGTGGGTTGTCACGATTCACTACTACAGAAATAGTTTATAACGTCACATTTAGAGATGTTGATTATTACCTAAAACCGACGCCTAAACTCTACAACGTCGGATAATTACAGAGACCGACATCTATATTTGAAGACCGGCCAGACACGGGTATCGCTTTTTATTAAGTGTCGGCTTCCTAAGACGAACCGACGCCTAAAATAGCCCGCCAAATCCAAATTTTCGAGTGAAAAAAATTACCCTCAAAGTTTCACATACGGCGTCAGTTTTGTACCTAATAACCGACGCCTAAAGATGAAAAAAATTACCTCCAAAGGCCGTCGGTGTTTGTGTAAAAACCGACGCTAATAAGGTTTTGTGCGCCATCCCCGCGAAAAATTTTTGGGTTAAGATTGTCCAATGAACGTCGGTTTTGTCAGGCAACCGACACTGATGTATATTAGGTGTTGGTTTCTTAGATAACCGACGCCTTTGTCAACTTAATAGGCCCTGCGAGAAACAGACTCTTCCCCATTCGTCTTTGTTTCATCGTGAGAAATAGACCCTTCCGCCGCTCCCGATGCCGGCGGTCATCCAGCCTGCTCCCTCCTCCTTGTGTGTCGCCACCGCCCTTCTCCCTACTCGCCGCCGTCGGCCGCCATTTTCCCTGCCGCCGCCACCGGTTCAGGAGATCGTCGGCCTTCTGCCTACTCCAGAGCTCACTGCCTTCTCCAGAGCTCGCTGGCCTTCTACCTGCTCCAGAGATCGCCACTCATTGGCTTCCTGCTCCAGAGCTCACCGCCTACTGCCTGCTCATCGCCGCCCTTCTCCCTCCTCCTTGCTCGCTCGTTGGCTGCCTGCTCACCGCTCTTCCATGCTCGCCTTCCCGCTCGGCCTGCCCGTTTGGCTTCCACGTGCACCCATCTGTCTCACCCTCTCTCCCTGCTCCAGAGCAAGACGCCTGACTGGGCTAAAACAGAGGTAAACATCCCCAAAAACCCTCTGTCTCGCCCTCTCTCCCAGCTCCAGAGCAAGACACTCTGATTTGTATTTACTTATCTACTCATTCGTTCACCTAATGATTTTTTATTCATCACATTATTTAAATTTAGGGCTTTATATTTATTCATCTACTTTTTAAAATTATTTAATCATCTCTTGGTTTATATTTGTTTATCAACTGAGATGTACTTTTTTATCTATTGCTTTGTATTTGTTTATCTACTAATTATATTTATTTATCTAATGTTTTGAGTTTACTTATTTAGATGTTGCTATTGTAAATCAACCTAGGATATGAAAAAATCTTGTGCTTGCATATATTTGTGCTTCTAATCCTCATGCTTGACCTAATTCAGTAAACCCTAGGAATTGATAGTATAAATGCATCTAAACATTCATAAGCTATTATTGTGTCATGGTCTCTCTTTCTAATACATTGATTAATTTAGGAAGCATTGATATGTTGTTATGGTTGTCCATAAGTGTTTTTATAAGAAAATTGTGTGTTGAATGGGGTTGTGAACAAGGAACTGGTGTTGTATTTGTTGGCCTAGAAACCCGTCCAAGATTTACTCATTAGGAGTAAATCTTGGATAGTCCCCGGTTTGGGACTATTCTTGAAAACCTAATCTCACTTAGGATGTAAGTGTATAATGTGTAATGGGTTTTCAAGAAAATTTTGGCAGCATTTCCCCGTTTGTTCTCTAAGTACATATGTACTTGGAGAACATTGGGGAAATGTTGTCGAAATTTTCTTGAAAACCCAATACACATTATACACTTACTTGTGAGATTAGATGTTCAAGAATGGGATAGGTGGTACACATTTATTATATATAAGAATGACATCACATGTATAAACCCTAAATTTTTAACCATAAACTCTAATCTGTTTACCCTAGACCCTAATCTTGTTGTAATATATACTCATTTTCTCTTTGATCATAGAATGGATATATCATGGATGTTCATTCGCAATCACTGCACCCTAGAGTTTATTTTTGGTCTTGATCAGTTTATTAGATTTGCCGAGGAACATAGGAAACAACCTGGAGATGGGTTCTACTGTCCATGTAGGCATTGCGGTAACAACTTGAAAGTCAGTACTGGGGACGAAATCAGAAGTCATGTCATGTGCAACGGGATTGTACAAGGCTATACAGAATGGCACTGGCATGGAGAGATTTCAAACCTGAAACCAGTGGATGTTGATAGCAGTGCTTGTGTGGAAGAAGAAATTGCCTCTGATGACGTAGATGTGAATGAACCAGTTCCAGTAGACATCGTTGATGCGATGTTGGATAGTTGTGGGGTAGAGCACACCGATCCACCTCTCATGTTTAGAAACATTGTGCATGATGCTGAGATACCATTATACACGGGTTGTAAGTTTACGAAGCTTAGCGCTGTGTTGAGATTGTATAAACTGAAAGCTAACAATCGATGGAGCGACAAAAGCTTCACGTCATTGTTGTCTTTGTTGAAAGAAATTCTTCCTGAAGGAAACGAGCTGCCGATCTCAACATACCGGTTAAAGAAATTGTTGTGCCCAATGGGAATGGAGGCCAAGAAGATACACGCATGCAAGAATGATTGTGTATTATTTCAAAAGGACTATGTGGATTTGAAAGATTGTCCGAAATGTGGTGCGTCAAGGTATAAATTGACGACTTCGGGGGAGTCCAAAATTGGTTCTCCCGCCAAGGTGATGTGGTATCTACCTATAATACCACGGTTTCAATGCTTGTTTGCCAATCCTATAGATGAGAAGAATTTGAGGTGGCATGCAGATGTTAAGAAAAATAATGATGGGATCCTACGACATGCGTCTGATTCCCCAGAGTGGAAGAAGATTGATTTATTGTACCCTGAATTTGGTGAAGAGGAAAGGAATCTAAGACTTAGGCTTTGTACAGATGGGATGAATCCGTACGAGACATTGAGCAGCCAACAAAGCACTTGTCCAGTTATGCTTGTTATATACAATCTTCCTCCCTGGTTGTGTATGAAAAATAAGTATGTTATGTTGTCATCTTTGATATCGGGCCCTAAACAACCTGGAAATGATATCGACGTTTATCTTGAACCTATGATTGATGACTTGAAGAAGCTCTGGGGTGAAGGTGTGATGCCCTATGATGCTCCACGAAGAGAGACATTTTGTTTGCACGCTATGTTGTTTTGCACTATGAATGACTTTCCAGCATATGAGAATTTGTCTGTGTGATGCTCGCCCATTTATATACCACAAAAACCATATGCGGAAGCATCAACACATATATAATATAAATTTATAGGGCAAGACGTCACATATCTAGCATACAGTAACATGTAAACTAACCATAGTAACTGATTAAAAAGGGTATTGTCCAACAATATGAAATTGTGAGTTTGGGAGTTACATCTCCCTACTTGAACTAGAAGAAAAAAGATAAAATCGTAATCTAGAAGGATCGCCAAGATAAAGTCCCACCAGTGATAGATATCCTGCTTCCTTAAATCTGAACTCCTTCACGGCTACTCCTCACTATCTGTGGACGTCGCATCCCCAGCCATGCACAATGAAAATAATTTTAGTTAGAGTAAGTGGTATTGAATTCTATAACATGAAAGAAATAATTGCATTATGAAAACTTACCATCTACAACTATACTAAAAATATTTATGTGCATCTTTTATTTACACATTTTATCTTTATGTGGCCACTATTATACAATAAGTCCTCTTCTGTAGCATCATGTGCCTTCTATGGTGCAACACACCTTCTGTGGCATAGTTGCCTTCTGGTGACACCGAGGTGTCTTCTGTTCTGTGGCACCAAGTGCCTTCTGTTGGGTTTTACGGGAGGCAGAGAAGCAGCGGAAACAAAAAAAAATTCCCCAAAACCCAGAACAAAAGGAATCGTGTCAACGTCTATACAATAGGAAAGATGGTTTGTGGATGCATACCTTGTCTCAAGGCTTGCTCGACGATAGTACCTCGCGCCTTGCGCGGTCTTCACCTCTGGTCTTGGACGGTGTCTGTGCAGCTCCTGGTCGCACCGAGACTGAAGACTCCTGGTCTCACCGGGACTGTCAGGATTGATAGTTGTCCTCTGAGCGACAGAGGTCTCCCGCCTCTGCAGTCGTCCACACGGACTGCCTGGAACTCTGATCTCCTTGTCCCATAAGGAATTGGAAGAAGTCGCACCCTCCTGTCGGCGTACTAGTCGCCAACACACTCTCCTGCCACCAGTCGCTTTCTGCAGTTGTCTTTCCCTTGTTGTGCCTCCCTTTTCGGGTAGCACTTGCTCGGGCTCTCTCGGTTACCAAAACCAAAGAGAACGACAACTTTGCAGAGCTACTGGTTTGCACTGAGTTGTACTTTGAGAAGCCCCCAATACCCCTATATATATAAGAGGGTCATGGGACAGGGTTCTTTATCTCGGGCAATATGGGACTAAAGCAGGAGTAGAAGGGTCCGAGATTTTCCACAAAAACAACCAACTGCGCAACCTGAACCGATCGTTTCACAACTGAAACGGTCGGTTAGGGAGCTGAGCCGATCGGTTGACACCTCAACCGATCGGTTGGGACCCATGAACCGGTCGATTCACTTCTGAATCGTTCAGTTCGTGGTCCTGATCAGTTCCCGATTGACTTTTCTTCTTTTGTTTCTAATTGGTATCAAATACCAATCCTTGTTCCAATCAAATTGGGCAAGTGAAACGAAAGGAAATTTCTCACCAATCCTACTTTCCCGACTTGCTCAGTTGCATCAGTTGAACCAATCATTTCAACACGTGAAGCAATCATTTCACCCTGACCTTGAGCCGATCGACTCACCACCTGAGCCGATCGGTTCACCAAGCTGAGCCGATCAGTTCATCACATGAGCCGATCGGTTGGGAATGAAGATTGTGCAGAATCAGTCAATGGTAGTTTCAATCAATCCGATACTCTAATCAATCAGTCCAACACCTTGAACACTATGATACTGAGCTATCAATTGATTGAGTGTTTGATTGAACTACTAAACTCCTTTAGTAATCAATCTAAACATTATTTGTGGACAAAACTCCTTTTCCAGGTTAAATCCTATGTGTGTGACCATGCAGGTCCATTTCACGTTGGTAGTGAAAGTCCATAACACTTATGACTTCAGAAGCAAAGAGCGGTGCCTAGTCACACATCAGTGCTACCCAAGTGAAATAGAAAGTTGGAGAACAACTTTCAATCCTACAATCCGTGAATGGTGTTACAGTGAATGTATAATTCCTTTGTCACTGATGTCCTGAATGAACTCGAGGCATGGAACAGTCATCCTATCAACATTCATTCATTTCCTTGATCTCAGAGCAGACTGGGTGAGATGTGTGTGACATTAATATCACATATTGATTCACACGTGCATGCACATGCCTTTCTCAATCCTACTCATTAAGTGGCCAAGGACATCAAACTCCCTCAGGAGGGACAAATCCCATATCTATTACTCACCCCTCAAAAGCCCCATGTGTCAAAGCCACCCAATCATCACCTTTATAACAACCCATGTTTCATGACTGTGTTTGATGATGTCAAAGTGTACCCAACGACATGTGTTGAGTGTAGTGATTTCAGGTCTAAGAATCACACTCACCACCATCACTGTGAGAGCTGACTGTGACTACCAAGTCATGGTTCCATGTGTCACTCTCACGGTGGGTCTATCTGGTACCTTGTTCTCTAACAAGTACCTATGTGCTTGCTTTGATATCACTATATCATGACTAATGAGATTCTGTCATCAACCAACACACAATCTAGTCTTCAGTGTTATTGATGTCTATGGTTATTTCCACAATAACAATTGACTAGGGACTAAACAAGAATGCATACTCTTAACATCTGTATGATCTCATCGTTTAGGTCCTCAACCCAAAAGCATACGTCATTGAGTAAAACCATTCTTTAGACATCTATCATGTTACACCATCATCTCAGAAACAGTTTAAACATATAGATCGGAAATTGTCTTTATTATTATTCAAATCATTTACAAAGTATCCCATTACAATCATCATATGACTTGCTCTATGGGCATACATACCAACACCTTCTATGGTGTAATGCACCTTCTATGGCATAAAAGCCTTCTATTATGTGTACCGCAGTACTTCTATCTTGTGAGGACTTATTATATAATATAAATTATGTTCTGGTGTCATTTTGTATTCTTGTTTCATTTCTTATTCTAATTCTATTTTTATTTTCATTCTAGTTCTGCATCTCAACTATTTGAGATAAATTCTGAAGTATGAAATCTATCCAGACATTCTAAGTTATAAATATTGTTCTGAATTCTAAACTCAACTATTAAAGAACTATGATAAGTTTGAATGAAATCTAGATTATGTATCTAAATCTGGTATTATGAAGGAGATTCTAAATTCTAAATATTTGTAAGGAATTAACATACTTAAATAAATTTCAATCATGTATTCTGAGTTCTAATAATTCACATGTTGATTTCTAACAATTATGCATGAATAATAACTTGAAACTGATAATTTATATGATCTAAGCATGAGCCATCTCAGATAGAATTCCTACTATACTGAAAAGTAGTAATCTATGTATGAACATTAGACCATGCGTCTAATGGATTATTCTGGGAAGGATAATTAGATAACATGAA
This sequence comes from Alisma plantago-aquatica, assembly GCA_963693085.1. Taxonomy (NCBI): domain Eukaryota; kingdom Viridiplantae; phylum Streptophyta; class Magnoliopsida; order Alismatales; family Alismataceae; genus Alisma; species Alisma plantago-aquatica. Next base: position 370,050,185 of record OY856415.1, on the reverse strand, counting down.
TTCAAAGGACATGGCCCACTTACTTGTAATAAGACAAAATCCTACTCTTACTACTCCTCAGTATATCGGGTCTGACTCTCTCCTGAAAAAATCCAAGGGCTATGTCAGATTCACATCCTTTCTTTTTTATCAACATCTTTAGGGTCATGCATTCTTCATCAATACATACGTTTAGGCATACCATTATTAGGGTATACTAGGTCAGGATTTTCCCGTAAATAATAATATTAGAATACATAGTCTAGGTTCATGTGCAAAATAGCTTATTTATACACTACTAACTCACACCATGGCTTGTATGCCTCCAAGACGTTATTATTGTCATTAATACATAATATTCATAGAGCCTAGGATTATACATATAATATCTAAGTTCTAACATATTATCATATATAAGCTAGGATTTGAGTCTTTTTCTTAGGACCATTAAGATAGTCGTAATATATACTCACTACATATATTCCAAGTATAAAATATTGAGATTCCAGTTCGTCATTCCCTTAATCCCAGATCTAATACGTGGTTAGTGTATAATCCAGATTACAGTTCAGTTATGTTCCTGTTGGGTTTTTGCTATAGCCGAAGCTACACAGGACCAAGGTGATATATGCGTATTCCAGAATGAGTTCTTCTTGGTGCAAGCGACACAGGAGCACAAAAGAATAAAACAACAGGGCGGCACCAAAACAAGAGCAGATAAAATAGCGGAACAATACCAAAACATGGTGCAAAACATAGCACGAAATTATTGAATACTCGTAGCCTGCACAAGGAAAACACAGGGTCGCGCTTAATAGACCAGTGGTGTTGAGACACCCCCAATGGTCCTTGCGCAGGCCAAGCAAAGGCCAGAGTAGCGAAGCTGCTCTTCCACAGCCGCACACAGGGAAAACAAGCATGAAACGCAGGCGGAAAAGTAGGGACTCGCACCCATCAAGCTAAGAACCCAAATCATCCCAGGGCTAAAGAAAAACACTGCGAGCTCGACTGGGAGAAGCAGGGTGGCGGCGCCGGCCCCTTACGTGCAGAACCAGGCGAGGATAGAAGATTCAAGAGGAGGAACACATACATGTGGCCGAGGCTTGGGAACTGAATAAAGGTCTCTGCGGAAGCACAGTCGCTTCCATGTCACCTGAAGCAAGGTCGTACAGGCATAGTGTCCCTCTAGCGGCGGGTGGCTTGAGTCAGGGCAGCAATGGTGGAGGAGGGTTTGCGGAGGTGCCCTAAAGTTGTACGAATGATCCGGAAGACGAACATAAGGCTAGAAGGTGAGTTGCAACTGGGAAGCGAGAAGGGAGTGGCGGCTGAGAAGGGTGTTTCTTATAGGGGAGTTTCTAGGGTTCGTGCAAGGGATCATTGGATGTGTTTCGATCTCCCAAAGACAGAGCAACTTTCGGTTTCCAAAATGAGCGACTGAATCGTGAGATTTTCGCAATCAAAGCGGGTTGTCTTGTTTCCTTTTTAGACCAAGGTCGGAGAAGATGGTCCGACGGTTGAGATTAGTCTGGTTCAAGCGAACAAGATCAAACGGCTAGGAAAAAGCGACCAGGGCAGAAATGGGCCTATATTAAGGAATTTCCATTCATTATGGGAAATAGTTTCCCAAATTATTTCCCCTATCAAATAAAGTCCGATGAACCTCAAAATTTGACCAGACGTTCCCAAACACATATAAAATATTCTCCTACCCTTACTTTCTACGTTGGGTTATGAAATTAATAGATATAATTAATAGTTGATAAATCTTTGATAATGCATAACTAATTACTCATAAATCACTAAATAGTGAAATTTTGGTTTTCCTCTTATTTATACGTTGTCTTTGAGTAGAATTTTTTTTGCACCAAATAACGATCAATATTATTTAAAATGAATTAAATCTTGAAATTTTGGGTGTCATATCATTTAGACATTTTCTCTTTGTGGTAAATTTTCCGGTGCATGGTAGTGACTAAAAATATATTTGAAATTGACATGTTTATAATATGTGACTATAAATGATATGACATTAGAAAGATTGTAAGCAAGTACTAAAATAATTAAGGATGTTACAGTCTGGATATAGTGTCAAAGGATCTAAAGTGTATCCTATATGTGAAGAGAACACTAATTCAATACGACTAAAACACGGCGGCAAGACTGTATATCTTACTCATCGAAGGTTTCTTCCAAAATTTCATATGTATCGTAGGTTGCGCAAAGCATTCAATGGACGGAATGAGGAACGTAGTGCACCTAAACCTATATTAGGGGAGGATCTTTATGAAAGAGTGAAAAACATCGCCAATGAATTTGGTAAGAGATCACAATGTACGATGGCCACAAGGAGTGATAAGACTTTATTCAAGAAGAAGTCGATATTTTGGGATCTTCCTTATTGGAGTTCTTTAACAGTCAGGCATTGTATCGATGTCATGCACGTTGAGAAAAATGTATGTGATAGCGTCATCGGTACTCTGTTGAATATACCAGGTAAGACTAAAGATGGGATAAAATCCAGAATGGACCTACGTGAAATGGGAATAAGGATAGAATTAACAGAAGTAGTTAGTAGCGATCAGAGAACATACTTACCTCTCGCTTGTTACATGTTGTCTAGAAAGGAGAAGAAAGCATTTTGTGAATGCTTGGTAAATGTTAAGGTGCCACAGGGTTACTCATCCAACATCCGTACATTGGTATCAATGAAAGATCTGAAGTTGATAGGTCTTAAATCTCATGATTGTCACACTCTAATGCAACAAATATTGCCTGTGGAAATTAGATCTATATTGCCGAAGCATGTAAGGTTTGCAATCACCAGACTTTGTTTCTTTTTCAACGGTCTATGCAGCAAAGTTATTGACCCTGATACTCTCGATAATTTGCAAAGAGAAGTGGTTGTTACCCTATGTCAGCTTGAGATGTATTTTCCTCCGTCGTTCTTTGATATCATGGTACATCTTGTTGTCCACTTGACTAGGGAAGTGAAAATGTTGGGACCAGTTTTCTTGCATTGGATGTATCCCTTTGAACGATACATGAGCGTTTTTAAAGGTGATGTTCGAAACCGTTATCGGCCTGAAGGGAGTATTATTGAGGGTTATGTGGCGAGAGAGGTTATGGATTTTTGCAATGACTTTCTGAGTGGTAATGATGTTCCTGTGAATGACAAGAATATTGAGGAGCATTTTGGCAAAGGAGTTTTGGGATCACGGGTGAAAGTAATCAGCCGTGAGCAGTTGGAGCAAGGTCACTTGTATATTTTATACAACATTGACGAAGTGAGTGTTTATATCGAGGAACATACCAATTTCATCAAGACACAATATCCTCGATCCAATTCAATGTGGCTTGCTAGAGAGCATAACAAGACATTTATTAAGTGGTTTGAAGATAAAGTCTTACATCAACTATCTCAAACACCAGATAATCTTACTGAAACCATCAAATGCCTCACCTTTAAACCAAAATTGAATGTTATGTCTTATGAAGGGTTTGACATAAATGGTTTCTCATATTACACAAAGCGTCAAGATGATAAGAGTGTCGTCCAAAACAATGGGGTCACCCTTCAAGCATCTTCATTGTTTTTTGCAAGTGCAAAAGATAAAAGTCCACGTGAAGCTAAAATGTCATATTACGGTGTCATTGAAGACATATGGGAGTTTGACTATGTAGATTTCAGAATTCCGCTCTTTAAATGTAATTGGGTTGACAACAACAAAGGAGTTATAGTGGATGAATTGGGTTTCACGTTAGTGAACTTTGAAAAGATTGGCGAGAAGGGTGAACCATTCATATTGGCATCACATGCAAAACAAGTATTTTATATCGATGATCCTACAAATGATAAATGGTCGATTGTTCTTCATGGTAAAAGACAGTTCATTGAAGATCCTATAGATGAAGAAGAGTACTATGATAAGTATGATGACTCCAATCCATTCTCAGTTGGGTTGCCAACACCACCAAACATTGAAGTTGGGGATCACAATGACTTGTATGTTCGCAGGGATCATAATGAAGGATTGTTAATTGATAAAAGATCACAATATTAGAGGCATGGATGTTTATATTTTTATTATGTTCCCATGATGATCGTGTTGATGATCACCGTGAGGGTGAGGACGTGCTTGCACCGCATGACAATGTAAGTTTTAAGAATATATCCCTGAGGTTTCTATCTATATGTTCATTTATAATTATATTATGTAAGTGTGTTTTTTATCAAATTTTTAGGATACTAGTTAATAGCAATTCTATTTAATTTGCAGAGCATATTTGATCTGGATGAAAAGTTGCATCGTAAATGTGTGATGCAACGTTGTGGGAGGGTCCTAAGAAACTATAGGACCAATCTCACCCGAGATTACATACGCGATGCTGAGAATAGGTTCTTGATTGATTCCAATTCTAGACATTGATCAATATTTCACTAACTCTACACTAATAATTTTTGTTTGTATTCTCTTTGAAAAATAAATATAGGAAGAAGGAAACCACACGGTAATGGAACTACTTGGACCCCAAAGACTGGGAGGAGTTTGTTACCCAAAGAAAAATAGATGGATTCAAGGTATTAAGTGCCACTCCCAATTTAATTAATATATGTTTTTATGTATTCACCTATTCAAGATTAACCTTTAGTGTTACTAACCAAATCAATGTGCTAACTAACTAGGCTATCAGCGATGCTCAACGAGCAAGGCATGCACTGAATGTGCACGACCACACAATGGGTCTAAGAGGATATGCAGGCGTTCGCCAAAGACTACAGGCTATGCAGGACGGCCATGACATAGCTATGTAGGCCATCGACATTGCTTTGTAAATCCAAAGCGCAACAGTCAGAGAGAAAGCAAGCATCCCACACTAAGGTTATATAGATATATAGTGGGACTAAGGTGATGATCCCACCTGCTAAAATAGGTTACTGACAACTACATGTTATGACTGGGAGGTCGTGATTTAGCAACTGTATGCATTAGCAGGAGGACAAACAGATTTCACCACGAGTTAACATTGAAGAAGGTCTACTAACCTACACTGAGCTAAACAAGTTTATTAGTACTAGCCTAAGGCACAAGTACCGTTCGTCAGGACAATGACGGTCGTGGAAGCTTAGTGGCCACCAGCTTAGTGGCCACTACACGTTCAACTAGCCAGTGGCTACTAAGCTTCCATGACCGTCATTGTCCTGACGAACGGTACTTGTGCCTTAGGCTAGTACTGATAAACTTGTTTAGCTCAGTGTAGGTTAGTAGACCTTCTTCAATGTTAACTCGTGGTGAAAACTGTTTGTCCTCCTGCTAATGCATATGGTTGCTGAATCATGACCTCCCAGTCGTAACATGTAGTTGTCAGTAACATGTAAGAGAAGATTGGGAAAAAGCCCTGCAAAGAGTGGGAATTTTTCAATATGATTTTATTGACAATGATGAAAATGATGAATAAAGAATAACTTTGTTCTCATAATTAATTTTGTGTGAATGTGAATGAATTTTTATGAATTGTCATATGTGTGTGAAAATCATCAATACATGAATGTTTTTACATGTGTATGAATGTGAAAAGAGATGAAATAAATGGAACTACAGGTTGCTACTGGTTTCTACATTCGTGTGATGAAAAAATAATATGAATTAAATTTTCTTATACATGAGTGTGAATCACATATATATAATATTGTCCATCATGTTAATTTTGCAGGTTTGTGGCCTGTTTTTGGCTGATATCAATGGATGTCGTAAAACATGCAGTTCATAACTGAACTGTAGGTTTCTCATCCTGCGACCAGCCACAGCAGGTCTGCAGACTGACAGAAAAAAAAAACATAAAATAGGCGTCGGTTATTTGTATAAAACCGACGACATATGTTTACAGTGTCAGTTGCCATAATAGTAACCGATGTCGATTTCCCTAATGAGGCCAGACACCACGGCCATGCTGGCCAGCACGGCCGTGGCAGCGGACCAGACATAAAATAGGCGTCGGATATTTGTATAAAACTGACGACATATGGTTACAGTGTCGGTTTCCCTACTAGTAACTGGCGTCGATTTCCCTAATGAGGCCAGACACCACGGTCGTGCTGGTCAGCACGGCCGTGGCAGCGGGTGAGATGGTTTCGGTTATCACTAGTAAACCGACGCTGATAGTGCCCCAGATGGCACCCTTTCTGTGGTGCGAAGGTATATGGCGTCGGTTTCTAAGCTAATAACCGACGCCTATACCCCCTGCTGGCGCATTTTTGGCGCATTTTCGGTGGCGCGCGAAGGATTGTGGCATCGGTTTGAGAACCGACATGTAACGGTTGGGCTTTTAGCAGCGCCCACATAGGTGTCACTTAAAAACCGAAACTAAAGACCTTAAATAACTGATACTAAAGGCCGGTTATGTACTGGTGATTTAAAAGAGAAAACAAAGAAAAGAAAACAAAACAAAACAGAGTCTGTGAGATTCTACTAATCAAGAGAGAAGGAGTTCTCAGCTATGTAACCACAAGTTGGGCAGTCTATGCACCCATTCTCAGGCATAGACAACCCTCGAACACCTGAGCAAGCAATCTATATCAAACATAATATGTATTGTCGTGTCTGTTCTTATGGGGTCATCCCACTCGCTCTCGCGATGCGTGACTAGAACCATCAATGATATGCCATCGAGCCTCTCTCGAGGATGACATATCAATATCTCAGAATATGCTAAGTTCCCTCTCGGGTCTTAGGACATCCGAAGGTATTAGGAACAGAGTACCTTGGATCTTCCTCCTCTCAAGTTTAGATCCAAACTATCTTCTCTTAACCATTCCTACACGGATATCTCGATACAGGCAAAAATAGTAGTTCAAGCAAAAAAGAGATCAACCAAACTAGCTATCATAACCAAACAGGGAAGATAGAACAAGAAACATACTAGATCTGAAATAAATCTACTTGCTTAAGGCAAAAGTACATAAACATGCCCAAAATATGCTACATAGCCAAGAAGGAGATCAACTAGCCATGGACAATCCTAGTCGGCACCGAACAAAGATGGATGAACATTGTTGTACAAGAAACCAAGAAACACAGCAAAAGAAAGGGGAGAAGAATAGATTTAGCCCGTGGAGGAGAGGTGGTTCTCACTCCTTTGCCTTCGTATAGGCTGGATCTCGCCTTTTGGTCCTCCTCCTTGATCAGATCTAGGCTCCTTGGTCCTCTCTCTCTAGATCTGCCCCGAACAGTAGCTTGGTGGGTGAACAGAGATGGAGGACGATGGAGGTTGTGGTCTTCTCACTCCTAAGCTTCCACCCTTGGAGATTGAAGATGAGGGGATGGTGGAGAGTGGTGGAAAATGGAAGCTCACTGAAGAGGAGGGTGTAGGGTGAGCTCTTTGGCCTTCTCAGACCTTTGGGCTCTCCCAAGGAACTCTGGGAAACTTCAGATCTCGGAGAAGCAGCCTCTCGGTGTCCTTGGTCGAGGTTCCCCCTCAAATGAGTGAGGGGACACCTATTTATAGAGGCGGATTGCAGACCGCGACCAGCAGGTCACGGGGTCGGCCACGGTCGTGGCCAACACCACGGTCATGATTCATGGAATGGAAATCGCGGTCATAGTGATGAAGATCGTGGTCGTGGTTATTGGTCACGGTCGTTGCGGGAGACCACAGTTGTCACGGTCGTGGTGGATGGCCACGGTCATGGCGAGGGATCACGGTCGCGGTTATTGGCCATTGTCGTGGTGGACGGACACAGTCGTGGTGGGTGGAGTCGGCCACGGTCGTGGCTAAAGGACATGGCCGCGGCAAGGAATCGCGGTCGCGGTTGTGGAAGGAAAAATCACGGTCACGGTTATTGGGAACCGTGGTCACGGTTATTGGCCACGGTTGTGGTGGATAATTGCGGTTGCGGTTGTTGGAGATGAAGACCGTGGTCGTGGTGTTGAAGCCCGTGATCGCAGTTATTGGCCACGATCGTGGTGAAGGTGGACGGACACGGTCATGGTAGGTTGCCACGTTCGTGGCGAGGACCGCGGTTGCGGTTTTGAAGGCCGCGGTTGCGATGGGCACCACGGTCATGCCTGATTGCCACGGTCATGGTCAGGGTGAATTTCCACGATTGTGGCGGGTTCATAGCTTCCGCAAAAACCATGTGTTGGGGAGAAATATTTGGAGAATAGATGTCTTGTCTGGTTCGGTGCCTGCAAGTCCCAAAATTAGCTAAATTGGCTATATTATTGGCTATTCTAACTACATTATCTAATGAGAGAAAGAAAGCATAAAACATGAGCATTATTGGGCATATTAAGACCAAAGTGGCACAAAACTATAGATAAAATGCACATATAATATGCGTAGATTTGGGTGTTATCACTCTATGCAGAAAAGGTACTGCCGGCGCAAATCTCGCCAGTCCAGAGCGACCAAACATAAAGTTTCTTATTACAGGAATCTCTAAAATAGGAAATGTTATGTACCGGGATTATTAGATTGATGTATTGTTTGTAATCTAGTTGAATACAGCAAAGCAACGGCCAACCCAATGTGTTAGTGGTGATCCTTCTGAAGCTGGTTACATAGAACTAGGATGCATTCAAAAAGCATCGTGATGCCTAATAATACTTGAATCTGATTATATATCATAGCTAATTAGTGTTCTAATTTCTAGTATAAATGTATATTGTTGAATTACTACGGCATATTATATAATATGGGATAAAGAGAGGCATTCTCTCCCCCTCTCCCATGTCTGTGATAGAGGCTGAACGTCTGGGAGGGTGGTAAATTAAGGCGGCAGCTGGGATTCAAACATGGGTCCCTTCGTGACGAGACACCATGCTTGACCACTTGAGCCACTCCTTGTCGGTCATATTATATAATATATGGGATTAAGAGAGAAAGATTTCTCCCCCTCTCCCATAACTTGTGGCAGAAGCTGGATGCCCGGGAGGGTGATAAATTAAGAGATGTTTCTCTGTGTGGTTTCGAACCCGGGTCCCTTCATTGGGGACCAGCGGAATTCACCAACCGGGCTATTCCCTTTTCGGCATATTATATAATATATATATGTGTGTATGTATGTTTATGTGTTTGTGTGTGTTCTTATACACACACATTATATATATATATATATATATATATATATATATATATATATATATATATATATATATATATATATATATATATATATATAGTTTGTCGTTGTAACATCCCTGACCTGGGTTATGTTCTAACCCTAGATGTTTTTCTTAACAAAGTTAATTATATGCTTGCTCTTATCTCTTGAAAATTAATTGAGGCCTAAGAGAAACTTATGTTTCAATTCTAGTCCTTTTTTAATAATGTTGAAATACTATTTTGCTTATTTTGGACTAAAGTGCAAATTACCCAAGTTGAGGGGTTAACTTGCAAATGTTATATGATAAAATGTTCCTCAAGTGTTGAAGCATCATGAGAATGGAAATGACGCAGAGGTATGGCTTGTGATAGCTTGAGCACCAAGATAGGGCTTATTGAGCAATGTTTGTGCATTAAAACCTAGTTTTGGTGTAATGTGCAATTTACCCAAAACTTAGGGTTCAATATGCAAAATATTTTCTTGGCATCATGTAGAAAAAAGAAAATGAGAGGGGCTTCTCATTTGAATCACTTTGGAGGAGAGAGAATCTTGATATTAAAATAATCAAGATTTAAGCATAATTGAAACCCTAATTCAATTTAATGCAAAAATAAATGTATTAGTTGAAGTGCCCTTAAACCAAAATTAAGATGGTTGGACTTGCATAAGTGTGAACGTCCTTGTGCCTTGCAAAGTCCACGAAAATATCCTAAGTGAGTGGAGAACCCACTCACATTAGTTAACTAAAAAATAATATCCACTCAATTATGGATATTATTATTATATGAATTAAGGTGCTTAATTGCTTTTCCTTTAATTCATGGATAATGAATAGGAATTCGAAGGTGGGGAAGATGTCTTTACATGAAAGTATTTGAGGGGGAGATGTCGCACCAATTTTGGGAGTTAAAAGATTTTTATATCACTTTCTCTCTCATTGAAATTCCCTTATAAAACACTTCATTTTCCACCCACTTGAAGACTCTTTTTCGGATTTTCTTTCTCTCCTTGCTTTGGTTGAACACAAGGGATCTTAGGAGCAACAGGAGGATGAACACCAACCTGTAGGTAAGCTCCTTAGTCATCTTCAACCTTGATTTCATGGTGGAAATCAATTTTCAATGCTTGATTTCTTCATTTCTCCATTCAATCTTCAATCCTAGCCATTTCTTTTCACTCAAAGACTTGAGGACGGGTCTTGGATAGTTGAGAAAGCTTCATTCACCATTGAGGATGTGAAGGTTGAAGATTGGATTCAATTTTGAGGGTGGGTTATATAACTTGAACCCTTAAATGATATTATTGATTTCCTTTCTCTTACATATGTTGAGTCTTTCTTCATTCTTGAAATTTCTTTTGATTGATTGTTAAAAATCATCACAAGAATCCCAGAAATTTTCGAAGGTATGAAGCTTGAAGATGATGATGTCATCTTAAGCACACACCTTAATAATATCTTGTACAAACGGTTTCATAATTGAGTCCAATCGGTCTCAAGACCAATTGAGACCAAACGATCTCAAGACCGTTTGGGATCAAACGGTCCCAAGACCGTTTGGGATCAAGTGGTCCCAAACCGTTTGAAGGCCAAAGGCTGAGGTAGTTGGATGTTGATCCAATGGTTCTAATTAAATGATTTATAATAGTCCCAATGATGAAGAATCCACCAATTGCAAACCCTAATCGATTGAATTGATTGAAGCCTCAATTGATGGAATTGATCAAGACCGAATGGGTAAATTTGATTAAGACCGAATGGGTAAAGTCAATCAAGACTTAATGGGTAAAATTGATCAAGACTAAATGGGTAAAGGTGATCAAGACCGAATGGGTAAAAATCAATCAAGATCGAATGGGTGGAGTTTATCAAGATCGAATGGGTAATTTGATCTTCAAAACCATTTGGTCATGTTGACCATTTGGGAGAGCTGACCGAATGGAGGTCAAGCACCTCAAGATCGAATGGGGGTCAAGCACCTCAAGATCGAATGGAGGTCAAGCACATCAAGATCGAATGGAGGTCAAGCACCTCAAGACCGAATGGAGGTCAAGCACCTCAAGACCAAATGAAGGTCAAGCACCTCAAGATCGAATGGAGGTCAAGAACCTCAAGACCGTATGGAGGTCAAGCACCTCAAGACCGTATGGAGGTCAAGTTCCTCAAGACCATTTGAAGGTTCAAAAGTAACAAAACCATTTGGAAATTTAATAGCTTCAAAGTTATGAAAGACCAATTAATCCCTTGATTGTTAAATAGCATATATCCAAGTGAATTCCAGTGGTTGTACCTCTAAAGTACTTATATGAGTAGTACCTTTAGAGTGGTTAACCTTTGATGCTTATGGAAGCAATGACTTGATACTCTATGAAAATTCTTCATTCAAGTTGAATTATCCTAATCTAATCAAGTTTGAGGTAATCACACTCCTAGAAAGGATGAGAGAGAGGAACTTATACATGAGTGATAATCATGTAGTGATTAATCCTCAACACTTTCAACATGATTAAAATATGTAATTAGGGTTTGATCCATAATGATGAGATCATGAAACCCTAATCAAGAAGGTTGATGATCTCTAACCCAAACTTAAGGAAAAGCTTTATGAAACCCTAATCTAGGGTGATGGTGTAACCCTAATTTAGGGTAATGATATAAGAAACCCTAATTCAGGGTATTTTAATGAAAACCCCTAATTTAAGTGAATGCTTCATGAAAATCCTACTTTTTGGGTAAAGATATATGAAACCCTAATTTTTGAGGAAATGTTGTAAGAAACCCTAATTCAGGGTAATGATGTGTAAAACCCTGATACAGAGTGATATAATGTGATATGAAACCCTAATCCAGGGTGATGCTATGTGTTACTATATGAACCCCTAATTTGAAATCCTAACCCTAATACACGGTAAAGGTATGAGAAACCCTAATTTTGGGTTATAATACATGAAACCCTAATTTTGGGCACTGAGATGATTAACCATAGCCCTAATGATGGATAGTGGGATGAGTATCCCTAATTGACATGAATTAAAAAAACCTAACCCTAATAAGGGAATAGTGATGTTATCCTTGTATTGCATAGTGCAGATAAGTAATTGATATATAGTTGTTATCATGCTTACTAACCATGCAGGTATCATGAGATGATGAGCATAGCCAGGTATGAGCTATGATGTTTCATTTATTATTGTTAATCGGCCTTGTGAGCCATAACATGCTTTTTTGCCTAGTGAGAGGTAAAAAGAGATGAGATGGGCCATGTGAGACATGTGAGATGCTTGTGTAACAAGTATCATGTTTACCTTGGTCAGATGACCTGAAGGTGTTTTAGTTACCTGATAAATGGTATCAAGTGTTCTTTGATGAACTGAGGGTTTGAATACCCATTTTTCTATAATCATGATAATGAGTTTGTGAAAGTACGATTATGCTCCTGATGAGATGAGGGATTGAGATCCCAATGCCTTATTAAAGATTTGAACAGTACTTGATGGAAGTATTACACATTCTTTGTAGCATTTGTTAAAGAATTGATGTTTGGAAACTTATTTGATGCTAAAAGGATATGGTAATACACTTAATTAATCAAGTGATATCATATAATGTAGTTTCCCTGACCACAGATCCATCAGAGGTATGGCTTGTGATAGCCTGAGCACCAAGACAGAGCTTATTGAGCAATGTTTGTGCATTAAAACCTAGTTTTGGGGTAATGTGCAATTTACCCAAAACTTAGGGTTCAATATGCAAAATATCACTTATATAGAGTCCTCATGTTTCTTGGAATCATGTAGAGAAAAGAAAATGAGAGGGGCGTCTCATTTGAATCACTTTGGAGGAGAGAGAATCTTGATATTAAAATAATCAAGATTTAAGCATAATTGAAACTCAATTCAATTTAATGCAAAATAAATATATTTGTTGAAGTGCCCTTCAACCAAAATTTAGATGGTTGAATTTGCATAAGTGTGAACGTCCTTGTGACTTGCAAAGGCTACGAAAATATCCTAAGTGAGTGGAGAACCCACTCACATTAGTTAACTAAAAAGTAATATCCACTCAATTATGGATATTATTATTATATGAATTAAGGTGCTTAATTGCTTTTCCTTTAATTCATGGATAATGAATAGGAATTCGAAGGTGGGTAAGATGGCTTTGCATGCAAGGATTTGAGGGGGAGATGTCGCACCAATTTTGGGAGATAAAAGATTTTTATATCACTTTCTCTCTCAATGAAATTCCCTTATAAACACTTCATTTTCCACCCACTTGAAGACTCTTTTTCGGATTTTCTTTCTCTCCTTGTTTTGGTTGAACACAAGGGAGCTTAGGAGAAACAGGAGGACGAACACCAACCTGTAGGTAAGCTCCTTAGTCATCTTAAACCTTGATTTCATGGTGGAAATCAATTTTGAATGCTTGATTTCTTCATTTCTCCATTCAATCTTCAATCCTAGCCATTTCTGTTCACTCAAAGACTTGAGGACGGGCCTTGGATAGTTGAGAAATCTTCATTCACCATTGAGGATGTGAAGTTTGAAGCTTGGATTCAATTTTGAAGGTGGGTTATATAACTTGAACCCTTAAATGATATTATTGATTTCCTTTCTCTTACATATGTTGAGTCTTGCTGTATTCTCAAATTTTCTTTTGATTGATTGTTAAAAATCATCACAAGAATCCCTAAAATTTTTTAAGGTATGAAGCTTGAAGATGATGATGTCATCTTAAGCACACACCTTAATAATATCTTGTACAAACGGTTTCATAATTGAGTCCAATCGGTCTCAAGACCAATTGAGACCAAACGGTCTCAAGACCGTTTGGGATCAAACGGTCCCAAGACCATTTGGGATCAAGTGGTCCCAAACCATTTGAAGGCCAAAGGCTGAGGTAGTTGGATGTTGATCCAATGGTTCTAATTAAATGATTTATAATAGTCCCAATGATGAAGAATCCACCAATTGCAAACCCTAATTGATTGAATTGATTGAAGCCTCAATTGATGGAATTGATCAAGACCGAATGGGTAAAATTGATTAAGACCAAATGGGTAAAGTCAATCAAGACCGAATGGGTAAAATTGATCAAGACCAAATGGGTAAAGGTGATCAAGACCGAATGGGTAAAAATCAATCAAGATCAAATGGGTGGAGTTGATCAAGATCAAATGGGTAATTTGATCTTCAAAACTATTTGGCCATGTTGACCGTTTGGGAGAGTTGACCGAATGGAGGTCAAGCACCTCAAGATCGAATGGAGGTCAAGCACCTCAAGATCGAATGGAGGTCAAGCACCTCAAGATTGAATGGAGGTCAAGCACCTCAAGATCGAATGGAGGTCAAGCACCTCAAGACCGAATGGAGGCCAAGCACCTCAAGACCGAATGAAGGTCAAGCACCTCAAGACCGAATGGAGGTCAAGAACCTCAAGACCGTATGGAGGTCAAGAACCTCAAGACCGTATGGAGGTCAAATACCTCAAGACCGTTTGAAGGTTCAAAAATAACAAAACCATTTGGAAATTTAATAGCTTCAAAGTTATGAAAGACCAATTAATCCCTTGATTGTTAAATAGCATATATCCAAGTGAATTCTAGTGGTTGTACCTATAAAGTACTTAGATGAGTAGTACCTTTAGAGTGGTTAACCTTTGATACTTATGGAAGCAATGACTTGATACTCTATGACAATTCTTCATTCAAGTTGAATTAACCTAATCTAATCAAGTTTGAGGTAATCACACTCCTAGAAAGGATGAGAGAGAGGAACTTATACATGAGTGATAATCATTTAGTGATTAATCCTCAACCCTTTCAACATGATTAAAATATGTAATTAGGGTTTGATCCATAATGATGAGATTATGAAACCCTAATCAAGAAGGTTGATGAGCTCTAACCCTAACTCAAGGAAAAGCTTGATGAAACCCTAATCTAGGGTGATGGTGTAACCCTAATTTAGGTTAATGATATAAGAAACCCTAATTTAGGGTATTTTAATGAAAACCCCTAATTTAAGGGAATGCTTCATGAAAACCCTACTTTTTGGGTAAAGATATATGAAACCCTAATTTTTGAGGAAATGTTGTAAGAAACCCTAATTTATGGTAATGATGTGTAAAACCCTAATACAGAGTGATATAATGTGATATGAAACCCTAATCCAGGGTAATGCTATGTGTTACTATATGAATCCCTAATTTGAAATCCTAACCCTAATACATGGTAAAGGTATGAGAAACCCTAATTTTGGGTTATAATACATGAAACCCTAATTTTGGGCACTGAGATGATTAACCATAGCCCTAATGATGGATAGTGGGATGAGTATCCCTAATTGACATGAATTGGGAAAACCTAACCCTAATAAGGGAATAGTGATGTTATCCTTGTATTGCATAGTGCAGATAAGTAATTGATATATAGTTGCTATCATGCTTACTAACCATGCAGGTATCATGAGATAATGAGCATAGCCAGGTATGAGCTATGATGTTTCATTTATTATTGTTAATGGGCCTTGTGAACCATAACATGCTTTTTTGCCTAGTGAGAGGTAACAAGAGATGAAATGGGCCATGTGAGCCATGTGAGATGCTTGTGTAACAAGTATCATTTTTACCTTGGTCAGATGACCTGAAGGTGTTTTAGGTACCTGATAAATGGTAACAAGTGTTCTTTGATGAACTGAGGGTTTGAATACCCATTTTTCTATAATCATGATAATGAGTTTGTGAAAGTACGAGTATGCTCTTGATGAGATGAGGGATTGAGATCCCAATGCCTTATTAAAGATTTGAACAGTACTTGATGGAAGTATTACACATTCTTTGTAGCATTTGTTAAAAGAATTGATGTTTGGAAACTTGTTTGATGCTAAAAGGATATGGTACTACACTTAATTAATCAAGTGATATCATATAATGTAGTTGCCATGACCACAGATCCATCAGAGGTATGGCTTGTGATAGCCTGAGCACCAAGACAGAGCTTATTGAGCAATGTTTGTGCATTAAAACCTAGTTTTGGTGTAATGTGCAATTTACCCAAAACTTAGGGTTCAATATGCAAAATATCACTTATAGAGAGTCCCTCATGTTTCTTGGCATCATGTAGAGAAAAGAAAATGAGAGGGTCATCTCATTTGAATCACTTTGGAGGAGAGAGAATCTTGATATTAAAATAATCAAGATTTAAGCATAATTGAAACCCTAATTCAATTTAATGCAAAAATAAATATATTAGTTGAAGTGCCCTTCAACCAAAATTAAGATGGTTGAATTTGCATAAGTGTGAACGTCCTTGTGCCTTGCAAAGGCCACGAAAATATCCTAAGTGAGTGGAGAACCCACTCACATTAGTTAACTAAAAAGTAATATCCACTCAATCATGGATATTATTATTATATGAATTAAGGTGCTTAATTGCTTTTCCTTTAATTCATGGATAATGAATAGGAATTCGAAGGTGGGGAAGATGTATTTGCATGCAAGGATTTGAGGGGGAGATGTCGCACCAATTTTGGGAGATAAAAGATTTATATATCACTTTCTCTCTCATTGAAATTCCCTTATAAACACTTCATTTTCCACCCACTTGAAGACTCTTTTTCAGATTTTCTTTCTCTCCTTGCTTTGGTTGAACACAAGGGAGCTTAGGAGAAATAGGAGGATGAACACCAACCTGTAGGTAAGCTCCTTAGTCATCTTCAACCTTGATTTCATGGTGGAAATCAATTGTCAATGCTTGATTTCTTCATTTCTCCATTCAATCTTCAATCCTAGCCATTTATTTTCACTCAAAGACTTGAGGACGGGCCTTGGATAGTTGAGAAAGCTTCATTCACCATTGAGGACGTGAAGATTGAAGCTTGGATTCAATTTTGAAGGCGGGTTATATAACTTGAACACTTAAATGATATTATTGATTTCCTTTCTCTTACATATGTTGAGTCTTTCTTCATTCTCAAAATTTCTTTTGATTGATTGTTAAAAATCATCACAAGAATCCCTAAAATTTTCTAAGGTATGAAGCTTGAAGATGATGATGTCATCTTAAGCACACACCTTAATAATATCTTGTACAAACAGTTTCATAATTGAGTCCAATCGGTCTCAAGACCAATTGAGACCAAACGGTCTCAAGACCGTTTGGGATCAAACGGTCCCAAGACCATTTGGGATCAAGTGGTCCCAAACCATTTGAAGGCCAAAGGCTGAGGTAGTTGGATGTTGATCCAATGGTTCTAATTAAATGATTTATAATAGTCCCAATGATGAAGAATCCACCAATTGCAAACCCTAATCGATTGAATTGATTGAAGCCTCAATTGATGGAATTGATGAAGACCGAATGGGTAAAATTGATTAAGACCGAATGGGTAAAGTCAATCAAGACCGAATGGGTAAAATTGATCAAGACCAAATGGGTAAAGGTGATCAAGACCGAATGGGTAAAAATCAATCAAGATCGAATGGGTGGAGTTGATCAAGATCAAATGGGTAATTTGATCTTCAAAACTATTTGGTCATGTTGACCGTTTGGGAGAGTTGACCGAATGGAGGTGAAGCACCTCAAGATCCAATGGAGGTCAAGCACCTCAAGCTCGAATGGAGGTCAAGCACCTCAAGATCGAATGGAGGTCAAGCACCTCAATACCGAATGGAGGTCAAGCACCTCAAGACCGAATGGAGGTCAAGCACCTCAAGACTGAATGGAGGTCAAGAACCTCAAGACCGTATGGAGGTCAAGAACCTCAAGACCGTATGAAGGTCAAGTACCTCAAGACCGTTTGAAGGTTCAAAAGTAACAAAACCATTTGGAAATTTAATAGCTTCAAAGTTATTGTAACATCCCTGACCTGGGTTATGAATTAACCCTAGAGGTTTTGCCTAATAAGGTTGAGTAGATTCTTAATCTTATCTTTGGAAAAGTAAATAGGGCTCATGAGAAACTTATGTTTCAATTTTGGTCATGTTTAAACAATGTTGAAGCAATGATTGCTTATTTTGGACTAAAGTGCAAATTACCCAAGTTGAGGGGTTAAATTGCAAATGTTTCATGATAAGATGTTCCTTTGGTTTTGAGACATCATAAGAATGAATATGATGTAGTGGTATGGTTTTCACAAGCTTGGGCACTAAGATTAAGCTTGTAAAGCAATCCTTGTGCATTAAAACCTAGTTTTGGTGTAATGTGCAATTTACCCAAAACCTAGGGTTCAATATGCAAATTACCACTTCAATAAGGTCCCTAATGTTTCTTGGAATCAATTAGAGCAAATAAAATGAGAGGGGTGCCTCATTTGAATTAAGTTGGAGGAGAGAGAATCTTGATATTAAAATAATCAAGATTTAATCCTAATTGAAACCCTAATTCAATTTAGGGCAAAAATGAATGTATTAATTAAAGGGCCTTCAACCAAAATGTTATTGGTTGATTTTGAATAAGGATGGACGTTCCTTTGCAAAGATAAGGAACGAAAATATCTTAAGTAGGTGAAATTCCACTCACCTTATTATAAGGAAAAGAATTTCCATTCAAAAAGATATATTAATATTATAATGGATTAAGGTGCTTATTTTCTTTTCCCTTAATCCATGGATAATGGAAGGGAGTTCGGTGGCTTTGAGTTGCCTTTGTATGCAAGCAAACCAAGGAGGAAGAGGTGGTACTGTTTTTGGAATTAAATGCATTTTAATAAGGCATATTCTCTCTCATCAATTTCTTTATAAAAGTGCCATTTCCAAGCCCAAACCAAGGCCTTTTTCGGATTTTCTTCTTCCCCTTGCTTGCAAAACCGACCAAGGAGCTAGGGAGGACCAGGGAGCACGTCTCCAACCTGTGGGTAAGACTTTGACCTTCGTTCTCCTTGATTTCATGGTGGAAATCGAAAATAAATTATGGATTCCTTCTTATTTCGATCTCCTCTTCAACCCTGGCCAACTTTTGCAATCAAAAGCTTGATGACGAGCCTAGGGGGAGTTGCTAGAGCTTCATCCACCATTAATGGCGTGATCTTGGAGCTTTGGAGCTCAATTGGAGGCGGGTTTTATAACTCAAACCCTTAAACATTGCTATTGCATCAATTTTCTATGCTTTGTTGATTGATTTCTTCAATTTGATACACACTTGTTTCTTTGCTACAATTTCCATCAATAACGGTTACTGTTCTTGGTTGTTAGAAGGAGGGGATGATGACATCATCCTAGATGCTTATCCAAAGAAAATTACCAAGCAAAACCGTTTTGATAGCTACTCCAAATCGTTTTAATTTGATTGGCTATGCGGTTTCAGCAAACCGTTTAAGGGCAAACGGTTTGAAACCGTTTGGGAGCAAACGGTTTCAAGACCATTTGAGAAGGTTGACCAAGCATTGACCGTTTTGGAATTTTGTTCCTAATTATGTAGTCTGATAACCCTCTAAATTTGAGGGATTAACTCCAAAGGAATCGACAGTTCAAGGCCAATCAATTAGGCAATCGAATTGAATTATGTGCTGATTTTCAACCTGATTAACTTCACCTGGTTGATAAAACGGTTTCAAGACCATTTTAGATGGTTGACCAAGCATTGAACGTTTGGGATTCATGTTCATAATTATGTTTATTAATAACCCTCCAAATTTGAGGGATTAACTCCAAAGGAATCGTGAGTTGAAGCCTAATCAATTAGGGAAACCTAATTGGATTAAGTGCTGATTTTCAATCTGATTTAATTGAACTTTTTGGGAAAACGGTCTCAAGACCGTTTGAGTGCGTTGACCAAGCGTTGACCGTTTGGGATTACTGTTACTAATGATGTGGTCTAATGACTCACCGAATTTGAGGGATTAACTCCCAACTAATCATGAGTTGAAGGCTATTCAATTAGGCAAACCCTAATTGAAAACAGTGCTGAAATTCCAATGAGTTAAGTTGAGATTTTGGGTTGATTAGCCCAAACGGTTTCAAGACCGTTTGGGGATCACCCAAACGGTCTCAAGACCGTTTGGGGGTCACCCCAAGACCGTTTGGAGGTCTGGGGTCAAGTATAGTTGACCAATTGAAGGTCCAAAGGTACTAATCATATTGCAATGTAGTGCTGCTTTGTTGATCAACTCGATAGACCAATCCATGATGATTTTTCACTAGAATCCAAAGGTTGGATGGGCCAAACGGTCTCAAGACCGTTTGGAGCTCATCCAAATGGTCTCAAGACCGTTTGGAGCTCATCCAAACGGTCTCAAGACCGTTTGGTGGTCACCCAAGACCGTTTGGAGGTCTAGGGTTGAGTATGGTTAGGTGTTTGAAGGTCTAAAGGTACCAAGCTGTTATACAATGCAATGCTGATTTGGTGATCAATCCAATGATCCAAACCTTAATTGGATGGCTTGGATTTGAGTGATATGATGGGCAAACGGTCTCAAGACCGTTTGGAGGTCATCCAAACGACCTCAAGACCGTTTGGGGTCAGGTCATACCCAATTTGGATAATGGTTCAATAGTTTCAAAGTAACCAATCTAGCATTGATGAGTGTTGTTGGATCTTCGATTCCAAACCCTAATTCAATTGAATCAAACCCTAATTGATGATCAATTGAGGGTCAATTGAGGGTCAAATCATTTTAAGGTTGACCTATTAAACTCAATTGAAGTATGAGTATAGGTCCAATTGATGATTGGTTCCATGAATTCAATGATTAAAGGAATCAACATTGAAAACCCCAATTCAATTGGATACATCATGTCATTGAAGGTCCAATTGATCAAACCTTTTTGGAAACCTAATGTAATTAGGTGAGAGATACCCTTAATGGTACTAATCAATAATGCATAACAAATGCATGGATCCAATACATGATTAGGAAACCCTAGTGGAGGGTGTATCATTGTGAACCCTAGTTGAGGGTGTATCCTTATAAACCCTGGTTGAGGGTGTATCCTTGTGAAACCCTAGTTGAGGGTGTATCATTGTGAACCCTGGTTGAGGGTGTATCCTTGTGAAACCCTAGTTGAGGGTGTATTATTGTGAACCCTGGTTGAGGGTGTGACCTTGTGAAACCCTAGTGGAGGGTGTATCATTGTGAACCCTGATTGAGGGTGTAACCTTGTGAAACCCTAGTGGAGGGTGTATCATTGTGAACCCTGGTTGAGGGTGTATCCTTGTGAAATCCTAGTTGAAGGTGTATCATTGTGATTGTTTATAGGCAACTTTATAATAAAGTTATGCCTTAAACTAAGATAAGTCCATATCATGTGAGATAGCTGGACAATTCTACTGTGTGGCCTATGCATTACATGTTAAGGGTGAGTATTCTGTGATGGAAGAGGGGAAATACCTTAATACTAGATAAAGTTGGTTAACTCAAGAGGGTCTGAATTAATGAGAAATGGGGAACCCTAACCCTAATTTGGGGAAAAGGGAATGATAAGCCCTGTTTGATAGTGAACCCTAATTCCTGGTTAAGGAATGATGGTGTTACTATTGTATCACATGATGTGATGAATATCTTGTATACCTGTTATCATGCCTAATAACCATGCAGGTATGATGAGATGATGAATATAGCCAAGTTTGGGCTGTGACATTTGTATAATAAATGTTGATTGGTTTTTTGTGCGTTGATGTTGTTGTTGCTTTATAAAAGTAACAATGTGTACGGATTTTATGAACCATGTGAATAAGTTGTTGCCTAGTGAGAGGTGACAAGATGTGAATGGCCTTATGAACCATGTGAATAATTTGTTGCCTAGTGAGAGGTGACAAGATGTGAATGGCCTTGTGAGCCATGTGAATAAGTTGTTTCCTAGTGAGAGGTGACAAGATGTGAATGGCCTTGTGAGCCATGTGAATAAGTTGTTGCCTAGTGAGAGGTGACAAGATATGAATGGCCTTGTGAGCCATGTGTGATGTGGGTAACAAGTATCATGTTTCTTTGTAGCATTTGTGTTAATAAGTTATGCTAGAGAACTTGGCTGATGTTACATTCTTGTTATATATCTATAGTTCATTGATGATTATTCATATTTGTTGTATTCATTACAAGTAGATGGATGAACTATGAGTCTATCATGGGTAGATGCAATGCTCTTATTGAAAATGGAGATTATCTTATTCTATTCTATGAAGAATAATTCTGCCTATTAATGTAAAAGTAACCCCTGCTCAGTTTAATTTCATAATCTGCTATAACAATGTTTCTGGCAGAGAGTTATATCTCTCGCTGGGGCAATTTACAATTGTCTCACCCCCGTGGGAAACATTTTTAGGTATGCATGAAAGGCAGAGCAGAAACCCTAGAACAGGGAAAGAGCAGCAGCAACAGCAACAGTAGGGACAGCAATAAGATCTCAGGTGGAGATATTGTCTGTCTAGTCATATAGATAGTAGTCCTATGTGTCGTCTCTGTACTCTCAGGTCCTCGGAGTTTTTAGTCAGTGTTTTTGATATATCAGTCTGAGGTTTTGGCTTGATGCCTCGAGATTTGTATGCTGCCTGCATATATGTTTATAAGGCAGCTGATGATGTAGTCTCTGGAAAGAGATGGTACAGGATATGTACGTTTGAAACAGAATGTATATGATATACAATGGCATTTGTTGGAAAAGATTTCCTATGTGTGGATCTCTTTGCCAAAAGTTTTAATTTTTAGTGATTTTCGCTAATTCGCTGCTTGATGAACGCTTCCGCATTAGTTAATCTTGTTTGCGCGAGACGGTTGTCACAATTTAGTGGTATCAGAGCTCTAGGTTCGCTGAGTCTATAGAGACATAGGACTAAGGTAGTAGAGTCAGTTCTGGTGTCATCCAGTGTATCTGATAGTGCCTTCTGCTCGTATAAGAGAAGAAGAACTTAAAGATGACTGGGTCACATGAGGGGGTTGCTGCAGGAAGAAGCAATGTTGCACTAGGAAAAGGTGCATGGGAGCAGGCAAGAGAGAGATATAGAAATGATGCCTGAAGAAAATCTAGAGATGGAAAATCATGTGTGTATAATGGTATGAAAAGTGAGGAATATGATAGTAAATAAAGTGCATACTACCTAATCTCAATACTTGTATACCCTGGCCAGGTATATGATTATTGTAGATAAGGCAAGTATGAAACTCTTAGATTGTTATCTTTTTTATTACTATGATCAAGTAGTCATTCTGAAACAATCCAGAGAGTATAATGAAATTAAATAGGAAGAGCTAAGTGAAATATTTTCAACAAACTTAGTAAACTTGCTTCGTGAATACTCAGTGAACTTGCTTTGTGAATACTCAGTGAACTTGCTTCGTGAATACTTAGTGAACTTGCTTCGTGAATACTTAGTGAACTTGCTTCGTGAATACTTAGTGAACTTGCTTCGTGAATACTTAGTGAACTTGCTTCGTGAATACTTAGTGAACTTGCTTCGTGAATACTCAGTGAACTTGCTTTGTGAATACTCAGTGAACTTGCTTCGTGAATACTCAGTGAACTTGCTTCGTGAATACTCAGCGAACTTGCTTCGTGAATACTCAGTGAACTTGCTTCGTGAATACTGAGTGAACTTGCTTCGTGAATACTGAGTGAACTTGCTTCGTGAATACTTAGTGAACTTGCTTCGTGAATACTCAGTGAACTTGCTTCTTGAATACTCAGTGAACTTGCTTCGTGAATACTCAGTGAACTTGCTTCGTGAATACTCAGTGAACTTGCTTCGTGAATACTCAGTGAACTTGCTTCGTGAATACTCAGTGAACTTGCTCTGTGAATACTCAGTGAACTTGCTTCGTGAATACTTAGTGAACTTGCTCTGTGAATACTTAGTGAACTTGCTCCGTGGATACTTAGTGAACTTACTAAGTGGATTGCCGAATGAATTATCTCTATTAGATATATATGTTTCTCTTTTAGTAAATATTCCTGGGTGATGATAGAAGTATGCTCTTTTATGCTTCTTCTTTTCAATGATATGAACATCATATGTTAGGGGTTTATGCCTTGCATAAACAATAAACATTGATGAGGTTGAATTAATGAAAGGAGCTTTGTATGGAATCACAGAGTTCATGATATCTCCATGATATTAAGATGATATGTGGAGACTTGAGGGCATGATTAATGAATAATCTGTCCCTCCTTTTCCTGGGATTTCGAGGACGAAATCCTTGTTAGGGGTTTATAATTTGTAACATCCCTGACCTGGGTTATGAATTAACCCTAGAGGTTTTGCCTAATAAGGTTGAGTAGATTCTTAATATTATCTTTGGAAAAGTAAATAGGGCTCATGAGAAACTTATGTTACAATTTTGGTCATGTTTAAACAATGTTGAAGCAGTGATTGCTTATTTTGGACTAAAGTGCAAATTACCCAAGTTGAGGGGTTAAATTGCAAATGTTTCATGATAAGATGTTCCTTTAATTTTGAGACATCATAAGAATGAATATGATGTAGTGGTATGGTTTTCACAAGCTTGGGCACTAAGATTAAGCTTGTAAAGCAATCCTTGTGCATTAAAACCTAGTTTTGGTGTAATGTGCAATTTACCCAAAACCTAGGGTTCAATATGCAAATTACCACTTCAATAAGGTCCCTAATGTTTCTTGGCATCAATTAGAGCAAACAAAACGAGAGGGGTGCCTCATTTGAATTAAGTTGGAGGAGAGAGAATCTTGATATTAAAATAATCAAGATTTAATCCTAATTGAAACCCTAATTCAATTTAGGGCAAAAATGAATGTATTAATTAAAGGGCCTTCAACCAAAATGTTATTGGTTGATTTTGAATAAGTATGGACGTTCCTTTGCAAAGATAAGGAACGAAAATATCTTAAGTAGGTGAAATTCCACTCACCTTATTATAAGGAAAAGAATTTCCACTCAAAAAGATATATTAATATTATAATGGATTAAGGTGTTTATTTTCTTTTCCCTTAATCCATGGATAATGGAAGGGAGTTCGGTGGCTTTGAGTTGCCTTTGTATGCAAGCAAACCAAGGAGGAAGAGGTGGTACTATTTTTGGAATTAAATGCATTTTAATAAGGCATATTCTCTCTCATCAATTTCTTTATAAAAGTGCCATTTCCAAGCCCAAACCAAGGCCTTTTTCGGATTTTCTTCTTCCCCTTGCTTTCAAAACCGACCAAGGAGCTAGGGAGGAGCAGGGAGCACGTCCCCAACCTGTGGGTAAGACTTTGACCTTCGTTCTCCTTGATTTCATGGTGGAAATCGAAAATAAATTATGGATTCCTTCTTATTTCGATCTCCTCTTCAACCCTAGCCAACTTTTGCAATCAAAAGCTTGAGGACGAGCCTAGGGGGAGTTGCTAGAGCTTCATCCACCATTAATGGCGTGAGCTTGGAGATTTGGAGCTCAATTGGAGGCGGGTTTTATAACTCAAACCCTTAAACATTGCTATTGCATCAATTCTCTATGCTTTGTTGATTGATTTCTTCAATTTGATACACACTTGTTTCTTTGCTGCAATTTCCATCAATAACGGTTACTGTTCTTGGTTGTTAGAAGGAAGGGGATGATGACATCATCCTAGATGCTTATCCAAATAAAATTACCAAGCAAAACCGTTTTGATAGCTACTCCAAATCGTTTTAATTTGATTGGCTATGCGGTTTCAGCAAACCGTTTAAGGGCAAACGGTTTGAAACCGTTTGGGAGAAAACGGTTTCAAGACCGTTTGAGATGGTTGACAAAGCATTGACCATTTGGGAATTTTGTTCCTAGTTATGTATTCTGATAACCCTCCAAATTTGAGGGATTAACTCCAAAGGAATCGAGAGTTGAAGGCCAATCAATTAGGCAATCGAATTGAATTATGTGCTGATTTTCAACCTGATTAACTTGACCTGGTTGAGAAAACGGTTTCAAGACCGTTTGATATGGTTGACCAAGCATTGACCGTTTGGGATTCCTGTTCATAATTATGTTTATTAATAACCATCCAAATTTGAGGGATTAACTCCAAAGGAATCGTGAGTTGAAGCCTAATCAATTAGGGAAACCTAATTGGATTAAGTGCTGATTTTCAATCTGATTTAATTGAACATTTTTGGCAAACGGTCTCAAGACCGTTTGAGTGCGTTGACCAAGCGTTGACCGTTTAGGATTACTGTTCCTAATGATGTGTTCTAATGACTCACCGAATTTTAGGGATTAACTCCCAAGGAATCATGAGTTGAAGGCTATTCAATTAGGCAAACCCTAATTGAAAACAATGCTGAAATTCCAATGAGTTAAGTTGAGATTTTGGGTTGATTAGCCCAAACGGTTTCAAGACCATTTGGGGATCACCCAAACGGTCTCAAGACCGTTTGGGGGTCACCCCAAGACCGTTTGGAGGTCTGGGGTCAAGTATAGTTGACCAATTGAAGGTCCAAAGGTACTAATCATATTGCAATGTAGTGCTGCTTTGTTGATCAACTCGATAGACCAATCCATGATGATTTTTCACTAGAATCCAAAGGTTGGATGGGCCAAACGGTCTCAAGACCGTTTGCAGCTCATCCAAACGGTCTCAAGACCGTTTGGTGGTCACCCAAGACCGTTTGGAGGTCTAGGGTTGAGTATGGTTAGGTGTTTGAAGGTCTAAAGGTACCAAGCTGTTATACAATGCAATGCTGATTTGGTGATCAATCCAATGATCCAAACCTTAATTGGATGGCTTGGATTTGAGTGATATGATAGGCAAACGGTCTCAAGACCGTTTGGAGGTCATACAAACGACCTCAAGACCGTTTGGGGTCAGGTCATACCCAATTTGGATAATGGTTCAATAGTTTCAAAGTAACCAATCTTGCATTGATGAGTGTTGTTGGATCTTCGATTCCAAACCCTAATTCAATTGAATCAAACCCTAATTGATGATCAATTGAGGGTCAATTGAGGGTCAAATCAGTTTAAGGTTGACCTATTAAACTCAATTGAAGTATGAGTATAGGTCCAATTGATGATTGGTTCCATGAATTCAATTATTAAAGAATCAACATTGAAAACCCCAATTCAATTGGATACCTCATGTCATTGAAGGTCCAATTGATCAAACCTTTTTGGAAACCTAATGTAATTAGGTGAGAGATACCCTTAATGGTACTAATCAATAATGCATAACAAATGCATGGATTCAATACATGATTAGGAAACCCTAGTGGAGGGTGTATCATTGTGAACCCTGGTTGAGGGTGTATCCTTATAAACCCTGGTTGAGGGTGTATCCTTGTGAAACCCTAGTTGAGGGTGTATCATTGTGAACCCTGGTTGAGGGTGTATCCTTGTGAAACCCTATTTGAGGGTGTATCATTGTGAACCCTGGTTGAGGGTGTAACCTTGTGAAACTCTAGTGGAGGGTGTATCATTGTGAACCCTGATTGAGGGTGTAACTGTGGGCTCTGATCTCCAAACCATGACATAAACACGATTAAAACTTAGCGGAAGCGAATCGGTAATCAGCGGAAGACAAAAATCACGGAAAATTAAAACTTTTCGAGATAAGAACTTGTATCCATAAAAACTCCTTTCATAAAGAGAGGTAACTGTTTACATCTCAGGATAATTACTTCTTGAGTAATTATATACATTCAAGATACAAAATCTCAAGATCACATAACACAAGACTCCAAGACCTGAGAGTACAGAGGACACATAGGACTGACTCTAACTACACCACATGGCAGGACAAATCTCCACCTGAGATTACTGCTGCCCCTGGTGCTGCTGCTGAGATTGATCACTTGTAGGCTGGTTTCTTCGTCTCCGACGTCCACCTAAAAAGTTGAAGTCTACGGGGTGAGACAATTATACATAATTGTCCCAGCGAGAGTTATAACTCTTCGCCAGAAGCTTTATTATAACATCAAAGATTATTCTAAACAGTAAAGCCTTCAAAGCATTCTATAACAGTTATAGTTATAACAAGATCTCTACAATTTAGGAGATATGGAGGATATCAATCATTATAACAATGTAACATCAATCAACTAACTTGGAGTTATCTCTAACAAGTTACACTACATGGTTGATTATGTTTTACAAACAACATTATGCCCTGTGGAGATGAGGCTTACCACTCATACTCCAACTGATCGCTGAGAAGCCGCATCAGTATCATACATAGGTCATTAAGAGAGCCGGATTCTCATGACCTTCACCTTCCTCAGTCAGTAAGAGGATCACTTGTAGGACATCTCATGCCTCTACTATTATAGCTCACCAGGGTAAACTGGTCCTTCGCTATTCTAGAGTCACAGTGGCGTTCTGTACTCTCTTCGTCATCAGGAGGTTTCATATTTACCTACCACTGATACGGATATCTGTGCTTTCTTCGTCATCAGGAGGTTTCATGTTTACCTGCCACTGATACGGTATGGAACTATAGTGAAGGATGGATGGATTCCACATCTACATCACTTTCCTACACTAGGATGTAAGGTTCTACACATCCATGTACCCCACATACTCAAAAGTATGTGCTCCAGGAGTTCCCTATGGAAAACCTGTTTCACCATCACTTAATTTCTGACAATGATGGATCTATGATCAGGGCTCTACATTATACTCGATTAGTTAGGTACATTCAGTATTCTTTAACAGCATACATTGTTCTTCAAACAATAACAGTAGCATAGCAGCTATAAAAGAAGAATACTAAATGTAACAGGCCTAACTCATATCAATCATCATTTCTCATTATCCTCATCACCAGTCATCTCTAAAGCATGACCTTGATGGTATTCATGGCTCTCATAGCTCATTATCAGCATAGGATGCCACTAGCAAGGCATCAGATTACATTACTTATTCATAAGGCTACAATCATGCCTTCAATGAATATAACATCAACATCCATACTTGGATATAATTACCTTCATATCAGAACCTGCATGATTAATACATCTGATAAAGGTAATATAACAATAAGGAATGTACTTCCTACTCTTGTCATAAGAGTTAAATCTTTAATTCTACTCAAATAGAGTTTATTGCTCAAAAGCATGCCATTACCCTTGAATTAGGGTTTACTATTCACATTACATGTCATCACCCTTGAATTAGGGTTTACTATTCACATTACATGTCATCACCCTTGAATTAGGGTTTACTATTCACATCAAGGTGAATTAAACTCATAACATCATCATGTTTGAGTAACACCTTCATTGATGCTCCTGGATTAGTTAAAGGTTCATCATTTATCATAATTAGGGTTTCTATGATCTCACACAGGTGGATCATACCCTAATTATACTCATTTCTGTGTATTGGGGATGTTTCAATTGAGTTTCCATTTAAAAGAGATACTTTCTCTCTCTAGAGGTACTTTCTCCCTCTAGAAGTACTTTCTCTCTCATCGTAAGGTTAGGTGATGTCAACATCACTCTAAAACAGGTTGGGTTGAGTCATCATAGGCTAACATAGCCAAAAGCATCACCATTAAGTGATTAGAGTTACTTTCTCTCTCTAGGGTACTTTCTCTCTCTCTAGAGCACTTTCTCTTTCATCATACTAATGGTTGATGATAACATTAGACTAGATCAGGTTATATAGAGTCATTATGACTAAAAACATCATTCTCATGTAATTAGGGTTTGAATTGAGCAAGGTATAACTCAATTGACCCTTCAGGGGTATCTTGGTAATTCACCCCATTGATCATCATCATCATAGTCAAAAACCTTAATCAAATAACTCCTTACTATCTTAGATTATCATTAGTGTTTGATTTGAGCAACATTGAACCATCACATGATTGAATTCGGTTGAAAGTGTTGACCGATTGCTCACTTTGACCCTTCAAGTCCATGAGCCCCTTTCTAGTTCCAAGACCGTGAGCCTCCTCATGGGCTTGAGATCGTGAGTCACCTCACGGTCTTGAGGTCGTGAGCCCCCTCACGATCTTGAGGTCGTGAGCTACCTCACGATCTTGAGGTCGTGAGCCCCTTCACGGTCCTGAGGTCGTGAGCCACCTCACGGTCCTGAGGTCGTGAGCCACCTCACGGTCCTGAGGTCGTGAGCCACCTCACGGTCCTGAGGTCGTGAGCCACCTCACGGTCCTGAGGTCGTGAGCCACCTCACGGTCCTGAGGTCGTGAGCCACCTCACGGTCCTGAGGTCGTGAGCCCCCTCACGGTCCTGAGGTCGTGAGCCACCTCACGGTCCTGAGGTCGTGAGCCACCTCACGGTCCTGAGGTCGTGAGCCACCTCACGGTCCTGAGGTCGTGAGCCACCTCACGGTCCTGAGGTCGTGAGCCACCTCACGGTCTCAACCACAAGGTCCTTCAACAAAGGTTCAACAAATCAAACGATGATGTCACTGATGTTGAAGCCTTCAAAAGGTCCAATAACTGTTGACCACCTATGGATTGAGTTAATTAAGGTTATGCTTAACCAAATGGTCATTCAATTGACCCTCAATTGTTGACCAATTAGGATTGAAATCGATTCAATTAAGGTCTATCAATGTTCACCCATCAACACTCAACAATGTGTATCAACACAAGGTTGAACCCTTCAATTGAGCTCCAATTGGGCCCAAACTTGGCCCAAACGGTCTTGAGGTCATGTGGGTGCACCCCACATGGTCTTGAGACCGTTTGCCCAAGATTTCATCAAAATCTAAGGTGATTTGATAGAGGTTGAACCATGATTGGTCACAGAATCCGAATTTTGATTAACTTGATAACTTATTTGCAATTGGGTGTTCAATTGGTCAAATTACTCAACCCTAGACCTTCAAATAGTCTTGGGTGATTGTCCTCACGGTCTTGAGGTCATGTGGGTGGACCCCACATGGTCTTGAGACCGTTTAGGTCAATCAACCCTAAAAACCCTAATTATGTCACCATAATTTCAGTACTGATTTTATCTAGGGTTAGCCCTAGTATTCACCCTTCAACTCTTAGCCCGTTTGGAATTAGACCATCAAACTTGGTGAGTTGTTAATTAACATAATTTTGAACAGTAATCTCATGGGGTCAATGCTTAGTCAACGACCTTTCACGGTCTTGAGACCTTTTGCCCAAAAAGGCAATTTCAAACCGTTTGAAAATCAGCAATTAATTCATTTAAAGTCGTGACTTAAAAAGGTCATATCTCCCGATTCCTTTGGAGTTAGTCTCCCAAATTTTGAGGGTATTTAGCCTATATAATTAGAAACAGGTTTCTTATATGGTCCATGCTCGGTCAACAGGGCCAATCGGTCTTGAGACCGCGAGCCCTCTCACGGTCTCGAGACCGCGAGGCTCCCTCACGGTCTTGAGGTCGTGAGAGCAAACTGTTAGGACCGTTTAGGGAAAAGAAAAACGGTGGGTTTTTCTTGGAAATCACGCCTTCATCTTCTAGCTCAAGAACAGTACAGATATCCCACGGATTTGCTTGCAAAATAGCAGGGAAAAGTAGGGAAATACTAGGAGCTATCATTAACTCGCATATAAAGATGCACATAGTAAAGCATAGGTTTAGAGTTATAAAACCCGCCTAAAGCTTGCTTCTTGAGCTCCAAGCTTTCAAGCTCCAAGCTCTAATGGCGTCTTTGAGTTCCCACAGGTTGGCCAAGGTGAAAACTCCAAGGAAGGATGAAAAGAGACGGCTAGAAAGATAGGGTTTCGAGAATTAGCCATGAAGATGACCTTGAATTCGAATTCTAACCATGGAATTAGGCAAGAAGAGGGGTTTAAACCTACCTTGCACCCCTTGTTCGTCCTCCTTAGCTCCAAGGCAGTCCTTGGTCGTCTTTGGTGAAATGAAACAGTAAAGGGAACGAAGGTTAAGTTCCCTTGCAACTAAAGGAAGGATGGCTTATATACATGGGATAGGATTTTCAACATTAGTTCATAAGTTTCCCTTAATTCCAACTAAGTCCTTCTTTTATTACTTGCTCGTCCCTTCCTCTTTATTCTAAGGACAAACCTTATCTTAAGTTATAGAAAAGAAGGCAAGGAAGAATAATCTAATAATAAAGTTCATACTTAAAGGGTTATTGCACATATACCCTGATTATTCAATCACAGAGCCTATTTCTTAACTTGATAACTCAATTGAGGTGAATTCCTCATCATTTCTTCTCTAAATGATGGCAAAAGTCTAAAAAGATACTTTAGATGACATTCTTTACAAATTGCATCCCATCATTTGGGTAAATTGCATTTTACCCCAAATTAGGGTTTCAAGCCCTGGGATTGCCTCCACAGCTGCACCTTGGTGCTCTAGCTTGGGAAATCCCTCAAACTTTGCCAAAGAGATTCTCATGATGTCTCAACATCAGAGGAACATCTCATCATGTGCAAATTGCAAGTTAACCCTTTCAACTGGGTAAATTGCACATAGGTCCCTGTATATCAAAACAATGCTACAACTTTAAATAAAAAGGAGCAAATACTGAAATATACGTTTCTGAGAAGCTTAATTACATGCTCAGAGTTAATCACAAGGATTTAACTACATATTTAGGCAAAACACCTAGGGTTAACTCATAACCCAGGTCAGGGATGTTACAAATTATCCACCCCTTACAAGGATTTCGTCCCCGAAATCGATAAAACATATTACGAGAAAAGGGCAGGATACTTCCTTCTCATCTCATCCTCTAACTCCCAAGTGGCTTCTTCAATACCACGATGATTCCAGAGGACTTTCACAAGACTTATATCTTTCTTCTTTAACTTTTTAATTCGTTTATCAAGGATTGACACTGGTCCCTCTTCATAGGATATGTCATCATTCAATTCTACTTCCATAGGTTGTAGAACTGACTCGGTGTCTGGGTGACATTTCTTCAACATAGAAATGTGAAACACAGGATGTAACCTCTGTAATTATGGGGGCAGCTCTAGTTTATATGCTACCTTTCCAATCCGTTCAATGATTGGATAAGGCCCCATATATCTAGGAGCTAACTTCCCCTTCCTTCCAAAACGAAGGACCCCTTTCCAAGGTGAGACCTTAAGATACACTTTGTCTCCAACCTGGAACTCTAAAGGTCTACGACGTTTGTCAGTATAAGATTTCTGCCTATCCTGAGCAGTCTTAATCTTATGTTGTATAACTTTAATCTTTTCCGTGGTTTGCTGTACCAAGTCAGGACCTAACAACTGGTGCTCACCAGTCTCAAACCAACACAAGGGTGATCTACAACGTCTACCATATAAGGCTTCATAAGGTGCCATATCAATACTATGCTGATAGCTATTGTTATAGGCAAACTCTATCAAGCTTAGGTGTAGGTCCCAACTTCCGGTAAACTGGAGAACACATGCTCGCAACAGGTCTTCTAAGGTTTGTATGGTTCTTTCCGACTGTCCATCAGTCTGTGGATGAAAGGCCGTACTAAACCTCAGCTTGGTACCTAGGGCTTTGTGTAACCGTTCCCAAAAACGACTTGTAAACTGAGGACCTCTGTCCGAAACTATTGTGACAGGAACTCCGTGCAACCGCACTATCTCTTGCACATACAACTCTGATAACCTTTCCGCAGAATAGGTTGTTTTGACAGGTAAGAAATGTGCTGTCTTAGTCAACCTATCAACAATTACCCAAATGGAATCATGTCCTTTGCTTGTCCTGGGTAGGCCAACAACAAAGTCCATGGTCACATGGTCCCACTTCCACTGTGATATGGGTAAAGGTTGCATTGTCCCTGCAGGCTTCTGGTGTTCAGCTTTAACTTGCTGACACACAGAACACCTCAAAACAAACTCTGCAACGTCCTTCTTCATCCCAGGCCACCAATACAGATCCTTCAAATTCCGATACATCTTGGTGCTCCCTGGATGCATAGCATACATGGAAGAATGGGCTTCTTCCAGGACTAACTTCCTTAAGTTGTCCACATTCGGCACTATCATTCTTCCATTATAACAAGCTACTTGATCTTTTGAGTCATGAAACCCATCTTGTTTCTCATTTCCATACTCAGATCTTATATGTTGAACTGCAGCATCATCTAGCTGTGCTTCTTTAATCTGCTCTCTTAGGGTAGGTTTAATATGCATCTCAGCTAACAAACCAGCTAGCAATGACACCTTCAACTGTACATTGTCTTGCCTTAAAGAGATAAGCATATCTCTTCTAGAGCATACTAAAGAGTTTAGTTGTGCTCTATTCATGGTTGATGTTGCTGATTTCCTACTCAAGGCATCTGCAACAACATTGGCCTTACCTGGATGGTAATCAATTGTACAGTCGTAGTCCTTGATTAACTCCATCCAGCGACGTTGCCTCATGTTGAGCTCATGCTGAGAGAAGATATACTTAAGGTTTTTGTGGTCTGTGAAAATCTGGAATGTCTCTCCGTAGAGATAATGTCTCCAGATCTTCAAAGCATGAACCACAGCTGCTAACTCCAGATCGTGTGTTGGATAATTCTCCTCGTGTTTCTTAAGCTGTCGGGAAGCAAAAGAAATCACTTGTTTATCCTGCATCAACACACATCCTAGTCCATTTTTGGAAGCATCACAGAAAACTATATACCCTTTTCCTTGCTCAGGTAGCACTAGCACAGGTGCACTTGTCAACCTCTCCTTCAGCAGCTGGAAAGATTGTTGACACTTATCACTCCAAGAAAAAGGAACATCTTTCCGGGTTAACTTGGTCAAAGGTAAAGCTATAGAACTAAAGTTCTTAATGAACCTTCGATAATAGCCAGCTAACCCCAAGAAACTTCGAATCTCCGTCGGTGTTTTCGGTTGTTCCCATTGTAGAACAGATTCTACCTTTGTAGGGTCAACACGAATTCCCGAGGCGGATATTACATGTCCAAGAAAAGATACTTCCGGCAGCCAGAACTCACACTTGCTAAACTTAGCGTACAGCTTATGTTCTCTTAGCAAGGTCAGAGCTTGGCGAAGATGCTGCTCATGCTGCTGAGCATCTTTACTATAAATCAGTATGTCATCTATGAAGACGACAACACACTGATCAAGGAAAGGTCGAAAAACTCTATTCATGAGTTCCATGAATGCAGCTGGTGCATTGGTTAGTCCAAACGACATAACCGTGAACTCATAGTGACCATATCTTGTCCTAAAGGCAGACTTGGATATGTCACTATCCTTAATACGAAGTTGGTGATATCCAGACCTCAAGTCTATCTTTGAAAAGACTGTTGCACCACGCAACTGGTCAAAGAGATCATCAATCCTCGGCAGAGGATACTTATTCTTTATTGTCACTTTATTGAGTTGTCTATAGTCGATGCACAACCGCATTGACCCATCTTTCTTTTTAACAAACAAGACCGGAGCACCCCAAGGTGAAGTGCTTGGTCGGATAAAACCTCTCTCAAGTAGCTCTTGAAGCTGATTCTTGAGTTCTGCCATCTCGGCAGGAGCCATTCTATACGGAGTTTGAGCTATGGGTTTCGTATCTGGAATTAGATTGATTTCAAAATCAATTTCCCGAGGTGGTGGTATACCAGGAAGTTCTTCAGGAAACACATCCTCGAATTCCCTGACTATGGGAACTTCAGCAGGATTGGAACTTTCCTTGGTGACATCTACCACATGGGCTAAGAATGCATAACATCCTTGCCTCAACAGCTTATCAGCAACCATAGCTGACACAAGACAGGTGGGCAGAATCTTTCTTTCACCTTGAAAGATCCATGTGTTGCTTTCATCAGCAAACACAGCCAACTTGGACTCACAATCCAAGACAACTCTATACCTTTCTAAGGTATCCATCCCAAGGATTATATCAAACCCCTGCATATCAAGTGGTATAAGGTCCACTTGAATGCGATGGTCAGAAAAGAAAAGGATGCAGGGAGAACATACCTCCTGCAAAACGGCAGACCCACTCAATGGAGTCTCTAACAACAAGCTATCTGCTCTATGACTAACAGTCACATTGCAGTTACGAATCACTTCACGAGTGATGAAAGAGTGCGTAGCACCCGGATCAATCAGAACAGATACATTACAGGATATAGACATATCAGAATATAAAAGTTTCATCTGACCTGCCACTACCCGTGGATTGACCACTGCCTCAGGTGGGTTCATAGCATAGAACCTCGCGGTTGCCTGGTGTTGAGGTGGTGCTGATGATCCAGCTTGAGACGCTTGTCCACGTCCTCGAGCTGCTCCTTGATGTTGTCTATTCTGAGATCCCTGTTGATTCTGTCTCGGAGGTTGTTGTGTCACACCGACAGGCCTAGAACGGCAATCCTTCATCAAGTGTCCCACCTTACCACAGTTGTAGCAACTCTTCTCCTGTTGTTGTGGTCTGGGTGGTCCAGTGACTGACACTGATGCAGAACTGTGCGTCCCTTGAAGCGGTTGACTCCGTCCTCTACCTCTACTTGGTGTCCATTGAGTTTGAAAACTTGATCTGGGTGGTGGAGGGTTAGGTGCAGAGAATCTAGGTTTCTTGGAATCCCTAGATGAAGAACCCTGGAACTGGGGATATCTTTTATGGGTTTGTCTTTTCTCAACAACAGATCTCTCTATCCTTCGGACTGACTCAACGAAGGTAGAGAATCTCTCTCTGTTTTCTAAGGCAGACACAGGGGTTGACATATCGGAATTCAAACCCTTTTCAAATCTTCTGATTCTTTCCTCATCCGTAGAAGCCATGTGCGGACAGAACCGCAACAACTCCATAAACTTAGCTTCATACTCACTAATGTTCATCATACCCTGCCTTAGTTTCTCAAACTGAGAAATCTTCTCATCTAGGAAGGTCTTTGGAAAATATCTATTGATAAATTCCCGACGAAACTCTTCCCATGAGAACTCTACTCCAGGTCTCTTCTGCTCTTCCATGTTCCACCAGTGACCAGCACTGCCTTTGAGAAGATAGACAGCATGTCTAACCTTCTCAGCTTCCGGAATCATAAGAATCCTGAAAGCCTTCTCCAACTCTGTCAACCATAAGTCAGCATCTGCAGGGTCGGCAGTTCCGAAGTACTCGGTAGCTCCGACACGACGAAGTCGTTCGAATGTCTTACCAATACCTTGTACTTCAGGCTGGACAGGTGCCCTAGGTGCAGGAATGGGCATCCTATCGGTTATATGTGTCATGGCAGTCATAAACTGCCCGAACATCGTCTGTATAGCTGGATCACTCATGTCAGCTGGGTCGAACTGGGGTGGCTCTCTTGGCGACTTAGGTGCAGGTTGTTCTATTCTCGGAACTCTTGCACCGCCTCGAGGTGCACTAGCACTACTCTCAGCCACGTGCTCATCGCGATGTTCTGACATTCTTATGTATCTTCTTCTCCTGAGGAGCAGAAGATTCTATTAGATAAGGAAGGAGCACTAAAGGTAGACTCGACATCCTAAGTCCTATGCCTCTGTAGACTCAACTGAACCTGGAGCTCTGATACCACTAATTGTGGGCTCTGATCTCCAAACCATGACATAAACACGATTAAAACTTAGCGGAAGCGAATCGGTAATCAGCGGAAGACAAAAATCACGGAAAATTAAAACTTTTCGAGATAAGAACTTGTATCCATAAAAACTCCTTTCATAAAGAGAGGTAACTGTTTACATCTCAGGATAATTACTTCTTGAGTAATTATATACATTCAAGATACAAAATCTCAAGATCACATAACACAAGACTCCAAGACCTGAGAGTACAGAGGACACATAGGACTGACTCTAACTACACCACATGGCAGGACAAATCTCCACCTGAGATTACTGCTGCCCCTGGTGCTGCTGCTGAGATTGATCACTTGTAGGCTGGTTTCTTCGTCTCCGACGTCCACCTAAAAAGTTGAAGTCTACGGGGTGAGACAATTATACATAATTGTCCCAGCGAGAGTTATAACTCTTCGCCAGAAGCTTTATTATAACATCAAAGATTATTCTAAACAGTAAAGCCTTCAAAGCATTCTATAACAGTTATAGTTATAACAAGATCTCTACAATTTAGGAGATATGGAGGATATCAATCATTATAACAATGTAACATCAATCAACTAACTTGGAGTTATCTCTAACAAGTTACACTACATGGTTGATTATGTTTTACAAACAACATTATGCCCTGTGGAGATGAGGCTTACCACTCATACTCCAACTGATCGCTGAGAAGCCGCATCAGTATCATACATAGGTCATTAAGAGAGCCGGATTCTCATGACCTTCACCTTCCTCAGTCAGTAAGAGGATCACTTGTAGGACATCTCATGCCTCTACTATTATAGCTCACCAGGGTAAACTGGTCCTTCGCTATTCTAGAGTCACAGTGGCGTTCTGTACTCTCTTCGTCATCAGGAGGTTTCATATTTACCTACCACTGATACGGATATCTGTGCTTTCTTCGTCATCAGGAGGTTTCATGTTTACCTGCCACTGATACGGTATGGAACTATAGTGAAGGATGGATGGATTCCACATCTACATCACTTTCCTACACTAGGATGTAAGGTTCTACACATCCATGTACCCCACATACTCAAAAGTATGTGCTCCAGGAGTTCCCTATGGAAAACCTGTTTCACCATCACTTAATTTCTGACAATGATGGATCTATGATCAGGGCTCTACATTATACTCGATTAGTTAGGTACATTCAGTATTCTTTAACAGCATACATTGTTCTTCAAACAATAACAGTAGCATAGCAGCTATAAAAGAAGAATACTAAATGTAACAGGCCTAACTCATATCAATCATCATTTCTCATTATCCTCATCACCAGTCATCTCTAAAGCATGACCTTGATGGTATTCATGGCTCTCATAGCTCATTATCAGCATAGGATGCCACTAGCAAGGCATCAGATTACATTACTTATTCATAAGGCTACAATCATGCCTTCAATGAATATAACATCAACATCCATACTTGGATATAATTACCTTCATATCAGAACCTGCATGATTAATACATCTGATAAAGGTAATATAACAATAAGGAATGTACTTCCTACTCTTGTCATAAGAGTTAAATCTTTAATTCTACTCAAATAGAGTTTATTGCTCAAAAGCATGCCATTACCCTTGAATTAGGGTTTACTATTCACATTACATGTCATCACCCTTGAATTAGGGTTTACTATTCACATTACATGTCATCACCCTTGAATTAGGGTTTACTATTCACATTACATGTCATCACCCTTGAATTAGGGTTTACTATTCACATCAAGGTGAATTAAACTCATAACATCATCATGTTTGAGTAACACCTTCATTGATGCTCCTGGATTAGTTAAAGGTTCATCATTTATCATAATTAGGGTTTCTATGATCTCACACAGGTGGATCATACCCTAATTATACTCATTTCTGTGTATTGGGGATGTTTCAATTGAGTTTCCATTTAAAAGAGATACTTTCTCTCTCTAGAGGTACTTTCTCCCTCTAGAAGTACTTTCTCTCTCATCGTAAGGTTAGGTGATGTCAACATCACTCTAAAACAGGTTGGGTTGAGTCATCATAGGCTAACATAGCCAAAAGCATCACCATTAAGTGATTAGAGTTACTTTCTCTCTCTAGGGTACTTTCTCTCTCTCTAGAGCACTTTCTCTTTCATCATACTAATGGTTGATGATAACATTAGACTAGATCAGGTTATATAGAGTCATTATGACTAAAAACATCATTCTCATGTAATTAGGGTTTGAATTGAGCAAGGTATAACTCAATTGACCCTTCAGGGGTATCTTGGTAATTCACCCCATTGATCATCATCATCATAGTCAAAAACCTTAATCAAATAACTCCTTACTATCTTAGATTATCATTAGTGTTTGATTTGAGCAACATTGAACCATCACATGATTGAATTCGGTTGAAAGTGTTGACCGATTGCTCACTTTGACCCTTCAAGTCCATGAGCCCCTTTCTAGTTCCAAGACCGTGAGCCTCCTCATGGGCTTGAGATCGTGAGTCACCTCACGGTCTTGAGGTCGTGAGCCCCCTCACGATCTTGAGGTCGTGAGCTACCTCACGATCTTGAGGTCGTGAGCCCCTTCACGGTCCTGAGGTCGTGAGCCACCTCACGGTCCTGAGGTCGTGAGCCACCTCACGGTCCTGAGGTCGTGAGCCACCTCACGGTCCTGAGGTCGTGAGCCACCTCACGGTCCTGAGGTCGTGAGCCACCTCACGGTCCTGAGGTCGTGAGCCACCTCACGGTCCTGAGGTCGTGAGCCCCCTCACGGTCCTGAGGTCGTGAGCCACCTCACGGTCCTGAGGTCGTGAGCCACCTCACGGTCCTGAGGTCGTGAGCCACCTCACGGTCCTGAGGTCGTGAGCCACCTCACGGTCCTGAGGTCGTGAGCCACCTCACGGTCTCAACCACAAGGTCCTTCAACAAAGGTTCAACAAATCAAACGATGATGTCACTGATGTTGAAGCCTTCAAAAGGTCCAATAACTGTTGACCACCTATGGATTGAGTTAATTAAGGTTATGCTTAACCAAATGGTCATTCAATTGACCCTCAATTGTTGACCAATTAGGATTGAAATCGATTCAATTAAGGTCTATCAATGTTCACCCATCAACACTCAACAATGTGTATCAACACAAGGTTGAACCCTTCAATTGAGCTCCAATTGGGCCCAAACTTGGCCCAAACGGTCTTGAGGTCATGTGGGTGGACCCCACATGGTCTTGAGACCGTTTGCCCAAGATTGCATCAAAATCTAAGGTGATTTGATAGAGGTTGAACCATGATTGGTCACAGAATCCGAATTTTGATTAACTTGATAACTTATTTGCAATTGGGTGTTCAATTGGTCAAATTACTCAACCCTAGACCTTTAAATAGTCTTGGGTGATTGTCCTCACGGTCTTGAGGTCATGTGGGTGGACCCCACATGGTCTTGAGACCGTTTAGGTCAATCAACCCTAAAAACCCTAATTATGTCACCATAATTTCAGTACTGATTTTATCTAGGGTTAGCCCTAGTATTCACCCTTCAACTCTTAGCCCGTTTGGAATTAGACCATCAAACTTGGTGAGTTGTTAATTAACATAATTTTGAACAGTAATCTCATGGGGTCAATGCTTAGTCAACGACCTTTCACGGTCTTGAGACCTTTTGCCCAAAAAGGCAATTTCAAACCGTTTGAAAATCAGCAATTAATTCATTTAAAGTCGTGACTTAAAAAGGTCATATCTCCCGATTCCTTTGGAGTTAGTCTCCCAAATTTTGAGGGTATTTAGCCTATATAATTAGGAACAGGTTTCTTATATGGTCCATGCTCGGTCAACAGGGCCAATCGGTCTTGAGACCGCGAGCCCTCTCACGGTCTCGAGACCGCGAGGCTCCCTCACGGTCTTGAGGTCGTGAGAGCAAACTGTTAGGACCGTTTAGGGAAAAGAAAAACGGTGGGTTTTTCTTGGAAATCACGCCTTCATCTTCTAGCTCAAGAACAGTACAGATATCCCACGGATTTGCTTGCAAAATAGCAGGGAAAAGTAGGGAAATACTAGGAGCTATCATTAACTCGCATATAAAGATGCACATAGAAAAGCATAGGTTTAGAGTTATAAAACCCGCCTAAAGCTTGCTTCTTGAGCTCCAAGCTTTCAAGCTCCAAGCTCTAATGGCGTCTTTGAGTTCCCACAGGTTGGCCAAGGTGAAAACTCCAAGGAAGGATGAAAAGAGACGGCTAGAAAGATAGGGTTTCGAGAATTAGCCATGAAGATGACCTTGAATTCGAATTCTAACCATGGAATTAGGCAAGAAGAGGGGTTTAAACCTACCTTGCACCCCTTTTTCGTCCTCCTTAGCTCCAAGGCAGTCCTTGGTCGTCTTTGGTGAAATGAAACAGTAAAGGGAACGAAGGTTAAGTTCCCTTGCAACTAAAGGAAGGATGGCTTATATACATGGGATAGGATTTTCAACATTAGTTCATAAGTTTCCCTTAATTCCAACTAAGTCCTTCTTTTATTACTTGCTCGTCCCTTCCTCTTTATTCTAAGGACAAACCTTATCTTAAGTTATAGAAAAGAAGGCAAGGAAGAATAATCTAATAATAAAGTTCATACTTAAAGGGTTATTGCACATATACCCTGATTATTCAATCACAGAGCCTATTTCTTAACTTGATAACTCAATTGAGGTGAATTCCTCATCATTTCTTCTCTAAATGATGGCAAAAGTCTAAAAAGATACTTTAGATGACATTCTTTACAAATTGCATCCCATCATTTGGGTAAATTGCATTTTACCCCAAATTAGGGTTTCAAGCCCTGGGATTGCCTCCACAGCTGCACCTTGGTGCTCTAGCTTGGGAAATCCCTCAAACTTTGCCAAAGAGATTCTCATGATGTCTCAACATCAGAGGAACATCTCATCATGTGCAAATTGCAAGTTAACCCTTTCAACTGGGTAAATTGCACATAGGTCCCTGTATATCAAAACAATGCTACAACTTTAAATAAAAAGGAGCAAATACTGAAATATACGTTTCTGAGAAGCTTAATTACATGCTCAGAGTTAATCACAAGGATTTAACTACATATTTAGGCAAAACACCTAGGGTTAACTCATAACCCAGGTCAGGGATGTTACAGTAACCTTGTGAAACCCTAGTGGAGGGTGTATCATTGTGAACCCTGGTTGAGGGTGTATCCTTGTGAAACCCTAGTTGAGGGTGTATCATTGCGATTGTTTATAGGCAACTTTATAATAAAGTTATGCCTTAAACTAAGATAAGTCCATATCATGTGAGATAGTTGGACAATTCTACTGTGTGGCCTATGCATTACATGTTAAGGGTGAGTATTCTGGGATGGAATGTATTAAGAGGGGAAATACCTTAATACAAGATAAAGTTGGTTAACTCAAGAGGGTCTGAATTAATGAGAAATGGGGAACCCTAACCCTAATTTGGGGAAAAGGGAATGATAAGCCCTGTTTGAAAGTGAACACTAATTCTTGGTTAAGGAATGATGGTGTTAGTATTGTATCACATGATGTGATGAATATATTGTATACCTGTTATCATGCCTAATAACCATGCAGTTATGATGAGATGATGAATATAGCCAAGTTTGGGTTGTGACATTTATATAATAAATGTTGATTGGCTTTTTGTGCGTTGATGTTGTTGTTGCTTTATAAAAGTAACAATGTGTACGGATTTTATGAACCATGTGAATAAGTTGTTGACTAGTGAGAGGTGACAAGATGTGAATGGCCTTATGAACCATGTGAATAAGTTGTTGCCTAGTGAGAGGTGACAAGATGTGAATGGCCTTGTGAGCCATGTGAATAAGTTGTTGCCTAGTGAGAGGTGACAAGATGTGAATGGCCTTGTGAGCCATGTGAATAAGTTGTTGCCTAGTGAGAGGTGACAAGATATGAATGGCCTTGTGAGCCATGTGTGATGTGGGTAACAAGTATCATGTTTCTTTGTAGCATTTGTGTTAATAAGTTATGCTAGAGAACTTGGCTGATGTTACATTCTTGTTATATATCTATAGTTCATTGATGATTATTCATATCTGTTGTATTCATTACAAGTAGATGGATGAACTATGAGTCTACCATGGGTAGATGCAATGCTCTTATTGAAAATGGAGATTATCTTATTCTGTTCTATGAAGAATAATTCTGCCTATTAATGTAAAAGTAACCCCTGCTCAGTTTAATTTCATAATCTGCTATAACAATGTTTCTGGCAGAGAGTTATATCTCTCGCTGGGGCAATTTACAATTGTCTCACCCCCGTGGGAAACATTTTTAGGTATGCATGAAAGGCAGAGCAGAAACCCTAGAACAGGGAAAGAGCAGCAGCAACAGCAACAGCAGGGACAGCAATAAGATCTCAGGTGGAGATATTGTCTGTCTAGTCATATAGATAGTAGTCCTATGTGTCGTCTCTGTACTCTCAGGTCCTCGGAGTTTTTAGTCAGTGTTTTTGATATATCAGTCTGAGGTTTTGGCTTGATGCCTCGAGATTTGTATGCTGCCTGCATATATGTTTATAAGGCAGCTGATGATGTAGTCTCTGGAAAGAGATGGTACAGGATATGTACGTTTGAAACAGAATGTATATGATATACAATGGAATTTGTTGGAAAAGATTTCCTATGTGTGGATCTCTTTGCAAAAAGTTTTAATTTTTAGTAATTTTCGTTAATCCGCTGCTTGATGAACGCTTCCGCATTAGTTAATCTTGTTTGCGCGAGACGGTCGTCACAGTTATGAAAGACCAATTAATCCCTTGATTGTTAAATAGCATATATCCAAGTGAATTCCAGTGGTTGTACCTCTAAAGTACTTAGATGAGTAGTACCTTTAGAGTGGTTAACCTTTGATACTTATGGAAGCAATGACTTGATACTCTATGACAATTCTTCATTCAAGTTGAATTAACCTAATCTAATCAAGTTTGAGGTAATCACACTCCTAGAAAGGATGAGAGAGAGAGGAACTTATACATGAGTGATAATCATTTAGTGATTAATCCTCAACACTTTCAACATGATTAAAATATGTAATTAGGGTGTGATCCATAATGATGAGATCATGAAACCCTAATCAAGAAGGTTGATGAGCTCTAACCCTAACTCAAGGAAAAGCTTGATGAAACCCTAATCTAGGGTGATGGTGTAACCCTAATTTAGGGTAATGATATAAGAAACCCTAATTCAGGGTATTTTAATGAAAACC
Source organism: Alisma plantago-aquatica (assembly GCA_963693085.1). NCBI lineage: Eukaryota > Viridiplantae > Streptophyta > Magnoliopsida > Alismatales > Alismataceae > Alisma > Alisma plantago-aquatica. The sequence goes on along the minus strand of OY856415.1, from coordinate 370,005,550 downwards.
CCCAATTTAAGGGAATGCTTCATGAAAACCCTACTTTTTGGGTAAAGATATATGAAACCCTAATTTTTGGGGAAATGTTGTAAGAAACCCTAATTCAGGGTAATGATGTGTAAAACCCTAATACAGAGTGATATAATGTGATATGAAACCCTAATCCAGGGTGATGCTATGTGTTGCTATATGAATCCCTAATTTGAAATCCTAACCCTAATACATGGTAAAGGTATGAGAAACCCTAATTTTGGGTTATAATACATGAAACCCTAATTTTGGGCACTGAGATGATTAACCATAGCCCTAATGATGGATAGTGGGATGAGTATCCCTAATTGACATGAATTGGGAAAACCTAACCCTAATAAGGGAATAGTGATGTTATCCTTGTATTGCATAGTGCAGATAAGTAATTGATATATAGTTGCTATCATGCTTACTAACCATGCAGGTATCATGAGATGATGAGCATAGCCAGGTATGAGCTATAATGTTTCATTTATTATTGTTAATGGGCCTTGTGAGCCATCACATGCTTTGTTTCCTAGTGAGAGATAGCAAGAGATGAGATGGGCCATGTGAGCCATGTGAGATGCTTGTGTAACAAGTATCATGTTTACCTTGGTCAGATGACCTGAAGGTGTTTTAGTTACCTGATAAATGGTAACAAGTGTTCTTTGATGAACTGAGGGTTTGAATACCCATTTTTCTATAATCATGATAATGAGTTTGTGAAAGTACGAGTATGCTCCTGATGAGATGAGGGATTGAGATCCCAATGCCTTATTAAAGATTTGAACAGTACTAGATGGAAGTATTACACATTCTTTGTAGCATTTGTTAAAAGAATTGATGTTTGGAAACTTGTTTGATGCTAAAAGGATATGGTAATACACTTAATTAATCAAGTGATATCATATAATGTAGTTGCCCTGACCATAGATCCATCAGTGTCAGAATTTTCTGAACGGTGAAATGAGTTAAACTCATAGCACATATTTTTGAATATGTGGGGGTAATTGGGCAACTATATCCTTATGCCCCATAGGAATGGCTACGGGATAGACCCTATCTACGGGATTGGTTACGGACCATACCCCAGTATGAGTATGGCTACGGGCCATGACTCCATGATATGATACCAGGAATTGGCTATGGGCCATAACCCTGAAGAGAGTATATGATGTGGGCTATAACTCTATAGTGAAGATGCCAATATACCCTGGAACGCGAGTTACAGTTTGACACGTGATGTCTCTGCCATATAATCTCGTAATGGCTGAGAAGGTTGAGGTCGTGGAGTTCGTATCTTCCATTGACCTTGTGTGGTATCGATGCTTAACGTAACCGTGGTCGGTTGGAGCATGAATGGTATACTTCATCTCCTCAGGGAATTAAGTTTGATTGTAAAATATAATCAGCCGCGTAGCGTAATTGCTTAAAGTTGAAATACGAGAATCACTGGCTGATGTTATCTTGCTTAGTATAGCGGATAAATTTTATACATGTTCTTCATATTCCTTATTGAATAAGTGACATGCTGCTTTATCAAGACATAGCTGAAATGCTTAAAACAAGAATATTGCTCTAACATGTTTAGACATTGATTTAACTGTTGTTAAACATTTATGATTCCTATGCTCAGTTTTATCTTATTAAACTGCAATAATAATGTTTCTGGCGGAGAGTTATATCTCTCACTGGGGCAATTTCAAATTGTCTCACCCCCGTGGAATCCAACTTTTTAGGTAGAGGCGGAGGAAGAGGCAGAAACCCTACAGCAGGGGAAGAGCAGCAGCAGCAGGGATAGCAGTGAATTCTCAGGTGGAGACATTGGCTGTCATGTTTTATATATAGAGTCCTATGTGTCGTCTCTGTACTCTCAGGTCCTAGGAGTCAGTAGTTATTTTAATAAGTCGATCTGAGATTTTGGCTAGATGCCTCAAGGTTCTTATGTTGCCTGTGTATAGTTTAACAGAGCAGTTGATGTTGTAATCTGAGATGAGATGATACAAAGTGCTAGTGAACCAGAATGTAATTTAATTACTTTGGTTCTTTTTTAAAGAGTTTCCTTTTGTTGGATCTCTTTATAAAAAGGTTTTAATTTGTAGTGATTTTTGTTAATTCTGATGTTTATGTTTAATTCTGCGATTAATTACTATGACGGTCTGATTTGGTATCGGGTCATCTCAGTCTTTGATGCCCGTGCGGGTAGTATACATTAGTTACCTGTGTGATTAAGTGCATCTGGTATTTACCTTTCCTGCCACCGTATCTGGTCTCTGTGGTAATTAAAATTAAAATCAATTGCAGTTGCATGATAACGGTAGCGGCTATTGTAATTATGCAAAATTTATTTACGTATGCATGGAGAAGTGGTGGCACCTATTGTAATTAAGAAAAAGTCAATTACATATGCATGGAACACGGTGGCATCATTTTTTAATTTGAAATTCGTTACTAGTGCATGCGTATTGTGCCACTATTAGTAGCTAGATGACAATTTGTTATGAGTTCATGCACTAGTGGAAAAGATAGTTGTAGACATTACGACATTCATGTTAGGTAAACAAAAAAGTGAATGTTGAAGAGAATTACTCAGAGCGTATTTGGATATATTGTAATGTGTTTGGAAATGTTGTAATACAAATGAGTAATTTTTACATACCGTAGATATGTTGTAATATACAGACATAAATGGTAATATGTAAAAGAGTTTGAATTATCTTGCTAAGAAGGAATATGAAATAAACTTCAAATATCGATTGTCATCCTTAATTACAAATTTTTTATTCTCATTATGGATTCTCAGTTCTCATTACAAAATATAATTATCATTATAATTCACTATACGTCGTCATAATATCACTTATTTACTTGTTGTTATTTCATATAATTATTGTCTTTGTAAGGATAAATGATATATTATAATGAGAACAAAGAATCTGTAATGGAAAGGAGAAATTTGTAACTAAGGATGACATTACATAATACAATCTGGAAGTATCATTTCTCTTAGACGGTGGAATTTGATGCATTCATATTTGTATTACAAAATGTCACCCTTGATTACATATGTTTCCTTTCCATTACAAATTATCTATTTTGATTATGTACATTTCTTTCTTATTACAAAACGTCATCTTTCTTTACTTGTCGTTGTAATTCATGATACGTCGTCAGAATGCCACTTGTTTACTTGCTGCTTTTTCTTATAATTATTGTCTTTGTAAGGATAGATGATATGTTGTAATGAGAACATAGAATCTGTAACGGAAAGGAGAAATTTGTAACTTAAAATGATGTTACATAATACAATCTGGAAGTATCATTATTTTTTTAGACAGTGGAATTTGATGCATTCAGACTTGTATTACAAAATGTCATCCTTGATTACATATGTTTCATTTCCATTACAAATTATCTATTTTGATTACAGACATTTCTTTCTTATTATAAAATGTCATCTTTCTTTACTTGTCGTTGTAATTCACTATACGTCATCAGAATGTCACTTGTTTATTTGCTACTATTTCTTATAATTATTGTCTTTGTAAGGATAAATGATATGTTGTAATGAGAACATAGAATCTGTAATAGAAAGGAGAAATTTGTAACTTAAAATGACGTTACGTAATACAATCTGGAAGTATCATTTTTCTTAGACAGTGAAATTTGATGCATTCAGATTTGTATTACAAAATGTCATCCTTGATTACATATGTTTCCTTTTCATTACAAATTATCTATTTTGATTACGGACATTTCTTTCTTATTACAAAATGTCATATTTCTTGACTTGTCGTTGTAATTCACTATACGTTGTCAGAATGCCACTTGTTTACTTGTTATTTCTTATAACTATTGTCTTTTTAATGATAAATGATATGTTGTAATGAGAACATAGAATCTGTAATGGAAATGAGAAATTTATAACTAAAGATGATGTTACGTAATACTAATACAGTCTGGAAGTATCATTTTATTTCTCACGTATTTGCTTATCTCACAAAAGAACACTACTACAATGGTTTTAGACTCGTTACATTAGGCATGAGTATATTTCAAGATTGGTACGTGATCATCTAGAAAATAATTATTGTGTTCATGTCTTTTTCTCTATGGGGATCAGATTCAATGTGATACACGATTTTGTGAGTAATATAATAAAAATATCTCAATCTCATCCTCACATCTCTCGTCATGATCCCTTTTTTTACCTTTCCAGCAAATGCAATCAGAAATAAAGACCTGATCAATAAAGCAGCAAGTCAAATATGTTTGGAATAATTACAACGTGTGCCACTGGACCAATACTTACCATTTAATTATAATTGTGTGCCACCGCTTCTTCAACACGGGTAACTTGGGTTATCTACACGCGCGGGCAGTATATATATATATATATATATATATATATATATATATATATATATATATATATATATATGGGGATTCATTCGTTACCCGATGGGTAGCCTGATTTTTCGCTACCCGCACATCTAAAAGTGTAACTATATGGTATACAAAAGTAACTCTAAGATCAAAAGAGTAATTATATTATACACAAAAGTAACTCTGACATCGAAAAAGTAACTGCGCAGAAAATATACAGTCAGTAAATATATAGACGTATTTTTTTATTTTAGTGGGGCAAATGATGTTATTTTAGATGAAATTTTTTGGAGAGCTAGACAAAATGCTCCTCTACAATTGTGAAAAAAATTGAAAAAAAGTGACTGAATGGTGGGCGGGTAGTTACCCGTTAGCTACCCAGCGGGTATTACAAATGAGCCATATATATATATATATATATATATATATATATATATATATATATATATATATATATATATATATATATATATAGAGAGAGAGAGAGAGAGAGAGAGAGAGTCAGGCTAGAATACACTCGAGTGTACGGATCGCACGAATACACTCAAGTGTGTTTGCATATCAAGACAATTTTTTTCAAAATATAAACCGTTGATCTTCACTGTCATACTATAACTAGACTACATACAAATTTTAAACTCATTTGGATGAGTGTAAGTCACTCATCTAAGGACAACAAAATCAACGCGCGAAACTAATTTGAAATGCATAATTTTTGCGGTCTTCATAACATGATCTATACATATTCAAATGTGCTCAAATTTTGCGTATGAGTTGTTCCCAAGATGTTTAAGAAGATCAACAGATTAGATTTTCAAAAAAAATATTGAAACTACTTGAGTGTATTCCGCTCCGGATACACTCGAGTGTATTCTAGCCTGACTATATATATATATGTGTGTGTGTGTGTGTGTGTGTGTGTGTGTTTGTGTGCGCTCTTATAATATGTGCAATTGTGATTGTGCCACCTTTATTGTTTTAAGCACGCACTTATTGATACACCAAATTCATCAACGTGTTGGCGCTATTCATGTTATTGACATTGTCGTCTGAGTTTTGTATAGATAGATTGGTGTAGTATCAGTCCAGATTCTCCCACTCACGAAGAAAATTACGTGTTTTTCTATTCAATTAGAAAATTATGTAAATCATATTTGTCTATCTTAGAGCATTTTATATGTATTTAATAATGCATAAATATACGACATAATTTGTCCAAATATGTTTATAAAATACATCTCTGAGTTAGGTGAATGTCAAACTATTTAGTTTGTTATATCACTGTTGGCCTCAATAAAATGATGAATTTGTAGATTTTTCTTGGTCAAAAGTGTGAGATTTCATCTATTCATATTTAGGGGAAACTGTACACGAGAGCCTTAAATGTACGTCTCTAAAATGAATTAAAACAAAAAACTTAACCACCAAAATTTACTATACCATTGGCATTTCTATCCATGAAATTCCATACCATCTCTTTTTCTAAACAAATCTCACAGAAGGTGCGGTTATTTCTTTCAAACCAGTATACTAAAGAACGAATAAAGCCACCATGCCCTCCTTTCTTTCCTAGATTTTAATCAGATCGTTGCCTTTGGACAGACCTTTGAATACTTTGTATTGTTCTGGCGCTTTATTTCAAAAGAAAGACACAGTTGCATTGAAAGTTATTGTGGATATTTGTTTCACAATGCTATGCAAATGTTACATCTTGAGCATAATTGTCTAGCTTGAGACTGAATATCATGTGTAAACATATGTTCTCAGCAAAATTTTCAAGCATGGATCTGCAAACGGCAAGGAGTATCATATTTTCATACCCAACGTGATATGGAACTAGAGGAGCACGAGGTCTGGTCTTCCCCCAGGCCTGCCTCATTGATACATTTGGTTCACGTACAAATATTGTGGTATCCTCTTTTTCAGTAGGTTGTGGCGCCATAGCTATAGCAGCTTCGTGATTCTCTAGACCATTAGTTTGAGGAACACACTATTGACCTTAATAAATGAGGGAGGATACCTTGCAAGAAGGCCCAACGTGTAAATTTAGCATCTCGCCAACTCCACAACAAATAGCAATAGCTAGTGGTTCTAATTTATCCAACCAAGGGTCAGACAATAGATAAAACCGCTCTCTGTTGCCTAGGACTAAGTTGGCATGGTGCTTAATTGTTCTTTATGATGAAGTAAATATTTACACACCCACGAGTAATATTGTTCTATACTAGCAGACAAAAGTGATTTGTCTCTGAGATACTTCCCATTCATCCACTTCACCCACTGGCTCTGCCTATCAGCGACTATGTTCCATAACTTTTTTGTCAAACCTGTTGTGGACCATTCCTCTGTAGTCCTAACACCCAATCCACCTCCATTAATTGGCTTGCGTATCATTCCAAGTGACGGTGTGGATAGTGTTTTTATATCTGTATCCCCCAGATAAGTCTTCTATAGAGTATCAATTTCATTAAGAACTCTTTTAGGGAGCAAGAAGGATGCAGTCCAATATAGGTGGTAAGGCTGACAAAGTTGATACAGCCAGTTCAATGCTTGTCGTCGTGGACAGGTGTATGTTCTTCCTTCTATCAAGCTTCACCCTCTTATTATCAACTATGTCATTTGCCTCCATTGATGTCAAACAAGAACTATGTCATCCACTTTACCGCATTTTTCATCATGGCCGATAGCCCCTGCATGGCAATACCTAAGAGGCAGGGGTTATAGGATCCACACGTCTAATTCCATTTGAGTCTATGAATTTGGAAGTAGGTTCCCGACTTACCAGAACTTGGTAGGAAGAAGTACAAAGGCATTCATCAGCCAATCTGAACCTACATCTTGGAAAGTTCATGAAACTGGAGCACATGGAGAACCTAGTTTCAATTTATGGAGTCATAAACCTTTGTAATGTCCATCTTAAGACATATTTTCTTGTGTTGTAGTTTTGGGAAAATATGAATTAATTTTCTTAGCAAGGAGAATGGCATCCAAAATTATTTTACCGTTGATGAAAGTATGTTTATTCAACGTATAGTGCCAAAGACATGCTGTAATTTGTTTGCGAGAATCTCTATAATGACTTTGTAAACGTTGTAACATAGGAGATAGGCCTCCAATATTTCAAAGAAGGGGCTTCCTTGGTTTTCGGGATAAGTCTAATGGTTGTGCTATATGCTTTCTTAAGCGGAATTCCCCTTTCAAAAAAACTCAAAATAGCTTTGCAAACACCTTGGTCCACAATATACCAAGTGGAATTATAGAAATAGGCATTGAGGTTGTCGAGCCCTGGGCCTTGTCATTTTTAAGATTGAAGATAACTTTTTACGTATTTCATCAATGTTGACAAATTTCTAAAGATCCTCCTTCAATTCCCTTGATATTCGAGGAAGTTCCCCATCATCTTCTAGTTGCCAATAGGATCATACAAGCTATTGAAGAAATTTGAGTTTATACTTTGTCAATTAGAAATGCAAAAGTCTTGGAACTTTATAGAAACAAATGAGTTGCAATTATTAAAAAAGGAATAAAGTTATCCCATGCAAAGTGAATGGAAAACATATCATGATTCCCTAAGTTTTGTCAATCTTTCTACCTTTGGTTGGCTAAAATTAGTAGAGATCATCTTTAGGGTTATGGTTAGTGGCAACTCGGGTAAACAATGATGGATACCTTGTAAATAAGTAGGCTTGCTAATTCATATGCAACCCAACGAGGCAACGACACAAGTTTTTAGGAATCTATATATGTTGATCCACCGCTTAATGACCTAGTACTTGCCGAAGATGTTACAGCCCAATCGATCGTCATTTAACTAGATAATTATCTTGATCTGCCAAGTAAAGCTCGAACTCACTTGAGTTCAGTGAAACGAGATGTTTGCAGTTTTGAAATGTTAGTCAAAATTTTGAGCTTTTGGTCAACCCAATGATGACACATTTCTATCTATTCATGATACTCTTATTTTCTTTCAATGATATTGCGCTTCATACATGTTAAATGTGAGACTTCACTGAAAGCAAATAAGCTCAATCGACAGTGTACTAAAAGATTAGCTTTAGTGGCAGGATATTTGGGGAATCCGATCCATAGACGTTTGAGACGCCTCATAGTTCACTTCGACATGTATTCAATAAATCTGAGTTAAAACCACAAGGAGACTTGGAAAACTATGGTTGGTCATAAATTCATAATGATTTCACATGCACATGATTATGAAATGAATAATTGAAAGATCACAACTTGGAACGCGCTTTTGGAAACAATGGCTTATGAAAACATTAACCCTTTTGAATTTGATGTCATTGCACGTGAAAGTGTGACCCATGGGAAAAGCAGAGCAAAATATAGGTATACCCTCTTTATAAGGACTGAGTTTTACAAGTTTTGCAGCCGGTCACAAATGACCTTTTAAGACTGTGCAAAGCATGTCTCAAATCCATATTTAACTAATGGCAGAAGAGAAAGAAGACATTTTGTAAGGAAAAAATGTACTTTCCTCCTCATGATGCAAGTGTGTTAATATACTTCCATTAGGTAGCTGCTTCTTCCGATGTAGGATCATCATACATATTCCGTTATCAGATCCATGGAAACAGCTCAAGCGCTTTAGTTTATTGCGATTTGCATGCAGCCAGAGCTGTTACGCAAGCGGTATTGCAGCAGATTATACATCACAATGAGCCATTTTATTACAAAACATGCGTTTGAAAAGCAATCAATCAATGTAGGAATTCGAGAGAGCCTGTACTGGGAGAACAGGATGAATAAGAGTGTCCCCATGGTCCCAAAAAAAAACAATGCATTTCCGGTCACAACCATACTAGAACCAAATATTATTAAATCATATTGTAACCGTAAATATATGAGATCTTTACATATTAATGGCAACCGAGGTTATCAGAACCGAATTGGTAAGCAAACCGATGAGGCCTCTGGTTCTCGGTTCACTGGTTCAACCAGTGGTCTGACCGGTTCAACAGTTGACGTTAGCATGATGTCATTAATATTTTAAAATTATATAAATGTCTTTGATACTCATAGAAAATATCTTCGCAGAAGTTATGAATAATAACACAACTTCTCACAATAACTTGATAAACAGACCAAATAACAAACATTATTCTATTCATAGACATACATACCAACATATATATAGTATTTCAAATTAATTAACAAAAAATCGTAGTAACAATACATTTATTTGTTAAGTGAGAGAACTGTCCAGTTGGGCTAAAATGGGATCGGTTCGTCGATTCAATCGGTTGGTTCACCAGTTTGATGCAGGTTAGACTTCACTTCCGACTTTGGGAGGGGACTGAATCGGTAGCTGACAAGTTCCCGGTTCAACTAGCCGGTTCAATTCGATTCCGATAAACATGATGGCAACAAAATGAGATCTTTACATATTAATGGAAACGATAACAAAGTAGAGTTTCAATAGTGATGGGATCGGGGGCTTTGATTCCAAAGAGAGGTCGGTATTGTAAGCTTCGGCTGAAGATCTAAAGTCAAGCGCAGGGTGAAACTAAAATTAGCAACATAGTCTATAGACAATTGCAATGATTTGCTATACCACTAGGCATAAACCCGAGTTACGCATTGTGCTTCATTAAAGTAAATAGATTTAAATTTATAATTTTGAAAATAAAGTATAAAATATTTTATAACATAATCTAACCATATAAATAGGGTGTATACTACTTTATTAGGTATGTTTCAAAAAATCATCTTGACCAATTCTGGACCATTATTGAAAGAAATAGTCTTTTCTAATCAATGTTAGTAACATTTCGAAAAAAAATGATTAGATGATTCTTTATTTAATCTTTAAAAAACTTAGGATATAATCATGATTTTAACCTTTTCTAATCAAGATAATATCATTTCCTCTATAAGGTTGGAGTCAATTTAAAACTCATATGTTTGGTGGTTATACAAATGGAACATACACACAGACAGGGACCCGCCTGTAATTCTAAAAATAATAAAGAAAATTATAGTTAGCCCCCTCTACGGGTTTTGTTGTATAGTATAGATGAGTCTCCATACACGATATAACATTTAAAAAAGTGTAGTGTACACTCACATGGACCGTTTGTAATTCCAAAAAATAATGGAGAAAATAACAGTAAGTTCCCTCAGTGAGCTTTCTTATATAGTAAAGATGTAGTGTACATTCACAATGACCCATTTGTAATTCTAAAAAGTGATAGAGAAAATTACAATCAGACCCCTGTACGACGACTTTTTTATATAGTATAGATGAGTCTCCATACACAATATATTATTTAAAAGATAAAAAGAAAAAGTGTAACGTACAATCACAGGCCCCGTTTGTAATTCTAAAAAATAATGGATAAAATTGTAGTCAGCCCCCTGTGCGGGATTTCTTATATAGTATAGATGAGTTCCCATGCATAATATATCATTTAAAAATAAAAAAAATAAAAGTGTAGTGTACACTCACAGGGAGACATATGTAATTCTATAAAATAATAGAGAAAATTACAATCAGTCGCCTCTGCTGGCTTTTTATATAGTACAGATGAGTCTATACACAATGTATCATTTAAAAAATAAAAAAATAAAAGTGGTGTACACTCACAACGATTCATTTGAAATGCCAAAAAATAATGGAGAAAATTACAGTCAACCCCCTCTATGAATTTTCTTATAAAGTATAGATGAGTTTTCGTACACAACACATGATTTAAAAAATAAAAAAAGCATAGTGTACACTCACAAGGACATGTTTTGCATTCCTAAAAATAGTGAAGTAAATTGTGCGGGCTTTCTTATATATTATAGATGAATCTCCATACACAATATATCATTTAAAACAATTAAAAACAAAAGTGTTGTTTACTCTCACATGGACCCATTGTAATTTCAAAAAATAATGGGGAACATTACAGTCAGCCCCCTCTGCGGGATTTCTTGTATGGTATAAGTGAGTCTCCATACACAATATATTATTATACAAATAAAAAATAAAAGTGTAGTGCACGCTCATATAGACTCGTTTGTAATTTTAAAAAATATTAGAAAAATTGCAGTCGGCCTTCACGTGGGATTTTTTATATAATATAGATGAGCCTCCATACACAACAAGTCATTTAAAAATTAAATAAAAAGTGTAGTGTACACTCACAGGGAGTCATTTGTAATTCCAACAAATAATGAAGAAAATTACAATTAGCCTCATATGTAGGCTTTCTTATATAATATAGATAAGATCCATCCATTGTATGTCATTTCAAAAATGAAAAACAAAAGTGTAGTGCACACTGAGAGGGACTTGTTTGTAATTCCAAAATGTAATGGAGAAAATTGATGTCAGTCCTATGTGCCAGCTATCTTATATAGTATAGATCAGTCTCCATAGATAATATATCATTTTAAAATAGAAAATAAAAGTGTAGTGTACACTCAAGTACGCGTTCGTAATACTAAAAAAATTCAAATTAGTTTGCATTAGAAAATTAGGTGAAACATTAAAAGAAAAATTAAAAAGAAATGTATAAAAAATAATGGAGAAAATTTAGTCAGTCCCTTTTTGTGAGATTTCTTATATAGTAGGGATGAGTCTCCATACACAATATATCATTTAAAAATAAAAAGCAAAAGTGTAGTGTACACTCACAGGGACCCGTTTGCAATTCTAAAAAATAATTGAAAAAATTATAGTTAGCCCCCTCTGTGAGCTTTCTTATATAGTATAGATGAGTGTCCATATAAAATATATGATTTAAAAAATAAATAAAGTGGTTTATACTCACAGGGACCTATTTGTAGTTTTAAAAATAATAGAGAAAATTTCAATCAACCCCCTCAGCATGCTTTCTTATATAATATATAGATGAGTCCCCATACATAATATATCATTTAAGAAACAAAAAACAAAAGTATAGTGTACACTCACATGGACTTGTTTGTGATTCCAAAAGTAATGGAAAAACAACTGTCAACCCCCTATGCGGGCCTTCTTATATAGTATAGATGAGTCTCCATTAGACATGTAAACAGTTCGTATATGAAGTGATATTGCTATATCTGATATCTAAATCCAGAAAAAAAATTGATCTGATATGTGATCCTATATCTGATGGATATCATGCAACAATATATGCATCTGAATGGAAAGAATAATATCTGGATTCAGATAAATATCTAATCCGAACCAAAAAGTATAACTTTGTTATTAATAAATATATTATATATAGAAAATTATGATAATCTGTGAATATATATTATAAAATATCTATATTTTCATATTTATATATATAATATATAATTAATAAAATATGCATATATATGTCTGAATCGGATTTTTCCATAGCTGAAACAGTCATATCCGATACCTATCCAAAATTTTCAGATATGAAATTGATATTCTAAATCCAATGTGGATTATAAAGATGTCGAATTTTTTTTAAATTTTGGTGTCAAATATAAATAAGATGTGCAAATTCTAAATATGCATTTATAGGCGTAGTCTCCATACACAATATATCTATACTACTATAAAAAGAGTGAATCTTTTCGAATATTTACATGTATGCCATTTTTTTGCTCTTGTGAACAGTCTGAACCAATCACGTCGCACTATTTTTGAAATGCTGTTTTTTACTTGACTCTCTCTCTTCTCACATTTTTTTCACTTTTTTTTATTATTTTTCTATCAAAACTCTGCGTAGGTTAACGCCCCACCATTGCCCACTATGTGCGTCGTCTGTGTCCTATCGCTTGAACGTGGTGAAAGTGGTGCGCAGTTTGCTTCAACATGGGTGGAGTGGTGCGCAGTTAAGCAACTACTGAAGTATTTTGCCAACTTCTTAAAATGCATGGAACTGCTTGACCGAGTACGAACTGTTTGTGCACATACCATATTCCAGTTCCGTCATGCTCGCTCTTCTCTAGCTATCTAGAAAATCCTTTTTTTTTGCTACCTCGTCAATGAGGAGCCAGAATGTGTTGCACAAACAGCAGCATGTCTCCGCTCCACTGCACTTTGGCGGTTCGGTTGATCTGTCATCGACTGTTCCTAGCAAAAAGAAGGGTGCTGCTCCGACTCTTATGCTTTCTGCTACTAGCCTGCCTGCCGACTTCACCCAGTGATGCTCCAGGTCCAGCACAAGATATACAACAACCCACATCCGTAGATGAAAAGTAGCTGCATAGAAGAAAGGATCAATGGATGGAGGAACGGTAGTTGCTCTGGCGTGGTATTCTTGCAGGAGTCATTACATGATGGAACTGGTTGCTAAAAGTATGTTTCCAATGGAGAGATAGGTAGGCAGCTGTTTGTTGTTATCGTACTAACGATGATGTTTGTTATTGTTACTGACGATGGTGGTTGTTTGTTTTTGTTATTTATTTCCAAGAAAATGAGGAGCAGTCGAGATGACAACCTTCGTAAACATGAGAAGATGAGAACGTCAAGGATTCATGGAACTTTTTCACTGATGACGCTGACTTCAACTATACTTATCAATTTCTTACGGTACATATTTCTTCCCTTATGCACGCACTGAACATTCGAGGCACACACATGAATTGCAAATATTCACACTTGGCCATGCGTCAGAAGCAACCAAGACTAATAGCATAGATGGTGGAAGAGATGCATCTACAATAGCAATTGACATCACCATGCGCCTACTTCTCTGGTGTGATCAATATCGGCACTATGTTGCTTTCATGTAATTGGCAAGGTGGGAAAACCCAACTACTACTTTTCACAGAGCCGCCACTTCTTTTCACATACAGGAGCATCCTGACGCCAGTGAAAAAGCTAGCTTGATAGAATATTAGAAAATTTAAATCCCATTATTCTGTCATGCCTCTTATAAACTTAATCTAAATTCATATGTTGATACATAATCTACTTTTTTCTTCTTCTAATAAACGCAGGAGAGGGGTTGTGGGCTGAATTACACATGCGCCCAAACACTTCATGCATTGTACAATGCATTCATACTTTCACAGAGACGTGTCCAAACACTTCTCAGCACATAGTCATATTGGAGGAGCACATTCATTGATGATTTTGGGACAACGGAGCATAAGGGCGGTCACCAGTCCCTCCGTGGAATTTGTATGCACATCGAAGACAGGACAACGCCAGAAGTGCCACATCAATTCATACATTACAAGTCGTTGTTTTTTTTTTCTTTGGATATGTGATGTTTCATTTCGGTAATCATCTTTATCATAAAATTATTTAATATACCATTTGGCAGATGTTGTCCTGCAAAACCTCAGTTGCCACTTTTATATTATTTCTCTTGTACTGAAACAAAGGCGTTGAAACATAGTCAAGGTGATATTAATTATAAATGTGCATGCATGCCACTTCTCCCACTTGACGTAATGTATAAGTAAAGATTTTGTCGATCAACGTGATATCTATCTTCTCATTTAGTTTTATAGCCTACACGATGACATTTATCCTCTATATTTTGTTGCCAACTTGGGGATGTGGATGAGGAGCAAATGGTCAAATTCAGATGTTATTCGTGTATCCAGAATTTATGCACGATGTGGATGAGGAGCAAATGGTCATTCCAGATTGCCCACCACCACATTTTCGGGTATAAATCTTCTTTATCCGGGACTGTTTACAATAAATCTCGGGTATAAATTCTGCTTGCGGCCCCATATCACTTGATAGCTAGATGCAAACCCATTGTTAATATGTGATGGGCACAAAGATGGGATAGGGGTCAGGCACGGAAGATTTGGACCCTACTCACCTTGGACCTATATATTTAAGAGTTGATCATTTTATGATTACAATTGCAATAGAGGATCAATATTATCATTTGGCTTGTGTGAGACAACATGTTAGTTGATAGAATTTATGATAAAGTTCAAATCCAAGGCAAAAAGTATTGTCGTATTGTCTACTCGCAAAATATAGTTGTTGTACTCACAGTGACTTATTTGAAGATACTTTCTTTTATTTTTATTCATTGACGAATTTGTGATAAAATACAATTTATTTAGATCCAACAAACTTCCATTTTGCAATGAAAGGTTCGGCATCAACTTAATAGTTGACTCAGTTGCTAAAGTATGTTGCTTATAACACAAGTTGTGGACTCGAAACACAATAGGTCTATTATAGCAACAATGACATGTGTGAGTCGGGGTGTTGGTTGACCCCTCCATCTTACAACGTTAAATGGTTATCATTTTCTCCAAGCTTTCCAAACTTTGTAAGTAATATATATTTAAACACAGTAAATTAGTGTTACTTTTTTCATGTCAAATGATAAATCAACTAATATAACAAGAAAATAGATGACCGTTGTATGACTAAATTCATCTATCATAAGATTTTTTCCCTTTTGATCATTCAAATATTTATTTAACTATCTTATATAAGTTCATGCCATCACCCAATAAAAGATTATTTAATTTACAATTTCTAAATACAATGACTCACAACACAACCAAAAGAACAAATTTGTGAGTCCTTATGAATCATCATGTTAACTCATGCAATAAACATAATATCTTATGTTGTCACATTTAAGTATTTAACTAAACACAATGCATTATAAAATACAATTTATATTCTTTTTCATTTATAAAAAAAAATATCAAACAACCTATAAAGGAATATATAAAAGAAACTATCATGATATGAAACATCTGACTATAGTGTGCATGAATGGAAAAAGTATGAAATTATCAATAGCAAAAATGAGAGATATATTTGAACAATATGAATGGATAAAAAATAGTTTCTTTGTCGATAATTTATTTGAAATGTTGTATTTCATTAGTTTCTCTCCTTTTCTTTGATAGATATCAAACTCTAAAACTTTTACTTACTAATATATACTATAATGTTCTTTTTCTGATAAGATTTTTTTAGTCACTCAAGGGTTGATACATCTACATTTAATCAAAATAATTCATACAATGCTTGAATAATATCATTTGTTGGTCAACTTGAACTGATAACTTATAGGTCAAACTAATAATTATGAATAACATTGTATAATTAATTAATAAATTAAAATACTTGGTGGGGTTTGAGCAAACATAAAATCTCTCAAACATACATCTCATTCCATTTAATTTTATCTAAGCGAACAATCAACAAAATGTGACTATGAGACCAATATTTTGTCTAGCATTAAATGATATTTAACTCAAATTATTTTTCAAAAGAATATATATATAGAGACAGAGAGTGAGAGAGAGTACAAAGTGGATTTATAAACATGTTATTCAAAATCTTATTATAAAAATATATAATCAATTGTTTCTTCACGTGCATGGGCACGTGTGTGTTTACTAGTCATTCAAAAAATATAAAAGGAAGTGAATTGTACACTCATAGGGACTTGATTGTAATTCCCAAAAATAATACAAAAAATGCAATCAATCTACTCTGCGAGCTTTATTATATAGTATAGATGTGTCACCATACACAATATATCATTTTAAAAAAATAAAAAAACAAGTATAGTTTACACTCAGAGGCACCCGTTTGTAATTCCAAAAGGCAATGGAGAATATTGCAGTTAGTCCCCTTTGCTAGCTTTCTTATATAGTATAGATGAGTGTCCATGCAGAATTATCATTTAAACAATAAAAACACAAATCTAGCGTACACTCATAGGGACCCATTTGTGATTCCAAAAAATAATGGAAAAACTATAACCAACCCCCTCTGTGGGCTTTGTTATATAGTATAGATGAATCTCCATACACTATATATCTTTTAAAAAATAAATGATAATTGTTTTGTACACTCACAAGGACCCATTTATAATTCCAAAAAATAATAGAGAAAATTATAACCAATCCCATGTGTGGCTTTCTTATATAGTAAACATGAGCCTCGATACACAATATATCATTTAAAAACAAAAAACAAAAATGTAGAGTACACTCACAAGAACCGTTTGTAATTCCCAAAAAAAATTGTAGTCCCCTACGGGCTTTCTTATGTTGTATAGATGAGTCACAATAAACAATATATGATTTAAAAAATTAAAGACAAAAGTGTGTGTGCACTCACAAGGACCCATTTGTAATTCCAAAACATAATGGAGAAAATTGCAGTCAGCTGCCTCTGGAGACTTTCTTATATAGTATAGATGACTCTCCATTAATAATATATCATTCAAAAAATAAAAATATAGTGTACACTCACAGGGACCCATTTGTAGTTCCAACAAATAATGGAAAAAATTACAATCAACCCCCTATGTGGACTTTCTTATATAGTATAGATGTGTCTCCATACACAATATATCATCTAAAAAATGAAAAAAGTTTAGTAGTGTACACTCGTTGAAATAGGTTTGTAATTCCAAAAAATAATAGAGGAAATTACAGTGAGAAAATTACAATGAGCCCCTTCTACAGAGTTTCTTATATATTACTGATGAATCTACTGATCAAAAAAATACAGATGAATCTCCATACACAATATATCATCTAAAACAATGTAGTAATGTACACTCATTGGGACCCTTTTGTAATTCTAAAAAATAATGAAACAAATTACAGTCATCCCCTTTGCAGGCTTTCTTATATAGTATAGATTTAACAACTCACAAGATTTTAGTTGAGGGCATAGAGACACCATGTGTATGCATGCGAGCACGGGTGTGTGCAGGGATGGCAAAATTACCCAGCAGACCCATACCCGTGGGGCCCCATCATTAGCTGGTCTAATTACAACGTCTCTAATGGGTCTTCATTGATAACTATCTTAGTTGGGATATGATTGCATGACCGGTTTCTGAATTGGAATAGGTTCTAATTGGTAATTGTGTCTTAGTGGGAATATGATTGCATGCCCCATTTCTTAGGTTTTAATTGATAACTGTCATAGTGAGGATACGATTTCATGACCCAATTCTGAACTGGAGACCCACAAAAATCCATTACTGGATTGGAGACCAAAGAAGACCCATTGTGCTGAGCTGTATACGATTGCATGACCCATTTCCGAAGTTTGGTACCGAGGGAGAAAGAAGGTATGCAAAGGGGAGGAGATGAAGGTATCGTCTCTCTCTCTCTCTCTCTCGGGTGCTTATAGTGGGATGTTTTTCCGGTACGAGATACATTGACCGGAGATTCGGCAGGCATCCGTTGCTCCTTGACAGCCTTGCCCCTTCAGTAGCAACAGAATCGGGGGCTAGACGACCTCGGTTGGTGCACGAAGCATGTCCTAGTGGACAGATTAGCCGCTATCGGCCTTTGCTGAGGCCTAGATGTTGTGCATGGATGGCACATCCCACTTTCATACCCATCCGCTTCATCTCTATTGAGCATTTTCCTTGATTCAAGTTAGCGGCCTTGCCTATTCAATGGCCTAGCCCTGCTGAAAAACTTTGATGGCCTGAACAAGATGAAGATCCCAACTCCAGAGAAGACACTTGTGAAAACGTCTACCTTAATCCCTTCAGCATACATGATCCCATTAGCTACCTGGTATGGAGATTCCAATGGACAGACCTTTCCACTGCTACTTGTTATATGAGATTGGTGTTCAATGAGCTAAATGATCTGGTGCGCAAGGTGTCTGGTTTTTGTCCAAGTGGAGTGCACAATCGAATGTCTGTATCATTTAGTTCAACAAATAGCATTGCATCATTTATTTCAACAAATAGCATTGCATATGTATAACAGATTATGTAAAGTGAAAAGATTACGCACTGGTGTCATGCTCTAACTGTTCTAAATTAACAAAATATGAGGTCATGTATTGAAACGGCAATTGATATGAAAATCGTAACTTTTTTTTATTATTTGGACCAAATTGAATACTTCAAGGGTGCGCAAATATATTTCAATAACTGGATATAACGTGGGACCAGTAGACCATTAAGGTTGCTGTGGGTAATAATTGGTTGCTTTTCATGAGTTTTAAATGGGTCAAGTGGGTATGTGTCCTAAAACTACTGGGTTGTAGTGGGCATGCAATATTCAGCCCCATTATCATCCCTATGTGTGGCTGTGTGGGTCGAGAGGATGAATAAAGCTGACAAAGAATTGTTTAATGAGCCCAGCGTATTAGGTAGTTGGTTAAGTAAAAGTTAACAATTCTTTTCAAATGATCAACCGTAATGGGATTGAGATATGGCCTGAAATTTCTCAAGAGAAGCAGTGACTTTTTTAAGAAAGGGGGGTGGGGTTCAACGTAAGAAAAAAGAGAGAAAAATTATAACGAGCCATGTGATGCTGTTACTACACGAGACGGACATCACCCTACAGCTCCGCCTTGCATTTCATTCTACAGTGCGCTACTAGTACTGCTAAAATCATATAAGTGACCATTTGGTCACTGCTTATTGTTTCTGTACTGAACATCCGAGCTTTCATTTTCTTCAAAGAAGGGCAGGCCAGATTTTTCTTAAACACATTTCAGTGAGGTGGGCAGAGATCCCCTGTTTAAAGAGATTTTTCATTGCACAAACTTATTGGTATCCAGAAACTATCGAGAGAAAATACATCGTTCTATATCAGGATACAATTTTCAAGTCAAACCAAATTATGAGCCCAAAAAAAACAATAAAATCGGACAGCTCCTCTAGACAAACTACCTGGTACCACCACTTTGAGATTACATTAGTGCTTGTAAGCAGCAACATAATGGCTTGTGTGTGACACTGGAAAAGCTCTGAGGTACATCCATGCGGGTTCTTCACTACCAAAGGCAAGAGAGAACTAAGAAGCTTAGGGCAGAAACACTATCCTACCTAGTGTTGGAAATAGAGATGTCAGTGAAAGATACAAGCAACAGGGGTCTGTGCAGTGTTATCAAAACCGGTTTGGACCAGCCGGTCGGACCCGTTGAACCGGTACCAAAAGCAGTCTGGTCAGGTCCAAGAATTGGGCTGGCAAATCTGACCCGCCCCAACTAAAGCGGGTTTGGGTCTTGATTTTTTCGACCAGATCGGTAATGTGACCCGAACCCAAAAAACCCGAAACTATTTGCGGGTCGGGACCGGATTTGCAATTCTCGACCCACAAAACCCGCTCGACCGGAAACTATATCATCATATGTATATATATTTTTCTCATGTTCTCGCCATATAAATTTTAAACACATATAAACATAAAAATATGATAGTTTATGCAAGTGTTTGCTTGCAAACAATAATTAATTAGTAAATTCTGCAACAATTTTGGCTCTAACAGGTTTGAATTTTTGGATTTTTAGGTTTTATATTTTCAGATGTTCCAGGTTTGTATTATCGGGTTTTTTGGGTTTGCATATAATAAAATATTTCCGGATCCATCGGGTCAAACTCGATACTTCGGGTTCGGGTTGAGCAGGTATGACCCGAAATTATTTTCAGGTCCGGTCCAGGTCAAGTATATTTGATGTGACCCGAATTGACAGGAAATCGGATCCGCTCAACCTGGACCGGATTGCCAGCCCTACCCAAGATCAGACAGCCACCCCAAAACCGACCAACCGACCGGTTCAACCGTGAACGAAACCGGTCCAGTCAGCCAGAACCGGCTGGTTACTGCTGGCAGTTTCATAACAGCTGAATTCTAAGTTTTTTAAATGTTTATGTACCTCCCTACTCCCCTTCAACTGCTGTGTTTTGTTTAAGGTTCTGTTGTATATGATACTACTTTTTATCTTTTTTAGGCTTTCTTCCATTTACCCATCTGTTGAGTTTATAGCTACATAATTGCCTTTTTTCCTTTCTCTCCAGTTGTGTGTATTACATGGCTTTTTATGTGTTTCTTTTGTGTTTTATTCCAGTTGTGTATACTATTTGCTCCCCTATGTAAATCTTGCCATTTATGTGTATTTCATGTTTATCTCAGCACCTACTAGTCAATATTCATTGCAACATGATTTTATAAAAGATAAAAACGTACTAAATTTTTGAATTTCAGTAAGTGATTAATGGAAGTTGCACATTACTAGCTACTGTTTGAATCATGTATAAATCGAAACTTTTGTACTGTACTATTTCTTTCCATATTTTGCGAAGATGATGTTAGGACTTGATGTTGTGTTATGTGAATTTAGCTTTTAGCTTCATCATAATTGATGGTGGATCATAATTGTTCATATCTTCATACCTTGTATATACCTTTTAGAATATTAAATATATATATGACCTCATTGCTGATGTCACCAGTTGGATCGGTTAACCGGAACCAGTAGCCTCACCGGTCCGGTCCTGATGGTCTATGTGATCATCACAAAGTCATCTCTTGGCATTACCAAATTGCAGAAATTGTGCACTAATACCTTTCCAATTGACAGCATCAACTCCGGGTATCTTGATTACACTATAGATTGTAAGGATGACACAACTTTCCTAAACAAATCATTACTTTTCATAAGCATTATCACAGACGAGTAATCAGTTTAAGACCCTTACCTGGAACTACAGAAAATGAAAATATAATTGCACACGTCACCATGGAAAATGCAACACTCATATGAAAGAACATTATTTCCTCAAGATGGGTACAAAAAGTGATGGTTCACAGAACATCCATTTTTTTTAGATGACCTGGGAAGGAACATAGATGAGTTAGACTGTTGGTTCTTGGATACAGCCTCCCAAAGATATTCTCAGTTATGTCCCCTGAGCGCCTGATTCAGGCCTTAGACGCTGAGCTAGGTGACTGTAGCGAAGTTGTCCACTTTTGCAGCATTGGCACATAATGCATAATTTTTCCCACTTTGGGCTTATATATGTTGTTTTCTGGGACATGATCTGCCATCGTTTTCAGATTGCAGGTTGGTAGTTTCCACTTTGCACTTAGTGCATAATTGCATAAGCTACTTTATCATTTTATCTAGTATCAAAATCTTGATTTGGATCATACAAATATTGGATTGTGCACGAAAATTAACTTCATCCTTCTATTTGTATGAAACTACTGATTTAAATCATATTCTATTTATTTATGCACGAAGATCATATTTCAAGTACACTATTTAAGTATTCATGTATTACTGATATGTAGTAAACTATTTAACTATCATAATGTATGTTAATATGCGTGATGTACTACTTTTACCATTACATCCTTGTATAATTGCTTACTTTTCATAAATATTGTCACAATTTGACTACGTTACTACTGTTATACTGATTAAAAATTACTCTAATATTAGCCATGATTTCAGTTGCTAATTTCACTATCAGTCTGTTAGTTATTAGTTTATATATGATCTATTGCCATCAGTTACTAGTTAATTATAATAACTGACTTACAGTATACTTACTATACTACTAATATTGTATCTCTATTTGAATTACCCTCTGTAACTTTGCTAGTGTAGTGGTATACTTTTGTTCTTTTTTGAGATAACAGCAAGGGGATCCCCTGCTGCCCCCCATTACTGCACAACCCCGAGATGTGCAAGGAGGTAAACTGAGGGTGGTCTGAGGGTTTGAAGCTGTGTTGATTTATTGGCAAGCCCGTTAGCTATACCAAGTAGGCAAATCCTTTCTTCGGCACCCGCCATTGTGCGGCATGGATTAGGTCCCTTTCAAAAAACCTGCAAAGGCAGTCAGCAACCACTGACATTGCGGCGAGCAGTCCCACCTTGCAGAGAGGACAAGCAGGTACAACAACACTCGTTGGCAGAACGGCTACCTGTCCATTGCCCGTTAAGCCGCTAGTGGCCCACCCTGATATCATGCTCAACTTGACGAACACGCTGGTGAGGCAAGAGATTAGGATGGAGCTTGCTGGGAAGAATGTGGTCATTCTAGAAGTCGGCAACGAGATTGCTTATTATTGGATGATTAAACAGAGTACAGGGGGCTCTCTTTTATAAGACAAGAGAGTACACATGGTATAGAGATAACCCATGTGGGATAATGAGTACACAATAGAAAAAGAGAAAAAGCATAAAGCAAAATACACTAAGTATAGAAAAGCAGTAAAGTGTATATACTAATACTCCCCCTCAAGCTGGAGCGTAGATGTCAATCATGCCCAGCTTGGATGTCATGGTAGCAAATCTCGTCTTTGGAAGAATCTTTCTGAAGATGTCAGCCACCTGATCAGAAATATGAATGTAGGGAGTGGATATCTG
Source organism: Alisma plantago-aquatica (assembly GCA_963693085.1). Classification (NCBI taxonomy): domain Eukaryota; kingdom Viridiplantae; phylum Streptophyta; class Magnoliopsida; order Alismatales; family Alismataceae; genus Alisma; species Alisma plantago-aquatica. The sequence goes on along the minus strand of OY856415.1, from coordinate 369,982,101 downwards.
GCCAAATAATACAGCTTCGCGAACAAAATGGCAGTCCACCTCAATGTGTTTAGTCCGCTCATGAAACGTGGGATTACTGGCGATAAACGTAGCAGCTTTGTTATCACAATACATCGGAATAGGAGAGGAGTCAGAAATACCAAAATCCTTCAGTAGGCTTCGAATCCAGAAAAGCTCACAAGTAGTATGCGCCATGGCGCGATATTCAGCTTCAGCACTTGAGCGAGCAACCACAGTCTGTTTCTTGCTTCGCCAAGTAACAAGGTTTACTCCCACAAATGTACAGTAGCCAAAAGTGGAGCGTCCGTCGAGCTTGCTCCCAGCATAGTCAGAATCAGAATAACCAAGGAGTTTACAGTGACCATGTTTCTTATATAGCATGCCTTTCCCAGGAGAGTTCTTCAAATATTTAAGAATGTGGCAAACAGCGTCCCAATGACATTGTCGGGGTTTATCCAGGTATCTAGTAACAAGCCCGACAGCATAAGTAATATCAGCTCGTGTGATGGTCAGATAAATAAGCTTACCAACCATGTGTCGGTACTGATGATGGTCAGGATAGGCAGGAGAGTTCTCATCATCCCAGTCAGTATTTGGATCTAGAGGTGTGCTAGCAGGCTTAGCACCTAGAAGTCCAGTTTCAGAAAGCAGATCCAAAACATATTTGCGTTGAGACAATCAAAGATCAGAAGAGGACCGAGAAACTTTAATCCCAAGAAAGTACCGCAGAGAGCCAAGATCTTTGGTAACAAAGTGTTTCTCCAGATAGCACTTGGTAGCCTGAATGCCTGGAGAATCACTCTCTGAGAGAATGATATCATCAACATATACAATAAGGATAACAATGCCAGCAGTAGTATTTTTGACAAAAACAGAGTGATCTGACTGGGAGCGTCTAAAAGAGAATTTCTGAAGAATAGTACTCAGCTTATCAAACCAAGCACGGGGACTCTGTTTTAAACCATAAATCGCCTTCCTCAGCCTGCAGACTTTAGAGGACTCCCCCTGAAGCACAAATCCCGGGGGTTGTTCCATGTAGACCACCTCATGTAGATCCCCATACAGAAAAGCATTCTTCACATCAAGTTGATACAAGGGCCAATCAGAATTAATAGCAACAAAAATAAGAATCCGTACAGAGTTCAGCCGAGCCACAAGAGAGAAAGTCTCAAAATAATCGACCTCGTAAGTTTGTGTATAGCCTTTAGCAACGAGTCTCGCCTTTAGCCGTTCAACCGTGCCATCTGATTGATATTTGACAGTAAACACCCAGCGACAACCAACGGGGGAACAATCTGCAGGAGGATCAACTAGCTGCCATGTGTTGCGTTCAGTAAGAGCATGCATTTCAGCTTCCATAGCTTGACGCCAAGCAGGATGTGTAAGAGCCTGGGAAGCATTTTTAGGAATAGATATAGCAGAAAGAGCAGCAGTAAAGTTAGCAAAATTAGTCCCCAGGTGATCAGTAGTACAGAAATTTCCAATAGGATGTTTAGTGCAAGTTCTAGTTCCTTTCCTCAAGTTGATAGGAACATCAAGATCAGAGAATACCTGCGGTGGTGTTTGATCTGGCACGGAGGATGAAGACGTTGGAGGGGCCATAGAGGGAGTTGTTGTCTTCTGTCTTCTTTGATATACTTTTAGAGGCGGCCTTTCAGTAGAAGAAGTAGTATCAGCAATATCAGTAATATCAGCGGTATCATCCATGACAGATAAAGGTGTATCCAGTAATAAATCCGATGTAAGAGTCGACCCGGCAGAAGAGTAAAAGGGCATGTGCTCAAAGAAAACAACATCAGCAGATACAAACCATTTCTTTGACACAGGATCATAGCAACAGTACCCTTTCTGAGTGCGCGAGTACCCTAGGAAGACACACTTAGTCGCTCTGGGATCAAGTTTGGTGAGACCGGGACGAAGGTTTTTGACAAAGCAGGTGCTCCCAAAGATACGAGGAGGCACAGTAAAAAGGGGCACATCCGGAAACAGAATTTGATATGGAACTTGATTCCCAAGCACAGAAGAGCACATTCGATTAAACAAGCAGTAGAGATAGCCTCAGGCCAAAAACATTGGGGAACATGATAATGAAAAAGTAAAGTGCGAGCAACTTCAAGAAGATGGCGATTTTTGTGTTCAACGACTCCATTTTGTTGTGGTGTGTAAGCACAGGAAGTTTGGTGCATGGTGCCTTGTTTTCGACAAAAGTTGCTGATAGAGGCTTGCACAAATTCTAAGGCATTATCAGTGCGAAAAATTTTAATGGGCTTAGCAAACTGGGTCCGAATCTCGACAAAGAAAGTTGTGATACTGTCAAGAATGGTAGACCTGTCTTTAAGCAAAAACAACCAGGTGGTTCTAGAAAAATCATCAATAAAACTCAAGAAATATCTAAATCCAGAAGTACTCGGCACAGAACAGGGTCCCCAAACATCAGCATGAATAATGTCAAATGGCTGTTTAGAACTAATACATGATTTTTTTGAAAAAGATGCTCGGGTCTGTTTGCCCAGTTGGCAAGTCTCACAATGAAAAATAGAGTCTAACACATCAGGTAATAATTGTTTCAACTTTGCTGCGGAAGGATGTCCTAAGCGATAGTGCCACTAGATGCCTGTCACAAAAGATGTCAAGTATGCTGCGATTTTCGAAACGTCCAGATAGTATAACACGTCTGGTCCCTCATGGCCTGAACCAATCGTCGTCCTCGTGCGCAGATCCTAAAAAATAGCACCATCCGGGTCAAACGTAATCGAGCAACGAAGGCTCTTCACAGTTCTATTTACAGATAGCAGATTAATAGGAAAGTTAGGAACATAAAGTATAGACCGCAGAGGCAGGCAACCAGTAGTACAGATATCACCAATCCCAGTAACAGGTGTCTTAGAGCCAGCGGCCAGTGTAACAGGAGGTATAATAGAAGTATTGTGCAGTTTAGAAAATAAAGCAGGATTTTCAAAAATATGAAATGTCGCACCAGAATCAATCACCCATGAGTTTTTACCAAATTGTGTCATGAGGGCGGTGCTACCATCAGTAGAAGCTTCAGCAGAGGAAGCAAGACGAGCCTGGAGCAGCTTTTCGAATTCAGACCGTATCCAGTCAGTAGAGGGCGGAGCAGAGGTAGTAGCAGTCTCAGTCTGATCCGTCGTGACCTGATTCGCTCAGGCTGGCTTGCCATGCTTGATCCAGCAGCGATCTTCATTATGGTTTTTCCGCTTACAGAAAGTGCAGTAACGAGGCTCAGTAGAGTCAGCGCCAGAGTATGAGCCACGTCCAGGTGCAGTAAAACGTCAGCGTCCATGGCCCCGACCCCGACCACGACCACGGAAGGAATCTCCAATGCGAACAGCGAGGGTTGTTCCATCAAAAGTATCAGAAAGGTGCTGCGAAACTGATGGCAAACGTTGAACCCTTTTGAAATCATCCCGAAGGGTAGGCAGAGGATCACTGGATAGGATCTGATCAACAACTCCAGCGAAGGAAGATGGCAAACCAGCGAGGAACTGAACAAGCATAAGTTCGTTCCGTTGACGCTGAACTTCAGTGATGTTGGCAGAAAGCGGATGATACACCTAAAATTCATCCCAGAGAGCACAGCAGGTGGTGTAGTAGTCCTCAATAGAATCAGTGGCAGAAAATTCATGTTTGACAAGTTGCTTGAAGATCTCAAAAACCTTCTTAGGATTTTGCTGATGAGAGTATACATGAGAGAACTGCTCCCACATTTCCTTCGCAGTCTGGAGGCGAAGAAGTGACTGGTTGATCTTGGGCTCGACGTTGTTGACCATCCATGTCATAACATCGTAGTCCTCCTTGGACCAAAGATCGTAGGCATGCTTAGTCTTTTCTTCAGCATCAGTAGCGGGGACCGCCGGTCCTTTGGTAGTTAGATGAGAATAGTGCCCTTGTGCTTTAACATATAGCTCGAAGGAAGCCGCCCAGAGGTGATAGTTGGAGTTATCCAACTTCACAGTAGTGACACACAAGTTGCATGGAAGGTCAGGTGTCGCCATTGGAAGGGGCAGAAGCACGGGCGCAGAGAGTAGCAGCAACAGAAAGCAGTAGAAGTCAACGCATGGACTAGTAGTAGCAGATAGAAGATCCACGCATGGATCTTAGAAAACCCACGTAGGGCAGTAGATAGAGATAAAAAACCTACGCCAACATGGAGGATCATTCACTCCACCATGAGGTGCAGGAAGAAAGAGAGAGAAACTCCATTTACGCTGTCAACGTGCCAGAACTGGAAAACGTCGGGGTTGTCCGGAGATTTCGGAAATAGAAACAGAGCTAGACGGAGGGGTCTGTGATAGATTAGGCCACAAAAGCGGGTGTAGCTAGGAGATAGGAGGTTGGTGGAGAGATTGGAGGGGTGGACGGCGGTACTGTAGCAGCGGTACTATAGCGGCGGCAGAAAAAAAAAGAGAGGGGGAGGGTGGCGGCGGCTAGGGTTGGTGGAGAAGATGGCGGCTAGGGTTGGGGTGAGAGAGGGATTAGGTTTAAGGTGGATCGGCCCGCTCTGATACCATCTAGAAGTCGGCAACAAGATTGCTTATTATTGGATGATTAAATAGAGTACATGGGGCTCTCTTTTATAAGACAAGAGAGTACACATGGTATAGAGATAACCCATGTGGGATAAAGAGTACACAATAGAAAAAGAGAAAAAGCATAAAGCAAAATACACTAAGTATAGAAAAGCAGTAAAGTGTATATACTAATAGTCATCACCCATTGTAAGATGAGGCAGTGCCCGTGCAGATGTCATGGCTCGTGTATGTTGGTTTCCTTTAAGGGACTGAAAACAGAGCTGCACGGATATTCACATGTCTCAATAACAATTGGACATGAAACAAATATGAAGTATGTAACACTGAGTCTCTAACGGCAAGGGAAGTTTCTGCAAGTACTAATATCCATCTTCAGATCGTTCGTATGGATAATTAAAACATAAACACCACCTCGACAAAAAAATCAGGAGGCAATGATGACAAATGTCATGAGAGAGATGAAATTATTCTTCAGGAAGATCTCATCTTACAAGTATAACGCTGTCAAATATAAGCATACTTTATGACAACTATGAGGTGGAAGATTTCATCACAGCCTTCCATGAGAGACTTTAAAAAAACCTACAGCAACAGGAAAGTTGTAGAACATTTTCCTTACGATAGAGAGGAAAGGCCACCCATGCTACCATATCGCATGCATCCGCTTTAGAAGATATAATAACCTACATTTATGTATATCCATCTAATAATCTCATTTCATATCCTTAGACATGCTAGAGATAGAGCTATTACAAGTCTAGAAAAGCATGTATGTATGGATGTTAAACATAATCCATCTTTACCAACTCAATGTGTCTGCTGAAGTCAGTCATTTGTGCCAAAAACTAGATCGTTCTATTTGTATTGTTTTTTGTATCCTTCAGTTGTGCTCCCAATGCAAATGGTAACACACTTCAAAGTCATAAGTAATTGTGCCTAGTTCCCCAAACGATAACCTTGATAGTTTATCCTTGCGAATCAGCACTGGTGTAGCCCCTCCTTGAATTATTTGGTCATGCAATGCTGGAGGAATACAAAAAACAAAATGAATTTTGACCCATCATAGTGCTCAATCAATTTGTGGCATCTGGCCTGTCTTAGCCATCAGGGTTCGGGGAGCGAAGCGCGGGCACCGAATGCGTTGTCGTATCGCTTTTTTGTAGAAATCTCGACCATCGACAAAAAGTGTTTGACCCAAGCCAAAAATCACAAAAAATCACGGGAACAACAAAAACCTCTTAGTTTTTGAACAAAAAACTGAGAAGAGAATGGGAAAGAGAGAAACCTCCCTTCCCCTACTATATATATATATATATATATATATATATATATATATATATCTGTGTGTGTGTGAGCAACATATATATATATATATATATATAGAGAGAGAGAGAGAGAGAGAACAACGATCCAGTGAGAAACATATCTTGGTGAGAGCATGAGAGGCATTTGAATAACTCTTCACATGGACCAATTTTTCATAATCTAACCGTATATATTACAAACATAACTCAATATTTACCTTCCTATAAAATTTTATCACCATCCGATTTGTATATCGTTCACAACAACAAAATACTTTTCAACGCTCTATAATAAATTTCTGGTTGATCGTTGGATGCAAAAAGTGTATATTGTACATATGGACATGTGAACAATGTCTAATTGCAATGATTTTTTGTGAGAAGGTAAATAAATTGAAGCTTTTCCAATCTATACAGTTGGATTTTAAAAAACACATACAAATTTTTAGTTATTCAAATGTCTCTCATGCTCTCACCGTAGGATGTTTCTCACTGGATCGCTACCATATATATATATATATATATATATATATATATAGAGAGAGAGAGAGAGAGAGAGTCAAATGCCTCTCATGCTCTCACCGTAGGATGTTTCTCACTGGATCGCTACCATATATATATATATATATATATATATATATATATATATATATATATATATATATATATATATATATATATATATATATATATATATATATATATATATATATATATATAGAGAGAGAGAGAGAGAGAGAGAGAGTCAGGCTAGTGTACACTCGAGTGTACCGGAGGCACCATACACCTCGATCGTTTTTTAAAATGCAGTAACTTTAAAAAAAATCTAAACCGTTGATCTCCTTAAATATCTTAAGAATATACTATATAATAAATTTTAGCTCATTTGGACACTTATAGGTCGTGCATCTAAAGGAGGTACAAATCATGCATTTCAAATTAGTTTTGTGCGTCGATTTTGTTGTCCTTGGATGAATGACTTACACTCATCCAAATGACCTCAAATTTTCTATGTGGCCTATTATTATTGTAACCATGAAGATCAATGGATTAGATTTTGGAAAAACATTGTCTAGATAGGCAAACATCATTGGGGTGTACAGCGTGATCTGCACACTCGAGTGTATTCTAGCATGACTCTATATATATAGAGAGAGAGAGACAGAGAGAGAGAGAGAGAGAGTCAGGCTAGAATAGACTCGAGTGTACAGATCACACAGATACACTCAAGTGTGTTTGCATATCAAGACTATTTTTTGCAAGATGTAAACCATTGATCTTCATTGTCAATACTATAATTAGGCTACATACAAATTTTGAGCTCATTTGGATGAGTGTAAGTCACTCATCCTAAGGGCAACAAAATCGACGCACGAAACTAATTTGAAATGCATAATTTTTGCGGTCTTTATAACATGACCTATAAATGTCCAAATGTGCTCAAATTTTTTATGAGTTATTCCCAAGATGATTAAGAAGATCAACGGATTAGATTTTTGAAAAAAAAAATATTGCATCATGAAAAACTACGAGTGTATTCTGCTCCGAAAACACTCGACTTTATTCTAGCCTGACTATAGAGAGAGAGAGAGTCAGGCTAGAATACACTCAAGTGTATCCGGAGCAGAATACACTCAAGTAGTTTTCTAGGATGCAATTTTTTTTCAAAAATCTTATCCGTTGATCTTCTTAAACATCTTGTGAATAGCTCATACGCAAAATTTGAGCAAATTTGGACATTTATAGCTCATGTTATTGAGACCGCAAAATTATGCATTTTAAATCAGTTTCGCGCGTCGATTTTGTTGCCCTCAGATGAGTGGCTTACACTCATCCAAATGGGCTCAAAATTTGTACGTAGTCAAGTTATAGTATGGCGGTGAAGATCAATGGTTTACATTTTGCAAAAAATAGTCTTGATATGCAAACACACTTGAGTGTATTCGTGCGATATGTACACTCACTCAAGTGTGTTTGCATATCAAGACTATTTTTTGCAAAAATGTAAACCATTGATCTTCACTGTCATACTATAACTAGGCTACATACAAATTTTGTGCCCATTTGGATGAGTGTAAGCCACTCATCTGAGGGCAACAAAATCAACGCGCGAAACTGATTTGAAATGCATAATTTTTGCGGTCTCTATAACATGACCTATAAATGTCCAAATGTGCTCAAATTTTGCGTATGAGCTATTCACAAGATGTTTAAGAAGATCAACGGATTAGATTTTTGAAAAAAATATTGCATCATGGAAAACTACTTGAGTGTATTCTGCTCCGGATACACTCGAGTGTTTTCTAGCCTGACTCTCTCTCTCTCTCTCTCTCTCTCTATATATATATATATATATATAGAGAGAGAGAGAGAGAGACAGAGAGAGACAGAGAGTCAGGCTAGAATACATTCGAGTGTACAGATCGCACGTTACACTCAAATGGTGTTTGCATATCAAAAATATTATTTTACAAAATATAAACCATTGATCTTCATTACCATACTATAATTAGGCTACATACAAATCTTGAGCCCATTTGAGTGAGTGTAAGTCACTCATCCGAGCGCAACAGATCGACGCACGAAACTAATTTAAAATGCATTATTTTAGTGGTTTTTATAACATGATCTATAAATGCCCATATGGGCTCAAATTTTATATAAGCTATTCACATGATGTTTAAGAAGAATGGATTAGATTTTTAAAAAAAATATTGCATCATGAAAAACTACTTGAGTGTATTCTGCTCTGAATAAACACTCGAGTGTATTCTAGCCTGACTCTCTATCTATCTATCTATCTACACACACACACATGTATATAAAAACACACACTCCATGATCACTACCGTTTACACATACATTATATATATATATATATATATATATATATATATATATATATAGAGAGAGAGAGAGAGAGAGAGAGAGACTATCATGATCGTCCACCTTTTTAAAGAGTGCCCACCTGGTGTTCAGGTTGCTATAAAGTCCCATCAGCTCATCTCCTACTCTGCACTTATTAATAACTGGATATGCCAAGTTATGAATTGGTAGAAACAGCAGTAGTGTAAAATGAATGCCATATGGGGTTAATGCATTTAGTAAAATGGTTGAATGTTCAAAGCTTAAAAAAAAAGATAAACCAGAAAACTGCATATGCCAAGGGCCTTATCTCTTTAATATAAATCCCACACTCTAATTGACCAAGTTGTTTCGTTACCTTTAAAACAAACTGATATTGCTTCGTTCATCTAATATATAGACCCCCAGCAGCAGTCGTAGTTTGAACCGGATCAATGCTGTAACAGCTTCTCCACCAGCAAAAGCTCCAACTTCCGAATTCTTCTTGTAGTCTTGTTTTAGATGCACCACCCTAGCAGACTCTTCTGCAAGACCCCCAAGGAAATAGTGTTACTGCCAGCAAACAGAGAGTTTCATGCCGCGCAGCTCATCCTTGTCATTTCACGTAAGACTTCTTGGTGAGTGCTTAATTTACTTATTTGCATTATTCCTCCACAGATATGATTCAGATTTGCTATGCCAAATAATTGTTTGCATATGACTTCATCACAGCGAGTTTCTTGTTAAGTTTAAACTAGTGGATTTTGGGATTCATTTAGATTTAGTTCTTAGACTTAAAAATTTGAGAATTTTATTCGAAGATGAGATTTAGAGTATTTTTCACTGTCATCCTATGAACCATCTCGCAATTGCAAATCTTCAGATCCAATACAGAAGTCAGGATTTCTTAGTTCTGATGGCCAGTTTTAAGGCCATAGGTGAATTTACCATGAAATCTGTTTGCAATCACAAAACCCACCTTGTGGGATTGTCGGGACCAAGATTCCTGATTTGAGGAGGCCTTCGATGTCATGTTAATATCTATTGTCTTGACATTAATACGCTCATGTATCCAAGAAGAGGAGTTTTTAAAATATATTTAGCCTCCTTTATATTGAATGCGTGGAGAAAAATACTGAAACTCGTTGTAGAGACTCAGAATAATATGAGAATAATACGAGTGCCTACGAAAGAAGATGTTTTCCCTTCTTTTATATCTCCTTCTTTGCATTGAAACAACGTATTCCTGTTCTTGCATGTGTTTCACACTTGCCATGGAAGCTTAGGAGCTTTATTGAGTGGGAGTGGTTACCCATGGATTACTTCAACTTTTCAATCAAGTGAACAGAATCTGGACCTGTACTTAGTGCCTTATTTTGTGTGTGAGCATGGTGTGTCCTGTGCTTGCATGATTATGATATTAATCAATGAACCAACACGTGAGGTGATGCATTGGAAATCTGGACTCTGACAAGCAGCTAAATGACAACATAGTTGATTTGTTGTGAAAAATAACAAGACCTACGATACAAAAGGGAATTCATCTACCCTACTTGTCAAGAAAGTAGAAATTTGATATTTTAATACAATGCGACCACATGTTAGTAAGTTTTCTAGCAGTCTAGTACATCTACCTACACATAAAATTGGAAGGGAAATATAAAAGATAGTGTTATTGGACAACTCACTGAGGTAAATCCCAATACCCAAAATCCCATAATGCTAATGGCTCTTAATCCATTTATCAAAATCTAGTTCAACAACAAAATCAACGCTGTGCTCGTGTGTTTAGGGCCAGCCGCTTCCAATCAATTGAGTGACAACTGGGTGGCGGCTCCAAGCTCGATGGAGAGGGAGCGGTGGTCACGAGCAATTCCCCCCGGACCGTCGACCCGCCCTACTTATGTTGCAACTGCGAGCACATCACTTTACCGGTATTGTGTACGTATCGTCAATTTTGCAATAGCTCATTAGTCTAAGATCATAGGCACCAATTTGTCTGCTTCACACTTTGGGTAGTTCTAGCTTATTGCAACCAAAATAGCAATTTTCCAAGTTAAATAATCTTACCAGTTCATGGTTTGTAGTTGTACGGTGCTTCTAGTTAGGGGCTAATACGGCCAGATGTGCATTGTTTGAACTGCCTAGTGCATTTTTTTTATTAATGTAGTGTTGTGCATCGATTGAATTATATATTGTTAACAAAAACTTGAATTTGCTCCCTTTTGTGGTAGCGAGCTGCTTGCTACTGTCTATAAATTGCTTGAATTATATATTGCTAACACTAATTGAAGTTGGTCTAGTGGGGATTAAACTGAATCTGCTCCCTTTTGTTGAGAATGCGTTAGGAATCCTGTAACTGAGTGAACAAAACGAAAACCGCGTTGTTATATTGGTAATGACAATTGGACGGTTTTTTTATAGTTTTTTTGTGGATTGATACTGGGCTGTAGTAGAGAGGAGAGTGGCTCTGATTTGTGATGCTTGTGGTGAGGAGGCTGAGTGAGGGTGGGTGCAGCCAGGTGGTGCTGGAGTGAGAATGGTATGTTCTTTGTAACTGCTGTTTGGGTCTGTCGTATGTGCAGGTTATCACCACTTCTCTTTATGTTTGGGTCTGTGACTGCCTAGCAGTACCAGCTAGCTAGGCCACTTAACCCAAAATTGAATTGCACAAGAAGTAACATTGGGTTAAATATAGGCTACTTATCTATATTGTTTACTTGCTGAAGGGAGTTGTGGATTGGTTGGGTAATTATTTGGTGATTAGGTTATGATTGGGTGTTGGCTGTAGGTGGTGGATGGCGGTGGTGTTGGCTGGTGGTGATGAATGGTGTTATTGGACGAGTTGTTGGTGGAGGCGCAAGAAGAGGATGGATGGAGCAGAAATAGGTGGCTGGGTTACTGCTGGTTGTTCAGTTTTGCATTTGAATGTGTAGGTGTTAATGGAATGTGCAGGTGAATTCGTAGCTCATGTGTGTTTGTATTTGACAGGGGTTTGGGAGGGAGAGAGGGGGTGGTTGCTGATGATGAGGAAGCAGCAGCTTGCTACTTGCTGCTGATGTGGAAGCAACTTGTAACTTGCTCTGATGTGGAAGCAGCTTGCTGTGTGCTGGGCGGATTGGGTGATGGGTAGACTGGATTGGGTGGGCGACATATATAATCTGCTGGTTAAGTTTTGACATATATAATCTGCTGCATGGTGCAGGACTTCGACTTCGTGTCGACTTCGCCAGGTGTGGAAGTGGAAGTTTGTGGAAACTTCGAGGAAATTTAGACGCAAACTTCGACAAACTTTGAAGCCGATTTTTGAAGAAAATGATGTGAATTTGAAGGAAACTTCAATTGAAAACTTCTAATTATGTTATACCTCTCTCTTATAATTGTTAATTTAACAAAAATACACGATTCATGAGTCTTTAGCCCTAAGTAGGTTGACAATATGATGTGCGCCTACAATGGTCAAACATGCAAAACACATACTAATACAGTTCAAGTGTTGAACATATGTATTATATACAAATATACAACCAAATAGAAAAAAGTGGCAACAACAAACATAGGAGTTGATATTAGAAGTTGTGAAGAGGGTTAAGGCAACAATTATGTAGTATATGGCCATTAGTGCACTAGTTAGAATTAATGTTCTGGGTCGTCTCAATTCGGCCCCAACTTCGCCAACTTCGAGGAAACTTCGACAACTTCGGAGAAGTTGAGACGAAAATACATACAAAAAACCAACTTCGACGAAATCAGGGAAACTTCGCCCTGAAGTTTAGACGAAGCCGAAGTATTGAGGATTCGACTTCGCCTAGGCTTGAAGTTCGAAGTTTCGGCGAAACATCACCCAACTTCGCCGAAGTTTAGTTCCATGATCTGCTGGTTGTTAAGTTTTGACATATATAGTATGTATATTTTGGTCTGATTTTGTCTTTCTTTCAGAAGACCATCTGGTTGTTAAGTTTTGACTTATAATTTGCTGGTTGTTAAGTTTTAACATGTATAATCTGTATATTTTGGCCTGATTTTGTCTTTCTTTCAGGAAGATCGTATGCTTGTGTGCTCCTGATTGTTTGTGCCATTTCACAGCAGCAGTTATCAACCTGATCTTGTAGGGAGTGGGTCACACATTCAAGCATGTAGTAGGTTGTTTTATCTCATTTTGTATGTGACTGAAACATGTGCTTTATGTTGGAATTTTTTACTTGTGCTTCATATATATTGAAATTTTTGACATGGTCACAAACATTCAAGCATATAGTGTGCTTCATGTTGGAATTTTTTATTTGTAAAATGGTAAATGATAATCATGTGTTCTTGGTCACTTGTTAAATTTGATTGTACATAAGCATGTATCGAATGTGGATGACTTGTATGCGATGTACCCATATAAGTTAGTATGTAAATGATGTGTTTGTATACTTTTTATTAAAGTTGGTTGCAAATCAACATGTGATGAATATGGATGGCTTGTATGCATGTATCTGTATAAATCAGTATGTAAACGATATGTTTGTATGTTTTTGTTAAATTCACACCAGTAGAAAATATGATTATGGATGCCTCTTGCCATGTATCTATGTAAAAAAGTATGCAAATGATGTGTATGTATTGTTTTTTGTATGTATATTATGTATATGTACTATCTTGCACCACGGTTATATGTTTTGTATGCCATGTAGCTGGTTAAATATGTAATTATGAAAACGAATAAAAATGCAGCATTTCAAATACACATTTACCAAACAGCGTAATTAGGAATGGCAGTATTCATAATTACTGCATTTTTTAATCAACATTTGTCCAAACAATGTAATTAAGAATCATGAGATTTGTTAGTTAGGTAATCAGAATCCCGAATTTGTTAATTACTGCAGTAGTGACAAATGGGCCACCCAAACGGCCCCTTAATGAAATCCAAAAATATGGGGACGGCAGGTAGCCAGGCGGTGCGGCCGGCAATCCCCAATGGAGGGACTCAGATTTGACTCTGGGCGCCCACCATGGTGCAATAGTAGTTGGCACATCGTGGTGTCCCCCCAATGACACAACTGGTCCCGGGGTTACTTTTGGCTGGGTGGGGTCCAATAGTGACCTTGCCCGGGAGGGGTTCCTCGTTATAAAAAAATCCAAAAATGTGTATGCCCCGCATATGCACCCGCATTCCGCATATACTCTATGTGGTACCCTGACTAAATGCACACTGCATAAGCAACTATAAGGTCATGTCTGCCTCTGCTTTTCGTGCTTTTAAAACATTGTTGATATCATCATCATGAGTGCGGCTCAATGCATCTTCGGTCTTAAGAATCCCTCCTCTTCTTTTAATACTAAAAAAGATCTGAGGACCCTACGGTATTTCTAGAGTATAGAAAGTAGGCCTCCAGGAACAATCTTTCTCAAAGGAGGTACTTCTAGGATTTGCTACAAACTGATGCAAAACCTATTCCTAAACCCAAGACTATCATTCAAAGCGTCGAATTGAGGGAGAGACGTCTCCTAATCTAAAACAATACCAATGTATCTTTGGTACTTGGTAAGTTAATCTATTTGACTATCACAAGGCCACACATCAACAATGTAGTTGGTGTGAATAGTCAGCATATGAGTTCACCTTTACAATATCACATAGTAGCGTTCAGTGCATATTAACAATTTAAAGAATGCTCCAAGCAAAGGCCTCCTCTATGAACGTTCTTGTTAGAATACTATCTCAATCTCTAGATTTGTCGATGTCGATTGGCCAGGTGACACTCAAGATTGATGATCCACTTCCAGAATCCAGATTATGCATCCTACTTGCAAAACATCCAGTCGCGTGGAGCAAGAAACAAATAGTTATTGCTAGGATAAGCATGAAGGCTAAATACAAGGTAATAACAAATGTCTACTACGATCTGCAATTGATCATTTTTTCTTCTATCTAAGTTTGAACTTCCTATCTTATCCATTGTTATTCTTCACTGCGACAACCAAGCAATTATTCACATTGCTAATAACATGATCTTCCACAAACATACTAAACATATCAAGGTGGACTATCACTCTATTTGTGATCTCATCAAAGCAAAGAAGATTGTTACTTTGCAAGTGAGGACCAATGATCGCGTCGTTGACATCCTTATCAAAACTTTGCCTCCAGACCTAGTCCAACATATGATTCACAACTGGGTGTACATGATGTATACTCTCCAGCATGAGAAGGGGCATTAACATTAGTCAATGTCTATAAGGCTTAGGCTCGGTTATGCTTACTCTTGCTATTTTGTATGATATTTAAGTAGACCCATATACCACTTGTGTGCATGTTTATCTCCTCTACTCTCTCCACTCCTATATATAGTAGTCTCTTATATGAACCTTCATTACACTGATGAGAATTCTCTCTCTACCTAATCAACATTTAGCAATGCAACATGTTTCCCTTATCCCCAACCCAAGAGGCCTTTCATTGGTTAGCCACCCAACTTCATCCCCTTAGGTAGGATAAATGGAAAGACAAAAAAATAGTACTCAATACCACTTTGACATAGTCAAAGGTATGTGGAGAAGGGATACGAACATCCTCAAATAAAAAAGAACATAATTAGAGTCAAATTATCTAAGTCTTGAAAAGAGGCACCCATGAGCCCCACCTTTCACCTCATTTTGCATCGGTCAATAAGACTCTACGACTCCTACCTCCTATTAACCATCCCCAGCATGGGTCAAAAATGATTGAGGGTCACAGGAAAACAACACAACACCAAGACGCCACATCATACTTGGGTCATCATGAGCACTCCATCAACATAAGATGGAAGGGGTAAGAAAGGGATGTAAAAAACTCACCAACAAAAACTGCCAGAACCAAATGGGGCAACGATGAAACCTTAAAGGTCTACTATCAATGCAACATGTTCACCTTGTATTCATTTCAATCACTACCCCGATTAGCTACCTTAAACCATGCCCCAAGGCATGAAAGCAAAGAATGGAATGATCCACCACTTTCAGAATGTTAAAGGCAGGGGAGAAGGGGCTAACAAGTAACAACTTCATTAAAGAAATAGCCACCACGCAAAGTCAAAGCCTCCAAGTTGTCCCATTAGCCTTTCTGTGTCCCACCTTTCTCCTTAGTGTCCACCCTTCAACAAGATCATAAAAAACTCCAGTCGTAACCCACTAAGATTTGTTGATGAGGGATCACAAAAAAGGGCTCGTGCACCAAGAAGCAACCTCGTGTTAAGATTTACCATAGAGGTCCCAATCCATTCCCTTACACCTTATGTATACAAATAACCCCCAAACGACTCAAAAAAAATTAGGTATGGAACCACCAACATATATTCCCCTAATTCTTCCTCACTAACCATTCCATAAGATCTTCAAAAGGGTGCCATCTAACATCCTCTACATGGTTAGAAATGATGGAAGGGGGCACAACCAAAAACCACCACACAAAAAAGGAACCTCATGCAGGTAGTGTCGTAGATGTCCCTATCTAAACATCTAATAGACCATGGAGAAAATAGAAGGGTGCAAGAGATGCACTACCATTCATTTTCAGACTTAAAGGGGATCAGTTGTCGTTTAAACTGTAAGGGATCTCAAATAATGCAACATGGGTGTGTCATCTATCACACAACTCACAAGGCATCATATTGGTAAATCATATTGGTAAGTCACCCTACCCCATCAGTGTCATAATAATCATCAAAATTTTATAAAATTCACCTTTATGTGATTTTTCCCCAGCCATGTGTGATTGCCAAATAGCCCTTAATTCTTAAAAATATATTTTATTTGCATATTATTCACGAATTATCCGTGTATTGTGTTTTATTCATGGTTTATAAAAATATATAAATATCTTTGATACTCATAGAAAATGTCCCTGCATAAGTTATGAAACATGAATACTAGCAAAAATGCTCACAATAACTTGATAAACAGACCAAATAACTAATATTATTCTATTGATGGACATTTATATACCAACATGTATATAGTATTCAATATTAATTAACAAAAATAGCAGCAAAAATACATTTACTTGTTAAGTGAGAGAACCGGCCGGTTCAACTGAAACTGGACCGGTTCATCGGTTCAACCGGTCGGTTCACCGGTTTGATGTCGGTCAGACTTCATTTCCGGCTTTAGGAGGGAACCGACCCGGTAGAGTGACTGGTTCCCGGTTCAACTGGCCGGTCCAGTTCGGTTCTGATAACCATTATATGTTTGATGTTTCATAATTTATCATCTTATGCTCTCATACAGTCGATTATAGGCATACATACATACATACACACACACACACACACACACAAACACACACAAAAATATAGAATTATATATATGCACATATGCATATTATATGTGTATACACACATTTGTATATAATATTATGTATATGTTGTCCTGCTGATGTTACCAAGTCAACCGAATCAATCCGGCGGTTGAACAGAGACTGATGACTCGGAAGCTTAGCCGAGTCAACCTCCAGGTCAGGTCTGAAAACCTTGATCTAATACTACTATAAAAAAAAGCAAGTCTGTTCTACTTATCATGATTTTGCCATTTTGATGTAAATTTTAAAAATCTGACAAATCACAATGAAGGAGGATTTCCATAATGGAGCCATCTCCTTAACTCTATCCTCACAATTTTGGCATGTCTTTTATTAATTTCTCTCTCCCCTACCCGTATCTCTTTGTATGGTGGTTTGATG
Source organism: Alisma plantago-aquatica (assembly GCA_963693085.1). Classification (NCBI taxonomy): domain Eukaryota; kingdom Viridiplantae; phylum Streptophyta; class Magnoliopsida; order Alismatales; family Alismataceae; genus Alisma; species Alisma plantago-aquatica. The sequence goes on along the minus strand of OY856415.1, from coordinate 369,964,693 downwards.
TTGAGCAACCCACTAACCTGTATCAAAATACAAAAGCCCACTGGCATTCCACCACTTCCTTCTTTGATTTCTGTCTCAACTCTTTCCTCTACACCAAAAATTATTTACACAACGGTTACGGCTAATTGAACCACCTTCTAAACATACCCTCCACTTTCCAATCATGTTTTAACTTCTCCAAAAAGACATTTACTATATGCATTGACTGATTGACCCATTCATATCCGTTGTATACTACACTATCATTAAAGGGTGAGTTTTTTTAGAGATTAACAAACATACCAATTTCAAAGAAAACGTCTAGCCAATCAGATCACAACATTGGTTAATGTTGCAACCTCCTCACTCTGTCTCTTCTTACAATTTTATGAAAGCGGTGTGCGCTGTACAAGCAAAGAGGGTAGCAAACAGCCTATATGCAATATACAATACTATATGCATTTTCGGATTTCTTTTTAAAAATTAAGTACATGTGATCATTTAATCATGTTGAGATTACAAAATAATGTATTTAGATTTTAGAATATGAAAATATATATACACACATAAACATCTTAATATACATGTATGGTATGTTTATATATGTGTACGTTTGTAATATGTATTACGTATATATTGTTGACATGTGTGTAATATATGTGCAAATGTTGAAATGTATATATATATATATATATATATATATATATATATATATATATATGTATAAATGTACTAATATTTCACGTGCTTATGTGTGTGTGTGCACGCGCGTGAGAGAGAGAGAGAGAGAGAGTTTGCATAAGGAGTGGGCTTTTCACAAAAACGGAGTTTAATGGGTCACTTAATCAGCTAAGCAGCTGCATATGTGGTCCAAACAGCATTATGTGGTGCAGCAGGCTGACCGCATAGGCATAAGTAGGAGTTTGTGCAACCTTGCAAACCGATTTCCAGAAGGTGTTCCAACTCATACAGCAATTGATTGAATGCATTACTTTACATTCTATTTTCACCATGAATAATGGAGCCTTTCCACTGAAACTTATCTAAATCTATAAATCATTATATTCGAACTATCACCACCAAATTCAACAAACCTTTATAGCTAAACTTTTTATCATATACTCCCAGGTATGTAGTATCATTTAGCTTTCACATGCAAATCCACATTATTCCATTTTTTGCAACATTATATTGATCTTTATTGTTCAATTCCCTATAAGCATACTCATCTATTGCAACATTTCATGTGGAGATTACACAAGCAAAATGTCAAGAATACACACAACTCTAGATCAACAAATTTGTGAGAAATATGCCTCTTAAACTGTTAAAATCATCATTAAAATTATCGGCCCTGACGTTTGCAACAAAGCGTCAAAAAAGACCAAACTAGTACCATATCCCTGGATCAAGAGACAACGTCCTTCTTATAAGGGGATGATTTGGGTGAAAGAAATATAGCTCGCACACAGAAAAACTAACTTAAATTTATAGTTTATACATATTATAGACTACCATAGATTGACCATAGGATTATATTGTATACAGTAAAAAAATAAACTGCATAGCTGAGAGGTTCGATACAAATGTTGATTGATTATATACTTGTTGAAAAATTAACATAAAATATGAAAAATCATCAATGAGTTTATACAATGTCTGAATGAACATAGATATGATGCACAGAGGAGTTATAATATAGATCAACCTGCTATTGAAACCCTTCTTGTCAACTTTTTTATATCATTTCAACCAAGCATACATCAAAAACAAAATTTCATAATGAGCTTTCTGTCTGTTCAGAAGCATTTCGTGGTTTTGCAGGATTAAATAGCTTATAAATATCGTGATGTTTGCGGATATGATGTGGGCACCTGAAAAGCAGATCTTGAGCTTCAGAATACCTTCCTTCCTTGAAAAATGACTTAAAAAGAATTAAATATGCTGAAGGAGAGGGATAGTCCTTGGCATTCAAAGCTCTCAGAAACTGTTTGGCATCTTCAACTGTCCCATGTCTTGATATATAGGGTGGAAATGGATCAGCAAATGGAGGAAACTGATGCCTTTTCATCATTGGAAGAAGATTTAGCGCCTCCTCAAGTTCTTTTTTCTCTAAAAGCCTTTGAATCAGATATTTGAATGTTGCTTGGTGAGGTTTCACGTGACTCTTCACCATATCAAGAAATAAAACATTAGCATCAGTTACTCTACCGCTTATACACAAACCCCTCACCAAGACTTCCAAAAGTGCCCCGTCAGCCTCGTAGTTCTTTCCAACCATATTTCTAAAGCAAGAAAGAGCTGCATCCACTTCACCCACAGAGAAATGCCCCTGAATTAAAACAGTCCAAGTTTTGACATCAGGGAAAAGACCCGAAGCTTCCATTTCATTCAATACTTTTTGAGCATCATCCAATTTCCTACTTTTGCAGAGCCCAAACACCAACTGGCTGTAAGTGATATTATCTGGCTCAAAACCTGCAGCTTTCATCCTCTCTATTGTCTCCCTAGCCTCATCAATATTGCCAGATTTGGTGAGGGATCTAATGATCCCATCATAGACCACTTTCGTCATAGAGTTCCCATTGCCTTCGTACTTGCTTACTACTCTATTGACCAAACCAAGGTCAGGGGGATCAACTAATGAGATATTCCGAAGTAGCATACCACAATCATGGGAAGCTGGCTTGTAGGGGCTATCCATCATTACTTCATACAGTTTGATTGCATCCTCGAGAAAGTTGCTCTTCAGACATCCTCTCATCAGCTTAATGTAGGTGTCAATATCTATGTCGTGTCCCTTTTCCTTCATCTCCTCCACGATAACCCAGAATTCGTTCATAAGTCCACCTCTTCGGAGCAACTGGAGCATCAGATTGTACGTGGTTGAGGTGTGCTGATATCCTGGCTTCTTTTCCAGCCATCGGAAGAACTCAAGGGCCTTTTGGGGCCTATCTTTCAGCTCTCTTAACATCTTCTCCAGCATTGCTTCCGAAATGTTCATAGCTAAACCATTCAATTCTTTCTCCACTTTCTCTTGCCAATTGTCATCGGGCGAAACCAAAGCGTCTATGACAGCTCGCGCTTTTCCGTTGGACCCTCCTACGTCCTTGCCTTGGGCGTACAACCGTGTAAGCTCCTCTTCCTCACCGGTGAGTTTGTGCTTCCGGAGAGCCACCAGCGCAGTGAAATAGCTACCACCGTCGATGGGAATGCCATCTTCGCCCATCCTTCTTGCGAGGTTCAGAAACTCCTCGGCGAAGTCCCGATGCGCTAAGGTTCGAAGCATGAGATTGTAGACGGCAGCACCAGGTCTGAAACCAAGCTTCTCCGAGGAGTGTTTGAAGAAGTCAAGAGCCTTGTCCGGGTGCTTGTCCAGCTTCTTAAGGACGTATAGGATGGACTCATTGGTTAAGGCGGCGGTTGGAGCGAAGTGGTCAGAGAGGTCACCAGCAGAGCAGGACTCTGGTGTCGGGTGTGCACCCACGGAACAAAATCGGAACTGGTGGCTGTGACTGCCGTGCCACCAAGCAGAGCGGAGTGAAAGGCGGCGGAGTGTGGAGTACATCGAGCCTAGTTTGGGCGCTCAGCACGCCGGAAAAGGTTTGAAAGCAGAGGGTTTTCTTAGTAGGGTTTGTTCCGCGTACAACACCGGCACTGCAAATAAATCAAGTGGCATATTAGCTTCACCATATCACCCGTACTCTAGGCTCCGCCGATACAACACTGGCACTGTAAATAAACTTCTGCAAATTAAAAGGAGCCTAAGCTGCGTCGGATGTCATTTGACCGGAAATCCATAGAGAAAGAAAACAATTCCCTATCCGTTTTTTTCTTTATGATGAAGCAGGGAGGTTATATTATTCACCATTCAGGCTTTAAAACAAGACCTTATAAACATTAACCATACGACTAAATTTAAGACCCATAACATCATGTTCTAGGAAATCTATTAAATGATATACGTATAGGGTATATTTTGCAAAATTTTAAATGTAAAAATATAAAACTTGGACTCCTATGCAAATTATCCTAACTATTGAATTCTTCATATAATTTTGATATAGAAAGAAAATAGAAATGTGTTTCCTTTATTTTCCTTACAATTTTATGAGTCCAAAGGGAAAACTAGCACTTTTCTTTCTTTTCCATGAAAATTTCTCAAAAAGGCTCAAAAAATGTGAGATGAATTTCTAGGAAACAATTATTGTTTATCTTGAATTTGGACTCAAAGTCTCAGAAAGGAAGGTGGTTGCCATTCATTTAATCAATTAAAAGCATTAAAATTGAGTTTAATGACATGTATCGAAACTATAGATAAAACTTGTACCAAACCTGAATCTGATATTATAGCAAGGATCTAGACTCTTAGATTAGCATGTCGTCCAAATTTTGGCTCATTTTGACTTCGTTTGACCCCTTAATTTAATTTGAAAAAATTCTATATAGTTATTAATTTGAATTTAATCAAAATACTCTGATATCTTTCGTAACCTTTGGTTCCCAGACCAAAATATGTCACGTGAATCCCTGCTCCTTATCTTTTATTGCGGGCTCACTTTGGGTCTCGTCGAGAATCGGAGGGCTTCCCCCTTGTCTCCTACCTCTCGCGGGACTCGGAGTCGTGGGCATCACGAGTCTCTTTCCCAGTCGGGACCTCGGCCTAGCACCCTCCCTCTCTCCATGCATCCCACAAATAATCAAACTCAACAATGCCTCCTCCACCAAGAGTCGAACCCAATGAGACCTAGCTTTAGGGGACTCGTGCCTGAAGCACTCTTGGTCGACACCATGACTCCACCTCTCCCCTGTTCAGACTCCTCCCTCATATCGCAGTGTCCCCAAGCCAATGCCTATACAAGAAACCTTTCAGAAATGATAAAAGACCCTAGGTGGACAACTTGCGAGCCCTAATTTGTATTCGATTCTCTGGCTTATAGACCTAGAACCTGCCGCCGGTGACCTGCAACTAGAGGTTGGCTTTGAAGCCTCCACCACGCAAAGACACTTGAGACGCGTCATTTTTTCCCTATGGACCTCCACGATTGTCTAGCTGCAGTCACTTTTGCACCCACCACAGGTAAGCATGTTTCTCGTCCTTCTTCCTAGTTTCACCGGTGTTGTTCATGGTGAAAGGTGACCCTGCCATCTCCTGTCGCCCCACAGCCATATACAGACTTCCTGTGTTTGGCTGGTGATGGGGGAGGCGTCCTTCTTCTCTGTTTTCAAAGATAACTCAAAAATTTGAGCTTTGTTCCATGACTTTCAACTACTGTATCGTAGATATCTAACGGATTTACACGAAGCAATCACCGTTTTCATTTTACGATTTTGTCCTAGTCAATCTAATCCAGGCATCAACCACTCATGGTTATTTTGGTCAAACTATTGTCATGGGACGCGCTTTGGTTTGGTGTGAGCCCTCGGTTATGCAGCCGGGATCTGCTGCTCCTGGTTTGATGAGGAGTAGGCTACACCTTACAACAGATGATGCCACGTTTTAAGTACATTTAATCTACACTCCACTATGTGATCTGCTGTTACAAGTGTACGTAGATGATCAAAGGAGTAGGCTACACCTTGCAAAATGAGGAGCAGCAGATCCGTCCTCTCGGTTATGTGGCCGCCTATGGATGGTCCACAACAGCGGGAGCCTACTCCACTGACGTTGTGTCACGGGTAGCCTTTTTACGTAGATTTTTTTTTCAAATTCTAATTGGTCAGTATTTGTAAATTCACAATAATTAATGGGTTAGTCAGAAAATTATGTATAAATAGACGTTTGAAAGGATTTTTTGAGTAGAACATGAATCCAGTGGTTTTTAAATCCTAAATCCTTCATCTTTTAATATATTTCTCTAAAGGACTTAAGTTGTGATTTAGGATGTTGTTTAAAGTGATGAATAATACAAATCATGTAGTTCCAGGAACTTAGGATTTGACCAAGATGAAAACCACTAAGTTAGGATCTACTTTGCTCTAGGTAAGCGGGTATGTACCTTGGTTGAATTGTATGTTATACGTGATTTATGAATTATGCTTTAAATTCAAGTTCAATGCTCAAATCATGTTCATCATATAAATTACTTGACGATTGTTATATCCTATGTCTTGTGGTTATCATGTTCATGAAGATTAGAGATTGTGATTAATGATCAATGATGAACATATTTAAAGTTTATGTTTCAAGAGGGAGAAATCTCATCATGTTAAATATTAAAGTTTAAGATTAAGTTCATGTTTATTGTAATATAAATGTTAAGATAAATGAAATTGATTCAGTTTTTATATGCTTCTCGAATCATGGACCTCGAGGGGTCGTTATGGGCATTCGTGCCAATTATGGGCATTTTTAGCCATATCATGGGCATTCATGCCAATTATGGGCTTTCCTAGCATTATGGGTTTTCCTAGAAATCATGTGCTCTTATGTGGGCGTCATAGAGAGATGGATATATTTACTGCTCAATTCTTCGTATTATAAGATTCATGTAATCAAGAAGGCTTATGTAACATACTCGATTTCAGACACATAGACTAATTCCCCATTCTTCTAGACCCCTATTTGATTATGCAGATATCTAATCTCTCTTTCCCCATTTTTCAGTTAACTACCTTTCAATATCTATATTTCACTGTGTTAACATATGCCAAACCATATTAGGATCTGATAACCCTATTTGAGTCTTTAGAATCACATGAACATGAAATATTAATATGTGATAACCCAAAAACTTGAAGTATGGGAATTTGTGGATACTAATATTAAACTACAGACTCAACCAATACTTATGTCCTAGAATAAAAGTGGTATATTAGAGTGAGGAATGTGGATTTGATGTAAGAGGGTTCACCATATTTTGCTCTTAGATTAAGCTAATAACCCTAATTGAGTGACTAATGTATCAGGGTTTAATGGAAACACAAATAGTCTATTAATGCTAATCAAAGACCAAATTCGTGTTCCTCACACTCAAATTATCTGACCTATATATTTTGAGCTTAAACGGATATCAAATACACCCCGAAAAGAAAGATTAGAAAATAAGATATAAGTGTTGTTGATATTTGCTTTTTTTCAGATTTAATCGAGTGTCACGCTCATTTTACCTAAGTACACTTCATTTAGATGTCACACTTTCAGCCTCACGGATGTGTTAACTGGGTCGGGCAACTGGGCAGGAGACTTCGTCTCCCACCTCCATTTCCTCCGCGTGCACGTGGGACAGCTCGACTCAGCATGGTGCTGCAAGTCGCTCTCTCTCCTCCCTCAACCATCGCTCGTGATTTCTTCTCCATCAAATCTGTCTCCTTCTCCCAAATCCAATAAACCCTTACCCACTCTCTCTCTTACCCCATGTAGCAAACGCCCAATTTCCCATCTCCTTTCTTCACTGCCGCCATTACCAGTGACCCTGAAACCCCACCTAATCAGTCGCCAAGAAGACTCAAACCACACAGAAAGCATCATCTCGCCCTCCTTCACCCTTCATACCAGTCAATCGGAACTAAACCCCACAGTTTCTCTCTGCTAGAATGAGCTTCCCTCTCCGGCAATCTCCTCGTCGTCCCAGCAACTCGGGACATCTCAGTCAAATCCACCGTGAGGTAACCATCTAGGACTCACCTCCTTTCTTTCCATGTTTTTGGTTTCTCACAAGATGCTTCAGTTCGTCAGGTCGACTAGCACCACCGGCCTCCCCTATTTCTGTCGCCGCCCGCTCAGTAGCTTTTGGTTCTCGGCCGGCCTTCCTTGTTGGTTGTGCTCTTCGTGAACCTCGACGCGAGGTGCTCCACTACCAAACTATGGCCTCACGGGCTGATGCCTTGGGTTGACTTTGCCCCGACCTCACCAGGCTCCGTTTGTAGTTGCTTTTCCCCTTTGGAGCTGCCCTCAGTTGCGGCCACCGTAGGATCAGAGCAGCAGCTCCGCGGGTCCGGGGCGAAGCTGCGAGGTCAGCTGGGTTCCTCATAGTCACCCCTGACCTTTCCCCCTTCCTTACCCAGATATGTTCTTACCCATGTTTCTCTGATGTGCTCAGTCGACGAGCATCGCCATGGTAGTGGCATCTCGCAGGGAGGAGACTCCTCAGTGCTCTGACCCTGGTTGAGATCGCCAGCTGGACCGAATTCTTTGCATGTGAAGAGGCTTAGTTTGAGCACCCTCCACTGGTCTGAGCTCTAGCAGGAAGATAATGGTGCGAGAGTCATGGAAGACAATCCCTGGGACAGAAGCCCAATCTCGCCCATAGTGTCTGTGACATCCATGTCACACCCATAAGGGTAAATTGGAGATTTATACCTTCGTTTACTATGTTGACCCATATTTGTTTTACTAAATGATTTCTCTATAGTTCAAGTGAAAACAATCTTTGTTGATTCACGTTTTTATTCGAGGGCAAAATCATCTTTTTACAATTCGAATTTATGTATATAGCCAACAATGCTTTGAACTTGTAAAATTCATAAGAAATTATCTGCTTATCCAAATAGGGCACCTATATATATGTTTTTGAAATCAGAAAAATTCGACTGATTTAATGGGATAGGTTTTATGACCTGATTTCGAAGTTACAGTAGGGCCATTCTCTAAGTAAAGGTTTCAATGTAAATTATATTAATTTAATGCACACATATTATGACTAGGTTGAGACAACCTTGACCCTGTGCTTAGGATTTGTTATCAAATATCTAGGTCTGATCATAAGGTATGTACATCCTCTATTTTATTTTGGGCATTATTTGACTAAAACCTAATTTCTTTTAATGAGGCGTCTCTTGTAATATTGTCTCTTGGAAATCTAATATTCATGGGCATTTCTAATTCCTGATATAAATCTCTTTTACTGTTGTAATTATTAATTTGACATGTCATATGGGTCTTTAGGCCCCTCCAACCTTGTTGTCTTTTGTTTGATATTGACTAAAATGATAGTCTTGCCACTCTATTATAGCATGATGTATGTTTGACTAGATTATCTAGAATAGTGGTACTTATGTACAACCATACTTATATAGGGCGTGTGTATTCTGCCCGGGGTGTGCGTTTCCGCCCTTGTTTACTTTTAGGCCATGATCCTATGGTGTTATGGCCCTATTTTAGGTATATTTAGTCTACATTGTTATGCATGCAAATATTCGTTATTTTAATATGAATTTGTGAATGATTTTTATGGCAAGACACTCTTTTATTATCATGCTTGTAATCTGAAATTTAATATGCCTCATTTCTTTTATTACTTTTCTCTTGAACATGCCTAATTGCAAATAGCCCCCTTTTCTTGTGGGACCATCTCTTTTTGCACTTTTAACCTTATATAATGCCCAAAGTGTTTTATATATGTACATACTCAGCCCTTGGTTGATCTCTTTGTTGTTTCCTATGTTCTGGGTGATGTTCCCTTCCACCCAGGTTTAGGTACATTGGAAGACAAGAGCTAAAAAAGATCACTAACACGACATGAACTTAAGGATAGCTTGGAATGGCTGGGCTACCCTCTGCTACTGGCTTTAGTTGTACTTGGTTCAAGTTTTTGTAAAATCACCTATTACGGTGAGGATCAATTGTATAAATGAATTATGAAGTGACTTTGTAATAGTTTTGTTTTCGTTGCTTTATTATTACATGGCTCTTGTATTATATCATTTGAGTGGATCCCCTTTCGGGGTTCACTCTTTACAAAATGGTATCAGAGCCAAAAGCAGTCGGTAACTTGACTATTTCAAGTTATCCTATATTGTTCCTTATTGGTTATTTAGGTGTCCCATTAGAGGTAGTTGATGTACCTAATCTTGACTATTTCCAAGTAGGGTTTTAATCCCTACCTATTTTGGGGGTTTCCACTCCCCCAAACCACAGTGTGGTTGAGACTTAGCTTTTGAGAACCCCAGTTATCACATGAGACCTCTTTCATTGACATTGTTTAAGCATGCCTAACATACATCAACTTGGTTACCGAGCATGCATGAATGGAAAATACAAAATCCTAAATTAAGATTAGGATTAAGATTCCTTTGATGTTAAGTGTTATCCTAAACTAGATCAAATTTATTTATAGCATGCCTTGTCCTCAATGTGAGTATATTAGGATAGCTATGCCCTGATGCCATCCCCTCAAGGGCTAAATTCCACCCTCATTGGGGTTGTTATTCTTGTGTATTGGAATTGATTGATGGAGCTAAATGTTTTTGTAGGCATACTTAAATTGTCACCTCTCTCAGAGTACTTGGTTTACCTAGTGATTGAGATGGATATCTGGACTATATAGGTTACCTTATAATGTGAAGGGACTACAGTGGAGAAAACCCTAAATCACTATCTATCATATTGGGTAATCTCATGTTTCAATTAGTACTCGGGATTAGGTAGTGGGGTTATGATTAAGAATGAGGTGGGAAATGGTGGATGTTGTGTTTGGGTAGGTTTTGAATGATTATTGGCTATGAGCAATATACTCCCTTCTCTCTCTCATTGCTTGCATATTAGAGATTTATCATATGACCCTTTTAAGTGATAGGAGGATCCGACCTCTTTTGTAGAAGGAAGTGGTTATATGATAGTAATGTGTGTGTCAGGTTGTAGAAGGTGTCTGACTTGGTTCTCGGATCGATTTTGGCGCCAACTTTGCATCTTCATCGCCAATCCTTTATTGCTAAAACTTATTTTCATTATTAAATTATATGTACAAAATATTTATTTTTCTTTTTATGATCTCATCGATGATTTTCAGAACCAAGTCGCCACCACAAGTAAGTTGAGTAGTAGATAAGCTCTTTAGTGAAGTATCCTTGGTTGAAATTTTCAACCCTAATACCCTAGGTCTAAGACTGAATATATATATATATATATATATATATATATATATATATATAAGACCTAGCAGATCCACCCTTTTTCCCCTCTAGGCTATGCCCTAAGTTATAGTTTAAGCCTTTTAAGGGGTGGAGTTCCCATACGATCTAGTTAATAGCCATAATCAGGATTAATAACAGCTACAATAAGTAAAACTTGGATAACTCCTAGTAATAATGTCAAACATGTGTAGAGGCTACCAAACCGGGAATTCCAGAGGAGCCTTGCTAATCATACCATTCTACTTGTTACTTAGATGATTAAAATAGATCTTAAAATTTTATCTTGAGTTATCCTTAAAGGGTGTATTTAAACTAGATAGGGGTAAAAGTAAAATTTCACTTAAAGCTCAAATTAATATCCTATACCCCAGATCGCTAATAATTAGGTGGTGAGGATGACTATACAGTATAGGCTAGGGTGAACATACTCAGTATGATGGACTTTTTGAACATTTCCTTTGACCATGATAAATAGAAGTGATAGGGGATTGACTACACAGTAATCAAAACATGTCTTATGTAATGTGTAAAGTTAACTCATGAATGAGAAATCCAATAAGTTGCATACAACACACTATAGTGCTCGACTATGAATGAGAAAGGCTATTGAAAATGAAACCCTAAACTCACAACTCAACCCTAATATGCCTACTAAAATATAAGTGTTGTATTAGTCAGGTAACACATCATGTTTTGACCCCCTTGATAAAATCTATATATAAAATTTGATTTAAGTTATAACCCTAATACAAAAGGAAAACAAGACATATATGTGCGCCATACATAAAGTATCTATTATGAATAATTCTGATGATGACGTTTATGATGATGATGATGAGTGGGTGGTGATGATGTTGTTGTTGTTGATGATGATGATGTTGATGACGCTGAGGAGGAGTAGGTGATGATGTCAGCAATATTGATGATGATGATGATGATGATGATGATGATGGTGATGAGTAGATGATGATGATGATGATGTTGTTATTTTCATGATGATGGTGATAACAAGGAAAACTATGTGGATCATATTTAAAGAATGGCAAAACTATGATAACTTTGTAGGTAGCCCTAATGAATACGTACCGGTTGACACAAACCTAGGTCTTGATGTAACATCTCTAGACCAACATCTACCATAATCAGATTATGGATGCATGACACTTGGAGACATATAGCTTCACCTTGAGAGTAGACCATAAGTGTGACATGAATAGTATGTTATGACCCCCTACATTAAGTACACTAGAAATTTATAACTTTTTTAAAAGTATAACTTAGTATACCATACCACAACTGGATAGATTTTAGGGACGAAATCCTCTTTAAGGGGTGGAGTGTTATAACATACTCGATTCCAGAGACATAGACTAATTCCCCATTCTTCTAGACCCCTATTTGGTTATGCGGATATCTAATCTCTCTTTCCCCATTTTTTAGTTAACTACCTTTTAATATCTATATTTCACTGTGTTAACATATGCCAAACCATATTAGGATCTGATAACGCTATTTGAGTCTTTAGAATCACATGAACATGAAATATTAATATGTGATAACCCAAAAACTTGAAGTATGGGAATTTGTGGATACTAATATTAAACTACAGACTCAACCAATACTTATATCCTAGAATAAAAGTGGTATATTAGAGTGAGGAATGTGGATTTGATGTAAGAGGGTTCACCGTATTTTGCTCTTAGATTAAGCTAATAACCCTAATTGAGTGACTAATGTATCAGGGCTTAATGCAAACACAAATAGTCTCTTAATGCTAATCAAAGACCAAATTCGTGTTCCTCACACTCAAATTAGCTAACCTATATATTTTGAGCTTAAATGGATATCAAATACACCCCTAAAAGAAATATTAGAAAATAAGATATAAGTGTTGTTGATATTTGTTTTTTTTTTCAGATTTAATTGAGTGTCACACTCATTTTACCTAAGTACACTTCATTTAGATGTCACACTATCAGCCTCACGGATGCATTTACTGGGTCGGGCAACCGGGCAGGAGACTTTGTCTCCCACCTCCATTTCCTCCGCGCGTGCGTGGGATAGCTCGACTCAACATGGTGCTGCAAGTCGCTCTCTCTCCTCCGTCAACCATCACTTGCGATTTCTTCTCCATCAGATCTGTCTCCTTCTCGTGAATCCAATAAACCCTTACCCACTCTCTCTCTCTCACCCCATGTAGCAAACACCCAATTTCCCATCTCCTTTCTTCACTCCCGCCATTACCAGTGACCCTGAAACCCCACCTAATCAGTCGCCAAGAAGACTCAAACCACACAGAAAGCATCATCTCGCCCTCCTTCACCCTTCATACCAATCAATCGAAACTAAACCCCATGGTTTCTCTCTGCCAGACTGAGCTTCCCTCTCCCGCAATCTCCTCGCCGTCCCAGCAACTCGGGACATCTCAGTCAAATCCACCGTGAGGTAACCATCTAGGACTCACCTCCTTTCTTTCCATGCTTTCAGTTTCTCACGAGATGCTCCAGTTCGTCGGGTCGACTAGCACCGCCGTCCTCCCCTATTTCTGCCGCCACCCACTCAGTAGATTTTGGTTCTCGGTCGGCCTTCCTTGTTGGTTGTGCTCTTTGTGAACCTCGATGCGAGGTGCTCCACTACCAAACCATGGCCTTGCGGGTTGATGCCTTGGGTTGACTTTGTCCCAACCTCACCAGGCTCCATTTGTAGTTGTTTTTCCCCTTTGGAGCTGCCCTCAGTTGCGGCCACCATAGGATCGGAGCAACAGCTCCGCAGGTCCGGGGCAAAGCTGCGAGGTCAGCTGGGTTCCTCGTAGCCACCGATGACCTTTCCCCCTTCCTTACCCAGATATGTTCTTACCCACGTTTCTCGGATGTGCTCGGTCGACGAGCATCGCCATGGTAGTGGCATCTCGTAGGGAGGAGACTCCTCAATTCCCTGACCCTAGTTGAGATCACCAGCTGGACCAGATTCTTTGCCTATGAAGAGGCTTAGTTTGAGCACCCTCTACTGGTCTAAGGTCTAGTAGGAAGCTAATGGCACGAGAGTCAGGGAAGACAATCCCTGGGGAAGAAGCCCAATCTCGCCCATAGTGTCTGTGACATCCATGTCACACCCATAAGGGTAAATTGGAGATTTATACCTTTGTTTACTATGTTGACCCATATTTTTTTACTGAATGATTTCTCTATAGTTCAAGTGACAGCAATCTTTGTTGATTCGCATTTTTATTTGAGGGAAAAATCATCTTTTCACAATTCGAATTTCTGTATATAGCCAACAATGCTTTAAACTTGTAAAATTCATAAGAAATTATCCGCTTATTCAAATAGGGAATATATATGTTTTTGAAATCAGAAAAATTCGACTGATTTAATGGGATAGGTTTTATGACCTGATTTTGAAGTTATAGTAGGGCGATTCTCTAAGTAAAGGTTTCAATGTAAATTATATTAATTTAATGCACACATATTATGACTAGGTTGAGACAACCTTGACCCTGTGCTTAGGATTTGTTATCAAATATCTAGGTCTAATCATAAGGTATGTACATCCTCTATTTTATTTTGGGCATTATTTGACTAAAACCTAATTTCTTTTAATGAGGCATCTCTTGTAATATTGTCTCTTGGAAATCTAATATTCATGGGCATTTCTAATTCCTGATATAAATCTCTTTTACTGTTGTAATTATTAATTTGACATGTCATATGGGTCTTTAGGCCCCTCCTGCCTTGTTGTCTTTTGTTTGATATTGACTAAAATGATAGTCTTGCCACTCTATTATAGCATGCTGCGTGTTTGACTAGATTATCTAGAATAGTGGTACTTATGTACAACCATACTTATATAGGGCGTGCGTATTCTGCCCGGGGTGTGCGTTTCCACCCTTGTTTACTTTTAGGCCATGATCCTATAGTGTTATGGCCCTATTTTAGGTATATTTAGTCTACATTGTTATGCATGCAAATATTTGTTGTTTTAATATGAATCTGTGAATGATTGTTATGGCAAGACACTCTTTTATTATCATGCTTGTAATCTAAAATTTAATATACCTCATTTCTTTTGTTACTTTTCTATTGAACACACCTAATTGCAAATAGCCCCTGTTCTTGTGGGAACATCTCTTTTTGCACTTTTAACCCTATATAATGCCCAAAGTGTACATACTCAGCCCTTGGCTGACCTCTTTGTTGTTTCCTATGTTCTGGTGATGTTCCCTTCCACCCAGGTTTAGGTACATTGGAAGACAAGAGCTCAAAAAGATCACTAACATGACATGAACTTAAGGATAGCTTGGAATGGTTGGGCTACCCTCTACTACTGGCTTTAGTTGTACTTGGTTCAAGTTTTTGTAAAATCACCTATTACGGTGAGGAACAATTGTATAAATGAATTATGAAGTGACTCTGTAATAGTTTTGTTTCCGCTGCTTTATTATTACATGGCTCTTGTATTATATCATTTGAGTGGATCCCCTTTCGGGTTTCACTCTTTACAGCTTAAGTCAAATACATGTCAAGATTTTCTCTCAAGTCAAGTATATATGCTTACTTTTCAATTCGTATAACATGTATAGTGTCGCTTACTGATGTATGTCTCTATTTTTGCATGGTCGTGGGACAAGATGTCCCTAGATCAAGGAGCAAAAGAATTTGAAATGAGTGCTTCAAAGTAGAAGTTTCTAGGGGCTTAGCTTGGTGGGGTGCCATGCACACCGTAGAAGATCCTTATCAAGTTTCGAAAGAAGATTTATGCCATAGACTTGTTCTACCTTTCAACTAATAGATTTTAGTTCAAGGATGAGATAGTTTATAGTATAAGTTTTCACTTTCAAAGAACAATGTATGAATCTATATTTCCAATAATGTATGGTGTTTTATTTATCTCATTACTATGAATATCTTGTAAATAAGAGTTGCATTAAAAGTTTGAGACATATAGTCACCTAAACATAATCAAACACATAGTAAGACCAAGCATGCATACAAAGAGTACATATTTGATAAGCAAGTAAGATCCATGGTAGAATATGAACCCTATAAAAGAGGTGACAGAGGTCCTTTGTAATATCAATGATGATTTGAGATAGATTCATCAGTGGTGCACCTACATGTTGGTTTTAATAATGAGGTCTAGATAGTGTTTTACCATGAGATTGAGAATTTAAGATGACATTAGAAAGTAGTGTACATAGAATATGTAAATCCCTAAGGTGGGTGGTATGAGAAAATTTTGAGGACGAATTTAATTAAGGTGGGTAGAATTGTAGCATCCAAAATTTCAAATAATATAAGTATAAGGTATATTTTGCAAAATTTCAAGTGTAAAAATATAAAACATGGGCTCCAATGCTAATTACCCCAACTATTGAATTCTTCATATAGTATTGACATAGAAAGAAAATGGAAATATGTTTCCTTTATTTTATTTACAATTAAATGAGTCTAATATACATAAAAGGGAAAAGTAGCACTTTTCTCTCTCCATGAAAATTTCTCAAAAAGGCATAAGATGAATGTAATATGAATTTCTAGGAGAAAATTATTGTTTATCTCAAATTTGGACTCAAAGTCTCACAAAGGAAGGTGATTGCCATTTATTTAATCAATTAAATACATTAAAATTGAGTTTAATGACCTATATGGAAAGTATGGATAAAACTTGTGTCAAACCTAAATGTAATCATATAGCAAGGATCTAGACTCTTTGATTAGCATGTGATCCAAATTTGGGCTCATTTTGACTTCGTTTGACCCCTTAACTTCATTTGAAAAGATTCTATATATTTATTAATTTGAATGTTATTAAAAATACTCTGATATCTTTCCTAACCTATGGTTCCTAGACCAAAATATGTCATGCAGATCCCTGCTCCTTATCTTTTATCATGGGATCACTTTGGGCCATATGTTGAGAATCAAAGGGCTTCCCCCTTGTCCCCTACCTCTCACGGGATTCTGAGTCGTGGGTATCATGAGTCCCTTTCCCAGTCGGGACCTTGGCTTAGCACCCTCCTGATTCAGCCCTATTTTAGGGCTTCATCTTGTGTGATTTTGCATTTCAATTACATCTATACATGTTAGATTACATGTTATTTCCCTACATATTTGTGTAAAATGCACGTATGGACATTATTTGTATGTTTTTCAGGCATTTGGACCACGATTGATGGAAGAGAGAGAAGGAGTGATCCTAGGGTTTCTCTACTTGGATAGACCCAAAGTGAAGCATGATGCTCCCTCAACCTACCCCTAGTGGCCAAAGATCCATTGAAGCAAAGATATCTAAGAAAATCCAAAGAATCAAGTCAAAGTGTTGATCCAGAACCCAGCACAGTTGTGGTGACCATAGAACGGTCGTGCTAGGTCACTTGCAAATCAGCATAGTCATCCTCAATTGGCTTCTTCTACCTCTTTCTCCTTTCTTTTTGTATTTTCCATTTTCATAAGTAGTTAGGCCCCTTTTGGTGGGCTATTTGGAGTGTAAAATGTTACTTTGATGCCATGTTGGGGGAAAATGACATGTAAAATTTGTAATTCCATTTGCTAATGATTATGTTCTATTTCAGTCTCATTCTCCATGAATTGCTTGTTGGTTTGTGTGTGAAATCACTTAGGAATTTATAAAAATTGCTCATATGTGTGAATTTGGGATTTGCCCCTAGGTCCAATTCTTGGATCTGTAGGTTGCCTCCCATCTTCCTACATATTAATAAATATCCCTAAGCCTAAGTGAGAGATCTAAGTAGATAAATTAGGTGAATCTAGTGCAATTAGCATGGAGTCTTCTCAAGGCTAGAATGTGGGGGAATTGGGGTCCAAAACCCTAATTTCACCTCCCTATTACTACCCTCGGGTCCTAATTGCTCTAGGAATGTCTAATCTAGAAACCTAGACTTGATTAGACTCTAATTGAATTGAACCTAATCCCTAACCCAATCGAGCCTCACAAGGGTGGTAGGGAGTGTTAGGGACTAGTTCCCCTATACACAACCTAGCATATCCATGGTCAGTTAGTAGCTTAGGTTAATTCATTAGACTCTAGCTTGTTGTTTGGTTTGGATAATCTAAATGGAATCATAATGTTCATATGTCACCCCCAACTTAAGTGATAAGTACATCCCCTAAACATCCCACACCTTCCTTAATTGCTTTAAAACCCTAGTTTTCATCTTGCTTAGCTAGTGTTAGCTTAGTTAGCTCTTTTCTTGCTTAGATAGCTTTTTGCCCTGTTCTTGCTTTGTTTTTGCTAGCTTAGGTCTTTACTTGTTCTTTTGCTTCTCTCCTGCTTGATTTAGTGTAAATTGCTTTTTCATACCTAGCTTAGTCTTTTCTTGCTTAATTAGTCTTAATCTAGTCTATGGTTAACTTAGATTTCATTCTTGCCTTTAATTGCTTTCTTACTCACCTTAGATTTGCCCCTAGGTCCATTTCTTGGATCCCTAGGTTTCCTACCATCTTCCTACATCTTAATCAATATCCTTAAGCCTAAGTGAGAGATATTAGTAGCTAGATTAGTTGACTCTAGTGCAATTAGCATGGAGTCTTCTCAAGGCTAGAATGTGGGGGAATTGGGGTCCAAAACCCTAATTTCACCTCCTCGTTACTACCCTCGAGCCCTAATTGCCCTAGGAATGTCTAATATAGAAACCTAGACTTGATTAGACTCTAATTGAATTGAACCTAATCCCTAACCCAATCAAGCCTCACAAGGGTAGTAGGGAGTGTTGGGGACTAGTTCCCCTATACACGACCTAGCATATCCATGGCTAGTTAGTAGCTTAGGTTAATTCATTAGACTCTAGCTTATTATTTGGTTTGGATAATCTAAATGGAATCATAATGTTCATATGTCACCCCCCAACTTAAGTGATAAGTGCATCCCCTAAACATCCCACACCTTCCTTAATTGCTATAAAACCTTAGTTTTCATCTTGCTTAGCTAGTGTTAACTTAGTTAGCTCTTTTCTTGCTTAGATAGCTTTTTGCCCTGTTCTTGCTAGCTTAGGTCTTTACTTGTTCTTTTGATTCTCTCCTGCTTGACTTAGTATAAATTGCTTTTTCATACCTAGCTTAGTCTTTTCTTGCTTAATTAGTCTTAATCTAGTCTAGGGTTAACTTAGATTTCGTTCTTGCCTTTAATTGCTTTTTTGCTCATCTTAGTTTAACAATCAAAACAACCTTTAAACCCTTAAACCTAGTCTCCGCAGTAGGAACCTAGCAAATCTAACATACCTCTAGTACCCCCTTTTCTCCCTATGGATCGACCCTATACTTACCGCCCTCCTATACTACGAAGCAACCTCGTGCGCTTGCGGGTGTAGTGTATTATTTGTGCGAGTGTGTCGAGTTTAGGTCTTTATAAATTTGAAAGTTTAGTCCACCCATGTTGTAACGCTTGGGCCCACTTCCCAAGGCTCTGGCAGAGTTTCAGGAATGACGACTGGCCCCACAGACCACCACTAGCCTTAACTGCAGACTTTTTCCTCACTCACACACAAGCCAGGGTCAACTTCCCGACTGGTCACCCATCCTAGTACTACTCCAAGATGAACATGCTTAACTATGGAGTTCTTTAGTGATGGGCTCCCGGAAAAAGAGGTGCATCTTGGTGATATGGGTAGTCCAATCATTCCTCTTAAGATCATGTTATATGAGGCCTCAAATCCTGGGATGTTACAATCTTCCCCACTTAGACTCTTGACATCCTCGTCAAGGCTCAACTATATGGCCTCATAATCTGACCCCATTTCAGTACAGACCCGCAATGGCCCATGGATACCCAGCTCATGATCATGGAATACCAGCGCAAGGGTGGCTACGTCAACCATGGACAACCCTTTCCTACATGCCTGGACCACACGGCTCAAGACTAGCATGCCACATGCCCATGCAGGCCCCACCTACTGGAGGGGAATTGGCTCTGATACCATTTGTAACACCAGGGCCCACTGTCCAAGGTTCTAGCAGAGTTTCAGGAATGACAACTGGCCCCACAGACCACCACTAGCCTTAATTGTACATTTTTTCCTCACTCACGCGCAAGCACACAAGCCGGGGTCAACTTCCCGACTGGTTACCCATCCTAGTACTACTCCAAGCTGAGCACGCTTAACTACGAAGTTCTTTAGTGATGGGCTCCCGGAAAAGGAGGTGCACCATGGTGATATGGATAGTCCAATCATTTCTTTTAAGATCATGTTATCCAAGGCCTCAAATCTTAGGATGTTACACGTGTGCTCCAGTCAGTGGAGTTGCAACCATTCAAAGTCTCAATTGAGTGGTGTAATGCCATTAGCGGGGGCGCACCACCTCCCTCTCTCCATGCATCCCAAAAATAATCAAACTTAACAATGCCTCCTCCACCAAGATTCGAACCCAATGAGGCCTAGCTTTAGGGGACTCGTTCCCAAAGCACTCTTGGTCTATGCCATGACTCCACCTCTCCCCTGTTCAGACTCCTCCCTCAGATTGTAGTGTCCCCAAGACAATGCCTATAAAAGAAACCTTTCAAAAATGTTAAAAGACCCTAGGTGGACAACTTGCGAGCCCTAATTTGTATTCGATTCTCTGGCTTATAGATCTAGGACCTATCGTCGGTGACCTACAACTAGAGGTTGGTTTTGAATCCTCCACCACGTGTAGATGCTTGATTTGCGTCATTTTTCCCCTACCGACCTCCACGGTTGTCTAGCCATAGTTATTTTTGCACCCACCACAAGTAAGCATGTTCCTCATCCTTCTTCCTAGTTTCATTGGTGTTGTTCATGGTGAAAGGTGACCCTACCATCTCCTGTCGCCTCACAACCATATATAGGCATTATGTGTTTGGTTGGTGATGGGGGAGGCGCCCCTCTTCTCTATTTTCAAAGATAACTCAAAGATTTGGGCTATGCTCCAGGAATTTCAACTATTGTATCGGAGAAATATGTCAGATTTACAAGAAGAAATCACTATTTTTGTTTCACAATTTTGTCCTAGTCAATCTAATATAGGCATCAACCACTCATGGGTATTTTGGTCAAGCTATAGTCTTGGGACACACTTTAGTTTGGTGTGAGCTCTCAATTATATGGCCGCCTATGGATGGTCCACAACAGCACAAGCCTGCTCCACTGATGCTATCTTTTTTTCAAATTCTAATTGGTTAGTAGTTGTAACAATAATTAATGGGTTAGTCAGAAAAATATATATAAATAGTCATTGGAAAGGATTTTTTGAGTAGAACACGATTCAAGTGTTTTCAAATCCTAAATCATCCATCTTTGAATATATTTCTCTAACATACTTTAATTAGGGTTTAGGATGGTGTTTAAAGTGATGAATAATACAAATCATGTAATTTCATTAACTTAGGATTTGACCAAAATGAAAAGCACTAAGTTAGGATCTACTTTGCTCCACGTAAGTGAGTCATGCCACTATACATATGTAACTCGATTTAACTGTATGCTATGCATGATTTATGAATTATCTTTAAATTCAAGTCCAATGCTCAAATCATGTTCATCATATAAATTGCTTGATGATTGATATATCCAATGTCTTATGGTTATCATGTTCATTAACATTAGAGAATATGATTAATGATGAATGATGAATGGATTTAAAGCTTATGTTTAAAGAAGGATAAATCCCATCATGTTAAAGATTAAAGTTCAAGATTAAGTTCATGTTTATGATAATATTAATGTTAAGATAAATGGAATTGAATTCATTTTTATATGCTTCTCGAATCATGGACCTCAAGGGGTCGTTATGGGCATTCATGCCAATTATGGACTTTTATAGACAAATCATGGGCATTCATGCCAATTATGGTCTTTCCTAGCATTATGGACTTTCCTAGAAATCATGTGCTATTAAGTGGGTGTCATAGAGAGATGCATATATTTACTACTCAATTCTTCATGTTATAAGATTCATGTAATCAAGAATACTGAAGTCAAATACATGTCAATATTTTCTCTCAAGTCAAGTATATAAGCTTACTTCTTAGTTCTTATAAAAATGTATAGTTCCACTTACTAATGTATGTTTCTATTTTCACATGGCTATGAGACGAGATGTCCCTTTATCAAAGAGAAAATGAATTAGAAGTGGGTGCTTTAAGGTAGAAGTTTCCAGGGATTAGTGTGAAGACAATCCCAAACATCAGATAATAATGAATGCGGAAGAAAACATTAGCAGCGGATTAACAAAAATCACTAAAAATTTAAAACTTTTTATAAAGAGATCTAATTTCAGAAAACTCTTATAACAAGAACCAAAGTATTACATATACATTCTGGTTCACAAGTACATACCATGTACCATCTCTTCTCGAGGATTACATACAACAGCTGCTTTGCCAACTATACATGAGTAACATAAAACCTCGAGGCATTCAAGCCAAAATCTCATATCGACGATAAAAGCACTATCTACTAACTCTGAGGACCTGAGAGTACAGAGATGAAACATAGGACTCTCTACACAAAACATGACAGCTAGTGCCTCCACCTGAGATATCACTACTGTCCCTGATGCTGTTGCTGCTATCCTTTCCCTACAATAGGGTTTCTGCCTCTTCTTCTGCGTCTACCTAAAAAGTTGGATCCCACGGGGGTGAGACAATTGAAAATTGTCCCAGCGAGAGATATAACTCTCTGCCAGAAACATTATTATTGCAGATAAATAGTAATAAACTGAGCAGGAGTTCTTTTTATATTAACAACAATATTAATCATTATATGAACAAAATAGGATAATCTCCTTTCTTTAGGAGAACATTACATCTGCCCATGGTAGAATTGTACATCATCTATCTATTTTGCAAGGAATGTAAGGAAACATAAATATATCATCTATCAGCTAAACATGCATAAAAGAAATGTAACATCAACCAATGATTTTCGTATTAAATCCTTAAGCAAACATGCTATATGGCTGATTACATTTTACAAACACACATGCCCTGAGGAGATGAGGTATACCGTTCATACTCCAACCGACCATTGCGAAGTCAAAATTGGTATCATATAAGGTCAATGGAAGAGTCGACTGCCATGACCTCCCTTATCTCAGTCAGTACGAGATTCAATGCAGGACATCTCGTGTCTCTGCTATAACTTTTCAAGGTATACTGGCAACTTCACTATAGAGTTACAATGGCAGCTGTACTCTCTTCACAATCGAGAGATTTCATGTTTATCTCACATCGATCTGGTATTAATATTATTGGGAGATTCGTGATACATCCATTCCATTATCGGGGGATTAGTGATACATCCACCCTGAAATATATAATGAAGGATTGAGAGATCTAATGTTTATCTCACATCAATTCCTTCATTAGGGCATAAGGATATTTTTGCCCATCACCCCCACATATTCAAAAATATGCTTTCCGGGTTATGCCGCAGAGCAACCCATTTCATCATCCAGCAAATTCTGATATTGATGGTTATATGGCCAGGACACTACATGATAAGTTCCACTTGATTAATTAAGTGCATTACTGTATTCTTTTAGCATCAGTTGAGTTCTCAAACATTATTATGACAAATGCTACAAAGAAAAGTATAATTCATCTATCAAGTACTTTTTAAAACTTTATAAAACATCGGGATCTTAGTCCCTTGTCACATCATGGGCATTCTCATCCCTTAACATCTCATCATCATGATTATGGAATATGGGTACTCAAACCCTCAGTTCATCAAAGAATACTTGTTACCACTTATCAGGTAACTAATACCTTCAGGTCATCTGACCAAGGTAAACATGATGTTTATTTCACAAGCATCTCACATGGCTCTCAAAGCTCATTTAGTCTCTTGTTACCTCTTACTAGGCAACAATACATATAATGGCTCACAAGGTCCATAAATCATTTAAATAATTAACACATCATAGCTCATACCTGGCTATGCTCATCATCTCATGATTATCTGCATGATCATTACATAATAGGTATATCAATTACATATCAACACTATGCAATGTAAGAGTAGCATCACTATTCCCTTATTTAGGGTTAGGAATTTTCTTACATATCATCACCATTCATTATATTTAGGTTTTTCCATAATTAATCCTTTAGGTTATCAAGATCATATTATTAATGATCAAGCCCTAATTCATTGCTCCACACAGCTAGGAGCCAACATTTATAACATAAGTATTCAATCATGCTTATTTATTCTAATCACTTATCATTAAATGAATTATCAACACAAGA
The DNA here is from genome assembly GCA_963693085.1 of Alisma plantago-aquatica. Classification (NCBI taxonomy): domain Eukaryota; kingdom Viridiplantae; phylum Streptophyta; class Magnoliopsida; order Alismatales; family Alismataceae; genus Alisma; species Alisma plantago-aquatica. The sequence continues at coordinate 369,940,636 of OY856415.1, read as the reverse complement.
TATAAGTTCCTCTCTCAACTTTACCAGAATATGATTACATCATACTTTATTGATTTGGCTTAACCTTTTTCATAAGGCATGTTAGCCTACACTTATCAAAGTGCATTACATCTCAATGTAACAATTAACGTGACACACTTCATGTGTTACTCATCCCAGTATATTGGATTTAGAATGCATCAAGGTGTATCAATCTTGAGGTGCTGGACGTGATATCTATCATGTCTTGATGTATCACTTCCCTCATCACCTTTATCTTAAGTTCATCAATTTATCTTGTATTAGGGTATCCCCCATCCTAATACTTCATGTACTAGTTCATCACATTTATCATGTAATGTATTGGTCACAAGTCTCTTATTTGAAATATGCAACCATTGTCAAAGATATGGACTCATCTTGAGTTAAGGTATTATTGATATAAGATCATCCATTAACAACCACCTTAGGTGTTTCACTTATCAATATATTAGTCACTAACCCATTATTAGGGATAGAGTTTCCCATCTTTATCAATAAGAATTTACATAATATCACCCTATATTAGGGTTTCACATAACATCACCCTGCATTAGAATTTTACATATCATCATCCTATATCAGGGTTACACATAGCATTACCTGAAATTAGGGTTTATCAACTCATAACCCAAAGATAGGGTTATGGTTATCATCATTTGCCCAAGATTAGGGTTTCATGCATTATAACTCAAAATTAGGGTTTTACATGGCATCACCCTGGATCAGGATTTCACATCACATTACTGCATTAGGGTTTCTCATGGCATCACCCTTGATTAGGATTTCTCATGTCATCACCCTTGATTAGGGTTTCACATGTCATCACCCTTGATTAGGGTTTCTCATGTCATCACCCTTGATTAGGGTTTCACATGTCATCACCCTTGATTAGGGTTTCTCATGTCATCACCCTTGATTAGGGTTGCACATGTCATTATCTTGAATGAAGATTCATTATAACCTTTTCTCCCAATTAGGGTTTTTCATTATATTACCCTGAATTGGGATTTCTCATATCATTACCCTGGATTAGGGTTACACTATTACCCTAGATTAGGGTTACACTTAGCATTGCCCTATATTATGGTTAGGGCTCATCAACCTTCTCAATTAGGGTTTCATGATCTCTTTATCAAGGATCATACCCTAATTACATATTTTATTCATATTGAAAGTGTTGAGGCTTATCCATTACATGATTATTATACATGTATGAATTCCTCTCTCTCTCATCCTCTATAGGATGTTGATTAATTTCAAACTTGATTAGTTTAGGTCAACCCCTCATTTAAATACACACATTTAAGGTTAACATAGTGTTTGAAATATTACTTCCATAAGCATCAAAGGTTAACACTTCAAAGGGTACTAATCACCCTAGTACATTAAAGGTACGACCATTGTAATTACCTTTGATAAACATCATTACCAATCATAGGGTTAAATGGTCTTTCATAGCTTTGAGACTATTAGGTCTCCAAATGGTTTTAACACTTGAACCTTCAAACAGTTTTGACCTCCTTGACCTTCAAACGATCTTGGAGCCACTTGACCTTCAAACGGTCTTGAAGACCATATGACCTTAAATGGTCTTGGTTCAATTGTAACTCAAATCAACCCATTCGGTCTTGAAACCGAATCAACCCATTCGGTCTTGAGACTGATTTCATCCATTCGGTCTTGAAACCGAATGCTCATCAATTGTTTTGAAACCGAATGGACAAATTGGGGTTTCCTCCAATCAATCAATTTATTTCAGGGTTTGTTTTATTGAATCACACATTAATTGGACCGTTGAAAGTACATCAAATCATAGTCCTTGTATCTTCAACCATCCATCACAACCCTTGATCTCCAAACGGTCAACACATCCATACAGTCAACCTTTCAAACAGTTTTGAAAATGTTTCAACATCAAACAGTCAACTCCTCCCAAACGGTCAACACCTCCATACGGTCAACACATCCATACGGTCAACACCTCCATACGGTCAACACTTCCATATGGTCAACCTATTCAAACGGTTTGAAATCGTTTCAACATCAATTAGAGTTTTGAACCCAATTGAATTAGGGTTTGAAATTACGGGACCATCAATTGTTGAATCATTTTTATCTTAATCATTTGTAGCCATTGGATCTTCATCCCATCGTAACATCACTTGACCAAAAACGGTCTTGAGCCCCTTTTGACCTCAAACAGTCTTGAGACCGTTTGATCACCAAAAAGAAAAACCATATGCATATGTTCTATATTGAGGTGTGTGCTTAAGATGACATCATAATTTTCAAGCTTGAAACCTTTGAACTCAGTTGTGATTCTTGTGGTGATTTCAACAACTAATAAAAAGGAAATCAAGATAGAAGAAAGGTTCAACATTTAATGAACAAATTGCAAGCAATAATGACATTTAAGGGTTCAAGTTATATAACCCGCTTTCAAAGCTGAATCCAAGCTTCAAGCTTCACGTCCTCAATGGTGAATGAAGCTCTCTCAACTATCCAAGGCCCATTCTCGAGTCTTTGAGTGAAAAGAATGGCCAAGGTTGAAGATTGAGTGAAGAAAAGAAGAAATTAAGCATTAAATTTCGATTTCCACCATGAAATCAAGGTTGAAGTTGACTATGGAGCTTACCTAAAGGTTGGGGCACGTTCTCCTGTTGCTCCTAAGATCCCTTGTGCACGACCAAAGCAAGGAAAGAAAAAGGGATAAAAAAGGCCTTTCATGTGGGTTGAAAATGGGATGTATATAAGGAAATTTCAATGAGAGAGAAAGTGATAACTAATTCCTTCAACTCCCAAAATTGGTGCCACATACTCCCCTCCATACCTTGAATACGAAGCCATCTTACCCACCTTGTAATTCCTCTTCATTATCCATGAATTAAAAGAAAACAAATTTAGCACCTTAACCATTATAATAATAATATCCAAAATTGAGTGGATATTACTTTTTCTTTAACTAATGTGAGTGGACTCTCCACTCACTTTAGATATTTCGTTTCCTTTGCAAGGAACAAGGACTTTCACACTTGTGCAAATTCAACCATCTCATTTTTGGTTGAAGGGCACTTCCATTAATATGTTTATTTTTGCATTAAATTGAATTAGGGTTTCAATTATGCTTAAATCTTGATTATTTTAATATCAAGATTCTCTCTCCTCCAAAGTGATTCAAATGAGACGCTCCTCTCATTTTCTTTTCTCTAAATGTTGACAAGAAACATTAGGGACTCTCTAAAGGTGGTATTTTGCATATTGAACCCTAGGTTTTCGGTAAATTGCACATTACACCAAAACTAGGTTATAATGCACAAACATTGCTTAACAAGCTCTTTCTTGGTCCTCAGGCTCGTGGTAGCCATACCTCTGCATCATTTTCACTCTTATGATGTTTCAACACTTGAGGAACATTTTATCATGTAATATTTGCAAGTTAACCCCTCAACTTGGGTAATTTGCACTTTAGTCCAAAACAAGTAAAACATTGTTTCAACATTATTCAAAAAGGACTAACATTGAAACATAAGTTCCTCTTGAGCCTTAATTACTTTTAATAAGATAAGGGTAAGCATATAAATGACTTACTTAAGCAAAACCTCTAGGGTTAAGCCTTAACCCAGGTCAGGGATGTTACAATTATAAACCCCTAACAAGGATTTCGTCCCCAAAATCTCATGTAAAGGGAGACAAATATTATTTATCCATCACATCATCAGGTCTTCACATAAACTCTTAATGTCATGGAGATACCATAGAAATTTGATCAACACAAAGTTCTTTCACACAAGGTTATCATAGAATCGGTTACACAGGACACATACTCCACTGTCCTTTTCATTATTGACTGTAGAGTCAATTCTGTGTCAACTATTACTTTTCTTAGTTGGAGAAACATTATTCATACCTTATTTAACTCAGGTGTCAAACCTCACTGATTTTTCACTTTTCTCAACTTACAACTTTATGTGACATGATTCTTGATTCTGGGGAGTCTCCCATACTCCTCATTTAGTTTGGTATTTCACTTTCAAAGAAAGACCAGGGTTGTGTTCTGTCACCCTCTTGAGACTACAAATATCATCATACGTCTGTTGTGCCATCCAATCTACTGACACAACACTAAACTTTCTTACTGCTTGTACCAAATATATCATTAGTTGTACATACTCTTTTCATAAGAGGAGGTTACCTATCAATTAGTGCATCCTTATCAATGTTATGTTTATGCGGAGCATAAATCCCTAACATGCGATGTTCATATTATTTTATGTAACTGGACTGATTTCACAACTGGCCAGTCCAGGTAACCAACATAAGTTATCTAATTAGGAGTTAGGCTTTTTCTTTTCCATACCACCTGAGATTTCTTAGATACCAGAATTTTTTACTTTGGTATCCATCACATGTGTCAAAAACACATCACATCCTCATTATTTCCATTTCTCTGTTGTTATTACCAAAGTTACACATATAAAGGGATTTTTCTTTCATCTTTGGAACATTATTTATTACACATATCTTTATCTTGGAGCCAAAGTCCAAGGTGATGTGATACTTTTCTAAGTATCCATCATTGGATTATTTCTAATCCATGCACATCAAGTGTCATAGTACTCACTTGATTGCCATATCCCTAAAAGGAGAGAACACAAAGAAACATATTCCTCTTATCACCCCATCATCCCCCAGGGTTGCTTATCAAAGAGAAGGGATTATCATCTCCTCTAATTATAATATGAATCTTTCAACTGTTCATGAATTATTTACTCTGGTTTCATCCTAGGTTCCTTGCCACTAGCATAGGAATTATAAGGATGATTACATGTCATTATTCCTTTCTTTTTTTTGTCTAACATGTTCATGAACATTTCATGGTTTTATCACATCCCTCATTTCCACATCATGGGAAAAGATATTTACCATTCACATGGACTTTATCAAACAAGGATCATCTCCCTTGTTCTTATTCTCTTATCATGAGGATTATACTTTTTACTTCCTCATACACACAAACTGACCTGAGATCATCTCAGATTCCATTCTAATACACTTAGGATGTGATACACATGTCCATACCATATTTACAGTTTCATTATACTCACTAGATTGTTTTAGAATGACTACTTGATCTGAGTAATCAGAAAGATAACAATCTAAGAGTTTCATACTTGTCCTATATCCAATAAATATATACATGGCCAGGGTATACAAGTACTGAGATTAGGTAGTATGCACTTTATTTACTATCATGTTCCTCACTTTTCATATCATTATAAACACAAGATTTAACATTCCTGGATTTTCTTCGGGCATCACTTCTATATCTCATCCTTTTTCACATAAGGAAGAGAAATTATAAAGCATTTAAAGGAATACTGAGTAAAATGTAAGTTCTCATTTTCTTTGTGTCTTTATAGGACTAGTCAAAGGAAACTCATTAACAACTACTTTCTTATAGTTAACACATAGAATTATGAAATGACATATCAGAATGATACTGTTTCATCTGACCTGTCTCATCTCGTGGTTTGTTTACTGCCTCAGGCTGATTCTTTTCATAGAATCTTATCGTTGCCTGATGTTGACTTTGAGCTTTATTATTTAATACAGTTGATCCTGCCTGGGACGTTTGTCCACGTCCTCGAATGCCACTAGAAAAATGTTTCCTCTGATGACCTTGATGTCTCTGCCTCGATGGTTGAGTTACCATTGTATTTCCAACTAGATAGTTCCTTGCTAGATGTCCTACCTGTCTACACTGGTGACATGTTCTATTCTCTTGATATGGTCTAAAAGTTCCTTTACCCTTTCCAGGTAGCCCTTTCCCTAGTGCACTAGACCTTGGTTGTATCGGGGGTACCAAAAACTTCCCCGTTTTGGAACTACTAGGCCTCTGATCCTAATTTTGGATAGGCCTTTTCTTAATTCTTTCCTCATTATACTTTCTTGGACAGTCTTTTCTGATATGTCCAGGCTGCCTACACTTATGGAAAATCCTGATTTCAAGTTGTAACCTATTCCTTTCATCATTATTCATTGCTCCAACATGCTAATGTTGAGCAAGAATCCTATTGGAATCTAAAACTTCATCATTGGGGGCTGGTAATCTAGGTTGTATTGCTAACATATGGTCCACTATACGCATTATTTCAGTCCTAACCTGCCCAACAGTGATATTAAAAGAAGGATTCCTTATCATTGTTGGATCATCTTGGGGGTTCTCAAGTAGTCTTTCTTCTCTCGCCTGATTCCTTGCACCTTCTGTTGGTGCAACATTGCTGCTCTCAGTAGAATGTTCTTCGTGTGATCTAGACATCTTTAAGTTCCTCCTCTCCTATATGAGTAGAAGACACTATCAAACAAACTAGAAGACACTAAAACAGACTCAACAACCTTAGTCCTATGTCTCTGTAGACTCAGCGAACCTAGAGCTCTGATACCACTAAATTGTGACGACAATCCCAAACATCGGATAATAATGAATGCGGAAGAAAACATTGGCAACGGATTAACAAAAATCACTAAAAATTTAAAACTTTTTACAAAGAGATCCAATTTTAGAAAACTCTTATAACAAGAACCAAAGTATTACATATACATTCTGGTTCACAAGTACATACCATGTACCATCTCTTCTCGAGGATTACATACAACAGTTGATTTGCCAACTATACATGAGTAACATAAAACCTCGAGGCATTCAAGCCAAAATCTCAGATCGACGATAAAAACACTATCTACTGACTCCGAGGACCTGAGAGTACAGAGATGACACATAGGACTCTCTACACAAAACATGACAGCCAGTGCCTCCACCTGAGATATCACTATTGTCCCTAATGCTGCTACTACTGTCCTTTCCCTGCAATAGGGTTTCTGCCTCTTCTTCTGTGTCTACCAAAAAAGTTGGATCCCACGGGGGTGAGACAATTGAAAATTATCCCAGCGAGAGATATAACACTCTTCCAGAAACATTATTATTGCAGATAAATAGTAATAAACTGAGCAAGATGTCTATTTGTATTAACAACAATATTAATCATTGTATGAACATAATAGGATAATCTCCTTTCTTAAGGAGAACATTGCATCTGCCCATGGTAGAATTGTACATCATCTATATATTTGGCAAGGAAAGTAAGGAAACATAAATATATCATCTATCAGCTAAAGATGCATAAAAGAAATGTAACATCAGCCAATGATTTTCGTATTAAATCCTTAAGCAAACATGCTATATGACTCATTACATTTTACAAACACACTTATGCCCTGAGGAGATGAGGTATACCGCTCATACTCCAACCGACCATTGTGAAGTCGAAATCAGTGCCATACAAGGTCAATGGAAGAGCTGACTGCCATGACCTCCCTTATCTCGGTCAGTACGAGATTCAATGTAGGACATCTTGTGTCTCTGCTAAATAGCTTTCCAGGGTATACTGACAACTTCACTATAGAGTTATAGTGGCGGCTGTACTCTCTTCGCAATCGATAGATTTCATGTTTATCTCACATCGATCTGGTATTAATATTATCAAGAGATTTGTGATACATCCATCTCGTTATCGAGGGATTAGTGATACATCCACCCCGACATATATAATGAAGGATTGAGAGATCTAATGTTTATCTCACATCAATTCCTTCATTAGGGCGTAAGGATATTTTCGCCCATCACCCCCACATATTCAAAAATATACATTCTGGGTTATGCCGCGGAGCAACCCGTTTCACCATCCAGCAAATTCTGACACTGATGGTTATATGGCCATGGTACTATATGATAAGGTTCCACTTGATTAATTAAGTGCATTACTATATTCTTTTAGCATCATTCGAGTTCTCAAACATTATTATGACAAATGCTACAAAGAAAAGTATAATTCATCTATCAAGTACTTTTCAAAACTTTATAAAACATTGGGATCTTAGTCCTCTATCACATCATGGGCATTCTCATCCCTTAACATCTCATCATCATGATTATGGAATATGGGTATTCAAACCCTCAGTTCATCAAAGAACACTTGTTACCACTTATCAGGTAACTAATACCTTCAGGTCATCTGACCAAGGTACACATGATATTTATTACACAAGCATCTCACATGGCTCTCAAATCCCATTTAGTCTCTTGTTACCTCATACTAGGCAACAATACATATAATGGCTCACAAGGCCCATAAATCATTTAAATAATTAACACATCATAACTCATACTTGGCTATGCTCATCATCTCATGATTACCTACATGATCATTACATAACATGTATATCAATTACATATCAACACTATGCAATGTAAGAGTTGCATCACTATTCCCTTATTTAGGGTTAGGATTTTTCTTACATATCATCGCCATTCATTAGATTTAGGGTTATCCATAATTAACCCTTTAGGTTATCAAGATCATATTATTAATGATCAAGCCCTAATTCATTGCTCCACATAGCTAGGAGCCAACATTGATAACATAAGTATTCAATCATGCTTATATATTCTCATCACTTATCATTAAATGAATTATCAACACAGGATATAAGTTCCTCTCTCAACTTTACTAGAATATGATTACATCATACTTTATTGATTTGGCTTAACCTTTTTCATAAGGCATGTTCGCCTACACTTATCAAAGTGCATTACATCTCAATGTAACAATTGACATGACACACTTCATGTGTTACTCATTCAAGTATATTGGATTTAGAATGCATCAAGGTGTATCAATCTTGAGGTGCTGGACGTGATATCTATCATGTCTTGATGTATCACTTCCCTCATCACCTTTATCTTAAGTTCATCAATTTATCTTGTATTAGGGTGTCTCCCATCCTAATACTTCATGTACCAATTCATCACATTTATCCTATAATGTATTGGTCACAAGTCTCTTATTTGAAATATGCAACCATTGTCAAAGATATGGACTCATCTCGAGTTAAGGTACTATTGATATAAGGTCATCCATTAACAACCACCTTAGGTGTTTCACTTATCAATATATTAGTCAATAATCCATTATTAGGGATAGGGTTTCCCATCTTTATCAATTGGCATTTACATAATATCACCCTATATTAGGGTTTCACATAACATCACCCTGCATTAGAATTTTACATATCATCATCCTAAATCAGGGTTACACATAGCATTACCTAAAATTAGGGTTTATCAACTCATAACCCAAAGTTAGGGTTATGGTTATCATCATTTGCCCAAGATTAGGGTTTCATGCATTATAACCTAAAATTAGGGCTTTACATGGCATCACCCTAGATCAGGATTTCACATCACATTACTGCATTAGGGTTTCTCATGGCATCACCCTTGATTATGATGTCTCATGTCATCACCCTTGATTAGGGTTTCACATGTCATCACCCTTGATTAGGGTTTCTCATGTCATCACCCTTGATTAGGGTTTCACATGTCATCACCCTTGATTAGGGTTTTTCATGTCATCACCCTTGATTAGGGTTGCACATGTCATTATCTTGAATTAAGATTCATTATAACCTTCTCTCCAAATTAGGGTTTTTCATTATATTACCCTGAATTAGGATTTATCATATCATTACCCTGGATTAGGGTTACACTATTACCCTAGATTAGGGTTACACTTAGCATTTCCCTATATTAGGGTTAGGGCCCATCAACCTCCTCAATTAGGGTTTCATGATCTCTTTATCAAGGATCATACCCTAATTACATATTTTATTCATATTGAAAGTGTTGAGGCTGATCCATTACATTATTATTATACATGTATGAATTCCTCTCTCTCTCATCCTCTATAGGATGTTGATTAATTTCAAACTTGATTAGTTTAGGTCAACCACTCATTTAAATACACACATTTAGGGTTAACATAGTGTTTGAAATATTTCTTCCATAAGCATCAAAGGTTAACCCTTCAAAGGGTACTAATCACCCTAGTACCTTAAAGGTACGGCCATTGTAATTACCTTTGATAAACATCATTAACAATCATAGGGTTAATTGGTCTTTCATAGCTTTGAGACTATTAGGTCTCCAAATGGTTTTAACACTTTTGAACCTTCAAACGGTTTTGACCTCCTTGACCTTCAAACGGTCTTGGAGCCACTTGACCTTCAAACGGTCTTGAAGACCGTTTGACCTTAAACTGTCTTGGTTTAATTGTAACTCAAATCAACCCATTCGGTCTTGAGACTGAATCAACCCATTTGATCTTGAGATTGATTTCATCCATTCGGTCTTGAAATCGAATGCTCATCAATTGTTTTGAAACCAAATGGACAAATTAGGGTTTCCTCCAATCAATCAATTGATTTTAGGGTTTGTTTTATTGAATCACACATTAATCGGACCATTGAAAGTACATCAAATCATAGTCCTTGTATCTTCAACCATCCATCACAACCCTTGATCTCCAAACGGTCAACACATCCATATGGTCAACCTATTCAAACGGTTTTGAAACCGTTTCAACATCAAATGGTCAGCTCCTCCCAAACGGTCAACACCTCGATACGGTCAACACATCCATACGGTCAAAACCTCCATACGGTCAACACTTCCATACGGTCAACCTATTCAAACGGTTTGAAACCGTTTCAACATCAATTAGAGTTTTGAACCCAATTGAAATAGGGTTTGAAATTAAGGGACCATCAATTGTTGAATCCTTTTTATCTTAATCATTTGTAGCCATTGGATCTTAATCCCATTGTAACATCACTTGACCACAAATGGTCTTGAGCCCCTTTTGACCGCAAACGGTCTTGAGACCGTTTGCCCTTAAACGGTCTTGAGACCATTTGGTGTTAAAAGGTCTTGAGACCGTTTGATCACCAAAAAGCAAAACTATATGCATATGTTCTATATTGAGGTGTGTTCTTAATATGACATCATCATCTCCAAGCTTGAAACCTTCAAACTCAGTTGTGATTCTTGTGGTGATTTCAACAACTAATAAAAAAGAAATCAAGATAGAAGAAAGGTTCAACATTTAATGAACAAATTGCAAGTAATAATGACATTTAAGGGTTCAAGTTATATAACCCGCCTTCAAAGATGAATCCAAGCTTTAAGATTCACGTCCTAAATGGTGAATGAAGCTCTCTCAACTATCCAAGGCCCGTTCTCAAGTCTTTGAGTGAAAAGAATGGCTAAGGTTGAAGATTGAGTGAAGAAAAGAAGAAATTAAGCATTGAATTTCGATTTCCACCATGAAATCAAGGTTGAAGTTGACTATGGAGCTTACCTACAGGTTGTGGAATGTTCTCCTATTTCTCCTAAGCTCCCTTGTGCACGGCCAAAGCAAGGAAAGAAAAAGGGATACAAAAAGCCTTTCATGTGGGTTGAAAATGGGATGTATACAAGGGAATTTCAATGAGAGAGAAAGTGATAATTAATTCCTTCAACTCCCAAAATTGGTGCCACATACTCCCCTACATCCCTTTCATATGAATCCATATTATCCACCTTGTAATTCCTATTCATTATCCATGAATTAAAAGAAAACAAATTTAGCACCTTAACCATTATAATAATAATATCCAAAATTGAGTGGATATTACTTTTTCTTTAACTAATGTGAGTGGACTCTCCACTCACTTTAGATATTTCGTTGCCTTTACAAGGAACAAGGACGTTCACACTTGTTCACATTCAACCATCTCATTTTTGGTTGAAGGTCACTTCCATTAATATATTTATTTTTGCATTAAATTGAATTAAGGTTTCAGTTATGATTAAATCTTGATTATTTTAATATCAAGATTCTCTCTCCTCCAAAGTGATTCAAATGAGACGCCCCTCTCATTTTATTTTCTCTAAATGTTTCCAAGAAACATTAGGGACTCTCTAAAGGTGGTATTTTGCATATTGAACCCTAGGTTTTGGGTAAATTGCACATTACACCAAAACTAGGTTTTAATGCACAAACATTGCTTAACAAGCTCTTTCTTGGTACTCAGGCTCGTGGCAGCCATACCTCTGCATCATTTCACTCTTATGATGTTTCAACACTTGAGGAACATTTTATCATGTAATATTTGCAAGTTAACCCCTCAACTTGGGTAATTTGCACTTTAGTCCAAAACAAGTAAAACATTGTTTCAACATTATTAAAAAAGGACTAAAATTGAAACATAAGTTCCTCTTAAGCCTTAATTACTTTTCATAAGATAAGAGCAAGCATATAATGACTTAATTAAGCAAAACCTCTAGGGTTAAGCCTTAACCCAGGCTAGGGATGTTACAATTAGCTTGGTGGGGTGCCATCTAGATCTTTATCAAGTTTCCAAAGAAGATTTATGCCATAGATTTGTTCTACCTTTCATGTATTGGATTTTAGTTCAAGGATGAGATAGTTTAAAGTGTTAGTTTTCAATTTCAAAGAACAATATATGAATCTATATTTCCAATTAATGTGTGGTGTTTCATTTATCTTATTGCTATACATATCATGTTTTGTAATGTTCCTCAAAGCCAAGTGACCCATGTTATGGACAACATAGGGTTTGCTTCCGCTGTCATATATGTACTTGGAGGGGTGTTACATCTAACGTGCTTGTAGGAGGAGTTGTAACACTTCTACATTTTTGGCCAATAACGTCGATGCCTGTAGGTTCCATTTTTCCAAATAAGCGACCTTATGTGTCTACAAAAAATGTGGGCACCACTTAAGACCTCTTGGGTCAGTTTTCTAAAAATAACCGACCTTGTAGTGTACCTCTATAGGGTTGGTTTTCCAAATAACCGACCTTATATGTCTATAAAAAATCTGGGCACCACTTAAGATCACTTGGGTCAGTTTTCTTAAAATAACTGACCTTGTAGTGTATCTCTATAGGGTCAATTTTCATAAAATACGTGACCTTATAGACAATGGGATAAGAAAACCCATTACAGTTTCCCACGGTAAAAATTTGCTCAATTTTGGCTTCACACCTCGATCTATAGGGTCGATTTTTCCAAATAACTGACCTTATATGTCTTCAAAAAATGCGGACACCATTTAAGACCTCTTGAGTCAGTTTTCTTAAAAAACTGACTTTACAAGACCTCTGAGAGTACTTTCTTGATCTATAGGGTTGGTTTTTTCCTTATAACCGACCTTATAGGGATTCTCGGTCGAATTTTTTTTCGACCGAGTTGAATTTTGAATTCATTTTCTTTTCGTGCATGTAGAAGCACCTCTAGGGTCAGTTTTTTCCTTTTAACTGACCCTATAGGCCCCCTCGGTCGACAAAATTGTCGACCGAATATAATTTTGGATCCAGTTTGCCTTCGCGCATGTATAAGCACCTCTAGGGTCAGTTTTATTCTTTTAACCGACCCTAGAGGTCCCCTCAGTCGACGAATTTCTCGACCGAGGTTCTCTCGGTCGACAACATTCTCGACCGAGTTTGAGTTTGGGTGTTTAGGGTTTTGGATCCAGATTTCCTTCGTGCGTGTATAAGTACCTCTTGGGTCAGTTTTTTCCTTTTAACGGACCTTGTAGGTCCCTTGGTCGACAAAATTGTCGACCAAATTGAATTTTGGATCTAGTTTGTCTTCACACATGTATAAGCACCTCTACAGTCAGATTTTTCCATTTAACTAACCTTGTAGGTCCCCTCTGTCGACAAAATTGTTGATCGAATATAATTTTGGATCCAGTTTGCCTTTGCGCGTGTATACACACCTCTAGGGTCGGTTTTATTCTTTTAACTGACCCTAGAGGTCCCCTCAGTCAATGAATTTCTCGACTGAGGTTCTCTCAGTCGATGACATTCTCGACCGAGTTTGAGTTTGGATGTTTAGGGTTTTGGATCCAGATTTCCTTTGTATGTGTATAAGTACCTCTAGGGTCGGTTTTTTCCTTTTAACCGACCTTGTAGGTCCCTTAGTCGACAATTTTGTCGACCGAATTGAATTTTGGATCTAGTTTGCCTTCGCACATGTATAAGCACCTCTAGGGTCAGATTTTTCTATTTAACCGACCCTAGAGATCCCCTCGGTCGACGAATTTCTTGACCGAGGTTCTCTTGGTTGACGAAATTGTCGACCGAGTTTGAGTTTGGGTGTTTAGGGTTTTGGATCCAGATTTCCTTCGTGTGTATATAAGTACCTCTAGGATTGGTTTTTTCCTTTTAACTGACCTTGTAGGTCCCTCGGTCCACAAAATTGTCGACTAAATTGAATTTTGGATCCAGTTTGCCTGTGCGTATGTATAAGCACCTCTAGGGTCAGATTTTTCCATTTAACCGACCCTAGAGGTTCCCTCGGTCGACGAAGTTCTCGACTGAGGTTCTCTTAGTCGATGAAATTCTCGACCGAGTTTGAGTTTGGGTGTTTTTAATTTACCCGACATGGACACCACTTATCTCTTAGACCGCTTTTTTTTTAACCGACCCTACAGGTCGGGTCCGGGGCTTGAAGTGGCCGAGACATACTTATTTCTCTCCCGCGAGACCTACTTTTTCTTTCTCTCCCGCGCTGAGACCTACTTCTTTCTCTCCCACGAGACCTACTTCTTCTTTCTCTCCTGTGCCGCTGAGACCTCCTTCTTCTTTCTCTCCCGTGCCGCCAAAGCTTTCTCTCCCGTTGCCATTGTCATCGTTCGAGAGAAGAGGAGCTTGGAGTGGAGCACTGTGCCTCCAAAGCTTTCTCTCTCGTTGCCATTTTCGTCGTCCGAGAGAAGAGGAGCTCAGAGTGGAGCTTGAAGTGGCTGACACCAAAGTGGAGTTCAAAGTTGCTTTTGTCATGGTCGCAAAGGTAAGACTTTCCATTTATATAGGTCTATCTATGCCCTCCGTGGTACCGCCGCCACGACCAAGGTAGCCTCCAGGTCCACTCTCGATCGAGAATTCGTCGACCAAGAGTCCACCTGCACGCGGCGTCCAGGTCCACTCTCGGTCGAGAATTCGTCGACCGAGAGTGGACCTGGACGCCGCGTGTAGGTGGACTCTCGGTTGACGAATTCATCGATCGAGAGTGGACCTGCGCACATTTATCATGACAGTTATATTGTTTTTTCATTTTATATGATTGGTAACCCAACCAATAATAAAAACATATATTTTTTCATATGTAATCATTATATAAATTCTAAAAATTAATATGAGATTAGACATGTGTACTCCTAGATTGACACTTTAGGGTTTATAGATGAGATCATCAATGCATGATGTTTAACTTAATATATAAATATGACAATAATACATTTATGCATGCATCAACTTAGAAACCCGTTCAAAATTTACTCATTAGGAGTAAATTTTGGATAGTCCCTGGTCTGGGACTGTTTTTGGATATTTAATCTCACTTAGGATGTAACTATATAATGTATGTTTAGTTTTGAAGAAAATTTTAGTAGTATTTCCTCATTTGTTCTCTGGGTACATATGTGGGTGGTTATTTTCCATTTACATCGATGTACTTAGAGAACTTAGGGGAAATACTGCTGAAATTTTCTTCAAAACTAAACATACATTATACAGTTAGATTAAATATTCAAAAATGGGATAGGTGGTACACTTTAGTATAAAAGTAATTAACTTCCTATCAATAAAAACTTACAGCTTATAGTATCAATATTAAACACTTAGTTTTATAATTAGTTTTAATGTGATATAGAAAATGGATCGAAGTTGGATGCCTATAAAGAACCGTTGCAGTCCAGAGTTTGCCAAAGGTCTTGATGAATTTATCAGATTTGCTGAGGAACATAGGAAACTACCTACATATAGGCTATATTGTCCATGTAGAAATTGTGGTAACAATTTGAAAGTTGTTACTGCTGAGGAAATTAAGAATCATGTCATATGCAATGGGATCATACAAGGTTATAATGAATGGTATTGGCATGGAGAGAAATTTAATTATGGATAAGAAAATTTTGATACTAATAGTTGTGGCATAGAAGATATAGATAATGATGATAATGTCAATGATGAACCGATTCAGGATGACCCGATTCAGGATGATATGGTTGATGAGATGCTACGTAGTTGTCGAGACAATGTCATTGATCCACCTTCTTTATTTGCAAACATTGTCCATGATGTTGAAAAACCATTATATAAGGGTTGTACTAAGTTCACGAGGTTGAGTGATGTGATGCGATTATATACTCTTAAAGCTCAAAACCGGTGGAGCGATAAGAGTTTCACTTCACTGTTGTCTTTGTTAAAGGAAATTCTTCTTGAAGGCAATGAGCTTCCAATTTCAACATATCAAGCAAAGAAAATAATGTGCCCAATGGGAATGGAGGCTAAGAAGATTCATGCATGTCCAAATGATTGTGTGTTATTTCAGAAGGACTATAGTAATTTGATAAATTGTCCAAAATGTGGTGCGTCAAGGTATAAGACCACAAATTCAGCTAAGGCTAAAAATGGCTCTCCTGCCAAGGTGATGTGATATCTACCAATAATACCACGATTTCAATGCTTATTTGCTAATACAGAAGATGCAAAAAATTTGTCTTGGCATGGGGAGTTAAAGGCCAATGATGATGGGATCCTACGACATGCATTTGATTCACCACAATGGAAGAAAATTGATTTATTATACCCTCAATTTGGTAAAGAACTAAGAAACTTAAGACTTGGACTATGTACAGATGGAATGAATCCCTATAGTACATTAAGCAGCCAACATAGCACGTGTCCTGTTATGATTGTTATATACAATCTTCCTCCTTAGTTGTGTATGAAAAATAAGTATGTCATGTTGTCAATATTGATATCAGGGCCCAAGCAACCTGGAAATGATATTGATGTTTACCTTCAACATCTAATTGATGACCTAATGAAACTATGGGAAGAAGGTGTTATGACATATGATGCTTCACGTAAAGAGATCTTTAGTTTGCGTGCTATGTTGTTTTGCACGATTAATGACTTTCCAACTTATGGAAATTTGTCTAGATATAGCATAAAAGGATACAAAGCATGCCCTATTTGTGAGGAAAATACTGATTCAATCCGACTGAAACATGGTGGTAAAATTGTATATCTTGGTCATCGAAGATTTCTCCCACCAGTGCATCCTTATCGAAGGCAACACAAAACCTTTAATGGGTCAACTGAGGAACGAAGTGCTCCTAAACCTATACCAGGAAATATTGTATATGATCGGATAAAACATATTGTTAATGAATTTGGAAAGAGTTCAAGTAGGTGTACTCTCGCATGTGACAAATCTCTATACAAGAAGAGGTCAATATTCTGGAATCTTTCTTATTGGAGATCTTTGGCAATTAGACACTGCATTGATGTCATGCATGTTGAAAAAAATGTTTGTGATAGCATCATTGGTACGCTATTGAACATACCGAGAAAGACTAAAGACGACATCAAATATATAAAAGATTTAGAATTAATGGGTATAAGAAAAGAATTATCAATGGAGATTAGGGGTAACCACACATATTTACCACCAGCTTGTTACACTTTATCAAAGCAGGAGAAAAAGACTTTCTATGAGTGCTTGTATAATATTAAGGTTCCACAAATATACTCTTCTAATATTCGTAGATTGGTATCAAAGAAGGATCTGAAGTTGATAGGTCTCAAATCTCACGATTGTCACACCTTAATGTAACAAATTTTACCTGTGGCTATTCGATCTATATTTCCGAAGCATGTAAGGTTTGCAATCACAAGACTCTATTTCTTCTTCAATGAAATATGCAACAAAGTGATACATCCTGATACTCTCAATAAATTATAGAAAGATGTAATTGTTACCATGTGTCAGCTTGAAATGTAATTTCCTCCTTCATTTTTTGATATCATGGTTCATCTTGTAGTATATATTACAAGGGAGGTGAAGATGTTGGGACCAATTTTCTTACACTGGATGTATCCATTTGAACGCTACATGAGTGTTTTTAAAGGTGATGTTCGGAATCGTTATCGTCCTGAAGGGAGTATTATTGAGGGTTATGTGGCTAGGGAGGTGATGGACTTTTGTAATGATTTTTTGAATTGCAATGAAACTTCTAGCGATCTAAAAAATTCCCATCATACTGAATCTTATTGTGGTAAAGGAACTCTGGGAGGACGAGTGAAAGGAATCAATCGTGAGTTGTGGGAACAAGCACATTTGTATATTTTACACAACATCGATGAAGTTAGTAGATACATCACAGAACACAATGATCTTATCAAGAGAAATCATCCGCGATCCAGTTCAATGTGGCTTGCAAGAGAGCATAATCAAACATTTATTAGGTGCTTTGAAGAGAAAGTCTTTAATCAACTATCTGAATCACCAAATAATGTTGCTGAGAACATAAAATGGCTCTCCTTTAAGCCAAAAATGGATGTCATGTCATATGAAGGTTATGACATAAATGAATTTTCATACTACACAAAGCGTCAAGATGAAAGTAGTGTAGTTCAAAATAGTGGGGTCACTGTTCAAGCTTGTTCGTTGTATTTTTCTAGTGCCAAAGATAAAAGACCACGCGAAGCTGAGATGTCATATTACGACGTCATTGAGGACATATGGGAATTGGACTATACAAATTTTAGAGTTCCTATCTTTAGGTGTAATTGGGTCGACAACAACAAAGGAGTTTTAGTGGATGAGTTGGGTTTCAAATTGGTTAATTTTGAAAAGATTGGTGAGAAAGATGAGCCATTTATCATGGCAGACCAAGCAAAACAAGTATTCTATATTAATGACCCGACAAATAAAAATTGGTCTATCGTTCTTCATGGAAAAGGTAGTTTAATGTAGATCCTATAAATGAAGAAGAATAATACAAAAAGTATGACGATTCCAGCCCATTCTCAGTTGGTTTTCCAAGTGTAAATGTTGAAGATAACACCGATGAATACTATAAATGTCAAGACCATGTTGAAGGAATTTTACTTGACTAACAACTCAACCAATACTAGAGGCATGTATTCTTTAAATTATTTATTTTATTATCATTCAAGCACATAATCTTATAAATATACATCATATATCATTCAACCACTTGTGCTTTTATTATCACTTATGTTTCTTTTATCATGTATACTTGTAGGTTCTAAAATGGCAAGTGAAGATGAACATTCTGAGCATGAGCACCATGAGGATGGTAGTGGTGATGCTAAGAAAAGTAGAGGTCCCACACTGATGCGTAGGCTGCAGGAGCTCAGGGCCAAAGGGGAGAAATTGGCAGTCCAGTTTGATGTCACAGGAGCACCTATTGGGGAACATGTTAGTGCTTTCAAGCATTATGTAGGGGCGACCGCGCGTAGTAAGGTGCCAATAGATATAGAAAATTGGCATGATATTTCTAATGCCTTAAAAGACCTCATATGGAAAGATATATCTATGAGTGGAAGTAATATTATTTTAATATGTTTTTGTTTATTGATTCTAATTTAGTTTTTCATCTATGGAAACATATCCTTTTTAAGACAACAATATTGCTTCTTTTGCATGTATATGATTTTTTTCCATATAAATGAAAAAGATCACAAGAAAAAATTGCTACAACGTTGTGGTGTACGATGGAGGGCTTTTAAGACATATCTCAAAAGGGAATTTATAGATAATCCTAAACAAAAGAAGAAAGCAACAGATATGTATATTTTTATAGATCCTGAGGTGTGGGAAAGATTTTTTGTAGCTAGGAACATAGAATAGTTTCAAGTAATAAAGATTGTGATGTATTGTATGAATCTTTAATTTTATACGATTAAGGAGGTGAATCTTTTTATATATGTTTGCCAAGTCTAAATTGCAATACCTCATTTTAAATGATCAGGCTATTCACGAGGCCCAAAAGGAAAGACGGGCCAAAAATGTGCATGACCATCGCTTGGGGCCCGATGGTTATGCCTTCCGCCGCCAACTACAAGAGAAGCAACTCTCTTCTGGAGAAGAGTCTAGTACAACTCAAGCTGAGTGTCCACCCCGACACTTGCAGTGGATTGATGCTAGACAGAATTGAGCATGTGAAATTGTTAACCCTACAACTAAGGAGGTGGCACAAAAGATGGTAGGTTTATCCCAACTAAGTAAAGAGTAACTCCCACAAACTTAGATTTATTTATATCTAATTGATATTGTGATTTAATATTTTTATTAACTATGAATAGATTGATCTCCGCGAGCAAAGGAAGGAAGGAAAGTTCATCCCAACTGGCCACATGGATGAACTACCAGTTGCTCTTAGTACAAAGGAGCATCCTGGCCGTGTTAGGGGATTAGGAGCTGGCATAGGATTCAAGTCTTATTTTGGCCATTCACAATCTAAAAGAGGTCGTGCAGGAGGTCTTACACAAGAGGAGGTTGAAACATTAGTAGGACAGAAAAGTAAAAGAAATAATGTCTTCATTTCAGCCTATTCAACCTTGTCAACCTATTCATATTGTGTGTCTCTCAAGTGATGAGGTACAAGCCCATGATCTAGTTGTAGAAGGTCATGGGAGCATTCCCAATGACCCACCACAAGAATCTGCATTAAGTTTTTGTTCTATATGTTGTGTTATTAGTATGATATATATATGATATATATATTTGTAATAGGTATCTGGTTTACTGCTTCGTATATAACTTATATTATTTCAATTCTAGGTTGGTATGAAATGTAAACTTGCAGTGGTGGTTTCAGAATATAATGTTGTGGCATCGAGCAAGGTATACAACCTTGGTGGTACATTGCATTACCAACAAATTACTGATGACATTTGTCGTGTGTCCATCCATCTTGTGTATGACAGAATGGGGGACAAACCACTACCCATACCTGATCCTGAATATAGTACAGTTGAAGAAGTTGAGGGTGCTATGGTGGGTTGGCCTAGACACTTGGTTATCAATGACAAGGTATACCTTTATTCTATCATATTTTTCATATTTGACTGCATATATGAACTCGTGTAATATAAGTATGTAATTTAATTAACAGGTTTGCAAACCAAAAAGTAAAAATTCTACTAGTCGTCCTCCTATGCCCAAGACATCTTTTATTCCAAAATCCACATTCGATGAGTTGGGAAGTAAATGTAAATGTTTGTGTCGATACTTAGCCAACCAAAGCTCTGGATTACAAATGTTGATCAATTTAACAGAAGATGCAACTAGGAGGGACTTTGACAGTTATATTTTTCTTGATGAGATTATAGAGTTGTTCTGATATGATTGGCTGAATACTTCGATAATAGAAGTATGGATAAGGTAAGGATCTATCAATATATAAAATTCCAATACATATTTTAGCTTATTTTTGTATATGGAAATAATTACAAATGTTTTACATCCATTTATATACCGAGACCACAAACTTTGATATAAGAAATGTTGAATTCTTAGTTACTTCAATCACTAGTCAAGTGGCGACACATATTGAGGATGTGAATGAGTACTTCTCTATTACATTTAAATATTTTTCTAGTGCGGGGAAGGAAATTATCCTAATTCCTTTTAACATCCAATAAGTATTATTATTCAATATAATTTTCATAATGAATAAAATTATTAATTTTAATGTTTTTTTATTCTTACTCAGAGCTAGACATTGGGAATTAGTGGTAATTGTCCCAAAATTGATGACTCTTTATTATCTTGACCCAATGGGTAAAACAATAAGGGGTCACAAACTAAAATTGCCAGCTATGGAGTAAGCATAAATTTAGTCAATGCTTCAACATGATATTTCTATTTAGAATTTCTATTTTACCAACTATCGTTTAATTGATAGGGGTATAAAGGCTTTTCGTGAAGCTAGAGGACAAATACCCACAAAATTAAAGACATTGACTTCGAAAAATGTCAAGGTAGCTACTTTGACAACTGCTTAGTCTTATATGTATTGATTCTCAACTCTTACATGTCAACTCTTATTGTCTTATCTCAACTCCTATTTATAGTAGTTTACTAACATTAAGTATAATTCATTATTTGTAGTGTCCTATATAAAATAATGACTGGGCTTGTGGCTACTATGTAATGAAATATATGCAAGCTATTATCAAACAAGCATCACATGACATTCAAACTATAGATCAGGTAATAAAGAATAACATCATAAATTTACAAGTGATTGTAGTCATTTTGTAAAATATTAGCATGTGCATTTTCTGTTATAAATCTTTACAACTCAGCCTTACACACCTGAGGACTTAAATGAATTCCGAGAAGAGTGGTCAGATTCTTTTCTAAATGAAGTCAATATATCATTGGATTGAATATGTCAGCTCCATTTATGTATGTGGTTTTGGAACTCTTTCATATTTACTTTTATATATGGCATTTAATATCATCTCAGACCTTGCAATCTATCATTTTGTAAATTATGATGTGATTATGTGTAACTCAACTGAATATATGAATCATTTTTGTTATGAATGTGTGGTTTGGAATGGTGACGATTGATCATCAATGCTCCCCTCTCCCAAAATATATGAATCTTCTTGTTCTTCTGTTCTGTTTCTATTTCTGCATTTTTTAAAAAAAAATTGTAACTTCTAGCGTCGGTTTTTTTAAATAACCGACCTAGAGGTCTGGTTATCAAGCTCAATATGTAGACCTTCTAGTGTCAGTTTATTAAATAACTGACTTAATAAGTCCTCTATAAGGTCAGTTTTTTTAGGAAAACCGACGCTAGTAGGTCAACAAATTGAGCTCCAGACCCTCTAAGGTCGGTTATTTATAAAAAAACCGACCCTAAAGATTGAATAACTGATTGTAGACACTCTCTCGGTCGACAATTTAGTCGACCAGAAACCTATCGGTCGATAATTTTGTCGACCGAAGGTCTCTCGGTCGACAAATTTATCGACCAAATAAATCTCTGATGCTTCAGACAATACTTTCTTGGTCGACAATTTTCTCAATCGAAATAATCTCAGTCGAAATATTTCTCAACCAAGATAGTTTATAGGGTCGACTTTTTTTGGAATAACTGACCTTACAAGCTCTTTTTTCTCATTTGAAATAATCTCAGTTGAAATATTTCTCGATCGAGACAGTTTACAGGGTCAGATTTTTTGAAATAACTGACCTTATAAGCTCTTCTTTTCTCGCTTGGGTCAGATTTTTTACAACCTCTTGGGTCAGTGTTTTCTCTGTAAGGTTGATTTTCTTTAGTCAAGAAAACTGACGCTATAGAGAAAATTCTATAGCGACGACCACTTAGGGGTCGGTTATAAAGTGACACTATAGGCTTAAAAAAATCAACGCTACAGACCATTCCTGTACTAGTGTAAGGATATGAAGACCCAAATTCTCTTTGAATGTAAGATGAGTCATCTGATTTGCCACTATGTTCCCTTCCCTGTATATATGGTTAAATTTATCCACCCAATCTCATTTCTTTAGATTAAAGATAGTTAGTAAAAGAGCTTGCCATCATTATGGAGGAGGGGGTACACTCACAAATAGCATCAATAACTATTTTAGAATCAGATTCCAGGATAACCCTACGATGGGCCAGATCCCACATGAGGAGGAGGCCTTGTAGAATTCTCCAAATTTCAATCTTTATACTGGAGTAGGATACAATATTGAACTTGAACCCACCCATCCACTTGAAATCACTATCCCTGATGACACCAACAATAGTGGCATGACTGATTATTTTATAGACTCCATCACAATTTACCTTGACCTAGGATGAGGGAGGAGGATCTCAACCAATCATAACCAACTCTTTAGTAGTAAGGTGCTTCATAAAGTTTTTGATCCTGATACTTTTTGTCATATCGATAACTCTGCTAAAATTGCTCTTTTGGATTGCATTGTGTCGATAGGGAAATCATCAAACACAAGGTAGTTCCTATTAGTCCATATACACCATATAGTGACTCCAAACATACAAGACCATTTATCATCTTTTGAGTTCAAACTAGAAATAAGCCAGTTTTAAAAATTATAATTAAAGAACTTGGGTTCATGTCCTTCAGCTCCCAACTCCTTCCAAATCGCCCTTGGGAACTATACAGTCCCTGATGAGGTGATTACAAGTTTTAGAGTACTTAAGGCAGATCGAGCAAGTATACAGATCTGAAAGGCCTCTTATTTTACTCCCCACATTCATGAGAATCTTATCATGAAAGAGAGTCCATAGAAAGACTTTGATTCTTTTAGGTCCTTTCCACCGTAAGATAGTCTCCCAAGCATTGGAGGTTATAATAGAATCATTCCTTGTCTGAATATCTTTATAGGTCAATTTGATATTGAATATCCCATTGAATTAGCTACCTAGTAGAGCTCATCCTCTGGTCCGTCAAAGGTAGGAGGTTTAACAACATCAATTTTAAGCAGGGCCAATTTAGGAAGGTATTCACTTATCACTTCCCACTACCATCCACCTTCATCAAATGCATAATCCTTAATTTTCAATCTTGTCTCAACTATAGAGATTTCTTTGTTACTTATATCAGCTAGCACTTAAACTTCATCCACCCAGGGATCACACCAAAAAGATATTTGGTTCCTTTTGCTTTCATTCTAACAAATGCCTCTGAATAGTAGGGGTCTCATTTTGCGCATAGCACGTCATAGGGAGGAGCCCCCTGCCTTGGAATTTGAAAAGATCCCATGTGAAGGGTATACATAACAAGATTTATTAATCTTTGAGGGATACATATATCGAGTAGACTATCCTTGATGAAATCCCAACTCAGTTTATTATAGGCCTTTTCCAGGTCCACCTTAATATCCATGAGCCACTTTTGTTGTTTCTTTTTCCTCATAGTGTCTATGACTTCTTGGACAATAATAATATTGTGAGAAATCTATCGCTCATGGATAAAAACAGGTTGAGATTCATTGACTAAAGAAGATGAGATATCAGTAATCTTGTTGGTGATGATCTTAGTAATAATCTTACATGCAACATTTTAAAGACTAATGGGATGGAGATGGTTATCGTTGAGAGGATTCTCAATTTTGGGAATAAAAACAATAACATCTCTATCCATCTATTTGCTAATCTCTCCTTTTGAAGAAAAAAATATATATATACCTAAAAATTGAGTGGCCAACTGCGTCCCATTGAGATTGAAAGAAACAAGCAAGAATCCCATCAAGTCCATGAGCCTTAATCTTACCCATATTGAAGACAATTTCCTTTCCATCCTTCATGATAGGCTGATCTTCAAGATTTTTTCTTTCCAAATCATTCATCTTGTAGAATTTGTCACGAGTGGGAAAATCAAAATACAACAAGGGTTGTGGATCTCTAAAGACATTAGAGAAATGATTAGTAACTAGATTTAAAACTTTGTTAGGTTCCTCACACCAACTTCCATCACTTCTTTGTAGAGAGTGAATTCTTTTCCTTCTTTTGACCATATCTATGGCGTATTATGATCTCCCAATTATATCTAATCAATTCTAGATTTCTGAGCCCAATAAATTTCTACCTAGTTCAGTGGGTTCTCGAACTCAACTTGAAGGTTGGTTTCTAGCTTGTCCAAGGTTTCAAAGAAATGATATTCAAGGCTCTTCTGAACTTTCTCAATCTTGTTCTTGAGAACATTCTTCCTATGAAAAATATTACCAAAAGTACTTTTGTTCCATTTGTTAACATCAACAGAAAAATACTTTAAGCCTTCCTCCTAGTCTTGATCAGATCTCCACCTATCCTTAGCAAATCGGTTGAGCCCATTGTGTTGAATCCATGCAGCCTGGAAAGTGATGTGAGGAGAAGAACTCCCTATTTGTTATTTGTTTATTATCATTCCATTATTGTTGGATTAGAAGAGAGAGAAATAGTCATTAATTATCTGTTAAATTAGAACATTAAATATTAGTCAACCACATTTGTGGAAAAGTAAGAAAAAAGAAAAAAAGAGGCACCACACACTAAAAATTCATCGGGCAAGTAGTTGGACAGTGTGGGCTTGATGAATTCTGCCTCACAACTAACTTTTAATTAATCCTATAAATTAAGGAAGTGGGATCCTTTCAGATTCATCTTTGATGTAGTTAACGTGCAACCCACACACATGTTATAAGATTTTAATGGATAGAAAAATTCCATTACAGTGTCGTATCCAATAAAACAAACGTGGCCTATAAGTGACATATGAAACATTGTTTGTTATATTGTTAAGATAAAACACCACACAACTTATTTAACCAAAAAAATTCCAGATAATGTGTTGTGTATCAGTTGTGGATGTCTATTTCCCATGAAAACCTCTAACAGATTCTTTGACACATTTAGTGATATTTATGTATAGGATTAATATACTTTGTACAAATACTAAAAGATTACTTACCTATGTACCAAACAACATACATTTTACCATCAAATTTATTTGTCGTTTCTTCAAACAACAATTGTCTCACACAAAGTTAACATGTCATTAGTTAGTTTGTCTATGACATCTAAACTTATTACAACGGCATCAAAAACACATCCTTAGTTTCATATTACATGCCCACACTCGTAGTCCACATGACACTCATGGTGCTATCATTCAGATTCATATGTTACTTGTTAATTATGTTGATAAAATTAACATGTGCTTGTATGTTTATTATCTATGATATGAAATTTTTGTAAAATAAGTAAAGCCAAGTTGAGGTAAATAACAAACAAAATTTACCAAAAACCAAATCCACATTGTGGGGGAGGGGAATCACTAATATAGAGGAAATGTCCAAATCTTTTATATGAAATGTCCACTTATTTGGCAGGGAGCAGTTTCAGTTTATTGTGTTTAAATGTTTACTTTTGAGTCATATTTTTTACTCGGTTAGGTGAATTGGTATCTAATTGATTGATTTCCATCTACTTTTGATTTCATTTTTAAATGCAAACTCGTAGAGTTGACTACACTCGATTTGATTGCAGTCGGTTGCATATGCCCTTTTCCCATTTTCACACACATTTTTAGTTGTATCTACCAAGTGATATTAGTCATCAATATACACATGTAGGTGTTGTTTCACCTCACTAGATGAAATATTGTCGATTGTAGTGTAGTTTCCTTATATTCACTTTACAAATAGGAGTAGTATTGAATTCATGATGAACCTTCCCAATATAGAAATGAAGTAGTGCAAAATATATGTTTCTATATAAACTAGTTTCCAAATTATTAAATCTCATAAGAGGACAACTTATCAAAGTGGCTTGTGTTATGTTTAAATCCTTACATAAATATAGTGGATGTGCCATTCCCATCAATACTTTAATGAAAAGGAAGATTGTGGTCTTTTATGGAGTCATGTGAGAGGAGAAAACAAATCACTAGGTAAGTTTGGATAGAGGGTCTTCTAGGAAGGGGGTCTCGGTTTGTAGAGGCTTGGAAAACTATATTGTAATACCCAAATACATGTACTTAGATTAACCATAATTTTTCTTATTCTCATTTTAATCAATAATTGGTTTAATTTTCTTTTCCCAAATTAAAATGATATTAGGAGTTCTAGGGGTCTATAAATATAGTGTTTTAGTTAACTACCCTTTGGTATGAGATTTTACTATAAATGAACTAGTTAAGTTCAAATGAGTGGGTTAGAATGAAAATTCATCACTTGGTATGATTTAAGTTTTCAAGTAAGGGCTCTAGGATCTTCCTAGTCTTATATATATAGAATAGTGATAGAAAAATAAATTGTTGCTCCAACTTGATAAATGGTGCCATAGTCATATTAATTGATGACTTTTGCTCAAAATAGTTTACTAATGGTATTCAAAAGTCAAATTTGACAAGATAATTGAGTTCATCATGCCTTATGTATATTTTTTTTCAATATTCATTTCAGTTGGACTTGATTTACACACACATACCAAATAAATTACGTAAGAAAAGAGTTTGAAATGCCCTAAGCTGTCCATTATCTGACTTAGCATATTCAAATTCCTATAAATTTGTAGTTATGTCTATAGGATATATGGGCTCAAGAGGGAGGTGAAGTTTTCAAAACTAAAACTAGACTTTTTGCACCTTAAGTTATATCCAAAAATAAGAAATACAAGCATTATAACAAAAGAGGGAGAGATTGGCCAATTCACAAGATGAAGGCAGACAATTTAGAGTGCTTCCAACTCTTAAATAGATAGCTTCAATACTTAGAGAGGTAAAACTATAGGATTTGTAACCCTTGAGTACCATCTTATATCCAATTGATAAGAACATACACCAAGTGACTAGGGATGAGCATCGAGTTGGGCTAGCCGAATCCAACCCGCGACCAGCCGACATAACGTGATCCAAACCCGAATCTGATTTATAATATGGGTGAGCTAGGACAAAATTTAAACCCATATTTTATTTGAGACAGGTATAGAATGAGGTAAACCTAGGCTCAAAAACCTTAATGCCCAAATTATATTTTATGTGCATTGTATATGTACACATGTATGTTTGTCTCGAAGGAAAAATATACAAATTTCTTGATGCAATATGTTGTATGTATCCAACCAATGGCAACATGGATAATTTGTAATCAATAAAGATATTAGTAAATTGATACTAGTAACATGATTAATGAATCGATACTAGTGGGGTAACCATCATTGGCATGGATAGACATACCTAGTTTCTTTGTTTTGATCTCATTATGTCATTCAAATGGAACCTTTTATTGTTTAGCTATGTATAATGTAAATACTGAATAAAATATGGAATACACACTTTGATTTGTAATATATAACACTAAAAAAAGTCACACCATTATCTCATTAAAGAAAAATAAAGAAGTAAATAACTCTGTGCATAGTAGATTTTGCTCATTTTTTTTTCTCATATGCCCACATGTAGGAGAAAATGATCTTTTACCCTTCCAACACCCATCTCATTGTATATACATATAGGATGAGGAAGCAAAAATCCACAACATTGTAGATTTCACTAATTTTTTAAGTTTCATACATTCACATGTATGAGAAAATGAATTGTTGCTCTTTCAATATCCATTTCATTGCTATAGGGGATCACACAAATAAGGTCTACATATTTTGGCTGCATAGATCACAAAGTATATATATATATATATATATATATATATATATATATATAAAGGTTGATCACAAAGTATATATCATACTAATTTAGCTTTCATGTTAGCAAGTCAGATCTAGCAAAATTTGGTATGCTCATTCAATGTTATATGGGCAAACCTGAACCCGGCCTGAAACCCAACATACTTATATGGGTCAGGTACGTGTTGACATTTTCAATTTATCCGGGCCCAAACCCAGCCCGCGACCCACTTTAAAATGTGTGTTTGGATTTAGGACAGATAAAACCCAATATAACCCGGCCCGATGCTCATCCCTATAAGTGACCTTCCATTCTAGGTCAAGGATAACTAGGTTCCCTTTTCAGGACAAGAAAGCCAACTACCTATAAAAGGACTTACCTTTCATTACCTAGGGCCACTTCACCTTTACCTTCCTTTGCTAATGGAGAAATTCAAATTGTCTTCTTCTGGTATAGAGAGATTGGAAGAAGGAGGAGAGATTTATAAATGAAAAGTAGGTACAAATCTCTTACAAAAATCATATTCACACTAATTATTTTAGTAAGTGATCAAGATCTAGGAGCAATTAGGATATCTAGAGGCACTTTCTATCAATTGTAGTATAGGAGCATATAAGATCTTGGGAAGCTCCATATAGGTTGTATTTATAGTTGAAAATGCATATTAGCCGGTAGACTTAGTTAGGACAATTTGTAGTCATTTTTAGGGGGTTGATGGAATGTCCAAGTGATATATATCCACTTTGCAACCCCCTTGTGATGGCTATATGTGTACTTTACAAAAACAACAACTATTGTATTGTCGTCTATGGCTTGTGTTTTAAATCTTGATCTATGGCACTAACAGGTGAATCATAAAGAGGTCAAGAAGTTGAGTTTCACCCCTTGAAATCTGAACTAATGGCCCTCATTGGGCTTTTGGATTTTTTCTCATCAACTAAGTATATCAAGGACAAACTTGTCTAGTGTATAAAATTGGGATGTCCTTCACAGTGATTTCGATCTCATTTCTAGCATAGGGACTCCACCAATGGACCTTAATAGTTTGGAAGATTCTAGTTATCTTACATTTAAAAGGATATGTTTTAATTAACTATATATCTTGTTTGAGGTTAATTAAAATTAATGCATTATTACAAATGATTGGCATCACATTCTACCAACAAATCTATCTATTATTCAACTTTAAACTTTGAGCTTCTATGACTTCATTAACTTCAAATCAAGGTTTCCAAATTTGAGCAATTAAAATTTCTAACAATGTGAAATGATATAAATATAAGTGTTATACAGAAAGGAATGTAATGGTAAATCCATATCAAAATATGGTTGATGTAAACATGGAGTAAATATTCTTCCCCTTTTTAAAGATGACAAACCGTTCCCAGTTATATTGGAAGATAAGAGTTGAAATCTTTTTACATTTAAAATTTAGGGGGTTTGGCATTCAATTAGCAAGATTCCCCTCAATTCATACTTACCAAACTGCTTCATTAGTCTTCAAAAAGGCAACCCAAGAACTAGTAAGATATGTGTCTTAAACACAAGTGATATTCTACAAAAATCTTGTTCATTCACAAACATTCACTAAGACATGTGTTTGAGATCCATTTAAATTGAAGTAGGTATTCTACCCTTCTGTCATATTAGAAAGTGGTGCTGTGAGGGTATACAGGCTTAAAAAGGTCATGTCCAAGTAACATATCTAATAATGTAAAAGTAATTGAACAAACCATGACGCCATTTCCTTAAGTCAAACATCAAGCATGCACAAGAATGACTAAAACTCCAAATCAATTTTAACAATTGTTTAAGTAAACATACAAGATAAAATTGAACATGTGAAAGTATATTATCATACAACATACATAAAGATAAAAAATCAAGTAAATAATCACATAATACAAGTGTCCTACATAATTCGTGACAATCTCATAAAATACAATATCTAGGGTGCTCTAGGACTTAGGCCTAATATTTTCATAAGGATCATAGTCTTCATCACCCCTTTCACTGCAAGGAGTTGTATCTCTTTAAGAAGAGTCATTTGCATCACCATCATATTCTATTAGCATGCCAGAATGATCATGTGTATGAATAGTGTGTGCACTCTCTTCACCCTCTTCTTCATTTTCATCTTCTTATTTTCTCTAACAACGTCATCAATATTCATCTCAACATCATCATAGGTACAACTGGATGGCTACATCTCATGAATCTAAGGTTGGGTGTAAGGAGTGGACCCAAGAGTGGATCCACTCCCTACTAAAATTTCATGAATAAAACCATCTAATCCATACACACTAAAAAGGTGTGTTGCAATAGGTGTACTTTTTTCATTTCTTAACGATATACAAAAAGACCAAAGTATAGTAGTGTAATAATAAATTATGACTATATTCATTTATAAAGTGTGCATAATATTCTACCACTTGGGATTGACATGAAAGCAAATATTATGATCTAAGTAGAGATATATATAAACTATCCCAACTCTATCTTCAAAGAGTCAGCTCCTTAAGCCAGGTCCACGTATGCATGTCATGTCATCTATATCCTTCACCAAGGGGTTGGAAACATACCCCACAAGAGAAGACAAAATGGATCTTGTCAACATAAAGCAGGTATGTGCATGTTAACAGGGAATTGAGCAACGTTGTGGGGAAAGGACATGAAATATAACATGGCTTCCCATAGAATAGGAAAGCACTATGCAAGTGGATATCAAAAGAATATGAATTTCAAAATGATGATAATCAAGTTAGTAAATGAGGCATTTATTAAAAGGATATGGTTAACAAAAAGTATTGTTGTCATATAACAACATTGTCAAATCATAATCAGTGCATGCAGAACAATTGGAATACTTTTGTTTATGTAGGGCCGAGACCCATAAAATCTCAAGCCTAAGTCAGGTGGAAAGGCGCACCATGGGCAGAAAGGTGAGCCCTATATATATGTAAATATATATATATATATATGTGTAAATATATATATATATATATGTGTGTGTGTGTAAATATATATATATATATATATATATATATATATATATATATATATATAGTCAGGCTAGTGTACACTCGAGTGTACCGGAGGCACCGTACACCTCAGTCATTTTTGAAGATGCAATAAATTTTTGAAAAATCTAAACCGTTGATCTTCTTAATTATCATAAGAACATACTATATAATAAATTTTAGCTCATTTGGACACTTATAGGTCGTGCATCTAAAGGAGGCAAAAATCATGTATTTCAAATTAGTTTTGTGCATCGATTTTGTTGTCCTTGAATGAGTGACTTACACTCATCCAAATGAGTTCAAATTTTGTATGTGACATATTATTATTGTAACCATGAAGTTCAATGGATTAGATTTTGGAAAAACATGGTCTAGATAGGCAAACACCATTGGGGTGTACGACATGATCTGTACACT
The DNA here is from genome assembly GCA_963693085.1 of Alisma plantago-aquatica. Classification (NCBI taxonomy): domain Eukaryota; kingdom Viridiplantae; phylum Streptophyta; class Magnoliopsida; order Alismatales; family Alismataceae; genus Alisma; species Alisma plantago-aquatica. The sequence continues at coordinate 369,908,243 of OY856415.1, read as the reverse complement.
CGAGTGTATTCTAGCCTGACTAATATATATATATATATATATATATATATATATATATATATATATATATATATATATATATATATATATATATATATAGAGAGAGAGAGAGAGAGAGAGAGAGAGAGAGAGAGAGAGAGAGAGAGAGAGTGGAAAGGCACACTCGGGGTTGAAAGGCACACCCAATTACTATGGTAGTACAAATGTACATGCTACTATAAAGAAAAGTTATGAAGGTAAGAATAAGTCTAGTCAACCTAAAATAACAAGATGAGATCATCCAATAGTCATAATGTGGGGTCAGAGGACCCATGAACAAATATCCAATCATGTCCACAAATAAGATGCAACATAGGATCATAAGTCCACCACAAGAAGGTTAGGATATTAAATACTCAAATCAGAGTCCAATAAGTATATCCCACAAAGCAAGGTGATCATAAGATCAATATCAACATAGAATCTTTCACATGAAATGCATTCAGAAGAGAGAGAGAAATTGTGTAGGCTAATTTGTCCATAGGACCAAGAGAGAGAGAGAGGGAATATAGGTGATTGCTCGATATGATGAATTGGGATGCAACATACCTCACATGAAGTGCACATATGTCAAAGTTCAAAAACTTAATTCCATCCCAGTCTATAAGCAACCTATTAAAGGCTTATATGAAATTATGGTTAGGTTTAAAATAATTTCATAAACTGTAAAAATCATCTTTTTTATTAGTATTGAATTAGGCTATTGATGCATGTGTTTTTAGTCATGATTATAGGCTCATTTTCCTTATTTTCATGTGTAGTTTGGGCTTTTATTTGGCCTATTATGCATGGATTGACATTGATAGCCTATATTTCCTTGAATGCATCAAATTATATGATTTCAACCATTTTTACTAGCATTTTACACATTCTAAGTACTCATTATCCTTTTATGTGATTTCAGGTACAAGGCAGCTCTACACAACTCGGTGCTACCGACCATGTTAAAGTTGGTGGTACCGACTTACCCTCAGGGATGTGCCTAAAAACCAACAAGATCTCGATGCACTAGTACATAACCGACCTTTAATGTCAGTTATTTAAGGCCTTTAGTGTCGGTTTTAATGTGACACCTATGTGGGCGCCGCTAAAAGGCCAACCGTTAGGCGTCAGTTCTCAAACCGATGCCACAACCCTTCGCGTGCCACCAAAAATGCACCAGTAGGGGGTATAGGCGACACTATAAGCGTCGGTTTATTAGTGATAACTGACACCATCTCACCCGCTGCCACGGTCGTGCTGGCTAGCACGGCCATGGTGTCTGGCCTCATTAGGGAAATCAACGTCGGTTTATTATTGATAACCGACGCCACATCACATGCATTAGGCATCAATTATAATAAATAATCCGACACTATAATCATTTATCATCAGTTTTAAACAAATAACCGATGCCTATTTCATGTTTTTTTTTCTTATCAGTCTGCAACCCTACTATGGCTGTTCGCATGATGAGAAACCTGCAATTCAGTTATGAACTGCAAGTTTTACGACATCCATTGATATCAACTAACAACATGCCACAAACCTGCAAAATTAACAACATTAATTTTCACACATTTAGCAACCTGCAGTTCATTCGATTTTCACACATGTAGAAACATTCATGTAGCAATTTGTAGTTCCATTCATTTTCACATTCACACATGTAGAAACATTCATGTATTCATCTTCACATTCACACATTCAGACACATGTAGAAAATTCATTCATTTCATGATAGATAAGGACATAAAAGAAAGGTTGTAGCATTAAAAACCCTTACAAAATAGAATGTCAGTTGATGAATTAAGTAGTATTATACCCATCATATGCAGCTTCCATAAGCAACTAGGAAGCACATTCAGAAAAATGAACAACATGCATCTATTAATACAGAAAAGTCTAGATAGATAAACAACTAAATACTACACCAACATAGTCCTGCATCAGTAACTTTGAGGCCTTTTCATTGTGGCGATCTTCTCCTGAAGTTCAGAAAAGAAAGTAGCCATGAGGATTGATTACTTTAAGATAACAAGTGTAAACACAAAACAAGACATGACAATTATATTTGTTAATTGGACCTACCATGGTCTTATGAACTAACAAGGGCCTCATCATCAGATTCGTCCAAGCTGATATCGTCAATCGTGCGCTCATACCGTTGTAGATGATCAGGGGTCTTGTTGTTGATGTTGGTTATCAAAACTTTGATGGTATTATGGCCAACTGGACGGAGAAAAAGCTTGTCGCTACGACCCACTAGCATCTTTCTAATCCAATCATGCCAACCGGATTTTGATACAAGATTTCCCACCAAATCATACTCAACCTCGATAACATGTGAAGAATTGCCAAAATTTAGGGTCACTTCACCAGGCCTGTAGTGTCTTCCATTTAGAAAATGCCAATGTTCGGGTATTGTTAGTTGGTTTAAGGAATGATCATCTAGGATGATGTTCAATTGTTCTTCATTAGGGAACGTTAACATTGGCATAGAGGCCCAGTTCATAGTGACTGTTGTGGGTGGACAGAGACTGAAAAATATAAGTACTAACAATTGTAAGTATATATAATGATGTTATATATTTTCAAAAAAAGTAGTTGACAGAGAGTGAAAAATATAAGTATTAATGGTTTATCTTGAAAAGAAAATGATAAGCACGTCATACAACTTTGCATAATCAACTATAAAATCTTAGAGAAACTAAGTACAAATATAATTAATTAAGTTCATTAATGCATCATAAACCCTAATTATTCAATAGTAATCGACTATATGGTGGCATCATTAATCCTATTTACAAATCTAGTACTGATTAATTAACCACTCACTGCACTGGTGGATCGAGCAAGTTGTGGTGGCGGCGGCCGGAGGTGAAGGTGGCCGGGCTGGAGGTGAAGGTGGTTGATGCTGGAGGTGTAGGTGGTGTACATTGGCGGCGACTGGAGCATCATCATCATCATCATCATCATCGTCGTCGTCATTGTCATCATCATCATTGTCATCATTGTCATCATCATCATCATCATCGGAAAGAAAGAAAGAAATAAATACTAAACAATAAATAAACCATGATTCCATATGTCAAAGATTTGAATCAAAATGAAGCCTAATGGCACATTGGGAGAGTGAGAATATTATACCTCACTTGAAGGTTGAAGAAGAAATATATGCAAATCAACAGCAAGTCAACAACACCTGCAACAACACAAATGCAAAGTTCATCATTTACATTCCAAGCATGTCACATGAGTGCATTAGAATTCATCATTAAGCAAGATCTAGATCTATATTTAATAGTTAGGAGGGTAGAGATACCCTAAGATCTAGATCTACTACATCATCATCTAATTAGGTTTATGGTTTATTACCTGATTTACTTCTCTAGCACTAGTTTTCTCTCTCCTCTCTTCTTGTTTTGACGGACGAGGATGGATGGATGAGAGATGGTTTAAAATCTTTGCCTAATCTTTGTACATGTCTGGGTGTGATTTGACTAGGGGACAAACTGATATCTTTCCCGTCCTCTTTGGCTCTTTCTGAGGCCTTGCATTGCATTCCCCACCATATCCATAACCTATCACCCATCAACTTTCGGTTAACCATGGCTTGGGTTTTGAATCGCCATTTCTAGGGTTTACTTTTTTACCGTAACAATATTCATTAAAGTTATAGACAACCATATTAGGGCATAACCCCATATTTTTTATCAAATCTAAAGAACCAAATACACTAACCTCCTAATCATGGGATTACATCTATATTGGTATGTGGGTTCATCCAAGACTATATCCTATCTAGGGTTTATGTTGGTCTCGGGTTTGGAAAGGAATAAGAGTACCAAACCCTAATTCCATTGTAACATTATTCAATATGGTATAAACCCGAATAATTAGAAACGTTAGATTATATTAAAATAGAGAGATTTAATGATATACACAATATATTAAACAAATCTAGGGTTTATATGTATTAACCACTCTACATTCATGTATTAACTACACTTTTAGAACTACATGCATAATTAGACTCTAGAATATATATGATCAGATGATTGGATATACCAGCGGCAGTGGCAGAGACGGCGGTAGTGGTGGCAGTAGGAGCGACGCGAGTAGGAGTAGGAGCAGGACCGGCAGGAGTAGGATCAGGATCGGTGCGCACGAGAGTAGGAGTAGGAGCAGGCAGCAATGCAGCAACGGCGGCTAGAGACGACGACAGTGGTAGAGACGATGACAGTGGCAGAGACAACGGTAGTGGCGGCGGTAGGAGCGGTGCGAGCAGGAGTAGGAGCAAGATCAGGATCGGCACGCGCGGGAGCAGGAGTAGGAGCAGGTGGCAGTGGCGGCGGGCGATAACAGGTGGCGGCGGTGTGGCAGCAGGCGGTGACAGCAGGAGCGGCAGGCGGCAAGAGCAGTTGTGGCGGCGGCGGCGAGCACATCGAGCGGTGGTAGAAATCACAAATCGCCAGACCTAAGCTCTCGACAATGAGAAAGGAGAAGAGTCTGCTTTGCGTGACTGCCATTAAGTTAACCATAGGCACCAATTATTAAAAACAACCGACACTTCTTACTATAGGCATCAGTTTCCATAGAAAATCGTGGCCAAATGGGGTGAAAATTTTCACGGGGACAGCGCGCGAAAACACATCGATGTCGGTTATTTTCAAGAAAAATGACAATAACAATGGGCCCAATTTTTATCGCGTGAAAAAACATTAGACGTCAGTTGATTATCTAAAAACTGACGCCGAATGTTAAATTTTTGAGGTAATTTTTTTCACTAGAAGATTTGGATTTGAAGGTCAATTTTAGGCGTAAATTTCTTATTTAGGAACCGAAGCTAAATAAAAAGCGATACCTGTGTCTGGCCGCTCTTCACAGATAGATGCTGGTTTGTGTATTAAACTGACGCTTTATGGTTTAGGCGTCAGTTTCTTGTACACAATCGACGCCTATAAATGTGACGTTATAAGCCATTTTTGTAGTAGTGATGCTACTGACTTACCCTTAGGGATGTGCCAAAAAACCAGCAAGATCTCGGTGCTATCGACACAAAAAGTCAGTGCTTTCGAGATAGCATCAGTAAGCCTAGTGTGAATCAAGAAAACTCAGTGTTACTGAGTTGACGTCAGAGAGGCTGTTCGAAATCACAAAAAGTTGGTGCTATTGAGTCCCATTCGATGGTACCGATGGGATCAGGATCGCATGATTAAACCTAAATGACTCGATACTACTGACTCATTTAGTCGGTACTATCGAGTCTACCCAATCAGGCTGACCGTAGATATGTTCTAATCCAACAGTGGACGTAATTTTGGACCCTAAGTGATTGCTATGACTTAGGGGGATAATGACCAGACCTAGGGGAGCCCTTGTTTTAATCATACAACTACTAGATAGAGAGAAGAGAAGGATGGAGGATCGAACACTTCACCTGGGAAGATCCGAGCACCTATGGAGGATGGTTATGTAGCCGGAAGATAGCAGAGCACACGTGCTACAGAGGGGATCATCCAGATAGGAAAAGATCCATGTGTTACCTTAGTTTCTATTATGTTCCCCACATTTTTCTTCTTCCCTTCAACGTGTTTTGTGATAAAACCATGCAAGGCTAAAAACATGTGTTCTTTAGGAACTGGGAGTAGCCTAAATATACACTGCAATTGATTTCTATGCATTACTATCAAGTTATCTCATTGTTACCGGATATAATCCTTTGAAAGGTTCATGTTCCTTTTGTGCTTGATCATCATGAATGGATTAATAAACGCTTAGTCATATCTAGAGAGGGATTAAGGGTTGGAAAGCATAAGATTACTCGTATATTGCACCCTTTGGGAAAAGTAAAGAATATGTGAGAGGAGAAATCCAGAGTACAAGTATAAATCACCTAACTAATCAAACCAATAACTGTGGGAGTGGAATTGGCATTAGATTAGGTAGTGAATTACATTGCGGGAGCAGGTAATTCTGGCTACAGGATCCTTATCTAGGGATTGAGATACTAGATATTCATGTGTGGAATTGATTGTTAGTGGTATCTGTGGTCAAACCACCTCCTAAAGAATTCATTCTCTTTCTAATTTACTTAAACCTTTAATTCATTTACTTTAGTGTTCATTTGACAATTCAACTCAATTCAAACAATCATCACCGACCTAGCTGATTGATCTGTAGTTAGTAGTAGTCAACTAGAGAAACGCTTCCCTGTGTTTGACTCAGGCCTCACAAGGCCTTATTACTTCGATATGTTCACTTGCATTTTGCACACGATAAACTACGTGTCAGCTATCAAAACCATATCATCTTGTATATTATATTTTTCTGACTCCATATCATATTTTACTTTATTTTTATGACTTATGGATCAATGGTTATGAATTTTAGAAATCTAACCATTTAGACAGAAAAAAATCACTTAAATTATGTATTTATGAAATTGAAATTATGTGATGAAAATATGTTGGTATGTATGCCTAGAGAGACAATCATATGATGATTGTAATGACATATTTTGTAAACTATTTGATTAATAGTAAAGGAAATCTTCTAGTTTATTCTATTTACATTTAGTTATGAGATAATGATGAAACATAATGAATTATAAAGAATGATATTACTCAATGATGTATGTTTTTAGGTTGAATACATGGACAATGAGATCATACAGATGTCAAGAGTAGATACATTCTTATTGTGTCCCTAGTCAGATGTTTTCGTGGAAGGCTGATAGACGTCAATAACACATAAGACTACAATGTGTGTTGGTTGATGACAGAATCTCATTAGTCATGATATATGATATCGAACTAGACACATACATACTTGTTGGTGAATAATGTATCATGCAGACTCACCTTGAGAGTGACACATGGAAACCATAATGGGTAATCAGAATCATCTCTCACTATGATGCCGATGATTGTGGTTTTTAGACCTAAAATCACTACACTCATCACATGTTGTTTTATGTACTTAGACATTATCCACCGTGACCTTGAATAAAGGCTTCCATAAAGGTGGTCCTTGGGTGCATCATAACACATGGGGATGACTGTGAGTGATGTAGATGGGATTTGTCCCTCCTATAGGAGTTTGATATCCATGCCACTTGATAAGCGAGACTGAGAAAAGCATGTGCATGCACATGTGAATCAATATATGATATTGAGTTCACATATATCTCAGACAGTCTGCTCTAATTCAAGGAACACGAGTTGAATGTTGAAAGGATGATGATTCCATGCCTTGAGTTCAATCAGTATACCAGTGACAAAGGAATTATACGATCACTATAACACCAATCACAGATTGTAGGTAGAAAGTTGGTCTCCAAATTTCTAACTACTTGGGTAGCAATGATGTCTTGCTAGATACCAATCATTTCTTACGATGTCATAAACTAGTTATGGATACTCACTTCTAACATAACTTAGAACGTATATGGTCACACACATAGGATACACTTGGAATAGGAATTTATTCATGAATACAGTTTAAACTTGATTGCTAAGGTATTAGGTATTCAAATTAAACAACAATGGTTTGAAGTTGACTAATTGTACTATGAACTACCTGGTTCAAGTGTTGACTGATGAATTCAAATGTCAGGTCAATTGAAACAACATAAAAAATATGGTCCATGAGACAATCGATTCAAGAAGTAAACCGATCGACTCAAGTCCATGAACCAACCAGTTTAGGTTGTGAACTGACTATTTGGTTGACCAATTTTATTAGATCAAGGATTAGTGTTTAGGACATGTTGTGCATTAATCAAATATTAATTGCTAATACAATTGCGATTGGGAAACATGTTGAAATGACCGATTCAAGGATTAAACCAATCAGATCACATGCCAACTGATTGGTTCACCATTGAACTGACCATTTTGTCATTTGCAATTTACAAAAATTCATGAAATCTCGTCCCCTTCGACTCCCGCTCATACTAGAACTCCTGACCCCGACCCTCTTATAAATAGGGATAGTCGAGACTTTTTAGAGACACATCAATCACTCTGACAATTGTTATCTTTTCTTGTTGTGGTCACTAAGAGAACCCGAGCAATTCCTACTCGTCAAAGGGAGGGATAGCAAGGGAAAGACAATTGGGAGAGCAAGTTAGTGCTATCACATTGATAAGAAGGGACAATTCCTTCTTGTACATTCTTATAGAATGACAAGAGTTCCTAGTGGTCCATGTGGACTACTATTGAGGCAAGGAGGTTGTTGCCTGCCGATAGGAGGACAAGGTCAACTATTGTTTATGGTGATCAACTAGAAGGTTGTTGCTGATGTTGTCCTAGTGCAACTTGAAGAAAGGTGCATGGTAATGCAAGGGAATAGTCTCTGGACTAACTCCAAAACCAGATATAACCTTGATAACCATCCTTTCCATTACATAGTTGTTGACACAATAAACTATTTAAAGGGAAACATGGTAGTTAAAGTTTTTCTTTCACTTCCTTCTCTGATGCCATATTTTCCTACAAGTTACAGCCTTATATAGATAATGAAACACTTATTCCAAAACACATTTTCTTTTATTTTTTTCAAGCTATAATAATTTAACGTGAATTTTTGAAATACTAACCAATTAGAAAATCATAGAAATCCATGTATGCAACTTTATCGATTTTATACAAAATAAGGTGACTTGGCCCAATCAATCTTGGGAAATGACTGAGGCTCACCACAAACCAGACACACAACTCAATGCGTCAAAGAAAAATCAATATAGGCAAAAAGACAGTTATGCCCTTTAGTGTCATGATCAAACAAAATTTAGGTCAAGGGTACTCTTGAGAATCCACATTCGACCATCTTCCATCTTCAATCTCTGACATTCACATGCGACCAAGGTAAAGGGAGAAAAGAGTCCAAAACCTCTAGCTGTTAGTGTGAGAAAGTGTTTACAATGGATACATGTTATCATTACGATCTTAACCATCTCGAGAATCAGACTAGACGGTGGTTAGGAACCACAACCATAGCTCCGACCATGGCCATCAAAGAGAAACATGTAGGAAAATAAAGAATAAGGAATCCAAAACAAACCAACAAGAGAGACCGACTCCAAGCCCCATGGAAAACTCATACGGGGAAAACATGAACAAAACTCGATTAAAACACCAGACTACACATCAATTTGAAGAATAGCAGTTGGATGCCTAGAAAAAGGAGGGAACATAGTATGCCTCAAAATTGGTGATGTTGAAGGCTGACCTAGATTGCCTGAAGGCTGTCCTAACTTAGATGGGCCTTGAGAGGTGGTTCTGGGTGGTTTACCATCATCTTTGAGTATGGGAACTTTGCCTCCAACCGCGGTGATGGGGTTCCATAGACGTGATTTGGGAGGATTACCTCTAGGGTGAAAGGAATCAAAGTAACACTGGGGTTCAGTTCCTAGAGGTATTATGGAGGTAGAGGAGGGGTTAAATCGGGGTCTAAAAGCTTTGGGTTGAGAGGAAGCAGAAAGGAAGGGGGAAAATAAGGTGGAAATAGAGGAACTGGGAAGCTAGGTAGTGATAATGGCAAGTAGGTCATGAAATCCTACTTTATATAGGTCATTGGGCTTGGGTTGAAATAATGAAAACAAAGGAAAATAAATCAGAGGAAATAGAGGGAGTGAGGGAGGGAGAGAGAGAGAGAGGAGAAAAGATCATAGGGAAAATGAGAAACCAAAACACACCAAAGGGAAACATGCAAAGGAAGAAGAAAACTATCTGGCTGTGAGATTCAAATCTAATAGATGGAAAATAATGAGGGTTTCAAAAGCAAGTGTGACACCGAGTAAATATGAGGAACTTTAGGAAACCAATGTTGTTAATTAATTATTAACATTATTTGGTATTTTAAATATATTTTTATTTCTTAATCCATTTCAAGGATCAAATAAGGTTCATAAGATGAAAAATTTGACTCCTAGACTATGATTTTCCCATTAGTTCTTTTTTTGGGATCGTTTACTATTTTATTCAATATTTTGAACCTTATGGCATATTCTCTCTCCATAATAAAAGTAGGATATATTAGATTGTCCAATCAATGTGAAAATTCACATATTGATTGATTTTGGCATGTACAATATGATTTTGCGATTTGATTCCACTTTTGAATTCATTAATTAATTATTTAATATTTTGGCCTTATTTCTTGTTTTCTTCTCTAAATGAAATTATAATAGTTTTTATTCTTCAAATAATGTGAAACTTGGCACCCAAGTAATTTGGGACCCAAGAAACTCTATTTTTGCATTAGATTTGGTTTTTGAGATTTCCTTTTATGAGATCTAATACAATTGGCATTTTAGGCTCATTACCATTATATTATTGTAACATTACTTCATTACCATCATCGCTTATTATTTAGAGTCCTATTATCTTTACATTGCTACCAAAAGAGTTTTCTTACATTACTATGCACACATTTTCATGTTTTGCTCATTTGACATATTTAATACATTAATTATGTATTTACTTAGATGTTGGTATATGATTCATATTTATGGACATGGAAAATCCAATTGTTATTCTAGTACATATATTAAGATCATTTTATTTATTATTAAACATATACTAATAATTATGTGAATATTAGTTAGAAAAAGAAATATATGAGACATATATCATGTAATGTGATGCCAACTTATTGTATTTTATAAGTCCATGTATACTAGAGTTCCATTGGGTTAATCATGTTACATATATTAGCTATATACATTGAGGTATAAATTCATCCTTGCTTCATCAAATCTAAAGAACCAAACATTCTGATCTCCTAATCACTAGAATATGGTTTTTAGAGTCAAAATGCTAGGTTTTAGTACGTTACAACACTCCAACCATTAAAGAGGATTTTGTCCGTCAAATCCAGCAATCCCTATATTACCAACCAACTTCCTTCCACCCTTTAAAAGGTTTAACCTACTAAGCCAAACTAAACAACTCTCAAAGATATTAGGGTTACATATACATCTTTTAGTGATGAGTACATTGGGTGTTTATTTTATTCATAAGTCAAGCATCCAAATAACATGTCATAGCTACCTAGGGTTGAGTTTAAGGTCCTTGTGTTACTAATCTAACAACCCTAAGGTTCACATCAGAATCTAAAAAGTAACATGGTATAAAGGGTAGGTCAACTAAACCTTTATCACAAGACGTATGTTCCTAGTCACCACTTCATACAAAAAACTAGGGTTATACTATGTTTTCCCTATCAATACTTCATACATCTATTCTTTGTGACTTGGCTCAAGAAAACATCAACAAAATCCATATAATTTTTCCTTTTACATATATCAATATAATGAAAATATTTTTTTGATGGTAAGAAACTATGTGATGTTAAATAAACATGCTGGTCAAAAATCAATACAAGAACCAATTCACAAATTCCATGTTAAGATCTTCTTATCCTACTACCATAGAATTCTCATTACTAAATGATCGACCTAAATCTACTGTCCAAAATGGAGCGGATTCAGAGTAGTCAGACTCTTAGATTTATAACCTGATACTCAGGAACCCACAACTATTATACGGGGACCGGTGTTGAACCAAAGGGGCACGGTTGGTAAATGCTAAGAACATAGAGCCTCAGACTCAAGCTCACCAAAAAGTCAGGTAGATCATTATGGTGTTCCCTAAGGAATGATGCTACTCCAAAAAAAGCAATAAAAACAAGAAAAGAAAGCAAAACAAGACAAAAAAATCAAACAAGAAAGGTGTAACCAAAGTGTGGATGGAAACTTGGATCGGGTTTCACCTAGTAAGACCTCTCACTAACATGCAATATTCACACCCTTTTGTATACCCTTAGCAAGATTACAAGAAATCATCATATATGTCTATTCCCTCCTCTCTCAAGCTTAGGATAGATCTAGATTATAAGTTTGTCTCTCTCTCGAGATGGAAAACAAACAATCCCAAAGAAAATCATATGACCATAATATTTAGCATTCCAACATTTTCATGCATTCATACTACTCCATAACACTTAGATAATGCTAGTACTACTCTTTCAAGGTACCAATAATCAAACATCACAAGATGTTAGCTAAGCATGTAGGTGAAGCATTCAAGAATAAGAGTATGAAGATAACCATTGCTAAGGACATATATATTCAAAAGGATGTAAGTATATACATGTTGGGAGAGCCTTAGTGGCTACCCTCAACCCAAGTAAAGAGTTTAGTCACTCCTTCTCATGAGTAGCATTTCGGCTTTACAAATGGATGGAGACATGGAGAGAGCGGGAAGAAAGATATGAAGAGAAGGGGACAAGAATGGTTGAAGCAGGGAACCAGGGGATACACCGATGGTGACTAGGAGGTGGCCACAGTTGATGGTCTGGTTCTATTTCTCCTGGGCTGGAGCAGCAGTGTTGGCGATCTCTTATCCTCCTTCTCCCTCCTTCTGTCAAAGGAGGATATCCAAGAACTAGCCGGGATGAGCAGTCAGAGGTGAGGGGATAAGATTGATGGACACTCGTCCGTCGCTCCTATCAACCGGTGCCAGCAGGAATTAGTCTATGGCGGCTTCTCCCTTCAATGGCTCCACATCCAGTTAGTAGTTCTAGCTCGGGAGCAAGGTACGCACCCCCCTTTGGCTCATATGGTCATCTATTATTTATAAACGTTGACCTAGGGTCCTTTACTTGTGCCCCAAGCCTCCCAGGTACCCGCCCTTGAGGCACATGCTTAACAGTCCCGAGTATGGTACCTGTCAGGGCCGCTATCAGATGTCAACAGTTGGTGCTTCATCGGCTGACGGGCACATATGAGCCACCGGTTGGAGGCCACAGACATGCCACCAGGTGATGCCCACAAGTGTGCCACCGGTTGATGGGTGCATACATGTCACATGGTAACACCCGTAAGTGCACCATTGGTTGATGGGCTCAAACACACTATTGGGTGATGCCCGTAGGTGCATCATCGGTTGATGGGCGTAGACACGCCACTTAGTGATGCCCACAGGTGCTGTAACATACCAGATCTCAAACCCCACCCTGGAAGTTTGACCTTTTGGTGTAGCCAAACAAGGTTGAGGATAGTTCTAGATGAGGTTTAGTATACCCTAATGAGCTAATGCAAGTATAAATCACCTTAATGTAACCTAATGTTTTCACATTAGTCTTAGAATGATAATGGATACATAAAATATGTCACATAACTCTTTTGGTGATAATATGAAGATAAGGAACCTAATTGGATGAGCAATAATGATAATAGTGAAATAATATGATAATGTGATAATAATGGCCATAAATATTAACTGTGACATAACTCATTAAAAGGAATCCCAAAAGTAGAATCTACGTTAATAATCGTGTTCCATGGGTCCCAATTGTCTTGGGAATCAAGTTTCACATTATTCATATAATAATAATAATAATAATAATAATAATAATAATTGATTTAATTCAATTCAGAAAAGAAGATATGTGTTTTCCCTAAAATATCAAATAAAATAATAAATAACTTCAAAATAGGAAAATAATCTTGGATTCGTAATCTACATAATAAATATAGCCTTTGGGTGAATTTTCATCCAATTTGGAGAAAGTTTGCTTAAAAGGTGAAATTTGGAGAGAGAAAGTGTGTATAACCTTCAAAATATTAAATAAATGTACAAAAAACTTCAATTTGTAAAATTTAATGGCAAATTCATGTCTAAAACATTAAATATGACTTGTGGGAGATCTTTCATCAAATTTGGAGAACCATAAAGTCATTAATGCATGAGGAAAGAGAAAATAAGATTTGATTTATTTAACACATTAAAAGTTCCCAAAAGGAAAAACCAATTGCATATTCGAATTCCTCACACATACATACCAAAAAATTAGCCTATGGTTGCATATTGTAGAAACACCCAAACCCTCTTCCCAAGTCTTTAGAGCCCTCTAGTCCCGAAGGCATATGATCGAACCCCGCCTATATAATGCAGCACCCTCATAACCCCTAGCCACTTTCCTTTCTTTCTCTCACCTCAATTTGCTCTTTGGATATGTGTTCCTCCACCATCGACCTCAGTTTTTGGTGCCTATTGCAGCGGGTTGTTCCTCCTCTACACGCCGCCTCACCTCAATTCTTTTGTACTGGTACGTTCGTGGTACCCCTCTCCTTCTTACTATGATCTTGCTTTCATGAATTTTCACTTGTTGCAAATATGCCCAATCTCCTCGAGCTTCTATTCTCTGGCCATGGTGTGGCCCAACGGTGGGGATGAATCCCCTATGCATTTTCCCAATTCTACCCTCGTTGCCTTTGTTTTCTTACTTTTCTCGCCCGAGGGCAATTTCATCTTTTCGCCCACATTTTCTGATGTTTGGGGGTGGGTCTGTATGTAGTTGACCAAGTTGAGTATGTGATTTGGCTACTCACTATTGGTCCATGTCATCGGTCGGGCCCCACACACTCTCTCTTTGTTTCTCGCGAATAAACAATGACGCGGCTTTTTCTCTTTTTCCTATTGGCCGATTTTCGAAAATTAATTACTAATTATTTAGTGATAAAAAATACAAATAAATAGTTGTTGGATCCAGAAAAATAAGGGATTTCTAATGGTATTAGTTTGGTCACATGAATCTGATGTTATAAAGAGGTGATTTTAATGGATTAGTCTAAATAAGTTAACTTGTAAAATTTATAACTAAATATATATAAGTCTAGAAAAATATAATAGAATATGTTTTGAACTCAGAAAAATATAACCTAAAACATGGCATGGTTTTGTTAACCTAATTCACACATTAAGAAAAAGGTATTTTCTAGGGTTTGAATAATGAGTATGAAATTGACACAAAATCTACATATATGCTTAATAGGTTCTTTGGAGGCCTAGGCTTGGACCTAGACTTGGCTTTAGATAGATTAGACTCTATAGCGAGGTATGTTTTGCATCCTCTATTATTCTATGTTGAACTATTCACCTATATTTTCTTTCTCTTGGTCCTATGGACATTAGCCTATACACAATGTCTTTTCTTTTGAAAATCATGGTTCATGTGAACTACCTGTTGGGTTTTATGGGAGGCAGAGAAGGCAGCGGAAACAAAAATTTTCTCCTCCCAAACCCAAAATAAAGGAATCGCGTCAACGTCTATACAATAGGAAGGATGGTTTGTAGAGGCATACCTTGTCCCGAGGCTTGCTCGGCGACATTACCTAATAGCTAGTGCGGTCTTCACCTTCGGTCTTGGACGATGTCTGTGCAACTCCTGGTCTCACCGGGACTGTCAGGATTGACAGTTGTCCTCCGAGCGGCAGAAGTCTCCCACCTCTGAAGTAGTCCACACGGACCACTTGGAACTCAGATCTCCTTGTCCCACAAGGAATAAGAAGGAGTCATACCCTCCTGTCGGCGTACTAGTCACTGAAACACTCTCCTGCAACCAGTTGCTTTTCTGCAGTTGTCTTTCCCTTGTTGTGCCTCCCTTATCGGGTAGCACTTGCTCAAGCTCTCCTAGTTACCACAACCAGAGAGAACGACAACTTTGTAGAGAAACTGGTGCTCTGAGTTGTACTTTGAGAAGCCCCCAATACCCCTATATATAGGAGGGTCATGGGATAGGGTTCTCTACCCCAGGCAATGAGGGATTAAAGCAGGAGTAGAAGGGTTCAAGATTTTCCACCAAACAACCAACTTCGTCAGCTGAACCGATCATTTCATACATGAAACTGTCAGTTGGGGACCTGAGCCGATCGGTTCACACCTGAACCGATCAGTTGGGACAACTGAGCCGATCGGTTCACTTCTCAGTCGACCGGTTCACTTCTGAGCCGATCGGTTCATGGTCCTGATCAATTCCCGATTTACTTTTCCTCTTTTGTTTTGAATTGATCCAAATACCAATCCTTGTTCTAATCAAATTGGACAAGTGAAACGAAAAGAAATTTCTCACCAACCTAACTTTCCCAACTTGCTCGTTTGGACCTATTGAGTCGATCAGTTCAACCCTTGAACCGGTCATCTCAACCTATCCTGAGCCGATCGGTTCACCTCATGAGCCGATCAGTTCACCAACTTGAGCCGATTGGTTCATCACATGAGCCGATCAGTTGGGACTGCAGATTGCACAAAATTAGTCCATTGCAGTTTCAATCAATCCAATACTCTAATCAATCGGTCCAACACCTTGAACACTATGATACTGAGATATCAATTGATTGAGTGTTTAATTGAACTACTAAACTCCTTTAGTAATCAATCTAAACATCATTTGTGGATAAACTCCTCTTCCAAGTTAAATCCTATGTGTGTGACCCTACAGGTCCATTTCACATTGGCAGTGAAAGTCCATAACACTTATGACTTCACAAGCAAAGAGTGGTGCCTAGTCGCACATCAGTTCTACCCAAGTGAAAAGGAAAGTTGGAGAACAACTTTCAATCCTACAATCTGTGAATGGTGTTATAGTGAATGCATAATTCCTTTGTCACTGATATCCCGAATGAACTCAAGGCATGGACAGTCATCCTATCAACATTCATTCAGTTTCTTGATCTCAAAGTAGATTAGAGGAGATATGTATGACATCAATATCACATAATGATTCACACATGCATGCACATGCCTATCTCAATCCTACTCATCAAGTGGCCATGGATATCAAACTCCCTCAGGAGGGAAAAATCCCATATCTATCACTCACCCCTCAAAAGCCCCATATGTCAAAGCCACCCAATCATCACCTTTATAACAACCCATGTTTTAGGACAGTGTTTGATGATGTCAAAGTGTACCCAACGACATGTGTTGAGTGTAGTGATTTTAGGTTAAAGAATTACACTCACCACCATCACTGTGAGAACTGACTGTGACTACCATGTCATGGTTCCATGTGTCAAACTGACAGTGGGTCTGTCCGATACACTTGTTCTCTAACAAGTACCTATGTGTTTGGTTTGATATCTCCATATCATGACTAACGAGATTTTGTCAGCAACCAACACCACAATCTAGTCTTGTGTGTCATTTTTGTCTATCTACCTTCCACAATGACATCCGACTAGGGACATAATAAGAATGCACAAACTCTTAGCATCCATATGATCTCATCATTCAGGTCCTTAACCTGAAAGCATACATCATTAAGTATTGTCATTCTTTAGACATTCAATCTATTCTATCATTAACTCATATGACTGAACCAGAAAGAATTGGAAGCTTGCCTTTGATGTTTATCAAATTAATCTTAATGTATCCCACCAATCATCCCATGATTGGCTCTCAGGGCATACATACCAATAGACTCCCACTTGCACTGCGAGCCAATCACCCTTGAATCATATTCATAGTGATCTTTACACATGTCCCACATGTTACTATGCTCTAGTGATTACACAATGAGTTATGGCAACACCTTGCCAAAGTCGGTATTAACTGCATGTCTCCCATCTCTTCGCTGTACGTCACACGTATGAGATGGAGTTGCCGTAATATGCTATCTAGTATTCCTTTGCTAACCTTTAGCCACATTGCATGACCAAGTACTCCTTACTTGTCATCAAAGATTGGAATATCTATAAGTTCATCTCATGAACTTCCAGATCCATATAGTATCCAATAATGTTATCTAACACATGGATACTCAGATTTTCCTTTTAAACAGATTTATTGGAATGTTTCCATTTATCAACAAACATTCACTTTTGTATATCCCATATATATTTCGCGATTAATTTTCTGTCCTTTTCGGAAGTTCGCATCAGTGTAACTCTTTACAGTGAACCCTTGTAAGGAGGCGAGATCACCCCCTACTTAAATTTAACGGAAAATACAATACATCCCTCAAATTATTAAAACATTTTGATGGAAGGATGCATGCATAATAAATCCATTTAAATAAGCATGGACCAAATACAACCATTGTCAATAGTAGCAGCAGAAGAAAGTAAGATGAGAAAAACTAAACTATTACATAGATTGTTCCAAAAGAAGAAGTAGATAAGAATCTAGGATATTACAAAGCTCTTATTTTTAGAGTTCATAACATATATTTTTGAGCAAGGTTTTAGCAGCATCAACCTTGCCATGATAACAACTTCACTCCTGCCCTGGGTTTCCTTGTGCTTGTTATAGCCCTTGTCCTGGTTCTGGGTGGTTGGGGAGCACCCAACAAGAGAAAGATAGAAACGTATGTGCCACAACATGATAAAGTACAAGAAGCATAATAAGGAATGGAAACATAAAGATTTTCTACACTAAGAGTGTTCAAGAGTATGAGACATATAATTCAAATAGGATTTCTGCCAAGCATATAAGTCAAATGTAGAACAAGCATGATTCATTATGACTAAGCTAAACTAACATAGGGTGAGGCACCTACCAACCTCAACCAGGAGGAGAGGGGAAATAACATCCCAAACCTCATATATATATATAAAGTGGCAGGGGGACTAAAACCCCAGTGCCTATGGCAGGGGGACTAAAACCCCAGTGCCCTATGGGTGACTTGTACTCATGTACACTATATTAGTTAACTAGTCAAACTATCATTATCATGCTTACAATTTACATTGGTAGAGAAAGAAAATAAAAACGATTCAAGTGGGGTCCAATGACCCAAACATTTCCAAGAGATAATCATAAAAGATGTTCATACAATAAGATTTCATATTAGATATTCAAATGAATAGTTTAAGGGAAACATGTATATATCAAGATCTCAATCACATCAACAAGGCAAGTGGGGTCCCATGACCCATATTCATCAAGGAGTAACAATATATCAAGAATATGCATCATAGTTACAAATTTTCATGTCCAAGTAGAAGATGGAGAATATCATCATAAGCATGCCTCATATGGGAAAACTAGGTTAAACATGATAGGAAGCCCAACTGAGGTGTTAGAATGCACATACATGTTCTTTCTCTCTAGATTATCCCTTATCCACTAAGATATCAGGTCCAAACTCACTTTAACCTAGGTTCAAAGATTAATGCATGTATTAGGTTACTTTTTTTTTAGGAAGGACGAAGGATCCTATGATTGGGACCCCCCGTCATCTATTAACTAAGCCACGTTGTGCATGGCAAGGTTTTCAATACATGAAGGAAACAACTGGATGAAAGCAAAACTATCTACTTGCCCTCGTCATGCCATAGTGGCAGTTTCGTGGGCAACTTTGTTACAAACCCGACTAACAAAAGAAAGACTACAGAAAGAAAAAAGTTGTTGTAAGGTAGATATATCCTCAACAAGGATTCCCAAATAGTCTCTCCTTCTAGTAGCTTCTCCACAAGCCTGGACGACCTCAAGTGAGTCTGTCTCCACCTCTATATGTTCCACACCATGGTTGCTTGCCCACTGTAGTGCTATCCTCAGGACAATGGCTTCCGCTGTTGCTATCCCTGTTCCCTTACAAATCTTTTCTCCTGCAACACCTATCAGTCTGCCTTCGCTATCTCTCAGTACCATCCCTATCGCCGCCGTTCCGTCATCCCCACATGATGCGTCCACATTGAGCTTTACTCTCCCTTGCGGTGGCCTGGTCCATCTTGGCTTGACGGTGCTGTCCGGCTGGGCGTTGCTGCATTGCTGCATTGCTTCCCGACTGTTGCGTTTCTTGACGTTGCTGCCCGGCTGGGCGTTGCTACGTTGCTGCATTACTGCCCGGCTACTGCGTTGCTTGACGTTGCTGCCCGGCTGGGCGTTGCTGTGTTGCTGCCCAGCTGCTGCGTTGCTTGACGTTGCTGCCCGGTTGGGCGTTGTTGCATCACTGTGTTGTTCACCCCTCCCCTGCTGTATCATGGCTATGGCTGTTCGGAAAAGGAAACCGCTGTGCACCTCACCGTCTTGGAAGACACGCTTATTGCGCCCCCTCCAGACAGCCCACATGGCTGCAACATCATGTCTTTATCCTCTCTATCCAGTGCCGTCCCCATGGTAACATTGATGTCCTCATCCTTATAATCATCCACCCATCTTTGTATTCCTTGGTCCATTTGTTCCCAACATTCTGTCACGTTTGGGCAGCGGAAGGGCATATGAGAAATGGACTCCTTCTCTGACATGCAGAGTTGGCACAATCCCTCCTCAATGCAGTGGCGGTCAAACAGCCTACCCTTTGTTGCTAGTCCTCCGGTACAAACTCTCCACAGAAAATGGGCAACCTTGGGCACCCAACCTGCTCTCCAAATGTGGCTCCACAAACCATCTTCTTGTTGAGTTGTGTGTTTCCGAGCTTCCTCCCTCCCTAGCATTCCAAGCCAATACGCTGATCGGACTGTAAACACTCCTTTCTTGGCGGGCCACCAAGACCATGTGTCGCACTGGTGTCGTATACTGAGTGGGATAGCACTTATCCTCTCCACGTAAGCTGCCGGGAAACATTCCTCTAGTCTTGCTTTGTTCCATCACTTCCCATCTGAGCTCACAAGGTCGTTCACCTTGTCGTAGGGTATTTCCTCTGCATTCTTAAACTGTGCAAGGGTATCTTCCTCTCTTGGCAGCCATGTGTCTTCCCAGATGTTGACGTCTTTTCCGTTGCCTATCCTCCATTCCGTCCCTTCCTTGAGTAGTGCTTTCGCTCCCCATAGACTTTTCCATGTGTAGCTGGGATTGTAGCCTCTTCTTGCTTCCCAAATTGTTGTTATGGGAAAGTATCTGGCCTTCAACACTTTGTTTACTAGGGAGTTCGGATTCACAGCTAATCTCCATAGTTGTTTGCTAGAAGAGCTTGGTTGAAGATGTGAAGGTTTCTAAAACCAAGTCCTCCCATTCTTTTTGGATTGCACATATTTGACCAGCTCATCCATGCTACCTTCCTCTCATTCCCTTTCGCCCCCACCAAAACCTTGCTATTATGCTTTGGATCTCATCTAGAGTGCCTGCTGGAAGCTGGAAAATGCTCATCACGTAAGTCAAGATCGCTTGTGCCACTGCCTTTATAAGGACCTACCTCCCTGGTTTAGACAACAACTTCTCTGACCAGCCTTGAAGTTTCTTCCATATTCTCTCCTTTATGAAGCTGAAAATATGTTTTTTTGACCTCCCAATTGTCATTGGTAGGCCTAGGTATTTTGGGTTTCGGTCTACCTCCTTGACTTTCAGTATCCCCTTAAGCTCTTCCCTCTTTGTGGCAGTCGTCCCTTTGCTGAAAACTACCTCAGTCTTTGATAAATTAATCTGTTGCCCGAATGCCTGTTCGTACTGGCTGATAATTTTAGCTATCTTCAAGCATTCTAACGAGGTTGCTCTAGCAAAAAGGATGCTGTCATCTGCAAAGAAAAGGTGAGATATACGTGGCACCCCCTACATGGCGTGATGTCGTGTATGAGGTTGTCACGTTCCACAATGCCTAACATAGTAGAAAAAGCTTCGACACATAAAATAAAGAGGTAAGGGGAGAGGGGGTCACCCTGGCGAAGTCCTCGTGATGGTTTTGTTCTCCTGGTCTGGTCTCCATTAATGGAAAACATGTGCTGGACAGATGTGATGTAGTCCTGAACTTTATCCCTCCATTTCACCCCAAAACCCATTCTCTCCATGACATGGCTGAGAAAACTCCATTCAACTCGATCATAAGCTTTGGACATGTCCAATTTCATAGCGAGGCTGCCTTTCTTTTTTCCTTTGTCCCTTTTCATAGCATGGAAAAGTTCATACGCAATGAGAGCATTATCCGTAATTTGTCTCCCCGGAATGAAGGCACTCTGGTTTTCCGAGATGATGCTGTCCATGAGAGGTTTCAATCTGTTCGTCATCACCTTTGAAGCGATCTTGTACATCACATTGCAAAGACTAATAGGTCTGAATTCCCCTACTATTTTTGGTTTTTCAATTTTTGGAATCATCACTACCAGAGTGTCATTTATGTCCTCCATACTTCTTTCACCTTTCCACCATCCCTTGATGTAGTTCGCCACATCCTGACCCACAATGTTCCAGTATTTTTGGTAGAACATAGCCTTCAGTCCGTCTGGTCCCGAAGCCTTGTTCGGGTGCATCTGTTTAAGGGCTGCCCAAATTTCTTCATCAATGATATCCCTTTCTAGATCTTCATTTTGTGTCTCATCTATCAACCTCCTGATTCCCACTGTTGCTTGTTCAAACCCCGAAGGATTACTGGTATGAAAAATTTGGGAGAAAAATCTAGAAATAATAGCTGCAATATCCTCTTCATCTGTTCTAAGCACACCCTTCTCATCCTCTAGACCCTCAATCCAGTTCTTGCGCCTCCTGTTAGTAGATTTTTGGTGGAAATAGGCTGTGTTACGATCTCCCTCCTTTAACTCTTTTACTCGTGCACGTGCTGCCCAATACTCCTCATCCTTCAAGAGCCAGTATTGTAGTTCTTTAGAGATATCTTCAGCCTTTTGGAGCATCTCTTGATCAGGGGGGAAGGATTGGATTTTCTTGAGATCATCTTCGAGTGTTGAATCTTCTTTTTTCTATGCCCAAACTTTGTCGTAGCCCACGTTTTGAGGTGGTCTTTGCATGCATTCAGCTTTACCCTTAAGTCGTCACTGGTTGTGGATGTCCATGCTTCCTTTATAGTATCTTCACAGTCCTTCTCACCAACCCACATGGGTTCAAAAGCAAACTGACTTATTCTCTTTCTTCCTTTGTTGTCTCTGTTATCAGCTATCATGATGATGGGCGCATGATCCGACTCATAGATTGGTAGATGGATAACCCTACAATGGCTGAAGAGGTCTCTCCACCTAGGTACCTGTCAAGCCGCTCCTGAACCAGAGTCCTTTCAGATAAGCCCCTTTTCCATGTAAAAATATTTCCTTCAAAGCCAAGGTCTACCAAACCACAATCATCCATGGTATCTTAGAAATTTTGCATGAACTTTTCTTCTTTTAAAGGGCCCCCTTTCTTTTCATCATTAGAAAAAATCTCATTAAAATCATCAAAAAAAGCACTGGCTCTTCTGCCTCGTTCTTTAGTTTCCTCATCAAGTCCCATGTCTTTGTTTTGTGCTGTTGATCCGCCCATCTGTATATTCCAATTGCACACCATCTGGCCCCTATCCCAACATCTTTTACAATACTAGTCACATGTCTATTAGAGAAATAGATGATCTCCACCTCTGCATCTTTCCACCAGAAACTAATGCCTCCCACCCAACCGTTGCTAGAGACACACATCCCATCTTTGTAACCATAGCTTTTTTGTACCACTTCTAGCTTTTTTCTTGTAATCATAGATTCCATGATGAAAACAATATTTGGACGCTCTCTCCAGCACCAAGAATGGAGAGCCCTACACGTGTCAGGGTCGCCCAATCCCTGACCGTTCTAGCTAAAAATTTTCATTGCTCTTCGCGGGATTGGACACCGCCAATCTCTGCTACTTGGGTCCCCAAGGCCTTGTCTGTACTCGGTCCTCCTCCAATGGTTTGCTTTACTTTCTTCTCCCCAGATCTAGGGATTGTTTGGTCATCCAGATCCATGTCGCACCATTCCAAGTTTCGATCTCTCTTCCCAATCATTTGTTCCCAAACCACCTCTTCCTATGGAATGCCAAGGCATGCACCTCTACTCATCTTATAAACCCACGGTTGATGTCTCTTCTTTACTCAGTCTGAGCTAACACCTTTCTTCATCTTCTGACCCACTATTTTTCTTCTTTGTGAATGCGTTACTGCCCAATTCTCTCCCATCTTCGAGACATTGCTTCCTTGTTGTTGCTGTTCCTCATGAGGCGTTTCTCCCATCTTGGGACCACTCCCTATAGGCTGTTGTTCACCGAAAGCTTGTGTCTTGGATAGGTACCAAGCTTGTGCCATGCTGTCCTCCTCGTCTTCACCAATCGGTGCCTGTTCATCAATTCTTGCCATCTCCTGGAGTGTACAGATGGCCTCCCTTGTGTAACATCTTGCCCGATGAATGCTATTAGGCACCATCATTTCCATGCCCCCTGGGCGTCGCGTTTCGTCCTGCAACGCCTCTGCGTCATCCATCGTTACTGGCTTCCGGACTCCCTGCTCACCCCTTTTCCCTTGTTCAACATCCTCCCCTTTCTCGAGCTCATGGTCTGAATCACTCAAGACATCCCCGACGCCCCGCCCCTATTGGAAGTGTGACATGCTGTCCTCCCCCTCTTGTTGCTAGCTGCCGCTCCGCCCGTCCTTTGAGCCACCGCATTGCATGCTGTCCTGCTGGGACGACGCCCCGTTGCTGCTGCTCCTGAAAGTAAGCTTGCGTCACGCTACCCCCGCATCCCTCCCGTTATCTCGGTCCAGGAGTTGTTGCTTCCATGGCGATGCTCACATCCAATTCCCCACCGCTACACTTGGTCGTTCTCTGCCGTTGCAGTTTGGCAGTCCTTGTCGACGTGCCCTAACATCCTGCACACAAAACAAAAGTTTGATAGTCGCTCATATTTCACCTCAATCTCTAGGACATCACTTCCTTTAACCCTGATCCGCAGCAAACGCTTCAAAGGTTTTGTGACGTCAAGCAAAATCTTGATACGGATGGAGGCGTCCCACCCCGTGCCGTTGGAGTTGACCTGTGACACCTCGCCCACCTGTCCAGCAATCTCGCGGACTGTGTTGTCTCCTCTATATCCTAGAGGGAGACCATACAAACGTATCCAGAAAGGGCTCTTTGTGATGACGACCTATCCCGGTTGCTCTTCCTTACAAATTTCCTTGAACATCAGCAGTCGCCCGTCGAAGTTCCACGACGCACTGTCGATCACTCTCTGTCTGTCCCGCCAATGCGTAAACTGCATGATGAAGATGTCCCGCTCTAGCTGCTTGAATTCCACCTTCTCCTTCAGGCTCCACGCCTGTGACAAGGTACGTTCCAAGGCTCTGAAATTGAATGTGTGGTCCATCAATAACTTTCCTACCAAAGCCAATTCTGTAAGATCTTCTTCGTCACCGCTGCCTAGCGGTTGGACCTCAATGGGTTCTTCCTCCTCTTCCGTCAATCGGAGACCTGCATATCTATCCGCTAACTCTGCTGCCATCCTGGAGTCAAGACCAGAAGAGAAACCAGCCACTTGAACCTGCAAAAGAAGAAACCCTAGAAGGGTGGAGGGTCGTCTACGGCTTGGAACGCTAGTTGCCAGAACGACGGGCTGCAAGGAGACGAGTTGGTATAATTTTATGTGCATGTATTAGGTTACTTAAATGCACTTTAAGTGTAAAATGTCCACATTTATAACCCATGGGTAAAGGCTTTGGATTTTGGTTCTGGAAATAGGGCCAAATGATCCCTAATATTTTTCTACTCAAGAAAACATATTTTCTTGTAAAAAACAGAGTTAAAACACTATTATTATCATTTTTATCACTCTATACATTTAAATTAGAGTTTGAATTAATTAACAGGGTTTTAATGGAAAATAGGGTTCAAAACTTGAAAATTCGGATTCTACATGATTTTATCTTTTCAACGAGTATTTATTTGTATTTTTCCGATAACCGAGCGATTTTCTACGAATTAAACAAGATGAGCCAATTTAATTGCTAAATGGGTAAAAAAAACAAGGTTACAGATGACGGATCTGCCCTTGGCGAGAGGATCAGGAAGGAAGGACGCGCGAGGGAAAAATGGTAAAAAGTACCTGGGCTTCTTCAAGTTTGGGGCGCAGCCATGGCGTAGTGGGTGTAGCTAGGTAGTTTGGGCGTTTTTGCATTTCTCCACCGAAATCGACGTTCAGGTACTCGAAACGAAGAGGATCGAGAGACGAACTCACCAAACCAAACGATTTCGACGCTGGTTCCTCCTAGCTCCATGGAGAGGCACCACAATCTCAGAGGGAAAAGCTCCTCTCCGGCCACTTCCCCTGCTTCCTCGGACAAAATTGGTGGTGTGGGCAAGTTGCTAAGGGGCCGACAGTGGTGCGTGGGTGGTCTTTTATAGATGGGGGAGCCTGTGGAGCCGAAGCGGAGGTGGCCGTGAGAGGCCATGGCTGGCGCTGCTTGGCATTTCAGCTACACTACACCTCGCTGGACGAGTGAGAGCTCAAACGAACTAGAGGGTCGCTACAAATCTGTAGGTGAAGAAATTTCTAGAAAAGATGGAGAAATGAGGGAGAACGGTGGAGACGAAGCGAGCCGCAGCTGCTCGTTTTCTCCTACAATTAGCCGAAGGTAGGAGATGAAGAGTCGACCATCGGATGGGATCCATGTCCACCC
This sequence comes from Alisma plantago-aquatica, assembly GCA_963693085.1. Classification (NCBI taxonomy): domain Eukaryota; kingdom Viridiplantae; phylum Streptophyta; class Magnoliopsida; order Alismatales; family Alismataceae; genus Alisma; species Alisma plantago-aquatica. The sequence continues at coordinate 369,882,095 of OY856415.1, read as the reverse complement.
TGGGTTGTTGGATCATGACTCACGATGGGCGTGACGCGCGTGACAGCCATTTAAAGGTTGAATTTAGGCTTAAATGACGCAAATCAATGATATAACAATGGCTATTAAGTCACACTATATTAAAAACTTGTTAAATGCAGTTGGAAGGTCAAATGAACTCCAAATGAACTCAAATTTTAACCATAGGTTGCTAATGATGTCTAAATTCATGCTATGCATTTATATTTGCGTTTCACCGAACCTTTGGCCTCCAATAATTATTTTGATTATTAAAGCTTATATTAATATAATGCTTGAGCAAATAATTATGTGTTGCTTTTATAAGCAACCCTTGATTCCCAAATTCGAGATTTGGAGTCCAAGAGTCCTCCTCCCATTAAAAACATGTATTTGCAAGATTAATTATCCCATAATAAGAGTGAGGTATGAAAGTTGGTTATTTATTCATCATTTAATTTACACTTGCTAATTAAATCACTTCTTATCCATTAATATTTATTCTTGAGCTCCAACATTATCCATTAGACAAAAAATTCGTGGTTTAATAGTAAATTGCATAATTACCCCATCCACATATTAATTTGTGGTATTTTGTGCATCTAACCCTCAAATTGGCATAAAATGTACTTCAATCATCAAATTCTCAAATATTTCAATATTAAGGACACAAAATGGAGGAGAAAGAAATTAACATAAAAATTGAGGTGGAAATGATAATTTTATTGAAACTCAGGACGTTACAACACTCCACCCATTAGAAAGGATTTCGTCCCCAAAATCTCATACAAAGAGAGAAGGGTGAGATCGGAGCATTTCTTCTCTTAGCTCCCAAGTGGTTTCTTCTAGCCCATGATACTTCCACAACACCTTCACTAACTCAATCTCTCTATTCTTCAACTGTTTCACCCGAGTGTCTAGGATTTTTATAGGTAGTTCCTCATAGGTTAGGTTTTCATGAATCTCCAAGGGTTCTATTGTGAGTACATGAGAAGGGTCCGTCACATACTTTCTCAGCACGGACACATGAAAGACATTGTGTATCTTATCATAAGAAGGAGGAAGAGCCAGGCGGTATGCACAGTCCCCAATCTTTGCTAAGATCTCAAAAGGTCCCACATAACATGGGCTAAGCTTGCCTTTGACTTTGGATCGGGCAATAGAGCATATGTGCTTGACCTTCAAGAACACATGGTCGCCAACAAGGAAACTCACATCAGACCTATGCTTGTCAGCATACATCTTCTGTCGATCTTGAGTGGCTTTTAAACGCTTCTTAATCAGCTAAAACTTCTCTATCATGATCTGCATATTGTCAGTCTTCACTAAGGAACGCTCACCCACATCATCCCAATGCAATGGGGAACGACAGGGTCTTCCGTACAAAGCTTCATACAGAGGCATTCCTATGCTGGCTTGGTAGCTGTTATTGTACGCAAACTCAGCCAGAGGTAGATATCTTTCCCATGCTCCTCCCCAGTCCATCACACAAGCACAAAGCATGTCTTCTAAGATTTGTACAGTTCTTTCAGATTGACCATCAATCTGGGGGTGATAAGCAGTGCTAAACCATAGGTCAGTCCCCATTTCTTATTGTATCTGGCTCCATAGACGAGAGGTGAACTTGGGATCACGGTCAGAAACTATCACTTCCGGTACACCATGCAGACGAACTATCCACTCCAGATATATCTGTGCCATATCCTCCACTTTGTAGTTGGACTTGAAAGGCAGAAAGTGAGCAGACTTAGTTAGGCGATCAATGACAACCCACACATCATCGTAGCCTTTCCTGGTCTTGGGGAAACCAGTGACAAAGTCCATTGTGATCTTCTCCCATTTCCATTCCAGAATTTCAAGAGGATGGAGGAGACCACCAGGTCATTGATGTTCTATCTTAACTTGGTGACAGGTCAAATACTTTGACACAAATAGAGCTATATCCTTCTTCATGTTCTTCCACCAAAAACTGTGCTGTAGGTCCTTGTACATCTTGGTCATGCCATGGTGAATTGTGTACTTGGACCCATGAGCTTCACAGAGAATCTTCTGTCACAGTTCGCCAACATCAGGAACCCACAATCTTTGTCGGAAACGGAGTGCACCATCAACTCCAATAGAGAAATTAGATTGCAGTTTCAGGGTTAAGGCTTTCATTCCTTCTAGCTCAGGACTCTCCAACTGGGCAGTGATAATATCAGACATCCAACTTGGAGTGATTGACAGGATGGCCATGTGAACACATAGCTTATCGTCAACTTCATCCTCAAGGATTTTTGTCGGTTGCGGTCGCCATCCAGAAACATACTCCATGTTCTTCCAAACGGAACAAGTTATAGCAGCACATGTCCCAGACTTCTTCCGACTCAAGGCATCAACAACTACATTGGCTTTACTGGGATGATAAGTGATGGTAAAGTCATAGTCCTTGAGATACTCCATCCATCTACACTGTCTCAGGTTCAAGCCTTTTTGTGTCAGGAGGTACTTTAAGCTTTTATGATCAGAGAAGACCTCAAACTGAACCCCATAGATGTAATGTCGCCAAATCTTTAGAGCATGAACAATAGCTGTGAGCTCTAAATCACATGTAGGCCACTTTTCTTCATTCGGCTTCAACTGGCGAGAGGCGTAGGCAATCACCTTTCCTTCTTGCATTAGAATGCATCCCAGTCCTTTCTTGGAGGCATCCGTGTAAATGACGTAGGGTTTGCCTTCAACATGTAGAGCAAGAACATGAGCAGATGTCAGGCATTGCTTTAGATTTTGGAAACTATCCTCAAACTCAGGCGACCAAACAAACTTGACATCCTTTCGTGTCAACTTCGTCATAGGAAGAGCAAGCTCTGAGAAGTTTTTGATAAACTTCATGTAGTAACCTGCCAGATCGAGGAAACTACGAATTTCAGATGGATTCTTTGGAGCCTTCCGCTTGGTCACTGACTCAACCTTTACAGGGTCAACAACAATGTGTCCTCCAGAAATGACGTGACCCAGAAACATAACTTCTTTAATCCAGAACTCACACTTGGAGAATTTAGCATAAAGTTGATTTTCTTGCAGTGTATTGAGTGCCAATCTTAAGTGCTCGCGATGTTGCTCTTCTGACTCAGAATATATCAAGACATTATCAATAAAAACCACAACGAATCGATCAAGGTAGGGGCAGAAAACTCAATTCATCAGGTCCATGAAAGCAGCTGGGGCATTAGTCAAACCAAACGGCATGACCAGAAATTCATAATGCCCATATATGGTTCTGAAAGCTATTTTTGGGATGTCTTCATCCTTCACTCGCATTTGGTAGTAGCCACTCCGCAAGTCCATCTTTGAGAAGACCGTAGCGGACTTAAGTTGGTCGAAGAGATCGTCAATTCGAGGTAGTGGATAGCGATTCTTCACCGTGGCCTGGTTAAGCATGCGATAATCCATGCACATCCGCATCGATCCATCCTTCTTCTTTACAAACAAGACAGGGGCTCCCCAAGGAGAAATGCTTGGGCGAATGAACCCCATATCGAGAAGTTCCTGAAGCTGCTTCTTTAACTCAGCAAGTTCAGTAGGTGCTAGGCGGTAAGGCGGCTTTGAGATGGGTGAAGTCCCAGGTGCAAGCTCGATGGAGAATTCCACTTCACGAGTAGGAGGCAACCCGGGTAGTTCTTCAGGATAGACATCAGGGAAGTCCTTCACCACCTCTATATGGTCAAGAGCAGGGGGCGTGGCTTCAAGAACTATGGAGGCAAGAAATGCCCTACACCCTTGCGAGATAAGCTTTTCGGCTTTGATGACTGAGATGACGAATTGCCGTTCTTCTCGTTTCTTGCCTTTTACACAGATTCTACCCTCTACGGGGTGCAACAAGCTAACCTTTGACTCCTCACAAAAGAGGGCTACCTTGTAGCTTTTTAGCTAGTCCATACCCAGAATAATGTCAAAGACAGACATATCGAGCAAGATGAAGTCAGAAGGAAACATCTTCCCCATGATGCACAGGTCCATGGTAGGAATCTTGAGATGAGAGGAGCATAATCTACCACTAGGGGTTTTGACATCTAACACTGGTCCATTAATTCAGACTCTATCTCTAGCATAGCAGCAAACTGAGTAGATATAAAGGTATTTGACGAGCCGGAATCAAAAAGTGCTTTGATAGGGTACATATTAAGGGGTAGAGTACCTTCAATCACATTATTCCCATCATCAACCTCTTCAGCATCAAGAGCAAAGACCCTTCCATTGCGCCTCTCCACAGGCGTATGACGTCCTTGCTGATTAAGGTTGCGGTTGTTGTTGTTCTGGTGATTGTTGTTGTGGTTGTTGTTGTTCCTCGGGGGTGGATTTTGTCATTGTTGTTGCTTCTGGGCGGGAGCCTGTCCTCGGTTGAACCTAGGATAGTTTGGCCTGATGTGACCAGCTTGGCCACACTCATGGCAGATAGGGACAAGCAGATCATTCCTTTGATAAGGTGCATTGCCAGCTAGACATCTCCCAGGAGGATGAAATCGGGAGCAAGTGTTGCACCTATCACGCCCTTGTGGGCCACCATGGTTCTTCTGCTTGTTGTTGTTGTTGTTGTTCAAACCAGAAGCATGGAAGCCAGGGTACGCCTCCACGGCCAGAGCTTTATCTAGCATTTGTTGGAAGGTGAGCGGGAGCTGGGGCACTAGGTGACACCCTATGTTGTAGTTGAAACCTTCAAGGAAGACGGTTGCCCTCCGCTCATTAGCTAGACCCACAACATAACATTCCAGTACCAGGAAACGTTGTACATACTCAGAGACTGACATATTCCCTTTCCGCAGATTGTAGAACTCACCCTCCTTCTTCTTCAGGTAGGCTGTGCAGATGTACTTTTCCCGAAATATCTGGAGGAACTCATCCCAGGTCATAGCTTTTGTGTCCCATGTGCGGGTTATCCCATTCCACCAGACCCTTGCCGGACCGTCCAGGACATAAGATCCAAAGTGAACTTTAAGATGTGGGGGACACGCCATGCCATCAAATGTGCACTCCAGGGATACCACCCAATCATCCTCCTTGTCCACCATGTTTGTATCAGTTTCCCCCTTGAAGTAGGGAGGCTGCATCTTGATGAAGTCATTCAGGGTTGGCTCCTTAGGCTTGTTGGCATGGGCAGCAACTGCAGTAAACTACCCACCAAGGTCGTGGAGAGTAGCTGTCTCAGCATCGCCAACTCTTGCTCAGGAGTCAGAGGTGTCTCAGGAGATTCAGGGTTGGTGTCATCATTGTTTGTGATTTCACCGAACAAGCCACCCTTCCTGAAGGACAAGTTTTTAGGGTAAGATTCCTAAGAGTATAAGATAGAAAAAGATAAGGCTACTATTGCCTATAGGCATGCTATTTCGGGCGTTCAAATTTAGATCAGGCCAGGCCCAGGTCATATGAGCTTAGGAGTCCTCGTGACCAAGCTAGTGGGGTGGAGGAAAATATTGCCAGCCCCCAAGCTCTGACCCTTTCTAGACACCATCACTTTCAACATCACGTCCTAGTAGCTACCCTACAGGCTCTGATACCATGCTGTAAGGAGGCGAGATCACCCCCCTACTTAAATTTAATGGAAAATACAATACACCCCTCAAATTATTAAAACATTTTGATGGAAGGATGCATGCATAATAAATCCATTTAAATAAGCATGGACCAAATACAACCATTGTCAATAGTAGCAGCGGAAGAAAGTAAGATGAGAAAAACTAAACTATTACATAGATTGTTCCAAAATAAGAAGTAGATAAGAATCTAGGCTATTACAAAGCTCTTATTTCTAGAGTTCATAACATATATTTTTGAGCAAGGTTTTAGCAGCATCAACCTTTCCATGATAACAACTTCACTCCTACCCTGGGTTTCCTTGTGCTTATTCTAGCCCTTTTCTTGGTTCTGGGTGGTTGGGGAGCACCCAACAAGAGAAAGATAGAAACGTATGTGTCACAACATGATAAAGTACAAGAAGCATAATAAGGAATGGAAACATAAAGATTTTCTACACTAAGAGCGTTCAAGAGTATGAGGCATATAATTCAAATAGGATTTCTGCCAAGCATATAAGTCAAATGTAGAACAAGCATGATTCATTATGACTAAGATAAACTAACATAGGGTGAGGCGCCTACCAACCTCAACCAGGAGGAGAGGGGAAATAACATCCCAAACCTCAAAAATATATATAAAGTGGTAGGGGGACTAAAACCCCAGTGCCTATGGCAGGGGGACTAAAACCCCAGTGCCCTATGGGTGACTTGTACTCATGTACACTATATTAGTTAACTAGTCAAACTATCATTATCATGCTTACAATTTACGTTGGCAGAGAAAGAAAATAACAATGATTCAAGTGGGGCCCAATGACCCAAACATTTCCAAGAGATAATCATAAAAGATGTTCATACAATAAGATTTCATATTGGATATTCAAATGAACAGTTTAAGGGCAACACATATATATCAAGATCTCAATCACATCAACAAGGCAAGTGGGGTCCCATGACCCATATTCATCACGGAGTAACAATATAGCAAGAATATGCATCATAGTTACAAATTTTCATGTCCAAGTAGAAGATGGAGAATATCATCATAAGTATGCCTCATATGGGAAAACTAGGTTAAACATGATAGGAAGCCCAACTGAGGTGTTAGAATGCACATACCTGTTCTTGCTTTCTAGATTATCCCTTATCCACTAAGATATCAGGTCCAAACTCACTTTAACCTAGGTTCAAAGATTAATGCATGTATTAGGTTACTTAAATGCACTTTAAGTGTAAAATGTCCACATTTATAACCCATGGGTAAAGGCTTTGGATTTTGGTTCTGGAAACAGGGCCAAACGATCCCTAATAATTTTCTACTCAAGAAAACACATTTTCTTGTCAAAAATAGAGTTAAAACACTATTATTATCATTTTTATCACTCTATACATTTAAATTAGAGTTTGAATTAATTAACAGGTTTGTAATGGAAAACAGGGTTTAAAACTTGAAAATTCGGATTCTACATGATTTTATCTTTCCAATGAGTATTTATTTGTATTTTTCCAATAACCGAGCAATTTTCTACGAATTAAACAAGATGAGCCAATTTAATTGCTAAATGGGTAAAAAATACAAGGTTTCAGATGACGAATCTGCCCTTGGCGAGAGGATCAGGAAGGAAGGGCGCGCGAGGGCAAAACGGTATTGGATGACATTTGAGTTCTACAGAGTGTGGTGTCGGTCGAGTTTATAACTCAACCGAACAACTAGTCTGAACAAAATAAAAATACAACGAAGGACTTGTTTGCAATTGTTCTAAGCACCTCAATTCATCTATATGACTGGTTAACACCTAATTAGCTCTCATAACTCGTCATTCCTATCCAAGAAAAGAAATCCTAGAGAGAAAGGAAAGCTAGTGTTTTGAGAAGAGAAAGTGGTAGATGTGTTGACCTAGGGTTTCTCTATCCGAGATATGATTGAATAAAGTAAGTTTAGCTTCTTTGCATATCATTTCATGGTGAATCTTCTCTCGCATGTCAAGATTTTGTACCTCCTCAAATTTGATTTGAAATCACATCAAATCATCCACTTTTCTCACCATTTCTCTCCTAATTTCCATTTCTAGGGTTTCCAAGTTGAGAGGAGGAAGTAATGGATTTAGTTGCTAGAGTTTGATTGGTTTTTTGAAAATTCAGAGTTTGATCTATGTTTTAAGGTTCTTGTCACCTTAGGTGAGTTTTTTCTCCCTCCAAAGCTCTATATTCATGTTGAAAGCTTAATTCTATCCAGCAAAAGTATCATAAATCTTGCTTGTATATGTATGTGATTGGATATTGATTTGAAAAGGATATTAGAGGATCAAATTCTATTGATTTTGATTTTTCTCATTGATTGGAACTTGATTAGTTCCTGATATATTGATTGAGGATCTATGGAGAATCCTACAGATAGATGACTATGCTATTTCATGTGAATTTTTCCTAAAAATCAGCCCAATGGCCGATATGCTTGGAATTGAATTGACATGTAAAAAATCATATTTTAATTGTACTAGAATGCATTATACAAGCGTATTGTTGAATGTTAATGGAATTGGATATGATATACACATAAGGATCAACATAAGGTGACCATTGTTCCTGATAAGGGTTTGTGTTGAGGAAGTGAATCAAATGAGTCAATTAATGAATGCATACTTATGACTGACGAATGGAATATGTGAAAATGGGAACTAGGGGTTCCAAGTGTGAGAATATCCCTAATGAATACATGTGCATCATGATAAAAATACTTAGTGGTATAATTATTATGATGTGTTTAACTAAGGATGACTTCTTGAAAACCCTAGATGTTTAGCATAAAGATGAATATGAGTGATAGATCTAGAACTTGTATATGATGTTGTAAATGTGATGAAATGTTGAAGTGTAAGTATGAATACTTCAATTGAATATGATAAGTATTACTAATATGATCTAAGACTAATGCATATGTTTTAGTGTGACTTATGAAATGATGAGTAAACCCTCACATGAATGTGGGTCCTTTTTTACAAGCTACATAACAATGAATTGGGAAGAATGATTAGAGATTATGATGTAAGAAGATGTAACCTAAACCATTTTTAAGCTGAAGTGATTAGTATAATAAAGAATGATCATTGTTGATTATGGAAATGATGTTAGAATTCAATGACATTGTACACTTATCCAAATATAAGAGACAATATGAACAAAATGTACTGAATGGTGATTGCAAGTTAAAGATGAAACTAATGAACTTATTATGATGAAGTCTTTAATCTTATTTTAATTACATGTGGCTTAATCCAAATTGAAAGAAATACACTAAGAACTGAACTTTGATGAATATTAATGAGAAGAGAAGCACTGTATGTAAAGTGAATCAAGAAAGATTGATCCGAATAATGTAATGAACATAAATGAAAGAAGTTGAGACTATTGAATTTAAAAGGAAGGAAAAAGATGGGAATTAGTAGATGATTCTATGAATGTAACTCTTACCCTAAAATGATGAGTTTGATGATGCTAATGAAGGAAAATCTCAAATGAGGGATTAAGGGACGCACATAACTATTGTTGAATTCAATTAAAAGATGAGGTTCAAGCATTTCAATTGATTTACAAGAATGTGTTCTTGGATTGTGATTGTTTCATACAATACTTGTACTTTGATAATGGACTAATATTACAAAATTCAAATGATATTCAAAATGTTTTGATTAGTAACCCCAACTGAAGAATGTGAAATAAAAGAAGAAGATAACTAAGTGTGTTATGCATGTATATGCATGAAATTTATTTACATCTATTGAGATTGAATAATTTAAGCATATGTTGTATGATAAATCTATTCTGAGTATGATGAATGATACAAGATATCTATATGCTTTTACTATTGTTAGTTCTAACGCCTCTATGAATATTTGTTATGAACTGTGATATAGAATGAACTGATAAGAAATTGTCGAGATTGAATTTATTATGCACTCCTTACATTTGAGAAACCTTGATGAGGGTAAATGTTGCGTAATGAGATTATGTCTTGGTCTGAAAGCATGCTGATGATAATAAAACCTTGATGGGATAAATGCTATACAATGAGATTAGGGCTTAAAGCCCATTGATGATGACTGCTATGAGATTATGTAGAAACTGGAAAGAATCATATGTGTTGCAAAATACATATTTGTTGTACTTCTAGCTTTGTTCATTGTCTTTCTCAATACGCTTAATATGTCTCAAATTATTCTAGTTGCACGAGAATACACACATATGATATTTGATTTTTTTAATTCTTTTAAGATGAGTAAAAGAGATGAATAACAAGTGAAATGATGAAACATCCATTAAGGTTCCCTAAACATCATGAGTTTCCCTAAGGACTACATTGGGGAAACAAAATGGATATCCTTGTAGTAATTGATGAAATATGAGAAGGAAATCTGGAGTGTGGATCGGGACCTTAAAGGATAGACCACCAAGATTTAGGAGTGAGTCATCTAGAGTGGATATGACCCTAAATCCTTGTTGTGAAAGTCTATGTCCAGATGGAATAGACTCTGATGAAATGAAATATGTGAAATGTGAACATATGTGAAATGATGTGATATGTGATATACTATTTTTTTGGGTTCCTATCTAGTGTATTTGAGATGAGGACGTGAGCCTCATTAGGCAACCTTGAGGTGGTCATGGTCTGTTGTTGATATCTTTGGGTGTCTGGGTAACCCCTAAGAGAGTGACGGTAAGTCGTTGACACTAGAATCAGGTGTGGTGAATTCTACTTGGTGAGGTACAAGCCAAGTAGTTTCAGGGCAAATGAATAAAAGATGACAAGCTGCGCAGAACATGACTACATTCCATGTACTTCTAGTTAATGATTTACCATTGTTGATTATGTTTCTTATTGTGGAAGATAATCATGCTATTGTAGAGATTATCCATAATATATTTTGATTTGTCTTGCTAGCAAGTAGTAGATCTTGGGATTTAAATATCCACTCTAAAGATGACTTAGATTACTCGTCATCTGATAGTATTGTTTTATAGACATGTCTTATGTGTACTTCAATTTTAGGACTACATGATGTGTTCCTGGTCCGAGTGATGGGGTATCACAAAGATAATGTTATTGTTATTTGTCAATTCAGAATGTTTAGATCATGACTTGTTATTCATATTGAAGGATTGCTAATTTGAACCAAGAAGCATCTATTGATTTGTTCATTGCTCTGAAGTATATTTTAAAGTTGGACTTGGTTTAAGTGATTGCCTTGTATGCTTGATTAGTCTACCATTTTATACTGAATTTGACTAGATGCTAGAACCATATGTTGGGGTTTTTATTATCTGTAAATTTCTTTTAAGTTCATTATACTTGATCTCTGATGTTGATGCACTTACTCATCTTGAGTGGGAGATATCCACTCACAGGGGCTATATATGAGTCTCATGAGGTTGTTTCAAATGTTTTTTAGGTATAAAGCTATCCAACAGAGAGGTCGTGAGAAATAAGATATAAACATAATAATCTACATAGAGTACATTGTCCATCTACACTCTCTTTTTGGGATGGGTAGTATACAACGTTTGCTGATTCATATACATGTATTTATTATAAACTAAACTACACACGAGCCATAAGATTTTATTCTAATTTTGATGGAGTTGAATAATATTTTTCATATCTTATTGTGAGGTCCTTAATGTGACATTTGATTGTGAAAAACAAATTGTGAAGAAAGAAAAAAGACAAATTTATCTATGTTTTTCATATATGGTTTCTATCATCTTTGTTAACAATGATGTTTTTTACTTAATCTGGGTTTAGGTTTAGGGATTCCCTCTAATGGTTGTTGAAACGATTTTTCTGTGCGTATAACGCAAGTGCACGTATCAGAGTAATATAGGCCTTGTGAGGCCCGAGTCGAATACAGGGACACTGAACTGTCGGTAGACTACTTACTAACTACTCACGATCAGCTAGACCGATTAAAAGGTTTTGAGAATTGATTGAAAAATAAAAGAAAAATAAAAGAAAAATAAAAGAAAACAAAGCAATCAATTAAATGTTTAGTTTAATCAATTTAAATGGGAATCTTTAGGATTGCAGTTTCACCGCGGGTTCTCATTGTATTTATTTATACATAGTTAATCAAATTCATCTCTCATTCCGGGTAGTGGCCTGTAGTCAGAATTGTTCACTGTCGTGATACAATTCACTACCTAAATCTAGGTCGGTTCCATGGTTGTAGTAACCTATATCCTAAACCAGGTGCATGAAGACCAAACTCTGGGTTTCCACCATTAACCGTACATCACCTTGTTCAAGGGATTTATTAATTAATGTGAATTTCATCTCTTTTCAACCGTTAATTCTTCTTTCAAAGCAATTAAAGGCATTAGATTATCATTAGGGTGATCAAGCATAATGATATAATGGAGAAAACGAAATCATATCACGGATTTAAGAGACAAAATATGAATTACTATGGTAAAAATGTCATACAACGATTGCCCGGGCTACTCTCGGTCCTAAAGACAAAGGGGATTAGCCCCGCATGTTCATCTCAATGAAAGACATGGTGAAAGAAGGGGAAAACATGGAGAAACATGTATGAAAGTGATGTAAACCCCTAAACGGAGGAGATCTGGGCATTCCTTGATGTAGAGTGTGCTATCCACAACCTTCCGGCGGTGGAAATCATCTTCTACATCTCTCGGAACGCTCGAGGCATGATTCTGGGCTCCTCCCTCTTCTCCACACCTCCTTGGAACTTGTGCAATGGCTAATGACGTGATCCTCTGCTTAGGGCCGACATCATTAGGTATATGGATCACTTTTGGTCTCCAAAAGATCACCACCGTCTGATCAAGATCGATCTGAAACAAAACATATCCTGACGGCGTCAATACCATCGACGCGGGTCAATGGTATCGACCCGTCATAATATCAACAAGATTTATTTCTTCTCTGACGTTCCTCCTGATGCAGACTCGATACCTTCGACACGAGTCGATGGTATCGACTCCTTTAGGCATCAGTTTTGTCACCCTTCCGACGCTGAAGCTGTACAATGTCGATAGTATCGACATTTGTGTCGATAGTATCGACCGGTTGATCGCTGGCTCGCTATAGGTATCTCGCTACCATCGACTTCCCAGTCAATGGTATCGACTCTTCTTGGATCCTTGCGGCTGTCTCCCTGTGACTGTGTCGATACTATTGACGGGTGTCAATGGTATCGACAACTATATATATGCATTTTTCCTAAAATTTCAAGACAAAGCCAAATCAGCTGTGCTAGAACATATCAAAATGATCATTTATAATAAAAAAGATGAAATATGAGAGATTTGATACAAAATGAGATTATAGACTAAAGCGAATAGATCATGCGATACTAACCACAAAAGTGACTAACAAACACATAAAGCACATGTAAAACTAGTCTATATGAGCGACTCAAACTCCTCGCATCAAACTCCCCTAAGCTTAAGCATTGCTCGTCCTCGAGCAGCACAGCTATAAAATAAAATTGTGAGGGTGAACTAAAGAACATATTATCACAACAGACATTGCCATATGATCTCTGCCAGACATTCACATACTGGCCCTCACTAACCATAGAATGATAATTACCCTCTAGGCGACAATGATCATCCATAAGAGATATCCACCCCAGGATTAATGAACATTATCACATAAGGCAGTTAATATAATAAAATCCTCCAGTTCAGGCTTGGTGAATCTTTGTGATCTCCTAACTACGTTGCTCATTTCCTAACTACCATCTAAATGGACGCATATTTCCTGATACTAATGAATGAGGAGATAATCACGGGTGGCCTACCAATTAGAGCAACATGTGGATGGAATAGGTGGCTGTGGAAGAAATGGATGCACATAACAGTCAATCATGCAACACAAAAATTAATGCCGTATTATGATGCAAAATGTAAGTGAAGATGTCCTAATGCTACATTTTAGGTGGAATGACGCATGCACTATCATTCTTTCCCAATGAGAGACCGAATATCGATAGAACTGCACATGTACTTGTTCTTCTTATTCTGCATGTGAACAAATTCCTTTCTCCCTCTGATCTTCATATTTTTTTCCAAGCCCTTATCTTGCTTAACAGAACAAGATGAAATTTTCAATAGATTTTTATTTTTATTTTCAGAGAGCATGAAATAAGTTCTTTATTTACAGAAGAAGCAAGACACATCATTGTACAAGGTGATTAAAATCTTGCAAAATGCAACTAAAATGACATTGACACACACTCTAATTTTTTTTTTTTAAAATGCAGCAAAAGTAAACACTAACTACAATGCAATCCTAACTACATGTCATGCAACCAAGAGATGATAAACTGTATAGTGCCCCCAATTCTTATGGTGGAGTGTAGATGAGATGAAGTGGATAGATCACAAGATTAATTGACAGAACCATTGGAAGAAATTATATGTCCCTCCTTACTGACATGTGTAAAATCAAGAAGTTTCTCTCTCTCATTTTAGATTAAAGTCTTATTACCATTTGATCAGTTCAGGCTCAACATCCAATTCTGTCCACTTTTCTTGAATCATAGGCATGTACAATTGTAGTCTTATGTTTTAAAGTTGACAAACCCAATTATTTTCATAAGTCATATGCTTAAAATCAAACAAAGCAAGCTTGCAAATTCATTAAAAAAATTTCAAATTGACCCACGACTCCCATGTGACAAAAAAAGAAATGACACATTAAATTAGACATCCACGGATACACTAGATAGAATGTGGATCCTAAAAACTAAGAAAATTTCTAGAATAAAAGAAAAGGCAATAAATGATAAAAACTAAAAATAAAAGATAGAAAAAGATAGAAGCTGTTCCATCTCCCCCCTAAGCTTGAATTTGACTATGGCCTCATAGTTAAAAACAAACTTAAAAGGTGGAACAGTGATACCAGTCATTGTTCAGGTGGTGGGTACTGTGGGGCGATGGGATCCCATGATGGATATTGCCCCTGGAAATTTGGATCATACGGGGGCATGGGTGGAGGTTGAGGATATCCCCCAAAGTAAATCTGGCTCCAATAATGACGTAGAACGGTTGTTGCTGCATCTCCATCCTATGCAACATGTCATGAATATTCTCTTGGTTGGCGAGGAGGAGGCGCTCGTTCTCGTAGATGGCCTACTGATTTAGGAATAGCCGGTTTGTAGTCTCCTGAATACCAACGAAAGAAGCAGTGTGGTGCTGCTGGGTCTGCTAGATTTCCTGCAACATAGAATACATTCCCTGCATAGAATATGCATCCTCTCCTTGTTGAGAGGGCTGAGGTGGCAGAGGCTGCGAAGATGATGATGAACCCGGGTGGAAGTGGGGATGCTTCTGCGGTGCCACTCATGAACGAAGAGGAGTGAAAGCCGCCTCTTCCTCTTCATGCTCGTCGCCATCGTCATTGCCGTCATCTTCTTCGTCGGAGTCGTCGGTGGCGTTGATGGGCCACCGAAAGTGCTGAGCTCCCTGGATGTTGAAGACGGGATCGGGAAGCGCACACTCCTGGTACTCTTGGTTGACATGGCATTGTGCATAAGCCACGCCATCAGAGAGCGTAAGAAGATTGGAGCAGTGTAGGTGATGTAGATTTACTTTATTCCTGTTGGACAACAGAGTGAGTTGGGAAAAATCCAACCCAAGATACAAAGCAAGCAGTGTGATAAGCCCCCCAAAATGGATAGGAGCTTTTCTTGTACTCCTTTGCATGGCCAGCACACGCGTCAAGAAAAACACGCCCCAATTGAGCTCTTGTCTTTTCAACAACTTAGACAAAAAGAACAAGTCCGTCTCCTGAATCTTACTGAGCGAAAGATCGCCTCGAGCAAAAAGAGTAGTACACATCATGCGATGCAGAATCCGCACAAATGGATGCTCGAAATCAGCTACAGCTGCATTATGATAACTGACAGACTTGCCTGGAGGCGCGATCACCAGCTGGGCAAAGATTTCATCATAATCTGTCCGGTTGTCTGACCTCCTGTGCTGGTAGGAATCATGATACCAGTTATATATAGAATTGAACTGGGTGAGAGTGAGGGTGTAGTTGTTGTTGTAGATCCGGAAGGACACTCGCCCCTCTTTCCACTCCCTATCGGTGGCGATAAGATCGTTGGGCACGAAGTTGATATCCAGCGAAGCCATGAATTCTGCCACTAACTCCTTATAGGTCAGACACTCGCCAAAAAAAGGGTGGCCCTCGGCATGGTACTCGACCTTGTCAGACCTCCTGCCCGTATGCTTTGCTTGCCCATGAAGGACATAGGCGAGGTTGGCCTCGAACCCAAGGTCGTGGATCATGGCCTGATCGACTTATCGGGTTGGCTCGATTTTCCACTTGAGAAACTCCTCGTATATCTTCCGTACGTCTGTCGAGGGATGAACAATTCTCGGATGAGGAATGGAGCTGGGTGGTGGAGGAATGAAAGTCGCAATCTCCATCGGAGCCACCCTTGAAGAAGAAGCTCCTTCCGTCCGCACCAGCGTGAACAGAAGAGTAATGGAGAAGAAGAAGTGGAACTCGATGAAGGTCGGAGAAGAAGATCTCCGCTCGGTGAAGAGCTCGAAGAAGATATCTCGATCCTTAGATGCTCGATGAAGACCTCCGGTCACTGGAAATGCTCCAAGCACAAGTGGAAGGAAGAAAATCTGAAGGTGTGAAGAGAATTGAAAAACAACCCTTCCTTTTATAACTGATTTCGTCACTGCTGCTGCTCCGTCGATACCATCGACGGAAGTGTCAATGGTATCGACACCTGGAGGTGCGATCCGCTCTTCACGAATATCGACAGTTTTCGATTGCTAGATTTGGGGGCCCAGATCAATGACGCGTCGATACTATCGACAAGAGTCGATGGTATCGACCAATCCCACGGATCATCTTCCTTGATTTGCCGGTCGTCGTTGATTCCTTCTCACGGATCGATGACATGTCGCATCGATACTATTGACGGTTGTCGATGGTATCGACTCTGTGTGGTTTGAATACCCTCGCGAGGCATGGATGCCGCTTCCTTACTATTGCCATGTCGATACCATCGACAAGGCCGTCGATGGTATCGACTTCACTGAGACAAATTCTTCTGTAAATCTTCAGGGATCTCACGAGTAGCGACTCCCCTGTCGATACTATCGACCCAGAACCATTGTTTTCTTTGACGTCGCCGATGGTATGTTGATACCATTGACGAGGCCGTCGATGGTATCGACTTAGAAAATTTTCTACAGTCGATTCCCTGTACCCATGTCGCTACCATCGACCCTGTGGTCTATGGTATCGACTCTGTCTCAGTACTGCACACTGAACAAATGATTAAGGTATCATTTTTACACTAAAAACCGACATTAACACAAACTAACTTGCAAATGTAGAAGAAAGTGAAAGAACTACCAATAGTTGGGTTGCCTCCCAACACGCGCCCTTCTTTAACGTCTTAGGCTAGACAAAATCAAGCTCATCATTCATCCTTAAGTGCTATGAGTTTAACCTCATGCACTTTCCTCGTGTAGTCCTCTCCAAAGTAAAGCTTCAAATGTTGACCATTCACTAGAAACATCATCTCTCCATCGCGCACCATGATTGCACCATGTGGCCACACCTCTTCCACAACAAAAGGTCCACTCCATTGGGATTTCAATTTCCCGGGATGCAGCTTCAACCTTGAGTTAAACAATAACACACGATCTCCCTTTTTGAAAACACACAGTTGAATGTGACGATCGTGAATTAGTTTTGTCCTCTCTTTGTAAATCCGCGAGTTTTCATAGGCGTTCATCCTCATCTCATCTAACTCATTGAGATCTAGCATTCACTTCTTCCCTACCTCATCATAAGTCAAATTAAGCTTCCTTAGCGCCCAATGCGCCTTGTGTTCCAGCTCTACTGGAAAATGGCAGGCACGCCCATAAACCAACCTAAAAGGCTTAGTGCCTATAGGTGTCTAAATGCGGTCCTATACGCCCATAATGCATTCGATAGTAGTGTATTCCAGTTCTTTCTTGTCGAAGCCACTGTACGCTCCAAAATTTTCTTAATTTCTCTATTTGACACTTTGACCTGCCCTTGTGTCTGTGGGTGGTACGGGGTACCAACATTGTGCTTCACCCCATACTTTCTCAACAACGCAACAATTTTTGATTCTTGAAGTGGGTGCCTCCATCGCTAAGAATCATCCTTGGCACACCAAATTTGTAGAAAATGTGATCTTTTACAAACCTGCACACTACAACAACATCATTAGTCCTTGTGGATATTGCCTCTACCCAATTCAATACATAATCAATAATAAGTAAAATGTATAAATTAGAATTTGAGGACACAAAGGGTCCCATAAAATCGATGCCCCACATATCAAATACCTCAACTTCTTGAAACACATTGAGGGGCATCTCTTGCCGCTTGGAAATATTACCTGCCCTTTGACAGGAGTCACATCTTCGCACATAGTCGTAGGCATCCCAGAAGAGTGTAGGCCAATAAAGACCACTCTCTAGCACCTTGGCCGTCATTCTTAAACTCACATGATGACCACCGGTTGGCAGTGTGTGATAATGACTAAGTACACTGTCATATTCTATCTCCGGTACACACCTGCGCAAAATGCCATCCCTGCATTGCTTCAACAAGATGGGATCATCCCAGAAATAATATCTCAAAGAATGGAAAAATTTCTTTTTCTCTTGATATGTCCAATCATCTGGGATTATTTTACAGGCAAGATAATTAACAATGTATGAAAAATATGGATCCTTGGATTTTACAGAAAGGATTTTCTCATCCGGGAATGTCTCGGTAATGGGTATATTAATATCATTCTCATCTACCCGCTCTAACCTAGATAAGTGGTCCGCAACCACATTCTCTATTCCCGCCTTATCCTTGATTTCAATGTCAAATTCTTGTAACAATAAGATCCACCTAATCAATCTAGGTTTGGCATCTTTCTTTTCCATCAAATATTTTATGGCGGCGTGGTCCGTCCATACCACAACTTTTGACCCTACCAGATATTGCCAAAATCTTTCGAATGCAAAAATGACGGCGAGAAGTTCTTTTTCAGTTGTGGTGTAGTTAAGTTGTGCCTGGTTTAAAGTCTTGGAATCATAGAAAATTACCGCGAGTTTGTTCTCGAAACGCTGCCCAAGAACAGCCCCTACTGCAAAATCCGAAGCATCACACATGAGCCCGAAAGGCTTCATCCAATCCGAAGTTTGAACAACCGGTGTAGAAATTAAATTTTCCTTGAGTACATTAAAAGCATGAAAACATTTTTTATTGAAATCAAACATCACATCTTTCTCAAGCAATTCAGACAATGGTTTAGCGATTTTCGAGAAATCTTTGATAAACCGGCGATAAAATCCTGCATGACCAAGAAAACTCCTTACCCCTTTAACCGAATTAGGTGGGGGTAGTTTCGAAATAACCTCAATCTTGACTGGATCCACCTCCAGCCCCTTGCTAGACACCTTGTGTCCAAGCACAATTCTTTCACTAACCATCATGTGAAACTTTTCCCAGTTGAGAACTAAATATGTGTCCTCACATCTTTGTAAAACTTTGTCCAAATTGTACATACACTCATCAAAAGACGCATCATAGATAGAAAAATCGTCCATGAAAACCTCTAGACAACGCTCAACCATATTAGAAAAAAATAGCGAGCATGCAGTGCTGAAAGGTGGCTGGGGCGTTACACAGGCCAAAAGGCATACGACGATATGTGAATGTTCAGTAAGGACAAGTGAAGGTAGACTTCTCTTGGTCCTTAGGATCAATGGAGATCTGATTGTAGCCGGAGTAGCCATCTAAAAAGCAAAAGTGAGATTGACCCGCTAGTCGCTCTAAGATTTGATCGATGGACAGAAGAGGAAAATGATCTTTTAACGTAGCAAAGTTCAATCGATGATAGTCAATGCACACACACCACCCGATTACCAATCGGGTCGTGAGCGACTCATTTAACAAGTTGTGAGTGACAGTGATTCCCCCCTTTTTAGGGACTACCTGTGTGGGGCTTACCCACGTTGAATCAGAGATAGTGTAAATGATGCCTGTAGAAAGGAGCTTGATCACCTCCTTCTTAACTACCTCCATCATGCTCGGATTCAGTCTATGCTGTGGCTGAATTACAGGTTTGTCTCCTTCCTCGAGCCGGATCTTGTGCTGGCAAAGTGTAGGGAAATCCCCTTGATATCCGCAAATGACCACCCGAATGCGCCACAGTGGTTCTTTAACACGATCATCAACTGCTCTTCTTCATCGGTACTCAGATATGCCGAAATAATCATCGATAGTCTTTCACTATCAGCTAAGAATGCATACTTCAAATGTGGAGGCAGTGGCTTCAGTTCTAACTCTGGTGGTCTGATCAATGATGATTGAAGCAGTGGTGGGAGTGGCCCAAGATCTTCATAATACTTGGCGTAATAGCACAGAAGCACTTGAAGCATCTTGACACATTCTTGTAATGACTTGCTTCTCCTCCAATCATGCCTTATGTTAACAAGGCCAGCTTCAAGGGGAAGTTCTGGATATGCGTCAAGGACAGAACTTGCT
This sequence comes from Alisma plantago-aquatica, assembly GCA_963693085.1. Classification (NCBI taxonomy): domain Eukaryota; kingdom Viridiplantae; phylum Streptophyta; class Magnoliopsida; order Alismatales; family Alismataceae; genus Alisma; species Alisma plantago-aquatica. Next base: position 369,861,968 of record OY856415.1, on the reverse strand, counting down.
ATTGCATCATCTTCAGTAGAAAGAGGAATTTCCTCCTCTTCATCATTTAGAAAACCCACAGCTCTGCAAAGAGAAACAACCTTGGTTTGTTCCATAATATCCACAACCAGTGTCCCCTTATCTACCTTGGTCATTACATGAGCCATATCTAGAAATGGCTTCCCTAGACAAAGAGAAATGTTCTGATCAAAATGTTTCACCATGCGACACTGCTCCTTTGCCTGTGATTGTGTTGTACTTGTGGGCATAACCATTTCAAAACCTGTCCTCCGCTATTCCCAATGTCAGATAGCCTCTTCCCATTTCAAGTATCATATCTGCTGTAGCTTGGAAGGGTCTTCCGAGGAGTAGCACATTCCCTTGGTCGTCTTGCATTTCCATTACCACAAAATCTGTAGGAAATACAAACCTATCAACATTAACAAGTACATCTTCACAAATACCGTACGACTTTACCATAAAATTATCCGCTAGCTGAATCGTCATGTTGCTATGTCTCGATTCTTTCAGTCCCGGCTTCTTGAAAGTAGAAAGAGGCATCAAATTAATACTTGCCCCAAAGTCACACAATGGTTCACCGAATTTCACCTTACCGATGTAAAATGAAATATTGAAGCAGCCCAGATCTTGTCTTTTTGGTGGCAATGTGCCCATAATGAAAGCACTCACTTGCTCTTTAATAACCACCGCCTCAGTATCAGGAATCTTCCTCTTCTTTGTGATAATGTCTTTTAGAAACTTGCCATAAGAGGGTATCTGCTCTATTGCTTCTAACAGCAGAATGTTGACAGAAAGTTTCCTAAAACTATCTAGGAACTTTTTGAACTGAGCGTCCACTTTCTTAGCCTTCAAGATGTTTGGATATGGGACTGGGACAGTCTGTGCCCTATGATGTGGCGGCACATATGGTGTCCTCTTTTGAGTCTCTTCCTCAGCAATGGGTTCTGGTGTGGCTCCCTCTACCACATCCTCTATCAACTCTATGATTGTAACCTCCTCTATGGCCTCACCTGTGGTTTTTGACTGGGGTGTGCTCGGTTCATCAGCACTAGGGTTTAAAATCCTCCTTCCACTCCGTAAAAGAATTGCCTTGGCTTGTTGATTTCCTCCTGGAACATTTGTATTTTCGGGAAAACCTTGTTGTGTTGGCTTTTTTAGATTTTCTATCTCAGCTGCCATCTGTGCTAATGATGTCTCCATAGTTCTCATTTGAGCCCCATGACTTTATAAAGTTTGCCCAAATTGATTCATAAATTCTCCTTATTGCTTGATCTGTTGGCCAAACATGCTCATGAGTTCTTGATTCTACTTGATTACTTGATTGAGCAACTCATTACTCTTTTCCTCTGCCAACGGTTGTGGTTTGGCATCGGGGTCCTACATGAAATTATTTGGGTCCTTCCATGATTTTTTTATCTTTCCTCCAATAATAATCATTATTTCTGTACCCTTGTTGCTGGCACATAAATTTCACTTGCACCTCATCATCAGATTCTCCATCTTCCTTTGCTAGCAATTTCTTAGCTAATAAGTCCATCTTCTCATTTAGCTCTTTGATGGCCTTTGACTCACCTGTGACTCGAACCTGCTCTAGTGTCTCTCGGTCACCCCATGATTGCTTTCTAGCCATATTCTTCAGGATTTCCCAACACCTAGTGCCAGTGTTGTTCAAGAAGAAACAAGAACATGCAGAGTCTAGATTACTCATGTCATGCTCATTTAAAGCAAAGTAGAAGATCTTCACTTGTTTTTCTTTATCTAGCCCGTGATGTGGACACTTCCGCAGCATTATCTGAAAGCGCTCCCACATCTCAGAATATGTCTCGCCAGCCCGTTGACAGAAATTGTGGATCTTTCGTACTAGGTCATTGATTTTCTCCGATGGAAAGAATCTCTCGAAGAAAACCTCGATCATTTGATCCAAAGTTTCAACGGTCTCATCATCTAGGTTATGCAGTCATTCACATGCATTACCTGCAAGAGAGCTGGGAAACAACTTCAAATACAATGTCTCATGTGGAAACCTATCTATCTTGATCATGTCACAATTTTCCACGAACATGCTGATGTGTGCAATTGGGTCTTCATTCTTCAGCCCATGAAATGCTTGAGACTTGACCAAGTTTATTAGTGCCAGATCAATCTTATAGGTTGGAATGTTAACTGCCTGCTTTTTAATCGACCCCTTTGATGCTGATGAAGAAGAAGCCTTTATCTTCTCCCATATTGTCTGTTCCTCAGCCATGGCTTCTGGTTCAGAGTCCGAATCTATGTCCTCAAGTTTATCGTGAATATTGTTCTCCTCGTCGTTTGATCCCAACAGTGGAACCTCTGGTGATGGCAGCGTGTATTCTGTGCTACGCGTCTTCACCCTGCACCGGTACATGCAAGGTAATAAATTTGATTCAGTACATTGCTAGACGATTACTAAATATGAAAAGTAAATGATGAATTGAAAGAATATCAATTAAATGTTTAGTTTAATCAATTTAAATGGGAATCTTTAGGATTGCGGTTTCACCGCAGGTTCTCATTGTATTTATTTATACATAGTTAATCAAATTCGTCTCTCATTCCGGGTAGTGGCCTGTAGTTAGAATTGTTCACTGTCGTGATACAATTCACTACCTAAATCTAGGTCGGTTCCACAGTCGTAGTAACCTATATCCTAAACCAGGTGCATGAAGACCAAACTCTGGGTTTCCACCATTAACCGTACATCACCTTGTTCAAGGGATTTATTAATTAATGTGAATTTCGTCTCTTTTCAACCGTTAATTCTTCTTTCAAAGCAATTAAGGGCATTAGATTATCATTAGGTTGATCAAGCATAATGATATATTGGAGAAAATGAAATCATACCACGGATTTAAGAGACAAAATATGAATTACTATGGTAAAAATGTCATACAACGATTTCCCGGGCTACTCTCAGTCCTAAAGACAAAGGAGATTAGCCCCGCATGTTCATCTCAATGAAAGACATGGTGAAAGAAGGGGAAAACATGGAGAAACGCGAATAAAAGTGATGTAAACCCTGAATGGAGGAGATTCAGGCATTCCTTGACGTAGAGTGCACTATCTATAGCCTTCCGGCGGTGGAAATCATCTTCTGTGTCTCTCAGAATGCTCAGGGCGTGATTCTGGGCTCCTCCCTCTTCTCCACACCTCCTTGGAACTTGTGCAATGGCTAATGATGTGATCCCCTGCTTAGGGCCGCTGTCATTAGGTATATGGACCACTTTTGGTCGCCAAAAGATCACCACCGTCCGATCAAGATCGATCTGAAACAAAACATATCATGTGGGTCGATGGTATCGACCCGTCATAATATCAACAAGCTTTCTTTCTTCTCTGACGTTCCTCCTGATGCACACTCGATACCTTTGACACGGGTCGATGGTATCGACTCCTATATGCATCACTTTTGTCACCCTTCCGACACTGAAGCTGTGCAATGTCGATAGTATCGACATTGTGTCGATAGTATCGACATTGTGTCGATAGTATCGACCGGTTGATCGCTGGCTCACTATAGGTATCTCTATACCATCGAATTCCCAGTCGATGGTATCGACTCTTCTTGGCTCCTTGCGGCTGTCTCCCTGTGACTGTGTCGATACTATCGACGGGTGTCGATGGTATCGACAACTATATATATGCATTTTTCCTGAAATTTTAAGACAAAGCCAAATCAGCTGTGCTAGAACATATCAAAATGATCATTTATAATCAAAGAGATGAAATATGAGAGATTTGATACAAAATGAGATTATAGACTAAAGCGAATAGATCATGTGATACTAACCACAAAAGTGACTAATAAACACATAAAACACATGTAAAACTAGTCTATATGAGCGACTCAAACTCCTCACATCAGTTGCTATTTGTACTACTCAAAATAGAGGTCCTGACAATGATATCCTAGGCCTCTTGATTGGCGAGTCTGAGAAATGCATGACCATGCATATGTGAGTCAACATGTGACATCAACTTTACATATATCTCTGACAGTCTGCTCTGGTTCAATAAACAAGATTGAATGGTGAAGAGGGTGAATGCTCCATGCCTCGAGTTCAATATGGATATCAGTGACAAAGGATCTATACAAACACTATAACACTATACAAAAATTATATGTTGAAGTTGTTCTCCAAATTTCCATTTACTTGGGTTGATATCTGACTAGGCACCACTCATTGCCTGTGATGTCATAAGTTGTTATGGACATTCATTGCCAATGTAATATGGGACCTATAGGGTAACACACATAGGTATTGACCTAGAAGAGGAGTTTAATCATAAATGATGATTGAATTGATTACTAAAGTATATAGGTATTCAATTCATACAATAGATCAGCTGATTGCATGATCAACCGATCGATTCTCTTAATGATACATCCGCTTAGAGTGACAACTTGGTCGGCTCAGGTGTTGAGATGACTGTTTGGAGTGTCAAGTTGATTGGAACGAAGTGGATGATGTCCTGCATGAAATATGCACCAAATGATTGGCTCATTGGGTGAATCAATTGACTCAGCTAGAGTGAGATGAAAAGTTCACCTGGTGAATCGATCAACTCGGTTGGGTCAGAGGAAGGTTCTAGTAACTTTCCCGAATTCATGAGATAGTTCGATCATTTTGAATTTCTCAATTTAATTGATGCAAGTAATCGATGTTTAACATTAATTGGAAATGAATTACCAAATTCTTATGCAATTGGGAAACTGCACAATGACCATTTTGCTCAGTGAAGCGATAGGCTCGCATGCTAGATGACTATCTTGGCTTCCAGACAATCAACTTGTTGCTTGTAGGTTATAAAATTTCATGATCTTCAAATCCCTTCCACTCCCACATAGATTGGGAACCCAAACCCTAGCCCCACCTATATATAGAGGGGTACCGGGGGCTTCCAAAACACAACTCAATTGCCTCTGAAAATTGTTGTTCTCTCTGGTTGTGATAACCAATAGAGATTCCAAGCAAGTCCTACATGCTAAAGGGAGGGATAGAAAGGAAGAAATATTTGTGGGAGAGCAAGTTGGTGGCAAGTATGTCAAAAGGAGAGACAACTCCTTCCTATCCATTCTAGTAGGACGGCATGAGTTCTAGGAAGTCAATGTGGACTTTCATAGAGGCATGGAGGTTGTTGTCTTCCACTAGGAGGACAAAGTCTACCCACAATCTGTGGTGAAGACCAGGAGGTGCATCTGTCAGATAAGTCCCAGTGCAACTAGAAAACAGTTGTGCATCTACAACAATAAGGAGATATTGTTTAACTTGCTCCAGGATCATGTATATCCTCGAAACTATCCTTCTCATCTTATAGTTATTCATGTGATCTGCTGGTTATGGGGAATATGACAGCAAAACTTTTTTTCCACTGCTTACTCTGTAGCCATATTTCCCTAAAACTACAGTCTAAAACATGGGAGGAAAGAGAGCCCATGCTCATAGAAACATGGAGAAAGGAAAGACAATATTATTACTACCCGATCTCTTTGCCAGGATGGTCCAAAGCTCATCTAATATCCAATAGGATGTGATTTACTAGCCATGGAGTCAGATATAAGAAATGTTTTTGAGGACTTAAGAGTCCTCCCTTACCTGTAGTTGGGTGAGGGAGATGACCTTTCATCACATGGGTCTAATAGTATGACCTAGAGAGGGACAATACCAACAAGAGGTTGCATGAAAGAGAACCTATATATAGTTGGGTAAATTAGAAATATTATTAGGATGATATTTAAGATTTATCCTATACATTCTTGCCAAATTTATTTAGGAAGACTTGATTATCTAACATTAGTCAAATATGGTAGGCTAGCTATCTTTTATTTTGAGGATTCTGAATATCCACTTCGTTTTTAGGTTTGAGAGACCAATTATCTATAGTTTTCTTTTTAGGATAAACCTTTACCTAATCATATCAGATCCTCAAATTTTTATTAGAGGCCCATATCTTAAAGAGAGAACCTCATTATTGAGTAATTAATATATGTTTTTCTAGCAGATTTTATAGGACAACTACACTTCTAACCCTAAAATGTCACATATTTATCAATTAGGACTATAATATGTGTAATCAAATTTCAATATGATCAATAATTTCCAAACCATGCAAACTTTTAATGAAACATAGGACGATGCCTTGTTAAAACCAATTAAATAAAAAAACTAGTTTATTAACATATTTGGAGTATGGAAATGAAACCTAGTATTATTTTAGCTACCAGCTCACAAACTTCTAGACAATCCACCTTCAACCATCCAAACCCTAGAATGGAACAATATTGTGAATTGAAGTCCATTTTATTTAGTGAATATAGAAGGAAATTGATCCTCTTTCACTTCCTACCACATTAAGCAAGGTGGAGTGGTTCTAGCAACAATTTTGAGCTCCTTCCATCCTATTTTCAATCTCTATGCAATGTGATAATATGAGAACATGAGATATGATCTCACATATGTTGTTATTTTGGTAATCCTATTTTATTATGCCATTATCATTTACTCATGCTTATTTCCCTTCGAGTTTTTTTTTTTTTTTTTTTCATTTGTTCCAAATTTTTTATAGAGCAAAATTTCAATTTCAACATGCTAGGACTAAAACAAAGGAGTCTCAACATCATGCGTTCCTTACACCTTCCCCATGTGGAGCTTGGTGCCTTACACTAATCATTGGTCAATCTTTCATGCCATATCTTCCCTCTTTATGAAGAGACTTTACATTTTTTTTCATTTCCCTTATTAACGTGATGGAGACTCTATTTCAAATTGTCCACTATCTAGTTTTCAAAAAACATACAAAACACATAATATACAATTATGCAAATTCATGTGCTTTTATGAAAAAGTGAGGAACTTTTCAAGTACTTTTTAGAGTTTTATTATGTGTGAAATTGGGAAGGATTTAAACTTCCATCAATATCTAGAGGTTACTAATAACGTATATTATATAATTTATACCAAATATTTTTGTGATATGCGAATTTGCGTGCATAATTTTAGCTATAATATCAACAATTTATTAGGTAAAAATAAATCAAATTACTAATAATATATCCATATATCAATACAATGCCTCACACATGCCATAACTTCAATATTACAAAGCCAAACCTAAAGTGCATCACAATATGCTTGGATGAGAGGCACATTATTATGTGTACCACCTAATGCATATTCATATTCTATTTTTAGGTATTTCACTATATTTCTTTAGGTACATTGATGTCTGTGACATAATGAAATGATCTCAACTACATATATACTCACAATATGGACACGAATTATGCTAAATCCTTAAACATTAAAATATACACCATATACTCACGTTCCAAGTGAGATCCTGTGTTCAAAAATAGTCTGAGAAAGGTAATTATCCAAGATTTATGCCCTACGAGTACATCTCACATGGGTATATCTAGGTCATTTGAATAATCACGATATATTTAGATCAACTCAATAAAACACCAACCTCTTGAACACTTGATCAAGGTGCACGTCATGTATGTGTATCACCTACATCGTTCTTAAACACTTGATCTTACTAGTGAGCATAAGATGTGTTTTATGAATCAAATGAAATCTATATAACATTTCCTTATGATGCTCCGGGCACCAACATGTAGGGATAAAATGTATTCCCTCACATACATTTGCATCCATGGAGATGAAGCAAAATCCTACATTGTCTAAATATAGAAACCACACAACATATTCACATCCTACCTAAGATCTCATGTTAAAAAATAGTATCAAACTAGAAATATTGATGATTTGTTTCTAATGCGTAGGTTTCAGATGTGTGTACCTAGGTCTGCTGAACAAAAACAAATCTACGAGTCCAAAATAGTGTGCCTAGTTCATATTGACAAATTTTTTTATCACCAGATTACTTTAGAGCATATAGGAAATGTTATACAGTTGATTCAGGTTTGAAGACAATGTTATCATTAATATCCAAAAGCCTAGTAATAACCCAAATAGAGTAGTATATATAAATGTAACAGAAAAAATAAATGAAAAAAATAGAAAAAGTGTCGAACTATTGGTCAAGACTCATGCATGTAGCTAAAATAAATGAAAACTTAGGATTTTGCTCATGGTACTAGCGCCCCAACAAATAAAGGAGATAACATATAAAGAAGGAAACCATTTTATGTGACATATCATACTATGTGAGTTATAGGTGTTAACTGAAATGTTACCCTCCTTTTAGGGATATGCATAGGGAGTAATATAATTTCGAAGTTTTCCTCTATATTGTCATCTACATTAATATACTCTTTCCTTCTATACGAAGAGACTTTCTCTGTAGTATATAATTCTAGATATTCTTTTATGTTATCGATATACATCGAAAATGGGCTTATCCTACATCGAAAATGGGCTTATCCTCTATTAACGAGAGTGAATGGAGATTCTTGTCCATTCATATCTTGCTTGTTGGTTATGTTTGGTTTAACGAATTATTCCAATATGTGATGCACACATGTCATGTTGATGATCTGGTCACATCCTTAATGGGAACGATTGTATCATTTGCATGCCGGATTAGCCTTTGCGGTGTTCTGTTTCATGTTTGGTCTGTTGGGAAATACAACACTGTTTAGATCGGGTTTGTACGCCCAAAGTCTATTTTCGGATACATGGTTCTTACCATGGTGTTTTGCTTCTAAATGGAGTTTCGAAACCAAATCTGCAACGTATACACATGGGTGACACTTTTCTCATGAACAAAAATGTGGGACTTGCAGTTGAACCTTTTTATTTATGTACATTGGACTACCACGCTGAATCAACTCGAAAAAATTTGGACGGAGCCGCCAGATTGGAGAGGCACTTGATGGTTTCGGCAAAATAATTCCATTTTCTTTCTTCTTGTCCCTCTTTTCGTGAGCGGAGCAATGTAAGATTGCGTGGTCCATGAGTGAATGGATGTGAAAAGGGAGGAGTGATCTAAAAGTCGGGAGTGTACCGATCGAGCCACACCTGCAACATAATGCAACCGCGACTTGGCTGGTTCTGTAGGTATAAAAGCGGACTTGTCACATAAGTGTAATAATTGTGGTGGGTGTTGTGGTTGATGAGTGGGAATTCGCATGAGAGAGACGGTCATTATATGGTTTCTAAGTTCTCTGTTTTTTTGCTGTAGCTACAGCATATACCATTGGCCTTGTCAAGGGCAATTCTGCTAGCCATTAATAAAAGATATATCAGTACATAAATTGGGAAACTCAAGGAAAAATAAATATACGGTCACAAGATATTAACAAACAAATTCAACACTTTTCGCACCATATGGTCTATCTAATAGATAAGTTAACGGTTAATGAAATATTTTTGTATGATCAAATTATTTTAATTATTTTTGGTCACCCAAATTAATGGATTATCTAAGAGATGTCACATGTAACAGTTATTGTTTAGACATATTAATATATTTATTTAGTTTATATTGAAGAAAAAAAAGATGGGTGGTGTAATTTCTTGAAGGACGTGTTCCCATAATTGCATACCCTTCCCCGTGATTAAAAATAATTATTATTTATGGGCTTAGAATGTAGAACGACAACCTTGAGAAATAAAACGAGCCACGACAAAGAGAAGTAATTTAAAAAATTTCAACAAGACCAAGCCATTGGTGATATTATTATGACAATTGGATTGATTCCCTATTCCTTATTGGCTACTATATTGACATCTTAATTAACATCGATATTTTATCACAGGGACAATTAGAGATGTGAATAGTTTTGGATTTAAGTCATTTGTTTGGTTACTATATTAGCATCTGAATTAAAATGTCATTTTGGTTTGGAATGGAGGATACTTTATCCAAATATATTTTCTATTTATATGTTTGATTTCATTAGGATACATGGAACATGAACTTTATTCATTATAAGAGTTTTATCATTGTTCACATAGTCCTTGAGGTCACACTTGGTAGATGGAATTTCTCCAATTTTGATGCATGTGATTTTTGGACATTGATGTTATTCTCTCTTTAATACTAGGTTTTACCAAATTATCATGTATATTTGGCCCGTAGAGAAATACAAAAATGGTTACATACACTCCCATTCATGGTGTGAAATGCCACACCTCATGCTAGATTTCACAAATACCATTTAATTTGTCAATTTTGGGTTTTGAGTGAGCTATTAGTTAATCACTTATAGACAAAATGTTGGCAAACCCTAGTAGGAACCTGTATATCAAAAGAAAATATCGATGTTGATGAGTTGTGTAATTGTCATAATTGGTTCAAAAACTGGTGGATCTGGATATTAAGGCACTGATGATATTAAACATATTCTTTGTGATGTCTTTCAATCTTTATTGATATTGTTCTTTGTTGTTTGTCTCATGACTTGCGTTTGTCTTATTATTCATGGTATGAGTACCATTGTTAAATGCATAGTGGTATTTTGTTAAAAAAAGATAAATGGTCTCATAGGTGAATGATATAAGATTGAGAATGATGTAGTCTAATCATATTTTAATGTCATAATGTGACCTCATGGCATTCCATATTGATTTTTCTATTTGGATATTTGGATTGAGATAATGGGTTAAATGATTCAAATTCAACCCATGTCTTGGAAAAAGAGGTATCAACAAAGGACTTGTACTTTGAACTTGATAAACCATAATGAGAAACCAATCTTCAAAAAAGAAACTCTCGGTGTGGATAAATTCTACGATCTCAAAGTTAGTTCGAGGAATGGTGGATGTGGATATTAATTCATGTGGTTTAAATAAGATAATAATATTTAGATCCAACCAAACTATTATATGTATATGATACTTATAAATTAGTATAGATCTAGCCAAACTATTGTATATGATAGTATATACCGCATAGAATATTAGGCAACCAAAAACGTATCAGGCCTTGTTTAGTGGGATACCGGATTTTAATAGATAGTATCAACTGGATCAGGTTCAAATACTATAGTAGGATATCATTGAAATTTACATCACACATTAGATAATTTCAATATCCAAGTCAAAGTGTGCACTAGTCATTTGAATTTGATCAATTCTTAAGAATATAGGTATGCGTCCATAACTTGTGAATATAATAGGAACCCAAACTTCATTTAAGAAAACCTCGCACGTACGTCTATGAGTTCTAGGAGTCTCAAATTCAGTTGGAGCAGTAGTGATATAGATACCGATTCATGTTGTTAAAATATTATTGAATATGTTCTTTGTGGTGTCTTTTTGATACTTTTGGGCTTGTACTTTGCTGTTTCCTCTCATGACGCTCATTACTAGTATTTATCTTTATTAATTATGCGCATAAATCATAAGATTGATGATGACTCCCTGGTTGAATGTTCCATGATATATTGTCAAATAAGAGGCAGATGACACCGTTTCCGCTTGTCGTAGCCACTTTAACCCAACCAATCTCTTGTGGTGTGGAATCAGACCAGACTTGACTGGAATGTCGACGAAACTCATGTTTTCTTAAGATTCTGATTTTTGAAGCAGCTATCTCAGTTTAAAACTATACGACGGCGCTTGTGAGGTAGTGCAGGTTGCATAGTGATTACAAAACCGTCAGTTGTCCACGAGTCCATGCGGCGGATAAACGCCAAGGACCGGTACTACACTTGTGGTCATGTCATTTGCGAATGGGACAAAAAAAGATGGAGAAGACTGATTTAGACGAACCACGACTTCTCCAACCTATTTGCGAGTGGCTCAATCATTACGAGGTATATACTCCGTATCACAGCTCTTCTGAACAATACACTTTTTGATCTTTCAGACTAGTTGGTTACTTGATTTATGTTTTTTGAATTCACACGGCAACTTATATCTTGTGTCACTATACCTGTGCATATAATGTCCGAATAGACAGCAGCCAAATGTAACTTTTGTTTTTCTTATCCAGTCCATATTAAATTTTTATAACGGGCAACATGCAAATAAGAACTTCGAACCTTTTTCTTCCTTTAGAAAATGATTGGAACTCCATGCGAACCTAATCATCTGCAATTATAAAAACCGGCGGCCGGCCCTTTTCCCATTAGCGAACAGGTGAGAATTGTGGTTGATTTTTCTTTTGCATGCATTATTAGCCTACCATGTTGAATCAACTTGTGATGAATTTGGACACGACGGACTGCTTGAACTGCAACTTGATGGTTTGGAAGTGTATAAAAACCAGAAAGACACTCCTTCCTATTCTTTTTTTTCCTCTCTTCATAAGCGGATCAATCTAAGATGATGTACTGCTTCATGGGTAAAGGAGAATGTGAAGAGGGAAAGAAGCTGTGGAAACTTGGAATGCAATTGTCCGTTTCAATCATTCTTGGGTATTGTGGTTCATTATTGAACGCTACCAAATTTTGACGATCGATTGTGGGTATTGTGGTTCATGAGTGAACGCTCGTGTGTGAGACGATGGATGTCGGTGACAATCGAGCAGAATACGTGGGGGTTGATCGATGACATACCATGAAGACTGCCGTTTATAGAAGTGTTTTAAGAGCCAATATCACTGAATCTTGTAACCCTCTGAAGTCTGACCACAGCTTTAACCGTTTGCTCTCTCGACACATCAGCGCTCCATTTTCTCACTAATTGAACTTGTATCTTATTTGAACACACGTGGACACCTACCAAATGACACCAACAAGTATTCCGCATAAACATGCCATGAAAGCAACGTGTAGATTTATCTTTTATCGGCATACTATAGAATCTGTAACCTTACGTTTGATAGACATATATTAAAAGCCACGAATTTTTATAGAGGTGTGCAGTTCAGATCTTCGCCTTTTATTTCCAATCGAAAGTTGATTAGCCTACTAAGCCTTGGGAGGCGTGATTTGAACGTTCGGAGAACAAAGTTTGCACCAAAGTACATGCATCCCAAACATGCAAACACCGACGCATAGCTGCACTAATTAGCCTGGATGAGAGAATTTTGTACATCTTGATCTGCCTGGAACACCTCAGTCAGTTTATCGAGGAAATTGATAACACACTTTCTTCTGTTAACCAAGATCGAACCTCTGCTTAATTAGCTGATGGATCTGCTACATGGCTAGCTGTATGTGTCTAACTTGAACCTTCTAAGTTCTTTTACGCATGAAATCAATTCAATTCAAGAGCATAACGCTTTTGTCGAACGAATATTCCATCAATAGCAGCCACATGGGAAAAACTAGTTCAACATCTAGGTTCCTTATAACCCTCTCCCAGACTAGAATCGGATCAAGCATCAAACCTTACAGTTCAGCCCTCATGTCTTGTTAATTACAAACATTAATGTGTAGCCAATCAAAATCAAATGATAAGTTCTTTGCATTCTCTCTCTCTCTCTCTCTCTCTCTCTCTCTCTCTCTCTCTCTTATAGTCATTTCCATTTCTTTCAAAAAAATGTCTAGTCAATCAAAATCAAAGGATTCAAATTCATTACATTCTCTCTCTCTCTCTCTTCTAGCCAACCTTTTCCAACTTTTTCTTCTTTTAATCTTATGCCATCAGTCCCACTTTTAAAGAAACTTGTTATCTAATAGTCATTATAATCCAAATCTCACTCCTAATGGCTAGATAGTCAAAGGCGAGAGGAACTGAGCGTACGTCTCCAGATTGAAACATGTAACATAACATATGCATGAATAAAAGTACAACCAAAAATTATAGAAGAATCATGGTATCAAATAACATGACATATAAAAATAAACTAATGTAGAACATGAAATTACGATCACAGTCTCATATATCAACACATGTGAATTCTATTTGTGTATTAATAGATTTCATAGAGTAAGTGCATCAAATTATTATAGCGGAGCCAAAGCAACCATCATTGTAATGTTAAAAATATCCCTTTTAGTGTGGCCCAAAATTATTATGTTTATATTTATTATTAGGTATTTTTTTGAACGGATGCATCTATTGGTTTGGGTAAGTTCCCATAACCACCGTGCCTTTTTACGATGGATGAAGAGACAGTAAGGAGTCTTATATACTAGTGAACATACACGTGCACATACACGTGTCATGCTAAATATAATAAGCCTAAATTAGATGATCTTTTTTAGATAATATAGATGTATTTATCGTGTCTTATAAAAATATCTTTATAGAGGTACAAACAAAGAATTGGACTGTCAGTCTTTTTTAGATGGTGGAGCCTATTTAATTTTGAAACATACATGTTTTTTCGAATAAATCTTAGAATAGACACTTGTGATATGTATTGCAAATTTATTATTTTTAACTTAAAATAAAATATAAAAAATATAATAAAGGAGGATGTTTTATATTTATATATTTATGCAATCTTTGTGAGGTATTACAAAGCTTATTAAATAGAAGAAAAGTATTTAATATTTTTCACAAAAGAAAGTTGTTGTATACCTTTATATTACCATTTTGTACAAAACATAATGTAGAACGACCTCGGTACATGTCAAAAGAAAAAATATAGAGATGATGAAATATGTCTATATGAGGATAATTTCAGAAAGTGACAATCCATTCTTAAATTAACATACATGGTTTGTATTTGTTTGTCTTTAATTATTATTGGAATTGAGCAAACAATATATGTTCCATAGTGTCAATACTTGTAGAGGAAATATTTGATTGATTGGTTTCATTGATTAACCAAATTATTTATGTATATTAATTATAGATAGTCCATATTATAAACTTTAGTTTATTTTACGTGTGTGTGACAAATTATTTAATAATACCCAAAATAAGTAAATTATGATATTGATAAGGAGATCGCCATTGGGGATTGATCATGGTTGTTAGGAGACAAGAGAGTGGGGGATTTAGAATGAGTAGTGGAGTATTAGATGGGAAAGATGGAAGAAAACATATATATTAATGTCATGAATTGTGTCACCCACATTTTGAGTAATGAAGGGTGTGCTTATCATATGTTTAAGAAAGTCGTGTCGTGATTTTCTAGAGTCCAAGTAGTTGGTGAAAGTGACATGTGTTCGATTGTAAGAAATCATTAAAAATGGAGGTGAGAAAATGGTAATTTATCATTGGTGATTGGTTAAGTTTTAGCAGGTAGAAAGTACAAGGCATAATCATCAAGAGGATGTTGGAAAAAATAAATAGGAAAAAGACTTTGAAGTTGGAAAGGCAATTTTGGAAGAAGATAAAAATGTGAGATGAGAGAGAATTAATGTGGATGTAAAATTATGTATAATACAATTAACAAAAAGCATCACACTTATGCACGTAAATGTGCTAATGTGTTGTGCTTTATTTTGTTATGTTTTTTTTATAAATTCATGGATATATGGAAGTAGTTATGCATTCAAAAAATATGTTATAATAAATTCATTACTTATTTCTTATTAAATACCAAATCTAAATCATTTTTACATCCCCCATTAATTAACTTAAATGTAATAAACTGATTTAAATCAAACAAGAATGTTGTCATTAGTTTCCTATTATTGAAACTTGCAACAATGTAGAGCTCATGATTTGTATCTACAAAAAATAGATATTCATTGTATATAGATGCTAACAAGGATAGTATATGTGATTGTTTTTCTAATATCTCATTATCTGTATTGAGAAGTTATTTTTTTTAAGGTAAATCTGATTGTATTCTTTATTTAGCTTAGAGTCATCTTCATTTTCTGTATTAGATTCTAGTTACCATTTTTGAGGTCTTGTGAAACCTAACATATAGTAATATCAATAATCTACGTTACTATAATTTTTCCCATTGCTGCATAAAATAATATATTTATTTTAATTATTTTATGTAATTTTACATCTGAATTTTTGAAATTTATGTATCAATGTTGGTAAAATATTTTCATGTCTGTTTGCAGCGAGGATTGAAACATCCTTTTTGATAAACTCTAAGGTATGTCTTCCTCTATACTTTTGAAGATGAAGATGGTGGGAATCTGGTGGGTGAAGTTATGATAGAAGTCCGTAATCCATCTGCAAAAATCATAAAATGCAGAGAAAATGTGGAAACACCGATTACAGGATCAACTTTCCAAGCCTTTAAATGAATGTATTAATTGATCAAATAAAAGAATAATGAAAAAAATCCATGCACTTTGGTTTTTGTAAGTAGAAAGTACTTCCACTATGATTACTAAAGTCTTGTAGGAGAACAACCCTTCCGTGCTACATATATTTCCATGCCAAAAAGAGATGTTAAGTCAGAAAGAAAGCATGGAGAAATTAATCAAATCCAAGGCAGTCAAGCATATATGATTCCACGTGGTAGCTGACACCAAGTAAAGTCCCGATGTGGATAGTGGGAAAGAAGGAAATGGAGTTACAAAATCGCATGACAAACACATGATAAAGATTAATTAAACCTAAGAAAGAATTTTACCAACAAAACCTACGTTTTTGGGAATGTAAAACATGAGGGCTTCATAGAGACCCCACACGACGTTGAAGCCACCTAGAGAAAATGGATTCGACCCTGCAAAATGAGTTGGGTCTGTAGATCACCAACCGACATCAGATAAAGTAGTAGAGAACAAATAGTTACTGATATGATTTGGTATCCAATGATATAACCAACCAACACATACGACCGTCAACTGGAGGCTAATTATCAAATAGCTCCCAAGTCATGACCTACCTGATCGGCTAGCATTACGTTATATCATGCGTATCGGCGACCTGCGTCATGGGCCAGAGGAAGTGTGTGACTGGTTGGCCATAGGTGTGTGGGAAGGCCTGACTGATAACCTGGCGGCTGGACTCATTGACAGTCGTGGTTGTGTCCCCAAACTTAACCTTGTTCTGTCGAATTCACACAAAAAAAGTGGCAAGGGCGGTGAAAAAGGAAAGGTGAAGAATAGTGGAGAACAAAAACGTAAAATATGAAAGATGATAAACAGTTACGTTTTTCCAGTAAAAGCTATCGGAACATGCTGCTAAGATATCTCGTATTCACTCCTCAAGTTTTCTCAATAAGAAATAGATGTGTGGATCGTCAAGTTTTGATCTTTTCACAAGGAATAAATTCTCATGTTTGGAATTTATCTGCAAATCCTTTGACTGAAAAAGAATAAGTGTGTAGTATTGGGAGGGTGAATGATGAATTTACTGAAGGTGGTCAATTGAGAGGCACAAATCACGTCAAGAGACACCAAAATAGGAAGAATGTCCCATTATATTTGGGTTACAAAGGAAAACGGCGAGAGAAATCAAAGCAAGGAAGGTGGATACATTCTGCGACTTACATCTATGTGCTGGGGAGAGTTACCATAGAACACGATCCCTTACATGGAAGCTCATCTCTCCCACCGGCACCGCCTATTGTCACTGGCTTGGTTGTTGTTGTGATGCCGTCAGTTTTTGGCATGTAGGGCTGCATTCTGTCCATATATGAGCGGTCTATCCTCACCTGCTTTGATTCAGATTCTTAAATGTTTAACTTTGTATTGATGGGAGAGATAAAGATAATAGAATTCAGTTGGCATGATCGAAGATAATGGGATGCAGTTGGGTGAGAGGTGAGAAAAACATGGATATGAAGTAAGTGGACGTGGGATTGGTTGTTAGTTATTGTTTCCGATGAATGGTAAACAACGAGAATCCGGGATAGTTGGTTTCTAACTTATTGCCACTTGTGGATTAGTGTAATGGTAATCAAAAGAACAAAATTGTTAAACAAATATAAAAAATTGAGAAAAATTGTGAGAAGAGAGAGAATTAAGGAGAGCGCAGCGTGAACTCGCTCTTTTTATCTATACTACTATAAAAGAGCGAGTTTGATGATGCGTTCTCCTTGATTCACTCTCTGCTCTCTTTTTTTCAAGGAATTTTGCTCCTACATATATTTATTCTCACTCTCCTATTAACTTTTATTATCTTTAATTCTGTATTTCTCTCTCCATCCAACGGAAATAGTTCCTTGATTCTCTCCTTTCAAACAACCAACATAAATATCATTTACCGTAGGAACCTTTTCACGGACGAGTCATCTCCTCGCACATTTCCAATAAATTTTATATGTCACGTGATCCTCTCCTTGCACATTTTCAACAAATTTTATATGTCACGTGCATGTGCACATGTACGTTCACTAGTAGTAGTATAGATAAGGGATTGGTCCTCTCTCCGTTGGACATACCGTAACCGAAATCATCTATCGGAGAATCCAAAAAGGAGAGAGAAACCTCCTGGTGCTTTACGGACTTTCGCTCGTGACGATCGTTCACTCGCTTGCAGGTGTGGAGAAGCTTGCGCTCTTATTGACTCCATTGGTGTTGCCACTGCCATAAAGACAATGGAGGCTTCTCAAAACTCCAGTATGATTTTTCAAAATGGTATCAGAGCGAGGTTTCGTTCCTTTTCAATGTTCTTGAATTCAGGTGTTTTCACTTGCGCCGCTCGCTTACTTCTCGTGCGACACAATCTGATTCTAATGATTCAGTGTCATTCCGTGGTTGGTTTTACTTGCGTTTCCTGTATTGCCGGTATTTCTGGAGCCGTGATGTTATTATGCTGTACCCCAACTTATAATCTGAACCTCTGTCCGACGCCTTTCCGGACATGTACATGGAATCAGTCGGTGATTGCAATGATGAATCCGTTGGAAATAGCCATTGAAATGTGCCTGGATCATCGAGTGGTAATTAGTATTTGCGTGCCTTTTCTGTTTTCCACTAAGACAAAGATTGCTACTACATGAATATTTATTTCAATACCATCGGAATACATATATCCTGCTTTCAGAACTCATCCAACGTGAAGTCTTCACGTTTGCAGTGATGTTGTGAACTGATCACTTTTACCTTCTCATTGACAAAATTAATTGTATACTGGTGTTTAATTGTCATGCCTTACGATGCATAATAACAACCTGTGGTTCTCCCACAATACCTGGTGGTTATATGATTGCTGCCAGTGTATCACTACCTTTCAAGTCTATATTTATTGTCAAGATGTTTACATAATGTCGAATACGAACTATTGGTGGAATTGATTAAGGTTTACTTACTGGTATTTTGCTTCGTGTTATGAAACTTATTACCAAATGGGAGGAAAGTCGTGTGTTATAGGACTTCACACATAACATTTCTCATTGATCCAGTAAAATGTTAACTTTGTGTTGATGTTTATGATTCGGTGGATAAAATTCTTAAAAGCTTAGTTAGTGACTTACCAAAGTAAGCCCAATGACATGCTTGAGAAAATATTCACTAAATAAAATCAGATCATGCTTAATATATTTCGTATGACACAATGAACGTGTCTTTAGACACATAAAATATTTTGCCCAAAGATAAAATATTTTCTTATTCTAATGCATATATTTTATTATGGTCTGATCTACATTACATACAAATCTAACTCAGTATTACAAATTTATCCAAAGATAATTTACAATGACTGATTGTGATTAGTATTGTAAAAGTAAATAAAGTAGACCTCAAAATTTACTTTTATATTTCAGTTGTGGTTTTAATATAAATTTTTGATTATTGTAGTTATTTCCTCATCATTGTGTGGTGATAACAACATTCTTAATCTTAATGGTTCAAACTTTAATGAATGGAAAGAAAAGGTCATGTTCACATTGGGGTGTATGGATCTAGACTTAGCTTTTTGAGTAGAAAAACCACAACCACTTATAGAGGAAAGTACTACTGCCAAAAAAGTCAATTATGACAACTGGGAACGTTCTAATAAGCTTACCTTGCTTGTCATGCAAGCACATGTAGGAAAGCATATTAGACGGTCCATTCCCACTTCTGAATTAGAAAAAGATTTTCTGAAAGCGGTGGAGTAACAATATGTTTCTTCTAGTAAGTCTAGGGCTAACACCTTAATGGCTAAGATGTGCTCTATGAAGTACAATGATTCTTGTGGGATATGTGAACACATCATGGAGATGAGAGATATTGCCACACAACTCAATGAGATGGAGTTATCCATCTCTGATGCATTTCTTGTTCATTTCATGTTAACTTCCTTGCCTAGTCAGTATGGATCATTCAAGGTCTCCTACAACACACAAAAGGAAAAATGGTGAATAAATGATTTATTGGCTATGTGTGTCCAAGAAGAAGAGTGACTTAAGAATGAAGGAGTCCCTACTACTCATTTAGGCATGCATGACAAGCATAACCGCAAGGGTAAAGGAAAAATGAAAGGAACTGCTCCTATATCAGGTGGGGTGTCCAAGCCAGGAGATGGCAAGGCTGGGGGAAGCAAGGCTAATATGAAATGCTTCTTCTGCCGTAAGAAAGGACATACTAAGAAGGAGTACTTCAAGTATAAGAAATGGTTAGAGAAGAAAGGTATAATGTCTCTTGTTTCATATGAATGTCATCTTTCAAATGTTCCATTATATAGTTGGTGGCTTGACTCTAGTGCAACCGTGTACATTTTCAATACATTGTAGGGATTTCTGAATCAAAGGAAACCAACAGAGCGTGAAAAAGTCCTTTATTCAGGAAATAAATTGGGCTCTCGCGTAAAGGCTGTTGGCACTTGCAGATTATTCCTTGATAATGGAAGGTTGCTGGACTTAGAAAATACTTTTTATGTACCAAACTATAGTAGAAATTTAATCTCTATTTCTAGATTAGACAAATTAAACTATGGTTTCATTCTTCAAAGTGGACAACTATCATTGTATAAAAATTCTAGTTTAGTTGGTACTTGTGTTTTAATAAATGATCTTTATCAAGTTAAATTAAGCTCTCATTTTGAGAAATCTTTTATAGTCCAGCATAATATTATTGGCAATAAGTGCACATTGTTAGATGAGAAATCATCACTTCTTTGGCATCAAAGGTTGGGACATATTTCTAAAGAAAGAATCCAAAGATTAGTAAAGGAGGGAATTTTAGGGCCCTTGGACTTTACTGATTTTGGAACATGTATTGAATGCATAAAGGCTAAGCAAACCAACACTTCTAAAAAGGGTTCCAAGAGGAGTAGTGGAACACTAGAAAAAATTTACATGGATATTTGTGGACCTTTTCCACCTTGTTTTATAGGGGAAAAATATTTTGCAACCTTTATCGATGACTATTCACGATATATGTTTCTCTATTTACTAAATGACAAAAGTGAGGTTTTTCAAGCCTTTAAGGACTTTAAGGTTGAAGTGAAGAAACAATTAGCTAAAGTGATTAAGATAGTCAGATCAGATAGGGGAGGTGAATATAATGGAAGGTTCATTGAGATGGGACAAAGAAAGGGGCCATTTGCACATTTCCTTCAAGAAGAGGGTATTGTACCTCAATATACAATGCCAGGCACACCAAGTTAAATTGGTGTAGCTGAAAGAAGGAATTGAACATTAAAGGAAATGGTTCGTGCAATGCTTTGTAATTCATCGCTAACTTCTACAATGTGGAGTGAGGCTTTAAAGACGACAACATATGTATTAAACAAGGTTCCTAGCAAGTCTGTCTAGAAAACCCCATATGAATTATGGATAGGAAGGAAACCATCCTTGAACTACATGCACATATGGAGATGTCGTGCAGAAGCTAGAATTTACAATCCACATGAGAAGGCATTTGACCCAAGAACCACTAGTGGTTTCTTTATTGGTTACCCAGAGAGGTCAAAGGGATATAGGTTTTATTGTCCATCTCACCCAAGAAAGATAGTTGAGACTGGTAAGGCTAGATTTTTGGAGGATCATCAAGTCAGTGGGAATGATCTGCTTCAGAATGTAACTTATGATGAAGTGCAGGATAGTGTTGTCACACCTGCACCTAGTCAAACTCAGATAAGTTGTCCAATTATTGTTTCCATGAACAATTCTCAAGTGGATGAGCCAACAGAAGTAGATCATGCTCCTAGTCAGGTTGTAAATGAACAAGTTGATTACGTTCATGATGAAGGACAACCTGAAGAGCCTATAGAAAATGTAGAACCCAATGCTGAATTATGAAGATCAACCAGATCAAGGAGGCCCGCCATATCATCTGACTATGTTGTATACCTTCAAGAGCAAAACATGGACTTTGAAGATATTGATCCCTTGTCTTTTTCACAAGCAATGAATTGTGAAAATTCTTCTAAATGGCTTGATGCCATGAAGGAGGAACTAGCATCCATGGACAAAAATCACGTATGGGACATTGTACCTTCACCAAAGAACACTAAACCTATTGGTCATAAATGGGTCTTTAAGACCAAAAGAAATTCAAATGGTGCAATTGAACGGTACAAGGCAAGACTTGTTGCTAAGTGTTTCACACAAAAAGAAGGCATTGATTACAAAGAGACCTTTTCTCCAGTCTCATCAAAGGACTCCTTTAGAGTGATCTTGGCCTTAATGGCTCACTTTGATCTTGAGCTACACATAATGGATGTAAAAATGAAATTTTTGAATGGGGACTTGTCTAAAGAAGTCTATATGGAACAACCAGAAGGTTTCATTGATAATAGTAGAAGTCACATGGTTTGCAAACTAAAGAAATCAATTCATGGACTTAAACAAGCTTCCCGACAGTGGTATATAAAGTTTAACACCATTATATCAACTTTTGGGTTTCAACCAAATATTGTTGACCGGTGTACATACCTCAAGGTCGGTGGGAATAAGTTTGTAATATTGATACTTTATGTAGATGACATTCTACTAGCAAGTAACGACATTATTAAATTAAATGAAACTAAAGAATTTCTTTCCTCTAACTTTGAGATGAAAGATATGGGTGAAGCCGCGTATGTACTTAGTATGGAGATTCATCGAGACCGAGCTAAGGGCATACTTGGTATATCCCAAAAAGCTTACATATCTCAAGTTTTAGAGAAGTTTGGAATGAAAAATTGTTCACCTGGACCTGCACCTATAGTTAAAGGAGATAAATTTAACTCCAAGCAGTGTCCTAGTAATGATAATGAAAGGAATGAAATGAGGAAAATACCATATGTATCTGCCATTGGGAGTCTACAATATCTTCAGATTTGCACCCAACTGGACATTGGTTTTTCTACTGGAATGCTTGGTCGTTACCAAAGTAACCCTGGCATGGACCATTGGAGAGCTATGAAGAAGGTGATGCGGTACCTGTAAGGAATAAAGGATTACATGCTTACATATAGAAGGACAAACCACCTAGAGGTTACGAGTTTTTCAGATGTAGATTTTGCTGGCTGTCTAGATAGTAGGAAGTCTACAACAAGCTATATCTTCCTACTAGCTGGTGGTGCAATTTCATGCAGGAGTGTCAAACAAAGGACTACAACTTCATTCACCATGGAAGCTGAGCTTATAGCTTGCCATGAAACCTCATCACATGCAATTTGGCTTAAGAATATGATACAAGATCTTAAAGTTGTTGATTCATTTCATAAGCCAATACAGATATATTGTGATAATGAAGCTGCGGTCACGTTTGCTAATAAGGATAAAAGCACAACGACATGAAGACATCTAGTCATAAAGCTCTATGTTGTCAACAAGAGAGTTAACAACAAAATGATACAGATTGGTCATATTAGTACACAATACATGATATCAGATCCTCTTACTAAAGGGCTAGCTCCAGGATTGTATACATCTCATGTAGAGAATATGGGTCTGAGAAAGTCATTTGATGTGTAATAATTAATGTGATTTGACGATGTAATATTTATTGTGTGATCACATATTTGACTCGCTATTTCTGTTTCAATACTAGTTATAACAGAATGTCAGTTTTGACATAAAGTTGGACCAATGATTGGGTGTGAGATTAACCTATTCATAAAGTTTATACTATTCATATGAGATGTTTGGATATTGTGGTGCATAGAAGAGAGTACTCAATTTTGAAGTATCAACCACTATGACTCTTATCTTATTCTCATATGTGGAAGTATTCATATCGAGCATCAATTGAAAATTAATAAATATTATTGTCATGACATTTTGGGCCAAGTGGGAAAATGTTAAAAATATCCCTTTTAGTGTGTCCCAAAATTATCATGTTTATATTTATTATTAGGTATTTTCTTGAACGGATGCATCTATTGGTTTGGGTAAGTTCCCATAACTACCGTGTCTTTTCACGATGGATGAAGAGACAATAAGGAGTCTTATATATAAGGGATTGGTCCTCTCTCTGTTGGACATACCGTAACCAAAACCATCTATCAGAGAACCCAAAAAGGAGAGAGAAACCTCCCAGTGCTTTACGGGCTTCCACTCATGACGATCGTTCACTCGGTTGTAGGTGTGGAGAAGCCTGCTCTCTTACTGACTCCATTGGTGTTGCCGCTGCCATAAAGACAATGGAGGCTTCTCAAAACTCTGGCAACATGTAATGCTCATTGTGTACCTACTACCTAAAATCATAAAATGAGTGTACGCCAATACAACTATTATCAGTATGCTATAAAAGACATAGAATCATAGGCATATGAGAAAATATAGTGCTTGGGAAAAAATAATATAATGACGGGAAAGAAAACAACAACAATAAATAATTTTCTATTAACATGAAATTCTGTTTTAAGTTCATTTTCATTACATGAACAATCATGGCCTTTGAACAACTTTGCAAAGGAAGGGATTATGAGGGTCAATAAAGATGAAGCTACTAATGGTAGGTGTTTCAACGTGAGGGACTGCATGACCAAAGTCACAAGTGAATCTTTTTTTTATCAACACTGTTTGCTTTTACTTGACAATTCAAGTAGGACGCTCAACTTTGTGTCCTTATCTTGAGAATCACTACTACATTTTTGGCCAATAACGTCGCTGTCTGTAGGGTCAGTTTTTCCAAATAACCGACCTTATATGTCTAAAAAAATGCGGGCACCACTTAAGACCTCTTGGGTCATTTTTCTTAAAATAACCAACCTTATAGTGTATCTCTATAGGGTCAGTTTTCCAAATAACCGACCTTATATGTCTATAAAAAATGCGGGCACCACTTAAGATGACTTGGGTCGGTTTTCTTAAAATAAACGACCTTGTATTGTATCTCTATAGGGTCGATTTTCATAAAATAACCGACCTTATAGGAAATGAGATCAGAAAGCCGGCCCATTAAGTTTCCCGCAGTAAAATTTGCTTGATTTTGACTTCGTGCCTCCATCTATAGAGTTGGTTTTTCCAAATAACTGACCTTATATGTCTACAAAAAATGCGGGCACCATTTGAGACCTCTTGGGTCAGTTTTCTTAAAAAATCAACCTTAGAAGACTTCTGAGAAGCTTAAGACAATACTTTCTTGGTCGAGAATTTTCTCGACCGAAATTCTCTCAGTCGACGTATTTCTCGACCAAGAAAAACTTGCTTTATAGGGTCATTTTTTAGAAATAACCGACCTTAGAAGACCTCTGCAGACAAAAATTGGCTCCATTTTACTTTCCAAATAACCGACCTTATATAGCGCGTGTGTAAGTACCTCTAGGGTCAGTTTTTTCCTTATAACTGACCTTATAGGGCAGCTCGGTCGACAAAATTCTTGATCGAGATAAAAATTGGCTCCATTCTGCCTTCATGCGTGTATAAGTACCTCTAGAGTCGGTTTTTTGCTTATAACCGACCTTGTAGGGCATCTCGGTCGACAAAATGCTCGACTGAGACAAAAAGTGGCTCCATTTTGCCTTTGCGCATCTATAAGTACCTCTAGGGTCAGTTTTTTTTCTTATAACCGACATTGTAGGGCATCTCAGTCGACAAAATTCTTGACTGAGACAAAAATTGGCTCAGTTTTTCCTTCACACGTCTATAAGTACCCCTAGGGTCGGTTTCTTCCTTACAACCAACCTTGTAGGGCATCTCGGTCGAAATGTTTTTTGATCGAGACAAAAATTGGCTCCATTTTGCCTTCGCATATGTATAAGTACCTGTAGGGTCGGTTTTTTCCTTATAACTGACCTTGTAGGGCAGTTCGGTCGACAAAATTCTCAACCGAGACAAAAATTGGCTCCATTTTTGCCTTCACACGTCTATAAGTACCTCTAGGGTCGTTTTTTTTCTTATAACCGATCTTGTAGGGCATCTCAGTCAAATTTTTTCTGACCGAGATAAAAATTGGCTCCATTTTGCCTTCATGCGTCTATAAGTACCTATGGCATCAATTTTTTCCTTTTAACCCACCTTATAGGGCATCTCGGTCGACAAAATTCTCGATCGAGACAAAAATTGGCTCCATTAGGTTTCTCGCGGCGAAAATTTTCTCGATTTTGGTTTCATGCCTTGATCTATAGGGTCGATTTTTTCAAATAACTGTCCTTATATTTTAACAAAAATGCGGGCACCACTTCACCTGTAGCGTCAGTTTTCCCCTATTAACTGACACTATAGGTTAACTATAACTGTCACCCGAGTTAGTTAGGTCGCCATTTCAATCAAAACCTACTACTCTCGTGCACTACTGTCTGAGCTTCTATTTCCGACCGTCGCTTCTGCACACGAGCCCATTGCCATTGTTGTTGCCGCTACCGCTTCCGTACACGAGCCTGTTGCCATTTCCATTTCTGCCATCATTCACCTAATCACTGCGTCGCACCAGTCCGATGTGTGAGAGAACCACCGCCTTGCCTACGGAGAAGAAAGTACCTCACCTCTGCCTCCATCCCTGTGGAGAAGAAAATACCTCACCGCCGCCGCCGTCAGACCTACGAAGGAGAAGAAAACCTCGCCGCCTTGCCACCGACACCCGAACACTGAGGTAAGGTGCTCTGCCTACGGAGAAGAACCTGCTTTGCCGCCTACCTTTCCCAAATGAACTCACTAGTTTATCATTAGCATGGCTTTCCAACATGTATCAACTTCTTCACACATTAATAACATTCTGAAACATGCATCTCCATTGGAATCATCATATTTAAGATCTTGACCAGCATGTTCCCCAAATGACGCATCAGTTATTTCCAATATACTTTTATTTGTTGTAAGTGATGTATTTTTTTATTTTCCTGTCCATATATCCTAAATGTTCATACAAAATAAGTAAAATGTGGTACACCTAAAAAAATTTTAAAATACAAAAAAAATGACATATAGAATTGCTAGTGATGTGATACCACTAAAAATATGTTATGTAACTTTTATTTGTATGATTGATTCTGTTTAAAAATGTGTTGCCTACCATGCAAAAACCGGTGTTCATAAAACAAATTTTGCTGTTTTGAATTTTGTAAATTATGTGTTGTCTTTGATGAATATATATATTTTACCCAAGGTGCATCGAGATGATGATGGGCCAATATTAGTTGAGATGTATTCTAAGAGTATCTAAAGCTTCTCAGTCTTAGTTCCCATATTGACACTTTAGGGTTTATTGATGAGATCATCGATGCATGATGTTTAACTTAATATATAAATATGACAATAATACAATTATGCATGTATCAACTTAGAAACCCATTCAAAATTTACTCATTAGGAGTAAATTTTGGATAGTCCCCAGTCTGGGACTGTTTTTGGATATTTAATCTCACTTAGGATGTAACTGTATAATGTATGTTTAGTTTTGAAGAAAATTTCAGTAAGATTTCCTCATTTGTTCTCTGGGTACATATGTGAGTGGTTATTTGCCATTTACATCGGTGTACTTGGAGAACTTAGGGGAAATACTGCTAAAATGTTCTTCAAGACTAAACATACATTATACAGTTACTAGTGAGATTAAATATTCAAAAATGGGATAGGTAGTACACTTTAGTATAAAAGTAATTAACTTCCTATCAATAAAAACTTACAGCTTATAGTATCAATATTAAATGCTTAGTTTATAATTAATTTTAATGTGATATAGAAAATGGATCGAAGTTGGATGTCTATCAAAAACTGTTGCAGTCCAGAGTTTGCCAAAGGTCTTGATGAATTTATCAGATTTGTTGAGGAATATAGGAAACTACCTATAGATAGGCTATATTGTCTATGTAGAAATTGTGGTAACAATTTGAAAGTTTATACTGGTGAGGAAATTAAGAATCATGTTATATGCAATGGGATCATACAAGGTTATAATGAATGGTATTGACATGGAGAGAAATTTATTTATGGATCAAAAAATGTCGATACTAATAGTTGTGGCATAGAAGATATAAATAATGATGATAATGTCAATGATGAACCGATTCAGGATGACCCGATTCAGGATGATATGGTTGATGAGATGCTACGTAGTTGTCGGGACAATGTCATTGATCCACCTTCTTTATTTGCAAACATTGTCCATGATGTTGAAAAACCATTATATAAGGATTGTACTAAGTTCACGAGGTTGAGTGATGTGATGCGTTTATATACTCTTAAAGCTCAAAACCGGTGGAGTGATAAGAGTTTCACTTCACTATTGTCTTTGTTAATGGAAATTCTTCCTGAAGGCAACGAGCTTCCAATTGCAACATATCAAGCAAAGAAAATAATGTGCCCAATGGGAATGGAGGCTGAGAAGATTCATGCATGTCCAAATGATTGTGTGTTATTTTAGAAGGACTATAGTAATTTGATAAATTGTCCAAAATGTGGTGCGTCAAGGTATAAGACCACAAATTCAGCTAAGGCTAAAAATGGCTCTCTTGCCAAGGTGATGTGGTATCTACCAATAATACCATGATTTAAACACTTATTTGCTAATACAGAAGATGCACAATTTTTTTTTGGCATGGGGAGTTAAAGGCCAATGATGATGGCATCCTACGACATGCATTTGATTCCCCACAATGGAAAAAAATTGATTTATTATACCCTCAATTTGGTAAAGAACCAATAAACTTAAGACTTGGACTCTATACAGATGGAATGAATCCCTATGGTACATTAGCTAGCCAACATAGCACATGGCCTGTTATGATTGTTATATACAATATTCCTCCTTGGTTGTGCATGAAAAATAAGTATGTCATGTTGTCAATATTGATATCAGGGTCCAAGCAACCTGGAAATGATATTGATGTTTACCTTCAACCTCTAATTGATGACCTAATGAAACTATGGGAAGAAGGTGTTATGACATATGATGCTTCACGTAAAGAGATCTTTAGTTTGCATGCTATGTTATTTTGCATGATTAGTGACTTTCCAACTTATGGAAATTTGTCTAGATATAGCATAAAAGGATACAAAGCATGTCCTATTTGTGAGGAAAATAGTGATTCAATCCGACTGAAACATGATGGTAAAATCATATATCTTGGTCATCAGAGATTTCTCCCACCAGTGCTTCCTTATCGAAGGCAACACAAAACCTTTAATGGGTCAACTGAGGAACGAAGTGCTCCTAAACCTATACCAGGAAATGTTGTATATGATAGGGTGAAACATATTGTTAATGAATTTGGAAAGAGTTCAAGTAGTCATACTCTCACATGTGAAAAATCTCTATACAAGAAGAGGTCAATATTCTGGGATCTTCCTTATTGGAGATCTTTGGCAATTAGATACTGCATTGACGTCATGCATGTTGAAAAAAATGTTTGTGATAGTATCATTGGTACGCTATTGAACATACCGAGATAGACTAAAGATGACATCAAATCTAGAAATGATTTAGAATTAATGGGTATAAGAAAAGAATTATCAGTGGAGATCAGGGGTCGCCACACATATTTACCACCGGCTTGTTACAC
This sequence comes from Alisma plantago-aquatica, assembly GCA_963693085.1. Classification (NCBI taxonomy): domain Eukaryota; kingdom Viridiplantae; phylum Streptophyta; class Magnoliopsida; order Alismatales; family Alismataceae; genus Alisma; species Alisma plantago-aquatica. The sequence goes on along the minus strand of OY856415.1, from coordinate 369,832,419 downwards.
TTTGTCAAAGTAGGAGAAAAAGACTTTCTGTGAGTGCTTGTATAATACTTGTCATTTTAGAACCTGCAAGTATACATGATAAAAGAAACATAAGTGATAATAAAAGCACAAGTGGTTGAATGATATATGATGTATATTTAAAAGATTATGTGCTTGAATGATAATAAAATAAATAATTCAAAGAATACATGCCTCTAGTATTGGTTGAGTTGTTAGTCAAGTAAAATTCCTTCAGCATGGTCTTGATGTTTATAGTATTCATCGATGTTATCTTCAACATTTACACTTGGCAAACCAACTGAGAATGGGCTGGAATCATCATACTTTTCGTAGTATTCTTCTTCATTTATAGGATCTACAATAAACTATCTTTTTCCATGGAGAACAACAGACCAGTTTTTATTTGTCGGGTCATCAATATGGAATACTTGTTTTGCTTGGTCTGCCATGATGAATGGCTCATCTTTCTCACCAATCTTTTTAAAATTCACCAATTTGAAACCCAACTCATCCACTAAAACTCCTTTTTTGTTGTCAACCGAATTACACCTAAAGATAGGAACTCTGAAATTTGTATAGTCCAATTCCCATATGTCCTCAATGATGCCGTAATATGACATATCAGCTTCACGTGGTCTTTTATCTTTGGCACTAGCAAAATACAACGAACAAGCTTGAACACTGACCCCACTATTTTGGACTACACTATTTTCGTCTTGACGCATAACCCTCAATAATACTCCCTCCAGGACGACAACGATTCCAAACATCACCTTTAAAAACACTCATGTAGCGTTCAAATGGATACATCCAATGTAAGAAAATTGGACCCAACATATTCATCTCCCTTATAATATGTACTAGATGAACCATGATATTAAAAAATGAAGGAGGAAAGTACATTTCAAGCTGACACATGGTAACAATTACATCTTTTTGTAATTTATCGAGAGTATCAGGATGTATCACTTTGTTACATATTTCATTGAAGAAGAAATAGAGTCTTGTGATTGCAAACCTTACATGCTTTGGCAATATAGATCGAATAGCCATAGGTAAAATTGGTTGCATTAAGGTGTGACAATTGTGATGTTTGAGACCTATCTACTTCAGATCCTTCTTTGATACCAATCTACAAATATTAGAAGAGTATCTTTATGGAACATTCTGAGCATGAGCACCATGAGGATGGTAGTGGTGATGCTAAGAAAAGTATAGGTCCCACACTGATGCGTAGGCTACAGGAGCTCAGGGACAAAGGGGAGAAATTGGCAGTCCAGTTTGATGTCACAGGAGCACCTATTGGGGAACATGCTAGTGCTTTTAAGCATTACTTAGGGGCGACCACACGTAGTAAGGTGGCAATAGATATAGAAAATTGGCATGATGTTTCTAATGCCTTAAAAGACCTCCTATGGAAAGTTATATCTGTGAGTGGAAGTGATATTATTTTAATATGTTTTTGTTTATTTATTATAATTTAGTTTGTTTGGAAAAACATATCCTTTTTAAGACAACATTATTGCTTCTTTTACATGTATAGGGTGTTTTTCATCTAAATGAAAAAGATCACAAAAAAAAGTGCCACAACTTTGTGGTGTACGATGGAGGGCTTTTAAGACATATCTCAAAAGAGAATTTATAGATAATCCTAAACAAAAGAAGAAAGAAACAAATATATATGTTTTTATAAATCCTGAGGTGTGGGAAAAATTTGTTGCAGCTACGAAATCAGAAGAGTTTCAGGTAATAAAGATTGTGATGCATTGTATGAATTTTTAATTTTATACAATTAAGGAGGTGAATCTTTTTATATATGTTTGCCAAGTCTAAATTGCAATACCTCATTTTAAATGATCAGGCTATTCATGAGGTCCAAAAGGAAAGACGGGCCAAAAATGTGCATGACCATCACTTGGGGCCCAGTGGTTATGCCTTCTGCCGCCAACTACAAGAGATGCAACTCTCTTCTAGAGAAGAGTCTAGTACAACTCAAGCTGATCGTCCACCCCAACACTTGCAGTGGATTGATGCTAGAAAGAATCGAGCAGGTGAAATTATCAACCCTGCAACTAAGGAGGTGGCACAAAAGATGGTAGGTTTATCCCAACTAAGTAAAGAGTAACTCCCACAAACTTAGATTTATTTATATCTAATTGATATTTTGATTTAATATTTTTATAAACTATGAATAGATTGATCTCCATGAGAAAATGAAGGAAGGAAAGTTCATCCCAACTGGACGCATGGATGAACTATCAGTTGCTTTTGGTACGAAGGATCATCCTAGCCGTGTTAGGGGATTAGGAGTTGGCATAAGATTCAAGTCTTATTTTGGCCCTTCACAATCTAAAAGAGGTCGTGCAGGAGGTCTTACACAAGAGGAAGTTGAAGCATTAGTAACACAGAAAGTAAAAGAAATAATGTCTTCATACTAGCCTACTCAACCTTCTCAACCTATTCAAACAATGCATCTCTCAGATGATGAGGTACAAGCCCATGCTCCAACTGTAGAAGGTCATGGGAGCACTCCCAATGACCCACCACAACAATCTACATTAAGTTTTTATTCTATATGCTGTGTTATTAGTATGATATATATATGATTATATATATATTAAGGTTGTTGTAGTAGGTATCTGGTTTACCACTTCATATATAACTTATATTATTTCAATTCTATGTTGATATGAACTGTAAACTTGCAGTGGAGGTTCCAGAATATAATGTTGTGGCAGCGGGCAAGGTATACAACGTTGGTGGTACATTGCATTGCCAACAAATTACTGATGACATTTGTCGTGTGTCCATCCATCTTGTGTATGACGGAATGGGGGACAAACCACTACCCATACCTAATCCTGAATATAGTACAGTTGAAGAAGCAGAAGGTGCTATGGTGGGTTGGCCTAGACACTTGGTTATCAATGACAATGTAAACTTGAATTCTACCATGTTTTTCATATTTGACTGCATATATGAACTTGTGTTATATAAGTATGTAATTTAATTAATAGGTTTGCAAACCAAAAAGTAAAAATTCTACTAGTCGTCCTCGTATGCCCAAACCATCTTTCATTCCCAAAGCTACATTCAACAAATTGGGAAGCAAATGTAAATGTTTGTGTCGATACTTAGCCAACCAAAGCTCGGGATCACATATGTTGGTCAATTTAACAGAAGATGCATCTGGGAGGGACTTTGAGAATTTTATTTTTCTTGATGATATTAAAGATTTGTTCCGGTATGATTGGCTAAATACTTCGATATTAGAAGTAAGTATATGGTAAGGATTCATCAATATAGAAAACTCCAATATACATTTTTAGCTTATTTCTAATATATGAAATGATTACAAATGTTTTACAACCATTTATATACCGAGATGACAAACTTTGATATAAGGAATGTTGGATTCTTAGTTCCTTCAATCACTAGACAAGTGGAGACACACATTGAGGATGTGTATGAGTACTTCTATACTGCATTCAAATAATTTTCTAGAGTGGGAAAGGAAATTATCCTAATTCCTTTTAACATGTAAGTATTATTATTCAATATAATTCTAATATTGACTAAATTTATAATTCTAATATTTGTTTTCAATATGCATTTTAATCAGATCTAGACATTGGGAACTAGTGGTGGTTGTCCCAAAATTGATGACTTTCTATTATCTTGACTCAATGGGAATAACAACAAGGAGTCACAAACTGAAATTGCCAACTATGGAGTAAGCATAAATTTAGTTTCTACTACATCAATTGTTATGCTTCAACATGATATTTCTACTTAGAATTTCTATTTTGACAACTATCGTAATCAATTAATTGATAGGGGTATAAAGGCTTTTCGTGAAGGTGGAGGAATAATACCCACCGAATTAAAGACATTGACTTTGAAAAATATCAAGGTAACTACTTTGATGATTTAGTATTATATATGTACAACCCTTATAATAATGTATATTCCAACTCTTATATGTCAACCCTTATAGTCTTATCTCAACTCTATTTATAATAGTTTACTAACATTAAGTATAATTCTTTATTTGTAGTGTCATATAAAAAATAATGATTGGGCTTGTGGCTACTATGTAATGAAATATATGCAAGCTATTGTCAAAGGAGCATCAAATGACATTCAGACTATAGATCAGGTAATAAAGAATAACATCATTAATTTACATGTGAGATGTACTTATTTTATAAAATATTAGCATGTGCATTTTCTGTTGCAGATCTTTACAACTCAGCCTTACACACTTGATGAGTTAAATGAATTCCGAGAAGAGTGGTCAGAGGCTTTTCTTAATGAAGTGACTATAGCATTGGATTGAATGCATATCTTCATTTGTATATGTAGTTTTGAAACTCTATCAAATTTACTTTTGTATCTAACATAAATTTTAATATCATCTTAGACTTGCAATCTATCATTGTTGTTAGTATGTGCTATGTATATGAATGTTAGTATGTGCTATGTCTCAACTGAATGAATGTATCTTAGGCTTGCATGAATGCTAGTATGTGCTATGTGTATGAGTATGTCTCAACTGAATATTTTGAATTATTGTTGTTATGAATGTGTGTGGTATGGAGATTGATACATCAATTAAAAAATGATTGGACATGAAAGCTAGCAAATGGCTTTGGAATGCATTTTTGGCTTGCATCATTGCATTCACAAGTCTATTTCTATGCAGGTTTTGAATCGTGTAAAGCAGATTTCTATTCTATAGGTTTCTGTTCTGAAGATTTATATTATGTAAAATTTTTCTTTAAAAAAATGTGACTTCTAGGGTCGGTTATTAAAAAAAATTGACTTTAGAGACCTACTGCGTCGATTTTATTAAAATAACTGACCTAGTAAATTCAACGCAAACTTATCAAGTACTCGCTTCCCTATTGGGTCAGTTTTCTTCAAATAGCCGACCTTAGAGATCTCTAGGGTTGGTTTTCAAATATAACCGACCTTAGAGATCTCTCGGTCGACAAATTTTTCGACCGAGAAATACTGACCTTACAAAAACTCTATTGCTTTATAGGGTCGGTTTTTTAATTTCTAGGGTTATTTTTTTAGGAATAACCGACCTTATAGGCAATGGGATCAGAAAGCTCATTTTTTGTACTCTATTGGGTTGGTTTTTTAGAAATAACTAACCTTAGAAGACCTTTAAGAAGCTTAAGACAACACATTCTCGATCGACAATTTTCTTGACCGAAATCCTTCTCGGTCGATGTATTTTTCGATCGAGCAATACTGACCTTATAGGAACTATGTTGCTTTATAGGGTCAGTTTTTAAGGAATAACCGATGTTATAGGCAATGGGATCAGAAAGCTCATTTTTTGTACTCTATTGGGTCAGTTTTTTAGAAATAACTGACCTTAGAAGACCTCTAAGAAGCTTAAGATAGTACATTCTCGGTCGACAATTTTCTCGATCAAAATCCTTCTCAGTCGACGTATTTCTCGACTCAGAAAACCTCTGTTGCTTTATAGGGTCAGTTTTCTAACAATAACCGACCTTACAAGACATTTCTAGGGTCAGTTTTTAGGAATAACTGACCTTACAATCTCTTCTTTCTCGCTTGGGTCAGGGTTTTTACAACCTCTTGGGCCAGTTTTTACTCTATAAGGTCGGTTTTCTTTAGTAAAAAAACCCAACCCTATAGTGCAAATTCTATAGCGATGGCCACTAAGGCGTCAGTTAAAAAGTGACGCTATAGGCTTAAAAAAACCGACGCCATAGACCATTATTTTAGTAGTGAATATAGACAGGTGCACAAGGTTTTGTATGAAGAATATCTATAATTATATTTTAAGATTTTTTAAACATATATAAAGTAAAAAAGACCTAATTTTAGAGAGAAAGTATATCAAACAAGTATAAAAAGCTAAACATTTTAAGTAGGCATATATAGAAAATTCAATAACACTAATTTGGCCAATAGGAGTATAAAGTGCATCTTGATTACAACACAAGAAACCATTTGATTTTAGAAAACCATCTACAACAAGCTTGACTAGATTTTGCCAATTAAGTCAAAAAAGTGATCCTAATATTACAAATAAGTGTAATTTGATTAATATTAGCTAGATTCCATCTCGTTGATCATAATCATTATGGTTAGATATGTCACCTAAGTCTAGGTATTGTCTTCTACAATATTGATTTCAATATCCCAACTAGGTCATGCAAGTCATTATCAAGTGACATCATACAAAATGGATTCATCTAGAGCCTAGGGTAACACATCACAACTAAGATTAGGGATTTTAATAATAGTTTTCATGATTTAAATAGATAAATCAGAACATTTGAGAAATCTAAAAGACTTACGCATCAACATATTCCAAAACTAGTCACATTGAGTCATATCCATGCAAGATAATAGTTTTTGGTGTATAACTAAGAGCAAGTTCGATTTATTGTTATAAGGATCAAGATGAAATAATTATATTACACAAATCATTATTAGGTGGAAAACATTAGATCTCTGATGGAAATATGTACTTTAGGCCACATTCATGTCAAGATTAGGTAAGTTATCCACAATAGTGTAAACAAATGATACACGTATTATTAAAGTCTACACAATATAATAAGTTATTGATTTGGTAGTCACACTATAGTTTTGAGTAACCTTAAATCAACATGTGAACAAGGTTAGATATCTATCCTCAATTGTTCATACAAAGTCACATTAAGACACAATACATGGTACATTTCACATCATAAGGTCAAAATAGAACTTGAAAAAGGTTCAAATATCAATATACCAACATCAAATTTTACTGATATAGAGTTCTAAGAAGGATTTAAGTCATTAGAAAGTCACTTTTACCATATGGCTTAATATCCATAAGTAATATGTTCATTAACATAAAAAATAGAGGTACACATGCATCATTTAGTTCATAATGGTAATCAAGATCTAATCTTAGGGAATTATGTATTAAAAGTACTAATTTTAGGCATGCATAAAAATCTAAAGCATAAGAGTGCATAGTTGGCAACATAAAAGTCATCAATCTTAACAACTAGGTTTAAAGTGCACGAATTTAGGAAAACAACAGATGTTAGAGTAAAATCATATTATGGGACCATTTTTATTTGATGGGGATCACCGTTCTTGTAACATACTAGATCTTGGACCCTACCCTAGAGCTTTGACCTTTTGAGCATAGCCAAATGAGGTTTAGGATAGATCTATAGGATGTTTAGTATAACCCTAATGAGCTAATGCATGTATAAATAATCCTAAAGTAACCTAATGTCTTCATATTAGTCTTACGCCTATAGTGGACACCTAAAATATGTCACATGAGATAATGATGAATTCTATATAATTTTGTGCAAATAATCACACAAAATTCTTTTGGTAATAATGTTAGATATGCAACATAAATGGATGGGCAATAATAATAATAGTGAAATAATATGATAACCTAAGTAATAATGGGATATTAATAGCCAAAAATATTAATTGTGTCATAACTCATTAAAGAAAACCCTAAAAGTGAAATCGAAGTTAAGAATCATGTTCCTTGTGTCCCAATTGCCTTGGGAGCCAAGTTTCACATTATTCACATAATAATAATAAAGTTAATTCAAGTTGGAAAGAAAAAATCTGGGTTTCCCCAAAATATCTAATAAAATAATAAGTAACTCCAAAAGAGGAAAATAATATTAGATTCATAATTTATACATTAAAAATAGCGTTTGGGTGAATTTTCATCCGATTTGGAAGATGTTTGACTAAAAAATGAAATCAGGAGAGAGAAAGTGTGTAGAACCTTCAAAATATTAAATAAATGTACAAATAACTCCAAAATGTAAAATTAATGGTATATACATATCGAAGGCACTTAATGTGACTTGTGGGTGAAGTTTCATCAAATTTGGAGAATCTTATAACCATTAATGAAGGAGGAAAGAAAAAATAAGTTTTGATATATTTAAAACATTAAAAGTTTTTAAAAGGAAAATCTAATTGAATATTCGAATTCATCATATCAAAAACAGGTTGGGTGGTCAAATTTTATTAATTTTGGGATTCGGTTGCACCCTCAAATAAAGAAAGAGAAAAGATGAATAATTAATGCAAGACTTTATTCGAAAATGATTAGGAGTTGATTTTAATGTGTCAGGCGAATCTCAGTCGTTGGTGTTTTCACATGTCATCTCCTTCATTGAGTCAGACATGAACACTGACGCTACCAAGTTTACATTTTAGATTGGCATTTTCTCAGTCGTTTCTCAACAAAATCACATGATTTCTTTGCCATTGGTTTCTAATTTAGATTCCGCATCTAATGACCCATGATTTGTGTGATTCATCAAGAATCTAGGATTTACCCAAATCTTGGGCAACACATCTCTGTGGCCACTAGTCTCCCCATTATTTTTTGCAACATCATATATAAATACCTATGCCCAATGTTTCCCTAGCTTTGTTGAAACTTTCCTCTCTTCCCAATTTGATCTTTGACCGCATTTGTGGCACCGACAATGTGTTTGGACTCCAAGCTTGTGCCTCCTACTGCTCCTTCCCTTCACCATCTTCGACCGAATTGAAAGCATAGGTAAGTTCGGTTTGTTCCCCTCTTTCTTTCGGTACCCTTGATTTTGAGTTTGGTTGAGATTTACAAAAATGCCCAAAGTGGAGCATAGCACCTCGGCGCCATGGCTGCGGTCGAGGTAGGGGACAATCCCCTTGGTATTTTTACCTTCCTGCCCCCATCGCTTGCCTTTCTTCCCCCTATCTTCGTGAAGGGACATTTGTGTCTGCTGATCTTTTGCTTTGCGCCCTTGATTGAGCCACGCGAGCGTGACGTGGTGCTGACCAAGAAATTTGGCCGCCTTCCATTGGGCCAAGTAACTAGTCGGGTCCCTTCCTCTCTCTCTCTCGGTCGATTTGTAGACATGTCTTCTTCTGATTGGCTGATTTTATAAAATTCATATCTTTTAATTCGCTTGTTCAAAAATTAAAATAAAGTATGTTTTGGAATAAAAAAAATCTATTCTTTCTAATAAAGATAGTTTCAAAGCCTGATTTGCATGTTTTCAATGATGGATTTTTAAGGATATAATTAATTAATATAAAAAGCCATAAAATTGGTAATAATTCATATGAACTCCAAATTTAGTCAATAAATATGTTTTCTTAATAAAAGAAACCTAACTAGTCGATTGGTTTAGGTTTGGATTCTAAAATATGATGTTTATAGATAGGTCTAGAATTAGGGTTTTAGTATATATATATATATATCTATGTGTGTGTGTGTGTATGTATGAATGCATATATATGAATCTCAAATGCTGATACATGTGAATAATTTGTATTTAGGCAATGTTGATCTTAGAAACAACTAGGTTGGTGAAGAGAGTTTCTAGGACCATGGTTTAAGGTATGTTTTGCATCTCCTATTATTCTATGTTGAGCAATTCACCTATATTCTCTTTCTCTTGGTCCTATGGACATTAGCGTATACACAATGTCTTTTCTTTTGAAAATCATGGTTCCTATAAACTACCTTATTAGATATTGATCTTGTGATCATGGATATTCTTTTGGACTCTCTCTTATGCCTTGTACATGTTGGACTTATTTGATGATATGTGTTTCTTTTCCCACCATGGTATTGGTTGTGTATATGGCACATTATGTGATGGTAATTAGATGGATGTTCTCATCCTTCTTGTTCTCTTATGATCTAAATCTCTTATATTCTTGCTTCTCTTTTATTATGCATCATGTGGTGACTACTAGTATAATGTTGCATGCGTTTTTATGTGGATGTTAAATTCCCACATATGAATGCATATGTTAAATTCTTACATATTTATATATTTTGGTAGATGTTAAATTCCTACTCAGGCAGATGTTGACAGACCCTACCACCCCATATTTAGAGTGAATGTATACAGTTTCTGCTCACCCCACATTTATGATAGATGTTTTATTTCCTCCCTACATGTTTATATTGTCTAGTTGTGTCACAAGTGAAACACATGGATGCTTAGAACTTATCTTTTGCTCTTATTTATCATTTTTTTGACTTCATTTATTTTATGCCCTCTTGGGTAGTACTTTAATCTTCTATGGGAAACCTTTGATATTCTGATGTCCTTATTTGATATATTTCTCAATTTCCATTTTAGTATGCACATACCAGCCTTTGTTGAGGTCTTCTATTTTTCTCCTCTTGCTGGGATATGCTTCCAACCCTAGGTGAAGGGCATGGAGGACATGGCCTATAATTATGGACATAGCTTAAGAAGTTAAATCTTGGAGACAAAGTTGTTATGGTTTAGATTTCCCTATATATAGATCCTTATATTGTATCATGTAAATCCTTTGAGGTAAATTATGATGTTCTTTTATAACCTTATGATAAATTGAATATAGTCAACATATTACTTCCACGCTATACTTTTGTAGTTTTTAATACCATTAATAAGATTTGAAAAATTTACACCCCTTGTAGCATACCTTTTGAGTATGTTTGGGATGGATGTTTTGTTCTTCAAATTTTTAGTAGGGAGTGGATTCCCTATGGGTCCCACTCTTTACAACATGGTATCAAAGCCCATGGTAGTCTGAATCTGACAATTTAATTTTTGTCTCCCTAATTAGGACCCTTACCTTACATAGATTCCCTCTAGGTGAGATGTTCACCATAGGATTGATTTGTGTTAAATATGTGATGAGATTTCGGGGATCTGACCATATCATATAGATTGATTATGATTTTTATCTCTTGATGCTATGAGGTTTTTTATTGAGTGCAACTTGATGAAGACAATGTTAGTGGATAACTAAAAGAAGATTACATAAATGCTCTCACAGAAGCGTGAGCAACAACTTGGGTTGCCAATACTTTTTGGATGGCAAAACCCAAGGACCAATGTGAGGTTTGACTTGAGGATGCAATTAGGTGAGGAGGTTATAGGATGAAGAGTTCTTGTAATGGATACATTGTGACTTGGTTTTCACATTGAATTTTAGCCATCTTGTTTGTTTTACTTTGCAATGTTCTCATTGACAAAAAATATTTTCATTATACTACTATATGTACAAAAATTTTCTCTGAATTTCTTGATGATTTCTTGAGCTAATTCACAATAAAGAGAAGTGTGAAGTAATAGTGGATGAAACCCTATAATTAGTTGGAATAGAATCCTAACCCTAGTTTTAAAGAAGTGAATAGGAATAAGTGAGGTAATGTTAAGGTGTAGTGTACCAACCCTTTGTATCCTATGACTTTTTGGATCTTGGGTTGTTAGGTTAGAGACACAAGGACCCAAAAACTCAACCTTAGATGGTTCTGACTTGTTAGATTGATAAATGAAAAACACAAAATTTCTAAATCATTCACACCTAAAAGAGATGTGGGTAACCCTAAATGTTTTTTAGTATCACTTGTTTGGTTAAACCTTTTAAGGGGTGGAGAGTAGTTGGTAGTTGATGTTTGGATCAATAGATTTTGAGGATGAAATCCTCTTAAGGGGTGGAGTTATGTAACATACCAGATCTTGGACCCTACCCTAGAGCTTTGACCTTTTGTGCATAGCCAAACAAGGTTTAGGGTAGATCTAAAGGGTGTTTAGTATAGTTGATGCATGTATAAATCACCATAAAGTTACCTAATGTCTCCACATTAGTGGTAGGCCTATAATGGACACATAAAATATGTCACATGAGATAATAATGAATTATATAAAATTCCGTGCAAATAATCACACATAATTTTTTGGTAATAATATTAAGCTATGGAACTTAAATGGATGATCAATAATGATAATAGTGAAATAATATGATAAACTCAGTAAAAATATGATATTAATAGCCATAAATATTAATTGTGTCATAACTCATTAAAGGAAACCCCAAAAGTGATATCTAAGTTAAGAATCATGTTTATTGGTCCCAATTGCCTAAAGAATAAAGTTTCACATTATTCACATAATAATAATTAAGCTAATTCAATTTGGAAAGAAAAGATCTGGGTTTGCCCAAATATATAATAAAACAATAAATGACTCCAAAATAGAAAAATAGTATTAGATTCGTAATCTACACATTAAAAATAATCTTTGGGTGAATTTTCGTCCAATTTGGAAGATGTTTGATTAAAAGATGAAATTAGGAGAGAGAAAGTGTGTAGAACCTTCAAAATATTAAATAAATGTACAAACAACTCCAAAATGTAAAATTGATGGAAAATTTGTATTCAAGACACTTAATGTGACTTGTGGGTGAAGTTTCATCAAATTTGGCGAATCTTATAACAGTTAATGAAGGAGGAAAGGCAAAATAAATTTTGATTTATTAAACACAATAACAGTCTCAAAAGACAAATCTAATTGCATATTCAGATTCCTCATATCAAAAATAGGTTGGGTGTCAAATTTCATTAATTTTGGGATTTGTTTGCACCCTCAAATGAAGAAAGAGAAAAGATGAATAATTAATAAAACAATTTAGTCGAAAATGATTAGGAGTTGGTTTTGATGTGTCGTGCGAATCTCAGTCGTTGCTGTTTTAATCGGACAACTCGTGTGTCATATCCTTTATGGAGCCGAACATGAATAGTGACACCACCAAGTTTGAATTTTAGATTGGCATTTTCTTGGTCGTTTGTCAACAAAATCACATGATTTCTTCACCATTGCTTTCTAATTTAGATTCCACATCTAATGACCCATGATTTTTGTGATTTCATCGAGAATATGGGGCTTACCCGTATCTTGGGAAACACTTTTCTACAACCACTACTATTCCTGTTATTTTTCACAACCTCATCTATAAATACATATGCCCAATGTTTCCCTAGCCCTGTTGCAACTTTCCTCTCTTCCCAATTTGATCTTTGATCGTGTTTGCAGAACCGATGAATGAGTTTTGACTCCAAGCTTGTGGCCCCTGCTTGTCCTACTCTTCACCATCTTTGACAGAATTGAAAGCATAAGTAAGTCTAGTTTGTTCCCCTCTTTCTTTTGGTACCCTCGGTTTCAAGTTTGGTTGAGATTTGCAAAAATCCCCAAAGTGGATCATAGCTCCTCAGTGCTATGGCTGCGACTGAGGTAGGCGGCAATCGCCTTAGTATTTTTACCTTCTTGCCCCCATCGCTCACCTCCTCTTCCCTTTATCTTTGTGAAAGGGAATTTGTGCCTTTTGATCTTTTGCTTTACGCCCTTGACCGATCCATGCAGGCATGACATGGTGCTGACCAAGCGATTTGGCCGCCTTCCCTTGGGCAAAGTCACTGGTCGGGCCCCTTCCTCTCTCTCTCTCTCTCGGTTGGTTTGCTGATGTGTCTTCTTGTTGTTGGTCAATTTTATAAAATTCCTATCTTTTAATTTACTTGTCCAAAAATTAAAATACAATAAATTTTGGAATCAGAAAAATGTTTCTTTCTAATAAAAATAATTTCCAAGTCTGATTTCCATATTTTCAACGATGGATTTTTAAGGATCTAATTAATAATATAAAAGTCCTAAAAATTGGTAACTTAATCATATGAACTTCAAATTTAGTAAATAAATATATTTTCTTAATAAGAAAAACCTAATAAGTCGGTTGGTTTAGGTTTGGAGTAAAAAATCCAATGTTTTGTAGAAAGGTCTAGAATTAGGGTTTCAGTACATATACATGAATCTCAAAACCTGATACATGTGAATAATTTGTATTTAGGCAAGGTTGATCTTAGAAACAACTAGGTTGGTGAAGAGAGTTTATAGGACCCTATTTTAAGGTATGTTTTGCATCTCCTATTATTCTATGTTGAGCAATCCACCTATATTATCTTTCTCTTGGTCCTATGGACAATAGCCTATATACAATGTCTTTTCTTTTGAAAACCACGGTTTGTATGAACTACCTTATTAGATATTGATCTTGTAATCATGGATATTCTTTTGGACTCTCTCTTATGCTTTGTACATGTTGGACTTATCTGATGATATGTGCTTCTTTTTCTACCATGGTACATGATGTGTATATGGCACATTACGTGATGGTATTTGGATGGATGTTTTCATCCTTCTTGTTCTCTTATGCTCTTAATCTCTTGTATATTTGGTTATGTTTTATTATGCATCATGTATTAACTACTAGTATAATGTTGCATGTGTTTTTATGTGGATGTTGAATTCTCACATATGAATGCAAATGTTAAATTCCTGCATATTTATATATTTGGGTAGATGTTAAATTCCTACTCAGGTAGATGTTGACAGACCCTTCCACCCAATATTTAGAGTGTATGTATATAGTTTCCACTCACCTTAAATTTATGGTAGATGTGTTATTTCCTAACTACTTGTTTATATTATCTAGTTGTGTCATAGGTGAAGCACATGGATGATTTGAACTTATCTTTTTCTCTTATTTATCATGTTTTTCACTTCATTTCTTTTATGCCCTCTTGGGTAGTACTTTACTTTTCTATGGGAAGACTTTTTATTCTAATGTCCTTATTTCATATATTGCTCAATTTCCATTTTAGTATGCACATACCAGCCTTTGCCGCAGTCTTCTATTTTTATCCTCTTGCTAGGGTATGCTTACAACCCTAGGTGAAGGACATGGAGGACATGGCATAAAGTTATCGACATAGCTTAAGAAGTTAAAGCTTGGACACAAAGTTGTTATGGTTTAGATTTCCCTTTATCAAGATCCTTATATTGTATCATGTAATACCTTTGTGGGAGATTATGATGTTCTTTCATTACCTTATGAGAAATAGAATATAGTTAACATGTTACTTCTGCTGCTATACTTTGGTTCTTTTTAATACCATTAATAAGATTTAAAAAATTTACACCCGTTGCGGCATACCTTTTGAGTATATTTGGGATGGATGTTTTGTTATTCAAAATTTTAGTAGGGAGTGGATCCCCTCTGGGTCCAACTCCATACATCATGATATCAGCGCCCATGATAGTCAAAATCTACTATTTCAATTTTGTCTCCCTAATTAGGACCCTTACCTTGCATAGTTTCCCTCTAGGTGAGATGTCCACCCTAGGATTAATCTATCTTAAATATTTGATGAGGTTTAGAAGATCTTACCCTATCACATATATAGATTATGATTTGTATCCCTTGATGCTATGAGGCTTGACTTGAGAATGCAATTAGCTTGAGGAGGTAGTAGAATGAAGAGTTCTTGTTATGGATATATTGTGAGTTGGTTTCACATTGAATTTTGTCCAACTTGTTTGTTTTACTTCACAATGTTCTCATCGACAAAAATTATTTTCATTATACTACTATATGTACAAAAAAATTCTCTAATTTTCTTTATGATTTCTTGAGCTAAGTCACAATAAAGAGATGTGTGAAGTTTTAGAGGATGAAACCCTAGAATTAGTTGGCATAGAATCCTAACCCTAGTTTTGAAGAAGTGACTTGGAATATGCGAGGTAATGTTAAGGTGTAGCGTACCTACCCTTTGTATCCTATGACTTTTTGGATCCTGGGTTGTAGGTTTAGAGACACAAGGACCTAAAAACTCAACCTTAGATGGTTATGACTTGTTAATTGGATACATGAACAACATAAATCTCTAAAACATTCACACCTAAAAGAGATGTGGGTAACCCTAAATGTTGTTTATTATGACTTGTTAGGTTAAACCTTTTAAGGGGTGGAGAGTAGTTGGTTGTTAATGTTTGAATCAATAGATTTTGAGGACAAAATCCTTTTAAGGGGTGGAGTGTTGTAACATACAGAATCATGGACCCTACCCTAGAGCTTTGACCTTTTGAGCATGGCCAAACGAGGCTTAGGATAAATTTAAAGTACGTTTAGTATAACCCTGATGTAATGACCCCGTCTCCCGGTAACCCCCAATTAAGGGAGACTGAAAGATCAGATCTATTAACCAATAACCCGAATCAAAGGTTTGACAATTAATCACTAACAATTAATAAATTTTACCAACTAAACTGAAAACTTGTATAAAATAAAACTTTGCATACCTTTTAAAAATTGGGATTTCTAAACTTCTAACCATGAAGATACTAATATAACTAATCCTCATGTACACGTTAATTCTCATTTAATTCCACATATGCTGCTTTATTGTTTGTTATTTTCATTGTACCTAAAACACCGACAAACAAAACGTCGGTCAACAAGAAGCTGGTATGTGAGGGAAACAATAATCGTGCAACTATAATAAAAACGTAATCATCCAAATATCATTTAACATCCAAAATTACGTTTTAAGCAATACTACTCAATCCTTGCCTATCCCCTATCTCTTTGTTGTCCCTGCAGTGGACATGGATACTACCTCTCTCATATGGTAGATCCTTACCCCCATGGCCCTACCACACAGGTAGCCAATACCTAGGGTTATGGAGTCGCATGGCCCTACTCAAAGGTAGTCCAATCTCTGACTCATGATGACTTGATGGCCCTACCCCATTGGTAGCCATGTACTAAGCCGTTCAATGACCTGATGGACCTACCCCATCGGTAGCCATGTACTAGGTCAGTGTATTAAGCTACAGAGGGACTAGGATCTGAGCTAGTAGGCACATATCTTAGGTGATAGCCATATTCACATTATAATTTGCAAGAATTAAATGCAACCAATAGTTTAATTCAAGTCATCGATGAAACCTCAAAAATCCTCGGGAAACTATTTCAGGATATTCATAGGCGTAACCACATACCTGTTAAGCAGACTTGAATGCAGAAATAACCAATCAAGAAATCAAACAAGTGCACATAGGTTGATCCTGAAAAAGGCATCCAATTTCTCTATCATTAATCATGTCATTATGATCTACTAATACTAGTTGTTTCCTAGGGTTATTTGCCCTTTTTAGGGGTTTGAGCATAATTAGGGTTCCACTCCATCTTTATTACTTTAAACCCTAATTTCACAAAATCACTTACAAACCCTAACTATTTCATTTTTCTTTTACAAAAGATTATAAATTCATCTTTTAGCAACATGAAACCCTAATTTCAGATTATGAACACATTTCTTTTCTTTTCCTCTAATTTAGGGTTTCTAAACATATTAATCAACATATTGAGTTAAAAACCCTAAACCTTGTAATTCTATCATCAAAACAGGTTAAAAACCATCTTAATCATTAAACAAGTTAACCATGCTCGAATTATCCTAATTGCAAGATTAAATATATCTTTTATCAACAATTAGAGTTTCTAACCTTAAATTAAAACCTTTTCTAATCAAAATATGTACTTTTGCAAAAATATACAGATTTAGGTGTCCAAACCATTTTTAATGCATTCCTCATATTTTTCTGATCATTTTTCATGATTAACTTCCCTCATCCAAGTTTTCTAGCTCAAGATATGATTTTTAACAAGAAAACCCTTTTTATTGTTTATTTGCTATTTTCTAGAAAAATCCAGGGCCGCCCGATCCATGGTCTGTGGATCCACTGAGGATCTAACGGCCGTGGATGCATGCACCCCGTACCTTGCAATCAAAAGAAACAAAGGACACGTCTGCCCTGACCAGCAAAAGAGGTGCAGAGGGGCAATTCGGTAAAAGGCCAGGGTCTTCTTCTTCTTCTTCCTCGCTTCGAGTACAACAGGTGTGCGATGGTCAACCTTAGGGTTGACTTGGGGCTCTCGTGCTCCTTTGCTCACGCCGATTGGTTAGGGAGCTCCGCCTCCCCTCATCAAACTCGACGACGCCTCCAATTTCATGCCAAGGACACGCCAAGGCCGTCCCCTACTCGCCGGACTCTGGCGAGGCTAGGCCAAAGAAGCAGGGTGCCGGTCGAGGCGAATAATCAATTGGTGGCACGGAAACGTCCCTTACAACTATCCACAGGTCAGGGTCCGATTGCTTTGAGTGCTAGAGTCCTCACAAGCCCTCCCCTTTTATATAGGGTCAGAGGCAGTCCCACGAAGATTGGGAACTTCTCCAATTAACGGCCAAACCCTGACAAAGTCGGGTTGATCCTATGCGGTTTCCCTTCCTGAATGCAATGGGAATTATTGCATGCTCACATCTTCCTCGGATCATTAGGAAATTGGAGAGGAACGATCCTCTATAACCTATAACTTCCCAATCTGCGTGGAACTTTGGAGATGAACGACCAACGTTGGATTGAGATCCAACGGTCTCAGTTGCACGCGACCAAACTAAAAGGAAAATCATTTTCCTATTCAGAATAAATCCAAATTTTAGCAATTTCTTAGGAAATTCATATCTCCCAAACCCTTCTCCTTTTTAACTCAAATTTTAAGGGAATGTTTGCCTTAGTATTATCTAGCTTTGTATGAAATTTGGGAAAGAAAAAGCAATGGATGAGAAGGCTTCCTTCTCTCCCAAGAATTTCATTAATTTATTCAAAATTATTTGTTATTTCCCTTTCCCTTTGCCATTATCTTATTATTTTGGGTCCCTTGGACCTCATGAAAACCCAAAGGCACAGATTCCCATATTGGGGAATATCTAATTGCCTTCATCTTCTTTTAGTTGTCAATTACTCATATTTCTCTTTTATTAATCAATTTCTTTTCTTTTTTAATTCTCTTTTCTTTTCAATTGAGCTCAATGGCCAACAAAGCCCACCATCAGTCAATCAAGGCCATTTCATATGAAATCCATTGCAAATCAAAGAAAAAGATTTCATTTTATCATTAAAAGAGAATTACATCTTTCATTACATATTCAAGAAATTGAGGTTATAACATCCTCCCCTCCTTATAGGAATTTTGCCCTCAAAATTCAAGCAAGCAAGCAAGCAAACATGATAAGCCTTTCTTATGTCCATCAGGGCCCCCATGTGGATTTACCCTTTCCATGGTACTTCCCACGAACCTTCATCATCTCAAATCCTTCCATCTGAGTTCTTTCTTACCTTGGTATAACATACCCTCATAGGTGATTGAGGACATTTCAGCCTCTCAAAAGCTGAATAGGTTCAGGGTTAGACACATGGCTTGGGTACCTCACATAGTGCTCTAGATCAGACTCATGTAACACATTTTACCTCATGTTATCTTGAGGCAAGGCTACACACAACCATCTCCAACAATCCATCTGAATGGACCCATATATCGGGGACTCAACTTTCTCAACTGTAGCTTAGAGGGGTCGGATTTTCACATCACATAATCTCCCACAGTGAACTACATGTCAGTCTTCTTTGCATCAGCTCGTGACATATGTCACCACTGGGCCCTCTCTCAGCCATTGCACGATCAAAGAGATTTCATCTGGACACACTGTGGTTCTTTTCTGACCTTTGCGAGGCCTCCTTCACCAACATCATCTTAATGAAGCGGTGACCGACACAACCTCTCTATAAAACTTCTTGCATCCTGATAAGGCTATGGTGGCTAACGTCACAACACAAGAACTGTCTCTTTGTATCACCCTGAATGAGCACACATGCTCTCATCAGACCCTCTAGTCTGGATCATACTAACCATTAGCATGGGGTGCTAAACTGTTCTAACATCGAGTTCTTCAAGTATCTACTTCCACCTCACGGAAGTGAACCTTTAGGTCATACTCAAGAACTTTTGAACTTGCATCATGGTGTAGTTGAACCATCTTTCTCTCTTAAGTAGTTCAACCGAATCTGTCCCGTGATAGTACTCTTTCTTTCTCATGTCATTTCGGTAAGGCGATCCACCATAACCCATATTGCATCTTGACCTCCCTTGGTCAAGGGGAGACTTACCACAACATCCATAGTGGTGGAATCCCATTCCCCCTCGGGAACTCTTTATACTTTATATCCATGTATAGGGTTACTGGTGTTTGTCCTTCACCTCCTGGTTTGCATGCTACATGCAACATAATATCAAGCAGCCAAATTGCTACTATCACTTACTATCTTTGTAGTATCACAGTGTTTGGTGATCTTAAAACCATGATTTCTGGTATGTCATGATTCCTCAAGATTGATACCTCAGAAACCCTAAACCACTTTCATCAAGGTTTCATCACTTTCCTTTCCAAAGAAGTACATCTAAGGTTCTACCACCATCCTTCCATTACATCAGTGACTAAGCTGGCTAACCAATCAACCATTAACTTGATCAATCATTATCGTTACATCTGTGTGTTAGACAAACTTTCCTCCTTTCTAAACATAGGGTTAGCCTAACAACCTCTTCTAGCCTCTAGCCAAAGTAGGTAGCTACATCTCAAACAGAGCATCCATTACCACTTCACATCCTTAGGTACTAGGTAGTGTTGAAGACATACACTTTCATGTGTTCCACTTATCATCTCATCTCAAACTCTAAGTCTATATTCATCAAGATCAATCTCTGATTTCATCACCATGGTGATCAAACTTAACCTTGGTTAACTTGCAAATTCCACCTAGCTCATGCTAAAAACATCCTTATAAGATGACTACCTTATTTCCTTTTAGTGTTGGTAAACTATTCAGGTATTATTCACTCCACCAATGTATGTTATCATCTCTATCCTCATACCTTGTTGAAACATTCCAACTCACATCATCTTTTATACTTGGTGTATGACATGCATACTGTCCCATCTCTCCCTCTCATAACAAGAGGAAATAAGCATTTGGCAGCCGTCCAAACACAAAGTTCATCCTATTCCAAGAGTAGAGGTGATACATCCCACATCTCCAGTACACCTTTAATTCTAAGTTGAAACGTGCAACTTATGTCTCTACATCACAAGCATCATGATATCAAAGTTACTTCCATGGAAAACTGGTCTCGAACCTACTTGGGTTTACCCACAATCCTTGGTCATCTCCTCTAGGTCTATAGGGTGCCAACACTTTTGGGATCATCCCTCTTCCCTTATGCATCCAGAGAGTGCCCTACTCATCTGCCCTTTGGGTCCCATGAGATCATTGAGGTGATCAATCTCCTAACCCATGGCCCTCAGACAATGATAGCTGTTACCTCCCGACCCTATGGTCATGTACAACTAGGGAATTAGGCAACTCCTACTTCCATCGGTCTTATCCCTACCTGACCCTAGGATAGACTTAGGATTTTGTTATAGTACATGTTCAACTTAGATCCTTACCCAAGCCTTCATCATCTCTCTCTACATTCATGGGCCAATTTTCATCCCTTCATAGGGGTCATGGTGACTAGCCTTCCTTGTTCAGGCCCCATACCGGTTGCCTACATGGTAACACATCCACATGCACTTAGAGATGGATATCTATGGGTCTACAGGTTCATTCTCATACCATGTACTTTTCACTTAGCTTCTCAAGATCCTATGAGACCTCTTTAGGTTACCCCAAAACCAACAAAACTGATATACACCCTACAGAAGGGTCCCTCTCCCAGGATGGGAGGAAACTACAACTATTGACAACAAGGTCACAATCATCCCTAGGGTTTACATTCACATGAGCATGCCTAACCCAGCAACTTCTAAGACACTAGCAGACCACCTATTAAACCATGCTAGGTCATACTTGTTCTCATTCCTCAACTTTGGGTCAAGAACAACCTTCTCATGTCACCACCTTAGGGGTTCATCAAGCATACCTTAAACTTAAGGGTTTTCCTTTCCTCTAATCATGAAGGGTTCCATGATCGGTTCCTAAATCTCATCATGAGCACTAGGTACACCACTTCCCCTCTTAGGTCTAGGAACCCTAGGTTCACCTTTGGGTGTCCAACCGCATGCTCAAACTCTTAACCACAAATCAAGCATGTCCAAGGTATGTCATGTACTCTCATGAACCTTTTATATGAGCAACACCTCAGAGTTGAGTCCTTCTCAAGGATAACCAACTAGGTATAAAGCCTCACAACTGGTTACTTAAACCTCCTCAGGGTCTAAGGCACTATTTATCTCATCCAGTAGGTAGTCACTTATACCATAGGTACCAGAAGCATCATCCTCTCTCTAGGGTTTGGTTCCTCTAAAGGCAACCAAGATATCATCAACCTCTAGGGGTCAAGCATAAGGCAACCACTATCATCCACTTAGGTCGCATCATCCTCAATCCTCCGTTGTTCCTCATGTCTCAGAATCTAAGCTTCCAACCCTCTTGCTCGAGTCCTGCCTTCTCTTTCTAGAGCTAACTCTACATCCAACCTCACTACTAGAGGTCCTCTCTCCATGAAGTTGGATCAAGCTCACAAGCATATCCCTACCTGGGTGAAGCCTATGCTCAACTCATGTTTGGCTCAAGATTATCATTAGCTCTTTATGCTTAATACATAAGCTATCCAACATACTCCCTTGACCAGGATTTCAACCTACTATCAGCACTACTGACGTACTCTGGGTGCAAGCTATATCCTACTTGCAATAGCCCATAAGGATTATATTGGTTCTTCTCTAACCTCATTCATGAAGGAGCTATCTTCCGCTCAAACATGCACGACCCTTCCCAGGGTTGGGTTGCCAAAGGTGCTAGGTTATCCAACCTCTCATGGCTCATATGGCATTACAAAGGCATGTCCACCTAATCAACCAAGATATCTAACTCATCATGTCATCTTTCTCTCTAACCTTCACTTAGGGATAGGGTTATCATCATCCTTATAGGATGTGCTAGGTATCTACTTTTAAGACTAACTCTCTCTACTCACCCCCCTGATAAGGAGGTCTATCCTCAGGTCTCTCCTGAGGGTAATGACAACTCGTGTCATACGACCTAAGCATGTATCTATTCTTTAGTTTGCACTTACTCTATTAATCTTATGTCCATGACATCTTATTTACATGCTTTTCATTAATTTGGTGGAGGATTCCTTAGACCTTATCAACCTTACCCATACATCAAAAGGGTGAGGAGAAGAGGGGAAACCCTAATCCTTAAGGTCCTTAATAGAATTTGAGTTGAGAAGGGATGAACAAGATGAGATAGTCCTAAAGGTATCTTATTTTGAGTCATATCCTAAGTCATCAGCTAGGCAGTCACACAATCTGTGAGTCCTCGTATTCTATGTAGCGGTGCAGAGGAAAATATTGCCAGCCCCCAGACGGGATCCTTTTCTAGACACCTCAGTCTTTCAGACAATCCTCTAATAACTCCCT
Organism: Alisma plantago-aquatica; assembly: GCA_963693085.1. Classification (NCBI taxonomy): domain Eukaryota; kingdom Viridiplantae; phylum Streptophyta; class Magnoliopsida; order Alismatales; family Alismataceae; genus Alisma; species Alisma plantago-aquatica. Next base: position 369,809,396 of record OY856415.1, on the reverse strand, counting down.
CGGTTCTATGGAATTTGTAAAATTTAATAATTATTAATGATTAGATGAGGAACCTATGCTCTGATACCAATTGTAATGACCCCGTCTCTCGGTAACCCCCAATTAAGGGAGACAGAAAGATTAGAGTCGTTAACCAATAACCCAGATCAAAGGTTCGACAATTAATCACTAACAATTAATAAATTTTACCAACTAAACTGAAAACTAGTATAAAATAAAACTTTGCATACCTTTTAAAAACTGGGATTTCTAAACTTCTAACCATGAAGATACTAATCTAACTAATCCTCCTGTGCACGTTAATTCTCATTTAATTCCACATATGCCACTTTACTGTTTGTTCTTTTCATTGTACCTAAAACACAGACAAACAAAACGTCGATCAGCAAGAAGCTGGTATGTGGGGGAAACAATAATCGTTCAACTATAATAACAATGTAGTCATACAAATATCATTTAATATCCAAAATTATGTTTTAAACAATACTACTCAATCCTTGCCTATCCCCTATCTCTTTGTTGTCCCTTCAGTGGACATGGATACTACCTCTCTCGTATGGTAGATCCTTACCCCCATGGCCCTACCACACAGGTAGCCAATACCTAGGTTATGGAGTCACATGGTGATAACACCAAATTTTGTGATATTTTAGACTATTTTTCTATTATCAAAACTGCCATTTTTAGCTATTTTCCTCTCTTTTGTATGCACTTTCGCAATAATTGGCCAAGCAATGCTCTTAATCCTATATTTCCATCTTTTGTAGAGTTTTTCCTCGTTTTGGTGCAATAAGGAGTCCCGACCCACAGAATAAGTCCAAGTCTATTTTGGCCTTCCTAACGCCCGATACAACCTCCGCCCGATAGGGTGGAGCGACACAATGACGCACGACAAAAGGATGCCGCGCAAGAAGGAGAAGATGGACGACACGCCTTCTACCCGACAGGGAGCCCAACTCGCCCCGACAACCCAGCTTGTCGGGCAACACAGTCACCCACCGGCAGGCGCACCGTCCATCACGTGACCGATAGCCAACACTCCTGAGCCGAGCGATACCAGTATCGGCCATCCACCGACCCGCAAATAAGGAGGACACATGGCGCTTCGAGCACCATAACTTCCTCCAACTGCTGCCTATAAATAGCAACTACAGGAAGTCGAAAAGACAGTTCGGATACCCCAAAATTCGGACAGTTGGGAGCTTTGAGTGATCTTCGGAGGAAACTGCAAGAGCAGGAGTATCGTGCCCCAGTGCTCGTGCCGGGCGTAACTAGGTGAGCTCTTCCTCATCCCAAGAGGGAGGGGATAGTTCACTTAGAACCATCCCAGGTGACACTGCGGGCCGATATCAGCCAACGATGATGAGCAACACAAGTGCCCGACAGTAGGACGCGTCGCTCCATGCCCGATACGATATCGAACCCGATACGCTTCGCCCGTCATGCGTGCCGCCCGAGAGGGTGTGTCGCCCGACTTGAGCGTATCGGCCAGGTCCTTGAATGATACAGTCAGCCGTCACGGTGTGCCGCTCGAGAGAGTGAGTCGCCCGACACCGCTGTATCGAGCTAGGCCCCTGTCTGGTATCGGGCGGGAGAGCCGCAGTAGTCTGTCGCCCTTCTACATCAAGAAGGCGACATCTATCTTTAATTCCATTATTTAATTCCTTTCTTACGCATTGTATTAAGACCCTTATTAATGTGTATGGAAATAGAAAAGCTTAATTACTTGCTGCTCTATGCTTGGTGTGATGTATTGGATGACTGCTATGTTTGATATCTGAACTCTAGCTTGCATGTTTGGATCGCGTTTTGCTTAGCTGCCGAATCGTGTTTTGCCGTCGCAACAACTTCGAGAGTCGTGTTGCGGCTCTAGTGTTTGGTCCGATTCTGGAGTACGAGAGTGCCTGGAACGGAGTGGTTTCCGTAACATTCCACTCTAACTTAAGTCTGACAACCTCGAGAGGGGTGTTGATGCTTGGTTAGAAGTACCCACTCTGAGAGTAGGGGTGCAGGGTGTTACTACTGCCACTTGTTTTGCTGTAGTCTTATCCTTCACATCTTGCCCTAGCTCTAGTATTATCCTTCTGCTTCTGTTCCATCAAAACCCCTAAAAAACGGCTAAATGACTAAAACCTTAAATATCTCTTGTAGCTCCAGTTGGAGATAGTTTTCTTTGTTTTATTTGTGACATCTTGTTGTTTCCCTTTTGGGGAATTTATTATCTCTTCTTACCTGCTGGAGTGTAGTGTGTCGATTCTGGGTTCTCAACACTACCCCCTTGTCCCTGTGTTCGACCCCGTATATCTACTTCGACCCCGTAAACAAAGTTGCGGCGGCCTAGAAGGATTCGAGTTTATAAATATAAAAGCTCGACTACCTCAAATCCGCCTCCACTTTTGGACGCGCGATTTAGGCCGGTCAACTTTTTGGCGCCGTTGCCGGGGACAAGGCAAAAACGGTACTGTAGACGAATCCGAATCACTAACTACATTCCTGTGCTCAAGCTTAGAAATGAGTTTGACAACACTCTTTTTTTACCTTACTATTATTCTTTGCTTAAAATTAATAAATTCCATTTTCTAAACTTGATTTTTCATGCTCTTTCAGGAACCCTGAAAGCTGTGACCTGTTCCACCGAGCTTTGATACCATGTCTCATTTGGAGCAGTCTTTTTCTGAGGGTGAATGTCAGGGCTGAGGCAAGAGGGCGAGCCAGCCTAGCTTGGTTGGCCAGCTTTCCGCCTATGTAAAGAGACATGATACCATCATCAGCCAACTGGTGCAGAGCACGCTCCCTAGCCCTGGGGCTCTGAATTCAATGCAACGCCAAATGGCCAACTTGCAGATGCGCCAGCGTGAGGTCGATCAGCGGCTGACCCAGATGTCTGCTCTGATGAAGAATCCTGCAATAAAAGCACTCCCCTACCCAGAAACTGCCAGAATGGCAGTACTGAGGTCTAGAAGAACGCTGGAGCGCCCTGATGAAGTCAGGTCTGAGCCCAAGCAAGGCCTGAGGGTGCAACTCCAGCAGAGGAGGAAGAAAGACCGGCAGGCGTTTGAGAGTCTACACAAGGGTTCCTCGAAGATCTACCTGGCGGAAGGAATGCTTACGCTCCTAGGAACTGTTCCCGTATAAGCTGATAAAGGCAAATCTGAAGAAGCATCATGAGAAGTTCATGGAGTCGATCAAGATACTGCATCTCGAAGTGCCCTTCCTCGACGCTTTGGAGGAGATGCCTACATACGCCAAGTTCCTCAAGGACCTTATCGCAAAGAAAAGAAGGGGAGGAAGGATAGAGACAATGAATCTAGCTTCTGCCTCCTCAGCCTTCGTAAATCCCGAGTTGCCAAATAAGAGGAGGGACCCTGGAGCTTTCACGACCCCGTTCTCCATCGGGGACAATGTCGAGCGGAAGGGTCTAGCAGACTTGGGGGCAAGCATAAGCCTCATGCCCCTAAGTTTCACGCAAAGGGTGGGCTTGACCGACATGGTTCAAACCAACATGCAGATTCAACTAGCAGACCACACCTTTAAGAGACCTGTTGGAATTGTCGAAGATGTGTTGATTAGGGTTGGCGATTTCTTTATCCCCTGCGATATAGTCATCATCGACACAGTTGAAGACCCCCGTTGTCCGATTATCTTTGGACGTCCTTTCTTGGCAACAGGAAGAGCGTTGATTGATGTCTCCGAGGGGATGATCACTTTGAGGATCGGAAACGACCATATGGACTTCAAGCTGAAAGAGATCATGAGAAGCTCGTCCCTGTCCGAATCAGCATGTTTCGTAGATAACTACAATAAATTCTGCGAGGAAATAGAGGAAGATATCCGGATAGTAGACCCCCTCTTGAGGGCAATAAACTGTCAAGATACCGACCTCGAAGATCCTAAAGTCGCGAGGTATCTCGACCTCTTCAACCTTTCTGACGAAGAATTGCAAGAAGAGGATAAGGTGGTGGAGTCTGCGAAGTATGCCTCTCTCGAGGGGGAGCCTCAAGGGAAGGCACCCAGACCAAAGCCGGAGTTAAAAGCGTTGCCTGAAGATCTGAAGTACGAGTTCTTGGATGAAGAGCAGCGGAACCCTGTCATCGTAAATGCCAGTCTTTCAAGAAATCAGCTGGACCGACTCCTTGAGGAGTTAAGGCTCCACAGCGGGGCTATAGGATACTCGGTAGACCATATCAAAGGCCTTAGCCCCGCCCTGTGCATGCATCACATCAACTTAGATGAATCTTCCAAGCCTCTGGCTCAACCCCAGAGGAAGCTGAACCAGATGCTCAAGGAGTTCGTCAAGAAAGAGGTAATAAAGCTTAGGGATGCGGGGATCATTTACCCAATCAGTGATAGCAATTGGGTAAGTCCGATCCATGTAGTACCCAAAAAGGGCAGAATGACAATGGTTAAGAGTGAGAAGGGCGACGAGGTGGCGGTTAGGACCGTCACCGGATGGTGGATGTGCATTGATTATCGAAAGCTAAACCAGGCTACAAAGAAGGATCTTTTTCCGTTACCTTTTATTGACCAAGTTCTTGAAAGGTTAGCACCTCATGATTTCTTTTATTTTCTTGATGGCTTTTCAGGTTTTTACCAGGTACCCATCTTGCCTGACGATCAAGAGAAAATGACATTCACCTGCCTTTACGACACTTATGCCTTCTGAAGGATGCCCTTTGGACTCTGCAACGCTCCCACCACCTTTCAAAGATGCATGATATCGATGTTATCAGATTTTCTAGAAGACATCATAGAAGTTTTCATGGATGACTTTTCAGTCTATGGGAAGGACTTCGATAGCTGTCTGAAGAATCTGTCATCAGTCCTTCAAAGGTGCGAGGAGAACAACCTAGTCCTGAACTGGGAAAAGTGCCATTTCATGGTGCGGGAGGGCATCGTTCTAGGGCATAAGGTCTCAAGGCGTGGGATCGAGGTGGACGTAAGCAAGGTGGAAGCAATATCCAAGCGTCCTCCACCCAGATCTGTGACTGGGGTGCGCATCTTCCTCAGACACGCTGGATATTACCGAAGATTCATCAAGGACTTTTCGAAGATTTCCAAACCGCTGTCCAATCTCCTGGTAAACGATGCTGAATTTGTTTTCTCTAACGATTGCCTCAATGCTTTTCAGGCCCAGAAAAATGCTTTAACATGACCACCCATCCTTCAAGCGCTAGAATGGGGTTTACCTTTTGAGCTGATGAGCAACGCTAGCGACTATGCGGTTGGAGCAGTCCTGGGGCAAAAGAAAGACAAAAGGCACCATGTGATTTGCTACGCTAGTCGCACGTTGGACGAGGCTCAAGTAAACTACACGACAATTGAGAAGGAGATTCTCGCGATCATCTTTGCGTTTGATAAGTTCAGGTCGTATCTCGTCAGAGCAAAGGTCAAGGTATACACAGATCATGGGGCAATAAAATACTTAATGGAAAAGAAGGAGGCAAAGCCCAGACTGTTGAGGTGGGCCTTATTGCTCCAAGAGTTCGACCACGAGATTATCGACAAGAAGGGCGCAGAGAATGTGGTAGCAGACCACCTATCAAGGATCGTGGCTGAGAGACAGGGAGGACCACCAATCAATGACGACTATGCTGACGAAGCTCTGATGTTGGTAGAAGCTCAAGAAGAAAGTTTACCCTGGTTTGCAGACATCTGCAATTATCTTGCCTACGGAGAACTGCCTCCTAACATCACGTACAATCAGAAAAAGAAGCTATTTGCAGATGTCAAAAACTACTACTGGGATGATCCTCTCCTGTTCAGAAGATGCGCTGACAACTTATACAGGCAGTGCATCACAGAGGAAGAAACCGCAAACATCCTGAAAGAATGCCACGCCTCCCCCTACGGTGGACACCTGGGTAGCGAGAGAACAACTGCAAAGGTGCTACAGTCAGGTTTCTACTGGCCCTCCTTGTTTAAAGACGCTGCACAATTTGTGAAGGTTTGCAAGGAGTGCCAGTTTACAGGAAACATAGGGTGGAGGAATGAAATGCCAATGGCAAGCTGGATCGAAGTAGAAATATTTGATGTGTGGGGTATCGACTACATGGGACCATTTCCCCCATCTCGGGGGTATCAATACATACTCGTGGCAGTAGATTATGTATCGAAGTGGGTGGAAGCAGTAGCCACCCAAACCTACGACGCCAAGTCAGTCATCAAGCTCTTCGAGAAGACCATCTTCCCTCGTTTCGGTGTACCGCGCACTGTGATAAGCGACAGAGGGTCGCACTTTGGAGAAAGATAGTTTGAAGCACTTCTGCGCAAGTACGGAGTGAGGCACAAGATCGCTACACCCTACCACCCACAGACGTCAGGGCAGGTAGAGGTTTCCAATAGGAAAATCAAGCAGATCTTGGAGAAAAATGTCAGCCGAATGAGGAAAGACTGGTCCATGAATCTTGACGACGCACTTTGGGCCTACCTACTGCTTACAAAACACCCATTGGAACCACCCCCTACCGTCTCATCTACGGAAAGTCCTGCCACCTGCCTTTGGAGTTGGAACACAAGGCCCTTTGGGCAATCAAGTTCCTAAATATGGACCTCGACAAAGCAGGAGAAAAAAGGTTTTTGCAGCTTCAAGAGCTCAAAGAGCTGAGAACGAATGCCTACGAAAATGAAAAAAATCTACAAACAGAGGACAAAATTGTGGCACGATGCCCACCTCAGGAGAAAACATGTAAGCGAAGGGGATAAGGTCTTGTTATTCATGTCCTCTATTCGTCTTTTCCCTGGGAAGTTACAAACGAGGTGGTCCAGACCGTTCATAGTGTCGAAAATATACCCATCAGGAATGATGGAGCTCTATGATAAGGACGATCCGACTAGGGTCTTTCAAGTAAATGGGCACATGGTGAAAAGGTTCTATGAAGATGAAGCGTTTGTTAGGAGAACAGAGATCAGTCTGCAAGATATGGGTACGGTCGAGAGCTGAACAAGATGATCCTACACCGTTCGAGCTGGCGACGCAAACTTCAGCGCTTTTCGGGAGGCATCCCGAGTTTTTCTTTCTTTCGCAGAGTAGGATGCAACCTATAAAAACAAAATTTACGAATGGTATTAAGGCCCGAGCCGGTGCACGCGTAGAGCGCACCGACTCCTCTGTTTTATGGGCCACCGCTATCATACTTTCTGAGGTCGGGGACTTAATCCTAAACTGACGATGTCCTTCTCCTAGCTTTGGTTTTTGGCCGCCTGTTTTAAGCCGTGTCGGTCAGCAGCTCAGCTGGCGCGCAGTCACGCTTGTATCAGACCGCAGTTTCTGGGGCACCACAAGAACCATGGCAGATGGTATTCCCGAGCAACTGCCGTATCATGCATGGAAATAAATGCCCTTGATTTAACTAACGTGACCTTTGTCTCAGGAATTGCCTGACTCGTCGGCCGATGCACGCCCCAGAAACACCCATTTACCCCCAGCTGAGCTTGCTATATATAGCAATGTGGGCTCAACGTGTCGGGCTACCTCACTTCTCTTTTCAGCCACCTGTAACACATGCAGTGACCCACCTTTGTTCGTGTGTCGGCCGGCTTGCCTTCACCCTTATATCGGGAGATGGCTCCTATGAGAAAAGGTATCTCCCGACATGCTTATCGCCCGACACGAGTTTTCATATCGCGCTGCTTATCGGGTTTTACGAGCCTAGTCGATTTTGTATCGCCCAACGTAGTTAAGAACGAAAATAACACCCGATAGTGTTTTCCTGATACACCTTATCGGGCGACACACTTTTTGTGGCGACCGAATGGGAAGTTGATCTTTGGCAACCTTATCGCCCGATATATCCGTGTCGGGCAGTGTGTCATGCCGCACAGCCCTCCTCGTATCGTCCAACCCTGTATCGTCTCGAGATTCCTTTTGATGGACGATACCCAGATTTTGAAATAAGTCCTATCATGATTCCTGTCTTTGCCGACCTAACATTTAGATGATTGTTGGACTTAATAACAGGGACGAGTCACACAGGGCAAACCTCCAGCCGAGAGGAAGCAACAACTGTCGGGCAGAAACATAAAAACCCCAAGACAGCTAGCCGTCGACTACCACAGATAGAGAGCGGGAGAATTTTTCTTGATATGGTAGCTTCAGAGGAAGATCACTTTCTTATAATAGTCTATCTTCTGTGATGGTTAGGACCATCTACAGAGACAGCACGAGTCTTTTGCGGGCAACTTCCGGATGGAATCTGGGCATTCCGGTTCCATCTTCTTAAGGAGGAAGTGGCCACAAGTGTTTTCAAGAGCTCTCGAGCTTCCATCTTGAGAGCTTTGCACTTGTTTTGGCTGTTTCCAAATGAGAAAATAAGGAGGCTGCGGCAAAGAAGCATATTACAGCTTCTCCAAGGCACAAGCGAACCCGCTAGATAACCTTCACTGAGCTAACATGAACTCACCCTGTTTTCTTTGCTACTCTGGGACAGAGTGCGGAGTAAGTTTGGGGGGGGGGTACCCATGTGCTAGTGAAGGAGGTATAAAAATTCTCTTGTGCCATTTTGTTCTCCTCCTATATCATGTATTCATACCCTTGCTCATATAAACATTTTGAAAATTTTTGCTTATTTTGTTCCCATGCATATGTACAAAGTCGCTATATTAGTAAAAACCTGATGCAACTGCTTGCAAAGTTCGTTTTCTTTATGCTTAATGAGATACAAGTTCCGTTATATCTTTCTGATAATGCTGCTTCAAACAAACTGAAGATTACATTTTTCCATGCCAAATTTTTTGAAAAATATAATAATCTCGCAAACAGCTAAGAGACGAGTATGGAGAAGGAAAAAGCTGCCCAAACAACAGAAATCTCTTTGTTTCCCCTTTACCCAATGAAAATCCCAAAAAGAGAGAGAAGCCTTATGAGTGTGAATAAAAGCATGAGAGTTGTGCCCAATAAAAGAAAAGAAAAAAATATATATACCCACTTGTTTTCCAAAAGTACCCATCTTTAGGCATGGTAGATCTGGGGTAGTGGTACGTAGGATGTGAAATCACTGCTCTAAAGCCAACTGGCTTGGACTGCAGGGACCACTTGCCCGCTAACGGACCCTTACCTGGATGGACTAATGGGAAACAAGATGAAAAACCCAAAAAGCCTTAGCCTACCCTTTACATAACTTTCTGCCCCGAAAATAAAGCTGTTTGGTGTGTAAGCTAACTTCGGAATCATACACTAAAGTCTCGCTGAAGCTATAGAAAAAAAAGAAAAGAAAGTTCTACTAAAATAATAAGGCAGGGTGCACAAGGTCTTTTGCTCGTAATGAGACAACATTATCTCTAAAGGTATTACTATACTTGCTTTACCTCTTGGCCTGAAAGTTGTACCAAACAAGAAGAAGCATCACAAAATAAAGTTTAAATATTGATTGAGGACAATCAAAACGTTAAGTTTGGGGGAGTTGATAACACCAAATTTTGTGATATTTTAGACTATTTTTCTGTTATCAAAACTGCCATTTTTAGCTATTTTCCTCTCTTTTGTATGTAATTTCTCAATAATTGGCCAAGCAATGCTCTTAATCCTATATTTCCATCTTTTGCAAAGTTTTTCCTCATTTTGGTGCAATAAGGCGTCCCGGCCCACATAATAAGTCCAAGTCTATTTTGGCCTTCCTGACGCCCGATACAACCTCCGCCCGACAGGGTGGAGCGACACAATGACGCACGACAAAAGGATGCCGCGCAAGAAGGAGCAGATGGACGACACGCCTTCTACCCAGTAGGGAGCCCAGCTCGCCCCGACAACCCAGCTTGTTGGACGAAACAATCACCCACCGGCAGACGCGCCGTCCATCACGTGACCGATAGCCGACACTCCTGAGCCGAGCGATACCAGTATCAGCCATCCACCAACCTACAAATAAGGAGGACACGTGGCGCTTCGAGCACCATAACTTCCTCCAAATGCTGCCTATAAATAGCAGCTATAGGAAGCTGAAAAGACAGTTCGGATACCCCAGAATTCAGACAGTTGGGAGCTTTGAGTGATCTTCGGAGGAAACTACGAGAGCAGGAGTATCGTGCCCCAGTGCTCGTGCCGGGCGACACTAGGTGAGCTCTTCCTCGTCCCGAGAGGGAGGGGATAGTTCACTTAGAACCGTCCCGGGCGACACTGCGGGCCGATATCAGCCAACGATGATGAGCAATACAAGTACCCGACAGTAGGATGCGTCGCTCCATGCCCGACACGATATCGAACCCGATACGCTTCGCCCGTCATGCGTGCCACCCGAGAGGGTGTGTCGCCCGACTTGAGCGTATCGGCTAGGTCTTTGAATGATACAATCAGCCATCACGGTGTGCCGCTCGAGAGAGTGTGTCGCCCGACACCGCTGTATCGGGCTAGGCCCCTATCCGGTATCGGGCGGGAGAGCCGCGGTAGTCTGTCACCCTTCTACATCAAGAAGGCGACATCTATCTTTAATTCCGTTATTTAATTCCTTTCTTACGCATTGTATTAAGACCCTTATTAATGTGTATGGAAATAGAAAAGCTTAATTACTTGCTGCTCTATGCTTGGTGCGATGTATTGGATGATTGCTTTGTTTGATATCTGAACTCTAGCTTGCATGTTTGGATCGCGTTTCACTTAGCTACCGAATCGTGTTTTCCCGTCGCAACAACTTCGAGAGTCGTGTTGCGGCTCTAGTGTTTGGTCCGATTCTGGCGTACGAGAGTGCCTGGAACGGAGTGGTTTCTGTAACATTCCACTCTAACTTAAGTCCGACAACCTCGAGAGGGGTGTTGACGCTTGGTTAGAAGTACCCACTCTGAGAGGAGGGGTGTAGGGTGTTACTGCTGCCACTTGTTTTGCTGTAGTCTTATCCTTCGCATCTTGCCCTAGCTCTAGTATTATCTTTCTGCTTCTGTTGCATGAAAACCCCTAAAAAACTGCTAAATGACTAAAACCTTAAATCTCTCTTGTAGCTCCAGTTGGAGATAGTTTTCTTTGTTTTATTTGTGACATCTTGTTGTTTCCCTTTTGGGGAATTTATTATCTCTTCTTACCTTCCGGAGTGTAGCGTGTCGATTCTGGGTTCTCAACACTACTCCCCTTGTCCCTATGTTCGACCCCGTATATCTACTTCGACCCCGTAAACAAAGTTGTGGGGGCCTAGAAGGATTCGGGTTTATAAATGTAAAAGCTCGACTACCTCAAATCCGCCTCCACGTTTGGACGCGCGATTTAGGCGGTCACATGGCCCTACTCAAAGGTAGTCCAATCTCTGACTCATGATGACTTGATGGCCCTACCCCATTGGTAGCCATGTACTAAGCCGTTCAATGACCTGATGGACCTACCCCATCGGTAGCCATGTACTAGGTCAGTCTATTAAGCTACAGAGGGACTAGGATCTGAGCTAGTAGGCACATATCTTAGGTGATAGTCATATTCACATTATAATTTGCAAGAATTAAATGCAACCAACAGTTTAATTCAAGTCATCGATGAAACCTCAAAAATCCTCGGGAAACTATTTCAGGGTATTCATAGGCGTAACCACATACCTGTTAAGCAGACTTGAATGCAGAAATAACCAATCAAGAAATCAAACAAATGCACTCAGGTTGATCCTGAAAAAGGCATCCAATTTCTCTATCATAAATCATGTCATTATGATCTATTAATCCTATTTGTTTCCTAGGGTTATTTGCCCTTTTTAGGGTTTTGAGCATAATTAGGGTTCAACTCCATCTTTATTACTTTAAACCCTAATTTCACAAAATCACTTACAAACCCTAACTATTTCATTTTTCTTTTACAAAAGATTCTAAATTCATCTTTTAGCAACATGAAACCCTAATTTCAGAATATGAGCACTTTTCTTTTCTTTTCCTCTAATTTAGGGTTTCTAAACATATTAATCAACATATTGAGTTAAAACCCTAAACCTTGTAATTCTATCATCAAAATAGGTTAAAAACCATCTTAATCATTAAACAAGTTAACCATGCTCAAATTATCCTAATTGTAAGATTAAATATATCTTTTATCAACAAATAGAGTTTCTAACCTCAAATTAAAACCTTTTCTAATCAAAATATGTACTTTTGCAAAAAATATACAGATTTAGGTGTCTAAACCATTTTTAATGCATTCCTCATATTTTTCTGATCATTTTTCATGTATTAACTTCCCACATCCGATTTTTCTAGCTCAAGATACAATTTTTAACAAGAAAACCCTTTTTATTGTTTATTTGCTATTTTCTAGAAAAATCCAGGGCCGCCCGATCCATGGTCCGCGGATCCACTGAGGATCCAACAGCCATGGATGCACACACCCCTTACATTGCGATCAAAAGCAACAAAGGAAACGACTGCCCTTACCAGCAAAAGAGGTGCAGAGGGGCAATTCGGTAAAAGGCCAGGGTCTTCTTCTTCTTCTTCCTCGCGTCGAGTATAACATGTATGCGATGGTCAACCTTGGGGTTGACTTGGGGCTCTCGTGCTCCTTTGCTCATGCCGGTTGGTCAGGGAGCTCTGCCTCCCCTCATCGAACACGGCGATGCCTCCAATTTCATGCCAAGGACACGCCAAGGCTGTTCCCTACTCGCTGGACTCTGGCGAGGCTAGGCCAAAGAAGTGGGGTTCAGGTCGAGGCGAACTAATCAATTGGCGGCATGGAAACGTCCCTTGCAACTATCCATAGGTCAGGGTCGGGTTGCTTTGTGCGCTGGAGTCCTCACAATCCCTCCCCTTTATATAGGGTCGGAGGCGGTCCCATGAAGATTGGGAACTTCTCCAGTTAACGGCCAAACCCCGACAAAGTCAGGTTGATCATGTGCAGTTTCCCTTCCTAAATGCAATGGGAATTATTGCATGCTCGCATCTTCCTTGGATCATTAGGAAATTGGAGAGGAAATATCCTCTATAACCTGCAACTTCCCAATCCGCATGGAACTTAGGAGATGAACGACCAACGTTGTATTGAGATCCAACGGTCTCAGTTGCACACGACCAAACTAAAAGGAAAATCATTTTCCTATTCAGAATAAATCCAATTTTTAGCAATTTCTTATTAAATTCGTATCTCCCAAACCCTTGATCCTTTTTAACTCAAATTTTAAGGGAATGTTTGCCTTAGTATTATCTATCTTTGTACGAAGTTTGGGAAATAAAAAGCAATGTATGAGAAGGCTTCCTTCTCTCCCAAGATTTTCAATAATTTATTCAAAATTAATTGTTATTTCCCTTTCCCTTTGCCATTATCTTATTATTTTGGGTCGCTTGGACCTCAAGAAAACCCAAAGACATGGATTCCCATATTGGGGAATATCTAATTGCCTTCATATTCTTTTAGTTTTCAATTACTCATATTTCTCTTTTATTAATCAATTTCTTTGCATTTTTAATTCTCTTTTCTTTTCAATTGGGCTCAATGGCCAACAAAGCCCACCAACAGTCAATCAAGGCCATTTCATACGAAATACATTGCAAATCAAAGAAAAAGATTTCATTTATTCATTAAAAGAGAATTACATCTTTCATTACATATTCAAGAAATTGAGGTCATAACACCTAATGAGCTAATGCATGCATAAATCACCCTAAAGTAACCTAATGTCTTCACATTAGTCTTAGGCCTATAATTCCTCAAAAAAAAGTCTTAGGCCTATAATGTACACATAAAATATGTCACATTAGATAATAGTGAATTATATAAAATTATGTGCAAATAATCACACATAATTATTTTGGTAATATTATTTAGGTATGGAACTTAAATTGATGAGCAACAATGATAATAGTGAAATAATATGATAACCTAAGTAATAATGTGATATTAATAACCACAAATATTAATTGTGTCATAACTCATTAAAGGAAATCCCAAAAGTGAAATGTAATTTAAGAATTGTGTGGGTCCCAATTGCCTTGGGAATCAAGTGTCACATTATTCACATAATAATAATTAAGTTAATTCAATTTGGAAAGAAAATATCTGGGTTACCCCAAATATCTAATAAATAATAAATGACTCCAAAAGAGGAAAATAATATTAGATTCGTAATCTACACATTAAAAATAGCCTTTGTGTGAATTTTCATCCAGTTTGGAAGATGTTTGATTAAAAGATGAAATCAGGTGAGAGAAAGTGTGTAGAACCTTCAAAATACTAAATAAATGTACAAACAATTCCAAAATGTAAAATTGATGGCAAACTCGTATCTAAGGCACTTAATGTGACTTGTAGGTGGAGTTTCATCAAATTTGCCCAATATTATAACCATTAATGGAGGAAAGGGAAAATAACTTTTGATTTACTTAACATATTAAAAGTTCTCAAAAGGAAAATCTAATTACATATTCAAATTTCTCATATCAAAAATAGGATGGGTGTCAAATTTCAATAATTTTGGGATTCGTTTGCACCCTCAAATGAAGAAAGGGAAAATATGAATAATTAATGCAACATTTTATTCGAAAATGATTAGGAGTTGATTTTAATTTGTCACGTGAATCTCAGTCGTTAGTGTTTTAATCGGATGGCTCACATGTTGTCTCCTTCATGGAGTCAAACATGAACAATAACACCACCAAGTTTGGATTTTAGATTGGCATTTTCTTGGTCGTTTCTCAATGAAATCACATGATTTCTTCGCCATTGGTTTCCAATTTAGATTCCACATCTAATGACCCATGATTTTTGCAATTTCATTGAGAATCTAAGATTTACCAAAATCTTGGGCAACATGTCTCCATGGCCACTACTCTCCCCATTGTTTTGTGCAACCTCATATATAAATACATATGCCCAATGTTTCCCTATTCGTTGCAACTTTCCTCTCTTCCCAATTTGATCTTTGATTGCATTTGTGGCACCAACAAATGAGTTTTGACTCCAATCTTGTGGCCCCTGCTACTCCATCCCTTCACCATCTTCGACTTATTTGAAAGCATAGGTAAGTCCGGTTTGTTCCCCTCTTTCTTTCAGTACCCTCAGTTTCGAGTTTGGTTGAGATTTGAAAAAAGGCCCAAAGTGGAGCATAGCTCCTCGGCGCAATGGCTGCGACCGAGGTAGGGGACAATACCCTTGGTATTTTTACATTCTTGCCCCATCTTTTGCCTCCATTTCCCATTGTCTTCGTGAAAGGGCATTTGTGTCTTTTGACCTTTTGCTTTGCGCCCTTGATCGAGCCATGTAGGCGTGACTTGGTGCTGACCAAGCAATTTAGCTGCCTTCCATTGGGCAAAGTCACTGGTCGGGCCCCTTCCTCTCTCTCTCTCTCTCGGTCGGTTTGCTGACGTGTCTTCTTCTGATTGGCCGATTTTATAAAATTCATATCTTATAATTTTTTTGTCCAAAAATTAAAATAAAATAAGTTTTGGAATCAGAATAATGTATTCTTTCTAATAAAAATAGTTTCAAAGCCTAATTTCCATGTTTTCAATGATGGATTTTTATGGATCTAATTAATAATATAAAAAACCCATAATTGGTAATTTAATCATATGGACTCCAAATTTAGTAAATAAATATATTTGCTTAATAAGAAAAACCTAATAAATCAATTGGTTCATGTTTGGAGTCCAAAATACGATGTTTTGTATAAAGGTCTAGAATTGGGGTTTCAGTACATATATATGAATCTCAAACCTTGATAGTGAATATTTTGTATTTAGGCAAGGTTTATCTTGGAAACAACTTGGTTGGTGAAGAGAGTTTCTAGGACCCTGGTTTAAGGTATGTTTTGTATATACTATTATTCTATGTTGAGAAAATTACCTATATTATCTTTCTCTTGGTCCTATGGTTATTAGCCTATACACAATGTCTTTTCTTTTGAAATTCATGGTTCATGTGAACTACCTTATTAGATATTGATATTGTGATCATGGATATTCTTTTGGACTCTCTCTTATGATTTGTACATGTTGGACTTATTTGTGTGCTTCTTTTCCCACCATGGTACTGGATGTATATATGGCACATTACATGATGGTATTTGGATGGATTTTCTCATCCTTCTTGTTCTATTATGCTCTTAATCTCTTGTATTCCTGCTTATCTTTTGTTATGCATCATGTGGTGACTATTAGTATAATGTTGCTTGCATTTTTATGTGGATGTTAAATTCCCACATATGAATGCAGATGATAAATTCCTACATATTTATATATTTGGGAAAATGTTAAATTCCTGCTCCGGCAGATGTTGACAGACCCTACCACCGCATATTTATAGTGCATGTATACAGTTCCCTCTCAACCCACATTTATGGTATATTTGTAATTTCCTACCTACATGATTATATTTTCTAGTTGTGTCACAAGTGAAACACATGGATGCTTTGAACTTATCTTTTGCTCTTATTTATCATGTTTTTGAATTCATTTCTTTTATGCCCTCTTGGGTGGTACTTTACTCTTCTATGGGAAGCCTTTTTATTTTTATGTCCTTATTTCATATATTGCTCAATTTCCATTTTAGTATGCACATACCAACCTTTGTTGAAGTCTTCTATTTCTCTCCTTTTGCTGGTGTATGATTCCCTCCCTAGGTGTTGGACATGGCATAAAGTTACGAACATCGCTTAAGAAGTTAAAGCTTGGAGATAAAGATGTTATTGTTTAGATTTCCCTCTATCTAGATCCTTATATTGTATCATGTAAATCCTTTTTGGGAGATTATGATGTTCTTTTGTAACCTTATGAGAAATTGAATATAGTCAACATGTTAGTTCTGCTGCTATACTTTGGTTGTTTTGAATACCATTAATTAGATTTGAAAAATTTACACTTGTTTCAACATACCTTTTGAGTATGTTTGGGATGGATGTTTTGTTATTCAAAATTTTAGTAGGGTGCGGATCCCCTCTGGGTCCCACTTATTATAGTTCTAATGAAAATGGTACATTGAAAGTCCCCATTAGGATAGATAAGTGATTTTTGGTAGATTTTCAAAGATTTACGTAGTTTGGGATGATTTGGGCTACTTGATCTTGATATGATGGCATGAGAGGTTTCTATTGTGACAGAACATTGCATTTGGTTATCATGGACCTGAGACAAACTGACCTCTGACCCACATCTTGTGGCCCAACTGTTGCCTGAGCTGATTGACTATGAGTGGGAGGAGCGGTTGTGGACCCATCAGACCAGGGTCCATGCTAATCTCTCAAGATTGGACAACAAATGCAGATTAACACTTGGACAATGTGTTGTTTTGCATGACTTCCATCTCTATGGAGACAACCAATAGAGGAGAATAGGGTGAGAGGAACGAGGCCTCAAGGGCCCTAGAAAGTGGTCACTCGGAAGTGAGCTTATTTGTTCCTATTTATTCCTATTGCAACAAGATGGACTTTGACAAGAATGAGAATGGACCAACTATTAAATCTTGGATGGAAATTTCTTTTACCTATTTCTTTGGGTAATTTATTATTGACAACCTCTTCTCAACTTGTTTCACCCAGGGGGGACAATCAAGGAGGCCATGTAGTAGTGTTGTGTTTGTGTGACAAGTGAAATAGGAAGGAGAAGACAAGAAAAAAAGTGATATGCTACATTAAAGAAATGCAAAAGAGGTAGAAAATGAAGGGGAAGAAGAAAGGTGTGTTCAATTTGTCCCAAGAGGGGGTCAAATTTGCCGCATTGGCCAAGGGAAAAGGGTTTTGTACCCTACTTGACACAAGGTAGGAGATGATGAAGTGGATTTAAAATGGTGGTCTCCCACTTGTCAAGAGGGAGTGCCATGGATCACTGAGATGTCTAAGTTAAACAAGCACAAAGTTGTGTTTCATTGGAATTGCAAAACTCACAATTTTCATCAATAAATCCAATTTGAATATAAATTTTTTTGTTGTTCCACAAATGTATTCTACTTTTTGCAAAATTTTTTTGGGTCCTATATTATAAAATCGAGGGAACTCAATTTTCTAAATACATGTTCTATATCAGATTATGCACTCATCTTTAGTCAAATACGATCAATGTGACATTTTATCACATCCAGATAATTGATTGAGCATAATGTTCCTCAAAGTCATCCATTTGGGGGTGAGGTAGGATATTGGATACCATTGAGAATATTGTGTCTATATGTGCATTAATTTGAAAATAGAGAAAATATAAGTTTTCATATCCTCCCCACCTGAAAAAGAATTTTGTCTCCAAATGCAAAGCAATGGCCATGACATTGGGACTTCATATTTCATATCATAATCATAATAGTATTCCTCACACAATATCATCATCACTTCAAAATAAACATTATTCCAAAATAGGGAAATTGATCATCATATTCATCACTTATCCACATAGATCATCGGATTGGAGAAATCATCACATGAATCCAAAGTTTGGAGAGATCATAAAAAAGATTAAAATTTGGGAGAAATCATCCTCTTTGGAGAGATCACATTTTAGTTCAAACAAATAGATCTCTTTGAGTCAAGAGTAAAGCATGAATTTCATTTCCAACATTTAGGGTTCTAGATTCTACATTGGCCTAGATGGGGTTATACATCCATGATTGAGATTTCATATTTCAATAATACAAGACAAACAACATATTCAATATCAGGATTTCATGCTCAACAATAGAGGGTCCCATGGTGGTCCACTTGAGAGATCATGCCTATGTTATAAATCCAGAGAATCGACATAATTATCATTTCTATTTTTAAGAGACTTGGGAACATGAAAGTCATTAATCATACATAGAGAATGAACTTAAGATCCAAATAAGGTGATTATAAGTGTCGAGTCAACATCTAGATGAATAATTATGAGTTAAGATTTGATCAAGATTTCATAAATCAATATCAAGAGTCATGATTTGGATATCAAAGTCATAGGTCTAAATATTTTGAATATATGATTTTTATTCCTATTTAGACCTTAGTGTGTTCATTCATACAAATACGACAACCAAGCAACAATCAAGCAACATTTGAGAAACATTTTGAGATATTGATATCAAGTTCATTATCATGGTATTCATGGTACCTGAATGATCTAGACCTAGGTCTTATAGTAACTTAACTGCAAGCCATAGTCAACATCATCACATTCAAAGATCATCATCACATTGAGATTTGAGATCAAGTATCAGTATATATTTGACCAATTAGAGAATTAAGTCAAGAAATAAAAATGTATGAAAGGGATCACCTGTCAAAACTATAAATAATCCTAAAGGTGAACATGAAAGTAAATAACAATAGGGATGTGATGTAGGTTAGGGGATTCAAGAGTAAAAAAGGAACCCTAAACTAGAATATTGTCCTCATAGGTCATGAAACATCAAGATTACAAAAATAGCAAGAGTGTGAATGATTCTCATAGGTCATTAAACATCAAGAATACCAAAATAGGGAGAGTATCAAATATCAAATCATCTCTCAAAAATTCATGAAATAAAATATTAATATCATCATATAGTAACCATGTTTCAAGATTTTACACATTGAGGGACCTGATTGCATGCCCTTCATTTATGACCAAGGTAAGGGTATATTTGGAAAACAAGAAGTTAAATGGGTAATCATTGAGTTAGAGCATAATAGGGCAAGATTGAAATCCGTTTTTGTCTTATTATTCAAAATAGAGATTACAAAGTGATCTTTATTGGCAACATGTACTTTAGGTCATATTCATGTCAAGATTACGTCACACAATAGTGTACAAGAATGATCCACATAGAATTAATGTGTACAAAGCATAATAAGTCATTGATTTGGTAGTCACATTATAGGTTTGATTAACCGCAGATCAACATGTGTACATGATTCAAGATTTATCTTCAAATGAACATACAAAGTCACATAAAGACACATTCCATGTTACATTTCACATGATATGGTGAAAATAGGGCTCAACAAGTTCAAATATTTGTATAACATGCATTGAAAATTATTGATATGGAGTCTAATAAGATTTATGTCATTAGATAATCACTTTTGGCATACAGTTTAAGATCCTTAATCAATATGTTCATAAACATAAAAAATAGAGGTAAACTTGCATCATTGAATTCATAATTGTGACAAATCTTGGATATTGCACTATTATATATTAAAAACTACTAATCTTAGGCATGAATAAATATTCAAAGAATAAGAGTTCCTAGTTGATAGTATAAGAACCATAATTACAGAAGCAAGGCTTAAAATGGATAAATTGGGGAAAACAATAGAAGTTCGAGTAAAATCAGGTTATAGAACTATTTTTCTTGGACATGGATCTTTTTTAATCAAATTGGTGTATTGGAAGTCCCAATTTGGATGAAGAAGTGGTTTTTTACAATTTTTCAAAGATTTAACATGTTTGGGATGATGTGGACTCCCTGAACTTGATATGACAACATGAGAGGGTGCTAAGGAGGTGCTTCTTTTACATGTTCATTTCATGGGCCCAATCTATAATGGGCACCAACCCATGTCCCATGAGCAACTGTGAGTGGGTGGAGCTGTTGTGAAGCATTATTTCTGAGTCCAAGCTAGCCGCTCAGGATTGAAATATGACTTTGGATCAGTGCATGCACGAGGTGCTAATGCACCTGACCTCCATCATTGTCACAACGACCGATAATAGAAAATTGGGCAAGGTGGTACGAGGCCTCAGGGGGGGAGGCTATGACTAGGCCTCTTGAGGCTACCCGTGGTCATTGATTTTGATGAGGGGGAATAGACAAGGTGGTCATGTGGAGGTGTTGTGGTCAGAAAAGGAAGAAGGATAAGATGAAAACATGAGTGCTAGGGCTCATGAATGATAGGAAAATAGACAAAAAATAATAGGAAGAAAAAACAAAGAGGAAGGTGTCTACAATTTGTCCAAAGAGGGGTTGGAATGACTGGATTGGTCAAGGTAAAAGGCAGTTTTACCTTTCCTGACATGAGGTAGGAGATGAAGTCATGAAATTCAAAACTATGGCCTCCTTTTGTCTAAGAGGGAGTGTCATGGATCACTTAGGTGTCTAAGTGAAACAAGAAAAAAGTTGTATTTCTTTATAAATATCACAAAAATTATAATTTTCAAAATGTAACTCTAATTACATATAATTTGCATTATTGTGTAGAAAATTTCATTGACATCTTGAATAAAAAGTGTGGGTCCAAAATGATGAAGTTGATGGCGTTAAAATGTGACTCAAATTTAGCTTTAGTCAAATGATATGTTCAAAGGTTGATTATGCACTCAAATTTGGTAAACTAATCTTAATGACATATTATCATATGCAAATCACTAATTGAGCATAATGTGACTTAAAGTTACACAATTGAACATGAGGGAGGTTATTAGATACCATTGAGAATCTAATTAATTTTGATCTACATTATTTGTATGAATGGTTAGATCCTAGTTGTCATAGTTTTCTCAAATAGTTGGATGAAAGAGAAAACTCATGTTGTCATAGTTTGCTCAAATAGATACTTTCAATCTGAACCTCTCTACCTTCATCATTCAATATAATCTTCATAACTCTGATGTCCTTACTTTTATCTTCCCATTACTAGTCCCTTTTGTCCTAACACATTTGTTTTTCCAAACCCTTCTCATGAAGATTATTTGGAAAATCCACAATAATTATGTATAGTAATTATCCACTATTCCCACTTGGTCTATACCCTTCTCCAACATCCAAATAAGAAAAATTTCCCATCTCTCTCTAATACTATATATTAGTATTCTGACTAATATATCTAACCAATAGAATATAAAGACTCACTAGGATACAAACAACATATTGGAAAAGAAGGTAGAAATGACATGTTAAAGTGTAGGAATTTATAATATTAATTTTTTGATTGGTTATTAAATGATTTTTTTTGTTTACATCCAGTTTTAGCGAATCTGGTACAATGGAATAGAAAAATTCTTCCCTTTTTACCCATGTCATTGGATTTGGCATAACTATAAAACTTTGGGGAATAAAAGACATAAGAGGGTGAAAAAGTGATACCCTGGAGAACAATACTCCTACAACAAGAAAGCACATCTTATTCGGTGAAGAACTTGATCATCTGGATCTAGATCTTGAATTGCTACCTATAAATCCAGATCGATCATCATTAGATCGGTATTGTCCACCTAGTAAGAACTTGTTGTTGTATTATAGAACATGTTCTTAAAGCATCCATGCATATGCATTGGCCTCTACTTCATCCACATCGATGAGGTAGAATGTGGTGCCACCTTGATCACCAAGTCAAATAGGAATAGGGTTGTCAACATGATAGGTATCCCAAAACTCCTTTTTTCTCCTATTTTGGGAAGCAATCCCTCGGTTGAATTCCTATAAAAGAGAGAGATGTTTGATGATCAACTTGCCTCTAAACTTGTCTCAAAATATATTTGTCAAACCCTTTGGGACATCCCCCTTTTATGTAGAAGAGTCATGGTCTTGGAAAAACCTAATTCAAGCCCTTTGTTAATCACAATCCAAAAAGTAGTTTAATGTTGAAAACATAGACTGGATTTGAGATCACCCAATCTCATTTGCAGATTGCCTGATCTTAGTCCATGATCACCTGATCTCAAAAGAAGATCGACCAATCAAGAGAGTTCATGTCTAGATTGGAAATTTGAAACTTTTCGTGTTGAACTTTTATTGCTCAATCTCAGAGAAGACCACCCAATCTCAAAAATTTAATACAAAACTCAGTCGGTTGATTGATAATCAATTGATATATTAATCGAATCATATGATTGGCTGATTAGACATTATGATCCCTTGATTAGAGGGTTAATCAACCTATTTAGATTCAAACCTATTCTAATCACATGTTCGATTGGAAAGTTCAATTCATGTTTGCATCCTTATGCATGTGACCTGGAAGGTTTCTAATTACATTGATAGTGATGTTCAAAACAAGACAAGAAAATATTGGTGTCTAGCCACACGTGATTTCCACCTAAGTAATACCAATAAGTTGGAGGACAACTCAACCTATAAAGTGAACAATGTTACCATGACCATATAATCCCACAGTCACATACATCAATATTGAACTCAAGGCATGGAATGTCACCCTCTTAACATTCAATATATATTCCTTGAATTAGAGTAGACTATTTGAGATAGTGTGATCTCAATACCATATATTGACTCACCTAAGCATGGCCATGCATTTCATAGTCTCTCTTACCAAGTGTCTGGGAAATCACTCTAAGGAGGGACCATCCATCTAGATCACTCATAGTATTACCATGTGTCACAGTGTACCCAATCACCACCTTTTTGGTAAATCATTTGTCTGAGTACATCAGACTAGTGTCAAAGTAGACAAAACAACATGTGTTGCTGCAATTATTAAGGTCAATGGACTACAACCACCACTGTCACATTGAGATATGAATATGACATGTCAATGCATGACTTCCATGGGTCAATTCAAGGTGGGTCTGTCTAGTGAAACTTGTTCTCAAACAAGTATTCATGCATCTGAGGTGATATCCACTATCACGACTAAAGAGACAAAATCATGACTCACTATACAAGCTAGTATTGTGTATTGTCTTTCTATACCATCCATAATAATAACTGACTAGGGACATAATAAGAAAAAAAATTCTAACTATACATATGTTCTCATGTTTAGGTCCTATAACCAAACCATATGTCATCAAGTTAAATGTTCTTAGGATATTATTAAGTTTATTCATTATTTCAATACTAAAACAAACATAATAAGTGTAATTGAATTCTATTAGTTATCAAATCAACTACAAAATTTCCCTTTTACAATTGTCACACGATAGCTCTCAGGGCATATAACCAAGAGTCTCCTACTTGCACTAGAGCCAATCAATCTTGAACCTAAGACCAATAATATAACACTACCATCATATTTATACTATGGATGTGCTTTAGTTGGAGGATTAGTAACATTAATTTCAGGTGGTACTTTACAAAGATTTATATCTCTATATTGTACAATCCCACGTATGAGATGGTAACACTTGAGTACGTCCATGGAACACTAATGCAATCTAAGTTCCTTAACTAGTAAAATAGATACATTGCTGTCACTATAAAGCTCTATTGTTTCTTTAATGGTTGGAACTACCCCGAGTTCAGTAATGAACTTATTGATCCATACTTCTTCCTTTATTGCACTAGGAGCAACACTTTACTTGTCCTCTGTTGTAGAAATAACTATAGTCTTCTTCTTGGAAATTTACAACTTTACAACGCCACCATTTAGGAAAAATGAATCTAGATTGTGATCTATAATCATCCTTGTTAGTTTGGAAGCTTGAATTAGTGTAACTTGAAAGCCTGGTCCTACCTCCTAAGGCTCTAAGAAAAGTTTCAGGATTAATGATTGGCCCCAAAAACCACCATTGGCCTTGAATACATGATTAGTCCTCGCTTAGGTGAAAGTCGAGATCAACTTCCCATCTGGTCACCCATCCTAGCACTACTCTTAGTTGAGCACACTTAACAATAGAGTTATTTAGCGATTAACTACTTGAAAAGGATGTGCACCTTGGTGATATCGATAGTCCATTCATTTCTTTTAAGATTTTATCTGAGGCCTCAAATTCTAGGATGTTACAATATCCATTGTTTAGACTCTTGACATCCTCGTCATGTATCATTTATATGATCTCAACATTTCTCCATTTAGTGCATACTGATGCAACTCTATTTTAGGGCTTCATCTTGTGTCATATTGCATTTGAAACACATCTATACATGTTAAATAACATGTTATTTCCCCTAATATGTGATTTCATATAAAACACACTTATAGACATTATTTACATGTTTTTTAGGCATTTGGACCATGTTTGGATGGAAGAGAGAGAGGAGTAATCCTAAGGTTTCTCTACCCTTAGAGAGATCCAAAGTGAGGTCAAAGGCTCCCTTAACCTACTCCTAGTGACCGCAGATCAATTGAAGAAAATATGTCCAAGGAAACATGAAGAATCAAGTCGAAGTGATGATACAAAGAACAACACGACTGTGGTGCCACAAAATGGCCATGCTAGCTCACTCCAAACCAACATTGTCAAATATTGAAGACTACACTCAGTAGCACGACTACGTTCCCTAGCATGACCATGGAAAAAGATAGCAGAACGACCATGCCACACTGCACAGATGTGTAGTAGTCCATGCAAAATAACAGTCGAGTCAAGAATGGGCATATCATCCCAAGCCAACATGACCATGCTACCCCTACCCCACCACAACTGTGGTGGCCACCATGGCTGTGCTATTTCATGTACAAATCCACCATTGTTACTATTAATTTTCCCCCATTTTTATCTCAACCATTCCACCCCAAAATGACTGTGGTCAACTTTACCCACCACAGCTGTGGTGCCCAACACGGCCGTGCTACTCACAAAAACCTAACTACTTTTGCACTACATTTCACACTTTACCCCTACTTGACCTATTACTTCCTCCCCACCTATATATATGTGGGTGGCAGCTGGGGGCCGAGGTTAGCTACCCTAGGCCACCCCTAGCTACCTCCTATCACTCCATTTTGCCCCTTATCCATTTACACTCATTTGTACCTTCATTTCACTCCATTTCTCCATTTCCACCACAAAACCCCCCATTTACAAGCCTTCCATACACTTCCCACCATCATTCAACATTACACCACTCATGAAGAAGGATGAGGTCGACCTTGTAGTAGGTATAGAGGAGGATTCACTCATCTACACCGAATTCCATGCTAATTCTTCCCCTTTCTCCTTTCTTTTTGAATTTTGCATTTCCATGAGTAGCTAGGTCCCTTAGGTTGGCTGTTTGGGGCCAAAAATGATACTTTGATTCCATGTTGGGGGGAAATGATATGTAAATATTTTAATTTCATTTTCTAATGACTATGTTCTATTTATATCTCACTCTTCATGAATTGTTTGTTGGTTTGTTCTTGAAATCACCTAGGAATTAGGGAAATTACTTATATGTGTGAATTTGGGGATTTTCTCCTAGGTCTAATTTATAGATCCCTATCTAGATACCCATCTTAACACATGATAATCAATTCTCCTAACCCTAGTTGAGAGATCGAAGTAGCTAGTTTAGATGAATTTAGTGTGCTTAGCATGGAGCTTTCTCAAGGATAGAATGTAAGTGATGTGACGCCTAGAACCTCACTCCCATTACTACCGTCACCCCCTAATCACCCAAAGATCCTCTAAGCTTGAAAACTTGTCCTGTTGAGGCTCTAATTGAATTGCAACTAAACCCTAACCCAATTGTGCCTCGTAAGGGCAATCGGAGATGTTAGGGACTAGTTCCCCTGTGCAAAACCTATCATATGCATGGCCAGTTAGTAGTCTAGGGCAATTCATTAGACTCTAGCTTGTTATTTGGTTTGGTAATCTAAATGAGACTATAATTTTCACATGTTACCCCAAACCTAATTGATAAGGGCATACCTCAAAAAACCCACACATCCCTTTATTGCTTTAAAGCCCTAATTGCTTTCTTGCTTAGCTAGTGTTAGCCTAGTTAGCTCTTTACTTGCTTAGTTACATTCTTGCCATGTTCTTTCTTTTTTCTTGCTAGTTTAAGTCTTTAATTGCTCTTTTTCTTAGTTTTCTATCTTAGTGTAGTTTAAACCTTTTCTTGCCTTCCTTAGCCTAGCTCATTCTCTTTCTCACTTGCCTTGTATTTTTTTGCTCAGTGGAATTAACTGTCTAGGGTTGACTTAGCTTTTGTTGTTTATTATCTCCCTTTACTTGCTTTTTTGCTCAACCCTTAGTGTAATAAAAAAAACCAATCGTTAAATCCTTAAACCCTAGACACCATAGTAGGATTCTAGATCCAAAACTAACCTAGCTTTAGTGCCCCCTTTTCTCCCTCTGGACCGACCTTATACTTTCCACCCTCCTATACTATGACATCACCTCGTGTGCTTGCAGATGTAGTGTTTTAGTTTATGCTAGTGTATAAAGTTTACGTCTCTTATAAATTTCAAAAGTTATCCCACCATGTGTCCCAATCTCGTGGGGCTCATCTAGTCAAATATCAATTGATTAGTGTGTGAACCTTTGGCTAAACGCACCAAGCTTTCTGGCATCATTGTCGGGGAGAAAGGCTTTCGACCTAGGTAGTTAATTTTTCTTTGATCATTTCCTACTTCCCTCATAATTGTTATTATTTATTCTTTATACTTTGTATTCTTTATGCATATTGGTTTGCTAACTTGTTCTCTTTTGTTTGGTTGTGCCTTGTTCATGTGACAAGCCACTTGGGCAAGACAAGATGGAAGGCCAAAATGCACCTCACAAGCCACTTCAAGATTACTTCATGCCTAGCAACTACAAATCAACAATTGCTAACAGAGTTGATCAAATATCACGAGAGAAATTCTCTATCCTCTAGGTATTTTTGAGCTCCTCTCCACCTTCTACGGATTAGAGGATGATATACCCTACAAGCACTTGGACTCAATTCTTGAAGTATGCTCCACCTTCATGACACCTACAACTAGTGATGACACAATCAAGTTGACCTTGTTCTCTTTCTCCCTCAAAGACAAAGCCAAAGATTGGTATGATTCGAGAAGAGACATTATGAGTTGGCAAGAGATGAAGAATGCCAACCTAAGACAATTCTACTCTATAGCAAGGTTGACACAAATGCGACATTCCATAGTAGTTTTGGTCAGATGGGAAATGAATAGTTTCACGATGTTTGGGAGAGATTTAAGAAGATGTCGAGAGAGTGCAAACACAATGAGATTCCTTTATGGAAGCTTGTTCAATCCTCTTACTCCGGTCTATCTCCAAAGGATCAAGCTACAATAGATTCTTCTTGTGGAGGATTTTTCATGGCTATGCCACCAGAGGAGATATGGCCATTGTTTGAGAAGCTGGCGGAAGGTTCATGAATTCAAGCTTCTAGCATAATGGGTGATGGTGTCCATGCCTTTGGTGTGACATCTCTGACTCATAGTGATTCAAGCCCGCAAGTGATGAATATTCTTGGTGACATTGTGAGCTTCATGAAGAACCATGTGACAAATGTTCCTTGCCACTCGATCAATTCTATTGAGTTACATGGTGAAGAAAAGAAGATACCTCACTCCTATAGCTACCAGGAACCACAAAGTCTAAGACATAGCTCAAGGTTTGAGGATTAAGTTCTCTCGAGGTTGAAAATCTTTGATGATGTCCAAAAGAATGTTAGAAGTCTTGAGGAAAGGATAGAGCAATTGTCTTCCATAATTTCTCTCCAAGCAGAAAATTTGTCTTCAAACCCATCTTAAGTTTCAATCAAGCAAGTGGGACAATGCCTTCCTCACAAGTTTCCTGTAGTCCACCTCCCATGCAAGTGTAGCCCATATACCACTTAAAAGGCCATCCAAAGACTTACACTCCTCCTCCACCATCACCATAACATTATCAACAATTCACTTTCCAACCTCAATTGTCCTCTCAACCTCAATTTCAAAACTAAGTTTCACCCCCTTTTCCTACACAGCCCCAACTAGCTCCCCCTCTCTACCATGATCAAGGAAGTGTTGTGACAGTTCTAAGGAGTGGGAAATCTTTTGAGATGCCCGGAAGTCAAAGAAAGGTTGAAGCAAAGAAAAGACAACCAAGTGGTGATGTTGTGATCGAGATTGCCAAAGATGATGTTGTGATACCTCCTATTTTGTATGTGATACCATGTGCTCCACCACACACTCCATTTGTAGGTCCTACCATCCCTAGTGTTCCACTTCATGACATGCCATGAGAGAATCATGTTGATGAAAGCAAGGCCAAAGCAAGTGAGCCACCATTCATTGAAGCATTAGATGAGCCATCAGAAGTAAGGAGAAGACAAAAGCATAATGTTGACACTCTTTAGGTGCTTGGCCAAGTGAAGGCCAACATTCCATTGTTGGATGCTATTAAATAGATCCCATCATATTCCAAGTTTCTTAAGAACTTATACACTATGAAGCGAAGGTCAATGAGAAGAATACAAAAAAGAGTCGAGTTGACCAAACAAGTGAGCTCAATCCTCCAACACTCACTTCCCATGAAGAGGAAAGACACATGAGCCCCACTCATACCTAACTACATTAGGGGACATCACATAGACAAATACCTACTTGATTTGGGCTGTAGTCTGAATTTGTTTCCATATAGTGTCTATGTTGAGCTGGGTTTAGGCAACTTAAAACCATCACATTGCACTCTCCAATTGGCAAATTGTTCCATCAAAGTGCCAAGAGGAAGAGTGGATGATGGTTGGGTAATGATAGATAAGGAAAGATGTACAATTTTCCTGGGATTTCATTATTCTTGACATGGAGCCAGATGATAGGAAGATCCCCATCATCTTGGGAAGACCATTCTTATCTACAAATGATGTCGAGATACACATTTACAGAGGCATAATGATAGTCTCTATCATGGACATAAAGATAAATATCAACATATACAAGTCCTCAACCCGACGAGTTCGAGATGAGGACATTGGATATGGTCAATTCAAGTTCCTGACTGGTCATTTGAGAGGAGGAGATCTGGATGAAAGATTTGATGACAACTTTGGTGAGAAAAGGGATGAGGAGCATATGATGAGTGAAAATGAGAGATACATTTATTGCAAGAATGGATACATGATAAGATCAAATGGATGAATGATGCAAGAATCTCCAAGAAGCCCAGTGGAAGGCATGAAACTCACTTGTGGGAGGAAACCCACCTAGGTTTGGAGATGTTTTTGCCCAACCTTTCATTTTTGATAATTTTTGGTTATCTTTACACTTTTGGTAGGAAACACACACACATACTATAATTGATGGTTTTGTTGTTTTTGAATCATTTTGGAACATGTACAATGGGGGAAAGATGATGCTTAGAAGATACAACCAAGGAGAAGTTCATAATTGAAGAGAAGATTGCAAAACAGTAGAAAAGCTACAAGAAGGAGACCAACACGCTCATGTTGCTGGAAAGCCAGCATGGCTGTTTTGTGTAGAATGGTCATGGTGGCTCAGTTATACACGAGACACTTTTAGATCTCCATCCCCAACTTGGTCTTTTTCTATACCGACCCCATGTCCTCTGCCCTATCATCGTAAACTTCCATTTCATGTTGAGGACAACATGGTTTAAGAGTTTGGGGTGGTAGCACGGTAAGGCCATTCTTTACCCAACTTTCCTCTATGTTCCTTGTTCTAAATTTTTCCTCAAGATGATAAAAACTGTAAGCATTTATCATACTTGAGTATCCATACTTTGTGTGCTTGCTTTACATACATGCATATCATATAGGTCAGTTTCATGCACTTTTTGTGTAATTTTCAAAATTTTTGCTCTTTTTGTCATGCATTGCATATCATGTAGATTTTTGTATTTTTTGCATATTTTATCTAGTATTTCTTGTTTTTTGCTTTAAGTCCCATAATGAAGGCATAGATGTGATTGAAGGTGATTTGGCACCATTTTGGCAAATTTTCCCAACTTAAGAACTTCTTGCCTAAAAAGTGTGTTTTGGCCCAATATCTACTTTCTGGATTGAAAATGATGACCTTTGACAAATGCAAGTGAATTATCATGGTTTATTGCTAAATGTCCTCAATATTGACTTTTTAAATGTAAACCACCTCTCACATGCTTGTGAACTATTTGGTTGATTTGTGATTGAAGCAAGCCACAAACTCTTAGTGTTTTGTAGAATCTCATGATAGAAATGTGGTTTTACTATTGATCATCCATGTGGTGTGTCATTTCATGATGAAATTGTTGGAGTAATTTTCATGCAGGAGATCTCATGTTGGAGTCCATACTAGTAAGCCCTCTTTGACTCACTTTTCTTCTACCATCTTCTTACCTCTCCTTCTCATGAAAGGATGCCAAAGTGCACACATTCAACCTTGGCCACCTCCAAAAGTTTGGTGTGGCCATATCCATACCCCCCAATTTCACTCTCATCATCATATGCCCCAGCTGCATTAAGGGTAAAGAAAAAAGAAAAAGAAAAAAAAGAAAATGCAAAAAGAAAATAAAAGATGCTCTTATTTAAGAGCATCTAAATAAAGAAAAGATGAATGTGTAAAAGCACTCCAAACTCTTACCGCAACCCTTTCTTCATTTTGCATGCTCATAGATCCAGGAAACATCAAACCTAGATCATTTTTCCCTTTTTGCACCCAGGCAAGTTACTTAGTGTGGTTGGACACATGGGATTGAATGCATGAATGTAATGCAGCAAAATAAGTCATTTTTGACCTTTTCTACCATGAAATGATTTACCTAGAGTGATATGACAACCATATGGATTGATGCTATTTCCTATGCTCTATATTTGAAGTTTGCAAGCTCAATGCTCTAATCATGATTGGTTTGTGAAATAGGAGAGGACAGAGGTGGAATGTATGTACCTAGTCATCTTTGAGCCCATCTAGTTAATATTCACCTACTGCATTGCATTTATCATTTCTTGATTGTGGAAAAATTGTAGAGAGATTGAGTTGGAGCATACTTGAGGACAAGTATGTTTTAAGTTTGGGATAGTGATGCAACCCTATTTTAGGGATTCATCTTGTGTCATATTGCATTTCAATCACAACTATACCTGTTAGATTACATATTATTTTCCCTAATATGTGATTTCATGTAAAATGAACTTATGAACATTATTTGCACATTTTTGAGACATTTGGACCATGCTTGGATGGAATATAGAAAGAGAGGAGTGATCCTAGGGTATCTATATCATTAGAGAGATCCAAATTGAGGTCCAAGGCTCCATCAACCTACCCCTAGTGGCCAAAGATCAATTCAAGCAAAGATGTCCAAGGAAACATGAATATTCAAGTCAAAGTGTTGATACAGAGACCAACACAGTTGTGGTGCCATAGAATGACTGTGCTAGCTCACTCAAAACTAGCAGAGTCGAAAATTGAAGACTACACTCAATAGTACGGTCATGTTACCTAGAATGTCTGTGGCACAAGACAGCTGAAGGGCCATGCCACACTACATGGCCATGTAGCAGCCCATGCAGAATAATCGTGGAGGCAAGAACATGCAGAGCTTCCCAAGACAACACGACTGTGATGAGCACCATGTCCGTGCTACCCCTGCCCCACCACAGACGCGGTGACCACGACGACCGTTGTACTTCATGTACAAATCTGCCACTATTACTGTCATTTTCCCCATTTTCACCTCAGTTGTTCCACCCCACCACGGTTGTGGTCATCCCTACCCACCACGGCCGTGCTGCCCAACACGATCGTACTACTCACAAAAACCTAACTACTTTTGGATTGCATTTCCCACTTTACCCCCACTTAACCTGTTGCTTCCTCCCCACCTATATATATGTGGGTGGTGGCTAGGGGCCAAGGATAGCTACCCTAGGCCACCCCTAGATACCTCCTATCACTCCATTTTTTCCCCTTAACTATTTCCAATCATTTCCACCTCCATTTCAGTCCATTACTCCATTTCCACCACAAAACCACCCATTTCCAAGCCTTCCATCCACTTCCTACCATCATTCTACATCCACCCAAGAAGAAGGAGGAGGTCAACCTTACAGTAGCTGGAGATGAGGATTCACTCATTTACATTGAGCTCCATGTCTACTTCTTCCCCTTTCTCCTTTATTTTTGTATTTTGCATTTCCATGAGTAGCTCGGCCGCTTAGGTGGGCTACTTGGGGCCAAAAATGTTACTTTGATACCATGCAGGGGGAAAATGATAAGTAAACATTATAATTTAATATGATAATGATTATGTTCTATTTCTATCTCACTCTTCATTAATTGCTTGTTGGTTTGTGCTTGAAATAACACTAGGAAATTAGAGAAATTTCTTATATGTGTGAATTTCAGGATTTGCTCCTAGATCAAATTCATGGATCCCTAGCTAGCTACCTATCTTCCCACATGCTAATCAATTATCCTAACTCTAGTTGAGAGATTTAAGTATCTAGTTTATATGGATTTAGTTTTCTTAGCATGGATCTTTCTCAAGGTTATAGTGTGGGTGATGTGAGGCCTAAAACCTCACTCCCACTCCCACTCCCATTACTACCCTCAACCCCTAATCACCCTAAGATCCTCTAACCTAGAAACCTAAACTTGTTTAGACTCTAATTGAATTACACCTAAACCCTAACCCTATTGAGCCTTGTAAGGGTAGTAGGAGGTGTTAGGGACTAGTTCCCCTATGCACAACATACCCTATCCATGGCCAGTTAGTAGTCTAGGGAAATTCATTAGACTCTATCTTGTTATTTGGTTTGGTAATCTAAATGGGACTATAATGTTCACATGTTACCTTACAATCCAATTGATAAGTGCATCCCCGAAAAAACCCACACATCCCTTTATTTCTTTAAAACCCTAATTGCTTTCTTTCTTAGCTAGTGTTACCCTAGTTAGCTCTTTACTTGATTAGTTAGCTTATTTCCATATTCTTGCTTTTTTGTTGATAGTTTACGTCTTTAATTGCTCTTTTGCTTAGTTTTCTTGCTTAGTGTAATGTAAACCTCTTCTTGCCTACCTTAGCATAGCTCATTCTCTTTCTCATTTGACTTGTATTTTCTTGATCAATAGAATTACCTATCTAGGGTTGACTTAGTTTTTGATCTTACTTGTCTCCTTTTACTTTCTTGTTGGGTCAACCAATAATGTAATAAAAAAAAACCTTTAAACCCTTCAACCCTAGACACTACAGTTGGAACCTAGCCCCAAAACTAACATAGATCTAGTGCCCCCTTTTATCCTTGTGGATCAACCCTATACTTGCCACCCTCCTCTACTGTGACATGACCTCATGCACTTGGAGGTGTATTATTTTAGTTTATGCGACTGTATTAAGTTTAGGTCTCTTATAAATTTTGAAACTGATCCCACCATTTCTCCCAATCTCTTAGGACTTATCTTGTCAAATCCCAAATGATTAGTGTGTGCACCTCTGGTGGGACGCACCACATACCCAGAATGAGCCATTGGCATCCAACTCCCAATCATGACTACTAGTTCAAGGGTGGATACATCACCATGGATAACCATTTTCATCATGTCTGGACTGCACAACTCAAGATTAGCATGCCACATGCCTATGTAAGTCCCAAGTACTAGAGGATTTATGGATATGATACCATTTTTAAATCCTAGTCCCATTGCCCATGACTCTAAAGAATATTAAGAATGATGAGTTGCCCCACAGACCACTACTGGCCCTGACTCTGTGCTTTGTCCTCACTCACACACAATGAAGGATCAAATTACAAACTGATCATCCATCCTAGTACTACTCTAGGTTGAACACTCTTAACCCTATAGTTATTTAGTGATGAGATCCCTGAAAAGGTGGTGTAGCTTGGTAATATGTGTATTTTACTCATTCCTTTTAAGATAATTTTATTTAAGGCCTCAAATCTAGGGACGTTGCAGTAACCTTTTACAAATAAGTCTTTCTTACTACCATAAATTATAAATTGATCCTTATCTCTTCTCAAGTACCTAAGGATGTTCTTCACATCTATCCAACAACTATCATCCTAATTTGACTGATACCTTCTCATCATTCGCAAAGCATACAAGATAGTTGGGTGTGTACATATCTTTGCATACATGATAGATCCAACTTTAGAAGTATATGGAATTTGACTCAGCGTGCTTGCTCTTACGAAGAGTTGGGACATGAGATCCAAAGATACTTATTCCATGAGACATGGATAAGTTTCCTCTCTTATAATTATGTGTGATAAACCTCTTTATCACTTTGTTAATGTATTTAGTTTGTCTTCAACCAATAATCCTTCTAGATCTTTCTGTATAGATCTTAATTCCTAGAATACAAGATGTTTCACCTAAGTCTTTCATGGAGGAGCCATCGTACAACCATTTCTTAACCAATTCTAATGTAGTATATCATTTTCCTTCAATATTATGTGGATGTGTGTAAACCACATGTATAAAATGCAGTGCACATATCAAGTAGTATAATCCTATGAGGCCCAACTATCAAACTCAAAGAAACGTTAATCTAGAGACTACTACTAACTATTACTCAATCAACTAGACATGGTAGAAAAATTATTGGGTGATTAATTAACTACTTGCAATAACTAAAAACTAAATTAATTGGTTTGTGATCACAATTTTGATGTTTCCTTATGATTACAGTTTTACCACTGTTCACAATGCAATTAAAATCATTTCATCAATATTCATTTATCCTAAACCCTGGACTAAGGGACTTGTAGCAAGAATTACTCACTCTCGCAGCATAATTCACTACCTAATTTAATATCAATCCCACACTCATAGTGATTTAATTATTAGTTAGGTCTTTTAGTGAAACCTTTTGGGTTATACACTTCATATCTATGAGCCCTTTCTCAAGGAATGGTATAGTCTATGACTTATCCAACCCTTAATCCCTCTCTCAAAGCAATTAATGATATGAGAAAATAACTATGGTCATCAGACATAGGAAATTCACCAGGGAATCATACATTTATGTCCAAAATTAAAGATAAATTTAGATATTAAATCATAATGTCAAATATAATGTAAAACCAGGCTACTCCTAGGTCCTAAGGAACTACGGGACTAGCCCTGCATGATTTCTACCATTGCATACATGGATGGAAGAAGAGAAAATGATGAAAGTATGAGATAACTAATGAAAACCCTAGAGAATATGACAAGGATGATTGGCTTTGATGAGCCTCACTATTTTTTGTGTTTTAGTTGCAAATCCATCCACTAAAGGTGCACGAGTCATCCGAGACATGGGCATCTCCTCCTCTATTTCCTCTCTCATCTATGTTCTCTCATGCAATGGAATAGAGCAACAATAATAGGTCTGACCGATATCCTCTTGGGTCCTAAGAGGATCTCCAACCGTGATTAAGGCATGACCATCAGATCTACAAAGATCTTTAATATCACTTGGAGACACAAATTTTGTATCACCGACAAAAGTTGGTGGCACCAAGATGTCTTCATACTTTACGACTCCTTATATGTGTCAGTATTATTGATCAAGATGTCGATAGTACTGAGTTGACTTCTGAATTCTCTTGATCATCCTTCATAGAAAAGTTGATACCACCCACATATAGTCGATGGCATCGAGATGCTTTGGTGAGAGGTCTATCCCAAAAATCAGTAGCACCAAATGGATTGTAGATAGCACTAAAATTTCTCAACAAAGCTTAACATTCTTTTTCTTAGTGTCGGTACCAATGACATGATTGTTGGTAGAATCGAGATGAATCAAATTTGCTCCAATTGCCTGAAATATAGAAATGTTGAACATAAGTCCAATTAATCATGATAAATCACTATAATATAGCGAACATAGATAAAATTTTATGCAATATGGTTTCAAAGGCTAGCAATGATAAATTATGCCTAAATGATATCGAAATAACCAATAAAAGGCAAAATCATATGCAATAACTAGCGAAAAGTGACTAAAGTTCAAATCATCAAAATCCCCTAAGCTTAAATGTTGCTCGAGCAATACTATGTTTGGATTTGTCTGAGATAAGACAACAAGGGGGCAGATAATATGAACTACATTTCTCGAATACCCCCATGTGATGGTCTGAAACTGGCCCTTACCAACCACTAAAAATTAAATAATTTAGAGGACCATAAATTTTCATTAAAGATGTCCACACATAGATCAATGAAACACTATTAATACAACAAATAATATCATAGTAAATATGTCATTCACTTGATGCACCATGTGATTCCTATCTACATTGCTCTGATCTTCCTACCAAACTAATTGGAATCAATTCCCCTTATAGGAGTGAATAATGGGATTAATCATATATGTGGCCTCATAAAGAGCAGTGGTGGAATGATGTAGGTGGTGGTGAGCAAGAATCACAAGTAACATCTAAATCATTTATCAAATAACAAAACATGATGAACCTAGCATGAAGGACATGAAAAATGCATGAGTCCTAATGCCTATCTACTCAAATCTTTAATATCACTTGGACGCACAAATTCAGTACCACTGACAAAAGTTGGTGGCGCCAAGATGTCTCCTGGTTTCACAGTTCTTTATATGTGTCAGTACTATCAATGAAGATGTCGATAGAACCAAGTTGATTTCTAACTTATCTAGACCGTCCTTCATAGAAAAATAGATACTAGTGACACTGATTTGGTGGCACTGAGATGCTTTGGTGAGAGGTCTATCTTGAAAATAAATAGCACCGACTGGATTGTCAGTAGCACTAAAACTTCTCGACAAAGCTTAACATTCTTTTTCTTAGTGTCGGTAACAACGACATGACTGTCGATAGCACCGAGATGACTCATATTTCCTCCAATTGCCTAGAATATAGAAATACTAAACATAAGTCCAATTAATCATGATAAATCAATATAATATAGTGAAAATAGATATCATTTTATGGAATATGGTTTCAAAGGCTAGTAATAATTAGTTATGCCTAAATGATATCAAAATAACCAATAAAAGGCAAAAATCATATGAAAATAACATGTGAAAAGTGAATTAAATCATCAAAATCCCCTAAGCTTAAATGTTGCTCAAGTAATACTACCTTTGGATCTATCTCAGATAAGCTAGTAAGAGGACAAACAATATGAACTACATTTCTCAAATACCCCCATGTGGTGGTCCCGAACTGGCCCTTACCAACCACTAAAAAAATAACTACTTTAGAGGACCAAAATGTTCATTAAAGATGTCCACACATAGATCATTGAAACACTATTTATACAACAGATAATATCATAGTCAATAGGCCATTCACTTGATGCATGATGTGATTCCTATCTTCTTTGCTTTAATCTTCCTACCAAACTAATTGGAAGTAGTTCGCCTTCTAGGAGTGAATAATGGGATTAATCATATATGTGGCCTACCATAAAGAGTAGTGGTGGAATGAAGTAGGTTGTTGTGAGAAAGAATTACAAGTAACATATGAATCGCTTATGCTACTACAAAACATGATTTACCTAACATGAAGGAAATGAGATTTGCAAAAGTCCCAATGCATAATATTTTGGTGAAATGATGCATGCACTGAAGATCTAATCTGATTGATGAGAGTGGAGTACAAGAATGCATACATGTAGCTATTTTTCAGCTCTTCTTGAAGAAAAATTCAAATATGAGTTCAAGGCATCCTTTTGTCCCTATTTATTTAATATAAATTTTTCTTTTTCTTTGCCCTCTTATTTTAGCATGGTTGAAAAGTATGCTTAGGCTTTACTGCAACAACTCATTGTTTTTTCTCTTTTTCTCATTTTTTTTATTTGAACAGGATGTGGATGTGTATCCATTCACTTTATATTTGTAGAGATAGCTATTTAGATTACATGATGAAAGAATGATACAACAAGAATATGCAATCTACATGAAATTTATCATGCAACTACTTAATATGAAAATGATTTTTTGTCTAACTAATGCAATAAAAAGACTAACTATCATGCCACATATTATGCTATGGAGTACATTCAAGAGGAAATAATTCAGGTTACTCGATCATCTTAAGGTGGTGGATGAAATCACACAAAAGGCGGGTGGAATCACATGACTAAGAGACAATGCCTGCCTTAAAATATGATATGTCCCTCTCCTATCAACCTGTGTATAGGGTAACCTTAGAGTTTCTTTCTAGAAATCCCATTTAATGCCACATTATTAGTTTGTTCAATTTTGGATTAAACCAAACCGTTATCCACAATTCTAAAATAAATTAAGACCTTTCATTATCTTAATTGTTCTGAAGCTAAATAACCCATACACTTCCTCTAGATGGTGTTGCTTTTACACTTTGCAACTAAGCTTTCAAAGATATGAAAAGATTTAGATTGTTTCAAAATTTTAGATTTCATTGCATAGGTAGAAACTATGATGATAACATAAATCATGATAATTATGCTCCACTATTATATTAGATAGTTGTGGATCCTACAAATTCATAATAGGAAAAAGTAAAACAACTAAAGAAACAACATAAAATTAGAGTTGTTCTACCCCCCAACAACTTGAATTAGACTAAGTCCTCATAGTCAACATCCAACCAAAGAGGTGGAACAGGTGTACCCAATAAGAATGGTAGTGGACCAAATGGTCTTGGACGCATGTTCGGATGTAATGGGTAGAATGTGCTGGTGAAATTGGGTGACTGGATGGGCATTTCTGACGGATGGGGGTAAGTGGCAAACTGGCCTTGGCTCCAGTAGTGATCATAAAGTGGTTGTTAGTGCTACACAATCCACTTCATGCAAGTATGCATGTTCTCCTAGTTGGCTAGAAGAAGATGCTCATTGTCATAAATTGTCTGATGCTATCAAAGAAGCCTCCCTTGAATGTCATGAATTTCCACCAAGGTGGTCAGTTGTTGTTTCTTCCCCTGCTGAATCGATTGCATCATCCCATGCATTCCTACCTTGGAAAATGAGTCTTCTGGATGTACAAGTGATGGAGTGGTGGAGATGGATGTTGCATATCTCCTTGAACCCCAGTGGATAACCCTCCGTTGAGTGAATGACATCACTGCATCATCTTCATCAATGTTTTCTTCTTTGAACTACTTTGATTCAAGGTCGTCCTCTTACTTTGGCATCGATTCTGCACCCTCCTCAAGCCATCTCAAGAATTTATCCCCTTAGAGATGGAAGATGGGGTCTGGAAGAGCACTTAACTGTAGTTGATCGTCAACCATGCCACATGAAAACACCTTGTGCCCACGCTTACTCATAAGGTGGGTCCTATTGATATGGTTAAAGTTTAATTGGAGGAGGGTGGCGGAGAGATGCAGGTGGAGGTGTAGTGCGAATAGTGTGATGAGCCCACCAAAGTGAATATGGGGCTTCCATTAAACCTTATTCTTTCACTACCAACATGTTTTTTTTAGAAAGAATGAGCCAAGATCAACCTTCTCTATCCCCTATGTCAAGAATGCCCAGAGGATGTAGAGGTCCACTTGTTGCATCTTCCCACGTCCTTATGTAGATCTAGAAAAGACGGTGTTCATTAGATAGTGATGTACTATGTGGGTGAATGGATGCTCTATATCCACGACTGAAGAATGATGCCAGATATTGATGAAATATTCGGACAAGTTCATCATAAGCCTCACCCATGAAGTCCAAGTCCTTAGGGACCCCTACTAGTCAATAATAGTCTGCATTGAATTCTGCCACTATGAGGTCGTGGATGGTGTGTAGAGGCAGAAGCACACTCCATCCTACCTCCCAAACTTCTCCATGCTCAAGGATACAATAGACATCCACGATCTCCAAGAACTTGGAGACGACCTCCTTATAGGTGGTCCAATCAATTATGAATGGGTGATCACCCACCATGCCTTATTTGACATAGACTTGGAAACAAGTCTCGACAAAGCCTACATATTTGAGGAAGGTTCAATGACCATAACACATGGGTGTGATTTCTCTCTTGATCATGGCGGAGAAAAGATTGTTGTGGTCTTCATTGATGAAAGCCATGAGTGCCGACTTTGGCACCATTTGGTTGGCTCCTCCTACTGATGAAGCTGACTTCTGTGAAGTTGTGGACTCTGATGAGAGTATGGGGAATTAGAAGAGTGCATGATGAAGACTCAGGGTGTCGTAGAGCACTGTCTACTTTGTATAATGCAAGGGAAGTGATGTGAGTTTGTTTGATAACACCCACACCTCCACTTATATAGCCTTCGATCTACCCAAGTGTACTATGTCATTGGTGGTACCGAGATGTTCCCCAACCAGTGTGTGCTAAAATCATCCGTGGGTATCGACAGCTTATGGCCATTGATGTTACGACACAGATTGCTCTGTATCAGTAGTACCGATGACTTGTAAGTGGTATTAACTTATAAATTATTCCATTATTCCGGTACCACCAACTTTCAGATAGGATCATTCTCAGTCACTGATCCTGATGTCAATAAATTTTGATCTACTTTTGTCAGTTCCACTAACAGGGTACTGAGTCATTATGGGGTTGCGTCTGTGAAAAACTAATAGTACCACAAACTCTTTGGTCGGTGGTATTGAGCTATATCATTAGGTCCTTTCTTCTTTGATGCTTTCGAATATGACCCTCAATATCTCGATCTTGGAGCTTTCTCGAAGTCTGAGTGATACCAACTTTTAGGTCGCTAGTACCAACTTTCTTCAGGAATG
The DNA here is from genome assembly GCA_963693085.1 of Alisma plantago-aquatica. Taxonomy (NCBI): domain Eukaryota; kingdom Viridiplantae; phylum Streptophyta; class Magnoliopsida; order Alismatales; family Alismataceae; genus Alisma; species Alisma plantago-aquatica. Next base: position 369,768,309 of record OY856415.1, on the reverse strand, counting down.
TGACCTCTGGTCTATAAGAAATCGATGCCACCGATAATGGTACCAAAACTCTTTAAGAATTCCCTATGATTTTTGACTAAAAATTGATGCCTCCGACATGGTGGTCAGTGGTATTGAAATTATTACAAACTCCATTTTTGATTTTCATGCACCTCTCAGAGCCACCGACTTATGTGTCATGTGCAATCGACAATTCTGCTGCCTCCACACAAACCAAAATTGATCAAGGTACCTTTTTTGTATCAAGTAACTTCTAATAAAGTGAATCTGAACTTAAAATAATGAAAAATCCTTTAAACATGTAAAAGACAAAAACAAGAAAAAATTGAGTTGCCTCCTAAAAGAGCCCTTGTTTTACATCCTAGACTTCACAATCATGTCATTTAGAAACATAACAAAGTTCAAGGAGCTTCAACTATTCCTCCTAAGGAACTAACTCTCCTCCGTAGTTATGTTTCAAGAACCGTCCATTTAACCAAAATGATTTAGTTCCATTTCTAATTGCAATTGACCCATGATAAAGACCCTTGACCCCCACATAAGGGCCGCTCCACCTGGATCATAGTTTTCCATGATGCAAATTCAACCTAGAATCAGAAAAAAATACATGCTGCCCCAACTTAAACTCCCTATGAAGTATATGGAAGTGATGCACTTCATTCATCCTATCCTTGCAGATCCTAGAACTCTCATAGTCATCTAGCCTAAGATCATCCAATTCATTAAGTTCTAACCTATGCTTCTTCCATGTATCATCAAGATCAAAGTTTAACTTTCTCAAAGCCCACTTGTCTTAGTGCTCTAGATCTACAAGTAAATGACAAGTGTCACAGAACCATTCTTACCCCAATCCCAATCCCAATGTCTAGACAATATTAAAAGGATTGAAGTGCCCATCCCTGAGTGTCCCAATAGGATCTCACACATTGACATATAATAAAAATTATAACAAAAAAAACTAGATTGTTAAAGAACAAACTAACCCAATATAGGAGATATAGTCAATATATCCTTGTCATCAGAGTATATGGAGTGTGAAAGTGATCTAGTCAATGTTCCATTTATTTTACCTAAAATCAAGAAAATCAAGACACAACCATGCAATTACATGATACTGTATCAAAATCAAGTAAAATGGTTTATAACAAAAGAGTATACTTGGCAAGACTTATATTCAAAAAGTATAACAAGCAATTTTCAAAAACAAAAGTTATTCGACAAGTTGTGTATTTCAAACAATTTGATTTTTATTACGAGTTCCCATTATACTATAATAAAGAAGCATGCTTATATATTTTTGTGTGACTCTATCACCCCAAGGCAATGGGGGAGGTCACCAGGCTCCTTCTCTCCATATGAGGTAGGAGGCCAATGTACAAGTCCCACCTCCGAATGAGGGGGTTTCTTGTACTCAATATCAACATTATCAACATTATCATCATCATCAATATACATGCAGTCATAATGGGCAATACCATTTATGTTCTCATGTTTTTCTCAAAATATAATATAGGGAAAATAGAAGACGAATCATAGGGAACAATAGCTCAATCAACTTATATAGCCAAGTATGTAGTCAAGAGATACATAAAAGTATTTTCAATACAATCAAAGAGGAGATATAATAACATACATTTCACTAAGGATTTTGAGTACAAATATCAACGAGTATTAGGTTAACCCTTCAAGTTGTATCCTAAATTGTAAGATTGGATTAACGGTCAAGATCATGATATTTGAAGATTATGTTTCAAAATTTGAGATTAGGGTTACACTTCCCTATGTCAACCTTAGGGTTGGGTCATCCGCTTATAATTAACCAATATTTCAATATGTTCAACATTATTTCAAGTGTCAAGTATTTTCGAGTGTGAATGACTTACCTAGGTTTTCTAGGATCATGTGTGTTAACCCTAATTTTATGATCATCATCACATTTCTAGATTATCATCAAGATAATTAGCATAATTGGATTTCAATATTAGATTGATAAATGTAGGATCATGGTATGATCTAGGGTTTTGTAGGATTTAGCAAAATCATGATATCAATATCTCAATTCTAGGGTTAAAACCCATCATCAAGGTTAATCATCATGTTTTAGCATGAAACCACATTCAAGATATGAACAAGTCAAAAGATTAGATCTATAGTCTTATCTACTCAAGTCTGATTTCAGTGTCTCAAGATAATCACCAGAGTCAAGTATTAGGGTTTCCAAAATCTATTCATGCTTATGGAGTCATTTAGACAAAAGTATAAGAAAAGGATGAAGATTTAGGGACATTAGTAAGAAAATATAGAATTAGGCTCCACAAGTATTTTTAATGGGTTTAATGGATTTTTATGATCAAAATGGACTGTTTGTTCATAATTTTTGGAGCAAGGAATCAAAAGTTATCATTTTTGCAAGAGTTGGTCATTTATCATGAATATTGGGCAGAGAGGAGGTAAAAATACCAAAAATTGGGAAGATGAGGACCATTAGATGCAGGATGAATGGACTACATTGTGCCACATAGAGTCATGACTCACTTATCTAAGGATCTAGTCTGATCCTTGATTGGGTGGTTCACCCTTTGATTTATTGGTTCAAGCACTGGTTAGTTGGACCACCTTGGATTAGGTTGAACCCTCCTTAGACCAGGCAGTTTGTGCCCTTTCAAAGTGGGGCTTGATGAGTTTGAATTCATGAGAGGAGCAATTTTATTCAGTCAGAATTCTAAATTAGAGTTGTGAGTGGGAGATCTCATATCTCAGTCTCATTTACTCCACCCTGCTGATTGTGGGAGGTAGGAGATGATGAAATGGCCACTGGATCCAGCCCTGATCCATGAGAGGCAGATCCAAGGGACAAAAATTTCCCTCGGATCCCTTGTCTAGATCACTGACATGGAAAAGTCAAGAAAAAGAGCAAATAAAAGGGAAATAAAGGGGTTTCCAATACATAAACTTCAATAATTCATTGAAAATTGTAGGAATGTCCAATTGCCATGAAATTTGGACCATGGCTTTAAAAATATGTGGAGAATATTTAGAAAAAGTCTGAGAACCATATGATGAAGTTTGTTTGACCAATTTGGTTCTTTGGAAAAAGTGATGAATGAATCCAATTTGAGGTGTTATAATGTGTATAAAAATTACATTAATCACCGTATTACGTATTTGGGTCTCAAAATTGATTATGAAGACAAGAAAAATGATTTAAAACCATTAGTGAGTATAATGAGGTAAAAAGAGTAATAACTGTATTCTTATGCTAAAGTCCAATTTGTCACACCAAGTTCTTCCATAGACTAGCTTGTAAGGAGTGGTACCTATAGACGTCTTATAAGTTGTCCTATATATATTCCTAGAGAGCATCATTCAATGACATGCTCCAATTGGTCATGTTTTTTGAGACTATCTTCTCTAAGATCTTCTTGATCAATCTATTAGAAACCTCCATTTGACTTTGAGTCTAGGGATGGTATGGGGTTCCTATCATGTGCCTCACTCACATATTCAACAAAGCTCCAAATGCCATATTTATGAAGTGAAATCCCCTATCATTGATCATAACTCTTGGCACCCCAAACCTGCAAAAATGTCATCTTTCACAAATTTGGAAACAACATGTGCATCATTATTACGGGTTGAAATTTCTTACACCCACTTAGACATATAATTCAGTGCAGGATGAATATACAAGTTAGAACTAGATTACACAAAGGGTCCCATAAAATCAATCCCCCATTAGTAAAAAACCTCTATCTCCTAAAAGGTATTTAAAGGTATTTCATGTCTCCTAGATACATTTCCCTTACATTGACATGTGTCATACTTTAGGACACAAGTGTAAGCATCCTTAAATAATAATGGCTAGTAAAAACAACTTCCTAAAACCTTAGTTTCCATCCTTGAGCTAGCATGGTGTCCCCCAGTAGGTAAGGAGTGACAATGTGCCAATGTGATCTCATACTCACGTTCCCACACACACTTACTTAGAGTGATATACCTATATTGCTTTAGAAAAATTGGATCATCCCACACATAAAACCTCAAGAAATGGAAAATTTTCTTTTTCTCCTGATACCCCCAATCCTTAGGTATCTCACCACATGCCAAGTAATTCACTATCTGTGCAAATGAAGGGTCCTTGTCCTACATATCAAACAATTATTCATTAGGAACTCTTCAACAATTGGTATCTCTAAATCTTTCTCATCCACTGTTTCCAACCTAGGGAAACGATCATCTACCAAATTTGCTTCCCCAACCTTGTCCTTGATTTCTATATCAAATTCCTATAGAAACAAAATCCACCTTATCAATCTAAGTTTGGAATCTTTCTTCTACAAAAGATACTTTATAGCCTCATGGTCAGTCCAAACTATCACGTTATCCCCTATTAAGTATGGAAGAAATTTTTCAAAAGAAAACACCAAAACTAAGAGTTATTTTTTAGTGCCAGTGTAATTGAGTTGAGAATCGCTAAGAGTTTATGATGCATAATTATGACAACAAGATATTTATCTTTGCATTGCCCAGAAACAACCCCTTCCACATAGTCTGTTGTGTTGCACATTAATTTAAATAGTTGGCTCCAATATGGGGCATGTATCATAGGTGTGGATACCAGTTTCTCATTCAACACCTCAAAATACCTCAAGCATCATGCATCAAAAATAAAGTCAATGTCTTTCTCTAGCAGTTCGGAAAGTTGTTTAGCAATATCTGGAAAATCTTTTATAAATCATCAATAAATATTGGCGTATCCTAAGAAACTCCTAACCCCTTTTAGTTATGATGGTGGAGTAAGCTTACATATCACCTCTATTTTAATCTAATTGATTCCATTCCTTTATTGGACACCTTGTATCCCAAAATAATCCCTTCACTGACCATCACGTGGCATTTTTCCCAATTCAAAAAGAGATGGAGTGTCCTCACACCTTTGTAAAACCTTATCAAGACTATAAATGAAGTCCTCAAAGGATTATCCATTCACCGTAATGTCGTCCATAGAAACCTCAAGGCATTGTTCTACCATGTCTGGAAAATAGCAAGCATACATCTTAGAAACGCAGACGGTGCATTAAAAAGGCCAAATATCATTCGATGGTAAGGAAAAGTTCCATAAGGACAAGTGAAGGTGAACTTCTCTTGATTGTGTGGTTTAATAGAAATTTCATTATACCCTAAATACCCATCAAGAAAACAAAAAGTGAGTAACAGGAAGCCTCTCAAGAATTTGGTCAATAAAATGGAGAGGAAAATAATCTTTTAGCCTATTAATATTCAGTTGGTGATAATTGATACAAATATGCCATCCAATTTAAACTAGTCAAAGATATATCACTCATAGAATTCATGGTGGTAGTGACCCCCCTTTCTTAGGAACAACCTAGGTTGGGCTAACCTAATTAGAGTAAAAAATAGCATAAATGATACATGTTGATAGGAGCTTCACTACCTCTTTCTTCACCACCTCCATCATGATGGGATTGAGACGTCAATCAGGTTTGCTATCGGCTTGGATCTTTCCTTGACTCTACTTTTATACTGGTAAAAATGGGAGATATGCCCTTTATGTCTACAATAGACCACTTCAGTGTTTCTTGATGGTTCTTTAGAACAACAAGCAACTGTTCCTCCTCAAGAGTGCTCAGTGAGGATGAAATGGTGATGGGGAGTTTCTTGTCCATTTCTAGAAAAATGTAATTCAAATGTGGAGGAAGTGTCTTTAGCTCAAGCTCAAGTAGACACTGCAATGATAAGATCTATAGTGGTGGAGGCAGTCCCAAATCCTCATAGTGCCTGGAGTACAAGCCTGTCAATGCTTTTAAAAATAGAGCATTCCTTGAGTGAATGATAATGTGTGCAATCATCCACCAGATTCATGATGTACACATCCAACAATAGTTGTGGGTATGCTTGTGTGAGAGAGGAAGATGATGCATCTGCAATTGTCATTGGGTGTGCCTCCTCTTTTGAATCATCAACAACTTCACTACATTTATCAAGGATACCTACTTAGTATGCTCCATGATGTCCACTTCTAGTGTTCCCCCATTCTCCTTTGTCATGACATGAGCCATATCCAGAAATGACTTTCCCAAGAACAAGGATACCTTGTTGTTAAATTGCAACAATATGTGACATTGTGCCTTTTCATCGACCTTTTATTGACAGTCAGGAAGTTATATTTCAAACCGGTCATCATGAATACCTAGTGTTAGTCTTCCTCTTCCCATTTCTAGAATTACATATGTGGTATCTTGGAATAGCCTCCTTAAGAGTAGCTCATTGCCATAGTCATCCTGCATTTCCATGACTACAAAATCTTCCATAAAGATGAATTTAACAATGTTAACTAACACATCCTCGCAAATTCCTATTGGTCTCACTACTGAGTTGTCTGCCAATTATATGGTCATGTTGTTCTTCTTGGATTCCTTCTTCCCTAATTTCTTGAATATTATCAAGGGCATGAGATTTATGTTTGCTCCAAAGTCACATAAAACTTTACCAAATTTGACTTTGCCAATGTAACATGGTATATTAAAGTAGTCTGTATCCTACCTCTTTTGTGGAAGTTTCCTCTATATTAGAGCACCGACCTCCTCCTTCAATGCCACTACATTAGAATCAAATATCCTCCCTTTTTTATTGATTATGTGATTCAAAATTTTCTACATGATGGAATTTATTCTATTGCATCTACATGAGGTATGTTGACATGGAGTTTTCTGAACTTGTCTAAAAACTTCTTGAATTTCTGGTCAACCTTCTTTGCCTTCAAACTATTAGAGAATGGGACTGGAGTCACCTTCTTCCTCTGATGAGGTGCAACATAAGACTCCTTCCTAGTTTCAGTTGGCTCATCAATGTCCTCTGTCAGTTCCTTCTCCTGTGGTGTGGTGTCTTTCTCAGGAGGATCACTAGCTGGCACTACTCATGTGTCACCTACCTGGTCATTATTCTCTAAAGTTGACTTCTATTCTTTCATCAACACTTTGCCACTATGGAGTAACATTGTCTTCACCTTCTAGTTAGTGGATGAGATGTTGTATTTCCTAGAAATCCTTGCACTTCGTCAAAGATTATACTTCTGCTACTATATGAGAAATCTAGTTTTCTATGTTGCAAATTTGTGCCCCTTGATTCTAAAGCTTCCTTTGTGTTTGGCCAAAAATTATCTCATTCTAACTGATCGAATTTCCTAGCCTATATTCTATGTGGTCTATCTTGCTAGGAACCGTGTCCTACTGATATTATTGTTTTGCATTGTCCTGCTATGACTTGGACTATTGTGTTTGAGATGGTTCATGCTGAAAATTGTTAGGATCTTTCCATGAGAATTTATGATTCTTCCTCCATGCAAAATCATTTCTTCCCCTATAATTCTGCTACCGCACATACATGCATTCTTCTTCCTTACCTCCAGATGAGGTGCCAAATTTATTCTCAAGTTTCTACATCAGTTGTGCCCTCTGATCCTTCAACTCCTTAATCTTCTTTGATTCCATGGCTCTCTTAATCATAGTTGGTATTGCTCTTTCTCCCCCCCAATGTCTGGTTTTTGGCCATGTTCTTTAGGATCTCTTGGCTCCTTGTAGGCTTGTTGTTCAAGAAGAATCCTCTCTCTACACTATCAAGTCTAGTCCTTTCACATTTATGGAGGCCATAGTAGAAGGTCTTCGCCTGGCCATAAAGATCCATCCATGATGAGGAACCTTCCTAACCATGTTTTAAAACCTCTCCCAAGCTTTAGAATATGACTCCTCAGCCAACTTCTTGAAGTTGTAAATCTTCCCCACGATCTTTTTTTTCTTCTAAGGTGTGAAGTAACACTCGAAGAAGATGTCAATAATGTTGTTCCAAGTCTATGGATTCTGAATGGAGGCTTAGAAACCATGCCTTATTTGTATCTGACAATAAGTAAGAAAATAAATTCCACTATGTCACTATTGTCGAGACCCTATAGATCTTTATCATATTATAGATTTCCTCAAAGCTGATGATGTGAGCAATCGGGTCCTCCATGCTATGGTTTTGGAACATTTGATATTTGAGGAATGCCACTAGTCCATGATCTATTTTGTAACTCCAAAAATTCACATTCTTCCTTTTTATGAGTCCTAATATTGTTGTGGCCGTTGGTGCTTTAATCTTCTCCCAGACAATTTACTCCTCAGGTTCTACTCCAACTTGATCCACCACATTAGGGTATTCTATTTATTCCATTGCTTGGTATGCCTATGGAAATGGAGTGCGAACAATATTTATATAGAGTTATCATACTCCTTTGTCTAGTGAAGTTCTTCAGGGTCTATACCCAATGGAGTTGCTTCTCTGTAATTGGTGATTCTGGTCTGAACCATACACTAGTACTGTAAGGCCCCTAAACTTGCTTCATGAGTTGAATAAGCTTAATTATCATAATTTAATTCTTACAACCCTAATATAACCTTGTGATATGCTTTGAAATCATAAGAAAAGCTTAAGTTACAAATTTGGTCCAATTTGGACACTGTTTGAGCAAGTTATGCAATTTTATGCACATTTTGGACTTTTCTACAATTTACTTAATTGAGAGGTCTTCTTCGCTATTTATCACTTGTTCTTTGCATATTATATCATCATTATTTATCTTTTTGAACCATGGGGAACCTATTTAAACCGTGGTTTGAAGGTGTTTTCTCCAAGGGTATTTTAGGATTTACCCCTTCATGGATGAGCTACCTTTAGTAGCTATCAACTAATGATTTATTTGTTTTGCTTGGAAATTCAAGAAACTAGGTATAAGAATGTCTCTATAGATGGTGGTGGAGATTCTTGTGTGTGTGCTTGTATATTCTTAATAGTTTAAGGCCATGGACACTTGGAAAGATACTAGAGCTTCAACTTTTTCTTTTTCTTTAGCTTAAAGTTTCATGTACTTATCCCTAAGTACCAAAACGAGCCATTTGCTCTCCACAAATTCCATCCTTCTACAAACCTCATCATCCCTATGTTATTATGTGAATTTCCTGTCCAAGGAATATGAAAGAGGAGATCTTCTTGGAAAAAGAATCTAGGGTTGCAATTGACTTCCTTTTAGGGTTTAAAAAGCTTCCTTCTAGTGATCTTAACCTAAAAGAGTAAGAATCCCCTTCTTTCCTCCTTTTATTTCTTTGGTATCCTTCCTCTTACCTTTCTCCAGGTCATAATCTTGCTTTTCCATGGTAGAAATTGCTCTAAAGCTCTAAAACCCTATCTTTCTTGCTCCTTATGCTTAGGGTTTGCTCAATTGATGAAGAAAGGTGCTAGATGAACGAGTTTACAACTTATGCTTTGATTTTCTACCCTACCTGGTCGAGTTTTCTTCTGTTTGGAGTTTCACCTTCTAATTAGAGGCAAATTTTATAACTTTCTCCACGTTTATTTTTTACCATAAGCTTGCTAGGTCATGTTCTTGCTTGAAAATGAAGATCCATGCACTAAAAAGCTATGCTTGACTTGGATTTCGATTTTTATAATGTTCCATGTTCTGATTTCAGTTCTAGATGAAACTTTGATCATTTTTACATTATTATCAAGGTATAATGACTTGGATCAGGTTGGTTTGGAAACTTATGGTGCTAAGCACCTATCAACCAATGGTCAATTTTAGGGTTTAAAGCTGATTTTCTTTTATAAACCCATGACCCCATGATGGTACCATGGCAACAACCCTATGGTGTTGTCTGCATGAAAACTAATGGTTGGGATCAAAGGTGTCAGGTGATGATGACAAAATATGGTCAACCCTTTAGGTCAGGTTTTGGATCAATTAGAAGTTTAATGATCAACCATTGAGTACCCTACAGGTGTTATCAATCAATGATGACATTAGCTTAATATTTGATGTTGATTAATGAATATAGTGTTGATCTAACAACCTATGGTGAATTAATGGCCACTAATGATGGCGGATCAGGTCTCTACAACCTATGGTGAGTTAAGCATTGTAGTTGTAGCATCAATTAAGCCTTAGACCAATGGTTTCTTGGGTCACTTGATGCAATGGTCAGACCTATAATGTAATTGATGGTTTTAACATATGAACTTGACCCAATGGTGAAGATCTAATGTTTACTCCTCCAATAAAGTGGAATTATGGCTAACGTAATATGTTGATCCTAATAATGTGATTTAGATGGTTTCCTTTATATGATCAACTTAAGGAGCTTACTTGTTGACAATGGATGGCTTGTTTTAAATGAATAGTCAATTGTGGGTTTTACCCTACTCTCAATGGAACTTTTTGTGTTGTTAATAAAGGGATGTATAGGGTTAAATGGTGATTATTTCTAGAGAATAAATCAAGGAATTCATAGGTGCTTTATCCAAGGAGTTTACTTATGCAAAAAATCAATGGTATTACCTTTTAAACATCCAATGGTTCTGGGTGACATTGTGGTATGTTGATATGGGTTGAATGATGATGGAACAAATGGATGGTTACCCTTAATAAGGTAGTTTTACCTATGCACTCAAAGGAATAGAAGTTATGATAATCATATTGTGTTGATATGTAACCCTAATGAGGTATAGCTTGTTATACCTAGCTTTCATATAACTAAATGATGGTAATTGGGTATGATTAGTCCTTGAATGACTAATACAATCATGGAGTACTCTATTACTGTTATTGAAACCCTAGTATGGTATAACCCAATGGGTATACCTTGATTTATGTGTGTGTTCATACTTGATAATAGTATGGAATGTGATGGTGATGCTTCACCTTATGCATCCATGATCCAATGGGGTTTTCGTGAGTTAGGGTTTAGGTATAAGTGCTGATTAGTAACACTGATATAATTTATCAGGTTGAACATAACTCTAAAGAAAAAATATATAGATGAGTATCCATGTTTTACATTCTTATATGATGGAATGATGACAGAATAACCTCCTTAAAATGATCATAAGCTTAATGTGTTAGTTGGTGGATATCATACCCACATGGTTGATACTTTCTTATGCTAAACATGTGCATTATGAATATGCTAAGTGTTAATCATATCTAGATTCCTTGCATGTTTATGTAATAAAGGAATGTTCTTAATGTTAATATAACCCTACTACGATTGTTTATATATATCTCCTAGGTCATTAATGCAATATTTTTCCGATCAAGTGTACTATATGTAAGTGATGTTGTTGAGCCTTGTTATAGGCATAGAAATATAATGATGATCTTGTAGGGAATAGTAAGATGGTCTTAATGACCTTTGGGCATGGTTGAGCCCTGAATGAGGTGTAATCCTTTTATGTTGATAAGGGCTGATACCTTGTGATATTGTGAAAAGGATTTATATCCTGTGATAGTATGATGGTCTTAATGACCTTTGGGCATGGTTGAGCCCTGAATGAGGTTTAATCCTCTTATGTTGATAAGGGTTGATACCCTGTGATATTGTGAAAAGGATTTATATCTTGTGATAGTATGATGACTAGTGTGGTCTCATGAATGGTAAGTGAATAGTACCATGTAATGATGAGATGAGAAATAATTTTTAGATGTTTTATATCTTTTAATAGTTGTGATATTTATATGCTTGCTAGAAGTGAATTAGGGTTTGTATGTCCACTTGTATGATGCAACCTTAATTCACCGAATTGGCATAATTAATCAAGTACAACTCAATTATGTAGTGCCCTGTGCCGTAGAGCGATCTTCAATGGCAGAACTTGCTAGATTGTGAAATGAGTATTCCTAAGGGAAACTCAAAGCACATAGTGTTGAGTATGTGGGGGTGGCAGGTTGAGGATATATCCTTGTCATCCTCAATGTAGATTGTGGAGGATGGCTATGGTCATGCCTCATACATTTGATGTGATTGAGAATGGCCATGGTTGTGTCTCAGTGATTATAACATGATGTGATTAGAGGACAATTGTAGTTGTACCTCAGTGATTGGGTTTGAATACCCAAGATGCTTATGTCATGACCTGTACCAAGGTGGGCTAGTTACATGACTATATGTCACTGTAGTGGCAGCTTTGACTGATATGTCACTGCCTTTTTACTCGTACTGAATGAGGGGAAGAGATCTTAGGATACCGACACTTCTAGATCTTGTATGGAACCGAATAACCCTTTGTAGGGGTCGGTGGGACTTTGAATTATATGATTCAAATTCCCTAGGGTGTAATACAAGATGTAATACAATAGTGTAGCATATTTGTTTAGGTTTATACATAATATTTCACATTGGACGATAACCCTTGTTTGTTATATTTACAAAAAGATGATGCTTAGTGCAATTAAGAGAGAGTAGATATACTTAGGTTGTGGATATGCTTAAGATTGTAGATGCATACATATAGTAGCTATGGTTGTGCTGATAACTATACTACTGCTGCTGATTATAATCATGACGCTAGCTATCTCATGTTGTTAGTTATGTTTAGCATGCTAACCATGCCTTTGTAACTAGAGAAGCATATGTACTACTAATCATGCTTATCCAAATAGTTGTGCTTATGTTGAAATCTCTTCTTATGATGTTGATATGTTCAACCAATTAGACATTCTCATGTTATTAGCTATGCTATGTTACTAGACTTGCTCATGATGCTAGATATGCATATGCTACTGAATTGCTTATATTGTCAACAAGATAAAGGATGATAGTCTGGCTAATGATGATAGTTATTATCTGCTCCTTTATGAATTTTCTTCTTCATCAGTACTGCTGAGCTTATTTGTTATATATGATTAAACTGCTTAACTATTTAATTACTTAAAAATGCTGTAATCAATAAATGTTGTTGGAGGTTATATATCTTTCTGGGACATGGGTCTCACCCTTGTGGTTCACCACATCTTTTTAGGTGATTGGAAGTGACAAAAACAAACACTTGGCAGAAAATAGGAGCTATAGTAATGAATCTTTGAGAAAGTTGATTAGATGTCCAGTTTATGCTAGAGTCATCCCTGTACTCTCAGGTCTGGGTAGGAAAAGTTTGTATATGGTCTTTCAAACGAATTGAACTTTTGTTAGTGTATTAATTCTTGTTTGTGTGGCATATATGAATATTGTTCTCCTATGTATACATGTTGTGTCTAAGGCAATAGAACAATTTGTATCAAATTCTTGGCATTGTATGGATATAAGAAAGATGTTGGGCTCTTATCCAAATGTTTCTGAATGGGTGCTAATGTTGAAATTGATTTTAATTTACCCATATCTTTGGGTATGTGATTAATTAGTGATTGATTGTGTTTTATGTTTTGAGTAATCTTGTTTAGTGTAACAGGTTCTCACAAGTTGGTATAAGAGCTTTAGGTTCACTGAGTCTATAGGGACACTAGGACTTAGGACTAGGATGATATCAAAATTAGGAATATGACATAAAAATATGGTGCATACTGCCTACTTTTAGAATTTGGGTGCCCTGGCCAAGTATTCAATTATTGAAGAAAAGTTAAATATGGAACTCTTAGATTGTTATCTTTCTAATTACTCTGATCAAGTAGTCATTTTAAGACAATCTAAAGAGCATAATGAATAATAAATCATGGTGTGAATATCTCAATCCTACCATAAAGAAGATGAGAATTGCATCATAATCTATCAAAACTTGAATGTTTGGTAGCTAAAGAGAAAGACACAACACCAAGAAATCTAAATCTGAATAAAAATAAGCAATAGAGGAGTTCTTGAAGATGTGATTCAAGAAGAGAATAAAGTAAAAGATAGACAAGTCTATACTTATAAAGTGATTCAAGGTATGAAATCCACATAAGATGAAGAGAACTCCAATCATAAGTATAAAATAAGAAGATAAATGAGAAGAATGACAAAGGAATAAGGTAGAACCTGAGTTAATCTCAGACCAACCTATGTGTGTAAGAAAGTGTTAATGTAAAATAAGCATGGTGTTTGAAAGAAATTACGGCAGATGATCCATGTTTAATGAACAAAATGTGGAATATGATGATTTACATGTTGATAAGTGGTTGAAAAAATAATAAAATAAGAGAATACCCAAGTGTAATAAATATCCATCAAGGAAGGAGTAATGAGATATGTCAATCGTGATGATTCCTATTCGAATGGCAAGAAACCCAAAATGAAAATGGTAGAATGATACATAAGAAGCTGTAACTTGCATAATGAAAATAGAATTGGTTACCTTTTTGCTAGTGACCCTTTAACAATGTTGCTATGATGTGGGAATTGTGTTTCCCTGTGTCTTTCCTTACAAGGGCACAGATTTCAAGTGGATCATTACCACTTGGTACGTGTGGATTCACTGGAAACATGAGGGTGGATAGCTTATTATTGCATAAGGTGGCTTGGACTATGGTTCTAAGATCATAAAGTTTGTGATAAGTTTTCTTTTGAGCCTTCCAATAATTTGGGAGACTCCTCTTATATGTTTTGAAATTTATTATGTTGGTAAAAGTAGATGAGATAAGGATGTGAGTTCCTTATGGCACATGAGGTGGATACCAAGGTAATGAATCCTAGTATCCAAGATGCATCAACAATATGGGAAGTACATTATGGTTGGATATGTTTACTAATTGAACATACCAAGTATCCCCCCCCCCCCCCCCCCTTAAAGAGAGGGAGAGAGAATTGATGATAACCCTCTAAATGTTGTTTGGAAGGAAAAATAAAAGTGATTCTATAATGTTGTGTATGGTTCAGTGATAGCTGGGCAAGACCACTATCAATGATAGACGGTTTGTTGGTGAATAGATATGTGATACCGTATTCTTTTAAGATAAACCTTTGATCAAATATCAATGCACAAGAGTTTGATTGGATGTCATAATTCACATGACCATGATGAGTTTAGAGTTATGTCTGACTAACCAATGTACAAATAGAATTTGTGAATAGGAGGAACAGAGTGTTTCAGTCATGTCATACAAGTTATATAGGGATTTGAATGATGACATGTCAAATTATTTCAAATATGGTAAAAATATGATCAATATTTGTTTAGAAACCTTAGGGTTTCCGAAGCAGCAACAGATATGAGACAAGTTGAACAAGAGTGAGATGGGGTTGATTAAATGTCTTTACGGGATCATGATATGTCTTCTAATTAGGTTGTGTAAATCCTATTAAGGTTAAAATTGTCTTGTTGTTTCACCCTTAACAAGGTTGACTAGGAATGATGTTTCCATGTATGGAATGACATGTGCCAGCGTCAGTATTTCTTTTGATGCTAAAAAAGAACTGACAAGTGTTCCAGTGTCAGTGTATCTAGAAAAAAAATGGATGGATATATCACCTTTTTTTATGCTTCAAGGAATGGTATGGGACACATGCCATGATTGGTAAAAAGATAGAAAGTATGACTTTTGAGTAATGTGTCGATACAATAGATATAATTTTAGGATGATAGCTAGAATTTAAAGTTGAAAGTTACTATTAGATTTGTACAGGTGGCACAACAAATTTCTATGTTCCATATTTGCAAATGTCTTCTTATGTGGGGTTTTTTTGTGTTGACCCAATATGAGATATGTATGAATGATGCAACATCACCATGATATGCAAGTAACTATGTGAAGGTAATAGGCAGACATATAGAGGAAGTACCCATCTTTGTTTACCTTGGATTTCGAGGGCAAAATCCCTGTTAGGGGTTTATAGTTGTAAGGCCCCTAAACTTGCTTAATGAGTTAAATGAGCTAAATTATCATAATTGAATTATTATAATCCTAATATAACCTTTTTATATGCTTTGAAATCATAAGACAAGTTTAATTTTCAAATTTGGTCCAATTTGGACATTGTTTGAGCAAGTTATGCAATTTTATGCATATTTTGGACTTTTCTATAATTTACCCAATTGAGAGATTTTCTCTACAATTTATCACTTGCATTATATTCCTTGGATATTATATCACCATTATTTATATTTTAGATACATGGGGCACCTATTTAAACCTTGGTTTGAAGGTGTTTTCTCCAAGGGTATTCTAGGGTTTACCCCTTCATGGATGAGCTACCTTCAGTAGCTATCAACTAATGAGTTATTTGTTTTGCTTGGAAATTCAAGAAATGAGAGATAAGAATGTATCTATGGATGGTTTGGGAGATTCTTGTGTGTGTGTGCTTGTATATTCTTATTAGTTTAAGGCCATGGACACTTGGAAAGATACTAGAACTTTAACTTTTTCTTTTTCTTTATCTTAAAGTTTCATATACTTATCCCTAAGTACCAAAACGAGCCATTTTCGCTCCACCACTTCCCTCCTTCTATATACCTCGTCCTCCTTCTGTGCTTTTGTGAATTTCCTATCCAAGGAAGAAGAAAGAAGAGATCTTCTTGGAAAACGAATCTAGGGTTGCAATTGACTTCCTTTTAGGGTTTAAAAATCTTCCTTCTAGTGATCTTGACCTAAAGAGTAATAATTACCTTCTTTCCTCCATTTATTTATTTTTTATCCTTCCTTTTACCTTTCTCCAGGTCGGAACCTTGCTGTTCCATGGTAGAAATTGCTCTAAAACTCTAAAATCCTACCTTTCTTGCTCCTTATGCTTAGGGTTTGCTCATTTGATGAAGAAATGTGCTAGATGGATGAGTTCACAACTTATGCTTGGATTTTCTACCCTACCTGCTCGAGTTTTCTTTTGTTTGGAGTTTCATATTATAATTAGTGGCAATTTTTATAACTTTCTCCATGTTTATTTCTTACCATAAGCTTGTTAGCTCATGTTCTTGCTTGAAAATGATGATCCATGCACTAAAAAGCTATGCTTGACTTGGATTTCAATTTTTATAATGTTCCATGTTCTGATTTCAGTTCTAGATGAACCTTTGATCATGTGTAATTTATTCCTAAGGTATAATATGACTTGTCTTAGGTTGGTTTGGCAACTTATGGTGCTAAGCACCTATCAATCGATGGTCAATTTTAGGGTTGAAAGCTGATTTCTTCTATAAACCCATGACCCGATGATGGTACCATTGCAACAACCCTATGGTGTTTTCTTCATGACAACTGATGATTGGGATAAAAGGTGTCAGATGATGGTGAAAACCTATGGTCACCCCCTTAGGTCAGGTTTTGTATCAATTAGAAGTTTAATGATCAACCATTAAGTACCTTATTGATGTTATCAATCAATGACGACATTAGCTTAAAATTTGATGCTGATTAATGAATATATTGTTGACCTAACAACCCATGGTGACTTAATGGTCAGTAATGATGGTGTAGCAGGTCTCTACAACATATGGTGAGTTAATCATTGTAGTTTTAGCATCAATTAAGCCTTAGACCAATGGTTTCTTGGGTCACTTGATGGAATCGCCAGACCTATACTGTAATTGATAGTTTTAACATATGAACTTGACCCAATGGTCAAGATCTAATGTTTATTCCTCCAATAAAATAGAATGATGGCTAATGTAATATGTTGGTCCTAATAATGTTATTTAGATGGTTTCCTTTATATGATCAACTTAAGGAGGTTACTTGTTGATAATGGATGGCTTATTTTAAATGAACAGTCGATTATGGGTTTTACCCTACTCTCAATAGAACTTTTTATGTTGTTAATCAAGGGATGTCTAGGGTTAAATGATGACTCTTTCTAGAGAAAAAAATCAAGGACTTCATAGGTGGTTTATCCAATGTGTTTACTTATGTAAACAATCAATGGTCTTACCTTTTAAACATCCAATGTTTCTGGGTGACATTGTGGTATGGTGATATGGGTTGAATGATGATGGAACAAATGGAGGGTTACCCTTAATAAGGCAGTCTTACCTATTCACTCATATGAATAGAATGGATGATAATCATATTGTGTTGATATGTAACCCTAATGAGGTATATCTTGTTATACCTAGCTTTAATATAACTAAATGATGGTAATTGGGTATGAATAGTCCTTGAATGACTAATAAAATCATTAAGTGCTCTGTTACTGTTGTTAAAACCCTAGTATGATATAACCCTATGGTTATACCTTGATTTATGTGTGAGTTCATACTTGAGAATAGTATGGAATGTGATGGTGATGCTTCACCTTATGCATCCATGATCCAATGGGGATGCTGTGAGTTAGGGTTTGGGTATAAGTGTTGATTAGTAATATTGATATAATTTATCATGTTGAACCTAACTCTAATGAAAATAGATAAAGATGAGTATTCATGTTTAACATTCTTATATGATGTAATGATGGTGGAATAACCTCCTTAACATGTTCATAACCTTAATGTGTTAATTGGTGGTTATCATAGCCACATGGTTGATAATTTCTTATGCTAAACATGTGCATTATGAATATGATGAGTCTTAATCATATCCAGATTCCTTGCATGTTGATGTAATAAAGGAATGTTCTTAATATTAATATAACCCTACTATGATTGTTTATGAATATCTATTATCTCATTAATGCAATATTGTGCTGATCTGGTGTATTATATGTAAGTGATGTTGTTGAGCCTTGTTATAAGGCATGGAAAGATAATGATGATCTTGTAGGGAATTATATGATGGTCTTAATGACCTTTGGGCATGGTTGAGCCCTAAATGAGGTGTAATCCTCTTATGTTGATAAGGGTTGATACCTTGTGATATTGTGAAAAGGATTTTTATCCTGTGATAGTATGATGGAATTAATGAGCTTTGGGCATGGTTGAGCCTTGAATGAGGTGTAATCCTCTTATGTTGATAAGGGTTGATACCCTATGATATTGTGCAAAGGATGTATATCTTGTGATAGTATGATGACTAGTGCAGTCTCATGAATGGAAAGTAAATAGTACCATGTGATGATGAGATGATAAATTATGTTCCACACATTTTATATCTTTTAAAAGTGGTGATATTTTTATGCTTGCTAGAAGTGATTTAGGGTTTGTATGCCAACTTGTTTGATGCAGCCTTAATTCACCCAATTGGCATAACTAATCTAGTGAAACTCTAATCATGTAGTGCCCTATGACGTAGAGCCATCTTTAGTGTCAAAACTTGCTGGATGGTGAAATGAGTATTCCTAAGGAAACTCAGAGTGCATACTGTTGAGTATGTGGGGGTGGCAGGTTGAGGATATATCCTTGTCATCCACAATGCAGATTGTAGAGGATGGCTATGGTCATGTCTCATACATCTAATGTGATTGAGAATGGCTGCGGTCATGTCTCGATGTTTATAACATTATGTGATTAGAGGACAACTGCAGTTGTACCTCAATGATTGGGTTTGAATACCCTAGTTGCTAGTATCATGACCTATACCAAGGTGGGCTAGTTACAGGACTATATGTCACTGTGGTGGCATCTTTGACTGATATGTCGCTTCCTTTTTACTCATACAGACCTAGGGGAAGAGATCTCAGGATACCGGGACTCCTAGATCTTGTACAGAACCAAATAGCCCTTTATAGGGGTCAGTTGGACTTTGAATGGAACGATTCAAATTCCCCAGAGCATAATAAAATATGTAATATAGCCATGTAGCATATTGGTTTAGGGTTATACATAATGTTTCACATTGGATGGTAACCCTTGTTTGTTATCTTTACATAAAGATGATGCTTGGTGCAATTAAGAGATAGTAGATATACTTAGGTTGTAGATATGCTTAATATTATAGATGCATACATACAATAGCTATGCTTGTGTTGATAACTATACTACTAATGCTGATTATAATCATGATGCTAGCTATCTCATGTTGTTAGTTATGTTTAGCATGCTAGCCATGCCCTTGTAACTAGAGATGCATATACTGCTAATCATGCTTATCCAGATAGTTGTGCTTATGTTGTTAGCTCTTCTTATGATGTTGATATGTTCAACCAATTAGACATGTTCATGTTGTTAGATATGCTATGTTACTAGACTTGCTCATGATGCTAGATATGCATATGCTACTGAATTGCTTATATTGTTAGCAAGATAAAGGATGATAGTCTGGCTAATGATGATTGTTAATATTTTCTCCTTTATGTAGTTTGTTAATCATCAATACTGCTAAGTTTATTTGTTATATCTGATTAAACTGCTTAACTATTTAATTACTTAAAAATGTTGTAATCAATAAATGTTGTTGGAGGTTATATCTCTTACTGGGATATGGGTCTCACCCTTGTGGTTCACCTTATCTTTTTAGGTAATCTGAAGTGATGAAAACAAACATGTGGCAGCAAAGAGGAGCTATAGTAATGAATCTTTGAGAAAGTTGATTATATGTCCAGTGTGTCCTAGAGTCATCCCTGTACTCTCAGGTCTGGGTAGGAAAAGTTTGTATATGGTGTTTCAAATGAATCAAACTTTTGTTAGCATATTAGTGCTTGTTTGTGTGGCATATACAGATATTGTTATCCTGTGTATATATGTTGTGGCTAAGGTAATATAACAATTTGTATCAAATTCTTTGCATAGTATGGATATAAGAAAGATGTTAGGCTCTTATCCAAATGTTTCTAAGTGGATGTTGATGTTGAATTTGGTTTTAATTTACCCATATTTTGGGTATGTGATTAATTAGTGATTGATTGAGTTTTATGTTTTAAGTAATCTTGTTTAGTGTAATGGGTTCTCACGAGTTGGTATCAGAGCTTTAGGTTCACTGAGTCTATAGGGACACTAGGACTTAGGACTAGGATGATGTCAAAATTAGGGATATGACATAAAAATATGGTGCATACTGCCTAATCTCAGTATTTGGGTGCCCTGGCCAAGTATTCAATTATTGATGAAAAGGTAAGTATGGAACTCTTAGATTGTTATCTTTCTGATTATTCTGATCAAGTAGTCATTTTTAGACAATCCAAAGAGCATAATGAATAAGAAATCATGGTGTGAATATGTCAAGCCTACCTTAAAGAAGATGAAAATTGCATCATAATCTATCAAAACTTGAATGTTTGGTAGCTAAAGAGAAAGACACAACACCAAGAAATCTAAATTTGAATACAAATAAGAAAAAGAGGAGTTAGTGAAGATGTGATTCAAGAAGAGAATGAAGTAAAATATAGATAAGTCTATGCTTATAAAGTGATTCAAGGTATGAAATCAACATATAATGGAGTGAAATCCAATCATAAGTATAAAATAAGAAGATAAATGAGAACAATGACAAAGGAATAAGGTGGAACCTGAGTTAATCTCAGACCAGCCTATGTGTGTAAGAAAGTGTTAATGTAAAATAAGAATTATGTTTTAAAGAAATTAAGGCAGATGATCCATGTTTAATGAAGAAAATGTGGAATATGATGATTCACCTATTGATAAGTGGTTGAAAAACATAATTAAATAAGGTAACATACCCAAATGTGATAAATAGTCATCAAGGAAGGAGTAATGAGATATGTTAATCATGATGATTCCTATGCTAATGGAAAGGAACCCAAAATGAAAAGGGTTAAATGATACATAAGAAGTTGTAACTTGCATAATGAAAATTGAACTGGTTACCTTTTTGCTAGTGACCCTTGAACAATGTTGCTATGATGTGGGAAGTGTGTTTCCATTTGTGTCTTTCCTTTCTAGCGCACAAATTTCAAGTGGATCATTGCCACTTGGTACGTGTGGATTCCCTGCAAACATGAGAGTGGATAGCTTATTATAGCATAAGGTTGCTTGGACTATGGTTCCAAGATCATAAATTTGGTGATGAGTTTGCTTTTTAGCCTTCCAATATTTTGGGAGACTCCTCTTATATGTTTTGAAATTTATTATGTTGGTAACAGTAGATGAGATAAGGAGGTGAGTTCCTTATAGCACATGAGGTGGATACTAAGGTAATGAATCCTAGTATCCAAGATGTATCAACAATATGGGAAGTATGTGAAGGTTGGAGATGTTTACTAATTGAACATATCAAGTATTCCTCTCCCTTAAAGAGATGGAGAGAGAGTTGATGATGACCCTCTAAATGTTGTTTGGAAGGAAAAACTAAAGTGATTCTATAATGTTGTGTATGGTTCAATGATAGCTAGGCTAGACCACTATCAAGGCTAGATGGTTCGTTGGTCAATAGATATGTGATACCATGTTCCTTTAAGATAAACCTTTGATCAAATATCAATGCATAACAGTTAGATTGGATGACATAATTCACATGACCATGATGAGTTTAGAGTTATGTCCTTTAGACTAACCGATGTACAAATAGAATTTATGAACAAGAGGAACATAGTGTTCCAGTCATGTCATACAAGTTATATCAAGCTATGAATGATGACATGTCAAAGTATTTCAAATATGGTCAAAAATATGATCAATATTTCTTCAAAAACCTTAGGGTTGCCGAAGCAGCAATAGCTATGAGACAAGTTGAACAAGAGTGAGATGGGGTTGATTAAATGTCTTTATGGGATCATGATATGTCTTCTAAGTAGGTTGTGTAAATTCTATTAAGGCGAAGATTGTGTTGTTGTTTAACCCCTAACAAGGTTGACTAAGAATGATGTTTCCTTGTATGGAATGACAAGTGCCAGTGTCAGCATTTCTTTTGATGCTGAAAAAGAACTGACAAGTGTTCCACTGTCACTGTATCTAGAAAAAAAAGGATGGATAGATCACCTTTTTTATGCTTCAAGGAATGGTATGGGACACATGCCATGATTGGTAAAAAGATAGAAAGTATGACTTTTGAGTAATGTGTCGATACAATAGATATAATTTTAGGATGATAGCTAGAATTTAAAGCTGAAAGTTACTATTAGATTTGTATAGGTGGTACAACAAGTTTCTATGTTCCATATTTGCAAATGTCTTCTTATGTGGGGGGTTTTGGTGTTGACCCAGGATGAGATATGTATGAATGATGTGAAATCACCATAATATACAAGTAACCATGTAAAGGTAATAGGATGAGGTGTAGAGGAAGTACCCATCTTTGTTTACCTTGGATTTCGGGGGCAAAATCCCTATTAGGGGTTTATTGTTGTAAGGCCCCTAAACTTGCTTAATGAGTTGAATAAGCTTAATTATCATTGAATTCTTATAACCCTAATCTAACCTTGTTTTATGCTTTGAAATCATAAGATAAGCTTGATAACACCCATTTTTTGGCCGCTAGAGCATATATTTTACTATCAATACTGCCTCCAAACATGACTTCCTCTTCATTTTATCTTATTTGTTGAATAGAAATAATCCCCACCATGTTCCTAATAACATTTCCTATATTTTTTAGAGTTTCTCTAATTTTCCCACCAAAAGAATGCTAAGGAGTCCATCCCAGCCCATCCACAACAAGCTAACTGCCCCGACCCATCAAAATGGCAGAGCGATACACCCTTTGCCCGTCATGGTCACTGCCCGATATGTCAGCAACCCAACATGGGTGTGTCGCGTGAGATCCCTGACGGATTGTGAGCTATTACCCGACAAGGAGCCTTGCACACCATGATCTGTCGGCCGACAAAGTTGATCACACGACACAACCACCTTTGGTGCAGTAGCCTGCCAGAGTCTATACCCGACATGATCATGTACGATTCATTCGCAACCCGAGACACGGCGGCCCCTGCCAGCCGTGCCAGGCGACAGACGTGTTGACCCTCTCCCGAAGCCATGTGAATAGTGCTGACAGAGAACATGTGGCCCAATGAGAACCACATCTCCCACCAGCCCACAACCTATAAATAGTAGTTATAGGCCTACGATGGGATGGGTCAGAACCCTAGGAGAGCTAATTCTTAGAGAACATGAGCTGTGTGTCGAGTTCCCAAGGCCTGCTAGGCGATACTAGGTGAGCACATCCCCAACCTGAGAGAGACAGGGGGAGTTCACTTAGAACCCGATCCGGTAGCAACAGCTGTGCTATAAAACCTTCAAGGCTACTTCAACATGTCGGGTCTCTAGCTGGGCTTCAACCCAAGACGGCTTGCCCAACCCTGCTCGACACGAAGAACCTGATAACTTGAGAGGAAGCTAACCTGATACATGTCCTAGTACGGCCTGATACCTAACCCAATATGGCCTACCCATCACGACTGTAGCCCAATAGGGCTGACAACCCGACACAGCCATATCGGGTAGGTGTTCCTTTCTCGATACGCCCCTTACCCGTTATGGTTCATGACCCGACACAGTTAAGAACCTGATACGGGTGTATCCCGATAGGACCCCTGCCCAGTACCATATTAGCATCCTCTTAGCAGTCTGCTGTTATGTATATCGACCTCCTACATCAAGGAGGATGATACCTATCTTCCCTTTTTCAACACTTTACTTTCATTTACTATTGTGTTGTAGCTAAACCTTTTTACCCTTTTATGCTTATGGAATATGTGGAATTTATCTCATAATTGCTCTGTGTATGGTTCCTTTTTGTTGGATGATTTCTTTTAGCATTTGAGCTCTAGTATCTTCTGTTTAAATCACGCTTTTGACTAGCTATCGAATCTTATTTCTCGTTTGGACTCCTTCGAGAGAGGGATGCCGTAAACTCTAGAGTTTGGTTTGATTCAGGTGTATGAGAGTACCCAGAATTAGGGTTGCCGCCGGTTTATCTTTCCACTCTAATCTATGCCCAATACCCTTGAGAGAGAGAATTGGTGCATGGTTAGAGGTGCCCTCTTTGAGAGAAAATGGTGCATGATGTATTCCGCTACCACTTGTTATGTTTATGTTTTCCTCCTTTGTGCTGTACTCCGACGCTAGTTTGATCTCCTTAGTTTCCAATATACAAAACATCCATAAAAACTGCTAAACCCCTAAAACCTTAATTCTTCTAGTAACTCCACTTGGAGATAGGCTTTTGGTTCGATTCTTTATGATTCTTTTTTGTTGCGTCAAAACTCGAGTTCTAAAGTGCCATTTTTCCTATCCTTGTGTTCGACCCCTAACTACTTTGACCATATGCTAGTTGTAGGAGTCTTAAACATTCAGGTATTGTAAATTTCAAAAGTCCGATGTCCTAGGCATGTTTCCATTTTAGACCCAAGTTTAGGGCTTGTCAACTTTATGGCACCGTTGTCGGGGATATGCAATGAAAACCGTTCTACGAACTCAATGTTTTCTTGCACTTTGCCAAAAACCTTGTACATATGCATATAATATTGCAAATATTCACTGCACATAGTTTATACAACACACTAATACTTTTACACTTTTCTTTCTTCCTAGGTACCTCTTCGCCTTTTAAAGCCATCCTTTTTGTCTGACAAGTCATGGCTGAGCAACATCCTGAAGCTCAATCCCTGCGCTCTTTCGTCCAAGTCAGGGAAAATGAGGAGAGGAATCCGGTAGTGGACCATTCAGTGAATGTTGCCAACTTTGAGTTGAAGCCTGATTTCCTCCAGCTACTGTAGCACAACAGGTTTGATGGGAACACAATTGAGGAGAACCCATAGAACCACCTCACAATGTTCAAGAGGACTTGCAATACCTTCAAGATCAATAGAGTTCTGATATCCTACATCTACATCCAATGCTTCCTTTTCTCTCTGAGAGAAAAAGCGTTGGAGTGGTACACAAGTTTGCAAGACGGGAGCCTTCCCGATTGGGAACATCTGGCCAACACGTTTATCTCCAAGTTCTTCCCCACAGAGAGGACGATCAAGTGCCAAAACAAGATAACGAGGTACTCACAAAATTCCTCAGAGAACCTGCATGAGACATGGGATAGGTTTCAGAGCTATCAGAGGGAGTACCCACATCATGGTTTTTATGAACCTAAGTTGATCACTACATTCTATAATGGGGTGTGTCCTGTAGAGAGGAAATCCATGAACATCATAGCTGATAGCGATTTCTTAGGACTCAATGCTTATAGGGACAGAGACATTATAGACAACACAGCCACAATTAGCAAGATGGTGAGTACGACAGGGAGTCTATGAGCCACACCACTCCGGGAGAATCGAAGGCAATGGAGGCTTTAGCTGCCAAGTTGGACAAGATCATGAATGACATGCAAACCCTAAAGGAGTAGGGATACAAAGGGAAAGTTTGGCAGGAGACAGTGAGAAGCAGCATCACATGTGGAGAACCAGAATACTTGTCTAACTTCTGCTCACACACAACCGATTATGGCAAACAAGATGAAGATAGCACAGAGAATGTGAGATACGTTCAGTACCGACACCCTAGTCACCCTAGTTTTTCATATGGGAACACCAGCGCTGCTAATAACTTGCATCAGCTAGTAGGTGGAACTTCTTCAGGAGGACCGCCTAATCAGCAATGCCAAGTAGGATTCCCACAATAGACGAATTTCCAGCAGAACCATCCGCAACAACCATCGATGATTACAAAGCTGATGTCTTTCGTTAAAAAGCAAAATGACATGAATGAAAAGATGCAAAGAGCTCTGTGGACAACACAACCTTTCTCAAACTGATGCAATAATAGATGGGGGGCTTCTCAGCTCAGATAGGAGAGCTCCAATAGCATAAAAAATAGATTGAACAACATCTGGCTAGCCTGGCCCAGAGTATCAACCACCAAGTAGGGCGATTTCCCTCCAATATTGAGGTGAATCCGCATGGAAACGAGACTACTAAGATGGCCATCTTAAGGTCAGGAACAATGATACATCCAGTTGTTGAGAAGAAAGAAAAAGTAGCCACAACACCACGCAAAGATGTTAGCCCTGAGGAAGTTGGAGAAGAAGTCCCAATAGTCAAGGACAATGACCAAAGAAAGAGTCAACGACGTTCCTACTGAAGAGAGTCTGGAAAAGTATGCACCCCGCATACCTTTCTCGCATAAGATGGTGAAAGCTTAGTTGAAAAAGAGGTACTAGTAGTTTATGGCTGCCGTAAAGAAGCTGCACCTCAACATCCCATTCTTGGATGCCATCGAGGAGATGCCCACTTACACCAAGTTTCTAAAAGATCTAATTTCAAGGAAGATGTTACAACCTCGATTTTGCATACATTTTCATAAGTGAAACGTAATGATTTTATGAATATGGACTTAATTGAAAAGGTTCCATGCTTTGCTTCAAAGGATGTATTTCTTTGCAAATATCCCTTTGGATAGGAATTTCATAATTTTATTATTAGAGTAATCCAGTAATGGATATAAAAGAGAAGAAAAGAAGAAAAGTCCAAATAAAAGGAAAAGATACATGATATTGGATATTAAGCAAAGTAATTATGAGAATTACATAGAAATATCTAGAAAGTGCAATTAATGGCCACAATTAAGTAAATTTCGTTTCTATGTGATTTCTTATAGAAGAAATAGGAAAAGAGGAAAAAGGGAATAAAGGATAAAGAGAAATCCTTGAAAAGAAATCTTTTAATAAAGAAATAAGTAAGATAAACAGAAATAATGGATGTAGATGCATCTAGAAGGATAATAAGTATCCTTAAAAAGGAATTTCAAAATATTAGTATATCTTAGGGTCCAAGGAGTCCCAATAAAGAAGAAAAAAGAGAAAATGAAAATAATACAAAATATGAGAATAGTGTGCTACATAATTAATGACTTTTTGATATTATAAAAAAGAGATATTATTTGCTTTAAGAAAGTAGAATTTCGTGGCCAATGGATTAAAATCCAAGCACAAGGAACATAAAAGAGGTAAGATTCAATTTTCTTAATAACCAAGGATCATGATTAGAAAAGGACATCTTTTAATAAATAAAATAGAGGAGTTATATCTTAAATAAGGAAAGTGTGGTTGCCATGGTTGATGAGGGACTTGTTTTCCTCATGGATAGGCGAGCTAGGGCATTGCTACCCTCCTCTATATAAGGGTAGACCCCTTGGCCCAAGTTCAAGAAGATCACATGCACCACTCTCTCTTTCTCTTCCTTGTTTTTGTTCAAAACCCTAACCAAGGGGGTAATGCAATCTCTGGAGCAGCGAGGATCCGTGAAGTCATAACGATAGAAGCATGCTATCCCACGATGCTAGAGAGAAGTCTAGCCAGCATCGTCATGCCCTAAATGATGCACCGTACCAGTAGCATGGCTGCATCGTCGACCGCATGTTGTAGGCCGTTGTACTTGAAACCGACCATCAATGTCACGAGTTGGGTGGTTCCCTAGGTGCGGCGGAGCAAGGGCAGCATCTTGTGGCAAGTTTTGACCCATGGAGAGGAGGGGGCGGACCCACGAAGTGCTGCAAGTTGGCGGAAGCTGGGGTGTCGCGAGGTTGAAGATGATCGAGCCTCATTTGACATTTTTGCCCCTCAGTGTGCTAAAGTGCTGGCCACTTAAGTGAGGGCAAAGACGTAATTTGGTTATGTTCAGCCAAAGATACGATTTGCATGGGATAGATGACGTGGCAACCTGCCATTGGTTCAAGTAAGTGAATTCTTACAAAATTCGTATTGTTTTTTTGGTAGCTCCGATGGAAACATGCAAAATATTAAAATTGATCAGGAGAACGTGTAGAATCCAATAGAAATACTTTAAAGCCTGATTTTGTTCCTTTTTGCAAAAGTACGCTAAGTTAATGAAAAGTGCTTTGAAATTATGTTAGAAACCCTTATTGAAATTAATGGTCAAGTTCATGATGCTTAATTGGTGAAATTAAATAATAGTAACCTGTTGAAACGTTAATGATTAACTTGAACCTGATATAGATGAATTAGTGCATGGTTTAGGGTTTTTCACCAATTATGAACGATAAAGCATTTAGAAACCTTAATTTAGGGTAAAAGAGGAAAAGATCATATTTAATTCGAAATATGTGTAAATATGTTGTTAAATGCTAATCCTAGCCTGTTAGATGAGATAGGTTATGATCCTTAGGGTTTGTGAATTATTTTTCTTAATTAGGTTTGTAGTAATAAAAGTGAAAGAAAAACCCTAATTGCAAGTGAAACCCTAAAAAGGAGTAGAAACCCTAGGAAGCAAGTTAGGTCAGATAGATCTTGATGACATGAATAATAAAAAGAAATTGTATGTTTATTTCAGGATCTTGTTGTGTGTGCTTGTTTGCCTATTTGTATTTCTTTCTTGCTTAGAACATTTCTATCTCAAATCAGCAGAACATGTATGTGGTTATGCTTATAGTTAATTGCTTTAGTTTCACGGCGATTCCCGAATGTTTTATCGGTTGCCTGAAAATAACTGCTTGGATGACTTTTATTTCATGCAACTATAAAGTGACTATGATTATCACCATAAATATATATACATGACCGGCTCAGATCCTGGTCCTCCTCTGTGGCTTTGCTAATGATGAAAAGGGTAACCTGGTACAGGGCCTACTTGTTAAGTAGGACATCAGGTTATCATGAGTTAGGAATTGGGCTACCCACGTGTAGTGCCATGCAACTCTTTAGCACACCAAGAGTTAGGGAGTGGGATACCTATGGGTAGTGCCATGTGACTCAATCCTATATATTTATCTACCTGTTAGATAAGATCATGCGGGGTTTAATGGGGATCTACCATAAGGAAGTTAGCATCCAGGTCCACTACAGGGACAACGTAGAGGCTAGGGTATGTATGGATTGAAAAATTATGTTTAAAACGTAAAGTTGTTTATTAAATCATAATTGAATGCAATATGTTGTTACAGTTAATTGCATGATTATTGTTTCCCTCACATATCGGCATATTCATTTATGTTGATCAACATTTTGTTTGTCAGCGTTTTAGATACAAATCCCAAAAGGACAAATAGTAAATTGGCATATTGTGAATACCTAAATTTAAGTGCAAGGAGGATTAGTTAGAATACTTTCCGTATGTGGATAGAAGTTTAGAAATCCAAGTTTTTCAAAAGGTATGCAAACTTATATTTTATTACAACTTTTTAGTATAGTATGGTAGAATTTGATAATTATTATTGATTATTTGTCAAACCTTTGATCCGGAAATTGGGATAATGGCTATGACCTCTTGGTCTCCCTTAATTGGGGGTTACCGGGAGGCGAGGTCATTATAGAAGAAGAGAGGTGAAGATGTCGAAACTGTGAAGCTAGCACAGATGTCTAGTTCCTTTGTCAAGGCAGGTATGCATGCTAAGAAGAAAGACCCTGGGGCTTTTATCATTCCCTTTCAGATTGGGGATAACATAACCCACAAAGGCCTGGCAGACCTGGGGGCAAGTATTAGCCTGATGCCCTTATCCCTTGCAAAGAGGATTGGACTCACTGATATGGTAAGAACCAACATGAGGATTCAGCTCATAGATCACACCTTTACCAAGCTAGTTGGAGTAGTTGAGGATGTGCCCATTAGAGTTGGGCGGTTCTTTATACCATGTGATATTGTTTTGATTGATACCCTAGAAGATCCTAGCTTCCCCATTATCTTCGGGAGACCTTTCCTTGCAACTGGAAGAGCACTCATTTATGTAGAGGCAGGCATGATAACAATCAGAGTTGGAGGAGATCACATTGACTTCAACATCTGCGATTGTATGAAAGCCCCTTCGTTCTTTGAGTCCTCTTATTTCGTTGAAAGCTATCAACAACTCTGTAATGAGGTTAGGGAAGAAAAGACCATGGTATACCCACTAATGCGTGCCTTATCTGGCGAGGCACACGAGGTCGAGGATCCAGAGGTCAAGGAACTGCTTAGGTTTCTAGAAGTAGAACCATCCGAAGAGAAGACCTGGTGGAGACAGTGATGTACGCTGCCCTCTGTAATGACCCCGCCAAGGAACAAGAGAAGGAGACCATGCTAGAGTTGAAAGTTTTGCCGAGAGGCTTGGAGTACCATTTTCTAGATGAGGAAAAGATGAATTCGGTGATCATTAACTCAGAGTTGACAGACAGCCAGAAAGAACAACTGCTTGAGGAGTTGAGGCTATGGAGAAAAGCCTTAGGTTACTCGATTAGAGACCTGAGGGGGATCAGTCCTTCTATGTGTATGCACATGATCCACTTGGAGGAAAACTCCAAGCCGTATGCCCATCCGTAGAGGAAGTTGAATGAGAAGCTATGAGAAGTGGTTAGTAAAGAGGTCGTGAAACTCTGTGATGTAGGAATAATCTACGCCATCAACGATAGCACATGGGTAAGTCCCATTCAAGTGGTTCCAAAGAAGGGAGGCATAACATTGATCAAGGGAGATAATGGAGTTGAAGTTGCTACCAAGACGGTCACCGGTTGGTAGATGTGCATTGATTACCGAAAGATCAACATCGCCACTCACATGAACCATTTCCCTCTACCATTTATCGATCATATGCTAGAGAGGCTGGCCCACCACTCTTACTTTTGCTGGTTGGATGGGTATTCAGGGTTCTATCAGATCCCTATTCACCCCGATGATCAGGAAAAGACCACCTTTACATGCATCTACATAATGTTTTCTTTCAGGAGAATGCCTTTTAGGCTCTGTAATGCACCCACAACCATTCAGCGGTGCATGAATGCCATCTTCACATATTTTCTAGAGGATAAAATGGAAGTCTTTATGGATGAGTTCAGTGTTTATGGCAGCTCCTTTGACGATTTCCTAAATAACCTATCTATGGTAATGAAAAGATGTGAAGAGCAGAGTCTTACCCTTAATTGGGAAAAGTGCATCTTCATGGCACAAGAAGGGATAGTTCTGGAACATAAGGTGTCCAAAAAAGGTATCGAAGTCGATCGATCTAAGCTAGAGGCGATAGCCAATCTCCCTCCTCCCACATCTGTTATGGGAATCCAAAGTTTCTTAGGTCATGTCCGTTACTATCGATGGTTCATTAAAGACTTTTCGAAGATCACAAAGCCCCTGTACAATTTGTTGATGAAAGATGTGAAATTTGATTTAACGGATGAGTGCCTGAAAGGGTTCTCAAATATGAAGGATGCTTTGGTCTCTGCACCTATTCTCTAGTCTCCCGACTGGAATCTCCCTTTTGAGCTCATGTGCAACGCTAGTGATTTTGATATAGGTGTAGTTCTTGGCCAGAAGAAAGATAAAAAGAACCATATGATATTTTATGCAAGTAAGATGCTAGATGAGGCTCAGCTGAATTATACTACCACCAAAAAAGAGATGTTGGAAATTGTATATTCTTTTGATAAGTTTTGATCCTACCTCGTGGGTTCTAAGTTGATAGTTCACACCGACCATAGGGCTATCAAGTATTTAATGCAGAAGAAAGACGTGAAGTCTAGGCTGCTGTGTTGGGCATTGCTGTTACAAGAGTTCGATCACAAAATAATAGATAAGAAAGTTTCTAAAAATGTGGTCACCGACAACCTTTTGAGGATCCGAGTGGAGGACGACCACCCCCTTCCAATCAATGAAAGTTATGCAGATGAATCCATCTATGTTGCCAATTTGGTCAACCCTGAGGGGCCATGGTATGCATACTTATGTAATTACCTGGCTTGAAAACAACTACCCTCGAAAATGTCCTACAATTAGAAGAAGAAATTCTTCTCTTATTTGAAGAACTATTAATGTGATGACCCTTTATTGTTTAGGCATTGTGCTAATGGCTTATACAGGAGGTGTATATCGGAGGATGAAGCCCCCAAGATTATATTTGAGTGTCACTCCTCTCCTTATGGAGGGAACATAGGAGGTGAAAGGACCGCAAACAAGGTACTCCAATCAGGCTTTTATTGGCCAACTCTCTTGAAAGACGCTCACACCTATGTGAAGGCTTGTAATGAATGTCAAAGGACTGGGAACATTTCCCGTCAAAATGAGATGCCACTATCAAAATGGATTGATGTAGAAATTTTCAATGTGTGGGAGATAGATTATATGGGACCCTTCCCCTCCTCATATGGTTTCAAATACATCCTTGTTGTAGTAGATTACATATCCAAATGGGTAGAATCTGTACCCACCACAACATGTGATGCCAAGGTAGTGATAAAGCTCTTTACTAAGATAATCTTCCCAAGGTTTGGAGTGCCGAGAACCGTCATCAGTGATGGTGGATCTCACTTTGCCAAAAGGCAATTTGAATTTCTTTTGTGCAGATATGGCATTTGTCATAAAGTCACCACGCCGTACCACTGGTAGATATCTGGTCAGGTCAAAGTTTCTAATAGGAAGATCAAGCAGATCTTAGAAAAGACATTCAACAAGTCTCACAAGGATTGGTCAACCAAGTTAGATGATGCTCTCTGGACATACAAGACTGCCTACAAGACGATGCTCGACACTACACCGTATGGACTAATATATGCGAAAGCTTGCCACCTACCTTTCAAATTGGAGCACAAGGCATTATGGGCCATAAAACACATCAACATGGACCCGACGCTAGATGGAAACAAGTTGTTTCTTCAACTTCAAGAACTCAAAGAAGTTAGGCTTCACACCTATGAAAATGCAAGATCTACAAGCTAAAAACCAAAGTCTGGCATGATTCCCACCTGCGAGCGAAGGACGTCAAGGAAGGTGATAAAGTTTTATTATTTAAATCTTCCATTTAGCTTTTTCTAGGAAAATTGCAGACTAGGTGGTCTGGACCGTTCATAGTAGCGAAGATATATCCATCTGGGAAAATGGAGCTATATGATAAAGATGATCTAGTGAAGGTTTTTCTAGTCAATGAACACTGAGTCAAGAGATTCTATGAAGATGAAGCCTTTGTGAGGAGATCTGAGATGCCCCTGGATGAGGCTGAAGCTGCACCTACCAAAGAAACATAGCAGGAATTGAAGATGTTGAGCTTATTACACAAACCACAATGCTCCTTGGGAGGCAGCCCAAGCTTTTACTTTCCTAGAATAGGATGTTATTTTCTTTTCCTACAAAGAACATTATAAATAATCTCATTGTAATAAGGCTCGAGTCTGTACCCGTGCCACGTGTGCAGACTCTATTTTCATGGGCCACTAACTTAGTTTTTGTGCCTTTGTGAGTAATACTATCTGAGGCCAAAGTTTACTCTTAGGCCAATGATGTTTTACCCGTTAGGTGCTTTCTGATTTTTGGTTTTCCTTTCCTTGTTTTTGCTTTTTCCTTTAAGCCCTTTGTTAGCATATCGGGCATGTGCGATGCCTTCATTCTTTGCTTTTCTCAGCGCACTATGTTCTATGATAACCATGTCGCCCAAACTACCTTGATGAGTATCAGGTGACCCCTTGATTTTAGCTTTACATGATTTTCTAAGAGGCGTGACGAGCAAGAAACACACCCAGTCCATACCGCACGATAAGAATGCTAGGCTGCAGTATCGCCCAAGCCGTATCGGCTAGCATGCCCATACTTGTAAGGATTAACCAGGTTCCCAACACACGTGATGGGTAGGCCTATCACCCAACATAGGCCCATGTCACGAAGGGAGTGTAGCGGGAAATGTTTATCAGGCGACACATCCCTACCGCCCAACACACGTGCCGTACGATTCTCAAATTTCTCAAAAATTTCACGACGCTACGGATTAGACTGATTTTACCATGCTTTAGAAGACAATTCGCCTTCTCACACGACACGTGTCCTTGTTTTTACTCCTTTCACCCCGATCACGGCTGGCAATATATAGTAGCCCAAGTTTACCTGTGTCGGGTTACCTAGTCACCTGCCTTTGCTCCCGTATTGTGTACTCTCTTACCCTCTCAAGATCTCATACCATCCTTTGCCTACCGACCTTTGTGTTGTGTTCAAGTTCTTCTCACCCGATACAGGTAAAAACTCAGGGAGCCTTTCATGTCGCGTAACTTTGTGTCGCGAGGATCATATCGACCAAACTTACCGCGTGCCCGTATCGCGTTCTTACCCATGTCGGGAAGACCCTTTTAACGCATACTGACTTTCCCTTTATTGTGCGATAGATGTGTCGGCCTCCCTACCATTCTATTTTACAATGCTTTAACCCGCACCGTGCGACATGATCATCGCCCGACACGGTGCATCGTGCAACCTTTTATCACTTAAAGGATGTTATCGTGTTTTTAGCTTAGCTGCACAACACCCATATCGTGCGACACATCTACCGATCATCCCACACAGACTTAGTTAGAAGAGTTACCCAATGGTGGACTATCACGTAAATCGTATCACCCAAACCTTATCATTTCCTCGATACCAACTTATGCCCGATATTGATTTGATGTGTGTACCCTTTGAAAACATATCGGTCTTTTGGTATTGGGCAACTACGTATCGCACACCATGTTTTCTATAAGTACCCAACCCGATATCGGTTTTAAATGTATCACACAATCCGTATTGGGCGACACACTCACTTTCGCCTTCTGCCCGATATTGGGAAAATGCAGTTTGATTGCACAACTTCTTTTAACTTAATCTCTTTGTTTAAGTTATTGCAAAAATGGCCCACACTAAGAAGAATGTCATCCAGGTTGACGAGCAAGGCCGAAGGATCAACCCTGAGGCCACAATTGAAGCCACCACTGAGCAGAAATGCCCAAACCTCGAGACAACTGGGCCCTCTGAGTCTGAGAAGCGGCCCAGAATAGAAGCAACCCCGACCCCAACCACAATGACAGAACCGGAGGTCCTATTCCACTCACCAGGCCAGTTCGTGCCTAGAGACGAGGAGCACCAACGGCGTTACATAGAGTTGGTGATAAAAGTCTACATGCCAACCCGATTATTTCATCAAGCATCCTTCCACAAGATCGACATCTTCAATAGACTAGAGAACTTCTTAGAAGCCATCAGACTATGGAAGATATGCTTCAGCTACTCTGCCTCCTACATCGAGCTCACAAAGGAGTTCATCTCCTCCCTCCGCCGAGTTCCAAATACCCCAAAAGAGACCAAAAGGTTTGGCAGAGTAGACAGACTAAAAGGGCGCCTCTACAACGCTGAGCACGACATCTCAGAGAGGCTGCTTAATGAGATATTCTCTTCCAGCAAGGATGAGAGAGAGCTTCTGAATAACAGTTCCCAGATCACCTAAGGCGATGGCTTTAATCGAGTCGCAATTCAGAGGAAGTGGACTAGCGAATCCTCCTTCAAGCCGGAGAAAAAAGTGGTGGTGGTTCACTCGTGCTTTTGGAGGATTATACATAAGATAGTGTCAAGCTTCCTCTTCAGTAAGTACGAGATGAGCAACTAATATACTGAAGAGCTCCATCTTATCTGGTACATGATGGAGGGCAAGCCAATCAACTTAGGGTGTTTCCTTCTAAACCGGATGCACCCAATAAAGGACGCCACCAAGGAGTACAACATGGGAGGGGTCGTCAACCTGATCGTGATAGGGATGGGGTACCCGAAGGAGCCGCTCAGCCTATCGCACACTCGGGATGACAACAAGATTGACATCAAGTTCCTCACAAGGGCGAACATCATCAAGAAGGAGGGTCACCACTTCTTCTACAAGTTTGTGAGGACAGACATCCTTCTGCCCCTCCCCCTTTGTGTCAACTACGACGTAGAGAAGCTGGTCTTCACAAAAGAAGAGATTGAAGCTGCGATAGTTGAAGCCGGTTACGCCATCACAAGGGACATCCATGAAAATGTGTCCACAAAAGGGAGGCCCGCACCCCTCGATGCTCGGTGGGACAAATCATCAACAGTCATCATGGAAGACTTGCATGTC
The DNA here is from genome assembly GCA_963693085.1 of Alisma plantago-aquatica. NCBI lineage: Eukaryota > Viridiplantae > Streptophyta > Magnoliopsida > Alismatales > Alismataceae > Alisma > Alisma plantago-aquatica. The sequence goes on along the minus strand of OY856415.1, from coordinate 369,731,964 downwards.
GCTACCACTGCTGAGCTGACCCCCATCTCCATACAACAGCAACCACCACTCTGGTGGTCACTGCTGCCACTACCGAACTAGTCGCAGCAACCACAACAACGCCCACCATAGCTGCGGAAGAAGTGTCGACCATCGGGGAGGTCATGGACACCACCGGGGCCACTACAACGGTCATCACCCCAGAGGCCGCTGCGGTAGCTAAAATATCTATAGTGCCTAAAGCTTCAACCCTGCCTAAAGCTTTGCTACAACGGTCGTGGCCAACACCACCACCAACTACGCTGGAGATTGCCACAGAGGAGGAAGCCAAGAGCCGGATGGTCGATCAACAACCACCTACTCTACAATCTTCTACATGACTCCAAGTTGAAGAGACAGAGGTGACCACAAGGGTGCCAACACCCCATCTGGAGGCCACACCCTCGCGTATTGTCCAAGTGGACTCAACACTGATAGATGACAGATACTCATTAGGCTGCACTGCCAATGTGAGGAGCGCATCATGAATCTGAAGCCGATCAGTGTCAGTCCCCTCCTCATTGGGACAGGCCTTCGGCTTCGAGTTTGACAACTTGCGGGAGGTAACAAGCAACAACATTGTTACAATTGCTTCCCTAACCCGCAAGTTTTAGGCCTTCTAGTGGAGGATAAATGAGCAGGAGCACCAGCTGCTATCTCAAGTTGGTCTCCCCGGCCAACTAGAGGCACTAAATAACACTATGTAGATGACGCTCCAACGCCTTGATGCCATCGAGAAGAGGCTCAATGACAGGGATGACCACTACCTCTCAAGGCATCCCTGGAGATCGCCATCACTGCCAGCCTCCGGCTCTCCACCACCATCATCATCATCAACCTCCTATGGTTTGTCATCATCATCCACCTCCAGTGGGCCCTCCACAATGCCCGAAGAAGAAACGATGAATAAAATCACCGACGGGACTCCCACAGGACAAGAGAGTGCCCATGGTGTCGACACATCTGCTCCCTCACCCCTGCTAGGCCCAAATGAAGATGGAGAAGAAACATCTACAAGCCTAGCGGAGGGTTCATCAGAAGAATCTGAGGGAGAAGGGGGATATGTATAGCTCAATTGCTGAGCAACCCCCTAGGGTGAGGACTTCAATGGCATATGTGTTCTCTATGTCGTCGAAGATCCCTTCTTTCGAGATGGCCGATTTGCATTGGCCCGTCATCGACTACCTATTGATATGGGACCAACAATGGTTGAACATGGTCCCGAGGCCGCAAGAAGAAGAAGAAGTCATCATCTAGAGCGACAGATACTTCTTAGTATGACGCAGAGCACTCCAAGGCTTGTTCCGCTTAGAAGCTGTCATAGGGAAAATTCTATTCAGGGTTCTGAAAGGCACGATGCTTGAGAATGTCACCATCAGGACAGTCCAGAAGCCATTATACAATGCCACCCCATCCTTGGCAAGAAGACTCCTAGCAGGGGCATACGACTCAAAGTAGGTGGCTAATATGCTGCAGCATATCGAAGAGCACAACCCAGGCCTGGTGCTAGCCACTTACAAGCTCAGAAAGCATTGGTTCCTCTACGTGGCAGACCTCTACAACCATGACGTCATACTTCTTAGCTGCTACACCGCGGAGGTCCCACACAGAGGGCACATCTTTGTACGCCCTAAAGACAAGCATCTTAGACTTCTTCCTATGTGACTTCACTAGGTCATCAAGTAGGGAATCCAACATCACAATGACATCTGGAACTTCTACACCATCAGAGACTTCCTAGTTCAAGAAGATTCGAGGAGCAGAAATAGCACCTTCATTGTCTTGCACACCATGGAGCTATTGAACATCTTCCGATACATAAAGCAGCTACAGGATCAAGACTTCTCTCGACTGAGGAGTATATACGCACTGCTACTAATCAAGGAAAAATGTGATATCTGAGATGTAGGGCTTCCAGAGGAGCTGCTCGAGACATACAGTGGTTCTGATGCCCTTCTCTAATTCGTCCCACCCGGCAGTCCTCCAAGGAATGAAGTCGAGGGCACTTCTGATGTCTACAGGACAGGCAAGCAGATAGAACATCTATGAACCATACTTGCCCTTGAAGTCAACACCACTGAGAGCAAGTCTGCTTCGCCTGGCATCAATGAATCTTTGATCAGCAATTTCGACCGTTCCACATGCAACTCTTTATCTCAGGAACTTGTCAACGAAATTCTTCTTCGACTTGTTGATTCAAGCACCGTAGATGTCATATATGAAAAAGACAATGTAGTGGTCCCCCTCGACGATCTACGAGACCTAGTCAAGGAAGGAGGGTGTCTAGCAATGACGGTGGCATCAGCTTACATCCCCATCCTACAAAAGAAGATTGGACAACCCTATATCGCCCATCCGATGTTGTTCAAAGACATGTGCCTTGCAGATGAAATAGGAGCGCGCCAACTATTTCAGCTCGAAGTAAAGAGGTGTCTACCGTGCATAATCTTCCTACCTATCTACACGACAACCATTGTATGCTCCTAATGATGTACACCCATCCACGTGCCATTTTCTTCTACAACAACTCTGACGCCAACAATGACTATCCGACGGAGTGTACATCTATGCCGAAAACCTCCCTCGAATAGTTAGAAAGGAAATTTTATGTCGAGTTGGTGTCTTTGATCCAGCCCTATCTTGAAGACCCGACAGCCAAGTGGCATGAGCTCCAATTTTGTCACCTCAGTCCACAATAAGTTTCATTATTAAACGAATGCGGTGTCTATGTGATGCACTAGATCTATAGTGCGATAGCCCTAAAGATGACGACAGATAACCTCCACAACCTTGGCTACCACAACCAACAAGGATAATATGTGATGGAGCTCTTATCTGCCGAGGGTGTGCACATATGTTGAACCCTCACTAGTCTATGTCTATTGTTTCCTACTTATCTCACAACTCTGGGATAGAGTGTGGGGTAGGTTTGGGGGGGGTACTCCATAGCACCAGTAAGGGAGGTACTCTAATTTTTCCCCCTTTTTGCCCTTTCCTTTCCTTACCATACTATGTGTATAAATGTATATATGATTTATAGAAAGCAATACATACACAACTACCTGTCTTTCGAAAATTGTACACAACGCTTTTTAGTAAATACTTGGTACAACTTCTTCCAGTTCATTCTCTCCATATCTAAGGCGGTACACATTTCTATTTTGCTCTTTTGAAAAGGCAATCTCAAATGACAAAGGCTATAACTTTTCTACGCCAACTTTGAAAAATAATCTCGCAATAGCTAAGAGATGTGCATGTGAAGGAAAAAGCTTCCCAAACTGCAAACTCCCTTCTACCTACCCATCAAAATTCCAAAAAGAGAGGAAAGCCTTATGAGAGTGAATAAAAGCATGAGAGTTGTGCCAAAAATAAACCACATTTGTCTTCCCAAAAGTACCCATCTTTAGGCATGGTAGATATGGGACAATGGTACATAAGATGTGAAATCACTGCTCTAAAGCCAACTAGCATGGACTGTAGGGACCACTTGCCCGTTAACAGACCCATACCTGGATGAACCAATGGGGAGAAAGAAAAACCCAAAAAGCCTTAAGCCTTCCCAAAAACCCATCTTCTACCCCCAAGCGATTTTGTGTGAATGCTAATTTCGAAATCATGCACAAAAAGTCTCGCCGAAGCTGAAGAGAAATTTTTTGCTTAAATAAGGCAGGAAAAATAAAGCCCATTGCTCATAGTCAGACGTAATTTTCCTCAAGACATCTCAAAAATTCACTTAACCCCTTGTCCAACGACTACGTATGGTTTTGAAAAATACCACAAATGAAGTTCTAAAATAAATACAGATTGATTGAGGACAATCAAAATGCTAAGTTTGGGGGAGTTAATAACACCCATTTTATGGCCGCTAGAGCATATATTTTACTATCAAAACTGCCTCCAAACTTGACTTAACTCCTTTTTATCTTATTTGTTGAATAGAAATAATCCCCACTATGTTCCTGATAAAATTTCCAATCTTTTGCAGAGTTTCTCTTATTTTCCCAACAAAAGAATGCTAAGGGGTCCGTCCCGGCCCATCCACCAAGCTAACTGCCCCAGTCCATCAAAATGGCTGAGCGATACACCCTTTACTCGTCATGGTCACTGACTAATATGGCAGCAACCCGACATGGGTGTTTCGCGCGAGAGCCCTGATGGATTGTGAGCTATTACCTGACAAGGAGCATTGCCCGCCATGGTCCGTCAGCCAATGGAGTCGATCGTGTGACACAGCCGCCTTCGGTGCAGTAGCCCGCCAGAGTCTTTACCCGACACGATCATGCACGATTCACTCGCAACCCGACACGCGATGGCCCCCGCCAGCCGTGTCGGGTGACAGATGTGTCGACCCTCTCCCGAAGCCACATGAACGAAGTAGACGAAGGACACGTGGCCCAACGAGAGCCGCATCTCCCACCAGCCCACTTCTTATATATAACAGCTACATGCCTACGATGGGATGGGTCGAAACCCTAGGAGAGCTAACTCTTGGAGCACAGGAGCTAGTGTGTCGAGTTCCCAAGGCCTGCCGAGCAATACTGGGTGAGCACACCCCCAACCCAAGAGGGATGGGGGGAGTTCACTTAGAACCCGACCCGGTAGCAGCAGCTACGCGATAAAACATTCAAGGTGACTTCAACACGTCGGGACTCTAGTTGGGCTTCAACCTGATACGGCTAGCCCAACCATGCCCGACACGAAGAACCTGATAATCTGAGAGGAAGCTAACCCAATACATGTCATAGTACAACATGATACCTAATATGATATGGCGTACCCGTCACGACTGCAACCCAATAGGGCCGGTAGCCTGACATGGCCATATCGGGTAGGGGGTCCTTTCCCGATGCACCCCTTACCCGTTATGGTTCATGACTCGGCACGGTCAAGAACCGGACATGGGCATATCCTGATAGGGCCCCTTCTCAGTACTGGGTTAGTGTCCTCTTAGCAGTCTGCTGTTATGTATATTGACCTCCTACATCAAGGAGGCCAATACCTATCTTCCCCTTTTTAGTACTTTACTTTCATTTACTATTGCGTTGTAACTAAACCTTTTCACCCTTTTATGCTTATGGAATCTGTGGAGTTTATCTAATAATTTCTCTATGTATGGTTCCTTTTTGTTGGATGATTTCTTTTAGCATCTGAGCTTTAGTATCTTCTATTTGAATCACGCTTTTGACTAGCTATCGAATCATGTTTCTCGTTTGGAATCCTTTGAGAGAGGGATGTCATAAACTCTAGAGTTTGGTCTGATTCAGGTGTACGAGGGTACCCAGAATTAGGGTTGCCCCCAGTTTATCTTTCTTCTCTAGTCTATGCCCAATACCCTTGAGAGAGAGAATTGGTGCATGGTCAGAGGTGTCCTTCTTGAGAGAAGAGGGTGTAAGATGTATTCCGATACCACTTGTTATGTTTAAGTTTTCCTCCTTCGTGCTGTTCTCCGATGTTAGTTTGATCTCCTCAGTTTCCAATATACAAAACATCCATAAAAACTGCTAACCCCTAAAACCTTAATTCTTCTAGTAACTCCACTTGGACATAGGCTTTTGGTTCAATTCTTTATGATTCTTTTTCACTAAATCAAAACCTTATGCTTCACCCTTTTCGACGTGCTTAGATAGGTGAAACTAGAGTTCTGAAGCGCCATTCTTCCTATCCCTGTGTTCGACCCCAAACTACTTCGACCCTGTGCTAGTTGCAGGAGTCTTAAACATTCAGATATTATAAATTTCAAAAGTCTAATGACCTAGGCATGTATCCATTTTTGGACCCACGTTTAAGTCTTGTCAAAGCTTAAGTTTCAAATTTGTTCCAATTTGGACACTGTTTGAACAAGTTATGCCATTTTATGCACATTTTGGACTTTTCTGCAATTTACCCAATTTAGAGGTTTTCTTTGCAATTTGTCACTTCTATTACGTTCATTGGATATTATATCATTATTCTTGATCTTTTTGAGCCATGGGACACCTATCTAAACCTTGTTTTGAAGGTGTTTTCTCGAAGGGTATTTTAGGGTTTACCCCTTCATGGATGAGCTACCTTTAGTAGCTATCAAGTAATGAGTTATTTGTTTTGCTTGGAAATTCAAGAAACGAGGGATAAGCATGTCTCTATGGACGGTGGGGTATTTTTTTGTGTGTGTGCTTGTATATACTTAATAGTTTAAGGCCATGGACACTTGGAAAGATACTAGAACATCAACCTTTTCATTTTCTTTATCTTAAAGTTTCATATACTTATCCCTAAGAAACAAAACGAGCCATTTTATCTCCACCACTTCTCTCATTCTACAAACCTCATCCTCCCTCTGTGCTTCTGTGAATTTCCTATCCAAGGAAGAAGAAATAGGAGATATTCTTGGAAAAATCTAGGGTTGCAATTGACTTCCTTTTAGGGTTTAAAAAGCTTCCTTCTAGTGATCTTGACCTAAAAGAGTAAGAATCCCCTTCTTTCCTCCATTTATTTCTTTATTATCCTTCCTCCTACCTTTCTCTAGGTCGGAACCTTGTTGTTCCATGGTAGAAATTGCTCTAAAGTTCTAAAACCCTACCTTTCTTGCTCCTTATGTTTAGTGTTTGCTCATTTGATGAAGAAAGGTGCTAGATGGATGAGTTCACAACTTATGCTTAATTTTTCTACCCTACTAGATCAAGTTTTCTTCTGCTTGGAATTTCATCTTCTAATTAGAGGCAATTTATAACTTTTTGCACGTTTATTGCTTACCATAAGCTTGCTAGCTCATCTTCTTGCTTGAAAATGATGATCCATGCACTAAAAAGCTATGCTTGACTTGGATTTTGATTTTTATAATGTTCCCTGTTATCATTTCAGTTCTAGATGTGAACTTGTGATCATGTTTAAGTTATTCCTAAGGTATAATATGACTTGGATCAGGTTGGTTTGGAAACTTATGGTGCTAAAAACCTATCAACCAATGGTTAATTTTAGGATTTAAAGCCGATTTCTTCTATAAACCCATGACCCGATGATGGTACCATTGCAACAACCCTTCGGTGTTGTCTTCATGACAACTGATGGTTGGGATCAAAGGTGTCAGATGATGGTGACAACCTATGTTCACCCCCTTAGGTCAGGTTTTGGATCAATTAGAAGTTTAATGATCAACCATTAAGTACCCTACTGATGTTATCAATCAATGATTAACTTAATATTTGATGCTGATTAATGAATATAGTGTTGATCTAACAACCTATGGTGACTTAATGGTCACTAATAGTGGTGGATCAGGTCTCTAAAACCTATGGTGAGTTAATCATTGTATTTGTATCATCAATTAAGCCTTAAACCAATGGTTTCTTGGGTCACTTGATGCAATGGTCGAACCTATACTGTAATTGATGGTTTTAACATATGAACTTGACCCAATGGTCAGGATCTAGTGTTTATTCCTCCAATAAAGTGTATTTATGGCTAATATAATAAGTTGGTCCTAATAATGTGATTTAGATTGTTTCCTTTATATGATCAACTTAAGGAGCTTACTTGTTGACAATGGATGGTTTGTTTTAAATGAACAGTCGATTGTGGGTTTTTCCCTACTCTCAATGGAACTTTTTGTGTTGTTAATAAAGGGATGTATAGGTTTAAATGGTGAATCTTTCTACAGCACAAATCAAGGACTTCATAGGTGGTTTATCTAAGGTGTTTACTTATGTAAATAATCAATGGTCTTACCTTTTAAACATCCAATGGTTCTAGGTGACATTGTGGTATGGTTAGATGGGTTGAATGATGATGGAACAAATGAAGGGTTACCCTTAATAAGACAGGCTTACCTATTCACTCATATGAATAGAAGGGATGATAATCATATTGTGTTAACATGTAACCCAAATGAGTATAGCTTGTTATACCAAGCTTTAATATAACTAAATGATGGTAATTGGGTATGAATAGTCCTTGAATGACTAATACAATCACAGAGTACTCTGTTAATATTTTTGAAACTCTAGTATGATATAACCTGATGGTTACACCTTGATTTATGTGTGGGTTCATACTTGGGAATAATATGGAATGTGATGGTGATGCTTCACAATATGCATCCATGATCCAATGGGGATGTCATGAGTTAGGGTTTGGGTATAAGTGTTGATTAGTAACATTGATATAATTTATCATGTTGAACGTAACTCTAATACAAATAGATAAAGATGAGTATTCATGTTTAGCATTCTTATATGATAGAATGATGGTGGAATAACCTCCTTAACATGAACATAACCTTAATGTGTTAATTGGTGGTTATCATAGCCACATGGTTGATACTTTCTTATGCTAAACATGTGCATTATGAATATGGTGAGTGTTAATCATATCTAGATTCCTTGCATGTTGGTGTAATAAAGGAATGTTCTTAATGTTAATATAACCCTACTATGATTGTTTATGAATATCTCCTAGCTCATTAAAGCAATATTGTGCTTCTCTGGTGTATTATATGTAAGTGATGTTGTTGAGCCTTGTTAGAAGGCATGGAAAGATAACGATGATCTTATAGGGAATAGTATGATGGTTATAATGGCCTTTGGGCAAGGTTGAGCCATGTATGAGGTGTAATCCTCTTGTGTTGATAAGGACCCTATTATATTGTGAAAAGGATTTATATCCTGTGATAGTATGATGGTCTTAATGACCTTTGGGAATGGTTGAGCCCTGAATGAGGTGTAACCCGCTTATGTTGATAAGGGTTGATACCCTGTGATATTGTGAAAATGATTTATATCTTGTGATAGTATGATGATTAATGTGGTCTCATGAATGGCAAGTGAATAGTACCATGTGATGATGAGATGAGAAATTATGTTTCACACATTTTATATCTTTTAAAAGTTGTGATATTTATATGCTTTCTAGAAGTGATTTAGGATTTGTATGTCCACTTGTTTGTTGTAGTCTTAATTCACCCAATTGGCATAACTAATCAAGTGCAACTCTAATCATGTAATGCCCTATGACGTAGAGCCATCTTCAGCGTCAGAACTTTCTGGATGGTGAAATGAGTTTTCCTAAGGGAAACTCAGAGCGCATACTGTTGAGTATGTTAGGGTGGTAGGTTGAGGATATATCCTTGTCATCCACTATGCAAATTGTGGAGGATGGATATGGTCATGCCTCATAAATTTGATGTGATTGAGAACGGACACATTCGTGTCTCGGTGATTATAACATGATGTGATTAGAGGACAACTGTGGTCGTACAACAATGATTGGGTTCAAATACCCTAGATGCTAGCACCGTGACCTGTTCCAAGGCGGGCTAGTTATAGGAATATATGTCACTGTGGTGGCATCTTTGACTGATATGTCACTAACTTTTTACTCGTACTGACCGAGGGGAAGAGATCTTAGGATACAGGGACTCCTAGATCATGCACGGAACTGAATAGCCCTTTGTAGGGGTCGGTTGGACTTTAAATGGTACAATTAAAATTCCCTAGGGCATAATAAAAGATGCAATACACTCGTGTAGCATATTTGTTTAGGGTTATACACAAATTTCACATTGGATGATAACCCTTGTTTGTTATCGTTACATAAAGATGATGCTTAGTGCAATTAAGAGATAGTAGATATACTTAGGTTGTGGATAATCTTAAGATTGTAGATGCGTACATACAATAGCTATGCTTGTGTTAATAACTATACTGCTACTGCAGATTATAATCATGATGCTAAATATTTCATGTTGTGAGTTATGTTTAGCATGCTAGCCATGCCTTTGTAACTAGAGATGCATATACTGATAATCATGCTTATCCAGAGAGTTGTTCTTATGTTGTTATCTCTTCTTGTGATGTTGATATGTTCAACCAATTAGACATGCTCATGTTTTAGCTATGCTATGTTACTAGAATTTCTCATGATGCTAGATATGCATATGCTACTGAATTGCTTATATTGTCAACAAGATAAAGGATGATAGTCTGGCTAATGATGATAGTTATTATCGGCTCCTTTATGTATTTTGTTAATCATCAATACTGCTGAGCTTATTCGTTATATCTGATTAAAATTCTTAACTATTTAATTACTTAAAAATGTTGTAATCAGTAAACATTGTTGGAGGTTATATCTCTTGTTGGGACATAGGTCTCACCCTTGAGGTTCACCACATGTTTTTAGGTAATCGGAAGTGACAAAAACAAACATGTGGAAGCAAAGAGGGGCTATAGTAATGAATCTTTAAGAAATTTGATTAGATGTCTAGTGTGTCCTAGAGTCATCTTTGTACTCTCAGGTCTGGATAGGAAAAGTTTGTATATGGTATTTCAAACAAATCAAACTTTTTTTATCATATTAATGCTTGTTTGCGTGGCATATATGAATATTGTTCTCCTATATATATGTTGTGCCTAAGGAAATAGAAGAATTTGTATCAAATTCTTGGCATAGTATGATATAAGAAAGATGTTGGGATCTTATCCAAATGTTTCTAAGTGTGTGCTGATGTTGAAATCAGTTTTAATTTACCCATATTGTTGGGTATGTGATTCATTAGTGATTGATTGTGTTTTATGTTTGAGTAATCTCGTTTATTGTAACATGTTCTCACAAGTTGGTATCAGAGCTTTAGGTTAACTAATTCTATAGGGACACTACGAATGAGGACTAGGATGATGTTAAAATTAGGAATATGACATAAAAATATGGTGCATACTGCCTAATCTTAGTATTTGGGTGCCCTGGCCAGGTATTCAATTATTAAAGAAAAGGTAAGTATGGAACTCTTAGATTGTTATCTTTCTGATTAATCTGATCAAGTATTCATTTTTATACAATATAAAGAGCATAATGAATAATAAATCATGGTGTGAATATCTCAATCCTACCTTAAAGAAGATGAGAATTGCATCATAATCTATCAAAACTTGAATGTTTGGTAGCTAAAGAGAAAGACACAACACCAAGAAATCTAAATCTGAATACAAATAAGCAAAAGAGGAGTTATTGAAGATGTGATTCAAGAAGAGAATGAAGTAAAAGATAGATAAGTCTATGCTTAAAAAGTGATTCAAGGTATGAAATCCACATAAGATGGAGAGAACTCCAATCATAAGTATAAAATAAGAAGATAAATGAGAACAATGACAAAGGAATAAGGTGGAACCTGAGTTAATCTCAGACCAACCTATGTGTGTAATAAAGTATTAATGTAAATAAGCATGACATTTGAAAGAAATTAAGGGATATGATCCATGTTTAATGAATAAAATGTGGAATATGATGATTTACCTGTGGATAAGTGGTTGAAAAACATAAATAAATAAGAGAACATACCCAAGTGTGATAAATAGTCATCAAGGAAGGAGTAATGAGATATGTTAATCATGATGCTTCCTATGCTAATGGATAGGAACCCAAAATGAAAAGGGTTAAATGATACATAAGAAGTTGTAACTTGCATAATGAAAATTGAATTGGTTACCTTTTTGCTAGTGACCCTTGAACAATGTTGTTATGATGTGGGAAGTGTGTTTCCCTTTTTGTCTTTCCTTTCTAGTGCATAGATTTCAAGTGGATTATTTCCACTTGGTACATGTGGATTCACTACAAACATGAGGGTGGATAGCTTATTATAGCATAAGGTTTCTTGGACTATGGTTCCAAGATCATAATTTTGGTGATGAGTTTGCTTTTTAGCCTTCGAATAATTTGGGAGACTCCTCTTATATGTTTTGAAATTTATTATGTTGGTAACAATAGATGAGATAAGGAGGTGAGTTCCTTATAGCACATGAGGTGGATACCAAGGTAATGAATCCTAGTATCCAAGATGTTTCAACAATATGGGAAGTATGCGAAGGTTGGAGATGTTTACTAGTTGAACATATCAAGTATTCCTTCCCCTTAAAGGGATGGAGAGAGAGTTGATTATTACCCTCTAAATGTTGTTTGGAAGGAAAAACAAAAGTGATTCTATAATGTTGTGTATGGTTTAGTGATACCTTGGCAAGACCAGTATCAAGGATAGATGGTTTGTTGGTTAATAGATATGTGATGTCATGTTCCTTTAAGATAAACCTATGATCAAATATCAATTCATAAGAGTTAGATTGGATGACATAATTCATAGTACCATGATGAGTTTAGAGTTATGTCCTTTAGACTAACCAATGTACAAATATAATTTATGAATAGGAGGAACAGAGTGTTCCAGTCATGTCATTCAAGTTATATCAATCTTTGAAAGATGACATGTCAAAGTATTTCAAATATGGTCAAAAATATGATCAATATTTCGTTAAAAACTTTTGGGTTGCCGAAGCAGCAATAGCTATGAGACAAGTTGAACATGAGTGAGATGGGGTTGATTAAATGTCTTTATGGGATCATGATATGTCTTCTAAGTAAGTTGTGTAAATCCTAGTAAGGTGAAGATTGTGTTGTTGTTTCACCCCTAAAAAGGTTGACTAGGAATGATGTTTCTTTGTATGGAATGCCAAGTTCTAGCATCGACATTTCTTTTGATGCTGAAAAAGAACTGACAAGTGTTCCAGTGTCAATGTATCTAGAACAAAAAGGATGGATACATTGCCTTTTTTTATGCTTCAAGGAAGGGTATGGGACACATGCCATGATTGGTAAAAAGCTAGCAAGTATGACTTTTGAGTAATGTTTTGATACAATTGATATAATTTTAGGATGATAGCTAGAATTTATAATTGAAAGAGTATTATCTTTGTACAAGTGGCACAAAAAGTTTCTATCTTCTATATTTGCAAATGTCTTCTTATGTGGGTTTTTTTGTGTTGACCCAAGATGAGATATGTATGAATGATGCGACATCACCATGATATGAAAGTAACCATGTGTAGGTAATAGGATGAGGTGCAGAGGAAGTACCTGTAACATCCCTGACTTGGGTTATGAACTAACCCTAGGTGTTTTGCTTAAAATATGTGATTATATGCTTGTGGTTATCTTTTAAAATGTAATTAAAGCTTTTGAATAACTTATATTTCTATTTCAGTCTTTTTGAATAATGTTGCAACTTTGTTTTATTAATTTTGGACTAATGTGCAAATTACCCAAATAAAGGGGTTAACTTGAAAATTGCACATGTTAAGATGTTCCTCGGATGATGAGACATCATAAGAATGAATATGATGTAGTGGTATGGATTCCACAAGCTTGAGCACCAAGATGTAGCTTGCAGAGCAATCCATGTGCTTTAAAACCTAGTTTTGGTGTAAAGTGCAATTTACCCAAAACTTAGGGTGCAACATGTAAAATATACCCTCTAGAGTATCTCCCATGTTTCTTGGCATCAATTAGAGAAAAGAAAATGAGAGGGGTGCCTCATTTGAAGGATCAAGGAGGAAAGATAATCTTGATATTAAATAATCAAGAATTAAGCAAATGACCCTTTTATATTTATGCAACTTATTGAGGTAATTGGTTTCTTTTCCTTTTTAACCTTGGGTAAGAGTGGGGTTTTGCATGTGTTTAGGAGGAAGATACATGGCCAAGGAGGAGAAAGCCTTGGTGGATATGTTGAGAAATAAAATAAATAACAAATCTTCTCTTTGCCTTAAAATATCCAAAAATATATAAGCACCCTTTTTCCACAAAGGAAAGGATCGTTCCTTTAGTTCTTTCTCCTCATCTTCTTGCTTTGGCTGAATTAGAAGGAGATCTGCAATAGAGAAGGACTACCAAGATGGTTTGGTAAGTTTGATCACCATCTACCTTGAATTCATGGTGGAAAACCTTAAGCAAGGTTGGTTTATTGGTTTTCTTTACACAATTTTTCTTTCTAGCCATCTTCTCCATCCAAAACTTGTAGAACAGACCTTGGAAAACCTTTGGAGATTCGTCCACCATTAAAGCTACGAAATCTAGATCAGATCTAAAGGCGGGTTTTATAACTCTAACCCTTAAGCTTTGCTTTTACATCCTTCTTTCTTAGAAATGTTGCTTATTCTTCTTCTTTAGACACCTTTGAGTGTTCTTGCAAGTATTTTCATGAAGAACAGCCCCTGTTCTTGAGGTAGAACATGATAACGTTAAAACCAATGTTTATCCAAAAAGTAACTTTAGCAAACGGTCTCTAACCTTGCTCAAACGGTTTCCCAAACCGTTTGGGAGCAAACGGTTTCAAACCGTTTGAATGCAAACGGTTTCACTAGACCGCATAGAAGCAAATGGTTTAAGGCCGTTTGGATGCGTTCACCAGGAGTTGACCATTTGGAGGTCTGTTTTAAATAATGTGAATTAATTACTCACCAAAAATCATCAAGTAATTCCAAGTTAATCACCAATTGAAGGCACATCAACCACCTAAACCCTAATCGGGTTAATTGCTGATTTCAATGATTGAATTAGGTTGAAGTTTGGGTTGAGTGGCCCAAACGGTTTCAAAACCATTTGGGGATCACCCAAATGGTCTCAAGACCGTTTGGGGATCACCCAAGACCGTTTGGAGGTCTAGGGTTAAGTAGGGTTGACCACTTGAGGGTCCAATGATATCAAGTTGTTGAGCAATTAAGTGCTGATTTAGTGACCAAATCTAGGGTTAAATCCTTAAGAGAATGACTTGGTTTTTGATGACATAATGGGAAAACGGTCTCAATACCGTTTCGAGGTTGTACAAATGATCCCAAGACCATTTGGGGGTCACCCAAGACCATTTGGAGGTCTAGGGTCGACTATGGTTAAGTGGTTGAAGATTCAAAGGCAATAAGTTGAAGTACAATTAATTATTGACCTAGTGATCAATCTAATGAACCAAACCTTTATTGGCTGAGTTAGTTGTTGGTGTGGACTTGAGAAAGACCGTTTGGAGGTCATCCAAATGATCCCAAGACCATTTGGGGTCAGGTCATGACCAAATTGATTGATGGTTCAATGGTTGCAAATCAATTAGACTCATGTTGAAACATCTTGAAGGGTGATTGATTCCAAACCCTAATCCAATTGATCCAAGCCCTAATTGGTGATCAATTGAGGGTCAATTGGGTGTCAAATCAGTTGAGGGTTGACCTAATTGACTCAATTGATAAGTGGCTAGCAAGTGCATGGTTGATTGAGGGGTTCAACATTGGAAACCCTAACTCAATTGAAGTAGTTGAGACACTTTTTGGTCCATGCGGTTTTGAGGTGGTTTGGACCAAAAGGTCTCAAGACCGTTTGGGTCCAAACGGTCTGAAGACCATTTGAGTCCAAACGGTCTCAAGATCATTTGGGACCAAATGATCCCAAACCGTTTGGTGCTCATGCGGTTTCAAGAACGATGGTGTCCATGCGGTTTCAAAGTCAACTTGGCCAAACAGTCTTCATGACCAAAACGTTTTGAGTGTGCACTTTACCAAATGGTTTCAAAAGTCAAACTAGACCAAACGGTCAACAACATGAAACGGTTTCAAGGTCTATTCAAGACCGTTTGGGGGTTTAGTGTGCAAGACCGTTTGGGGTCTAAAAATGTTAAGATCGTTTGATGCCTTAGTGGTTAAGATGGTTTAGTGGTTGATTAACCTAAACCTTAGAGATACCTAAAGTGATTAAGGGACCAAGTAATTAGTGGATTAATGCATGTTATGATCAATGGTGAACATTACAAAAGTACCCTTGATGGGATAGAGTAACCAATACCCTTTGATCAAGTGAATTCTAATGATCACAATAGTAGTGATATAAACCATGATGACAAGGTTGATTTAACTTAGCCTAATCCTAGCTGATGTAAACATCATCTAATAGAAAGAGGAGAGAGAAGACTTCCTATATGAATGAGAATTAAGTAATAAATCTCCAATATGTTTGAATGTGTCTAATTAGGGCATGATCCTTCATAGTGAGATCATGGAAACCCTAATTATGATGGTTAATGAATCTTAAACTAATTTGAGGACAATAATGAAAATAATCCTAATGAATATGAATAGTAAACCCTAATCTAGGGTAATGCGATGATATGAACAATAAACCCTAATTTTGGGTTATGCTTTTAAGCATGACACTCTATGATTGAAGTATGAAATGAGGAATCACTTTTCCTAATTAAGCTAAGGGGTTGAATAACTCTGATTGGATTGAATAAGAAACCCTAACCCTAGAAACCAACCGTGGTGAAGTAACACGGTCATGGTAATCCTTCTGTAGCACGACCGTGTAAGGTAGCACGACCGTGGTGTTTTATACTTGACTTGAAAATAATTTATATTGTCCTGATGTAGACATAATGTGCATGTTATCAATTGTGTTAGTCATGCATGTATTTATAAAGAAGTGAGCATAGCCAGGTAAGGGTTATGATTTCATATTCATTGAAAGCACTTTATAAGTTTTGAAAGTATTGATATACTATGTTGCCTAGTAAGAGGTAACATATGAGATTGATAGGTTGTATGATCCATGAGAAATATTTGTATTGCCATCAAGTCATCAATATGTTACTTGGTAACAAGTGTTTTGATGATCTAAGGGTTTGAACACCCATATTCCTGAATCACAGTGATGAGATGGTTATGGATTGATATCCCAATGTTAACAATATGTGATATGAACTTGATACAAATAGTACTCTTTCTTTATAGAAGTTGTCTTATTGGTTTATGTTTGAAAACATGCCTGATGCTAAAAGAATGCTATAATGTACTTAAATAATCAAGTATAATGATATCATGTAGAACCCTAACCATAGATCCATCATTGTCAGAAGTTTAATGATGGTGAAACATATTTTCCTAAGAGAACTCCTAGAGAGTATACTTTTGAGTATGTGGGGGTTATGGACATGAATATCCTTACGTCCTAATGTAGGAATCGATGTGAGATGTACATCTAATCTCTCATTCATTCATTACATGTTTATGCCGGGATGATGTATCACTAATCTCCCGATGATGTTGTTAATGTCACATCGATGAGAGATAAACAAGAAATCCCTCAATGGCAAAGAGAGTACATCATGCCACTATAAGTCTAATAGCGAAGTTGCCAGAATACCCTAGAAAGATATTATAGCAGAGACATGATAACCTCCTATTTTAGTAGTTTATCTTAGTCTTTTTCTTTAGTTTTCCATACTCTTTTTACGTTTATACGGTACATAAACCTAATTTTACCCCTTTTTGTAAATACATCATCAAACTAACTTTTTCCTTTTACACTTGCAGAAAAAGCACAAAAAAAATCATAAAAGAATAAACCAACCTCAAGGCCGAGTGAAGCCAAATGGTCCCAAGACCGCATGGAGTTCAAACGGTCCCGAGACCGCATGAAGCCAAACGGTCCCAAGACCGCATGGAGTTCAAACGGTCCCGAGACCGCATGAAGCCAAACGGTCCCAAGACCGCATGGAGTTCAAACGGTCCTGAGACCGCATGAAGCCAAACGGTCCCAAGACCGCATGGAGTTCAAACGGTCCCAAGACCGCATGAAGCCAAACGGTCCCGAGACCGCATGAAGCCAAACGGTCCCAAGACCGCATGGAGTTCAAACGGTCCCGAGACCGCATGAAGCCAAACGGTCCCAAGACCGCATGGAGTTCAAACGGTCCCGAGACCGCATGAAGCCAAACGGTCCCAAGACCGCATGGAGTTCAAACGGTCCCGAGACCGCATGAAGCCAAACGGTCCCAAGACCACATGGAGTTCAAACGGTCCCGAGACCGCATGAAGCCAAACGGTCCCAAGACCGCATGGAGTTCAAACGGTCCCGAGACCGCATGAAGCCAAACGGTCCCAAGACCGCATGGAGTTCAAACGGTCCCAAGACCGTTTGACGCCAAACGATCTCAAAACCGTTTGACGCCAAACGGTCTCAAGACCGTTTGACGCCAAACGGTCTCAAGACCGTTTGACGCCAAACGGTCTCAAGACCGTTTGACCTCACTCAAGGCCTATAAATAAGACCTCAAGGGCCATCCCTGAGGAGAGTCCAGACGTCCAGAGGCTGTCTCTCTACTATCAGAACAACTCCATCCACCACCCGAGGCTGCCGGTCTGAGACTCACGTTCCATTGCAAAGCTACCTTCTCTCTCATCAACAAAGAAGGTGAGAGGAGAAGATCCGTCGTCAAGCAAGCCACGAAGGGTGAAGATCGTTGCTCTCTCCACCAAGGGTTCAACCTTCTCTCCTCAGTGGAGATGATGTTCTTTCTATCTCTTCTTGCCTCCTCCTTTGTTGTTCCCTCTATGAGGAGCGAGTAGTTTCATCCACTGGGGCGCGGGGACTAGCCCCGCTGCCCATGTTTTGTACCTTGTACGAAAAAGATGTTATCCTTTCGTTTTAATACTAAATCGTTTCATACATGCTTGAATGATGGCCACGTTCTTGTATGCATCTATTGTCTTTTGTTGTGCTTTGTCTATGACCACTCTCGAGACTCGAATACCGATTTAGTGTTGGTTTCTGGTGTGTGTATCCACCACGCATCCGTTTCGGTGTCTAGGAGTGTATCTCAAAGAGTGGAGTAAACTCACTATCATCCGTTGCACTTCCATCTGTATGGAAGTAACCTTGGTAAGTCGAGGAACACACTTTGCGAGGGGAATGATGTAAAGCATGTGACCATTTGATCAGGAATGGATGGCGTTGCAACATTCCCGCACTTCTCATAGCTAGGTTATCTGAATAGGAGACTAGGCCTACAAAGATACTATTCGATTTGATAATTATCGCTCGCTTGTTAGTTTTAGATGCACGTTTCATGAGGTTGAGTAAGATTCTCTCTTTGGAAGACTACATATCTTCATTGACACGTAGAAATGTACCGAATGAGAGCTACTTAACCCTTGAAGGATGCGATGCATTGCTCTTATCTTATATGGGCATCGGTCTTGTGGAACATCGAAGGATGCAATGCATCGCTCTTGTCTTACGAGGCATCGGTCTTGTGGAACATCCTTGGATGCAATGCATCGCTCTTGTCTTATAAGGCATCGGTCTTGTGGAACATCCATGCATCTAGCTTATAAGTCTTGCTTGCTTAGTACATATACAATGCATGTGTAGTGGTGGTGAATACCTGCTTAACCCCAGTGATTCATCATCATTTGTTAAATCTTAGTTTTACTTGCTTTATTTACTTTTCATGCTTTAGTCTAAAAACCAATCAAAATCCAACCTTTTGATATAAGTGCCAATTAGTAAAATAACTAAGTGAAGTGCTGTACGTTTTCCATCTTGTTGCTTGCAACAAGACCGTTGTCTTTTGGGTTCGATCCTAAATCTGTACTATGATAAGGCTTCCATACTCTTATGGGGTTGGAGTTGTTATCTAAGCACCAGTTCTAGGTAAACCTAGGGAAGACATCAATCCTCTCTAGGGTTTTTGGTGATATTATTCTGGGACTCCCATTGGAAGACTGAAAATCTTTTGGTATAAGTCCTAGCTCCATCAAAAAATGGCGCCGTTGCCGGGGACAACGGAACGTTAGTATTTCACTTAGTTTATTTTTCTAGTTGGTTAGGATTTTTACATTTTCTTTTTGAATCATAACTCATCATCTTCTTGAAGCTTTCATATTGTCTCTATTATCTAAAGGTGTTCTCTTTTCTTTACTCAGGTAGAACCCGTATATGCAATCACCGCATAATCAAGGATTCTCCCCTGATCCGGAGTTCGACTCCGAGGTAGAGAGAAGTTTCCACCGCAGAATCCGTCTCAATCGCCAACGCGCTAGTCAAATGGCTGACGAACAGCATCAAGCCGCTTTGGTGATGGAGAGAGTCAATGCTGCTATCGCCGCACAACGGGCACAACTCATTGCAGACACCCGTGCCCAAATACAAGCGGAGATACGAGCAGAAGAGCAAGCCCGCATAAGAGCAGAGACCGAGGCTGCTCCGCTCGAACTACGAAACAAGCAACTGAGGGACTATGCTGTCCCAAAGAATTACGAAGACAACCACCCGGTCCGGCCTCCGATCATCAATATCCCAAACTTTGAGATTCGGACCCAGTGGATCCAGATTATGCAAGGAATTTCCTTCTCAGGAGGTTCAGGAGACGATTGCATGGACCATTTGAAACGGTTTAAGGCATTATGCCGCCTGTTCCCGCAAGCTGGTATTGCTTTCAATGCAATAATGCTCCACCTGTTTCATTTCACCTTATCTGGAAGGGCCTTGAGTTGGTACAACTCATTGGATAGAGAACCCATCATAACCACTTGGGCCCCTCTAGAGGAAAAATTCTTAGAGAAGTTTTTTCCACCCTCGCTGACCTATGAAATCAGAGGGCAGATCAACCATTTCTCCCAGCTACCTGGAGAAACCCTCGCTGAGGCATGGGAAAGATTCAAGGAACTTCTACGCAAATGCCCTCATCATGGAATTTCACAGAATCAATTGATTGAAACTTTTTATCGGGGGGTAAGCGATGACATTAAACAGTTCCTAGATTCCTCATCTGGAGGAAATTTCATGAGGAAAAACTATGAAGATGCCTGGAAGATCGTTACCTTAGGAGCCGAAAACCAGTCCAATTGGGGGCGGTCAGCCGGAAAAGGCGTTTTAAAAGTCTTTAAAGCTGAAGAATCTATGGAACTAAAGTCAATAGCCGAGGCTTTGAAGACAATCACTCATAAACAGCAAACCCTTGAAACAACCCTAGGGGAAATTGATAAGAAGAAAACCCCGCTGGTTCATCAAGTCAAAGCCGTCACAAGATCCTGTGAGGCTTGTCATTCTTCGGATCATCCGACTCTTTCCTGCGGAATACTCTATAATGTGATGATGGATCTGCATCCACCACCACAATCCTATGAGGCCATCACTAATCAGGCTGAAGATCAGATTCCAGAGCAAGTCAACTCCATCCATACTATTCCCAGACAAGTTTATTACAATCCCAGTCAACCAAGGAACCATCCTGGGTTCCAGTATGGGAATCCCTCTGGAACTGCAAATCCGCAACATCAGACACAAGGGGGACTTGACAGTAGGCTACCTCCTGGGTTTCCAAACAATTTTAACCAAAATCAAGGGAACCCAAGGAACAATTTCCCTAGGGCTAACTACCCTAGAAATCAATCAGCCTACTATCAGTACACTCATCCCCCGCTTCACCCACAGTTGCATACTCAACAGTCTCAACAACAAAACCCTCAGAAAAACGTCACTGCACAACCGGAAGATGAGCTATCTTTGATAAAACAAATGCTTCAGTCTCAGCAAACCATGCTAGCTAACCAACAAGCCCAACAAAAGGCAGTTGAAACCCAGCTTGCTCAGATTGCTGCACAGTTGAAACCTTCGGCAAGCACTTTTGATGGGCAGCCTGAACCAAATTCTAAGTACGGGCAAAACAAACACGAACAGCTGAATGTCGTCACCACAAGGTCGGGACGCATTCTTCCTGAACCCATCAAGATCACTCTAGATGATGATAATGTTCCCACTTTTATGACGAAAGAGATTTCGCAACAAGGGATTGAAAAATCCTCCGAAGGCACAAAGGACGAAAACAAAGAGCATGTACCTGTAGAATCCAAAGTCCCGCAATTCAAACCAAGGATTCCGTACCCAGGCAGACTGCAAGAAACAAAAATGGATGCCAGGTTTCAGAAATTCAAGGAAGCAATGAAGAAACTTTATATTGACATCCCACTCCTTGACGCTCTATCCGAAGTACCAGCATGGGCAAGGTATCTCAAAACTTTGCTATCGCGTAAGTATATCACCAAAGAGCAGGAGACCGTCAAGCTCGCTCAAACCACTTTTGACATCATCCTGAACAAACTACCCAAAAAGAAGAAGGACCCAGGTTCCTTTGGAATCCAATGTTGCATTGGAAATGCATCCACAAAGAAAGGGTTGGCTGACCTCGGGGCTAGTATATCCATTATGCCCTACTCAATGTGCCAACACCTTGGTCTCACTGACCTGCTGCCTACAACAATGACTATTCAATTAGCCGACTCCACCGTAACCGCACCGTTGGGAATCATCGAAGATGTCCCAGTAAGGATAGGGAAGGATGCCTACGTTCCATGTGATTTTGTCATCATGGGTATCAAAGAAGACTTGAGGTATCCGATCATTTTCGGCAGGCCTTTCCTAGCTACAGCCAGAGCGCTAATCGATGTAGAAGCTGGAACCATCATTCTTAGGCTCGGAAAAGAAGCAATTCAATTCCGCGTCCTTGATAGTATGAAAGGTCCCAACATCCAAGAAGAGGTATTTCTTTTAGACGCAATTCAACAAATGTCGCAATTAGAAATCTCCGAGCCAATCGACGAACTTGAAAATGCTCTTATCAATCCAGAAGTTGAGTTCTCTGCAAATGAACTAGTCCAGCAATGTACCCAATACCTAGAAAAGATAGAAGAAGCACCAAAGGCTACTTTTGAAGAGCTTAAAGCCATCACTACCATTGAAGCAGCAGAACCACCAAAAACCCCTGAATTGAAGACTATACCCACAGGGCTCAAATATGTTTTCCTGGATAAGGAAGAGTTATGCCCAGTTATTATCAGCTCCACCCTTACCGAAGACCAAGAAGTCAGGCTTCTGGACAAACTAAGGAGGCACAAAAAGATCATTGGTTATAAAATAACCGACCTCACAGGCATAAACCCGGCTCTGTGTATGCACAAGCTTCCTATGGTTGAAGAATTTAAACCCACTCGTGAACATCAAAGAAAACTGAACCCAAACTTGAAAGAGGTAGTTCGTTTGGAGGTCCTCAAACTACTCAAAGCTGGCATGATCTATCCTATCTCTGACTCTCAGTGGGTCAGTCCAGTTCAGGTTGTTCCAAAAAAGGGGGGCACTACTGTAGTAATCAACGATAAAAATGAGCTCGTACCCACTAGGACTGTAACGGGGTGGCGAATGTGCATCGATTATAGGAAGTTGAATAAAGCTACAAGGAAAGACCACTACCCTCTACCCTTCCTTGACGAAGTCCTAGAGCGCTTGGCCCACCAAAAGTATTTCTGTTATCTCGATGGTTACTCCGGGTTCTACCAAATACCCATACATCCAGAGGACCAAGAAAAAACCACTTTCACTTGTCCCTTTGGGACATATGCTTTCAGAAGAATGCCATTTGGGCTATGTAACGCTCCGGCTACTTTCCAACGCTGCATGTCTGCCATCTTCGCCGGATTAACCGAATCTTTTGTGGAAGTCTTTATGGATGATTTCTCTGTCTATGGAGATTCTTTCGATAACTGTCTAAATAATCTTGAACGAGTCCTGCAACGTTGCAAGGAAACGAACCTTATCCTGAATTGGGAAAAATGTCATTTCATGGTAACAGAAGGTATCGTCCTCGGACATAGAGTAAGTGATAGGGGAATTGAGGTCGACAAAGCAAAGATTGATGTTATCTCAAAGTTGTCACCTCCGAAGGACATAAGGGGCGTTCGAGCTTTCCTAGGTCATGCAGGGTTCTACAAAAGGTTCATCAAAGATTTCTCGAAAATAGCTAAACCCATGACCCAACTCCTGACAAAAGATGCCGAGTTCGTTTTCGACCAAGAATGCATGCAAAGTTTCTCTACCCTTAAAGAAGCATTAATTTCCGCACCTATTCTAAGGGCTCCAGACTGGTCGCAACCATTCAAAATCATGTGCGACACAAGTGATTATGCCATAGGAGCCGTTTTAGGACAACGGATCGATAAGAAACCCTATGTCATCTACTATGCATCAAAAACGCTTGACGAAGGACAGAAAAACTACACGACCACGGAAAAAGAGTTTTTGGCTATCATCTACGCCTTAAAAAAATTCCGCTCTTACCTGATCGGCTCTAAAGTCATCGTCTACACTGACCATTCTGCTATCCGACACCTGATCCAGAAACAGGACGCCAAACCCAGGCTCATCCGCTGGGTATTAATGCTTCAAGAATTCGACCTAGAAATCAAAGATAAAAGTGGCGTAGAGAACGTTGTAGCCGATCACCTCAGCAGAATCGAGGTTGAAGAAAAAGATAAAATCCCTATCAGGGATTCTCTTCCTGATGATCAGCTTATGAAGGCCACTCATAGTTTTCCTTGGTTTGCTGATATCGTCAATTATCTAGCTACAGGGATCATCCACCCGTCTGCTTCATATCAGGATAAAAGGAAATTCCTTCATGATATAAAACGTTATCATTGGGACGAACCCTACTTATTTTACCTCTGTGCCGACGGACTTTTTCGCCGGTGCCTTCCAGAAGAAGAAATAACCTCAGTTTTGGAACACTGCCACTCCGGACCCATGGGGGGGCACATGGGCGCCAAGAAAACTGCCATAAAAGTTCTACAATCTGGTTTCTTTTGGCCCACCATATCAAAAGACTCACATGATTTTGTCAAAGCCTGTGATAAATGCCAATTTTCGGGCAACATATCAAAAAGGGATGAAATGCCTCTTACCATGTGGCAGGAAATTGAACTGTTTGATGTATGGGGGGTAGACTACATGGGACCTTTCCCTTCATCATATGGCTTCTCTTACATTTTGGTCGCAGTGGATTACGTCTCAAAGTGGGTCGAAGCTATACCCACCGTATCCAATGACTCCAAACCTGTTGTCAAATTGTTCAAAGACACTATTTTTCCGAGATTTGGAGTTCCAAGAACGGTCATATCTGATGGCGGGACCCATTTCCTGGAACGAAGTTTTGAAGCGTTACTGAGAAAATACGGAGTCCATCACAAAGTTGCCACACCTTACCACCCACAAACTAGTGGCCAGGTAGAAGTATCCAATAGACAGATAAAAGTGATTCTTGTAAAAATAGTGAATAAAAACCGCACTGATTGGTCCACCAAACTTCCTGACGCCCACTGGGCATACCGTACTGCTTACAAAACACCAATTGGAACAACTCCGTTTCGTTTGGTATACGGCAAATCATGTCATCTTCCAGTAGAACTGGAACATAAAGCCTGGTGGGCCATCAAGCAACTAAACTTCGACCTTAAAAGCGCAGGGGAAAACAGACAACTCCAGCTACAGGAGCTAGAAGAACTCCGAATGACAGCATATCACAGTGCTAGAATCTATAAAGAGCAAACAAAAATGTGGCACGATGGACATCTTAAGAGAAAAGATATCGCCGTTGGAGACAAAATGCTCTTATTCAACTCCAAGCTCAGATTATTCCCCGGAAAGCTCCTAACAAAATGGTCCGGACCCTTCACCATAAAACATATCTACCCAACTGGAGCCGCCATTATCATCGACAACAACGGAGGAGAACGAACGGTTAACGGGCACCGTTTAAAAAGATACTACACTCAGGAAGACAAAACACATCAACAAACCCTCGATATCAGAGATGCTACGCCCACAGCATAACAACCTTACAGTTTCGTCGAGCCAGTGACGTAAAACCAAGGCGCTTCTTGGGAGGCAACCCAAGACTTGAGTATCACCTTTTCTAATTTCTAGTCTTTTATTTTCTTTTGAATTTGTTTTGCTTTCTTTAAGTTCTTTCATCATTAATCTAAAAATACAAAACAAATCTACATAATCAAAACTACAAAAATAATACATAAAACAAACAACATAAAAATTCATAAACCAAAATACAAAAAATAATATACATACTCAAAAACAAACATAAAAATATACAAACCCTTTGTGCCCCTCCAAACGGTCTCCAAACTGTTTGAGCCAAACGGTCTTGAAACCGTTTGGACTCCAAACGGTCTTCAAACCGTTTGGAACCAAACGGTCTTCAAACCGTTTGGAACCAAACGGTCCTCAAACCGTTTGGAACCAAACGGTCCTCAAACCGCTTGGGACCAAACGGTCCTCAAACCGTTTGGGACCAAACGGTCCTGACACCGTTTGGGACCAAAACGGTCCTCAAACCGTTTGGGACCAAGCGGTCTTCAAACCGTTTGGAATACAAAAGGTCACCCACCTATCACTATAAATATCGACCCTACCCCTCCGTCTTTCTCTCTTCGAACCTTCGATTTCTCCAGAGTTTTCGTGTGAAGAACTTCCCTTCTTGCTCCTGTTGCATCCACGCAAAGTCACCCTTCCGTCCACCTTCCGCAAGGTAGTCCGGCGACTCCACGCTGCTCATCCCATCGCTAGTCGCTGCTTACGCTGCCATCGCCGTCGTTATCGAATGGTTTCATCAACCGACCCGTCGCCTTCGTCGCCGCGCCGTTCTGTCGCCACCATCATGGTGCCAGTGCCGTTCCCTTTACCATCGCACGACGTCTCTTGCTCCGCCATCGCCGTCGCTGTCAAAAGATTTCACCGACTCTCCCACCGTTTTCATCGCCGTCGTCGTTCTTCTCATCGTTTTCGAAGGCGCCGACGCGTTCTTCACCTTTGCGCCGTTCCACCTTCTCCCGCACCGGCGACCTGCGACTCTTCGCTTTCCAAACGGTCTTGAAACCGTTTGGGACCAAACGGTCTTGAAACCGTTTGGGACCAAATGGTCCTCAAACCGTTTGGAACCAAGCGGTCCCGAAATCGTTTGGAACCAAACGGTCCTGAAACCGTTTGGAACCAAACGATCTCAAAACCGTTTGGGACCAAACGATCTTGAAACCGTTTGGGACCAAACGGTCTTGAAACCGTTTGGGACCAAACGGTCCTCAAACCGTTTGGGACCAAACGGTCTTGAAACCGTTTGGATGGGAACCGTAGGATATACAAAATGGGTGTTGGTTGGTATGACTTTCAGATAGAAAACGATCTGAGGATTGGAGATGTATTTGTATTTGAGCTACTTCTGAAGGACAAAGATATCATGAACTTTTGTGTAACCAAGCAGCACATATCAAGCAGCACTTGCAACAAATACCATCCTCCAGTTAGTGGCAACATGGAAGATGGAATCAATATTTGAGAATAGCAGCTACCTGACTTAATCCATGGATGATGAAGTAGGACATCCCAAGGAAACTGATGTCGAAGGCAGCGGCTACCACAGTAACTTGAAGTATGATCAAACAAAGAATCTGCTAGACAATATCAAGACAAAATTGCAAAAAGAGTGCGCCGCAAAATTAATGGAGCTCCTGAGTCAGCACTCCAAGGCATACAGCAAAGAGCACTTCAATCGCCCAGCCTCCTGCCATAAATGCCCCCATCGTTACGAGGGCAATTCGCATCCACTCTACTCCGATCTCCAGGGGCTACCGAAAATCTGCCTTAACTCGCAGCCCTTGTTCTAATGACTTCTCAACCTATCACTTTGCCACTCTGAGGACAGAGTGTGTGATAAGTTAGGGGGGGATTCATTAGAAAAGGGCTAGGTATCAACTTCTATACTCCCTTTTCCTTTTTACAATTCCCTAAATAGTCACCTCAACTAACTCTAGAATCATGTTAGTCTTACAAATAAATAGCACTCAGACATCAAATGGCGATTTATCAATTTCCACCTACTATGGATCCCGTATTTTTGCTTCAATTCTTTATCTGACTCTCCACAGGTCAAAATCAGGGTAGAAATAAGCCGAGATCTCGAGGATGAGAGGGAAATTAGGCAACTTCCGAATCAAAAAGTTCTGCAAGTGGACCACAAACCAAATAAGTGCATGCTGAAAAACTTTAAGAACAGCTTTCCTCTCTTCAAAATAAAAGAGGCTTGGCCGCCCAAAATAAATCCTCATTCCAAAACCCAAGCCTGTGAGTTTTTGAATAAAAGCCAGAGAGACGAATAAAATCATGAGAGTTGTGCCACGCATAAGGACCTATATGAAGAACTGATAAAGGGCTCACCCGGCCGGCACATTCCGCTGCCCTCACAAAGGAAGATGTGTCGCGTCCGGTAGTGAAACCCTAAAAGTTCCAAGTATATGAAAAGGCTCATAAAGGACTTGCCCGGCCGGTACATTCAGCTGCCCTCATAAAGGCAGATGTGTCGTGCCCGGTAGTGAGATCCTAAAAAGCATAGACAGCCCCTCCCCCACTCGAAGGGGAGCTACACTTCAAAGCCTTTAGCCAACCCTCATACCCTCTCTAGCTTCCAGTAGGTTTCCAGAGAGGTATAAAGTTGATTAGAGTCAACAGCATGCACAAAATAAATGTGGTCCCAAGGAAAATTTTGAGATACGGAAAAACCCTGAGATCCAAGCAACTCTCGAAATCCAAAAGAATCAAGGCATGCAATAAGCCTCGATATGACCCCTGGGGAACTCAGGTCAAGAATTGAAGCAAGAGTATGGAGACCCTAATTAAGATCGCCTCGCCATTTCATGTCTCAGCTCTATCTAACTTGAGGACAAGCTAGACTCTAAGTTAGGGGGGGTGATAACCTCCTATTTTAGTAGTTTATCTTAGTCTTTTTCTTTAGTTTTCCATACTCTTTTTACGTTTATACGGTACATAAACCTAATTTTACCCCTTTTTGTAAATACATCATCAAACTAACTTTTTCCTTTTACACTTGCAGAAAAAGCACAAAAAAAATCATAAAAGAATAAACCAACCTCAAGGCCGAGTGAAGCCAAACGGTCCCAAGACCGCATGGAGTTCAAACGGTCCCGAGACCACATGAAGCCAAACGGTCCCAAGACCGCATGGAGTTCAAACGGTCCCAAGACCGCATGAAGCCAAACGGTCCCAAGACCGCATGGAGTTCAAACGGTCCCGAGACTGCATGAAGCCAAACGGTCCCAAGACCGCATGGAGTTCAAACGGTCCCGAGACCGCATGAAGCCAAACGGTCCCGAGACCGCATGAAGCCAAACGGTCCCAAGACCGCATGGAGTTCAAACGGTCCCGAGACCGCATGAAGCCAAACGGTCCCAAGACCGCATGGAGTTCAAACGGTCCCGAGACCTCATGAAGCCAAACGGTCCCAAGACCGCATGGAGTTCAAACGGTCCCGAGACCGCATGAAGCCAAACGGTCCCAAGACCGCATGGAGTTCAAACGGTCCCGAGACCGCATGAAGCCAAACGGTCCCAAGACCGCATGGAGTTCAAACGGTCCCGAGACCGCATGAAGCCAAACGGTCCCAAGACCGCATGGAGTTCAAACGGTCCCAAGACCGCATGGAGTTCAAACGGTCCCAAGACCGTTTGACGCCAAACGATCTCAAAACCATTTGACGCCAAACGGTCTCAAGACCGTTTCACGCCAAACGGTCTCAAGACCGTTTGACACCAAACGGTCTCAAGACCGTTTGACCTCACTCAAGGCCTATAAATAAGACCTCAAGGGCCATCCCTGAGGAGAGTCCAGACGTCCAGAGGCTGTCTCTCTACTACCAGAACAACTCCATCCACCACCCGAGGCTGCCGGTCTGAGACTCACGTTCCATTGCAAAGCTACCTTCTCTCTCATCAACAAAGAAGGTGAGAGGAGAAGATCCGTCGTCAAGCAAGCCACGAAGGGTGAAGATCGTTGCTCTCTCCACCAAGGGTTCAACCTTCTCTCCTCAGTGGAGATGATGTTCTTTCTATCTCTTCTTGCCTCCTCCTTTGTTGTTCCCTCTATGAGGAGCGAGTAGTTTCATCCACTGGGGCGCGGGGACTAGCCCCGCTGCCCATGTTTTGTACCTTGTACTAAAAAGATGTTATCCTTTCGTTTTAATACTAAATCATTTCATACATGCTTGAATGATGGCCACGTTCTTGTATGCATCTATTGTCTTTTGTTGTGGTTTGCCTATGACCGCTCTCGAGACTCGAATACCGATTTAGTGTTGGTTTCTGGTGTGTGTATCCACCACGCATCCGTTTCGGTGTCTAGGAGTGTATCTCAAAGAGTGGAGTAAACTCACTATCATCCGTTGCACTTCCATCTGTATGGAAGTAACCTTGGTAAGTCGAGGAACACACTTTGCGAGGGGAATGATGTAAAGCATGTGACCATTTGATCGGGAATGGCTGGCGTTGCAACATTCCCGCACTTCTCGTAGCTAGGTTATCCGAATAGGAGACTAGGCCTACAAAGATACTATTCAATTTGATAATTATCGCTCGCTTGTTAGTTTTAGATGCACGTTTCATGAGGTTGAGTAAGATTCTCTCTTTGGAAGACTACATATCTTCATTGACACGTAGAAATGTACCGAATGAGAGCTACTTAACCCTTGAAGGATGCGATGCATTGCTCTTGTCTTATATGGGCATCGGTCTTGTGGAACATCGAAGGATGCAATGCATCGCTCTTGTCTTACGAGGCATCGGTCTTGTGGAACATCCTTGGATGCAATGCATCGCTCTTGTCTTATAAGGCATCGGTCTTGTGGAACATCCATGCATCTAGCTTATAAGTCTTGCTTGCTTAGTACATATACAATGCATGTGTAGCGGTGGTGAATACCTGCTTAACCCCAGTGATTCATCATCATTTGTTAAATCTTAGTTTTACTTGCTTTATTTACTTTTCATGCTTTAGTCTAAAAACCAATCAAAATCCAACCTTTTGATATAAGTGCCAATTAGTAAAATAACTAAGTGAAGTGATGTACGTTTTCCATCTTGTTTCTTGCAACAAGACCGTTGTCTTTTGGGTTCGATCCTAAATCTGTACTATGATAAGGCTTCCATACTCTTATGGGGTTGGAGTTGTTATCTAAGCACCAGTTCTAGGTAAACCTAGGGAAGACATCAATCCTCTCTAGGGTTTTTGGTGATAGAATTCTGGGACTCCCATTGGAAGACTGAAAATCTTTTGGTATAAGTCCTAGCTCCATCAAGACATAAGATGTCCTGCATGTTGATCCTTACACTGACTGAGGAAGATGAGGTCATAAGAATTCGGCTCTTCTGATGACCTATGTATGGTACCGATTGCGATCTTGTAATGGTCAGTTGGAGTATGAGAGGTGTAACTCATCTCCTCAGGGCATAAATATGTTTGAAAAATGTAATCAGCCATATCTAGTATAATTGCTTAGGTTGAACAATGAGAAACAATGATTGATGATACATGGTTTATAGTGCTCTAGTTAAATAACTAGTATACATGTTTTTCATATTCCTTATTGATATATGTTTGTCATTCAATCAAGTTATAATTTAAATGGTTGCTTAAAAGAATGTTGATGTACATAGCTTATTCAATGTTTTATCTGTTGTTGAACATTTATTGCTCTACTGCTCAATGTTATTACATTATTGCAATAACAACACTTCTGGCAGAGAGTTATAACTCTTGCTGGGATAATTATTCAATTGTCTCACCCCCGTGGGATTCAACTTTTTAGGTAGACGCCGAGGACGAAGGAACCCATCAGTGGGTGAGCAACAACAACAGCGGCAACAACCACATCAGGGACAACAATGATCCTCAGGTGGAGACACTGTCTGTCAAGTCTTGTAGATAGCATGTACTATGTGTCGTCTCTGTACTCTCAGGTCCTAGGAGTCAGTATATGTTTAATATAGATATGAGATTTTTGCGTAATGCCTTGAGATTTTGTATATTGCCTTGTACAGATAACATGGCGATTGATATTTGTAATACTCGAGGTGTGATGTATAGAGATGTAATGATGGATCAGTTTGTAAATAATTTATCATGTTTCTTTAAGAAAGAGTTTTACTATTTGTAGATCTCTTTACAAAAAGTTTTAAATTTTTAGTGATTTTTAATAATTCCGCTGCTAGTTAATCACTTCCGCATCAGTTAATCCTATTTTCATGATTCGGTCGTTATAGTACCCATCTTTGTTTACCTTGGATTTCGAGGGCGAAATCTGTGTTAGGGGTTTATAGTTGTATGGCCCCTAAACCTGCTAAATGAGTTGAATAACCTTAATTATCATTATTCAATTCTTATAACCCTAATATAACCTTGTGGTATGCTTTGAAATCATAATAAAAGCCTAAGTTTCAAATTTGATCCAATTTGGACACTGTTTGAGAAAGTTATGCAATTTTATGCACATTTTGGACTTTTATGCAATTTACCCAATTGAGAAGTTTTATTTGCAATTTATCACTTGAACTATGTTTCTTGTATAGTCTATCATCACTCTTGATCTTTGTGATCCATGGGGAACCTATTTAAGCCTTGGTTTGAAGGTGTTTTCTCCAAGGGTATTTTAGGATTTACCCCTTCATGGATGAGCTACCTTTAGTAGCTATCAACTAATGAGTTGTTTGTTTTGGTTGGAAATTAAATAAATGAGGGATAAACATTTCTATATGGATGGCGGGGGAGCTTGTTGTGTGTGTGATTGTATATTCTTAATAGTTTAAGGCCATGGACACTTGGAAAGATACTAGAACTTCAACTTTTTCTTTTTCTTTATCTTAAAGTTTCATATACTTATACCTAAGAACCAAAACGAGAAATTTTCTCTCCACCACTTCTCTCATTCTACAAACCTCATCCTCCCTCTGTGCTTCTGTGAATTTCCTGTCCAAGGAAGAAGAAAGAGGAGATCTTCTTGGAAAAAGAATCTAGGGTTGCAACTGACTTCCTTTTAGGGTTTAAAAATCTTCCTTCTAGTGATCTTGACCTAAAAGAGTAAGAATCCCCTTCTTTCCTCTGTTTATTTCTTTGTTATTCTTCCTCCTACCTTTCTCCAGGTCATAACCGTGCTTTTCTATGGTAGAAATTTATCTAAAGCTCTAAAACCCTACCTTTCTTGCTCCTTATGCTTAGGGTTTGCTCATTTGATAAAGAAAGGTGCTAGATGGATGAGTTCACAGCTTATGCTTGGATTTTCTATCCTACCTGCTCTAGTTTTCTTATGTTTGGAGTTTAATCTTCTATTTGGAGGCAAGTTTTATAACTTGCTCCACGTTTATTTCTTACCATAAGCTTGCTAGGTCATGTTCTTGCTTGAAAATGACGATCCATGCACTAAAAAGCTATGCTTGACTTGGATTTTGATTTTTATAATGTTACCTATTCTGATTTCAGTTCTAGATGAACCTGTGATCATGTGTAAGTTATTCCTAAGGTATAATATGACTTGGATCAGGTTGGTTTGGCAACTTATGGTGCTAAGCACCTATCAACCAATGGTCAATTTTAGGGTTTAAAGCTGATTTCTTTCATAAACCCATGACCCGATGATGGTACCATTGCAACAACCCTATGAGTTGTCTTCATTACAAATTATGGTTAGGATAAAAGGTTTCAGATGATGGTGAAAACCTATGGTCACCCCCTTAGTTCAGGTTTTGGATCAATTAGAAGTTTAATGATCAACCATTAAGTACCCTACTGATGTTATCAATCAATGATGACATTAGCTTAATATTTGATGCTGATTAATGAATATAGTATTGATCTAATAACCTATGGTGACTTAATGGTCACTAATGATGGTGGATCATACCTCTACAACCTATGGTGAGTTAAGCATTGTAGTTGTAGCATCAATTAAGCCTTAAACCAATGGTTTCTTGGGTCACTTGATGCAATGGTTGGACCTATACTGTAGTTGATGGTTTTAAAATATGAACTTGACCCAATGGTCAAGATCTAATGTTTATTCCTCCATTAAAGTGGAATGATGGCTAATGAAATATGTTGGTCCTAATAATGTGATTTAGATGGCTTCCTTTATATGATCAACTTAAGGAGCTTACTTGTTGACAATGGATGGCTTGTTTTAAATGAACAGTAAATTGTGGGTTTTACCCTACTCTCAATGGAACTTTTTATGTTGTAAATCAAGGGATGTCTAGGGTTAAATGGTGACTCTTTGTAGAGCACAAATAAAGGACTTCATAGGTGGTTTATCTAAGGTGTTTACTTATGTTTTTACCATAGTCCACATTGTAATTAATATCATTTCATAAATATTCATTTCCCCTAAACCATGATCCAAGGGACATCTAGCAAGAATCACCCACTCTAACATTGTAATTCACTAAATAATCTAATATAAATCCCACACTTGCAATGATTTAATTATTATCGAGGCACTTTAGCGAAACCTCTGGGTTATACCCTTCATCGCCGTAAGTTCTCTCTTGAGGCTTGGTATAGACTATGTAAGTCTATGACTTATCCAACCCTTAATCCCTATCTTGAAGAATTCATGATATGAGAAATTAACTATGGTGACCAGGAATAAGGAATTCATGACAATCATAGATTTATGTCCAGAATTTATGAGAAATATAGATATTAAATCACAATTTAAAATACAATGCAAATCCAATCTACTTTTGGGTCCTAAGAAACTATGGGATTGCCCGCATGATTTCTACCATTGCATTCTTATATGGAAGAAGAGAGAACAAGGAAAACATGTGAGAACTAATGAAAACCATTAGAGAAGATGATTTGGATGACCCCTCTTATGAACGTCACGATTTGTTATGTTCCATCTACGAATATGCCCTCTAAAGGTTCCCAAGTCATCTGGGAAGTGGTCTTCTCCTATTTCTCCCCTCCCATCTCCGTTCTCTCATAAAATGGAATATAATGGCGATAATAGGTCTGGCCGAACTCCTATTAGGTCATAAGAGGATCTCCATCCATCATTAAGTCATGACCATCATATCAACTCAGATATTTGATCTCGCATGGATGCACAAAGATGGTATAACTGATAATAAGTCGGTAGCTCAAAGATGTCTCCTGACTTTGTAGATCCTTAAATTTTTTTAGGATTATCAACGAAGATGTTGATAGAACCTACACTACAACAAACATACTCATTAGCGGCCTTTCAGAAAAGCCACTAAAAACAAAATAAAAGCCAGTAAACAGGTTTAGCGGCATTTGTTGACATTTAAAAAAATGCCTCTAGCGCCAATGCCACTAGGAAGATAGCGGCTTAAGTTGTAAAAGCCACTAAAGGTTTGTCTTTAGTGGCTTCGAATAAATGCCACATAAAGGCCACTAAACCATCATTTGGCATTTATAAAAAAGCCACTATTCATCAATTGGCTTTTATACAAATGCCACTATTTTGGATTATGTTGGTGTATGAAAATGTTCTTATTGAGTTTAATGGCGTATAATAAAAGCCACTAATGAATACTAGATATGTATTACTACATTTTCATGGCTTTTAGTCATTCAATTTTCAACTCATTATCAGGTTTTCTAATTGAATGCCAATTGCAACCAAACTCAGTTTTTTGAAATTATGAATATTTTTTATTTATAAACAAATGACAATTACACGGGGAGGACATTTTACCTTGCCCCTTATATTGAATACAACACCAATGACATACTTTCTTTTTTGGGGAACCCTAGAGCTTATCATTTCTTCATCCTGTGCTCTAGAACAGGCCAAAAAGCAGAGAAATTCACATCTAGTTCATACTCTAGCCAAGCCGGCTTATTACAGAAAGAAGAAAAGGAAGTGCGAGTGGATAAGGTTGTTTTTGCAATTTTACCAGCTACCTTATTGAGGTCCCTAGGGACATACATAACCATTAAATTGTCTAGGATAGCTTTGTTGACAAGGAATTTCCTCCAAAGGTTTTGGAGACTCGGTGAGTTGCAGACTGTCTGGCTTGCTAGCTTCACCGAAGAGCTAGAGTCAGTAAGAATGATGGCCGTCTTGATATTGTTGTGTGTACATATATTGGATGCAGTGACCACAGCCATGAACTCAGCTTGTAGAGGTGAGGTGGCATGCTCAGGAACACCTTCAAGTCTACAGAATGCATAGTTGATTTAGCAGCCCATTCAGCAGCCCATTCAGTAGCCCATTCAGCAAGCACCTTCTCGTTCTAGATTAAGTAGACCTACCAAAGGACTGAATCAAGTTTCTCAATGGCCTCCCTTCATAATGCACCTATACAAAATACAAAGTAGCATTAATAAAAAGAAGTATCAACCACTTCATTTTACCAGCAAAATAACGCCATACATGCTATGGTGCCTATGATAAGCACACTGAAGCCCATGACCGACTTTCCTTCAGGATCTATCCGGCTAAAGGTCACTGAAGAGTGGAAATTATAAGCATCAACTGGAACATTCAAATCTGAATAACAAATTGATCGATGTATAGCCACTTGACTTAGAAAAAGAAATACCAAACCAGCTATAAACCAGCATCTAGAATAACAAATCAGCTGGAAACCAACATCTAGAATAACAAATAAACTGGAAAACCAGCAACTAAAAATGCAGCAAAAAAGAAGGGATCTAGCACATGAAGATACCTCTGCTGATTGGAATGAATTTTGCTTATCAGGGAGCTCAATAGTAGTTAGACCCCAGATTTCATTCTTACATGGCATCAAAGGGTAGATTACAGATAAACAAGCAATCATTCTCAAGAACTAGCTCATTTTCATCCTACAAATCCATTAGAGCCTACAACATCAAACCCCCACTATCAATTTCAAGATTATCACATTTAGAACCATGTATAGGAAATAAAAAAAAAATCCATACCTATAGATCAAACTATTGGGCTCGGCCATTTTCCATGAATCTCATTCTTGAGCTTCATTCACATCATCAAGAGGTATTTGCACTCGCTACATCCATCCTTGAACAGTACAAATCTGTTGATAATCACACCACTAACACAGAAATATACAACATATGCTCAATTAATAGATGTGTAGAAACAAATGTGATGATCCTTGTAGAAGAAAATAATTTACCTGCTGACTCATCTCAACAATGCCACATGCATTATCAACAATAGGTCCAAACATATCCATAGTCAATACATATGCAGCAGTACTCAACATCCAGGTTGAATCCACCAAGTGGCCTAGCTAATACAGAGCAATTGCAACATCCATGTCGAATCCACCAACAGACTAACTGACAGTACATTCGTTCATCAAATTAAAAAGAAATTTACATTCCATCTCTTTCAAACCAATGTTCATGTTTGCTTATTCATCAAATTAAAAAGAAATTTACATTCCATCTCTATCAAAGCAATAAGAGAACTAACTTCAATAATTATGAGTGATGTTTGCTTATTCAACAGAGAACAATATAAAAACTCCCCAATAGATGAAATTCAGAGCTGCAGAACTGCAGGGCTTTTGGCCGTATTTGGCTTAAAGTAGATGCAAAACAGAACATGCACAATTCATATTATATACAGAGGAAGCCTTGTCACCCCTAATGGTGCAAGCCTCACAGACAGATGGACCTCCAATAAAATCTAGCATATGCAAAAACACATGTGATTGTTCAACTATCACAACAGCTCGAGTGGTCACTTGAAGGCAATTTATAAAAAATTACAATTACACTTACAAAGTGACATGTTGAATAACCTTCCCTCTTCAGCTCATCCTTTTCTTCTAATTGAGAACTCAACACATTTTTCTCCACTCTAAGATTCTCCAATGGAAACTGAAATGATATGTAAATAAGTTTGGTATCTTTAAAAATCAAATGATGGGCATAGAAGCACTAAAGCATGGGAAGAAATAATGATGGTAACTTCTGGTTCACTTGTATGATATGTATCATTATAAGTTAGTAGCATACCATCTTTGTGCACACTTAGCATCAATAGAATTTCTGTCATGCCCATGGAAAGCTTCAGACATGCATTCAACAAAAGGAGTCTTTGAAATTTAATGCAACTCGATCTTCACAAAAATGTACATGTATACATGTCCCTTTCCAGCATCAAGATAGAACTGTAACACAAAGGGGTAAAGATCAGCCTCCAATTCCAAAGTGGATTACATAAAAACAACTATAGCTCTCCTCTCTTTAGATAGTATCCAAGAATGCATACTATAGCATGATGATTTCGTGTTAGCTTAATGACACTGAAGGACACCAAAATAAAATACCTTCATGTATGACAAAGGAAAAAGTGAAAAATGTACCAAACTCTTAAATTATGGTTAGGTTTTAGTTAACTTGTATCTCTTAAGCATTCAAAAACCCATACATATGCTAAGTAGTCAAAATTCAAAACTTACATCAACTACTGTTGGCTTGTCCGACTGCCCAGGGCTACCATGGGACACATCCATTCCTAGTATAATAGTTGGCTCTTAGGAGATCTTTGGCATGGATGGAGGATGCTCAGCTGTGGTGAAGTTCTTTGTAGGCTTATTCAAGATCTCATTCGTTGTGGAAACATTAAGTGCGTTATTAGTAATTTTTTTTATGTATTTCGTTTAACTAATTTAAACAAAATTCATTAAAAGATTTTACTTACAACGCCCTTCATGTTTCCATAGTGAATGAGATCTTGAATATGCCTACGGGTGTCACATTGCGCAGAGAAGTTCACCACAGCTGAGCATCCTCCATCCATGCCAAAGATCTCCAAAGTGCCAACTATTATATTAGAGTCTTGGGGAGACGTGGCTGATTGGGCATTTTTTGCAGAGCTAGCAGCGGTTTTATTGAATTTGTTTACTCTATCATTACAAATTTCAGTTGGAAGGGAAGCTAAATTTTTTTTGGAGCGATTTGAGGTTGGCATGTTCAAAGAATGCCAACAAGCATGTTGAGTAATGCTAGGAAGATGAGTCGCCGTACAAGAGTCATTGTTGTTGTTCTTATCATTGCTTGCGGCTGTCATGTTATGGCTGTTGTCACTGTACTGTTCTCTCATCTTGAGTATATCAAGTCACATAAAAATGGTCACATTTAGAAAAATATTGAACAACATAATAACAATTTTATTAATAATATTTGAAAATGAAACTCAGATATTTAAGCAAATATAATTATAAACAACAGTAGAGACAATGATAAATATGAATAAGAATAATGTCAGACATGCAAAATTGATACACCTAGCTCGAGCACAATTTGAGACAGAAAATTAAAGAGATACATTGAGCCAAAAAAAGGCTTATTTAAGTCAATTATTAATGACAAACAAAAAGAAACATTTGTTGCTATTTTGTAATCTTCTCATTCAAAACAGTCATCATCATCACTTTGAGATACACTTTCATCATCCTGCTGAATGCGGGATTGGTCTTTTTCAGTTGTTGAACTAGCAACAGTAATTCCTTCCATATCCAATCTAACTATGTCACAATCAGTATCTCCATCCTCTGATGTCATTGATGGCCCATCTCCAGTTTCACTTTGCACATAATCTTCAACATTCTCAATACAAGACTATTCTTCCATGTTGAACATATCCCGTGGGGCAATCTTTACAGCAAAATGCCACCCTTTTGCAGTGACATCTTATACATAAAATACTTGTCCAACTTGAGATGCCACTAAAAATGGTTCTCATATAGTTTGAAGGCATCTCAAATTAACAAGAGTCAAGCCATGTTCATCATGCTTTATTCCCCTCGTTGAGTAGATGTCCACCCAATCACACTTAAATAATGTCACCTTAAAGTGTTCATAATAATTGAGCACAATAACATCCTTCAAAACACCATAGTAGGTTACATCTCTAGTAATTGGATTGCGGTCAGTGGTTTTAGTATAACAATCAGTCTTAGCTACCAGAAAGACTCCACTATTTTGTGTTGTTCGATTTGCATCTTTTGCCTTGGTATGAAATCTGTGACCATTGACAACATAGCCCTTGTACTTAATGGCCAGTTGATGTGGACCTTGAGAAAGAAACTTGATTTTATCATCGACCATATTTGTTCTTAGGAGTGTCTCAATCTAACAAAAGAAAAGTTTGTTAGACTTTATTCATGAAGCATAACTAATTTAATTACCACAACTAAACTTACATGTTCCTTAAACCATCCATCAAATGAGTTACTATGTATTCTCTGAACCTCCTTTAAGGTCTTTTGAGGATATTTTTGCCTAATGATATCATAGTGCATCCTGAATACAAAATATGTGCAATATGTTATTGGAATATGTTATAGCATTTTATTAATAGAAGACAGTTGACACTAACTTACTTAATGTAGGGTTCAATTGCTTCACAATTGAATAGTACATACTTATGGGCTTGTTTCAATGTATGTTCGTCCAAGACACATGTTACCATTTTACCAATACCACGACCTACTATCGAGAAAATAGACCAATCATCACTGTCAAGTGTTGGCTCGTTTTCCAAATTTGCTTCGTCAGTATCGTTTCTATTTGGCCGATTTAACTTTGTTTCAACTCCATCCCAGTATCTTGAACAAAAAGTT
Source organism: Alisma plantago-aquatica (assembly GCA_963693085.1). NCBI lineage: Eukaryota > Viridiplantae > Streptophyta > Magnoliopsida > Alismatales > Alismataceae > Alisma > Alisma plantago-aquatica. The sequence continues at coordinate 369,692,032 of OY856415.1, read as the reverse complement.
AGACACTTTTCAGCTATATATCCTTCTGCTATTGACCCTTCTGGATATCTTATATTACGAACATATCCTTTTAGGGTCATCAGATACCTGAAAACAAAGTTGAGGAAAATATTATGATAAATTACATTCCAATAGGTAAAGTCATCACGACCTGTGAAATGTTACCTTTCAATTGGATACATCCAACGATACTAAACATGGCCGGCTATCTTAGCTTCATAAGAGAGATGGACTGATACATGCACCATTATGTCAAAAAAACATGGAGGGAATATCTTCTCCATCTCACAAAGTGTAACAGCTATTGCATTTTCCAATGTAGAAAAATCAATTGGATCTATGAATTTAGTGCACAACCTTTGAAAATAGCGACAAAGATTAATAATACATGACTTAGCATTCTTACTGGGCAAGGAAACAGTGACAGCTAACGACAAAAGTTGTTGCATCAGCACGTGATAATCATGACTTTTCATTGGTAGCATCTTCTGATCCTTCGGCCGTGCACATCTAGATATATTAGACGCATACCTGTCTGGAACTTTGATAGATTTTAGGAGGTTGCAAAATAATATTTTTTTCATCTTTTTTCATTGTATAGAAAGCTGGAGGTAGGATGGTATATTTACCAATAGTTTTAGGATGAAGCGGAAATTTGATTCTCATATCCTCCAAATCCTTCCTTGCATTCAAGTTGTCCTTACTTTTATCCTTCAAACCTAGCAATGTTCCAACAATACTCTCACATATATTCTTCTCAATGTGCATGACATCGAGATTGTGCCTTACAATGTTAGTTTTCCAATATAGTAGTTCAAAAAATATGCTTTTCCTTTCCCAATTGTGTGTTGAATCCTTACCTCTTGGCCTTTTCTTACCAATTACAGTTGTTCTGTCCTCCAATTGTGACAAGATTTGAGCTCCAGAAGGAGGTTTAGGTGGACACCTAAATTCTTGCTCACCGTCAAATGCCTTTGCTTCTTTTCAGAATCTATGGCTAGTTGGCAAGAAACTACGATGTCCTCTGTAGAAAACTTTATGGCTATGTGGAAACCAATGTGATACAATATCTTTATTACAATAGGGACATGCTTTGTAGCCTTTAGTACTCCAACCAGATAGATGTGCATATCCTGGAAAATCACTAATTGTCCATAATAAAGAAGCACGCATCTGAAAGAATTCCTTGGTTCCAGCGCCATATGTATGTACACCAGTATCCCATAGTTCTTTCAACTCATCAATCAATGGACGCAAGTACACATCTATATTTTCGGGTGAAGCTGGTCCAGGAATGAGTAGGGACAACATAAAATATGGTTGCTTCATGCCCAACCAAGGAGGTAAATTATATGGAATAATCACAACAGGCCATGTACTGTAAGAAGTACTCATTGTCCCAAAAGGATTAAATCTGTCAGTTGCAAGTCCCAATCGAAGGTTTCTAGCATCTGCAGCAAATTCTGGATGCATTACATCAAATGTTTTCCATGTAGGTGAATCAACCGGGTGTCTTAACTTGTCATATTTTTCATATTCTTCTACATGCCACCTCATTAAGGATGAGGTTTTTGATGATATGAATAACCGCATTAGGCGGGGTATAAGTGGAAAGTGTCTGAGCACTTTGATAGGTATTCTCTTGGGTTTTTTTGCAAGCTCGTCATCATCATCTGGGATTGTAATCGGTTTCCATCTTGATGTTCCACATGTATCACAGACGTCTTTATCATCAGAATCGTTCCAAAACAACATGCAACCATTTGGACAAACATGAATCTTCACATAATCTAAGCCCAACCCCGTAATCGTCTTTTTTAGCTCATACAATGAATTAGGTAATTGTTCTCCTTCTAGTAGCATCTTCTGAAAGGACGTAAGAAACATAGATGATGCTTTCTTACTCAAGCCATTAAGACAAACCAGGTGATAGAATTCTAGGATGCAAGCAAGTTTTCTATATTTCTTACACCCTGGATATAATTCTGTCTCAGAATCCTTTAAAAAGATATAAAATTTGTCAGTATTGAAATGTTGATCACTAGATGGCTCCACTCCTTCTGTATTTCCATCTTCACTGAATCTCGAAAAAGTATCATGTAACATATCTTGTAAATTTTCAGCATTAAGGAAATCTCCCTGATCAGTTGGAGCATCCATTTGAACATTTGCATCTTCACCATGAAAAGCCCAAGAAATATAGTTTGGTAAGAAGCCATGCCACAGTAGATGGCTCAATGCAGTCTTTCTAGTGACCTGGTATACATTAGCACACTTTCTACATGGGCATACAATCTTGTCTCCAATCGATGAATGTTCAAAAGAAAAATCCAAAAATTTAGATACTCCACATAAGTATTTACTACTGGTTCGGTCATCCTCTGCTATCCAAGACTTATCCATTCTATAAAAATAGTAAAACATATACCATATGAGTAAGTATGTCATATTTAAATAGACTATACAATATGAGAAAATACTAGTGTAATCATGCAAATGAGAACATTCATGGGAACACACACTTCAGTTATAAGCATTCATGTAGAAACTTTTAGTTCCATTCATTAATCTCTTTTTACATCCACACACAGGGGTGTACCCCTAAACAATAACTAAACAAAGGGGTTGGTGTACCCCTAAACATGCACATAATTAAAAAAACTATTAATACATACAAGTCTAGATAGATAGACAACTAAATACTACACCAACATGGTCCCGCATCAGTAACTTCGAGGACTTATCATTGTGGCGATCTTCTCCTGAAGTTCAGAATAGAAAGCAACTATGAGTATTGATTGCTTTCAGACAAAAAGTGTAAACACAAATTTTTTGTCTTGACAATTATATTTGTTAATTGGACTTACCGTGGTCTTTTTTATGATGAAGCTGTGTCACGAAGCTCCTCACTGTATTTAGACGAATCTGAACTGACAGGGGCCTCAGATTTAGATTCCACATAGAGGATATCCGACGCCGTGCGCTCATAGAGCAGTAGATGATCGGGGGTCTCACAGTTGCTGTTGGTTATCCAAACTTTGATGGAATTATGGCCAGCTGGATGGAGAAAAAGCCTGTTTCCACGGACCACATGCATCTCTCCAATCCAATCATGCCAACCGGATTTTGATACAAGATTTCCCGCCAAATCATACTCAACCTCGATAACATGTGAATAATTGCCAAAAGTTAGGGTCACTTTACCAGGCATGTAGTGTCTTCCTTTTAGAAAACGCCAATGTTTAGGTATGACCAATTGGTTTAAGAAACGATCATCTATGCTGATGTCCAATTGTTCTTCAATAGGGAACGTTAACATTGACATAGAGGCCCAGTTCATAGTGACTATTATGGGTGGACAGAGACTGCATAATATTAGTATTAACAAAGTGTAAGTACATATAACGATGTTATATATTTTCAGAAAAAGTTGTATAACATCAGTTAACCTTTTATTGCTTGTCATAACCAACTTTATTGTGGTAGACATGATAGCTTGAAAAGAAGTCTAATAGAGGAGATCATGTCCTATATCTTTGCAATTAGTCCAATGTTCACTAATCCTTGTTTGAGAATTTCAAGGAAGTAACTAGTATTTTCTATAATTTGATGTATCTTTTTTTTTCTTCTAAACCATGCGTGCCTCCTCCTTTATTAAAAACAACACCAAAACAGAGTTTAACTCTTTACAAGCTAAGAATCTAACAACTATACAGAAAGGAAAACTATAACTATCTATTTATGCTATTGACATCACGTATACACAGGGTCCAAACCCCTTTGGGATCATAGACATGAAGGAGCACGACCTTACTTAAGCTTGAAGAAGGACCAAAGCTCAGTGCAATAGAAACATTCAAAGAAGAGGTGTTATCCATCTTCTTCATGCTTCCAACATAGATAGCAAACAGAAGGGAGCTGGAAGTTAAAATTCTATAAAGTGTCCTGAGAAGGTAAGCGCTGAAGGTAACATTTCCAAAAGAAAATAGAGATATTCCTAGGAATCAAGGACGCCCACACATCAGCAGTCCAGTTCAGAACTTGAGCCTTGGACCTGCATAAGTCCCAACACTCTTTCAGCGACAAGGACACCTTACCATTAACAAGAATATAATCTTCAGTATTTGCATTGGGAATAGCCAGATTTTGAAGGATCCGGAGAACATCATCTCCTCCACGAATATTACCAGGGATTGCCCAATTACCATTACTCCAACCTAAGTTAATGATTCTAGAAACTCATGATAACTAGTGAATCAAATGATTTATTGAACATGTAGGCTATAGACAAATGAAAACAAAAGATGGATATAGACATAATGGGGAATAATGAGGAAACAAAACAAAATTGTAGTCACTGGGTACTGAATCTTATTGTAGGCCTCATCTTCACTCTACATGGTGGTTATGGTGGCAAGGAAGGATAATACAACTTTCCTTGTCACAATGACATGCTTTAAGGAATCACACCAGTGGATTTGGACTGTTATCATCACAACTGGTGAAGAGTGATGATGAGTTTGGCAGCACTTCATGGAATAAGATGGGCCCTTTTTTGAAGGCTTGGGGTCCCTATTTATAGGAATTGGAGTGTGATCAAGGCACATGAGCATATGAGCATTTTTCTTGCACTCCAAGAATCATGAGAGGTTCCTTGGGCAAACACTTAACTAATTAGGTAGGCATAGGGGTTAAAAGGATCTTTGTCACTAGACGAGAGCTTGTTATGTCTCCATTGATAACTGGAGTCTGTCCTCCACTACTGGATGTGTTTCTTCATTTGGTAATGAATACAATGTTCTCATTAGTGGGAGATAGAAAGAATTACATAGGTAGGTGAGGTCTGTGATCCCATCAATGGACTCTTGTCTATAAGTATGTAGGAGGATTAAGGAAGCTTTTTCATTATTTGGTGACCTACTCTTGTCATCGGTCTATGGATACTTATGAAAATGCATAGTCTTTGAAGTCTAAGGTTTCTGGAGCATGAAGACCATCAATTTATGGATACCAATGAAAATGTAAATAATACATCATTAGTTGGTTAATGAATAAAGTTCCAAGTCTTCAAGTTGGTCACCCACCTGACCATCAGTTGATGTGCTTAGCACTTGTTGTAGATTTCTATAGATGAGAAAGGATTGAGGTTTTCCATCGATTGATGAACCAATGGTTTTTATAATATTGATTGTGAGTGTCCTTTTATCGACTAAGAGGTCATTGGTTGAAGAATAATCTCAACTAATGAAATTTCTTCTGCTCCAAAACTCAGTAATTTTCTACAAAATGATTGAAAGTTATTACTAAATGGTGGAAATATCATTTAATGCAGGTAAATACAAGACTTATATTTTAAAGAATAGAATAAAAAGGGAAATACAGGGTAAAATATGCATATAACACCAAAATCGGATTTTATCCAACCTTACATGTGGTATGACCTATGTGTTACCAAAATATTAAGTGTTTGGCTATGCATGTACATTGTGTTCATGCACCACCCAAAATACTGTCTATTAACTATGAAGTCCCTAAAACACTCTCAAATACACACAAAATCTATCCCTCAAGTGTATGAGTTCGGACACATTCTAAATATTTCAGTCATACATAGGTCACTCCACCTTCCACTTTATCCACCTCGTGCCTGAATAATATGACCCAAATTGGGCTTGTTTGTCGTGGCCATCTTTGGTGATCTGGACTGGAGGTTGGCTTCTCCTACAGGGGACGAGATGGGGGTGGGAGGCGGAGAAGATGGTGAGAGTGTCACCAAATTGGGAGGCAGAGAAGAGGTGAGAATAGGGTGTGAGAAATAGAGTTTGACCATGGGTGGGATTTGTGGGGGTGTAGGGGGCTAGCAGAGTGAACGAGGGAAAAGGAGAGAAACCTGACGAGCTCATTGAGTTATTGCATGGGGGGAGGAGAGGGGAAGCGCCAACATACCTCTTTAGAAAGTTGCAAATCTTGGGATGATTGGAGTCCCTCGAGCTCGCCAGCGCCTGAGGCGGTGCTTTAGGTTGGCTAGGTCCAAATCCCATTGACGCGCACGGCCGAAAACTCTCCTCGACGCGCCGATTCTAGGGACTCACCGTCGGTGCTGGACGATAACTTCTCTGGAGCTTCTCTGCGGTCGGCAGCTTCTCTGCGCTGGCTTCCTTCTAGGGCTCGTCATGAAGGAGAGAGTGGAGAGGGAGAGGAAGTCTATCGCAAGCTTGCGAGAGAGTGCACGACACATGCTGAATTAGGGAGAGTCTGGGAAATTTGGAGCGCGAGTGAGTGAAATTTGGAGCGGGAAAGGCAATATTGCCTTAGCAAATTTGGGTATGGCAATTTAGGATTGCCGCTAATTAAAAATATAAATGTCATTAATGTTAAGTGCTTTTTAGAAACTCTATAATATGAGGTTTAGTGGCATTTTAATTAAAAATGCTTGTATATTAAAAAGATAGTGGCTTTTTTTATAAATGCTACTAGAATAAATGCCGCTAATGGGCAATTTTGTTGTAGTGCTAGTTGATTTATGACTTTTCTGTGTCAGTATACTGATTTTTAGGTGGTCAAAGTGTCTAAAGGAGCACTTTTAACAATCCTTGTGCCCTATGGAATGGGGAGTCTACCTCAACAGAAGAGCTCCCCACAGTCAATTTCAGACTGAATGAGCTCATCTTATGATCTGAATTATCCTTCATAGAAAAGTCAGTACCATCGACACAAAGTCGATGGAACTGAGATGCTTTTGTGAGGCATTTATCCCAATAATTTGTAGCATTGACTGAGATGTCAGTAGCACTGAAACTTCTCAAGAAATCTTAGCATTCTTTTTCTTAGTTTTTGCATCATTGACATGACTATTGGTAGCACCGAGCTAACTCAGATTCATCCAATTGCCTAAAATATAGAAATACCAAGCATAAGTCCAATTAATCATGATAAATCTATATGATTTAGTGAAAATAGATAATATTTGATGCAATATTGTTTCACATGCTAGCAATGATCAATTATGCATAAATGATATCAAAATCACCAAGGAAAAAATGAAAATAGCATGTGAAAACTGACTTAAATTCAAAGCATCATATACCATCTATATACAATAATGAGAAATATAATCATGCTCCCATTATACTTCTTGTAACACAAGGTTCATCTTCATTTTGGATAAAGAAGAATTGGTTGACTATCTAATCAATACGAAATTCAAACTTCAATATGTTTACTTCAATTCATATATTGATATTTATAGCTGATAGACTTTATTGGCTTCATTTAGAGTGATAAAACCTTTAGACTAAGTCACGTGCACATCCTCTAGAGGATTCACGTTAAGTAGAGTAGTTTTCCGTCAGTCATGATAAGATGTAATTGAAATCATGAGCCTAAAGGATTTGATAATGGCAAGTGGTGAGAAAGTTTCATCATACCCAACACCTTGATCTTGTTTGAAACATTTTGCAATGAACATACCTTTGTAGGTTTGTGCATTACCAACCATGTTAGTTTTCTTCTTGAAGATCAATTTTCACCCTATGGGTTTTATCCCTTTAGTTGGATCAACCAAGGTCCATACGTTGTTGGTATACATGAAGTCCATCTTAGATCTCATGGCTTCACATAATTTCTTAGAATCTAGTCCCTCAAATAGCCTCATTGTAGGTGGTAAGGCCTCTGACCTAGATTAGTGCTTGTTTGTATTTGTTTGGCTAAAAAGATTCTTAAACCTTAATCTAATCTTGTGAGGTGCCTCAAAATCATGTGAAATTCTTGTGGTTTCAGTTTGGGCATATTTGGATGTTTTTTGATCAATGTTTGCATGTTTTGGACCAAGTTGCAATTTACCTATGTTGAGAGGTTATCTTGCAATTTGTCACATGTAGTTTGTGCCCTTTGAGCCTTGGCATCATGAGATATCAGATGGTACTTTGGGGTGCCTTTTTATGCTTTGGTTTGAGGAGGAGAGAGAAGGTGACATGTTGAGTGTTGTTTCTAGGGTTTGCCTAGATGCCCTAGTTTAATGTTGACCTTGTATTGACCATTTGATGTTATTGATTTTCAGCAACCATACTTGGAACTTCTTGATGTCTTCTAAGTGATCAAATGATGTTTTGGTTGGAGCCTCGAAATCCCATTGGTCATAGAGAGATGGAGCTCTCTTTTGGTCGTTGACCTAGGGTTTTGGATGGTTTGGGTCGCTTGGTTTCTCTGTGACCTTGAGCTCTTGTGGCCATGTGTTTCCTTTGACTGATGGTCATGTTGAACCAAGTGAGGTCATTGGTATTTCTTGTTTTTCATGACCTTAGTGGTTTTCATGGTTTTAGTGGATGCATTGTTGATGCGTGGAGGACATGTGGAACCTATGTGTATGACACCTAATCTCTTTGGTCTCTCTCTTCCCTTGGATATATGCACCCCTCTTCCATCATGCATGTGACCCGTTTTGCATCCTACTTCCCTCTCTCATCTTTGGAGTTCATCCTTTGGAGCTTGGTGGTGAGGAGAATCTTATCCTTGGTGCTTGGTGGACGAGATCCTCTTGCGTGTGGTGATCAAGTGTGGAACTAGTCTTCTTTGGTGATACTCTTGTGATCTTTGATCCTTGGTAAGTTATCCATACTCTTGGTTTTTTTTTCTTGCAAAGCCTTACCTCTTTCATCTTCTCTTATCAGATGTACTTCTCTTGCAAAGCCTTACCTCTTGGTGGTGTTTGTGTTGGGATAGATGTACTTCTCTTTCTTGAACTAAATCCTTGGTTCTCCAAGGTAGTGTTCAAGTTGAGTAGTGGAACTCTTCTCCCTTACTCTCTCTTCTTGTTCTTTCTCATCCATGCAATTTTGGTTTTCCTTCTTGACCTTTTTACCTAAGGGTTTCCTTCTCTTTTGAGGTGGTAACTTGCTTGGTCGTGTAGGTGATTAAAGCTAGGTTTCTCGCTTGCTTTTAGAGCTTGGCTTGGAGGCGGTTGCATCATCATCTAAGGCAGGTTATATAACTCTTTTCCCTCTTCTATTATTGCACTTTAGCTCAACATGCAACTCTTTTTATAAACATGATTACTGGCTGGTTGATAATGATATCTTGGTTAAGGTTGTACTTCTATAAGTTTGTGCATGTACTTGTTCCTTTGCTTAAACGTAATTCACCTACCTAAAATCTATATGATAGAGATGATGATAGATTTGCATGCAACTCAACATAGGTTTTGTTATCTTGGTTCTTGGTTCAGTTACTTTGCATGAGGTGGAGTTTGGTTTTATTTTCATGTGTTTGATCTCAGGATTCCATCTATCATCTCACAATTTCAAGTTTATCACATATGGTGCTTGATTATAGGGTTTGATTGATGGTTCCCCCTAAGTTTTACACCACTCTTTAAGGGTCAGTTTCATTCTGTTAATCACCTAATTTTCTCATGGCTTGCTAGTGGTTTTCCTTTCTTATATTTTCTTCAAGTTAGCACCCAAGTGGTTGAATGGTTGGGGATGTTTGGTCGTCTAGTTAGTCACCTTGGTTTTGGTTTCTTGATCAATGTTTTGTCTTCGGTCGCATAGACCAATATTATTCTTCAGTCACATAGAATGATGGATCCCTTTGACCATTTGGTTTGGTGGTGCCTTGATCAATAATGTGGTCTGTGACCTAGGTTGTTTCTTTGACCGTTTGGTTTTTGTTTGTGTGTCACTAGCCTAGTTTGTGGTTTCGTCTCTGAAGGTGTTCCTTTGACCTTGATCTTATTCGACCGTGATGTTTTGCTCTCTTCGATCACATGATTTGTGAATGAATACTTTATTCATCTAATGAAGGGTTATTAAATATGTTTGACAAGAATGGTCATCTTGATTTTGGCCATGAATGACCACGAAGGATGATACAAGAATGTGGGAATATGATATACCTAAGGTTGTTGACATTGTCATAATGTAAGACCCTAATCGGTCATAATGTTGAAACTCTAAACCTAATATGGGACTATGATATGGTTGTTTATCTTATGTGAGGTGGTAGTATGCAATTGGTATGCTTTGTTTCTCTCTCCTACTTGTATGATACTAACCATGTAGGTGAATTATTATCATAGCTTGTGAAGTCTATGATGGAAATTATACTATACATGGTGATGGCTATGAGCCTTGATGAGGCATGTTGATGTGATGGGTCTTATGACTTGGAAGAGGCTTAATGCCTAGTGTGAGGTGTTATCCTCCAGTGATAAGATGAGGGGTTGATATCCCATGGTAGTCTGATAATTGTGATAGCCTTATATGGCAAGTGTCATCAAGTGATAATGTGACAGATTTATGCTTCAAATGTTTAATATCTTATAGAGTTTTATTATGCCCTTATATTTTTAGAGTTTGTTTAGGGTTTATACATTGTAACTTGAATGATGCTAAAAGATACCTAATTGTCTTAAATCAAGTGAAACCCTAATCATGTAATTTCCCTATTCCATAGATCCATCTTCAGCATCAGTACTAGCTGGATGGAGAAACGAGCAATTCCTATGGGTAACTTAGAGCACATATTGTTGAATATGCAAGGTGCCAGTCGAGGTATCTCCTTGTATCCTTAATACACTATGATGGATGATGTCATAACTTGACAAGAGAATGATCGATACCATATCTCATATGATGTGAATCAGTATATGTGATATGTTTACTGGGATGCCTACAGTCATACCCAGGTAGGAGAACGACCGCAGTCGTATCTCATTTCACTAGTGTCATGACCTATTTACCAAGGCAGACTAGGCTATTTTGTAGTTGGACTTGATATGTCACTATGAAAGACTCAGAATGATTGAGGGTGTGGAGAGATCATGGATTCTGACTCTTCCATTGATCTTGTATGGCACTGATTTTGACTTAGCAGTGGGTTTCCAAATCTTTTAGGTGGTCACACATGAATAGGTAGAGATCGTGCAGTTGAGGCTGAGCAAAAAGAAGAGCACTAGATATTGAAAGGTTGGATATGATTCTTGTGTTTGTAGTAGAGTCCTATGTGTTATCCCTAAACTCTCAGGTCCTTGGGGAGGTTTTTGTGATGTTTCATATCAAAATCATGGTTTGGCAGTATGCTTTTTATTTTGCATATATGGCATGTATGTATATAAATAAGTTGTTATACATGTAATGGGCTGTGGCCAGTGAGCCAGTGAACAAGTGTTATGTAATAATCTTTTGGCATGAGATATGTTACATGTGGAATTTTTGGACTCAGATGTAATATGTTCCCACTTGAGGTGGATATGTGATATTGATTTTTATTTACCCATCTTGTGGTAATATAGTTTTTTGAGGTTAATTCCATACTTTGTTTTGAGTAGTCTCAATTTATGGCACGTCGGGGTGTCACAACTTAGGTTGGTATCATAGCCCTAGGTTCACTAAGTCTACATGGACATAGGACTAGGGTTGTGTCTGTTCTAGTGTCCTCCAGTCTATCTTATGGTAAATTCTTCTTATGCATAAGAAGAAGAAGAGAAGAAAAGATGGTTGGAGAACACGAAGAACATGTTGTTGAGAGTAGTGTTGATGCACTAGGAGGTGGTCCCTGGAGGCAGGAGAGGATTGATGTTGAGCCTGAGATGCCCCAAGTTGACCCAGCTGTAGTGGCCAATCCTACTTTCTAGTCCATGGCAGATAGCATGCCCCCACCCTAAGAGAAGGTGATAATCACCAATGTGGAGTCTTCAGGTTTTCAGAAGATCTTTGAAAGGTGAGGCGTGTAGTATGCGGGTATGAAAAACCTGGTGAATGTAGATCTGTGGTTGATAGAGCTATAGAAGGCCTTCAAGATCCTCAACACTCCCATAGAGGATAAGGTAAAGCATACAATGTACCTATTGAATGGGAGTGTTGGCCATTGGTGGGCAATAGAGGAAGAGAAAAGACCTGGTGTCATGATCAGTGGGGAAGCATTCTGATGGGAGTTTGTGAGTTGATTCTTCTTGGAGACCTATCTGGACAAGAAGATCACATAGTTTGAGAAGATCTAGTAGGGATTTATGTCGATCAGTGAGTATGAAGCTAAGTTCATGAACATTTTGAGCTTTTGTCTGCATATGACAGCTATAGATAAGGAGAGGATTGGATGGTTTGATAAGGGTTTTAGTATAGAGTTCACAACGTTAGTCTCAGCTTTGGAGAATAGAGAGATTTTTTCCACATTTGTGGAGTCAGTCAAAGGAGTGGAGTGGTCAGTGGTGGAGAAATGTGAGGTAAAGGCCAAGAAGAGGCATGCACAATATCAAGGACAGACATATGGAGGCTTTAAGAAGCCTAGGTTTTCAACACTACCATCACAATAGAGATCGAAAAGTCAGTCATAGTGGTCACTGAGCAGACATAAAGGTTGTAGCTTTCCACCTGTAGGAGTCCATAGAATAGCTTAAGTTTCGATGATAGGGTTGTCAAGGCCACAATATGACTCCAGGACTTGTGACAACTGTGGATAGGTGGGACACATCAGATGGAACTACCTTGTGCGAGAGAAGAGGTGACCCAACAACCAAGATGAAGTCAATAAGGATCGTAGTAGTGAAAATAGTTCAATAATGGTAGTAGAAGAGGATGTGGATATGCATCCTAGTCTGGTTCATCTGGACATGACAACAGAGGAAGGGGACTACAATAGGCAACAACTCAATTCTATGCTATATTCAACCGAAAGGAGTGGTCAAATCGTAAGTCATGATAGGTTGATGGAGTTAGTTCATTCTGATTTGTCTTCTTCTTACTTTTATATCTATTTTGGTTGTACCAGGTGCAACACACTCTTTTATCACTAGAGAAGTGATTTCTTGTTGTTCTTTGCCTATCAGTTGTAGATATGACAACCTTTTCTTAGAAACCCCCTTGGTAGGTTCTACCGAGTTGCAGGAGGTGTGTCCTTCCTATGTTCTTTCTTTCTTGGGACACTACAATTAAGTGAATCTTATACCACTTGATATGCATGAATTCAATGTGATCATTAGAATGGATACTTTGTAAAAGTATTAGGTGATCTTGTATTGTAGTTCCAAGGTAGCGATGTTTTTTGATAGTGAAGTTTCATGGATCTTCCAAGGAGATAGGAAGATTCTTCCTACATTTTCGGTGTCATCAATTATGACAGAATGGTTAATGAGACTGGGTTGTGCTACATTATTAGCACATGTGGTAAACACCAAGGCAAGGAGTCTAAGTATTCAAGAGGTGCCAATTGTCTATGAGTTTGAAGATGTGTTTCCTGATTAGTTTCCTGGTGGTCCACCAGTCATAGAGGTTGATTTTGAGATTAATATGTTTCCTGGTTTGAAGCCCATAGCCAAGACACCTTATAGGATGTCACCAATAGAGATGAGATAGATGAAGAAGTGGTTGTAAGAGTTTCTTGAGAAAGTCTTTATCAGACTGATCACTTCACCTTGGGGCACTCCTATTTTGTTTGTCAAAAAGAAGGATGGATCCATGAGGCTATGCATCGGCTACAAAAAGTTGAACAAAGTAACGATCAATAATAAGTACCCTTTTCCACAGATAGATGACTATTTGATCAATTGAGGGGTGTTGTAGCATTCTCGATGATAGATCTGAGGTTGGGATATCATCAATTGTAGATCAAAGTGGATGTCATACCAAAGTCAGCTTTTAGGATGAGTTATGGTCATTACAAGTTTGCAGTTATGTCGTTTGGGTGAACCAATGTCCCAACAACGTTCATGGACTTGATGAATAGGGTGTTCAAACCTTATCAATCAGTTTGTGGTGGTGTTCATAGACAACATCTTGATATATAAATAGGATATCTAGCAGCACAAGCAACATCTATAACAGGCGTTGGCCTTGTTGAGACAACACCAACTATATTCCAAGCTCAACAAATGTGAGTTTTGGCTGAAGGAAGTGTCTTTAATGGGACACATGATATCTACAGAGGGTGTTTGTGTGGACCCCAAGAAGGTTGAGTTTGTGATAGAGTGGGAGAAACCGAAGATGAAGACAAAAGTTTGTAGTTTTCTTGGGTTGGCATGACACTACATGATATACATCAAGAACTTTATCACAGCGGCGTTACCCCTAAAGAAGCTTACAAGGAAAGGTGTGCTTTTATCTAGAATGAAAAGTGTCAACGTGCGTTCCATTTGGTGAAGGAGAAGTTGACCACTTCTCCAATGCTAGTGTTTCTAGAGCAAGTAAAGGGCTCCATTGTCTTTTTTGATGTCTTGAATAATGGCTTGGGTTACATGTTGATGCTAGATACAAATGTGATTTTCTTCACATCATGAAAGTTTAAGAAGCATGAGGAGAAATATCCCACCCGTGATCTCGAGATTGCATTGGTGGTCCATGCCTTGAAGATATTGAGACACTACCTTTATGGACACAAGTGTCAGATCTTCACATATCACAAGAATCTACAGTAAATCTTCTTGATCAAGAGCTAACATGAGGCAACATCATTGGATGGAGTTAATAAAGGACTATGATTACACTATAGATTACCATCAAGGGATTGTGAACATGGTTGAAGATGCCACGAGCAAGAAGTCTTAATCATCATCATATGATCATAAGGTACAATTATGTTCTTTGATGTGCTAAAAGAGGGACATGTTAGTGCATTTACATGAGATGAATGTGAAGTTGGAAGTTTCCTTGTTGACATACTTGTTGACTAAGTTACAAGTGAAGCCCATGTTATGAAAATAGATCAGGAATGCTCAACAGGATGATACAATGATTCAACAATAGTGGACGGTATCACATGACATGCATAAGTCATATGATGATAACCGACATAGACCATTGGAGTTCTAGGTGGGATACAAACTATATCTCAAGTTCTTCCCTTGAAAAGGTGTTTTGAGGTTTGGGAAGAAGGGTAAGCTGGATCCTAGGTATATGGGAGTAAGTGGCTTATAAGTTGGAGTTGCCACCTGAGTTGCACATGATACATTTGATGTTTCATGTGTCTATGTTGAGGAAGTGCCACCCTGATACAGAGTAGGTTTTGCATCCCATAGAAGTTGAGTTGGATGAGGCCATATCTTATGGATAGAAGGATCAAGAAGTTGAAGAAGAAGGATATCATTTTTTTAAGGTTTTGTGGCATCATCGTGGCTTAGAGGAATCCATGTGGGAGCTTGAGGAGGAAATGCGTAAGAAGTATCCATCTCTTTTTGTGTAGCATTTTGAAGGAAAAATCCTTGTTAGGGGTTTCTGGTTGTAAGTTTCCTGACCTGGCTTAGTGCTTGTTTGTGTTAGTTTTGCTTAATAAGATGCTTAAACCTTAAGCTAGTATTTTGAGATGGCTTAAAATCATGTTACATGCGTGTGGTTTCAGTTTGGTCCTATTTGGATGATGTTTGAGCTATGTTTTCTTGTTTTGGACCAAGTTGCAATTTACCCATGTTTAAGGATTATCTTATAATTTGTCACATTAAGGTTGTTCCCTTTGAGCCTTGGAATAATGAGAGAGAGGATGGTGCTTAGGGTGCCTTGTTATGCTTTGGTTTGATGAGGAGAGAGAAGGTGACATGTTGAGTGTTGTTTCTAGGGTTTGCCTAGATGCCCTACTTTGATGTTGACCTTGTATTGACAATTTGATGTTCTTGGTTTTCAACAACCATCCTTGGATCTTCTTGATGTTTTCTCTACAGTTGAATGATTGTTGAATGATTTTTTGGGTGGATCCTTGAAATCCCTTTGGTCATAGAGGGATGGAGCTCTCTTTTAGTCATTGAAATAGGGTTTTGGATACTTTGGGTCACTTGATTTCTATGTGACCATGAGCCCTTGTGTCCATGTTTTTTCCTTTGACTGATGGTCATGTAGGAAACAGTGAGGTCACTGTCCTTTCTTATTTTTCATGACCTTAGTGGTTTGCATGGTTTTAATGGATGCATGGTTGATGTGTGGTGGACATGTGGCACCTTGTGTAAACCTCTTTGGTCTCTCTCTTACCTTTGGTATATGTACCCCTCTTCCTCCATGCATATGATCCTTTTTGCAACCTCCTTCCATCTCTAATCTTTGGATTTTTCCCCTTGGACCTTGTGGGTGAAGGGAATCTTATCCTTGGCACTTGGTGGTCGAGAGCCTCTTACCTGTGATGATCAAGTGCAGAAATCATCTTTTTTGGTGATCCTCTTGTGATGTTTTATCCTTGGTAAGTGATCCAACCTCTTAGTTTCTTTTTCTTGCAAAATCCTACCCCTTTCTTTTTCTCTTGGCCAAATCAATGAAGCTTCCATAGTGGTGCTTGTGTTGGGATGGAGGTACTTCTCTCTCTTGAACTGAATCCTTAATTCTCTAAGGTAGTGTTCAAGTTGAGTGGAGGAACTCTTCTCCCTTTCTCTCTCTTCTTGTTCTTTCTTAGCCTTGAGCTTTTGTCTTTCCTTCTTTCCCTTTTGACCTAGGTTTTTTTTTCTATTTTGAGGTGGTGACTAGCTTGGTCATGGAGGTGATCAAAGCTAGGTTTCTCGCTTGCTTTTAGAGCTTTGATTGGAGTTGGTTGCATCATCATCTAAGGTGGGTTATATAACTCTTTTCCCTCTTATATTGTTTCACTATAATCCTACATGAAACTCTTTTTAAAAAAGTGATTACTAACTGGCTAATAATGATGTCATGTTTTGGGTTGTACTTCTATAATGTTTGTGCATATACATGTTCCTTTTCTTAAACCTAATTAACCTACCCAAAATCTATATGATAGAGATGATGATAGCTTTGCATGAAACTCAATCTTGGTTTTGTTATCTTTGTTCTTGGTTTGGTTACCTTGAATGAGGTGGAGTTTGGCTCTATTTTCATGTGTTTGATCTTGGGTTTCCATCTATCATCTCACGGTTACAAGTTGATCACATATGTTGCTTGATTTTAGGGCTTTAATGATGCTTCCCCCTAACTTTTATGCCACTCTTTAAGGGTAGGTTTAATTCTGCTAATCACCTATTTTTCTCATCACTTGCTAGTGGTATTCCTTCTATTATATGATCTTCATGTTAGAACCTAAGTTGTTGAATGTTTGGAGTTGTTTGTTCATGTAGTTGGTCACATTAGTTTTGGTTTCTTGAACAACATTTTGTCTTTGATTGCATAGACTAATATTCTTCTTTGATTATATAGAATGATGGATCCCTTCGACCATGTAGTTTGGTGGTGCCTTGGTTGGTGATGTAGTATGTGACCTAGGGTTTCCCTTTGACCATTTGGTTTTTGTTTGTGCCTTGGTCGCTAACCAAGTTTGTGGTTTGGTCGCTGAAGGTGTGCCTTCGACCTTGATCTTCTTCAACCATGATGTGTTCCTCTCTTCGATTGCATGGTTTGGAACTAATGCTTTATTCAACCGATGAAGGTTTATTACATGTGTTTGATAAGAATGGTTGTCTTGATGTTGGTCATGAAAGACCACGAAGGATGTTCCAAGAATGTGGGAAGATCAGATACCTAAGTTTGTTGATATTGTTGTATTGTAAGACCCTAATTGGCCATAATTACATCACTCTAACCCTAATATGGGACTATGATATGGTTTTTTATCTTGTGCGAGGTGGTAGTATAAAATGGGTATGCATTGCTTCTATCTTCTACTTGGATGATACTAACCATGCAAGTGAATAATTATTATGGCTTGTGAATTCTATGATGGTAATCACATGATACAGGGTGATGGCTATGAGCCTTGATGAGGCATGTTGATGTGATGGGTCATATGACCTAGCAAAGTCTTAATGCCTAGTGTGAGGTGTTATTCTCCAGTAATGTGATGAGGAGTTGATATCCCATGGCAGTGTGATAATTGTGATAGCCTTGTGTGGCAAGTGGCATCATGTAATAATGTGTTAGGTTGATGCTTCAAACATTTTTTATCTTCTAGATATGTATTATGCCCTTATCTTTCTAGAGTTTATTTAGGGTTTATATGTTGTAACTTGATTGATGCTAAAAGATACCTATGGGTTAACTAATCAAGTGAAACCCTAATCACGTAGTTTCGCTATGATATAGATCCATCTTCAACGTCAATATTAGCTAGATGGTAAAACAAGTAATTCTTGTGGGAAACTAAGAGCACATATTGTTGAATATGCATGGTGCAAGTCGAGGTATCTCCTTATATCTTAATAAAATTGGATGGTTGAGGTTATACCTTGGAAGGAGAACAGTTGAGACTGTATCTTAGATGATGTGAATCAGTATATGTGATATGTTTATTGGGATGAATGCGGCCATACGCTAGCAGGAGAACGACTGTGGTTGTATCTCATTTCACTAGTGTGGTGACCTATATACCAAGGCAGACTAGACTATTTTGAAGTTGGACTTGATATATTACTGTAGTAGACTCGGACTGACTATGGGTGTGGAGAGATCATGGATTCCGACTCTTATATTGATCTTGTATGGCACTTTTTTTTTTGTTAAGCCAGGGGTCGCTTTATTCATCCCACACCCCTCTTGTGAGCATAATCATCAAAAAACAATTACAGCTCTTGCTTATATCAGACGCATGTACTAAAAAAATAGACAAAACACACAACATGTTCCCCATCCTATTTCTCAGTCTAGCTAGCTATTTTCTGCATCACGATATACGTGACTCGACGCTTCTCCAAGGCCGCCATACCCCTTACTCTGCATGGTATATTCAGGATATCAGAAGAAACATAAGGCTCATCCAACCTGCTGCCCCATTTTCCTAGTTCACGAGGTATCGAGTTGATGACCTTGTGAACAAGGGAGCCATAAACCATAGCAGTGCTAACCTCCTCTCGCAGCTCACGAACGAAAGGTGTCGACCTCCATGGTTCCTTTCCGTTGTTCCATATGATGTCATACACGTAAGCTTCATCAAGTTCAATACACGAGGTACCCAACACATTATCTCTCGCTAATTTCAGGCCGATGGCACATGCTTGCATGTACGCAAGGATGAAGTCTGTACTCCTGATCCACATTCTGAAAACCAAGCAAATATCAGCCCTGTGGTTCCTAATAATTCCAGCCGCCCATCTTCTGGGAACGCCATGGTTGTCTCTATCTTTCCTGATCGTAAGGTTAAGATTAAGATTATGTAGGTCGGGCGTCATCCATCTTAGCAGTTTAATCTACCTCATTGTGACTTTAGGTTCCACGACATTTGCCTCCCTCATACGGTCATAAATACTGTTATCAGAATCAATCATAAAAGATCTTTCCTTCAGCTGAACATTCAATTTACTAGTAACAAACTCCCATTCATGACATAGTGGCCTGTGTTTTCCTTCAAACCTTGCTTCGCACCTCAACCGCCAAATACTGTATGGGATCAAAACTGCCAAATTTCCAGCTAACCATTCCTTAAGCTTCTTCCTTTTCCCCAAACCACATGTGTCTATTAGATTTCTAACGTTGGTAGGTGGCACCATACCTGTGAAATCAACAAATTTGCCCCAAAAAAACTCCGCATTTTGTCCTTGAAACAACAAATGCTCAATGCTCTCTTCATGCGGTTCCATGCAACAATTACACTGAGATACTAATGGAATATTACATCTAGCTTTAATGTTGTCATACGTTGACGTGGCTCTTCTAATAGCTCTCCAAATGAACGCAGTAGCCTTAGGGAAATTAGTATCCCAAATCAAACCTAGTCCAACTGGACCTTCTCTTCTATCAAGCATCAATACCTGCTTAACCGATCTCATAGAAAAATTTCCTCGCACCCCCGGAATCCATATCATCATATCCCCCTCATTAGCGATCCATGTGTTAGAATCACGAATGAGATTCAGCCCCTCATCATTGACAATCATCTTCAAAAGGTCCCAATACCATCCATGCCCATCAATCCAAAAATCTTTAATAAGAAAGGGATGTCTTCTGTCGCTAGAAAATCTCACATGATCGACCAATCGCTGCTCGCACCACCACGAGTCCCAGAAAGAAATTTCACCTCTTCCTACCACCCATCTACACAAAGGGAACACCCACGGCAACATATCCCAAATTCTTTTCCAGTACGGGGAAGGATAAGACCCAAGCTTCAAGGATGCGGGGTACACATTATCACGACCTCCTGCCAAATTAGCATACTTCCCCCTACAGAACGCAACCCATAATGAGTCCGACGTCAACACCTCCCAGCATGCCTTCCCAACAAATGCATCATTTATCAGTCGCAAAGGAGGGAACCCAAGTCCACCTTGAGAAAAAGGTCTTGCAACTCTGTGCCAACTGAGCCATGCCTTTCTGTGCTTTTCATCTCTGCCCACCCACAAGAATTGAGAAAGTTTGTTCTCAATACGGTTTGCAATCCCCGCTGGAATACCAATCGCAGCAGCCGTATATACTGGAATGGATGTCTGAACATGAGTAGTCAATAATCTTCTACCCGCAAAGGATAAGAGCTTGGACCTCCAGGCTGTGAATTTACCAACAATCTTCTTCATTAGGAACTCAAAATCATTGAGTCTCATCCTCCCTTTAGAAATAGGAATACCCAAGTAAGTTAAAGAATCCTTTGCTGCCCCCGTATCGAGACAATTCACCACTTTGTCGATCATCTCCAAATCATTCCCACCTACTACACAGGAGGATTTAGCCTTGTTTATACGCTGCCCCATGGCCCTTTCATACACCTCAAAGGTTTCCTTAACCTTCACCATCGATCTTTGATCAGCATTGAAGAATAAAGCAATATCATTTGCATATAAAAGGATGCTTGGCGGAACTGCCTCTCCCCTTATCTGGAATCTAGAGATGAATCCTTCCTCTTCTAGCTTCAGAAATCTTCTACATAGAATCTCCTAAAAAAGAATAAAAAGAAAAGGTGATCGAGCACATCCTTGCTTGATGCCTCTACAGATCGGGAAAAAACCCGCAGTTTCTTCTCCAACAGTGATCGTGGCCCAAGTATTAGAAAATAAGCTTAAGAACAAATTCACCATCTCCATAGTAAACCCAAATTGCTGTAGTACTCTCCGCAAAACATTCCAGTCAGTCCTATCATAAGCTCTCGACATATCATACTTCAACATTACATTAGGTGTCCCCTTTCCCCTATTGATGTCGTGCATCAGCTCCTTCGCAATTCGGATGTGATGAGTGATATCAGACCCTTTGACAAAAGCACCTTGCACCTTATAAATCAATCTCAGCATCATGGGAGCCATCCTTTCATTGAGAACTCGCGCAAGTATGCGAAGGCCAACGTTTTCAATCGATATAGGCCTGAAATCCTCTGGTAACCTCTTTGGGGTGTCCACCTTCGGTATAAGTAAAATACGGCAGCAAAAAAGACCCCTAAAACATGGCTGTCCTCTAAAGAAAGTCTCTGTCATTTTCATAAAATCCTCACCAATGATGGACCAAGCAGCCCGAAAGAACGTCAAAGTGAACCCATCCGGACCTAGAGCCGATGCGGAATCCATCTTTTGCAAGGTCTTCACAACCTCCTCTTCATGGGGAACAGTGATAAGGGAGAAATTGTCATCCACAGATAATGATTCCGATACATATTGCAGAAATTCTTCAATATCAGTATTACTTGTCTCCACCACTTCATTGAAATTTTTTTTATAGTGATCAGCCGCCACCTCCGCCATCAGCTTTGGATCCGAGATACAAGTGCCATCCTGTAAGACCACCCTGTTAAGCCTCCTGTGTTTTCTTCTTGCTTTGACAGTAGCATGATAGAATTTCGTATTACGCTCCCCGTCTTTAAGCCAACTTATCCTCGCTTTCTTTTTCCACCTTGCTTCTTCTTCATTTACCAGTATTTGCAGCTCATTCTCAGCTGTCCTCAGACTAATTTCATTCGCCTTGGTCAGATTCCCATCAAAAGCAGCCTGTGTAGTAAAGACCATGTCCTCCAAGTCATGTATATGCTGTTTGATTTCACCAAAAGAGTCTTTGCTCCATCGACGTAGAGCTGTTCTAACCCTCTTAAGCTTGTGGCAGAAAACAAAGGAAGGATGCCCAGTCACTGGTTCACTCCAATCCTGTTCAATCACTTTTAAGCAATCATCATGATCAAGCCATGCCTTCATAAAAACAAAATGTGCCTTCTTTCGTTCTACTGCTTGAGCGTCTGGGAGCGTAACAATTGGACTGTGATCCGATACTCTATCTCTGGTCAAGTGTATCGACCTGGTAGCGGGCCTTGCCATCATCCAAGCTTCATTCACTAGCACTCTATCTATTCTCTGCCACATAGTAGGTGTAAGAATCTATTTATTCACCCATGTGAATTGACTTCCGTCAAACGGAATTTCATCTAAAGCTGCATCCGCAATTAAAGTGTTGAAACCAGCATGTCCTGGTATCCTGGAAGGTTTCCACCTCACCTCTCCCTTGTACTACGTACCACATTGAAGTCACCTGCAATCATCCATGGCTCATCACCAATATGTTCCTCCAATACAAGTAACTCAAACCACAAAGCTCTTCTCTCAACTGTATCACAACTGGCATATATAGTTGTAATAAAGAACTTAGATCCATCACTGGTTTCCATTCTCGTCGTGATGTGCTATCTATGTCTCCTGAAGACCGCAGGGTTCATATCTCTGTCAGCATAGAACCAGATCTTTCCACCCTCTTCTTGATTGTCCACTGCCCAGTCAAGCCTCACAATGTCTATGAGTTCCGTAGCCTGTTCTGCATGAAGAAACGACTCAAACAAGCAAACCACTCCTGGTTTAAAATGACCACAGATTCTGCTCAACACTCTTCTCGTTGGGTTATTAGATGCACCCCTGATATTCCAAAAAATAGAAGTACAATCCATGTATACCTTAGTGCCGCCGTCCCCAACAACGATGATCCCGATCAAGGGTTGTACCCCCTTCAAAATCTGACCAGCAACCATCAAAAAATCACCGTCACAGTCTGAATGTCTTCTCCTAGAGTGATAATGCCTGTGGTACCGACTATCATCACCATCTCTTCTTCGCCTGCTTTGGCTCCTTCCAGGCCTCCTCCTATGCTCATTATATTCACTTTCAATGAACATGAAATCCTACAGCCGTCTATTCGATAGAAACCTGCTGTTGCCTTCTCTATCCACCACCACTCGCCTTGGAGTTCTGTGATGCTGCCTGACCAGAGATGGACACCGCGCCTGTGAGATCTCCCTAGCTTCTGAGGTTCTATCTGTCACAACCACCATGGTATTAGCTGCATATGTCTTCTCCTGCACAATTAAGGCCTCCCGAGGTATCCCAGAGTCTCTCCCAAACTCAGTGAGATACGTGTTATTAGATCCCACCGGTCCTCTCACCACCATGAAGAACTGCACAGAAGTCCGACACTCCCCATATGTAAGAGATACAAATTGAGGGACATCTTCATTAAAGGCCTCTACTAAGATCAGAAGTCCAGATAGGTCATCTTTATCCTTCTGCCAATCAGAAATAAACCTCAGTTTTCCGAACGGTGAAATAATCTTCTCCATCGTATCGTCGTCTCTGCAAGTAATAGGGATGTATGCTACCCAGAACCAAAAGTACTCCTTCTGCTAGTGCTGTTCGCCATTGATCATGTGATTCATATCGATTCTTTTCCCACGTAGTGATGGTACTCCCTTCTCTATCACTTCCTTTTCCTCCTTATCGCATGAGAAAAAACCAACAGCCTTCCGCTCCGCAAACCTGTATAAATCCGCCGCATTGGGCCAACACTGTCTCAAGAAAGGACACAACTCCAACCACTGAATACCATGGGGCCAAGATACCTCCACCGCTCTCTCTAGCACCGTCATCTTGCTTCTCTGCATCTTGTCGTCAGGACCGACATCAACCGCGATGCGTTTAGGGATGTGTTGCGGAGTGCCCCTATCCAGAATACCAGTAGGCAAAGGTGGGAATGCCGTTCTCGAATGTACGTCTGGTGGCCTCGGTCTCAGGACAAACTGCGTGCATCTAGAAGCCACATGCCCCGACCTACGACACTTATAACAGACCTTGCTTCTTCTACACTGTGCCTTCCAATGACCTCTCCCCATACACCTGAAGCAAGTGTCGTGTGGAATCCCGAACAGGGGTGTCTTCCTTTTGGGATGCATCGTGTCCACTGGCGGCATATTTGGTGATAGACCAGAGTTCATCGTAGGGTTCAGTGCGGTTCCATCAGGTGCTTCCATCATTCTTTCTCTAGTCGATTGTGGCACTGGCTCCACTGAGATAGCAGGGGCATCTGACGAGCAGGCCGTCGTGATTGCCAACGGTGCTGGACCTCCATCCCCCATCAACGGCGGCTGGGGCGGCGTCGATACTGGGTTTCCCTCCTGATGCTCAGACTCCAGCGTCGGTGGCTCTGCATGGATAACATCCTGCGCTAACGATCTCGGTGCACTCCGGAGCGTGGGATCTCCCGCTTGCCCAGACTCGACAGCGTCAAGCCTCCCGTCATTTTGGCCTTCCTCCCTGGTTGCCCTAGGCTGCGATCGTTGCCCAAGCAGAGCGTCCCCGTCAGACAAAACGACCCTAACATCCGATAGAATTTCCTCCGTTGACACCACGGACGCCATCAACGATTTTCTCCTCTCCGCTACGACTTGCTGTGCGACTCCTTCACGCATGCTCCCCCTGGTCACTTTGTGCAATAATGGCGAGGGCAACATCTTGGACTAAACCCTAGCCCCTAGTGAACGATGGCCTCCGGTAGGCAGGGTGCCTAGTCGGAGTGGGTGACGGAGGCACCGTCAGGAGGACGATCGCCCTAGAATCACGACCGATCTAGTGGTATACCTCATCTCCTCAGGGAATAATTAGAGACATAACTCAGTCATGTAGTATAAGTGCCTATGGTTAAACATGACTAACATTGGATGTCCCTTTGCCTTTTTTGTACTCACTTCTTGAATTATAATGTGGTAAGAGAAATCAATTGTTATGCATGTTCTTTATATTTCTTCAAAATGTATAACTTCTTCTACTGATCGCTGGTAACTGCCTAATTTTTTTGTCTTGTCAGTTCAATACATATCGTTTAGCTGAATTTGATCAACCATGTTATCTATCCAGATTAGTTATCTGTTCTTATAATAGAGGTTGGCAGAGAGTTATATCTCTTGCTGGGACATTTGGTCTCACCTTGTGGGTTTCTACATCTTATAGGTGGTCTTTCACGAAGAGGTAGAGATTGTGCGGTTGAGGCTTAGCAACAAGATGAGAAATATCTATTGAAATGTTAAATATGTTGCTAGTATTTGTCGTAGAGTCCTATGTATCGTACCTATACTCTCGGGTCCTTGGGGGAGGTTTTTGTGATGTTTCATATCGAAATAAAGGTTTGGTGGTATGCTTTTTCTTATATAGATATGGCATGTATGTATATAAATACGTTGTTATATATGTAACAAGTTGTGGCCAGTGATCCAGTGAAGAAGTGTTATGTAATAATCTTTTGGCATGAGATATGTTATGGGTTTATTTTATGGACTTAGATGTAATATGTTTCCACTTGAGGTGGATATGTGATATCGGTTTTTGTCAACCCATTTTGTGGTAATATAGTTTGTTGAGGTTAATTCCATGCTTCGTTTTGAGTAATCTCACTTTGCGGCATGCCAGGGCGTCACATAGGTAGTTGGCTCATCATATTCAATTACCAAAACATCTTCTTCTTGAGTCACATGAAATTTTTATCTCATTGGTTCATGATATGCCCTACCAGACCTTTAAGATTTGTATGTTGTAATATGGACTTGAGGTTCCACAAATGCTTGTGGTTCCTTGTTCCTTATCTCCCTCCATAGGCTCAATGTTATCTTTTGGATCTTAAACCACTTCAAGTTCTATTTTCCTCCCACTGGTTCCTTTGGATATAGATTTGTTTTTAAGGAATACTATAGTTCTGTCTATGAAAACTTGGTGTCAGATGGAATATAGAATTAGTGAACCTTAGTTTCCTTAGAGTACCCAAAAAATATACATTACTCTAATTTGGGTGCAACCTTTTGATAGAAAAACTTCTTGACATAAGCTTCACATCCCCAAAATTTTATGAAAGTCATATTGGCAAGTTTCCTATTCCATATCGCATATGGTGTCTTCTTAAAGGATTGGAAATGCACTCATTTAAGTGTAAACCCAACAATTTCAAGAGCATGCCCCAAAAAGGAAATTAGAAGATCAACTCAACACATCATTGATTGCACCATGTCCCACAAGGTGTGGTTCCTTCTTTATGACATACCATTATGTTAAGGTGTTCTAGGTGGAGTCCATTGTGATAAAATACCACAATCCCTCAGAAGAGCCTCAAACTCTTGGCTCAAGTACTCATCACCTCGATATGATAAAAGTCATTTAGTTCTTTGCCAAGTTGATTTTGTACTTCATTTATGAATTCCTTAAACTTTTCAAATGATTTGGATTTGTGTTTCATAGGATATACATATGTAAATTTATTGAAGTGATCAGTAAAAGTAATGGAGTATGATATCCATTTCTAGCACTTATCCTAAAAGGTCCTGACACATCCGTGTGCATGAGTCCTGATAAATCACTTTCTCTCTCACTATTTTTTATGAATGATACATTTTTCATCTTTTCCAATAAATTCACATTTCTATATTGATTCAAAACCAAAAGAGTCAAGATACTTGTCTTTATGGTGTCTAGAAATTTGCTTCTCATTTATGTTCCCTAGACGTTTGAGTCATTGTGGGTAAACTTCATGGTATATATGTTATAAACATTTGTATTAAGATCTAATAGAAAAATATCATGACATAGGGACACTTCCATAAAAGACCTCATCTTTAGAACAAAAATACAACCATTAATTATTAAAAACTCAAAACCATTCTTATCCAAACAAGATATAGAAATAATGTTTTTATTTATTAGAGATACACAATAGCATTTCTCTAACTCTATAACAAGCCCACTAGGAAGTGATAATCAATAGGTTCCTACTATAGTCGTAGTGACTCTTTCTCCATTTGCAAAGCATATTTCC
Source organism: Alisma plantago-aquatica (assembly GCA_963693085.1). Lineage (NCBI taxonomy): Eukaryota > Viridiplantae > Streptophyta > Magnoliopsida > Alismatales > Alismataceae > Alisma > Alisma plantago-aquatica. The sequence continues at coordinate 369,665,096 of OY856415.1, read as the reverse complement.
ATGTCCCCTTTGTTCGAAGGTCTACTTTTCATTAGATCATGCATATTTGAGCATATATGAGATCCACATCCTATATCCAATATCGATGATGAAGAAGTAGATACGTTTATTTTAATAACATACATACATGAAGTGGATGTCTTTATCCCTTTATTCTTATTCTTCAGTTCCTCAAGGTAGAGAGGGAAATTTCTCTTCTAATGTCTAGCCTGGTGACAATGGTGACAATTGCCTCCCCTACCCACTCCTTATTTTTCCTTAGGACATGAGACTTTTAGGGTAGCTTCAGAACCTTTCTTAGATTTCCCTTTGCCCTTGGAATTTCCATTTCCTTTGTTAACCATCGAAACAGAATAAGTTTTGTCTTTTGTTTTCCCCTTAACAGTTATCAACCTTCCAGTAGATCAGTTATTGTCATAAAAAATTTCATGTTGTAATTCATGAAAAAAACTTGTATGACAAACTCTTGGCCTAAAGGAAATACCAATCTTGTAAGAATTTCCACATACACAGTCAACTTGAGTGTATGGGGTCCAACTAGATCACCTTTTGTCATTTTACACTTAAATAGGGCCTTGGAAACATCATACATCTCTTTCTTTGCCTATTCCAGACACATGTTCCTTAGATGTGTTATCATTTCAATATTATCCATGTTTTCATGTTTCTTCTGAAGCTCATGATTTATGGAGTAAAGCGTCAGGCATTTGGTGTGCATAACATCATCAGAATGCTTCTTGTAAGTATCCCTATCTACTCTAGGAACATTCAAAGTTGGTTAATTAGTACTGGTGTGTCCACGACATAGAGATCACACTCATGATTAAAAATAATTCTCCATGTCCTGAACTAGTCGTTGAAGTTATCCACATCTATATTTTCTTACTTGAGGATGGAATGTAGTAAACATGAATTATGGGTGTTGTTTTCCTTTGAAATAAAAATAAAATATCTTGCATGAGTCAATTGATTTGAAAATAAATTTGATTGATAGAGTTTATTTAAAATGTAGGTAATTATTCTCCGACTATTTTATTCAAATTTGTAGTCCTCACTATCAATTTAGAAGATTACAATGATTAATCTTCTAATGAGCCAAGATAAAAAATAATCAACTCATTACTTAGCCAATCTTCAATGGCCATAACTCAATTACTAAAGTAGGTAACAATTACCAAATGCAGCATATGTAATTCTTGGATAGATGAATGCACAACTCCATGTCAATCAATCATCATATGAAATATATGCCATCTTTATGCCTTTAGGTGTTTAATCATATTAAGATAATGTATTCAAGTCCAATCCAAAGCCAATACAATAAGCATGCACCCAGCTTGGTAGACCCAAATACTTATGGTCACACTTCTATGAGGTAGACGGTGCACCACACTTGGTGTGCCTACACTTAGTCAAAAAAGGTTTATGTATATCACACTTGGAAGACATCTTCAACATTGACATTAAATTGAGGGATATATATATATATATATATATATACATATATATAATGTGAGTGTATGTGTGTGTGGCCAATCACCATTAAATATACATTATTATACGTATCAAATTCTATAACATTCACCACACGTAATAAAACTAGATATGGAAACTAGTACAACAATGTGAGCCAACAAGTGTTGTGAAAAAAAAAGAAATCCACTTATAAATGTAATCCTAGATCTGTATTTTTAGGCTTTCTGATAGCCTGATCTGACAAGAAGATCGACTATGACAAAGTCAGTTTTCTGGCTCAATTCTGAGGATGGAATTTGTTTTAAGATGCGTAGGATGTGATGAAGTGGAATTTTAGAATCCATATCTTGAGTTACAACTAGATTTTCATGTATTTTGGTAAAGTTGAGTGTTAATTGAGGTTGATATAATGATTTAGATCCATAAGTTATGCATATTTGAGGAATTAATTGACTTGACTAACAGTCGAGTTTTGACACCAAATTCATGGACAAGGTATCTTGAGGTGTGAGGAAGTTGTGGTCAAAATTTGGTGGCAATTGGATGATCCTAGAGGAAGCTATTAAGGTTTGAAAATGATGAAATAATGTGAATAATTAATGATTTTAACTCTAAATTATGATTCGTTATCTTGCATCACGCACCCCTTTGGTTTGGGTAGGCTGTGTGTAATTGTGGCCATATAAATTCAATCAAACGGCCATAAGATCTAATGTAAGTGAGCCACAGATTGGGCATGGTTGCGGGATGCTCCTAGCCCTTGGGATGCCATCTGACTATGGAGAAACCTTCTCCTACCTTGCAGTTACTACCTTGACCGAAGGCAGTGACCATGACATCGCTTTGCACGCGGATCGTGGGTTTGAACATGATGCTAATCGAGCAGTTGAACTTGCCTCCTACCAACGAGTTGGATTAACCGCTATTCAGTCTGAATAAAGCAGTGATAAGGGAGAACGAGCCCCACCCTTCAGCTAGTTCTCCAATGCGACATACATGTGGTAGCTGAAGATGTAGCTCAGAGATAGAGATAGGACCAGAGGAAGATGGGTAGCCGAGGAGGTATTCCCAGGATGGACGAAGGCACCATTGTCCAAGGAAGCTTGAACGAAGATCCAACCATCCACCTTTTTCTCGTCGGAGCAGAGTCTTCCCAGGCGGTGGCATCTGAATTGGGGATGATAATGGCTGCCTACCCCTTGATACTTGGACCCTTGATGAGTTTAGGAAGATCAGGCGGAGCCAATGGAGGGTTCTGGCAAAGTTTCGATGAGTAGATGCCTTTCTCCTCTCCTTCTCTATCGCAGTAGATGAAAGCGGCGGTGAGCTCCCCCATTAGCCCGAAGGAGCCACCAACACCGAAGCCAAGAGGCCAGAGACGTGGGGGGGGGAAGAGGACGAACCTCAATGAAGGTCAAGTAAGTCGCTAGGATTGCCGGATGACAACTGATCTCACGCCGGAGATCCACCATGCGGCGGCGCCCACGCAAGGTAGAGGAGACAGGCGAATTCCCGAGACCAAGATCGTGTGCGAGGAGGAAAGAAGGTTGAACCGGGTTCAGAACCGTAGGCCGGCCCCAAGCCTAGAAGACCTGAGCCGTAAACCACCCAACTCACAGCATGCCAAGCAAAGGAGCCGCAACCCTTTAGTTGCCACGTGGCAGCGTGCCACTGGCCGCAAAAGGTAAATATCTCAGTTAATTGTTAGATCTTGCATAATTCATAATAATTAGTACGAATGTCAGAAAAATACAAACAAGAAATTCTCAGAAAAATGAGTAGAACATATTAGAAGCATAATATCAGGTTTTTGATGCACAAATCTCTATGATATCATATAAGATATGTAATGCTTGTTTAATGGATAATAAATACCAAGAGATGGCTTAGAACTATGAGAAAATACCAGTAAACATAAATCATGTTTATAATGCATATGATGTCAGATATGGTCATGTTGATCCACGAAAGCATATAGTATGATTAATATGGCTAGTTAGGGATAGTAACCCTAAATAAAATGCAATAAATACTTACGTGCTCAATAAGTGATGAAAATCATGGAACACCCTTATATCTGTAACTAGAAGCTAATATGTAAATCTGAGATCAGTTATATACATGAAATTCATGTTATATGAAGAGAACCCTTATTACATGTGATGTAACCCTGATATGGTTAATGAAAGTGACATAATGTTAAATACGTTCACATAACAATGTGACACATGAGTATATCCAGTTGATGAACTATAATCTGGAATATGACATAAGTAAGATAATTATAAGACAAGAATACAAGTAATCATGAGAATATCCTAATGACATAAGTAAACCCTAATGAACACGATTAGGGTTAAGATGAGAACCTAATGATGATATGTAATCTTGTCTTAATCAGGGTTTGACCAAGGATATAGATGACATGAGGAATATGTGATTAGAATGATCTATCTCTTTGGAAGGTACGCCATTACCTCTTACTTGGATTATTATGCATTATGCTTGTGTTATATGGTAGTAAAGACTTGGCATATGGTATTGATTGAAATGATTTTCTTGTATGATATGTTGCTTGAATTTCCATATGTATGGCTATGGAAACATGAAATGTAAAATATTTTGATCCATCATATGATAGCACTAAACTCTTTGGTAGTACAGTGCATTGACAAAACATCAAATCCCTTAGTGGAAGATGTAATATCAAAGCCCTAGGGGCAGATGTACTATTTATATGACAAGGCCTAAAAACATCAAAGCCCGTAGGGGTAGATGTATGAGATATATGATGGAAATGCGATTAAAATATGTGTTCTCTTTTGTTAATGAATATCTTTGTGCAAGTATACACTTTTCTTATATTCTTCTATTACTTCCAAGTACATTAGTTTTATCTTATTGCCAAAATATGATGAGAGGTATATAAAAGACACGTAGGCGTACTCAATACAATATTCTTGAATATTGTGCTGACGTGTACCGCATGTAATCTTTTGTTTAGGTTGTTGTTGTGCTCTTGAAGATCCAGGATAGTTGTGAGTTGTGTGGCGAGCTGATGTTCAGGTGGACCTGTTGTCTTAAGATCCTGTTGTTTAGCTGTAGCACATGTATATGTTTAGTAGTTTGTTGTTCAATATGTAATATCAAATGTTGTAACAATTTATGTTGTAATTATATGTTGAATGGTGAACATGTGTTGTGGTTTGTTTATTGTTCATGTATATGCTACTGTGTTTCCTTTTGACTCCCTTGATTTTCTTCTTCTTAGCCTAGTGTGGGATGTTTAAATTGGGATTCTCGCTGAGGTGAGGGTTACAATTTAGACGTTTTACATTATATTAAGTTTTAGAAAATTTGGGGACGTCACAGGTGGTATCAGAGCATGAACAATAGCAAAGCCTGTCATTTGCTCATTATACAACTCAAAACCAAAGAACCTTGAACTTAATAATCTTTAGGGTTAGATTAGTTGTCTTTTAGAGACTAGATCTGACATAGCCTCTAGGTTAGCACCTAGATGTCCGAGAACTAGGTCTAGACTAGTGTTTGTTGAGTAGAAAGTCCTTAGATGTCGTTCTTTCCTTGTAATGCAGTGGTATGGGACATTGCACAATTTGGAAATGACGTTCATCAAGGGAAGAGAAACCCTAGACATATTGCGCACGTTGTCTAGAGTAGCTACACTAGTCTACCCTTTGTTCTCACCCTTTCCACTAGTTTTCATGACACTGTACTCTCTACTATGTGTGGGACACTCGTTTTCAGGATTTGGTTTTTGATTCCAAACGGATCGGACCTTGATAGTTTTCTCTGACGCTTGTTTTATCGGAGAAAAACTATATCATATTTTATTATATATGTGTATTACAAAAATGTGTCCCCACACATGTACGAGTAGGAGGTGGTCATGCAACCTAAGTGAAAGTGAATGACATCAGTCTAGAAGTGAGTGTAGTTCTAGATTAGATGTCTAGAGCCTTGTTGGAATATATGTGATAGATGGAATAATATTAGATGATGATCTGAGTTGTATAGAGATGATATAAGACAATTTATGATGATTTATGTTTGTCTTTGAGGACTTAAGTTTAGTTTGAGGATTTGATATAAGTTTTGGTGATGCAAGTATGAGTTCTTTTATGAGATGAGATAAGTTAATTTAAGACAAGGTTGTGAGTCAGCATGAGCCTCAAGCTCTTTTACAAAGGAGGACCTCTAGTGTTAGGACCAGTTTTGGGGTTAGCTCAAGAGAGAGCGAGACCCACATGGAGAAGGTCAGAGAACCTAGACTCCATGATATGAGAATGATGAGAAATATATGATATGATATGTCCTAAACTAGACTACTCCTGAGTGATTGAGTTGAGTCACTCTATGCATGATTCCTATAGTTTGTTGAACCCTAGATGTCTTTGGGAGTGCCAAACCCTAGAGTCAGAGAGAGGCTGGTTATGTATGCATATGTGAGTAAGGAAATATGAGTGCCTACCATCTGGGTGAGGGAGAGAGAGTCCCAAGACCCTAGAGGAGGTAGCTATGTTATTTTCTCTGAAGCCTCATGCTCGGGTTGGTGGTTTCCCACATAAGAATCTAGTGGTGTATATATGAGAGTTTTGGGTAAAGATGTTTCATGGTTAGAGATCTATGATAGTATGCCATAGCATGTTTTGGTTTGTGCTTATGTGGTGAGAGATTGTAAAGCTATCACTAGTGCCAATGAGGTAATCTGAGAACCCTAGACGGAGAGGGAAGATATGGTTTATGCATATGAGATACTCATAGAGTTGAGTTAGCTCAGAGAGTCTGAGTATGGCCCTACCCCCATGTTATGGGTCAAGGAGAACCTCAGTTGGACTGGGTAAAGTTTTGATATATGTTTAACATGTCACTCACATAAGTTTGTTTGGCACAACCACGGTGTAACAAAGATAAAAATGTAATATGATCTCGAGACATGATGTATAGGCATGATATGATGGAAACATAGAAATGGTTTAATAGATATCAATGCGTAAATGGTTAACCATAATTATGAATAACGATGATAATATGATATTGTTGGTTAATCTTGTGATGAAATCACTAATAAATGTATCAATTTATTATGAGCAATGAAATAAGATCATATGAATGAAACATGTTACATGAGGTGTTAATCTTAGTGCTGAATTAAGCTGAAAAATATAATTTGATAGTTAGCACAACATAATGTTTATGACACCTTGGTACGATCTAGATGGATAAAGTGGGTTAATGATAATTAACTCCCTCCTAAAAGGCATATGTGAATGTTGAATACGTTCTAACAATTACCTCAATAAAATGTTGATGACACTTTGACATATGGGATAACTTCAGTTATCTCCTTGAGAACATGGTAATATGATATGGGAACCCTAATTCATGGGCAAAAATAAATATGCAATCCTAACATATGAGATACGTCATGATGTAACCTAAGCTCCTAAACCATGTTATGTGATGAGTGGTCCACCCTGGTATCACCTTAGATGTTTGAAAAACATCCTAGTAGCTTAGATATAGTTTCGGAGCTTTTGATTATGTTGTACATAGAATGGTGCCTACATATGGATGAAGACGTTTAGGTTTTCCCTGGAAGTATGAGTATGGTTTACTTTCGAGGATGAAAGTTCTTTTAAGATGTATATGATGTGACAAAGTGGGTTTTCTGGCTCAATTCCGAGGATGGAATTTCTTTTAAGATGTGTAGGATGTGATGAAGTGGACTTTTAGAATCCATATCTTGAGTTACAACAAGAGTTTCATGTATTGTGGTAAAGTTGAGTGTTAATTGAGGTTGATATAATGATTTAGATCCATAAGTTATGCATATTTGAGGAATTTAATTGACTTGACTAACAGTTGAGTTTTGACACCAAATTCATGGACAAGGTAGCTTGAGTTGTGAGGAAGTTGTGGTCAAAATTTAGTGGCAATTGGATGATCCTGGAGGAAGCTATTAAGGTTTGAAAATGATGAAATAATGTGAATCATTAATGATTTTAACTCTAAGTTATGATTCGTTATCTTGCATCACGTGCCCCTTTGGTTTGGGTAGGGTGTGTGTTATCGTGGCCATATAAATTCAATCAAACGGCCATAAGATCCAATGTAAGTGAGCCACGGATTGGGCATGGTTGCGGGATGCTCCTAGCCCTTGGGATGCCATCTGACGATGGAGAAACCTTCTCCTACCTTGCACACTACTACAGAAACAGCGTTCAGTGACACTTTTCTGGGCGTCAGTTATTTAGGAAAACCGACGCCTATAATATTAGACTTCGGTTATTTATGCAAACTGACGTCTATATTCGAAGACCAGCCAGACATGGGTACCGCTTTGTATTCAGCGTCGGCTGGTTATAACAGACCGACGCCTAAAATCGCCAGACATGGGTACCGCTTCGGGCGAAAACATTTTAGGTCACCTACAACGTCGGTGTTTTAACAATTCACCGATGCTTATGTAACATGAAAATTTGCGTGAAAAGTCCCACTTTCAGTGTCAGTTATCCTTCGATAACCGATGCTGATAATGGTTCCCGCCAAAAAATTAGGGTAAAGGTTGTCTAGTTGGGCGTCGGTGTTTTACTATCAACCGACGCCATAGACTTTAGGTGTCGTTTGTATTTGATAACTGACACCTTTACGAACTTAATAAACCCACGATCGATCGATCGCACCGGTACCTGTTTCATTGTCTTCATCGCCTGCTAGCTGCTGCCTGTGCTTCCTCGCCTCGCCTCGCCGTCGCCGCCGACGGTGCTGCTGCTCTGCTCGCCGGCGCTGCTTCTTCTTCGCCGCCGCTACTCTGCTTCTTCGCCTGTTGCTTCTCCGGCCGGCGCCTGCTGCTTCTCCGGCCGTCTATTTCTTCTCCGGTTGCCGTCCGCCCCTCGGCTTCTTCGTCTGCTCGCCGCCACTGCTGCCGCCGCTCTTCTCCACGCTAGCTCCAGGTTGGCTAGCCTCTTTGCTTCCTTCTCCTTAGCTCATTACCAATAGCAAGCACGACCATGGCTGTGTTGGCCTACCACGGCCGTGTTGGACAACACGGCCGTGGTAGGCCAACACAACCACGGCCGTTACCACAGTCGTGTTGTCCAACACAGCCGTGGTAGGCCAAAACAGCCACAGCCGTGCTTGCTGTTGGTAAGGATATGAACACATTTTTATGTAATGCTTTATGTAAATCCTAGGATATGAAAAAATCTTTTGCTTGCATATATTTGTGCTTCTAATCGTAATGTTTGGCCCAATTCAGTAAATTTTGATGCATGTTGAAATAAGATTTAAACTTGTCAATTGTAGCATCCTAATTTGATTTAATTAAACCCTAACATCAATTGTGATGAAACCCTAACATTAATCGTGATGAAACCCTAACATGTACATATCTATTATTGTGTTTGTTGGCCTAGAAACCCATCCAAGATTTACTCATTAGGAGTAAATCTTGGATAGTCCCCGGTTTGGGACTATTCTTGAACACCTAATCTCACTTAGGATGTAAGTGTATAATGTGTATTGGGTTTTCGAGAAAATTTCGGTAGTATTTCCCCGTTTGTTCTCTAAGTACATATGTACTTAGAGAACATCGGGTTAATGATGCCGAAATTTTCTTGAAAACCCAATACACATTATACACTTACTAGTGAGATTAGGTGTTCAAGGATGGGATAGGTGGTACACATTTATTATATATAAGAATGACATCACATGTGTTTGTTGGCCTAGAAACCCGTCCAAGAGTTACTCATTAGGAGTAAATCTTGGATAGTCCCCGGTTTGGGACTGTTCTTGAACACCTAATCTCACTTAGGATGTAAGTGTATAATGTGTATTGGGTTTTTGAGAAAATTTCGATAGCATTTCCCCGTTTGTTCTCTAAGTACATATGTACTTAGAGAACAGGGGGAAATGCTGACGAAATTTTCTTGAAAACCCAATACACATTATACACTTACTAGTGAGATGAGGTGTTTAAGGATGGGATAGGTGGTACACATTTATTATATATAAGAATGACATCACATGTGTTTGTTGGCCTAGAAACCCGTCCAAGATTTACTCATTAGGAGTAAATCTTAGATAGTCCCCGGTTTGGGACTGTTCTTGAACACCTAATCTCACTTAGGATGTAAGTGTATAACGTGTATAGGTGGTACACATTTATTATATATAAGAATGACATCACATGTGTTTGTTGGCCTAGAAAGTGAACAATCATTGTTCTTTATATTACTTGTACATTGGTATAAATTAGAATGAACAATCACTAAATTATGTATTGTTTGTATGGAGTCCGACTTCATTGTAGATAATAAGAGTAAATCTTGGATAGGATGTAAGTGTATACCCTAATCTTGTCCTAATATATACTTGTTTTCTCTTTGATCATAGAATGGATAGATCATGGATGTCCATTCGCAATCGCTGCACCCCAGAGTTTATATCTGGTCTTGATCAGTTTGTTAGATTTTCCGAGGAACATAGGAAAAAACCTACAGATAGGTTCTACTGTCCATGTAGGCATTGCGGTAACAACTTGAAAGTCAACACTAGTGAGGAAATCAAAAGTCATGTCATGTGCAACGGGATTGTACAAGGCTATACAGAATGGCACTGGCATGGAGAGATTTCAAACTCCGATAGCAGTGCTTGGGTGGAAGAAGAAATTGCCTCCGATGACGTAGATGTGAACGAACCAGTTCCAGTAGACATCGTTGATGCGATGCTGGATAGTTGTAGGGTAGAGCACACCGATCCACCTGCTATCTTTAGAAACATTGTGCATGATGCTGAGATACCGTTATACACAGGCTGTGCTAAGTTTACGAAGCTTAGCGCTGTGTTGAGATTGTATAAGTTGAAAGCTAACAATAGATGGAGCGACAAAAGCTTCACTGAATTGTTGACTTTGTTGAAAGAAATGCTTCCTGAAGGAAACGAGCTGCCAATCTCAACATACCGGGTAAAGAAAATGTTGTGCCCAATGGGAATGGAGGCCAAGAAGATACACACATGCCCAAATGATTGTGTATTATTTCAAAAGGACTATGTAGATTTGAAAGATTGTCCAAAATGTGGTGCGTCACGGTATAAATTGACGACTTCGGGGGAGTCCAAAACTGGTTCTCCTGCCAAGGTGTTGTGGTATCTACCTATAATATCACGGTTTCAATGCTTGTTTGCAAATCCGAAAGATGCGAAGAATTTGAGGTGGCATGCAGATGTTAAGAAAAATGATGATGGGATCCTACGACATGCATTTGATTCCCCATAGTGGAAGAAGATTGATCTATTGTACCCCAAATTTGGTGAAGAAGATAGGAATCTAAGACTTGGGCTTTTTACAGATGGGATGAATCCGTACTGGACATTGAGCAGCCAACATAGCACTTGGCCAGTCATGCTTGTTATATACAATCTTCCTCTCTGGATGTGTATGAAAAATAAGTACGTTATGCTGTCACACTCTAATGCAACAAATATTGCCCGTGGCAATTCGATCTATATTGCTGAAGCATGTAAGGTTTGCAATCACCAGACTTTGTTTCTTTTTCAATAGTTTATGCAGCAAAGTTATTGACCCTGATACTCTCGATAATTTGCAAAGAGAAGTGGTTGTTACCCTATGTCAGCTTGAGATGTATTTCCCTCCTTCGTGCTTTGATATCATGGTATATCTTGTTGTCCACTTGACTAGGGACGTGAAAATGTTGGGACCAGTTTTCTTGCATTGGATGTATCCCTTTGAACGATACATGAGCATTTTTAAAGGTGATGTTCGAAACCGTTATCGGCCTGAAGGGAGTATTATTGAAGGTTATGTGGCGAGAGTGGTTATGGATTTTTGCAATGACTTTCTGAGTGGTAATAACACTCCAGTTAATGACAAGAATATTGAGGAGGGCAAAGGAATTTTGGGATAACGGGTGAAAGTAATCAGTTGTGAGCAGTTGGAACAAGCTCACTTGTATATTTTACACAACATGGACGAAGTGAGTGTTTATATCGACGAACATACCAATTTCATCAAGAGACAACATCCTCGAGCAAGTTCAATGTGGCTTGCTAAAGAGCATAATAAGACTTTTACTAAGTGATTTGAAGATAAAGTCTTACATCAACTATCTCAAACACCAAATGATATTACAGAAACTATCAAATGCCTCGCCTTTAAACCAAAACCAAATGTTATGTCTTATGAAGGGTTTGACATTAATGGGTTCACATATTACACAAAGCGCCAAGATGATAAGAGTGTCGTCCAAAATAGTGGGGTCACTCTTCAAGCGTCGACTATGTATTTTGCAAGTGTAAAGGATAAGAGTCCACGTGAAGCTAAAATGTCATATTATGGTGTCATTGAAGACATATGTGAGTTTGACTACATAGATTTCAGAATTATGCTCTTTAAATGTAATTGGGTTGATAACACCAAAGGAGTTATAGTGGATGAATTGGGTTTCACTTTGGTGAACTTTGAAAAGATTGGCGAGAAGGGTGAACCATTCATATTGGCATCACAGGCGAAACAAATATTCTATATCAATGATCCTGCAAATGATAAATGGTCGGTTGTTCTTCATGGTAAAAGACAGTTCATTGAAGATCCTATAGATGAAGAAGAGTACTATGATAAGTATGATGACTCTAGTCCATTCTCAGTTGGGTTTCCAACTCCACAAAATATTGAAGCTAATGATGACTTATATGTGCGCGGAGATCACAATGAAGGATTGTTAATTGATAAAAGATCACAATTTTAGAGACATGTATGTTTATACAAATGCTAAATGTTTGCCTTTTTCTAGTTAATACAAATGCTAAATGTTTGCCTTTTTCTAGTTAATACAAATGCTAAATGTTTGCCTTTTTCTAGTTAATACAAATGCTAAATGTTTGCCTTTTTAATGACATTTTCAGATGGCTGACCATGATGAGCATGATGTCCATGATGAGCATGAAGTCCATGATGAGCATGCTATCCATGACGAGCATGGCGAGGATACCAATGTAAGTTCTAAAAACATATCCTGTATTTCTATAAAATTCATTATCTTCTAGTTATGTCATATATCCTATATTTCTATATTGGGCTAATTCAGTGTGTTTATTTTTGTCAAATTTGAGGTTGATGATGCACATGTACCCACTGAAGCACTGGAGCAACTTGATGTGTAGCACCAAACACTTAACAAGAAAAGGGGCATCCTTCTATTGAAGAAGTTAATAGCGCTGAGTGGCAGTGGATCCAAATTGGTTGTTGAGTTTGATAATGGAGGAAATGCAATTGGAGTGAACCGCAATAATTTTGTAAACTATCTTGGGTGTGTCACTCGAAGCCATTATGGTGTTAAGTATGATAATTGGCATAAAGTTCCTCAGGAGAAGAAAGACTTGATATGGATGGATTTATGCGTGAGTTATTATTATTTGCAATTCTATTATGTAGATTACAAATTATATTATTTGCAATTCTATTTTTGGATACTAGTTAATAAGAATTCTATTTTACAGAATCTGTTTGCATTGGATGAGAAGCTGCATCGTAAAAGCGTGATGCAACGTGCTAGAAAGATGCTTAGGAACTATAGGACAAATCTGAATAGAGAATACATAAAAGATGGTGATAAGAAGAAGAAGTCAGCCCTTGAGCAGTGGAACTTCTTGGACAAAGAAGATTGGGACAATTTTGTTGCTTCAAGAAAATCTGAAGAATTCAAGGTATTAGGCGTCACTCCCAATTTAATTAATATACGTTGTATTCACCTATTCAAGATTAACATTTAGTGCTACTAACCAAATCATTAATGTGCAAACTAACTAGGCCCTCAGTGACGCGCAAAAAGCAAGGCGTGCACTGAATGGGCATGACCACACTATGGGTCCAAAGGGCTATGCAAGCGTTCACCAAAGACTACAGGCGGAGTCTGCGGCTACTCAGGAGTCTGCTCCTACTCAGGAGTCTGCCACACCCATGCCTCACCATGATATCTGGATAGCTGGGAGGAAAAACAAGAAGGGTGAAATAAAGAAGCACGTAACTGCTGAGGCGGCTGCGAAAATGGTAAAATACAACTCTTAGAGCAATCGTTTGAATATTGATTATTTGTGGTGTTAACTTACCAATTTCTGTTGATGGTGATTAGCGGGAGCTGCACGAGCAGAGGAAACAAGGCACATTCATCCCTCAGGGCACAAGGGATGAATTGACAGTTGCTCTGGGTAACCCAGAGCATCTTGGACGTGTTAGGGGTGCAGGCGCTGGTGTGGGCATCAAAGCATTCTTTGGGCCATCCCAGCGCAAACCCAGAGTGGGACTTTCACAAGAAGAGGTAACCTATTCTTTTTTTAGAATGTTACTGCAAAAGGGAATTCAATAATAAGAAGCTAATGTTTCTTTTATCCATGTATAGGAGAATAAGAGAGTCGAGGATATAGTTGCTAAGAAGGTCAATGACATAGTTGCTGAGAAGGTCAAGGAAGAAATAGTGCGGTGGAAGGCATCTCAGGCTTCCAATCAGCCTATGGCGACCCACTCTTCTCCTGATGCACAGACTGCGAGTAATCCTAGAGACCCATCGCCTAGCACATCTCCTGTAAGTATTGTTTATGACATTGTAGCTAGTATTTTCAAGATGATATGTTTTCAAGATGATATGTATATATGTATAACATTCTTTACGTAAATTTGTAGGCATTGAAGCCATGTCGCTTAAGAATGCAAGACTATGTTGTTGCAGAGGCACGGGCTTACCCGTCCCTTCCTGGGGCAACGTTTCATGGGACTCCAATGCCGCAGGGCTACGTTCGTGTGAGCCCGATATGTGTATTACCCAATTGGAGGGAAGCTGCATTGCCATATGCCCACCCAGATATTGATACACTTGGTGAGGCAGAAAGCGGGGTGATATTGTGGCCCAAAGCAGATGTCATCTACACTACTGAAATTGTAAGATAAATTTACATTACTTTAGATTGTTAATGTGTATATATGAGGTCAACTGATCTAAAATTATATATATATGTTGAAAAGAAGACACCTGGAGCACCTAGGCCTCCACCTCCACTTCCTGCATTACCAAGTTGGGTTCCAACTGACCTAAAATACCCATTAGGTCCTGCTTGTAGGGGAATGGCATGTTGGCTACGCGCACATAATATACATTTCCCTATAGTTGTTTCTTTAGAAGCAGATTATGTAGGTCAATCATACGATAGCTCTTTATTTATATAAGATATTATTCAGCTGTTTATGTATGATTGGTTGAATACATCAATGATAGAGACATGGATAAGGTGAGATCTTGTTTATACATCCATATACCTTGTGTAAGATCTGGTGATCTGGTTTCTTATATATTAATGCATACGTAATACATGTTTTGTAGCTACTTAGTCGAATATCAATGCAAACAATTTGCATTTGATCATGTGGGATTTTTTATTCCATCATTGATTAGTATGGTAGCTAAAGACCCTGATTGTGTTCAACAATACTGTATAGATGCTTTTACAATTTTCGGTCAGCAAAAGAAGACGATAATAATAGCTCCATTCAATGTCAAGTAAGTTTACTTTATTTATAATTTGGACTTAAGAAAATTCCATTTTTATTGTGCATTTTGAGTTATTAATTTTTAACTTTTTTACCTATAGCGCTAGACATTGGGAGTTACTAGTTATTGTCCCCGGGACGTTCACTGTTTATTATCTAGATCCTGCGGGAAGTACATTGAACACTAAATTTGGACACACATTGAGAATGTCATTATTCTGGTGAGTAATATTTCATTTTTATATCCGTTAACATATGTTATTACATTACTATTTAATTATGCAATTTACTATGTTACATTAACATGTAGGGGTTTAGATGTATTCAAAAATGCTGGAGGAAATGTCCCAAGGAGAAAGAACCAGCCAATAATTTGGGAGAATGTAAAAGTAAGTTTCCGACTCCAATGTATATATTATTTATGTGAACTGTGCTTAGTTGTATTTTTTAATATTTTGTATGTTTCAATTTATAGTGCGCTACACAAGACAACGGCTGGGCATGCGCATACTATGTGATGTGATTTATGCAGATGATTATCTGACATGCCGCATTGGATATTAATAGCATAGATGAGGTATTATATATAGTCTCATTAGTTAGTATGAAATATATCAATCTTATTTTTATATTATTACTTATATATATACATCATTCTCTTTGCAGGTGTTTAAAATTGACCACACTATAGGTAAACGCTTAAAAAATGTACATGCTCCATATACGATGGAAGCATTAAATGAAGTAAGAGAAGAATGGGAAAAAGCCATACAAGCAGTGGCGATTGTAAGATATAATTGGGATGCTGATAGTGATGTTGAATGATATTTTGTAAATGAATATTTCTGAATGTTTATACATGTATGAATGTTTCTAGATGTATTTGAATGTTTCTACATGTGTGAATGTGAGAATGGAATTGATGTCTGAATGTACCTACTTGTGTGAAAAAATATTTGTTGATTTTGCAGGTTTGTGGCCTGTTTGTTGGCTGATATCAATGGATGTCGTAAACCTGTAGTTCAGAAAACTGAACTGTAGGTTCTCATCCTGCTGACCAGCCACAGCAGGCCTGCAAACTGATAAGAAAAAAAATTAAAGTATAGGCGTCGGTTATTTATAGAACACCGTCATCAAAGGCCTACATCGTCAGTTATTCGATAAAAACCGACGCCTAATATGACAAACAACCCGACCGTGCAGGAAAGCACGACCGTGGTGGAAAAGACGTCACATATTCATATAAAACTGACACATATAGTACTAAACACGGTCGTGCAGCGAAGCACGACTGTGTCGTCTGGGAGTATGGCGTCGGTTGTTCAGTTGTTAACTGACTCAGAAAGTGTCCTAGTCGGTGCTCTTTTTTTTGGCGCGAACCCTATAGACGTCGGCCAACTATATATAATTGATGCCTATATATCATATAGGCTTCGGTTAGAAAACCGACGCCGAAGAATTCGACCTTTAGCGGTGCCCACATAGGCGTCGCTTGAAAACTGTCGCCAAAGGGGGTTAAATAACTGACGCCAAAGGCGTGTTCTGTAGTAGTGGCGGTTACTACCTTGACCGAAGGCAGCGACCATGACGTCGCTTTATGCGCAGATCGTGGGTTTGAACATGATGCTAATCGAGTAGTTGAACTTGCCTCCTACCAACGAGTTGGGTTAACTGTTGTTCAGTCCGAACAATGCAGTGATGAGGGAGAACGAGCCCCACCCTTCAGCTAGTTCTCCACTGCGACATACATGTGGTAGATGAAGATGTAGCTTAGAGATAGAGATAGGATCAGAGGAAAATGGGTAGCTGAGGAGGTATTCCCGGGATGGACGAAGGCACCATTAGCCAAGGAAGCTTGAACGAAGATCCAACCAACCACCTTTTTCTCATCGGAGCAGAGTCTTCCCAGGCGGCGACATCTGAGTTGGGGATGATAATGGTTGCCTACCCCTCGATACTTGGAGCCTTGATGAGTTTAGGAAGATCAAGCAGAGCCAATGGAGGGTTCCGACAAAGTTTCGATGAGCAGAGGCCTTTCGCCTCTCCTGCTCTATCGCAGTAAATGAAAGCGGCGGTGAGCTCCCCCATTAGCCCGAAGGAGCCACCAGCACCGAAGCCAAGAGGCTAGAGACGTGGGGGGGGGGGAAGAGGACGAACCTCAATGAAGGTCAAGTAAGTCACTAGGATTTATGGAGGACAACTGATCACACGCCGGAGATCCACCATGCGGCGGCGCCTACACAAGGTAGAGGAGACAGGCGAATTCCCGAGATCAAGATCGCGTGCGAGGAGGAAAGAAGGCTGAACCGGGTTCAGAACCATAGGCCGGCCCCAAGCCTAGAAGACCTGAGCCGTAAACCACCCAACTCACAGCATGCCAAGCAAAGGAGCCGCAACCCTTTAGTTGCCATGTGGCAGCGTGCCACTGGCCGCAAAAGGTAAATATCTCAGTTAATTGTTAGATCTTGCATAATTCATAATAATTAGTAAGAATGTCAGAAAAATACAAACAAGATGCCGAAATTCTTAGAAAAATGAGTAGAACATATTAGAAGCATAATATCAGGTTTTTGATGCACAAATCTCTATGATATCATATAAGATATATAATGCTTGTTTAATGGATAATAAATACCAAACGATGGCTTAAAACTATGAGAAAATACCAGTAAATCATAAATCATGTTTATAATGCATATGATGTCAGATATGGTCATGTTGATGCATGAAAGCATATAGTATGATTAATATGGCTAGTTAGGGATAGTAACCCTAAATAAAATGCAATAAATACTTATATGCTCAATAAGTGATGAAAATCATGGATCACCCTTATATATGTAACTAGAAGCTTATATGTAAATCTGAGATCAGTTATATACATGAAATTCATGTTATATGAAGAGAACCCTTAATACATGTGATGTAACCCTGATATGGTTAATGAAAGTGATATAATGTTAAATACGTTCACATAATAATGTGACACATGAGTATATCCAGTTGATGAACTATAATCTAGAATATGACATCAGTAAGATAATTATAACACAAAAATACAAGTAATCACAAGAATATCCTAATGATATAAGTAATCCCTAATGAACACGATTAGGGTTAAGATGAGATGTACGATGATGAGAACCTAATGGTGATATGTAATCTTGCCTTAATCAGGGTTTGACCAAGGATATAGATGACATGAGGAATATGTGATTAGAATGATCTATTTCTTTGTAAGGTACGCCATTACCTCTTACTTGGCTTATTATACATTATGCTTGTGTTATATGGTAGTAAAGACTTGGCATATGGTATTGATTGAAATGATTGTCTTGTATGATATGTTTCTTGAATTTCCATATGTATGGCTATGAACACATGAAACGTAAAATATTCTGATCCATCATATGATAGCACTAAACTCTTTGGTAGTACAGTGCATTGACAAAACATCAAAACCCTTGGTGGCAGATGTAATATCAAAGCCCTAGGGGTAGATGTACGATTTATATGACAAGGCCTAAAAACATCAAAGCCCTTGGGGGCAGATGTACGAGATATATGATGGAAATGTGATTAAAATTATGTGTTCTCTTTTGTTAATGAATATCTTTGTGCAAGTATACGCTTTTCTTATATTCTTCTGTTACTGCCAAGTACATTATTTTTATCTTATTGCCAAGATATGATGAGAGGTATATAAAAGACACGTAGGCATACTCAATACAATATTCTTGAATATTGTGCTGATGTGTACCGCATGTAATCTTTTGTTTAGGTTGTGGTTATGCTCTTGAAGATCCAGGATAGTTGTGAGTTGTGTGGCGAGCTGATGTTCAGGTGGACCTGTTGTCTTAAGATCCTTTTGTTTAGCTGTAGCACATGTATATGTTTAGTAGTGTGTTGTTCAATATGTAATATCAAATGTTGTAACAATTCATGTTGTAATTATATGTTGAATGGTGAACATGTGTTGTGCTTTGTTTATTGTTCATGTATATGTGCTACTGTGTTTCCTTTTGACTCCCTTGATTTTCTTCTTCTTAGCCTAGTGTGGGATGTTTAAATTGGGATTCTCTCTGAGGTGAGGGTTACAATTTATACATTTCACATTAGATTAAGTTTTAGAAAATATGGGGATGTCACATGGACCAATCACAAGTCCCTATTTAGGCAGATCTAGTATTGTTGTTGATCAATCATCTCATCTTTATCATGAACCCTCTGAGGACCATCCTCTTCAGCATGAACATCCAAGTATTGTGGTAACATGATGTTTGATCAAAGTTATAACGTCAATATTACATATTTTAGATCACACCACAATGATCTAATATCCATATCACATCCAAGAAATATAGCAATTTCTACGGTGTCACATGGATTTATGTAATGTATATACATATCATATAAAATATTAGGTGATTATGGATACAAAATTGCACATTTATTTGTTCAATGAATATTTTGTAGTTAAAAACCCAAATTAGATCTAGAAGCATATGAGGTCCTCTTTGAGACCACTATCCAATTTTAGGGAGGAGTTGCAGTATAATAACAACAACTTCTTCCCTTTCTACCAAAGTTGTTGAATCCATTGTAGTTATAATTTGTTGGTGAATAAAAGACATACTACGGGATAAAGGTGATACCTTTACGCAAACTACTTGTCCATCAAGCAGACATGTCTTTTGTTGATGAAGAATTAGATCCTTCAGTTCTAGATCTGGAGTAGTCATCATGAAATATGGATAGATCACCATTGGATCCAGATTGTCTACTAAGAAACAACTTATTATTGTCTCATAGAACGTGTTCTCCAAGCCTCCGCACATATGCCTCATTCTCTACTTTGTACATGTATATGAGGGAGAGTATGGGGCACCACTTGGCCACCACGTCAAAGAGAAACATGAGCTGTTGACTTGCTAGGCATCCAAAAACTCCCTTTCTTATCCTATCTTGGGCAACATTCCTAAAGGTGGCTTCCTTTCCAAAGGAAGAGAAGTTTGACTGTAAAAATGACTCTTAGGCTGTCTCAAAATAGTTGTGTCAAACCCTTTGGGATGTGCTCCCCTAATATGGGAGAATCATGGTCTTGAAAAAACCTAATTTCCAATTCCTTTCCTAATTGTAATCCAAAATATAGTTTAATGATTAAGACTCAGACAAAATTTGAGATTGCCAAATCTCATTTTCAGATCATCCAATATCAGTCCCTAATTTCCTAATCTCAGAAGTAGATTGGCCAATCACAAGAGTTCAAATCAGATCAGAAATTTAAAAATTTCCATGGTGAACTATGATCACCCAATCTGATAAGAAGATTGCCCCATATCAAAAGTCTAGTGGAAAACACAATCAATCAATTCATAATAAAGTAATCTATTCATCCAATCATTTGATCAGCCGATCAGAATTCTAATCATCCAACCAGTGGGTTAATCAACATGTTTATGATTCAAAATGATTCTTTTTGTATGTTTGAGTGTGAACATTAATTTCCTTATCCATCATTATGCATGTGACCAAGTAGGTTCCTAATTACGTAGGTATAGATGTTTTAAACAACACAAGCAAAGATTGGTGTGTGGACACATATCATTGCCACCCAAGTAAAAGGAATGATTTGGAGAACAATTATAACTTATAAAGTGAACAATGTTACAATCTCAATATTATCCCTTTGTCATAGATATATCGATTGAACTTGAAACATGGAATGTCTTCCTCTTAACATTCAATCTATGTTCTTCAAACTAGAGCAAATCATTTGAGAAAATGTGAGATCAATATCATATATTGTCTCACATGATCGTGGCCATGCATTTCATAGTCACTTGTATCAAGTGACCAGTAATATCGCTCCAAAGGAGAGGAACATTCCATCTAGATCTCTCAAAGTATGCCCCATGTGTCACAGTGTACCTACTCACCACCTTTTTGGAAAATCATATTTCAAAGTACATTGGAATAGTGTCAAAGTACGCAAAACAACATGTACTAGTGCTATGACTTCAAGTCTAAGAATTATAGTCACCACTGTCACATTGAGATATGACTCTATAATGTCATTACATGACTTCCATTAGGGAATCTCAAAGTGGGTATGTCTAGTACAACTTTTTCTCTAACAAGTACCCATGCATCTGAGTCGATATTTGATATCATGTCTAAAGAGACATAGTCATCACTCCAAACACATGCTAGTATTGTGTGTTATTGTTTTCCTATACTATCATCAACAATAACTCACTAGGGACATAACAAGAATGAAAACTCTAATCATACATATGATCTCATGTTCAGGTCCACAACCCAAACCATATGTCATCAAGTTAAAGTTTCTTAGGAAATTATTAAGTTTATTCATTATCTCAATACTAAAGAAATGTAATAAGTGTAATTACATTTTATTAATAATCATATGAAGTACAATATCTAGTTTACAATCATAATATGATGCCTCTCAGGACATATAACTTACTATAAATATTTTAAAATTGTAAAACTGTTGGAAAGTAAGTGATATTAGAAGAAAAAATGTATCAAGTTAGTGAAGACTTGATAGTGTTAGTGAGTTGTTGATGTTTGGTAAACCTAGAAGTGAAGCATATGGGAAAGATCATAGAATAATGGATAATATGGAATGCAAACTCAATATATTTGGGGATGGGGGAAGTTAATGAGTCATTAACAAAGTGGGAATACATGGGTTAAACATATGGACGTAGATTGCGGAAGGGGAAGGGAAGGTATATGTAATATTTTTAGCCTTTTTATTGGTAGGGTGATAATTTTATCTTGAAGAGAGATAAATGTCATAATATTATGTGAGAGAGTAATCCTTACTGAATAGAGATTTGAGAATCTTTTGGAGATTGAAGATAGTTGAATGATCATTATTGTAGTGGGGATAATGAAGGAAACATACAAAATAATATGGGATAGTAAGAGAGAACTAGATTAGAGATATGGGGAGGTGTTAGGGATGGGAGAGAGTTAAGGAGTTGCTGGAAGAATGGGAATACATGAATGACATATACTTGAGAGTAAGTGTGGAAGGAAGATGGAAAGTACACACATGAATATGGTTGTATTTATTTGTTTAATGGTGATCTCATTATGATTTTCATTTATCAGAATAAATATAGTTATGATAAGAAAAATATGAAAAATAATAAGAGATAAGATAGAATGGTAGAAAATATTTGAGGATCTAGTGGATAGGCGAGAATGGTAATGAGTGTAGAGTATAGTGGATGAAGATAATGTTGTGCCATATATGGGAGTGAGAGTGTGTGGAAGGTAAAGGGGGTGTAGAAAAAAAAGTAAATATAAAGTAGAAGATTCTTTGAAAAAAGAGAAAGAAAAAAAAAGATGAAGAAAGAAATAGTTTAGGAGAAAACAATATTTGGTTTTGCAATGTGATTGAACATAATTTATTTGACAAATATCAAGTTTTTTTTAGCATTACTACTAGTAATCAACCAAGAAATGACTACCAGGGGTCATGAGTTGACAAAGAGTTTAACCCATCCATATCATGGATATTAAATCCATCAAAGCAATACAAAACTCATTATATCTAGGAAATGGAAACCAATATCCAAAAATCTAAAGCACAACGTATAGTAATCCCATGACTTTTGCATCAGACGGTTAGCATGTATGTAGAAAATGATATAAAAGATCACTTCTAGTTCTATATGAAACCTTTTTATATCCTTTCTTAACTATCCAAAAAACCCTATGCTGGAACCTCTCTACACATACCCGATAACTTTGACTTCACCTAGAAAGAAGTCACTCAGGATGTTACCTAACATGTGGAATATATGTTTTGGCATTAGATCATAAAAAGTTGTTATTGTATATCAATTATGTGAGAAGGATAATCCTAAGAGAAAGTAACTACGATTATATTTTAATTTATAATTATTTACTATATTATAAAATAAAATATATGCGAGAAAATACTCAATATAATTGTTTATTTAGAATTATATTGATTACAATGTGAATGAAATAATGATACAATTGAATGACTACTGTAGATATTGTATTCAACATTTTTGGTAACTTCCCCAAAGCTACTTGGCATGTTCTTAACCAAGTAGAAGTTGCTATACTGTACTCATGTGTACAAGTCACAACACATGTCTTAGGGTTTATTTGGTCAACTTAAGAGTGCAAACTCAGATAGTGTCACCACATGTCTCATGGGAGCCTTCTACCTTCTCATTCACACACCTTTTACATCATATCAATTCTCATATCACTTACTACATCCTACTTTTTGCTCATTTATAAGTTGTTTAGCTTGGGTATTTACTCCCTAATCCTTTATTTCTTAATTACATTAAGAGAATTGGGCCTCACTCCCACTCCCCCAATATCTTTATAGGTTAGTCCTCAATATTTAATAAACTCTTGGTTTTCTACTCATAGATGTAATTGACTATTGGGAAAAATAGTTTACCCTTCTCGAAACCAAACTTCATGAAGGTTCATAGTGTTTAGGGAAATTAGCTTTGTGAGATTAAACTTACAATTTAAAGACTTAAATTTATTACTCTAATAATAAATAAAATAATGTGATAAGATAGTTCATGTGTTTTGAAGTCAGCATGAACTCTAGAAAGTCATTAAACTAATCTGGATTATAAAAACAAACATCCTAATAAATCATAACTAGAATATTGATGTAAATGTTCAGATGAATATATTTGAGCTCATACCATATTGTTCCAAGATGTATTCTTCCCACTATCATTAAACTATCATATTTTCCAAGAAATTCCATCAATTTTCATCAATATGGGGAATTCACCATTTTGAATCTAATAAAGATACATTTTCCATTTGGATAGATGCTTTTAAATTTCCATAAATTTAAAAAAGTAGTAGTACTTGAGGTTGTTATTTTATGGCTCTCACTATCAACTTCTCTAATAAATGAATGTAATCCCATTTGAACCCAAACAGATTGCATGATTCTTTAATCACATGAAAACATGTATAATTTGGAATCACGACTCACATCCCACATCAAGCTAGTTGGGGACTATAAATAAATGAAAAAATAGCAAATATGGAAGCCTAAACTGTTATTTTATTTACAAATTGAC
Organism: Alisma plantago-aquatica; assembly: GCA_963693085.1. Classification (NCBI taxonomy): domain Eukaryota; kingdom Viridiplantae; phylum Streptophyta; class Magnoliopsida; order Alismatales; family Alismataceae; genus Alisma; species Alisma plantago-aquatica. The sequence goes on along the minus strand of OY856415.1, from coordinate 369,640,901 downwards.
TATTAGAAAGAGTATCAATCTATATGACCCCTTATTTTTAAAAAAATAAATTCATGTGTTTTCATGTATTCAAATTCATTCAAATTAATAAATAAATCAATGTGAATTCGTACTATCTCTTCCTTAATTTGTTATATGGCTGCAAATGTTAATTCCATGGACTCAAGGTGAATGAAGATGAATTTTCTCTTGATTTCTTCTAAATGTTGTTATTTACTCATCTTAAAAGTATGTAGAAACGAAGACAAAAAATGAATTCATTATTCATCCCTTTAGTAACAAAATGTATCCATAAATATAACAATATGAGGCAAAGTTCAACACTAGGAATTTAAGCTTTCTCAAATAAAGGATATAAGAAGGAAGATGAAAGATTCTACATATTTTACTCATTTGTATGAGGATGACTTGGAGGGTAACATAGAGGAGAAATTAGAAGAGAGAACAAATAATCAAGAACTTACCTGAAATTTCAAATCATATGATTGTATATGTAATTAAATCTTGAATACTATTCATAGATATATATATATATATATATATATATGTATATATGTATATATATAAATATACACATAAATATATATACACACCCAAACATCACATACTAATAATATATTTCATTTCTATATCTATTATATCCAAAATCCATGAATACAATCCACAAACACACAATATTATAGTTATATCCATACCAATGTAATCATTGGAGCCACAAAGGATTACTATCCAACTAAGGTCCTTTACATATTATGCATCATCAACATGTGAGTTCCCACATGAAACTAGCATTGTGATGCACCATGTTTAGTGATTCCATGGGCATTCATTAGATCATTTATTGTTGCCTTGTCACGTCAACTCCTCTAAATTAATTTTATCCCATATAATTTATATCATATGTAAAAACCTCAATTTATATTTTTGGGGAATGTATAAGGAATAGTAACCATTACATATGAAATAAAAGAGATGAGACTTGTTATGTAAGTGAAATACTTGTTAAATGAATTCCAATAACCATCCATCCACAACCACTTGCATACACAAGAAGGGGATCTTTGGCCAGAACCATGCAATCATCCAAAACACAAAACATATTTTAAAAGACAATATTTATTCATTACAAAAATATCATCTCTCTCTCTATACACACACACACACTGTAACATCCCTGACCTGGGTTATGAGTCAACCCTAGGTGTTTTGCCTAAATATGTAATTAAATCTTTGTGATTAACTCTGAGCATGTAATTAAGTTTCTCAGAAACGTATATTTCAGTATTTTCTCCTTTTTATTTAAAGTTGTAGCATTGTTTTGATATACAGGGACCTATGTGCAATTTACCCAGTTGAAAGGGTTATCTTGCAATTTGCACATGATGAGATGTTCCTATGATGTTGAGACATCATGAGAATCTCTTTGGCAAAGTTAGAGGGATTTCCCAAGCTAGGGCACCAAGGTGCAGCTGTGGAAGCAATCCGAGGGCTTGAAACCCTAATTTGGGGTAAAATGCAATTTACCCAAATAAAGGGATGCAATTTGTAAAGAATGTCATCTAAAGTATCTTTTTAGACTCTTGCCATCATTTACAGAAGAAATGATGAGGAATTCACCTCAATTGAGTTATCAAGTTAAGAAATAGGCTTTGTGATTGAATAATCAGGGTATATGTGCAATATCCCTTTAAGTATGAACTTTATTATTAGATTGTTCTTCCTTGCCTTCTTTTCTATAACTTAAGATAAGGTTCGTCCTTAGAATAAAGAGGAAGGGACGAGCAAGTAATAAAGGAAGGACTTAGTTGGAATAAAGGGAAACTTATGAACTAATGTTGAGAATCATACCCCTAGTATATATACACTCTACCTCTCAAGCAAAGAAATCTTTCCTTCGTGCATATCACTGTTTCCTCTTTGCTTGGCCGACTAAGGACTATCTTGGAGCTCAAGAGGAACGACCAAGGGTGCAAGGTAGGTTTGGGATCTTCTTCTTGCCTAATTCCATGGTTAGAATTCGAATTCAAGGTCATCTTCATGGCTAACTCTTGAAACCCTAACTTTCTAGCCGTCTCTTTTTCATCCTTCCTTGGAGTTTTCACCTTGGCCAACCTGTGGGAACTCAAGGACGCCATTAGATCTTGGAGCTTGAAATCTTGGAGCTCAAGAAGTAAGCTTTAGGCGGGTTTTATAACTCTAAACCCATGCTTTACTATATGCATCCTTTATATGCGGTTAGATGATAGTCCTTCATGTTCCTTACTGTTCTTTGCTATTTTACAAGCAAACCCATGGGATTTTCGTACTGTTCTTGAGCTAGGAGATGAAGGCGTGATTTCCAAGAAAAACCCACCGCTTTTCTTTTTCTTAAACGGTCCTAACAGTTTGCTCTCTCGGACTCAAGACCGCGAGGTGAGCAAACGGTCTCGAGACCGCGACAGGGAAAACGGTCTCAAGACCGTTTGGCCCCGTTGACCGAGCGTGGACCGTATAAGAAATCAGTTCCTAATTATATAGGCTAATTACCCTCAAAATTTGGGAGACTAAATCCAAAGGCATCGGGAGATATGACCTTTTTAAGTCACAACTTTAAATGAATTAATTGCTGATTTTCAAACGGTCTGAAATTGCCTTTTTGGGAAAACGGTCTCAAGACCGTGTAAGGTCGTTGACTAAGCATTGACCGTATGATATTACTGTTCAAAATTATGTTAATTAACAACTCACCAAGTTTGATGGTCTAATTCCAAACGGGCTAAGAGTGGAAGGGTGAATACTAGGGCTAACCCTAGATAAAATCAGTACTGAAATTATGGTGACCTAATTAGGGTTTTTAGGGTTGATTGACCTAAACGGTCTCAAGACCGTTTGGGGGTCACCAAACGGTCTCAAGACCGTGAGGGCAATCAACCAAGACCGTTTGGAGGTCTGGGGTCAAGGATAGTTGACCAATTGAAGGTACAATTACACCAAATTACATTGCAATTAAATATTGACATGATCATCAACTCAATGGGTCAGACCTTGATGAATCTGCACTAGAATCCAAAATTGGATGGGCAAACGGTCTCAAGACCGTTTGGAACTCATCCAAACGGTCTCAAGACCGAGAGGACAATCACCCAAGACCGTTTGAAGGTCTAGGGTTGAGTAATTTGACCAATTGAGGACCCAATTGCAAATAAGTTATCAATTGATCAAAATATTGAATTGGTGACCCAATCATGGTTCAACCTCTATCAAATCACCTTAGATTTTAATGAAATCTTGGGAAAACGGTCTCAAGACCATGTAGGGTCCACCCACATGACCTCAAGACCGTTTGGGCCAAGTTTGGGCCCAATTGGAGCTCAATTGAAGGGTTCAACCTTGTGTTGATGCACATTGTTGAGTGATAATGGGTGAACATTGATAGACCGTAATTGAATCGATTTCAATCCTAATTGGTCAACAATTGAGGGTCAATTGAATGACCAATTGGTTAAGCATAACCTTAATTGACCCAATCCATAGGTGGTCAACATAGATTTGACCTTTTGAGGGCTTCAACATCGGTTGACATCATCGGTTGCTTTATTGATTTTGTTGATGGACCAAACGGTTGAGACCTTGAGAGCCTCGCGGTCTCAAGACCGTGAGGGGGCTAGCGGTCTCAAGACCGAGAGGAGGCTCGCGGTCTCAAGACCGTGAAGGGCCTCGTGGTCCTGAGGTCAAACTAGCTAAACGGTCAACATCTCTTCGCGGTCTCAACTCCAACTTGATCTTCGCGGTCTCAACATCAAGTGAACCAATGATAGGGCTCGTGGTCTTGAACTACTTGAGGGGGCTCGCGGTCTTGAAGCCTAAGGGGGCTCGCGGTCTTGGATTTAGAAAGAGGCTCGCGGTCTTGGAAGGTCAAAGTGGGCAAACGGTCAACACTTTCAACCGATCTCAACTCAATTGATGATTAATGATTGAAATCAATCAATGTGAATCAAGGTTGACTTCATTAAATCAAATGATGATATAAATGGTTCAATGTTGCCCTAATCAAACCATAATGACAACCTAGGATATTAAGGGGTTATTTGACTAAGGTTTTGACCATAATGATGATCAATGGGGTGAATTACCAATATACCCCTGAAAGGTCAATTGAGTTATACCTTGCTCAATTCAAACCCTAATTACATGAGAATGATGTTTTTAGTCATAATGACTCTATCCAACTTGATCTAGTCTAATGTTATCATCAACCATGAGTATGATGAAAGAGAGAGTACTCTAGAGAGAGAAAGTACCCTAGAGAGAGAAAGTAACTCTAATCACATAATGGTGATGCTTTTGGCTATGTTAGCCTATGATGACTCAATCCAACCTGTTTTAGAGTGATGTTAACATCACCTAGCATTATGATGAGAGAGAAAGTACTTCTAGAGAGAGAAAGTACTTCTAGAGAGAGAAAGTACCCTTTTTAAGTGGAAACTCAAGTAAAGCATCTCCAATGCACATAAGTGAGCATAATTAGGGTATGGTCCACCCGTGTGAGGTCATAGAAACCCTAACTATAATAAATGATGAACTCTTAACTAATCTAAGAGCATCAATGAAGATGTTACTCATACATGATGATGTTATGAGTTTAATTCACCTTGATGTGAATAGTAAACCCTAATTCAAGGGTAATGACATGTAATGTGAATAGTAAACCCTAATTCAAGGGTAATGGCATGCTTTTGAGTATTAAACTCTATTTGATATGAATTAGAGATTTAACTCTTATGACAAGAGTAGGAAGTACATTCCTTATTGTTGCATTACCTTTATAAGATGTATTAACCATGCAGGTTCTGATATGAAGGTAATCATATCCAGGTATGGATGTTGATGTTATATTCATTAAAGGCATGTTGTTAGCCTTATGAATAAGTAAAGTAATCTGATGCCTTTCCAGTGGCATCCTATGCTGATAATGGGCTGTGAGAGCCATGAATACCATCAAAGTCATGCCTTAGAGATGACTTGTGATGAGGATAATGAGAAATGATGATTGATATGAGTTAGGCCTGTTACATTTAGTATTCTTCTTTTATAGCGGCTATGCTACTGTTATTGTTTGAAGAACAATGTATGCTGTTAAAGAATACTGAATGTACCTAACTAATCAAGTATAATGTAGAGCCCTGATCATAGATTCATCATTGTCAGAAATTAAGTGATGGTGAAACAGGTTTTCCTTAAGGAACTCCTGGAGCACATACTTTTGAGTATGTGGGGTACATGGATGTGTAGAACCTTACATCCTAGTGTAGGAAAGTGATGTAGATGTGGAATCCATCCATCCTTCACTATAGTTCCATACCGTATCAGTGGTAGGTAAACATGAAACCTCCTGATGACGAAGAAAGCACAGATATCCGTATCAGTGGTAGGTAAATATGAAACCTCCTGATGACGAAGAGAGTACAGAACGCCACTGTGACTCTAGAATAGCGAAGGACCAGTTTACCCTGGTGAGCTATAGTAGTAGAGACACAAGATGTCCTACAAGTGATCCTCTTACTGACTGAGGAAGGTGAAGGTCATGAGAATCCGGCTCTCTTAATGACCTATGTATGATACTGATGTGACTTCTCAACGATCAGTTGGGGTATGAGTGATAAGCCTCATCTCCACAGGGCATAATGTTGTTTGTAAAACATAATCAACCATGTAGTATAACTTGTTAGAGATGACTCCAAGTTAGTTGATTGATGTTACATTGCAATAATGTTGATATTCTCCATATCTCCTAAATTGTAGAGATCTTGTTATACCTGTAACTGTTATAGAATACTTTGAAGGCTTTACTGTTTAAAATAATTTTTGATGTTATAATAAAGCTTCTGGCAAAGAGTTATAACTCTCGCTGGGACAATTATGTATAATTGTCTCACCCCGTAGGCTTCAACTTTTTTAGGTGGATGTCGTAGACGAAGGAACCAGCCTACAGGTGATCAGTCTCAGCAGCAGCAGCACCAGGGGCAACAGTAATCTCAGGTGGAGATTTGTCCTGCCATGTGGTGTAGTTAGAGTCAGTCCTATGTGTCCTCTGTACTCTCAGGTCTTGGAGTCTTTTGTTTAGTGATCTTGAGATTTTGTATCTTGATGTATATAATTACTCAAGAAGTAATTATCCTGAGATGTAAAACAGTTTATCCCTCTTTATGAAAGAAGCTTTTATGGATCCAAGCTCTTATCTGGAAAAGTTTTAATTTCCCGTGATTTTTGTCTTCCGCTGATTACCGATTTGCTTCCGCTACGTTTTAATCGTGTTTATGTCATGGTTTGGAGATCAGAGCCCACAACTAGTGGTATCAGAGCTCCAGGTTCAGTTGAGTCTACAGAGGCATAGGACTTAGGATGTCAAGTCTACCTTTAGTACTCCTTCCTCATCTAATAGAATCTTCTGCTCCTCAGGAGAAGAAGATACATAAGAATGTTAGAACATCGTGATGAGCACGTGGCAGAGAGTAGTGCTAGTGCGCCTCGAGGCGGTGCAAGAGTTCCGAGAATAGAACAACATGCACCTAAGTCGCCAAGAGAGCCACCCCAGTTCGACCCAGCTGACATGAGTGATCCAGTTGTACAGACGATGTTCGGGCAGTTCATGACTGCCATGACACATATAACCGATAGGATGCCCATTCCTGCACCTAGGGCACCTATCCAGCCTGAAGTACAAGGTATTGGTAAGACATTTGAACGACTTCGTCGTGTCGGAGCTACCGAGTACTTCGGAACTGCCGACCCTGCAGATGCTGACTTATGGTTGACAGAGTTGGAGAAGGCTTTCAGGATTCTTATGATTCCGGAAGCTGAGAAGGTTAGACATGCTGTCTATCTTCTCAAAGGCAGTGCTGGTCACTGGTGGAACATGGAAGAGCAGAAGAGACCTGGAGTAGAGTTCTCATGGGAAGAGTTTCGTCGGGAATTTATCAATAGATATTTTCTAAAGACCTTCCTAGATGAGAAGATCTCTCAGTTTGAGAAACTAAGGCAGGGTATGATGAACATTAGTGAGTATGAAGCTAAGTTCATGGAGTTGTTGCGGTTCTGTCCGCACATGGCTGCTACGGATGAGGAAAGAATCAGAAGATTCGAGAAGGGTTTGAATTCCGATATGTCAACCCCTGTGTCTGCCTTAGAAAACAGAGAGAGATTCTCTACCTTCGTTGAGTCAGTCTGAAGGATAGAGAGATCTGTGGTTGAGAAAAGACAAACCCATAAAAGATATCCACAGTTCCAGGGTTCTTCATCTAGGGATTCCAAGAAACCTAGATTCTCTGCACCTAACCCTCCACCACCCAGATCGAGTTTTCAAACTCAATGGACACCAAGAAGAGGTAGAGGACGGAGTCAACCGCTTCAAGGGACGCACAGTTCTGCATCAGTGTCAGTTACTGGACCACCCAGACCACAGCAACAGGAGAAAAGTTGCTACAACTGTGGTAAGGTGGGACACTTGATGAAGGATTGCCGTTCTAGGCCTGTCGGTGTGACACAACAACCCCCGAGACAGAATCAACAGGGATCTCAGAATAGACAACATCAAGGAGCAGCTCGAGGATGTGGACAAGCGTCTCAAGCTGGATCATCAGCACCACCTTAACACCAGGCGACTGCGAGGTTCTATGCTATGAACCCACCTGAGGCAGTGGTCAATCCACGGGTAGTGGCAGGTCAGATGAAACTTTTATATTCTGATATGTCTATATCCTGTGTTGTATCCGTTCTGATTGATCCGGGTGCTACGCACTCTTTCATCACTCGTGAAGTGATTCGTAACTACAATGTGACTGTTAGCTTTAGAGCAGATAGTTTGTTGTTAGAGACTCCGTTGAGTGGGTCTGCCGTTTTGCAGGAGGTGTGTTCTCCCTGCATCCTTTTCTTTTCTGACCATCGCATTCAAGTGGATCTTATACCACTTGATATGCAGGGATTTGATATAATCCTCGGGATGGATACCTTAGAAAGGTATAGAGTTGTCTTGGATTGTGAGTCCAAGTTGGCTATGTTTGCTGATGAAAGCAACACATGGATCTTTCAAGGTGAAAGAAAGATTTTGCCCACCTGTCTTGTGTCAGCTATGGTTGCTGATAAGCTGTTGAGGCAAGGATGTTATGCATTTTTAGCCCATGTGGTAGATGTTACCAAGGAAAGGACCAATCCTGCTAAGGTTCCCATAGTCGGGGAATTCGAGGATGTGTTTCCTGAAGAACTTCATGGTATACCACCACCTCGGGAGATTGATTTTGAAATTAATCTGATCCCAGATACGAAACCCATAGCTCAAACTCCGTATAGGATGGCACCTGCCGAGATGGCAGAACTCAAGAAACAGCTTCAAGAGCTACTTGAGAGAGGTTTTATCCGACCGAGTACTTCACCTTGGGGGTGCTCCGGTCTTGTTTGTTAAAAAGAAAGATGGGTCAATGCGGTTGTGCATCGACTATAGACAACTCAATAAAGTAACAATAAAGAATAAGTATCCTCTGCCGAGGATCGATGATCTCTTTGACCAGTTGCGTGGTGCAACAGTCTTTTCAAAGATAGACTTGAGGTCTGGATATCACCAACTCCGTATTAAGGATAGTGACATATCCAAATCCGCATTTAGGACAAGATATGGTCACTATGAGTTCACGGTTATGTCGTTTGGACTAACCAATGCACCAGCTGCATTCATGGAACTCATGAATAGAGTTTTTCGACCTTTCCTTGATCAGTGTGTTGTCGTCTTCATAGATGACATACTGATTTTTAGTAAGGATGCTCAGCAGCATGAGCAGCATCTTCGCCAAGCTTTGACCTTGCTAAGAGAACATAAGTTGTACGCTAAGTTTAGCAAATGTGAGTTCTGGCTGCCGGAGGTATCTTTTCTTGGACATGTAATATCCGCCTCGGGAATTCGTGTTGACCCTACAAAGGTAGAATCTGTTCTACAATGGGAACAACCGAAGACACCGATGGAAATTCGAAGTTTCTTGGGGTTAGCTGGCTATTATCGAAGGTTCATTAAGAACTTTAGTTCTATAGCTTTACCTTTGACCAAGTTAACCCGGAAAGAGGTTCCTTTTTCTTGGAGTGATAAGTGTCAACAATCTTTCTAGTTGTTGAAGGAGAGGTTGACAAGTGCACCTGTGTTAGTGCTACCTGAACAAGGAAAAGGATATGTAGTTTTATGTGATGCTTCCAAGAACGGACTAGGATGTGTGTTGATGCAGGATAAACAAGTGATTTCTTTTGCTTCCCGACAGTTTAAGAAACACGAGGAGAATTATCCAAAACACGATCTGGAGTTAGCATCTGTGGTTCATGTTTTGAAGATCTGGAGACATTATCTCTACGGAGAGACATTCCAGATTTTCACAGACCACAAAAACCTTAAATATATCTTCTCTCAGCATGAGCTCAACATGAGGCAACGTCGCTGGATGGAGTTAATCAAGGACTACGACTGTACAATTGATTACCATCCAGGTAAGGCCAATGTTGTTGCAGATGCCTTGAGTAGGAAATCAGCAACATCAACCATGAATAGAGCACAACTAAACTCTTTAGTATGCTCTAGGAGAGATATGCTTATCTCTTTAAGGCAAGACAATGTACAGTTGAAGGTGTCATTGCTAGCCGGTTTGTTAGCTGAGATGCATATTAAACCTACCCTAAGAGAGCAGATTAAAGAAGCACAGCTAGGTGATGCTGCAGTTCAACATATAAGATCTGAGTATGGAAATGAGAAGCAAGATGGTTTTCATGACTCAAAAGATCAAGTAGCTTGTTATAATGGAAGAATGATAGTGCCGGATGTGGACAACTTGAGGAAGTTAGTCCTAGAAGAAGCCCATTCTTCCATGTATGCTATGCATCCAGGGAGCACCAAGATGTATCGAAATTTGAAGGATCTGTATTGGTGGCCTGGGATGAAGAAGGACGTTGCAAAGTTTGTTCTGAGGTGTCCTGTGTGTCAGCAAGTTAAAGCTGAACACCAGAAGCCTGCAGGAACAATGCAACCTTTACCCATATCACAGTGGAAGTGGGACCATGTGACCATGGACTTTGTTGTTGGCCTACCCAGGACAAGCAAAGGACATGATTCCATTTGGGTAATTGTTGATAGGTTGAGTAAGACAGCACATTTCTTACCAGTCAAAACAACCTATTCTGCTGAAAGGTTATCAGAGTTGTATGTTCAAGAGATAGTGTGTTTGCACAGAGTTCCTGTCACAATAGTTTCTGACAGAGGTCCTCAGTTTACCAGTCGTTTTTGGGAACAGTTACACAGAGTCTTAGGCACCAAGCTAAGGTTTAGTACGACCTTTCATCCACAGACTGATGGACAGTCGGAAAGGACCATACAAACCTTAGAAGACCTGTTGCGAGCATGTGTTCTCCAGTTCACCGGAAGTTGGGATCTACACCTAAGCTTGATAGAGTTTGCCTATAACAATAGCTATCAGCATAGTATTGATATGGCACCTTATGAAGCCTTATATGGTAGACGTTGTAGATCATCCTTGTGTTGGTTTGAGACTGGTGAGCATCAGTTGTTAGGTCCTGACCTGGTGCAGCAAACCACGGAAAAGATTAAAGTTATACAACATAAGATTAAGACTGCTCAGGATAGGCAGAAATCTTATGCTGACAAACGTCGTAGACCCTTAGAGTTCCAGGTTGGAGACAGAGTGTATCTTAAGGTCTCGCCTTGGAAAGGGGTCCTTCGTTTTGGAAGAAAAGGGAAGTTAGCTACTAGATATATGGGGCCTTATCCAATCATTGAACGGATTGGAAAGGTAGCATATAAACTAGAGCTACCCCCAGAATTACAGAGGTTACATCCTGTGTTTCACATTTCTATGTTGAAGAAATGTCACCCAGACACCGAGTCAGTTCTACAACCTATGGAGGTAGAATTGAATGATGACATATCCTATGAGGAGGGACCGGTGTCAATCCTTGATAAACGAATTAAAAAGTTAAAGAAGAAAGATATAAGTCTTGTGAAAGTCCTCTGGAACCATCGTGGTGTTGAAGAAGCCACTTGGGAGTTAGAGGATGAGATGAGAAGGAAGTATCCTGCCCTTTTCTCGTAGTATGTTTTATCGATTTCGGGGACGAAATCCTTGTAAGGGGTGGATAATTTGTAACATCCCTGACCTGGGTTATGAGTCAACCCTAGGTGTTTTGCCTAAATATGTAATTAAATCTTTGTGATTAACTCTGAGCATGTAATTAAGTTTCTCAGAAACGTATATTTCAGTATTTGCTCCTTTTTATTTAAAGTTGTAGCATTGTTTTGATATACAGGGACCTATGTGCAATTTACCCAGTTGAAAGGGTTAGCTTGCAATTTGCACATGATGAGATGTTCCTCTGATGTTGAGACATCATGAGAATCTCTTTGGCAAAGTTAGAGGGATTTCCCAAGCTAGGGCACCAAGGTGCAGCTGTGGAAGCAATCCCAGGGCTTGAAACCCTAATTTGGGGTAAAATGCAATTTACCCAAATAAAGGGATGCAATTTGTAAAGAATGTCATCTAAAGTATCTTTTTAGACTCTTGCCATCATTTAGAGAAGAAATGATGAGGAATTCACCTCAATTGAGTTATCAAGTTAAGAAATAGGCTTTGTGATATCCTTACTACCCTATGTGGACCAAAGATTGCCTATGTGGTATCCTTACTACCCTACCATCACCGCTCCATTAAGATCTTTCTCCTAGCCATGAATGTGGTGGGGTTTCAGATTTGCAGCAACCTTCGCCATCAACCATCTACCGCTCCATCTCCAGTGAGAGAGAGCACGAGAAGAGAAGGAAGAAGGAAGAAGGAAAGAAAAGATCATCCTCATATGTCTTGGTGTTCTTCCCCTCCTCATCTAGATCTTCCTTATCATTGGGTAGAAGACTGTTTCTCTACTGAGCCGCGACCATCTTCTTCACCATGACCATGACATAATCTTCCTTCTCTCTTATTCCTTTTATTTCTATCATGAGGAGCGAGTAGTCCATTTTACTGGGGTGCGAGGACTAGCCACGCTGCCCGTGCTTACATGTCCATCTTATGGTTCCCCGTCTATGATCCTTTGATAATTGTTGTTGTAGGCAAACTCAATCAAACTAATATGAACATCCTAAACTCCAAGAAATTGAACCACACAAGCTCTCAAAATATCTTCTAAGGTTTGTATGTTTCTCTTTAATTGACAATCTCTCTGTGGGAGAAATTAGTACTAAACCTCAATTGTGCCCCCAACTCTGTATGCAAATGCTCCCAAAACCTACTCATAAATTGAGGACCACTATGAGACACAATGGTAACTGGTATATTGTGCAATGAATTATCTTATTAACATAGATTTGTGGCAACTTATCTACTATATCAGTGGTCTTAACCAAAAAAAGTTGAGATGACTTTGTCAACTGATCAACTATCACCCAAATGGAATTGTGACCCAGTATTGTCCTTGAAATACCAACCATAAAGTCCATAATTATGTGATCCCATTTTCATTGTGGAAATGGCAAAGGTTTTAATGTCCCTGCATGATTTTTATGCTCTACTTTGACCTACTAACAAACTAGACACTTGGCCACAAACTCTGGCACATCATATTTCACAAAAGGACACCAATACAAGTCCTTCAAATTATGATACATCTTGTTACTACCATGATGCATTGCATACACGAGGAATGAGATTCCTCAAGTACCATCTCCTTTAGACCGCCAACATTAGGAACCAATGTTCTGTTGTGGAAGAGTACTATTTCTATCATGAAAACCATCATGTTTCTTACTACCAAACATTGACTTGATGATCTGTATCACGATATCATCCTTCTTTACATTTTTAATTTGTTGAATCAATGTCATCTCGACTTGTAGTTGTGCAAACAATCTTGCAAATAGAGATACTTCAAATGACAGATTCATCTGTCGAAGCAACACTGGCATGTCTCGCTTGGGACATTCTATGGAGTGTAATTACTCTTAGTCTGCATATGACATTGAAGATGAATTTTTGCTCAATGCATCAATGCCTACATTTTCCTTCCCTGGATGGTATGTTTTCATACAATTCAAGTCCTTGGTCAACTCAATCAATCTTTTTTGTCTCATATTCATATCCTTCTTTGAAAAGATGTATTATAGATTCTTATGATCTGTGAAGATTTAGCACTTATACCCATAAAAATAGTATCTATTAATCATCAATGCAATAACAATGACTGCTAACTTTAGGACATGAGTTGGGTATTTCTCCTCGTGTTTCATAAGATATGAAGAAGCAAAAGAAATCACATTCTTATCCTTCATTAGTACACATCCCATCCCATTCTTCCAAGCATCACAAAAAATGATGTATCCTTTAGTAACCCAATAGTGGAGCACTCATCAACTTATCCTTTAACATCTAGAATGAATGTTCACACTTGTTATCCCATAGAAAGAGTGCTGGAACTAAAGTTCTTGATGAATATTCTATAATAACTAGCTAAACCTAGAAAACTTCAAACCTCAGTTGGTGTCTTGGGCTTCTCCCTCATAAAAACTGACTCCACCTTCTTAGGATCCATGCAAACACCTTTTGTAGAAAAGACATGACCAAGGAGAGACACCTTGTTCAGACAAAACCCGTACTTACTAAACTTAACATACAACCTATATTGTCTCAACAACTAAAAATCTTGACAAAGATGTTTCCCTTGATGTTGAATTTCCATGTAGTATATCAAGATATTTTCTATGAACACCACCACAAACTGATCAAGATATGGTGTAAACACTTTGTTCATTAGGTCTGTAAATGTTGCCAGTGCATTGGTTAGCTTGAACGATAACCACAAACTCAAATGACTATACCTAGTCCTAAAAACATTCTTAGGTATGTCATCAGCCTTGACACTCTACTATTGATATCTTGACCTCAGGTCTATATTTAAATATACTGTAGCACCTCTAAATTGGTCAAACATATCATCTATCCTCAGCCACATGTACTTGTTCTGCATTGTAACCTTATTCAACTTACAAGTAGTCTATGCAAAGCCTCATAGAACCATCTTTCTTCTTCACAAACAATAATGGATCACCCCAAGGGTGAATATGAAACCCTTCTTCAACAAATCTTGCAACTGTTTCTTCAACTCCTTCATCTCATATGGATCCATCCTATAGGGTGCTTGTTCTATGGGATGTGTACCAAAATCTATATTGATTTTAAAAATCAATCTCTCTAGGGGGTGGAACACTAGGAAACTCATCGGGAAAAGCATCCTCAAACTCACACACCATGTGTACATCTAGGATATTAGGACTCCTCAACTTGGTATCCACTACATGTGTTAGGAAAGCTTAACACCCTTGTTTCATCAACTTCTCTGTTGTTACGACCTACACTAGATAAATAGGGATCATCTTCCTATCTCCTTGGAAAGTCCAACAAACATCACCATCACAGAATGTTGCAAATTTGGAACTACATCCCAAAACAAACTTATACTTCTTCAAGGTATCCATCTCTACGATCACATTGAATCCACGCATTACAAGTGGCATGAGATCCTCAGGAACATTGTGTCCCAAGAAAGAAAGAACGAATGATGCAAACACCTCTTGAAACACTATGCAACCAACCAAAGTGGTTTCTAACAAGAGGCTATTGTCTCTGTTACATACAAATAGGTTACATTTCTTCATCACCTCTCTAGTGATAAATGAGTATGTTACACTTAGTTCAACCAAAATAGACAAAAAAGAAGAAGTAGATAAGTCAAAATGAAAAAGTTACATCTGACCTATTACGTCATGTGGGTTGACAACTCCTTTTGACTAACTCATAGCGTAGAATCTAGTCCTCCCCTATGGTCTCAATGTTCCTCTATGAGCCGATCATGAAGACACTACCTATGAGGTTTGTCCATGACCTTTGTTGCCACCTCCACTATACTACTATTATTGTTTCTTTGAGCCCAACTCACTCTGCCTCGGCTACTGTGACCTCATGATTCTTCATAAGGAAAGACCTTCTCACATGATTGACCTGACCACACTTGTAACATGTCCTTGTATCATATGATGGCCTAGATGGTCCTATTAGAGACACCAAACCAAAATTACTTTCCCCACCTAAAGGAAAGCTACATCCTCTCCCCTTTCTAGAGGACTAGTGCAACTGCACCTATGTCCTTAGTTCAAAAAATGTCAACCTCAACTGAGACTGATGGTATTGCAATGAGGAAATCTTTTTCTTCTCAAAATTATCAGATGATGCTCCTTGGAACTGAGCAAACCTCTTCATGGCATTGGCTTTTTGCCACTACACAATTGTCCTGTCAATCCTTTGTATGGACTCCCCAAAGATCGAAAGATTCTCTCAGATCTCCAAAGTAGATGTCATCCTTACCAACTTAGCATTGAAATCCTTTTCAAGCCTTCTTATACTCTCCTTCCCCATGTTCACCATGTGAGGACATAATCTCAACAACTCCATGAACTTCTCATCATAGTCATTGATAGACAATGGTTCCTGGCATAATTGTTTAAACTGAGCCATCTTTTCCTCTAGGTACGTCTCTGATAAGTAACAGCTGATAAACTCCCACCAAAGCTCCTCCCAATTGATAACCTCTCCCAATCTCTTTTCCTCCTCTATGGCCCACCAATGGCCAAAAGTACCCTCCAGAAGGTAGATCGCATGCTTCACCTTGTCCTCCTTAGAGATGTTAAGAATTTTGAATGCCTTATCCAACTCTATGAACCATATATATTCATTGAATGGGTCAATTGTACCCTCATAGTTTGTATCTCCCACTCACTTCAGCCTCTCAAAGCTCTTCCATGGACCCTAAGATTCAACATTTTGAACTGACACCCTTAGTTGAGATGAAGGCCCCATGTCTACCAGATGTGTACTCATCACCATCAGCTATCCAAAAACATACTAATAATCCATATTAGCTATGGTTGAAAGGTCAAACATATGTAGAATGGGATGTACTAGCCCCATTTCGGGTGCTCTTCCTATTGGCTAAATTAGACATTATTAACCCCTTTGTTTTGATGATGACAAACATTTCATTCTTGTGGATCTAACTTGTTATTTGAGTACTTCAGGGATAAACAAATAAGGAAGTGGATGGTTGAAGAACAATACAAATTGGAACATCAACTTTCTTAGATTACTTTTATTTTCATGATTGTACTCAATGTAAAAACTTGTACAAGTATATAATGTACAAGTACATAGATATCATGCAAATCAAGCATTGGATCTTCCCTATCCACTCACAACACTTAGATAGATCCTCTATTAAGATATAAGCACAATTACACATTGATAAACACACTTGGTAGATGATTACACACATTACAACAAGGACTTTCTCAATCAACAAAGTCCTCGATCGAGACACTCTCGGTCGACAAAGTTCTCAACTGAGAATAGCCCTTCCAGCAAATTCTATAGACGTTAGACTGAGTCGAAAAGTGGTTGGTAGATGGAAATGAACTTTGCAATAGAATCACTCCAGACCTTCCCTCGGTCGAAGAAATTCTCGACCGAGAGACACTCGGTCAACAAACTTCTCGACCGATAAAGGTTCTAGACTGCACTTTTCAGAATTAAACAACTAACCGTTGAAATGTAATTAGTGGACACCTAACGGCTAGTTGAGCACTAAGAACACCCTAGAAAGTGTCTAGAACTTCCCTAGACCCTTGTAAGCCATCCCAATAAATAGGACATGCCTTAGGACACCGAAAGCACTTGAGTATATACAATTGCAACTTTAGAATCATCCTTTGTGAGCAACAAGCAAAGTTTCACTTGCAATTCAATTTCCTTGAGCTCTTCATTAGTGTCATATAGCTTAGTATCTCCTAGCCACCACACTACTACGATCATCTACAATGGATAGGAGATCAATACGCTTGATATAGGATCAAAGCATTGTACTCATTGGTAACATTGTTTCTTTCTTCCAATCTTGTTCCTTTTATTGTATTTTATTCTCCTTGGCTACTCCTAGGTTGGAGGCTATTGAAAGGAGGTTCGTGGAGCTACTTCAGGTGGTGAAGGCTGCTCCCAGTGACTTGGAGTTACTTTAGAAGGGTGCCTCAAGGATTGAAGCTACTTTAAGTGAAAGCTACTTCAAGGGTGAGCTTGGAGTTACTTTAGAAGGCTGCTTCTAGGAGGATTGAGGCTACTTCAGGTGAAGGCTACTTCAAGTGTGTAGGAAAGAAATTGTATTTTGCGTAACATCCTCAATAGGTAATAAAATAAGTTGCTTTCAAAATCTCGGTTGGAAACAATCAGGTAGTGGACTGACTACCTTAGATTTCTATGGTAGGAACCACTCTACATCCTTATGTCTTCCTTATTTCCTTCTACTTCTTGTTCAAGTGTTTTAATTTTTTAAATTAAATTTAAAACTCCAAAAATCTCTATTCACCCACTCTAGATCTTTCAATTGGTATCAGAGCAAGTCTTCAAGGAGCCTTAACAGGTCTTGAAGCATGGGGGATGGTGTGCTCAACAACCTGAACTTGGAGGGAACCTACATATCTCGTCCACCACCATTTGATGGAAGCAACTACAACTATTGGAAGAGAAGGATGCAATTTTACTTTCAAGGCATCAAATGGGAGCTTTGGAGGATGGTGTGTACTCCACATGAGCTTTTAGAAACTGATTATGTCACATGGGATGCCAATACATTAAAACAAGCTCAACTGAATGCCAAGGTTGTAAGTATTTTATATTGCTATATTTTGGTAAGTGAATTTAATAGAATTTCCTCATGTGAAACTGCATATGATATATGACATAGACTTTCCATTACACATGAAGGAAACATACAAGTTAAAAATTCTAAGATTAGTATTCTTAAACAAAAATTTGAACAATTTTATACACAACCAAATGAGTCTATTAGTGATATGTATGCACGATTTTCTACTATTGTTAATGGCTTAAGTGCATTATGAAAATTCATAAGTGAAGAAGATCAAGTCTCAAAGATTCTTAGATCTTTGCCTCCAAAATACAATCCGAAAATGACAACCATTGAAGAAGCTAATGACCTCACCAAACTAAAGATGGAACAACTCATTGGCAATCTGGAAACTCATGAGGTAACCTTAGAGGAGGAAGAAAGACAGGAGCTTGAACTTCAAAAAGAAATAAGGAAGGACGTCGCCCTAAAAGCAACAAAAGTCATCACTCCAGAAAGTGATGAAACAGGTGAAGGAGATGATGAAGAAAATGCACTTGTTGCAAATGGTAAGAAATATAAAAGGTATAGATCTAACAAGAATTCTAGTGTTTCTTCTTCTTCCTCTCTTAGGTTTTTTGAATGCGGCAAGAAAGGACATGTCAAAAATGAGTGTCCTAAGATAAAGAAAGGAAAGAAAGTCTCTTCCAAGAAGAAGGGAGAGAAAGCATACAAAGCTGCATGGGATGAGTCAAGTGATGATAGTGAAAGTAGAGAAGAAAATGTAGAATGTCTTATGGATAAAGAAGATGAAAATGAAGACTCAAATGAGGTAAGTCTACTTGATTTATCAAAAGAAGAATTAGTTTCTAGTATTGAAGAATTACATGACAAATATATTGATTGTAAAAAGAAACTAAAGAGAGTTACAAAAACTAATGAAGAATTGTATGCTCAATTAAATGATTTTTCTTCTGAAAAGGAAAGCATTATTTCTGAAAATTCTTCCTTGAAATCATCTTTTAATGATTGCAATACAAAGTTGCTTGCTCCTGAAACAAACTAAAATTTGCTTTGTCAAGAAAAGGTTGAATTGCTTGCAAAATTAAATGATTTTCAAACTCAACCTATCTTGTGTACTCATCTAGATTATGATGCTATTGTCAAAGAAAGAGATGCTTTATCATCAGATCTAGACCAACCAAAGTCAAATATCAAAAAGAAAATGGATGAGATTGCTAAGTTATAAAAGGAAATTAGTAGCTTGAAAAATAATGGTGTTCTTGATAAGATCCAAAAGGATTCTTCTGGTCATATTGGAAGAAGAGGTTTAGGATATGTTCCAAAGGAAAAATCTCAACAACCTAAACCTAGGAAAGAACAAGCACCCAAGAACAAGATCATATATGTACCCAAGAACAACTCAACTCAAAACCTTAGAAAGAGAAATGAAATAGATTCCATTTGTTGTCATTATTGCTTGCGTCTTGGACACTATTCTTTCTCATGCCCATACAAGAAAAAGGATGTTGAATTAGTTTGGGTTCCAAGACTCCAAACCTAGCAAACTTGAATTTGATTAAGTTGAGATTTGACCTAAAAATTCATTATGAATATCATAATATCTTATCTCAACTCAATGTACTGGTACCTTAGCATATTATAGTAAATTGGAACAAATGAGATTGCATAAAACAAATAGAAACACACTCGGTCGACAAAGAGTTCGACTGGGAAGCTCCTTGTTCGAGAAAATATTTGACCAAGGGAATGCCTGTATCAAACCTGAACTTGCATTAACAACAATAACAATCTCGATCGAGCAAATCTTCGACTGAGATATCTTTGGTCAAAAAAATAGTCAACCAAGAAAGTTACTGTTTCACACATATATTACTGTTTCACACATATATCAACCTATGAAACATCAACACTCTCAGTCGACAAAATATTTGACTGAGACACTCTTCGGTCGAGATATTTTTCGAATGAATGCAATTCTGTTTAGCTTAAAACATTCAATTGTGAAATCATGTATATATATTCAATTTGTTATTAAATGACTCTAACCAAAGAGTACCATCACATGGGTACCAAAATCTATCTCTTTTGTAGGATTGAGTGGTTGATAGTGGATGTTCTAAGCATATGACTGGCAACAAAAAGGCCTTTCAAACATTTGAAGAAAAGTAAAGCGGCACAATCACTTTTGGAGACAATGGAAAAGGAAAGATTGTTGGAATAGGTAACATTGGTACAAATCTTCAAATAAAAAAATGTTTTAATTATTGATGGCCTACATCATAATTTAGTTAGTGTTAGTCAACTGTGTGATAGTGGCTATGATGTTTTAATCAATAAAACTTGTTGTAAACTATTGATTGAAAACACTAATGAAATCATTTATGAAGGAAAAAGAATAGGAAATCTATACATACTTAGGCCTAATTCTATGCAAGCCATTATTGGAAAATGCCTTCTTGAAAAATATGAATCCTTACAACTATGGCATAGAAAATTAGGCCATGCAAGTTCACATGTTATCAAAAAGTTGATTAAATATGATCTTGTACATGGGTTACCTAATATATCTTTTGATAAACCTAAAAATTGTGAACCTTGTACCCTAGGAAAGAAAAACAAAACTTCTTTCAAATAAAATACAATGCTTAGAACTACTAGATCATTAGAGCTTATTCACATGGATTTGTTTGGTCCTATGAGAACTCAATTTGTTGGTGGAAAAAGATATTGCTTTGTCATTGTATATGATTATAGTAGATACACATGGGTCCATTTTCTTGCAAACAAAGATGATACAATTCAAAAATTCATAAAATTTTGTTCTAAGATTGAAAATCTATTACAAAATAAAATATGTACAATTAGGAGTGATCATGGTGGGGAATTTGAAAATCATATCTTTGAACAATTTTGTACATCTCAAGGATACACTCATAATTTTTCAGCACCACACACTCCACAACAAAATGGCATAGTGGAAAGGAAAAATAGATCCTTACAAGAAATGGCTAGAACAATGTTACTTGAACATAATACACCTAAAACTTTTTGGGCTGAAGTAGTAAATACAACATGTTATGTGTTAAATAGAGTAACGATACATTCTCATCCAAAGAAAACTCCATATGAACTCATCTTCAACAAAAAAGCAAGAGTTGATTATTTTCATACCTTTGGTACAACTGGTTATATCTTAAATACCAAAGATGATACAAACAAATTTGTTTCTAAATCACATAAAGCATTATTTTTGGGATATTCAAATTCTAGCAAAGCTTTTAGAATTTACAATACTATTACTAGAAAAGTTGAAGAATGCATCCATATCACTTTTCATGAGGTAACAACTCAAAATGCTGAAAATAAATATGAGGATATAAATGACATTACTCATCAAATAGAAGACTTAACTATAACCACAAAAGACGATCAAAATACTAAAAATAATCAACAAAATGAGACACAACAACATGTTCCTAGATTAATCAAAGATCATCCCCAAGATTTAATCATTGTAATTCCTCATGATCAAGTAAAAACCTGATTATCATTTAGAGATTTTGCAAATATGGCATTTGTATCAATCATTGAACCTAAAAAGGTAAATGAAGAACTAAAAGATGAATATTGGATAATGGCTATGCAAGAAGAACTAAATCAATTCACAAAATGAGGTATGGGATCTAGTTCCTAAACCACAAGACAAAACCATCATTAGGACTAAATGGGTTTTTTGGAAATAAACTTATTGAAGCCGGAGAGGTAATTAGAAACAAAGCTAGATTGATGGCTCAAGGGTATAATCAACAAGAAAGAATAGATTTTGATGAAACCTATGCACCCGTGGAAAGACTTGAAGCTATTAGAATTCTATTAGCCATAGCTTCCCACAAAGACATCAAACTATTCCAAATGGATGTAAAGAGTGCATTTTTAAATGGAATCATGCAAGAAGAAGTACATGTTGCCCAACCACCTGGATTTGAAATCCCTGGTAAAAGTGATCATGTATATAAACTTACAAAGGCACTTTATGGGCGTAAACAAGCACCTCAAAATTGGTATGAAATACTTAAAAATTATCTATTTGATAATAGTTTCTCAATAGGAAATTCAAACTCTACATTATTCTTCAAAATAGATGAATTCAATTTTCTTATTGTACAAATATATGTTGATGATATCATTTTTGGTGCCTCAAACAATTTCTTATGCAAACAATTCAGTGAAATAATACAAAAGGAATATGAAATGAGTCTTATGGGTGAATTAACATTCTTTCTTGGTTTTCAAATAAAACAAACACCCGCTGGGATTTTCATAAGCCATGAGAAGTACACTAATGAACTATTAAAACACTTTGGAATGGAAAATTGCAAGCATGCTACCACACCAATGGCCACCTCTGCTAAAATTGACAAGGATGAAGATGGAGAACCCATTTATGATTCCTTATATAGGGCTATGATTGGTAGCTTGTTATACTTAATTGCTTCTAGACCGGACATTATGTTTTCCGTCAGACTTTGTGCTAGATTTCAATCTAAACCAATGCAATCACATTTTCAAGATGTTAAACAAATCTTTAGATATCTATCCAGTACTACCAACTATGGATTATGGTATCCTAAAGGTCAATCATTAGATTCAAAAGCTTTTACCGATGTGATTATGCTGGTTGTCAACTTGATCGCAAAAGCACAAGTGGTGGTCCTTTCTTACTAGGACAAGCTTTAGTATTGTGGTTTAGTAAGAAACAAAATACAGTCGCCCTTTCTACCACTGAAGTCGAATATATGGTGACTGGTTCATGTTTTTCTCAAGTTCTTTACTTGCAACAAGTTTTGAATGATTATGGCTTTACATTTTCATCTACGCCAATCTTGCATGATAATACAAGTGCTATAAATTTGGCACACAATCCTATTTTACATAGTCATGCTAAACATATTGAAATTCGACATTATTTCTTAAGGGATCGTATTTATAAAATCATATATCTCTTCATTATGTTGACACTTAAGAACAATTGGCTGATATTTTTACAAAACCACTTCCTCTTAATCAATTTCAATATATTAGAAATAAGTTACTTATTACTCCCCTAGATGATGTCTTCTTTGATATATGTGCTCCACACTCTTAAAAATTATAAATTATAAATTACTAAAGTATCATACTTTCTTTTCATGACTATTACTAAAAACAAGCTCAAACATCCTTCACAATGACCATTCACAACAGTTCAGTCGGTCTGCAAAAACCTCGATCGGGAATTGTCTCAGTCGACAAGTTTGTCGACCGAGAATCACTCGGTTGGTCCCCTTTCTCGACCGACACCCACTGAGTGTATTTTGTATATTCTAACTCAGCAATGGCCTCGGTCGACAAAATGTTCGACCGAGAACATTTTGGTGGACCCCCATTTGACTGATAAAAGATGCAATTTTTGATTCAAAAAAAGGTGCAATGGCTATTTTTTTTCAAAACTCTGACCGACCGACCGTTGGTCCGACCGAGAGGAGTGTGCCCAAAAATGACCATTGGCACCCCCGGTCGACAAATTCGTCGATCGAGAAGGGTTCTATTTTGCTATAAATAAAGCCCAAAATGGGCACACTTCTCACCAATTCACAATTTCACTTCTCTAGCTCCCATCTAGTGCTTTCTTGTGTGAATTTTTAGCTATTCTCTACCATAATCTTGCCTTTCTTATCTTCCATCTCATATCTTCAAGATGGCTTCCTCTTCTTCAAGTGGAAAGAAGTAAGTTGCGGCAAGGAAAGGAAGGACGGTCTCTCTGGTGCTGACAGTCATCAATGACATTCCCTTCAACAATGTTGCTGCCAGAGATCACTATCTAAAGCTGTCCTCAAAGACTCCTCTTCCTCGACGGTCGGTGGAAGTCAATGACTTCATCACCATTGTTGATCTAGATGAGCTCTTTGAGGTGCAACATCTTTCTGAATTCCTTACTCCATCCTTTCATACGTACTCCTCCCAAGCCATGAATGAGTTCTATGCCAATCTAACCACAAATCCTGACCATGCTCACTCTTTCTCTTCTATGGTTAGTGGGTTTGGTTTTCACTTTTTTTAGGAGGATGTTCTTAATATGTTAAAAATTGATGTATAAGAGTATAAGGGATTTATTGATCTAACCACTAAAAATCCTCTTAATGATCTATCACAAGATGACACCACCATTAGTTTGAGTGATATTAAGAGAACCATTTTTCTACCCAACACATCCTACCGTGAAGAATGGGGTACCTATTATGCAATTAATCTAAAACCTGAAGCTAGGATAGCAAACCTTATTGTTTCAACCAATATTTATCCTAGAGATAACAAATCTGAGGCACCTACCTTTCGAATGTATCTCATTTATGCCATTCTAAATAGCATACCCAAAAACTTCATTCTCCTTATTCTCAAAAATATGGTTGAATTTACTGGAAATCCTCCTTATGCTGACTTTGTTTTCCAAATTACCCAAAACTATCTTAAGAAAATCCTTGAGGACCTAGGATTTAAATGTGATAGGAAACCTCAAAAAATTACTAGAAATATAGTTGAGAAAATGGGTATTGATTTTAGACATAAAAGGGCTAGGCCTGAAGGGGAGCCATCCACTCAAGACATTCCTCCACCTCCTACTATTCCTAGACAACCCATTAATAACCCATCCAATAACATTACCTACTTAACTGGAGCTACCTATCACTTAGAGAGACAAATGGACTATACTCATCATGCCATGACCTACACAAACTAAAGAATGCAAGCTCTCACTCCAAATGACCCTGACAACTATCCTTATTCATTCTATCCTAGTCCTCTCTACCCTTACAATCCATATCACAACTACACTCAAGTTTAACCTCCACCATCACTTGACCTCTCCCACACCCAATTCTCACCAATGGAACTTCAAGACATTGCTGCCCACTTCCGTTTTGATCACATACCCACCTTCTTGGAAGCTTATGCCCTCACCAAAACAGGTGCACTAGAATGGCAGTCAATGGTGAAGTACTATGGTGTTTCTCCTATCCTTGGAAAGGATCCCAAGGTTGATGACATTCTGAGATATTTTTAGTGAGGTGTAATCATGTAGTGAGATGATTGTAATCACTTTGTAATGGACTATGTTTCTTTATGTACTTGATCTTGTTGTTATAAAAAGTAGTTACTTTGTGTCTTTGGACATCTCTTACCTTTGTTTTTCAAATTTGAGTATCATATTGAGGGGGAGCATCATATTTAGGGGGAGTACTAATAATGATTGGCTATCCTTTTGAAATGACAAAGGGGAGAAGTAATATAAATCAAACAAAAAATTATATAACTCAAAATTAAATGAGTTTCTAAATCTCTTGTCTTCACATAAAATGTTGCTATATTCCTTAAAGAGTTGGATACTATATTCCACACCTCTTTGGGAATAACTAGCACATAATCCATGAATAAACAAGAGAATGTCTACATCAGGTAAATCTCAGGTATGAAACTCATGTTATTTCAATTCCTTTGATTTATATTTTAGAAATGTTTGCCATCTTCAAAAAGGGGGAGATTGTTGTCTAAGTTGGACATTATTAAACCCTTTGTTTTGATGATTACAAACATTTCATTCTTATGGATCTAACTTATCATTTGAGTATTTAGGGATAAAAAAATAAGGAAGTGGATAGTTGAAGAAAAATACACATTTGGAAGATCGACTTGCTTAGATTACTTTTTATTTTCATGATTGTACTCAATGTAAAAACTTGTACAAGTATATAATGTAAAAGTACATAGACATCATGCAAATCAAGCGTTAGATCTTCCCTATCTACTCACAACACTTAGATAGATCCTCCCTTACGATATAAGCACAATTACACATTGATACACACACTTGGTAGATGATTCAACACATTGCAAAAGGGACTTTCTCAGTCAACAAAGTCCTCTGTCGAGACACTCTCGGTCGACAAAGTTCTCGACCGAGAATAGCCCTTCCAACAATTCTATAGATGTTAGACTCAGTTGAAAAGTGGTTGGTAGTTGTAAATGAATGTTGCAATACACTCACTCCAGACCTTCGCTCGGTCGAAGAAATTCTTGACCAAGAGACACTTGGTCGACAATCTTCTCAACCGAGAAAGGTTCTGGACTGCACTTTTCAGTATTAAACAACTAGCTGTTGCAATGTAATTAGTGGACACCTAACGACTAGTTGAGCACTAAGAACACCCTAGAAAGTGTCTAGAACGTCCCTAGACCCTTGTAAGCCATTCCTATAAATAGGACATGCCTTAGGACACCCAAAGCACTTGAGTATATATAATTGCAACTTGAGAATCATCCTTTGTGAGCAACAAACAAAGTTTCACTTGCAATTTAGTTTCCTTGAACTCTTCATTAGTGTCCTATAGCTTAGTATCTCCTAGGAACCACACTACCACATTCATATATAGTGGATAGGAGATCAATACGCTTGATATAGGATCAAAGTGTTGTACTCATTGGTAACATTGTTTCTTTCTTCCAATCTTGTTCCTTTTATTGTATTTTGTTCTCCCTGACTACTCCTAGGTTGGAGGCTGTTGAAAGGAGATTCGTGGAGCTACTTCAGGTGATGAAGGCTGCTCCCAGTGACTTGGAGTTACTTTAGAAGGATGCCTCAAGGATTGAAGCTACTTCAAGTGAAGGCTACTTCAAGGGTGAGCTTGGAGTTACTTCAGAAGGCTGCTTCTAGGAGGATTGAGGCTACTTCGGGTGAAGGCTACTTTAAGGGTGTAGGAAAGCAATCGTATTTTGTGTAACATCCTCAATAGGCAATAAAATAAGTTGCTTTCAAAATCTTGGTTGGAAACAGTCGGGTAGTGGACTGACTACCTTAGATTTCTCAAGTAGGAACCACTCTACATCCTTGTGTCTTCCTTGTTTCCTTCTACTTCTTATTCAAGTGTTTTAATTGTTTAAATTAACTTTAAAACTCCAAAAAGCTATTTTCACCCCCACTCTCTAGATCTTTCACTTCCATCTGGAACCTGCCTCCTACCACCACCTCTCGGCACAAGGAAACTATTCTCTACATGCTCTTCACGTCTCCAGTCATATCTTTTGCCTAACCATAAACTATGGTCAGATATGTTGGATTACGTAATAATTAAAAAAACAACCTAAGTCCTATGTCTCTATAGACTCAATGAACCTAAGTCTCTGATACCACCAAAAGTGGTAACCCACAATGGTAAACAAGATTATTCAAAATCAAAACACTGATTCAAACACTAATTAAGAACATTACCAAAAAGGCATATAATTAAGATCGAGTAAAATTCCAACATTAAAAAATGAAGCATCTGTAAAATGGTCCAACTGCATTATACATCCATACAAGGTATATTTACATCGGCTTCTTGGTGTCGGCCACAATCTGTATACAAAAGATATTATCCACATATGTACAACATGTACATAGAACAAGATACACTACCAGAAACTTGATTCAATATACATCATCTATAAAACTCACCTATCATACCTTAGAGTACATGGATGACTCTAGGACTCTATACTAAACACAACAACCTTCTGTCTTTATAGATCTTCAAACTACACCACCTCATTATATGACATATGATGATGCTACCAATCACCTAAAAGATGATGTGATCCATGAGGTGAGACCCATGTCCCAGTGAGATACATAACTCTAAAGTCATCTATTTCTTACAAAAGTTATATAATATTACAAAAGATCAAGTATGTAGTATTATAGAGTTGAAACATTATATAACTTTCATAAAGGTCAGACATAACTAGAGTCATGAGTACAATTAATTGCTCTTACCACATTATAAATCGTCTATGATTTAAAACAAACATAGAAAGTGGTATTATCCAAAATGATTCATCAAGTAACCCTAAGAATTATGCTACATGGTCGAATTATATATATTACTAAGCCTTGAGTAGTTTGAGGTGTGCCACTCAAACTACTAGTTGATCACTACAAAGTCAAAATTAGCCCCATATAAGATCTTGGATGACCATAATTCAAATATCTCTTCCCGTCAATCAGTAAGAGTAAAAACCATAATGGCACATCACTCAAACTACTAAAGAAACCTAATCCGTCATGAGTACACATGCCACAAAACTAGAAACTAGGGTATACAACCCTCAAATCTGAGTTATGACCACAATCTCTTTCAATTACTTCATCATCTAAGACATGACCTAAACCTCTCTCCAAAACCTTGGGATCAAGATGACAAGGAAATAGCCTCCTTGCACCTGCATATACTCATCAATATATGACTCTAGGTCCTTTTAGATTACTTATTTCACAATCCAACAAGTCTTGTAACAGGAATAGTTCTACAGACTCAGGCCAGTACATAATTATGGTTACACTTGATTACTCAATTCAATTTAATTTAATTGACTACATCAACCATGTTATGTATAAACACCAAAATGATTCTTACTAAGATCATTGGGATCCACAATCTCAAAAGATATAAAATTTATTAAACCATTTCATACTGCTGTTAGACATAAGTGTCCATACACTTAACTCTTAAACAAAGAGTTACTTCAATGATAATGTTTCGTCCAACCATTTTTACATCATCCTAACAGTAATTTTATGCATCATAACACCACATGATACTCATAGTATCGCAAGGCTAACACATAGAACAAGTTGTTATTTCTTAATCATCTAGATACCTCATGAATGAAAAAATCTAGTGATCATTACACCTATACATTGAAATTTTATACCTAATATACCCAAGAACAAATCTTGTTATAGTAGAGGTACACCTCAAAAGTGTGAAGGTAACTTAAGAAATAACATCCTCACCTTTCTTACACCAAAAATCACTTATAACGATAGACTTTTAGCCTTTTAGAAGTTATGAAGTAAGATTTACAATGTGCATGTAGAGGGTAGGAAAGAGAAGAAATTAAAGTTATATAACTCTCCTGATAAAGAGTATAAATCCAAACTATAAAATGGAATTCTCAAAATCAGTAACATAGTGTTAATATTGACCAACCAAAACTTTTAAACACACCTCCATTCACCACAAATAGGCTGAAACTAGAGTAAGGAAGAAGAAAAGAAAGTTCTCTAACCTACATGCATAGGGTCCCAACAAGGAAACACCAAGAAAACTCAAGGAAACATAAAAGAACACAACCACATGAGGGAAGAGAGTGAAGAACAACAAGGAAAATGAGAAAAAGGATAATAATCTTACATAAGAGAAGCAATGAAAATGATCAATAGCTTGATATTAGTTCAAAGATCCTCAATCCTTGCTCATGCATCCACAAAGAGCTTGAGATCGCCATCCTAAAGAATCCTCATTAACCTCCTCTCTCCAAAAAAATTCGTCAGGCTACAACTAAAGCTCTGCCAATGAAAATGAGATAGTTGAAGAGGAGAGGGGTATTTATAGGGATGCCACAGAAATATTGTAATGACTGCCACCAAACCGACAACCAAATCATTACTAGTTATGTGAAATATTCATAAGTAGTGGATTAACAAAATCACTAAAAATTAAAACCATTTTACAAAGAGATCCATTTCCTAAAAAACTCTTCATGAAAGAACCAAAACTTTATATACATCAGGGTTCACATTGTACATACACTTTACCATCTCATATCTAGGATAACATATAATAGTTGCTTTGACAAAACATATACTGAAGCAACATAAAACCTCAGGGTCATCAAGCCAAAATCTTTTATTGTTCATAAAATCATCACGTACTAAAATCCAAGGACCTGAGAGTACAAAGACGACACATAAGACTTTTGTCTACAAGACATGATGGACAGTACACTCAACCTGAGCTATTACTATTGTCCATGTTGTTATTGTCCTTCCTCTACAAAATGATCTCTACCTCGTCGTGCACGTCCACCTAAAAATTATGGATCCCACGGGGTGAGATAATTGTCCCAGCGAGAGATATAATTCTCCTCCAACAATGTTATTATCACATGTGAATAGTATTAAACTGAGCAGAGGTTCTTTTATATTACTAAGCAAGGTTAATCATTGTGGATAAGCAGATTAGAACATTTCTCATCTTTTAAAGCATAGTAACTGTCTATGATAGAGTAGTAAATCATCTATTCACTTTATAAGGAATATGAAGAACATGTGTATCATTTAAGCATTATACCATACCAACATCTCAAGATTATCATGGTTTGACATCCATGAATCATTCTCATTTCTATTTGTTGGCCTCAGTCAATCTGCTAGCCAAGTATTTGATTGTGCCAATCTTGTGAGATTACAGCCAGGTATTAGACTATGCCAATCCTGTGAAATTACAACCAGGTATTGGATTGTACCAATCTTGTGAAATTACAACCATGTATTGGATTGTACCAATCCCGTGAAATTACAGCCAGGTATTGAAATGTACCAATCATGTGAGATCATTTTGAGAGTACAACCAGGTATTGGATTATACCAATCCTGTGAAATTACAACCATGTATTGGATTGTACCAATCTTGTGAGATTACAATCAGGTATTGGACTGTGCCAATCCTATGAGATTATAGCCAGGTATTGGATTATGCCAATCCTATGAGATCATATCCAGGTATTAGGTTATCCCAATCCTATGCAATTATATCCAGGTATTAGGTTGTACCAATCCTATAAGGGTTCAACCAGGTATTGGATTATACCAATCCTGTGAGATCATAGCCAGGTTTTGGGTTGTACCAATCCTATGAGAGTTCAACCAGGTATTGGTTTATACCAATCCTGTGAGAGTTCAACCAAGTATTGGGTTGTACCAATCCTGTGAGATTACAACCAAGTATTGGATTATACCAACCCTGTGAGAGTTCAACCAGGTATTGGATTATGCCAATCCTGTGCAGTTATATCTAGGTATTGGGTTATCCCAATCCTATGAAACTTTATCCAGGTATTGGATTATGCCAATCCTAATCCTGTGTAATTATATCCAGGTATTGGGTTATCCCAATCCTATGAAACTTTATCCAGGTATTGGATTATACCAATCCTGTGAAACCATATCTAGGTATTGGATTATACCAATCCTATGAAACCATAAATATTGTAAGGCAATAACTCAATAGGTTCGTCTGCCTAGATCTCGTTAGGCTCTAAAACTTCATTGGACAAAAAATTCGTCGACTACCAAAATCTCATTGACCACTGGAACTCATCGACCACTAGACTCCATAGGTGAAAACCTTATTGGTCACACACATCATAAAATCCTTTGGCTACTGTCAAGTGATGAATGCATATTCATCCCATTTTTAGTTGTATTTTTAGTCTAATTTAGCATTCATATAGATTTGTTTTCATTAGAATAGTCTTGTTTTGATCTACTTAGGTTGTTATGCTCATTTGTAGGAATTTGATACTTATCTTGACTCCCTTTCAAGCACTTTCAAAAGGCAGACTGATACACAAAAATTCTGTCCAAGACCAGTATCGATCCATCGTTCGACATGCCAATCGATCTTTAATTTTCAATAAATATCAAGAATCGACAACTCGTCGACACTTTGGTCGATACCCCATGCTCGATATCTGCATCGATCCACCAGATTGACATAGAGGTCGACATACAACTCATCGATAAGTAAGGTTGACACCTTTGTCGACCCCCCTTGGTCGACATCGTCATCGTCAACAACTGATAAGAAAACCATCCTATCAGTCAAAAATCCAAACAACACGCTTACCAACTCCCATAACTTCCTGACAGCCCCATCGACCCTTAAGGTTGATAGTCCTATCGACCTCCAAGATCGATAATAGGAAGTTCAAAAGCCATCGACTGACAGACCCATCGACTGATGGTCCCATCGATCGACACCAAAGGAAAGTGTTTGACACTGATAGGGAACACAAGAGGCCGATAGTCTCAACCCTATAAATAGGCCCCCATCGCATCCATACAAATCATCTCAGATATTTCTAGCAACAGAAATGCTGAAACATTGTTGCCAAGATCAGAGCAAGGATGAGACCTATCTACCAAGCTAGTTCTATCGACCTAGCTTGGAGATTCATATTGACCTCAAGTATAGATCAACATATCCTTTCCTTCTACAACTCCAAGGCCATTGGTTCCCTTCTTGGGTGATCGATCTCTTTCCTGAGTTGTTGTTTACCCACCTACTTTTGTTGCAAGTTAGGTTTAATACCTAAAAGAGAAAGAAGGAATGAAGACCACCATCACACACCAAGCCATGTCGCTTCCATCACCATCATGACTGTGATGGCATCCTCCTACTCATCTTATGATATTAATCTCTCTATGTCAAGGGAGTAGTCTTTTTACTATGGTGTGAAGACTAGCCCCATTACCCATTTCTTGCAATTTCATTCATGTTCCCATCATTGTATGAACTCATATAATTCATAGCTAATTGTTTATCACATGTTGTGTGGATTGATCACCCACTTTACGTGATTTATTATGATCTTTTATCGCAAGAACTTCAACGTTTAATATTTGAATACCCTTTAGTTTACAACCTGATGAGAAATTTCGATGTAAATTCTCCAGAGTAGTGGATAGAGGATCCATAAGTGACGAGACATTGAGCTTACACAGATATTTACTCATGCAAGTTTCTGACACCGAAAGGGGAAATTTGCATAACTCCAATTATATCTTCATACATGTTGAGATTTGAATGATTGTGCAGATTTGAGTAGTGACAATGAATCCTAGTTCCACCCTAGTGTTTCCATCCATTGATAACTAGAACCTTAATCTAGCTCTTTTTATTCTTGAAATCTTTGATTAACCAACCCAATCTCAACTTTTTTGATAAATACTAATTCTTACTAGGCTACTTTGATTAGATAGTTTTTAAAAATGTTGTCCCTTGGGATTCGATCCTTAACTGTACTGTGATAAGATCTGTCTTCTTGTAGGTGGCGTTATTACACTTTGATTTTGGTAAAATCTAGGAATTATATTATTAGTGAATTTGAAGTGCAATAATATTCCACATCATCAAGCCACAATGCACCAAAGTTCATTGATCACTGAGATCTCATTGGAAAATGAACTCCATTAATATCCAACAATAGGCCCATCAGGCATTAAAATTCCACCGACCACTAGAAAGCAATCAACCACAAAAAAAAAAAGGGTCACCAAAAAACCATCAGTC
This sequence comes from Alisma plantago-aquatica, assembly GCA_963693085.1. Classification (NCBI taxonomy): domain Eukaryota; kingdom Viridiplantae; phylum Streptophyta; class Magnoliopsida; order Alismatales; family Alismataceae; genus Alisma; species Alisma plantago-aquatica. The sequence goes on along the minus strand of OY856415.1, from coordinate 369,607,929 downwards.
TACGTAAACATATCACTATCATTTCACTTAGTTTATGTGACTCCTTCAAAGCATGGTTCATAAGCATTGAAAGGAGAAGTAAAATTATAAAATTCTTATGTACATCCTGAAGAAACTCAAGCAAGTGCAACAATGTTGATGCTATAAGAAAAGGGTATTTTACATATATGTCCAGAAGTTACATAATCCGTACAGCTTGAGAAAGCAAGGTCAATTTTGATTCAAATTTTAAACATTGATTCATAATTCACTGTGACACCACAAATCAGAGTTAAGTTTCAATATTAAGAATAAAATTGATATAATTATGCCAAACAAATTATGTTTATGAATTAAGCAAGGTTAGGGGCCTTACAATATATGATAGCCTTGTTTCACTCCAATGAAAGGCTTTCGGTCTCTATAATCTGATTATTCAGAAAGATTCCAAAGGAGTTTTCCCTCAAAGTAGAAATGATGAGATGTTTATCTCATTTGGGAACCAAATATAATAACATTAAATCTTTTTATATATTTTCCTTTAAAACTTATGCAATGTCCATGAATCAGATACCTCTCTTATTTTTTCATGGCATTAACCATCTTCTATATAATGACACTATTATATCAAATTGACCTATAAGTAATGAAGGGCTATTATTTTCCATTGACCAATATAGCAATGATAGGTTTTGACTTGTTGGCTATTAACTTAATCACTACGTCATTGTCTATATTGAATAGACTGATTGGTTTCAATTGACTAAATATCTTAGGGATTTCAAATTTAAGAATCAAAATGACAACAAATTGGATCATCTCTATAAAAATATGATCAATTTCAAAAATTAATGAGGTAAAAGATAACAAGACACCCACCACCTCACAATAGGGTTGAGAAGGCAAGCAAGCATCCCATTGGGTCCAACTACCTTCAAAGAGCTCATATTAAAGATATCTTCATTGAGTTGTTTAGTTGTCACTTCATTTTTTTGCAATTTAGTCATTTGATTTTGGATTTTATAGAACACACCCAATATATGTTAATAAAACTATCATTGATATCTTGTTTTAATATAGAAAAAATATAATATATAGTTTCTATTTTAATAGTATCATGATGCAAAATGCATTCAAGTCTTTAGTTAGTCATATCTTCTTCATATGTCTCCTTTCTCCAATTTGATCATATTGATCCAAGATTTATAGCCCAAAAATATTTCCTCAAGGCTCAACACCATTTGTGATTCACCTTGAAGCTCATTACTCCTTCTCTAAGTCATCTGAATACTTCCTCTTTAAAGCCTCTTTAACAGACTGAAGTAATTTAATGAGAGTATTATTATTCTATGTAGTATTGCCAAAAGTATCCACTTTCTAACTCCCAACATGCTCATTAAATATATTTGAGCTTTCTATAACACTTGGTCCATGTCCTAGGGATCCATTATAATCCAATAGAAGTGCGGATGTTGACTATAGACAACCTGAAAGTAAAAATGATATAAATGTCAGCAAATTATCCTCTTAATGCTCTCCATCATGGATCATGATTTTTTTCTTATTAGAAAGAATATAAACACGCCCCTCTTAGTGATAAATGATCTATATAGAGTTAAGCAGACATCTATACAGCTTGTAAATGGTTGATTTATGATTCTAAGTAAGCATAGGCCCATTATAAAGATCTCCACAAGATTATTGGTGTGATATATAGTCTTTGGAACTTTGTACAATGTCAATGAATAAAGGTATTATGCCCCTTTCTATAGGATAAACCAATCTAGATCCATGTCAAATACAATCAAAATTCAACCTTAGTCACCAATTCTAGAGAGTCTCATATTGGTATAGTTTGTCAAAATTGAATGAGGGTTGTCGTAGACCACTAAAAGGTTTCATTTGGTCCACTTACATTTCAAGAATAATGAGTTGGTGGTAATTTAAAATAACCTTGGTTTCACAAAATATTGGGTTCTGCATCACTCGTGTGCCTCTTGACTTCCCAATGGATCCCACATGATGATTATTAGATCATCCTTCTCCATTCAAATTTGTCTCAGTTCTAGCTATAGAAGAAAAATATGACTGGATTGGAGGGACATATGCCACTCGGGTGGATATTTATCCACATAAGTCTAAGTGGTGAAGGTATCACGTAGCTCAGTCTCCATTGACCTACAACCCCAAGGAAACCAAACACATGACTTGTAAGATTTAATAATGCCTTCAAGGACTTGACATGTCCTCTTGTCCATAACCACATCAAAAGTTTTACATCCATTGAAAGATAATTGAAAAATAATTTTCTTATCTAATGATTCCATTGCTGTCACTGATATCCTTGTTCATGTTTTCATCACCCCCCAATAATTCTCTACTTCCAAATAGTCAACTAATATTAACTTGTTCTAATTTATAGGAAAATCAACTTAGCACAAGATGCTAAAAGTAATGTCAAAATAGCAACTCTCAGAAAATAAGTCCTAGTATAGAACACTTCGGTGCAAAAGCACCACCAAAACCAGCATCTTTAAGTGCACACGAAAAACTGTCAACCCATTGGACACTCTTATAAAAAAGGAAAAGAAAACACACAGAGTGGTGTTTTTCCTTTTTTTTTTCCTTCTTCTTTTTGATTTTCAATTGAAAGCACCCAATCTAGTGGCGGCTGTCTAAGTTGCATCTCAAAAATGCCACTTTTAGTATCAATTTTACACAAAAGTGTGCTGGTTTCAGAGCTATTAGGAAAGGTGCTATACTGGGTATTATTTTAGTCAAAGTGTTTCGAATTAATGTATCTTATTTCCTTTCATTTTTTGGTTCGAACTCCCCCAATCTCATGCAAAAAAGGAGAAATGGATGGATGATTAGTCTAATCTCTCCACAAGTAGGTACATGGTTGGCTCCTTTTATGTAGTGCGAAGATAATAACCCATTTCTTGTTCTAATCCTGGTCATTAATTAGAATGTGATCCCTCAAAACATATGCAACAAAGTGTCATGTTTATCTTTGTGCTTTGATTCTCTTTGCCTTGTCCAGTTGCCAAAACTTCTTTATTGACCATCTCTAAAATTGTGATTTTTTTTAGTGGTTCTCTACTAGTTGGGGTTTCTACTTCTTCTCATCATCCAAATCTTGAATGCCAACCATTACATTTGTTCCTCATATTATTAGACACGCATGCTCCTTGTTCTAATAAAATCTCAATTGATATTTCTTCGAATCTCAAAGTGATTTGATGATTGATTCGGTCCACTCGTATGATTTTGACTTGTTCCCTTTCTTTGTGTGTGCCACAACAAGCAAATTCCCAAACTCCTCAATGCTAACTGTGTCATCCTCACAGCTAGGTTGAATATGCCTTCCCTCTTTTTCATCAAGGTAAGGTAAGCCACAATTATAGTCCACAGCCCTCCAGCATCGGCCAATATACCTGCTCAATGGTTAACTAAATCACGCAGACTCCTCCTTCCAGATCAAGAAATGTTACAGGATCTAGAGGATTTCTAATGTTGATTATAGTACACATAATTGGTTTACAATGCAGATTGGCATTAATTTCTAAAGCAAGAGTGACGCTTATACAGCAAAATACTGTACAGATAGTGGTGCAATGAAACAAAATGGTTTTTTTCTGCCTAGCCCTACCCTGTGGAATTTTGTAGTGTTGCAAGAACAATGTGAAGAGACGGCTGAACATAGGTGGTTGTTTTGATAGTTGCAGATGACGTGGAGTTGAACCCACAATTAATATTCAAGGGGCACAAGCATCTCGCGATGAAGCTATCGAAGGATAAGGTGTCGATGGCATCCGTGTCTCCATGGACGACGTCGTACAGTCAATGTTGAGGGTTGCATGACTGCTTCCATGGGGCGAAGTCCTCGGAGGAAGAAACGGCAGCGGCATCTCGAGCTTGAGAACGGCAAGAACATTACCTATAGACGGCCTCTTCGCCGGATCGCGGCTTGCGCACCACAATCCAACCTTGAGCAGGCGCTCCATCTCATCGGTTTCGAATTCCATGTTGAGGTTCTTGTCCGCAACAGCGGCTAGGTTTCCGGCTTCGTAGCTCTCCCAAACCAAGCTCAGCAATCCTTCCGTTTTGTCGGGCTCCTCCTGTATCGTCCTACTTGCGCTTCTCCCCGTTGCGATCTCCACGGCAACCACGCCGAAGCTGTAGATGTCGGACTGCTTAGTTGACCTGAGTGTTGTGAAGCACTCTGGCGCCACGTATCCAGGCGTGCCGGCGAGCTGCAGGACGGCGGAAGAAACGGAGAGACCGTGCGTGACCATCCTGGCGAGTCCAAAGTCCCCGAGCTTGGCGTTGAGGTTCATGTCGAGCAGGATGTTGCTGGGCTTGATGTCGCGGTGGATCACGTACCGCTCGCACTCATCGTGGAGGTAGTGGATAGCGGAGGCAATGTCGACGGCGACCTTGTAGCGAGTGATCCATGGGAGGACGCCAAAGGAAGACAACAATGAGGATGATGACGAGTGGTCTGATGACGAGGATCGGTTGTGTTTTAGGTGTTGGGGACGAGGGAAGAGGTGGTAGTCGAGGCTTCGGTTGGGCATGAACTCATAAACGAGAAGGAAGTCCCCACGCTCATGGCACCAACCTAGGAGCTTCACCAGGTTCCGGTGGCGGATCCGGCTGATGACAGTCACCTCGGCGGTGTACTCTTGCCTTCCCTGCGCTGAACCGTGGGTGAACTTCTTCACAGCCACGTCGGTGGAATCTGCGTCGTTGAGGGTACCCCTGTACACAACCCCGAACGATCCTCTTCCGAGCTCCCTGGCCTTTGTGAAGTTGGCCGTGGCGTCTCTAAGATCCCTGTAACGGAACTCCTTCGGGCCTATCTCTCTTATTGGGTCAATCGATCTGCTCCGCCTCAAGAAATACAGCCAGAAGCATACTCCGGTGAAGAATATGGTCAGCCAGGCTGCGCCCGACCCAGCGGCGACACCCAACGCCACCATGAAGCGGGTTGACATCGACTTTGATCCCCTGCCCCGCAGCTGACCTTCTTCCGTAGAGGACCCCGGTGGCATAATGCTTACGCGGTCCAAGTCGGAGTAGAAACTCCAATTGAGGAGCCGGTGGTGCTCAACGTTCTCCCCGGTGGCCGCAGAGAACCCAACGTACATATAGGGCCCCGGCAGTACTTCCGTGAGGTTTATGACGTAGCTCACGGTCGCCCGTCTCCCTTCTCCGTCGACCATCCACGCGCTGAGCTTCTTGGTCTTGGCTTCGTAAGTGACGGTGGCCGAGACCGTGGTGTTGATTGTATTGTCCGTATACTCCGTCCAATAGGTGTGGTTGACTGACTCGATGCTCGCAACGTCGATGCCAAAGTGCATGTGCTTGGGGTCCCATGGGTTGGGGTATGTATCGAACTCGACGGCGACGAGCTGGCGCCGGCGAGCGGCCTCGGCGCCCCAAGACGGCGATATGGTGTCGTTGCTGTATAGAGCCAAGTACCCACCGATGGCTCCGTCCGGTATGAACGTGCCGTTCGCGGCTATGAAGAAGGCCACTCCGTCGCCGCTCTTGTTCTTCTGTGCGACGTTGCCGATGAAGAAGGAGAAGTTGGTGGTGAAGCTGGCAAGCTTCTTCGTGGCGCTGTCCCAAAGTGGGATGGGTTGGGAGTAAGCCGCGCGGCCTGTGCTGTAGAACAGCGTGTGAATCTCGCCGTATGTCACCTTGGTGAGTTGGATGCCGTCGTCGGTAGGGGAGGCGTCGCCGGCATACGAGATGTTTGCCGTCTCCCTGTTGCTGAGATTGGGTAGGTGGAAGGAGACGGCCGATGCGGAAGGCAGGAGGTAAGAGAGGAGGACGAGCAACAAGCAGCAGGGAGCGCAACCAGCTGCTGCATGTTGGTTGGATGATGCGGATATCATGTTTGGCAACGACGTTGGAACAGCTCTACTGCTGCTGAAAGAACAGGGAGTTCGGCTAGCTACGTACACATTACTAAGCTAAGAGAACTTGCCCTGAAACAGCCTCTCCACTTGTCACCTAGAAGTCATCTTCTTCCCGGGTGATCCGAAGTTACGAAATACGTGCGGCAGCCCTATAATTTCCAACTGTCAAAGCCCACTTGAGAATGAGAGATAACGAACTCTGACCAATAGGATCGTCAACTTTCTCCATTGATATTTGAATCTTTCCATTTTAAGTTGTCTAGAAATCATACTTGGTTTCATTCCTTCGGATTTGCTGCTCCTGATTTTCTGTGGACCAAGCTACTCCTTATCTAGATTGCTGCCGCGTATTGGTCACATTAAATTATTGCCGATGCTCTACATCTTATTAGCCATGTGTAATTAGATTAGATAAGGTGTAGTCTGCTCCCAACATTAAATCATAGGTTTCTACCCCATTTAGGCGTTGATGGAGCTGTTTGGAGACATTGACAAATATTGGGAGGTAATTTGAGATTCGTGAACCATAGGGAGTAGATACAAAAAGTAAAGCAAAGTTTTACTAAACATACTCTAAACATCGGATGTGACACAAGTTATACCACTTTGCATTGCAATTTCATTCGTGACGTCGTGTGGATGGCCCATGAGCTATGACTCTGGTAAGAAGTATCCCTTTATTGATTTTGTCTCTTGTGTTGGTCAGTTTGAATTGCGGACGTAGGTTGACTATTCTTCCATAGAAACGTCAACTTCAAGAGAATGGCATTCAAGAAACGCATCAAGGACTCGTTTAATTAGAACTAGTCACATTTACGGAGTCAAATGTCAAGCTTTACACATCATATTTTGTTCGGTTGGGTGTATGACATTGATTTACAACATCATCATCATCATACACATGAAATCACGCACAAAATGCTTATTTTATACAGCGCCCAAATTATTGGTAGTAGGTTGAAGTGTTACTATTTTTCTAATGACAATGCTCATCCGATGGTTGACAATCGTCATATGTCATTTGCCTTTCTATTCTGTATTAGAATGAGTCACATGTTGAGTCCAATGTCTAGCTGTCCACATTATCTTTTGTTTGGTTGGGTGTAATACATTTTTTTTTGGGTAACAGTAGAGTTTATTTATTCATCCCTTGTTCTACTTCAGGCCAAAATTGAGAAAGCGAGATATTTACATCCTTGGAGAGCCAAAGGGGCTTAATGTTGAAGAAGTGATGAGCAGAAAAAGAGTAAAGGTTGTGTTTTGCGATGCCATCAGCTACGGAATTGTGGCTGCGGGGTATATGTTGCAGTTGCATGCTGGGGCAGGCCAACAAAATGGAGGCATATATTCTCCGATGAGGAATGAGGTTGCTGGTAGGCCAGTCCTTCTTTTGCAGCGCTTTGATCACCATGGAGGCGTCCGAGAAGATAATGGGCGAGGACCAGCCTTTTGCTTGACACAGCTCTGCTGCCATTAGAATCATGTTCGCTTCCACTTCCTGAGCAGAAGATGCGTACCCATGACGACCCAAGCCCAAGGTGCATTTGCCGGTTCTATCAACCACATGAATCCCAATGCCCGACTTCCTGGAATGGGTCTGGTAGGCTGCGTCTACAAACACAAGAGCCTGGCAGTCAGGCGTTGGGCGAACCGGCTGCAGAGCGAGAATTCTAGTGCGGTACAGTCGAGGTTGAAGCCCTAGAATGGAATTGGTTTGTTCTTGGATGGATCTTGTGAGCACAGTGGCTGGCCTACCCGAGCCTCCGTGAGTGATATCATTGCGGTTCTTCCATAGCATCCAGCAGCCGAAACAGTGGGTCGTTCTTTGCTCCAGACTCGCCGTAGAGGAGATCAATAGAGTGAGCCATTCGCATTCTGGCATTGTGAAGAAGTCATTTGACATGCTGAGAAGAGACGAGGCATCCTTCGGGAAGGGGCAGTCCCTTAGACAATGAAGAGTGGATTCATGCGCATTATTACAGAGAGGGCATATGCGTGATGTTGCAATATGTCATCTGCAGAGTTCGAGTCAGTCAACCACACCATTTGGAATCACCCTCCCGAAATCACGTCCGAAATGCTGATTTTATACGGTTCCCAAATTATTGGCGGTAGGGTGAAGTTTTCCTAATTTTGTAATGCTATAGCTATGTCGATGCCTGACTGTGTCTAGAACTCATTTGCTTTTCTTTTTCGCATTAGAAAAAAACACGTGCTAAAATAAGAGTTATAGTCGAGTGTAATTATTTTTTTAATTATCAACCGAAGGGGTTTCCTTCATCTGACCCTCTCCAGCAACAAACGGTCCAGCTACAAAAGCCTAGAGGACCTTGTGTTTGATTGATTGCGCCATCTGTGTTGTCAACAAAATCCGGACCCTATAAATCGATGTGCAGGGACACGTGTAAACTGACAGGAGAATGAGCAGCCTACTCCTCTTAGAAAGAGGAACAGCAAATCTGAACTCCACCCACATACGCCCTCCACCCAACATCCCTGTACATCACCCCGAACAACGCATGACCAAAATCACCACCTACGGGGTCACCCTCCTATTTCATGAATAAAAAGAAACACAACTATCACGGACAACTCGCCACCTTAAACCGACCCATTATCTGTGCAAAAGTGCCTCGTGTATGGTGTGCCCAACGTCTCGAGGTGCATCAAACCGCTTACACGCCGATGAAGCGCATAAGGTTACATGTAAACCACCATGTCTATATTCGAGTCACCTTTTCTCGATGGCCGCCCAAATGTGATTTGAAGTACTGCTGCATTCGTAACAATGAAGAGGAAAGTGGTGAGCATTTGTTCTTCAACTACTCCTTTGCTCAACCGGCATGGGAGGAGGATATTTCAAGAACTTGTGGAATTGAACCAGATAAATGCAACCCTTTTTTTTTACCTTGGGTGCATTCACGCAAAACAAAGTGGGGAGTCGAAGTAACTCATCATGTAACGACTCCACCTCCCGGTAACCCCCAATTAAGGGAGACCCGAAGATCATATTCGTTATTCAATTAACAGGATCAAAGGTTCGACAAATAATCAATAATAATTATGAAATTCTACTACTAAACTGAAAACTGGTATAAAATAAAACTTTGCTTACCTTTTAAAAATTGGAATTTCTAAACTTCTATCCATGAAGATACTAATCTAACTAATCCTCCTATGCACGTTATTTCTCATTTAATTCCACATATGCCACTTTACTATTTGTTCATTTCAGGGTTGTACCTAAAACGTCGACAAACAAAACAACGATCATCCAAAGATGGTATGTGGGGTAAACAATAATTATGCAACTATGTTAACAATGTAGTCATTCAAATATCCTTTAACATGCAAGATTACGTTTTAAGCGATACTACTCAATACTTTCCTATCCCCTATCTCTGTGTTGTCCCTGCAGTGGACATGGATACTACCTCTCTCATGTGGTAGATCCTTACCCCCATGGCCCTACCACACAGGTAGCCAATTCTTAGGGTTATGGAGTCGCATGGTCCTACCTAAGGGTAGCCCAATCCCTGACTCATGATGACTTGATGGACCTACCCCATTGGTAGCCATTTACTATGTCATTTAATGACCTGATGGACATACCCCATTGGTAGCCATTTACTAGGTCAATCTATAAAGATACAGAGGGGACTAGGATCTGAGTTAGTAGGCACATATCTTAGGTGATAGCCATATTCACATTATAAATTGCAAGAATTAAATGCATCCAACAATTTAATTCAAGTCATAGATAAAACCTCGAAAATCCACGGGAATCTAATTCGGGGTATTCATAGGCGTAACCACATACCTGTCAGGCTGACTCAGATGCAGGAATAGTCCAAACAAGCAAGTAATCCAGAATCAAGCAAGTACATAGTTCAATCCTGAAATATACATCCAATTCCTTTTTATCAAAAACTATCCAAACCAACTTGCTACTTATGGTTTCTATTCCTTTTTTTAGTGCTTCTTCCTCTTTTAGGATTTACTTTGCAATTAGAGTTTTACTTCCCTTTTCTCTGTTTAAACCCTAATTTTCTCATCTATCCTTCACGAAAGTGATTAAGGTTACCTTTTACACACACATAACCTTAATTCCAGATTAATGCACAATTAACCATCAATTAAGTCCATTAAGCCTCTTTTACATTAAAGCCACCATTTTTATCCTTTTTAATATATGATAAGGTCATTATGCTCATTTATCATCAATTCATAATTCATTATGCTCTAATTCACATATGAACATTATTTATCATTAATTCTGCCTTTTATCCACTAGGAAACCCTAATTTCCACATTAAGGGTATTTAACCACAAATAGGAACTTTTATACTCAAAATAACTTATAACCATGAAAATTTAGTTCTATAATTATATTTTCGGATTTAACCCAATAAAACCCATATTTTCCCAAATTAGGGTTTATTAACATAATCATGTGCATACAACCCTAAAACAAGCATGAAACTACCTTTTTCAAAATTAACTCTCCCTTTTATTCTTAATAGGTTAATATTTCTCATAATTAGGGTTCCAAACCAAATTAACCCAAAAGAGTCATTAAATCTGCGTTTCATATCAAATTAGGGTTTCACCATAATTTAATACATCAAAGGTGATAACTTAGTGAAATTTTTATATTATAAGAAATATTAGGTTCCAATTATATTTTTATTGGATTCTACGTGTTCTCTTGATCAATTTTCATATTTTACATGTTTCCATCGGAGCAACCATTTAATTTCTAGAAATTTTGCAAATAAAGGTACCTTTTGGCCAATGGAGGCTCGACACGTCATCCTTTTTCTTTTTTTCTTTTCTGGGTATTGCTTCCCTTGGCTCGCGGATCTGGGTACTGGATCTGACTTCTGTCTGACCTGGCTGACCTCCTCATCCTTCATCGTCTTCACAGACGAGGGGGGGTTCCGCCCCCTGTTTACTCTGTAAAACAGAGTACCACGACGTTGGGCTGGGCGACACCCTCCTCGCCCACCGTGGTGCTTCCTCGAGGCCGGGCTGGCAGCGTCCTCACCTCCCTTCACTCATGAACTGCCCATGCTCGACCGATATCCCTCCCTTGCCTCTTCCCTCCCATCCACAGTCACCGGCGCGTGACCTGTTCATGGACCAGGTTTGCGAAGGTCAACACCCATATGGGGTTCCTTGGCGTTGGAGGCTAGGGAGAAGGCGGTCAAAGCTATGCCCCATCCAAACAGAGTGGTCGGCGCTCCTAGATCTGTTGATGGTGCACCGAACCATTGGGTTGAGAAGCACCATAGGCGGCAAGGTACTACGGTACCAGAGGGCAAAATTGCGGAACGGTTAGCGACAAGCAAAGGATGGGTGCGGGTAGTCTGTCGGGGTCTCGCAGATCTATGGGAGTTCTCAGAGCGAGATCCTACCATCTATGTGCCATGTATGTATACACATTTCCATGAAGGATGGCTGCTGAAGGTCCTAAATTTGGGAGTTTCTTGTATACATGTCCAAAGACCCTCAAACCTAGGACTAAACAATGTGAAATTCCATCCCGAACTCATCGGGACCCTTTACATCCTCGTCCGCCATCTGTACCAGGAGGAATCCCAAATCGAGCAAGATTCTCTCGATTCCCTGTCTTTCCTAAATTGGATGAAGAGTAGCTAGCATCAGATTAGAGATCGATGGTGTAGATAGCCCACGCTATACAAGGAAAGAATCCTTTATTTACGAAATGGTAATACGATTCATGGATTATCACATCACTTTTAGGATGATTTGCAAAAAGCATATCTCCCAAACCGTACACCCTTTTAATACCAAATTTTAGGGAAAACTTTTGATTTGCATTATCTCCCTTTATTCCAATTTTGAGCCTTAAACTCAAAAGGAGAGATGTGGTTTCTTCACATGCAAGTAGATGTTTAATAAAACTCATTTAAGCATAATTTCTTTCTCATAGTACTTTATTTTCTTAATTATGATTCTTTTTCCTATTAGAAACCATGTGAACACAAAATCTTTTCGAAGATGGATCCATTATCCATATTTCCACACATATTCTTGTAATATTCTCATTATCTCACATTTCTTCTAAATAAGCAATATTTAATTAATCCTTTCTCTTTCTTATTGCATTATTTTTGCAATTTGGACTCCTTGGAACCCAAGGAACCCAAAGGCATGAAATCCACCTTTGGAGGATATTCCTTAGTCTTTTCCATATCTTTTATCCGTATTCTTATTTATTCCTTTAATAATTGAATTCCCTTTTTTCTTGTTATTGGGCCCAATAGCCAATAAAGCTCACAACACAATCATCAAGGCCATTGTAAATGAAATTACATCATTATTTTTTCATTTATCTTTATTATGAGAAATTACATTTCTCACCAAATGAACCCAAAAATTGGGGTTGTAACATCCTTCCCCTCTTATAAGAATTTTGTCCTCAAAACTCCATCAAGCAAACAAACAGTTCAGGATAAGCCTTTCATACATCCATCAGGGCTCCCATGTGGCTTCACCCTTTCCATGGTGCCTCCCAAGAACCTTCATCATCTCATATTCTTCCATTTGAGTTCTTTCTTATCTTGGTATATCATACCCTCGTAGGTGACTCAGGACATTTCAACCTCTCAAAAGGTGAATAGGTTCAAGGCTCAGCACATGGCTTGGGTACCTCACATAGTACCCTAGATCAGACTCATGGAATACATTACACATCATGCTATCCTGAGGGGTAAGGCTAAACACAACCATCTCCACCAATCCATATTGAATGGATCCCTATATCGGGGACTTAGCTTTCTTAGTTGTAGCTTAGAGGGGTCAGATTTTCACATCACATATTCTCCCACAGTGAACTGCATGTCAGTCTGCTTTGCATCAGCTCATGACTCATGTCACCACTGGGCTCTCACTCTCAGCCATTGCACGATCAAAGAGACTTCATCTGCACACACTGTGGTTCTTTTCTGACCTTCGCGAGGCCTCCTTCACCATCATCATCTTAATGAAGTGGTGACCGATGCAACCTCCTTCTAGAACTTCTTTCATCCCGATAAAGGCTATGGTGGTTATTATCACATCTTACCGGGGACAAGAATTGTCTCTATGTATCATCCTGAATGAGAACACATACTCTCATCAGACCCTCTAGTCTGGATCATACTAACTATTAGTTAGGGGTGATAAACTTTACTAACACTGAGTTCTTCATGTACCTACTTCCACCTTATGGAAGTGAACCTTTAGGTCATACTCAAGAACTTTTGACCTCACATCATGGTGTGGTTGAACCATCTCTCTCTTAGTAGTTCAACCAAATCCGTCCCTTGACAACATTCTTTCATTCTCATGTCATCTAGGTAAGGAGGTCTACCATAACCCATATTGTAACTTGACCTTCCTTGGTCTAGGGGAGACTTACCACAAAATCCTTAGTGATGAACTCCCATTCCCTCTCGGGGACTCTTTATCCTTTATATCAACTCATTGGGTTACTGGTGTTCCTCCTTTACCTCCTGCCTTGCATGCAACATACCACATACAGCCTCATCTCCAACATCCATAGTACTTCTACCACTCATTATCTCAGTACTACCATAGTGTATGGTGATCTTAAAATCATGATTTCCTACATGTCATGATTCCTCAAGATCGATTCCTCAGAAACCCTAAACCAATCTCATCAGGGTTTTATTACCTTCCTATCCAAAGAAGTGTATCTGAGGTTCTATCACCATCCATTCATTATATCAAGGACTAGGGTGGCTAACCAAACAACTACTAACTTGTTCAACAGATATTGTTATATCTGAGTGTTAGCCAAACTTATCCCTTTTTCTCAACTTAAGGTTAGCCTATCAACCTCAATTTCTTCTAGCTTACAGCTAAACTAGGCAGCTATATCTCAACCAGAGCTTTCATTACCACTTCTTATCCACCATGTATTATACTTATCACCTCCTCTCAAACTCTAAGTTTGTCTTCATCATGAACTCTGAGCTCATCCTCATGGTTTTTGAACTTGCAAATAAAAACCTCCTCATAAGATGATTTCCTTAATACTCTTAGTGTTTGTAAACCATCCATGTATCATTCTCTCCACAAGGGTATGTTATCATCTCTATCCTCATACCCCGTAGCAACATTCCATCATCTTTATCCTTGGTGTATGGCATGCATATTGTCCTATCTCTCACTCCCATAACAAGAGGAAATAAGCATTTAGCTGCAGTCCAAATACAGAGTTCTTCCTATTCCAATAGTAGAGATGGTACAACCCACCTTGTCAGTACACTTTCAAATCTAAGTTGAAACGTGCAACTTATGTCTCTACAAACATCTCGATATCAAAAATTACTTCCATGGAAAACTGGTCTCGAACCTACTTGGGTCACTACACAATCCTTGGTCATCTCCTCTAGGTCTATAGGGTGCCGACACTTTTGGGGTCATCCCTCTTCCCTTATGCATCCAGAGAGTGCCCTACTCATATGCCCTTTGGGTCCCATGAGTTCATGAAGGTGATCAATCTCCTAACCCATGGCCCTCAGACAATGATAGTTGTTACCTCTCGACCCTATGGTCATGTGCAACTAGGAAATTAGGCAACTCCCACTTCCATCAGTCTTATCCCTACTTGACCCTAGGATAGACTTAGCATTATATCATAGCACATGTTCAACTTAGAACCTTACCTAATCCTTCATCATCTCTCTCTGCATTCTTGGGCTGTCTTTCATCCTTTCTCAGGGATCATGGCGACTTGCCTACCTTGGTCAAGCCCCATACCGGTTACCTCCATGGTAACACATCCACATGCACATAGAGATGGTTATCTATGGGTCTGCAGGTTCATTCTCATGCCATGTACTTTTCAGTTAGCTTCTCAAGATCCTATGAAACCTCTTTAGGTTACCTCAAAACCAACAAAACTGGTAAACACCCTACCAGAGGGTCCCTCTCCTAGGATGGGAGGAAACTACACCTTGATAAAAAAGGTCAACCCAGCAACTACTAAGGCACAAGCAGACCACCTTTTAAACCATGCTAGGTCATACTTGTTCTCTTTCCTCAACATTAGTTCAACTTAGTTGTGAGGGGTTCATCAAACATACCCTCAACTTGAAGGGGTTTCCTATTCCTCTACACATGAGGAGTACCATGCTCGAAACTATGGAGACTCAAACCTCATCATGAGCTTTGGGTACACGACTTCCCCCCTTAGGCCTAGGAACCCTAGGTTCACCTTTGGGTATCCAACTGCATGCTCAATCTCTTAACCACGAATCAAGCATGTATAAGGCATGACATGCACTCCCTGTCATACTTCTACTCGAGCAACACATCAGGGTCGAGTCCTCCTCAAGGACAACCAACAAGGTACAAGGCCTCACAACCTGCTACCAAACCTCTCCAGGTCTAAGGAACTCTTCTTCCTATCTCATAAGGTAAACTCCTATACCACAGACACATAGGTACCAGAAGCATCATCCCCTCTCTAGGGTTTGGTTCCTCCAAAGGAAACCAAGATATCATCAACCTCCAGGGATCATGCATGAGGCAAATGCAACCATCCACTTAGGTTGCATCATCCTCAACTCTCCCCTATCCAACCTTCTTACTGGGGTCCTACTCTCTCTCTCTCTCTAGAGCTAACTCCACATCCAGCCTTACTACTAGAGGTCCTCCCTCCACGAAGGATCAAGCTCACATGCATACCTCTATGTGGGTGAAGCCTATGCTCAACCTTATGGTTACTCAAGGTTATCCATTATTCCTTATGCTTATCTCATCAGCTATCCAACATGCTCCCTTGGTCAGGGTTTCGACCTAATGCCTTTACAACTGACGTACTCTGGGTGCAGGCTATCCCTTACTTGCATAAGCCCATAAGGTTTCTATAGGTTCTTCACTAACCTCATCCATGAAGGAGCTATCCTTTACCCTAACATGCACGACCAATTCCAGGGTTGGGTCATCAAAGGTACTAGGTCATCGAATTCTCATAGCTCATATGGCATCCAAGGCATGTCTATCCAAACACCTGGTATACCACGACATCTAACTCATCATGTCATCTCTCTCTCTAACCTCCACTTAGGATTAGGGTTCACATCATCCTCAGAGGATGTGCCAGGTCTCTACTTGTAATGGAGATCTCTACCTCCAAGACTAACTCTCTCTACTCACCCTCCAGACAAGAAGGTCTAGCCTCAGGTTTCTTATGAGGGCATGACAACTTATGTCATACGACCTAAGCATGTATCTATTCTTTAGTTTACACTTAATCTATTAAGCTTATGTCCATGACATCTTATTTACATGCTTTTCATTAATTTGGTGGAGGATTCCTTAGACCTTACTAACCTTACCCATACCTCAAGAGGGTGAGGAGAAGAGAGAAAACCCTAACCCTTAAGGTCTGTAACAAAATTTGAGTTGAGAAGGGATGAACAAGATGAGAGAGTCCTAAAGGTATCTTATTTCGAGTCATATCCTAAGACATCAGCTAGGCAGTCGCACAATCTGGGAGTCCTCGTATTCCAACTAGCAGTGCAGAGGAAAATATTGCCATCCCCCAGATGTGATCCTTTTCTAAACACCTCAGTCTTTCAGACAATCCTCTAATAACTCCCTCGGTTCTATGGAATGTGTAAAATTTAATAATTATTAAAGATTAAGAGAGGAACCTTCGCTCTTATACCAATTGTAATGACCCCGCCTCCCGGTAACCCCCAATTAAGGGAGACCCAAAGGTTAGAGCCATTATTCAATTAACATGATCAAATGTTTGACAAATAATCAATAATAATTATGAAATTCTACTACTAAACTGAAAACTGGTATAAAATAAAACTTTGCTTACCTTTTAAAAACTGGGATTTCTAAACTTCTATCCATGAAGATACTAATCTAACTAATCCTCATGTGCACATTATTTCTCATTTAATTCCACATATGCAACTTTACTGTTTGTTCATTTTAGGGTTGTACCTAAAACGCCAACAAATAAAACAATGATCAGCCAAAGTTGGTATGTGGGGTAAACAATAATTGTGCAACTATGTTAACAATGTAGTCATTCAAATATCCTTTAACATCCAAGATTACGTTTTAAGCGATACTACTCAATCCTTTCCTATCCCCTATCTCTGTGTTGTCCCTGCAGTGGACATGGATACTACCTCTCTCATGTGGTAGATCCTTACCCCCATGGCCCTACCACACAGGTAGCCAATTCTTAGGGTTATGGAGTCGCATGGTCCTACCCAAGGGTAGCCTAATCCCTGACTCATGATGACTTGATGGACCTACCCCATTGGTAGACATTTACTAAGTCATTTAATGACCTGATGGACCTACCCCATTGGTAGCCATTTACTAGGTCAATTTATAAATCTACAGAGGGGACTAGGATCTGAGCTAGTAGGCACATATCTTAGGTGATAGTCATATTCACATTATAAGTTGCAAGAATTAAATGCATCCAACAGTTTAATTCAAGTCATAGATAAAACCTCGAAAATCTACGTGAATCTAATTCGGGGTATTCATAGGCATAACCACATACCTGTCAGGCTGACTGAGATGTAGGAATAGTCCAAACAAGCTAGTAATCCAGAATCAAGCAAGTACACAGTTCAATCCTGAAATATACATCTAATTCCTTTTTATCAAAAACTATCCAAGCCATCTTGCTACTTATGATTTCTATTCCTTTTTTTAGGGTTTCTTCCTCTTTTACGATTTACTTTGCAATTAGGGTTTTACTTCCCTTTTCTCTGTTTAAACCCTAATTTTCTCATCTATCCTTCACAAAAGTGATTAAGGTTACCTTTTACACACACATAACCTTAATTCCAGATTAATGCACAATTAACCATCAATTAAGTCCATTAAGCCTCTTTTACATTAAAGCCACCATTTTTATCCTTTTTAATATATGACAAGGTCATTATGCTCATTTATCATCAATTCATAGTACATTATGCTCTAATTCACATATGGACATTATTTATCATTAATTCTACCTTTTATCCACTAGGAAACCCTAATTTCCACATTAAGGGTATTTAACCACAAATAGGAAATGTTATACTCAAAATAACTTATAGTGCATGAAAATTTAATTCTATAATTATATTTTCGGATTTAACCAAATAAAACCCATATTTTCCCAAATTAGGGTTTCTAAACATAATCATGTGCATAAAACCCTAAAACAAGCATGAAACTACCTTTTTCAAAATTAACTCTCCCTTTTATTATTAATAGGTTAATATTTCTCAAAATTAGGGTTCCAAACCAAATTAACCCAAAAGAGTCATTAAATCTATGTTCCATATCAAATTAGGGTTTCACCATAATTTAATACATCAAAGGTGATAACTTAGTGCACTTTTTATATTACAAGAAATATCAGGTTCTAATTATATTTTTATTGGATTCTAAGTGTTCTCATGATCAATTTTCATATTTTGCATGTTTCCATCAAAGCAACTATTTAATTTATAGAAATTTTGCAAATAAATGTACCTTTTGTCCAATGGCGGCTCGATACATCATCCTTTTTTATTTTTTTTCTTTTCTGGCTATTGCTTCCCTTGGCTCGCAGATCTGGGCACTAGATCTGATTTCTATCTGACCCGGCTGAGCCGCTCAACCTTCATCGTCTTCACAGACGAGGGGGGGTTCCACCCCCTGTTTACTCTATAAAATAGAGTACCACGACGCTGGGCTGGGCGGCGCCCTCCTCGCCCCCCGCGGTGCTTCCTCGAGGCCGGGCTGGCAGCGTCCTCACCTCCCTTCACTCATGAACCATGCATGCTCGACCGATAGCCCTCCCTCACCTCCTCCCTCCCGTCCACAGTCACCTGTGCGTGACCTGTTCATGGACCGGGTTTGCGAAGGTCAAAACCCATATGGGGTTCCTGGGCGTCAAAGGCTAGGGAGAAGGCAGTCAAAGCTATGCCCCATCCAAATGGATTGGTCGATGCTCGTAGATCTGTCAATGGTGCACCAAACCATTGGGTTGATAAACGTCGTAGGCGACAGGGTACTACGGTACAAGAGGGCAAAATTGCAGAACGGTTAGCGACAAGAAAAGGATGGGTGCGGGTAGTCTGTCGGGGTCTCGCAGTTCTGTGGGAGTTCTCAGAGCGAGATCCTACCATCTATGTGCCATGTATATATACACATGTCCGTGAAGGATGGCTGTTGAAGGTCCTGAATTTGGGAGTTTCTTGTATACATGTCCAAAGACCCTCAAACCTAGGACTAAACAGTGTGAAATTCCATCCCGAACTCATCTGGACCCTTTACATCCTCGTCCGCCATCTGTATGAGGAGGAATACCAAATCGAGCAAACTCTCTCGATTCCCTATCTTTCCTAAACTAGACGAAGAGCAGCCAGCGTCAGATTAGAGATCGATGGTGTAGATAGCCCACGCTATACAAAGAAAGAATCCTTTATTTATGAAATGGTAATACAATTCATGGATTATCACATCACTTTTAGGATGATTTGCAAAAAGCATATCTCCCAAACCGTACACCCTTTTAATCCCAAATTTTAGGGAAAACTTTTGATTTGCATTATCTCCCTTTCTTCCAATTTTGATCCTTAAACTCAAAAGAAGAGATGTGGTTTCTTCACATGCAAGTAGATGTTTAATAAAACTGATTTAAGCATAATTTCTTTCTCATAATACTTTATTTTCTTAATTGTGATTCTTTTTCCTATTAGAAACCATGTGAACACAAAATATTTTCCAAGATGAATCCATTATCCATATTTCCACACATATTCTTGTAATATTCTCATTATCTCACATTTCTTCTAAATACACAATATTTAATTAATCCTTTCTCTTTCTTATTGCATTATTTTTGCAATTTGGACTCCTTGGAACCCAAGGAAGCCAAAGGCATGAAATCTACCTTTGGAGGATATTCCTTAGTCTTTTCCATATCTTTTATCCATATTCTTATTTATTCCTTTAATAATTGAATTCCCTTTTTTTTCTTGTTATTGGGCCCAATAGCCAATAAAGCTCACAACACAATCATCAAGGCCATTGTAAATGAAATTACATCATTATTTGTTCATTTATCTTTATCATGAGAAATTACATTTCTCACCAAATGAACCCAAAAATTGGGGTTGTAACACATCATCATGTCTATGTCTTGTGTGACATGTTTGATATGGAAGGAGAGGAATATCTGAAGACATGGAGTTCTAAGACAATAACAAAAAGACCAAACTTGTGCCCTTTGTAGCGCAATAAGGAGGGTCATCTTCGCACATGAGGAGCTGAGGAATAACCTACCAGAAAATATACAAAGGGCATGGAATGTTAATTAAAATAGCCCTTTCATACACGAGTCAGGATGGGTGAGCGGTATAACCCTGCACGGTATAATACTTGCTCAGTTTGTCTAGTTTGATATCCCTACGGTGAAAGAGACTTCTCACTGACCCATCAAGGGTGCCCACTAGGACAAGGTATTGAGTCTTATATGGGGCATTCCTTAGTCGGAGGCACGTAGGCTTTGGAGTAACTAATTAGATAACCTACACCCACATAGATGGGGATAGGAAATCTGATTGAGTGCCATAGGCTAGTCTTTAGAACCTACTTAATTATAGTTTATTGGGCCAATAGTGGCATGCAGGTGAGATAGGTTTCTTTTTCTTAAACCTACTTGTAAAGGAGAGATTGGCTTGAGGGTTAGCTTAGCTAATCCTTCTTGTAATAAAATTACCAAAATTCCAGAGTCACCTTTCTCCTAATTTCTATGGCCACGCTATTTGAAATTCTTGGAATACGTCACTTCTGGAAAGCCCAACTATTCAATACTCCTAAGATAGTGATTTACAACATCATCATCATCATACACATGAAATCACGCCCAAAATTCTTATTTTATATAGCGCCCAAATTATTGGTAGTAGGTTGAAGTGTTACTATTTTTCTAATGACAATGTTCATCCGATGGCTGACAATCGTCATATGTCATTTTCCTTTCTATTCTGTATTAGAATGAGTCACATGTTGAGTCCAATGTCTAGCTGTCCACATTATCTTTTGTTTGGTTGGGTGTAATACATTGATTTACAACAAATCATCACACTCCTAAAATCACGTCCAAAATGCTAATTTTATACGGTTCCCAAATTATTGGCAGTAGGGTGAAGTTTACCTAATTTTTTAATGCTATAGCTATGCCGATGGCTGACTGTGTCCAAAACTCATTTGCTTTTCTTTTCCGCATTAGAAAAAAGCACGTTCTAAAATAAGAGTTATAGTCGAGTGTAATTATTTTTTTAATTATCAACCGAAAGGGTTTCCTTCATCTGACCCTCTCCAGCAACAAACGGTCCAGCTACAAAAGCCTAGAGGACCTTGTGTTTGATTGCACCATCTGTGTTGTCAACAAATTCCAGACCCTATAAATCGATGGGTAGGGACACATGTAAACTGACAGGAGAAGGAGCAGCCTACTCCTCTTAGAAAGAGGAACAACAAATCTGAACTCCACCCACATACACCCTCCACCTAACATCCCTATACATCACCCTGAACAACCCAGACCAAAATCACCACCTGCGGGGTCACCCTCCTATTTCATGAATAAAAAGAAACACAACTATCATGGACAACTCGCCACCTTAAACTGACCCATTATCTGTGCAAAAGTACCTCGTGTATGGTGTGCCCAACGTCTCGAGGTGCATCAAACCACTTACACACCGATGAAGCACATAGGGTTACATGTAAACCATCATGTCTATATTCGAGTCACCTTTTCTCGATGGGTGCCCAAATGTGATTTGAAGTATTTCTGCATTCGTAACAATGAAGAGGAAAGTAGTGAGCATTTGTTATTCAACTGCTCCTTTTCTCAACCAGCATGGGAGGAGGATATTTCAAGAACTTGTGGAATTGAACTGGATATATGAAACCCTTTTTCTGACCTTGGGTGCATTCACGCACAACACAGTGGGGAGTCAAAGTAACTCATCATCATGTCTATGTCTGGTGTGACATGTTTTATATGGAAGGAGAGGAATATACAAAGACATGGAGTTCTAAGACAATATCAAAAAGACCAAACTTGTGCCCTTTGTAGTGCAATAAGGAGGGTCATCTTCGCACATGAGAAACTGAGGAATAACCTACCAGAAAATATACAAAGGGCATGGGATGTTAATTAAAATAGCCCTTTCATACACGAGTCAGGATGGGTGAGCGGTATAACCCTGCACGGTATAATACTTGCTTAGTTTGTCTAGTTTGATATCCCTGCGGTGATACAGACTTCTCACTGACCCATCAAGGGTGCCCACTAGGACTAGGTATTAAGTCTTATATGGGGCATTCCTTAGTTGGAGGAACGTAGGCTTTTGGGTAACTAATTGGATAACCTACACCCGCATAGCTGGGGATAGGAAATCTGATTGAGTGCCATAGGCTAGTCTTTAGAACTGACTTAATTATAGTTTATTGGGCCAATAGTGGCATGTAGGCGAGATAGGTTTCTTTTTCTTAAACCTACTTGTAAAGGAGAGTTTGGCCTGAGGGTTAGCTTAGCTAATCCTTCTTGTAATAAAATTACGAAAATTCCAGAGTCACCTTTCTCCTAATTTCTATGGCCACACTGTTTGAAACTCTTGGAATACGTCACTTTTGGAAAGCCCAACTATTCAATACTCCTAAGACAGTGATTTACAACATCATCATCATCATACACATGAAATCATGTCCAAAATGCTTATTTTATAAATTGCCCAAATTATTGGTAGTAGGTTGAAGTGTTACTATTTTTCTAATGACAATGCTCATTCGATGGCTGACAATCGTCATATGTCATTTGTCTTTCTATTCTGTATTAGAATGAGTCACATGTTGAGTCAAATGTCTAGCTGTCCACATTATCTTTTGTTTGGTTGGGTGTATTTCATTGATTTACAACAAATCATCACACTCCTGAAATCACGTCTGAAATGCTGATTTTATACGGTTCCCAAATTATTGGCGGTAGGGTGAAGTTTTCCTAATTTTGTAATGCTATAGCTATGCCGATGGCTGACTGTGTCCAGAACTCATTTGCTTTTCTTTTCCGCATTAGAAAAAAGCACGTGCTAAAGTATGAGTTATAGTCGAGTGTAATTATTTTTTTAATTATCAACCGAAAGGATTTCCTTCATCTGACCCTCTCCAGCAACAAACGGTCCAGCTACAAAAACCTAGAGGACCTTGTGTTTGATTGCGCCATCTGTGTTGTCAACAAAATCCGGACCCTATAAATCGATGGGTAGGGACACGTGTAAACTGATAGGAGAAGGAGCAACCTACTCCTCTTTGAAAGAGGAACAACAAATATGAACTCCACCCACATACGCCCTCCACCCAACAACCATGTACATCACCCCAAACAACCCAAATCAAAATCACCACCTGCGGGGTCACCCTCCCATTTCATGAATAAAAAGAAACACAACTATCACGGACAACTCCCCACCTTAAACCGACCCATTATCTGTGCAAAAGTGCCTTGTGTATGGTGTGCCCAACGTCTCGAGGTGCATCAAACCGCTTACACACCGATGAAGGGCATAAGGTCACATGTAAACCACCACGTCTATATTCGAGTCACCTTTTATCGATGGGCGCCCAAATGTGATTAAATTTCAAGTTTTAATTGATATGAATTATGGACCCCATTGCAGATATGCTCTACGGATTTCATCCCTTTGATTATGTGGATATATTCATATTGTAGGGTGCAAGACAAGATCACATTCTAATGACTCAATTACAAGATCTTGACATTCAATTTTTTTGAGTCTTTAGAGGTCATTGTTCATAAATGTCTGCTCCTTCAAAATCTAATTGGTCTTATGTTGAACTTATTCTTTAGAAGTTGTACTATTAGTTACATTGTCCAGCTTCATGAAAAAGTGTGTATACTATTAATCTTAGACATGATGTCTTCTCCAAACCACCTCAAAAGGGTGCATAGTGTTTAAAATATCTTCACAATGTAATAATATGATGATCCAAACAATGTGTTGATTACAAAATGGATTGCGTAGTTTGTATTAGTTATTTATGCTACTACGATGAAAAGTTAATATATTAAAAAATGTCAACAGTTATAGAGGCAAATAAGTAAGTTATATAAAACCACATGTATGATTAATAAAAAAAATGACAAAATAACTTACAAGTTGTTTCCATCACTCCAAATACTTGGGATGGTAATGATGACAAAAATCAGCCATGAATTGGGCATAAGAATCGACTTTGTTCCTCTTTGATCTATGTTTTTGTGCACACTTAGTGTGTTCAAAAAAGGTGAAGGCAACAAGTTTTCAAAGGTTGTCTAGGTCTCTTAAACAATATTGTAAGTGGCGTTTGTGAAAAATATCCATGCCTACTGATAACTAACAGGTCATGTTGATGCTTATTTAATGAAACTTGGAGTTTTACATGTTCAATGTCAGGAGTTTATGGATGGATTTATAGAGTTTGATTGTTTCCTTAATTAATATTTACTATTTTAGATAATGATGATTATCAAAATACTAGAGGTGAGAGAAATTTTTACTAATACTAAAAATGGAATAAAATTTTTAATAGACAATAGCACAAGAAATCTTCTTTACAATTGTAAAAGCAACCCAAACAGAAATGGAATCCACAAAGACATTAATTTTATGAGTAATTGTCAGATAGAGTCAAAATAATAAAGATTTTTGTTGTATTATTTAATTTGGAAAGAATAAAGGAACCATCAATGGGAAACTCTAGGGGGACTTATGAAAGAGAAAACTGCCAACACAATAAAGCATATTAATGAACAACTGTCAACTCAACCATATTCATTAATTTGTAAAAATTGAAACAAAACAAAAATTATATTAAACAAAAAACAAGAAATCCTCTTTGGAATTGTAATAGAAACACAAACTGAAAGGAATCTATCAATGCATTAATTTAGCAAGTAAATTTCATAAAGGAGTTAAAATAGTAGAATTTTTTTATTGTATTGTTTAAATTGGAAAGTACAAATGAACTATTGATGGGAAACACTTGGGGGTCATATTAAATAAAAAATGTTCCACGCAATAAAGCAGATTAATAAATAGTTTTCAACACAACCATATTCATTAGTTTTTAAAAATCTTGGAGGATCGTGCCCCCTCAGTCTTACAGGAGATCCACCATTGGGCACATAACCCCCATCTCAAATAACATGGGCACATAACTAAAGGTATGGGGTACATAACCCTCATCCCCAAAATAAATTCAATATAGTTATACATCCCCAGGGCTATTGAATCACAAAGCATGCAAAATTTAGAGGTAACTAAAAGTCCAGTCATATAAATAGAATTGAAGAGATTGCCATCACATAAATGGAAAACATAAAATCCAGCAAAATAGTGGGCAAAATAGTTCAGATCCACAAATTGGGTTTCAACATGAAGTAAAGTATAAACTTGAGTGGAAAACTATCCAATAGAGTGGGATGATCACAAGTTAGAATAAATATAGAATCTTTCACATGATATAAATTCTCACAAGAGAGAAACCATGTGTCTTAATATGCCCACTAAACCAAGAGAGATGGAAATGGGGTTTATTGCTCAATAAGAATGATATAGAAAGCTCCATACCTCTAAGATGTTTGTCAACTTGTCAAAGTCTAAATTCTAATCCCAAGTCAGAGTTCTTGCTCACCTAAAATATATTTATATATACCATCATTAATTAGTATGCATTTTATAAATCCTAAATCACAACTCTAATTGTACTCAGATATAGGTTATAAATACTTTTATTTTGGTAGAGGATAGATTTTTTTATTTCAATGACAATTTTTGTGAAATTTTTGGATAACTAGAGAGTTAGTTATGAATTATTGTATAATCAACCAAGCAAAAAATATAGAAAATCCATGCAGTCAAACAATATCCACCCAAGTGAGATGGGCTTACTGAAATGGCCCAATCATCGGTAGCCGACTAGGTTGATCAACATCCAGCAAGGCACACGACTAACAAAGCAATTTGATGGTAAAAAGATGACTTTGCCCCTATGAAGGATACACAATGAAGAACAAAAACTAGGATAAGACTGATATTTTCCACCAGCGATAGGTCCCCTTCCCCCCACTCATGTGCCATGACTGCAAGATGGAACCTTGATAGCCATTTGTGGAATTGAGGAAAATCTACCAATGAAACAATGAAAGATTTCAATCGCATAGATGCAAAGAAAATGTGTGGACCAATCTCAACTTATATTGAGTTGGGCATAGACAAAATGAAGGAAGAGAACTCCACACTAGTAGAGTTCGTTGGTCCCCAAGCTCTCAGTCATGATTGGTGAATGGAGAGGAAGTTGAAGTGAGGGAAAAGTCACTGGATGTAATGTAGAAACAAGGCTATATACCCTATATATAGGTGAGTATATATGGTTGTGGGCGTAGAAAGTTTTGGGGCACCGAGAAAGAAATTGGGAAAAATACATTGACATGAAATATGGATCAGTTATGGCTTGCTAGATGTGGATTTTGCTCATCATTGTAATGTAAGTAGAATCTCATAGTTTGATCAAGAAACGAGAGAGTAATCTACAAAAAAATCCACATAACCAAGACAGATGGACTATTCACACACATTTCCCTCCTACCTGAGGTAGGACATGAGACAGGCATCATTGGATCTAGATCAGGCATCCCACTTCATGCATGAAATTGAGTAAGTTAGAAAGCATGCAGTGAGATGAGAATTAATTCAAAAACATTATTCACTTTGGAAACAAAATATAATGATGCTATATAATTATGTCCATTATTTCTAAATCAAATTGAGGGTGCAAACATTATCCAGTAATACTAAACTTGTAATTAAGAAATGTAGAGTTTGAATTGGGCATTAGTTTGTACTTCCAAAGACATTTAGTATTTTATTTAATATTTTTAGATAATATCATGTATTTTATTTCTTAAATGAATTTGAAGAATCTAGGAACAACCAAAATATGTGAAATTTGGCCTACAAGCAAACTAAAACACGGGGAGTCTGATTTTTACATTAATTTTCCATTTTGGGAAGGTTTAAATTTTATTTATTATTTTGGACTTTTAGTTATATTCTCTCTCCTAAACTAAATTAGGATAGATAAGATAGTCCATTTAATGTGGAAATTCACACATAGAATAATTTTGGTATGTGGAATTCTAATTTAGGATTCACTTCTACTTTTAAGACATATATTAATTTATTTAATACTTTTGGACTTTTCTCTTATTTTCTTCTCTAAATAAAATTTGGATAGTTATTATTGTGAAACTTGGCACCCAAGGTAATTGGGACCCAAGAAACTTGTTTTTACCATTATATTTCACTTTTAATATTTCCTTTTATGAGTTATAATACAATTATGGTTTTGGCTCAACACCATTTTATCATTATAATATTACATAATTATAGGGTTAATTATTTATTATTTAGAGTCTCATTATCTTAACATTATTTCCAAAAGAGTTTTCTAATATCAATGTGAATGAATTTCTATATTTTACCTTTTTAACATATTTAATCCATTAATTTCACTTTAACTTAGGTGATTACTCATGAATATTCCAATTGTTATTCTAATACATGTTTTAAGTATTTTACTCCTCTTATTTAACCTATAATGTGAAATAAAGAAAATATGCATGACATATTTCATATACTACCTACAAATTATGTTAATATAAAGGAATTATCATATATGATATTAATTATAGAACATATTTCCACATAATATGTTATATGCATTACCATTATTCATTAAGGTATAATTTTGGCCTTGTTTGGTCAAATCTAAGGAAGCAAGTAGGGATGAGCATCGGGTCGGGCCGGCCCGATCCGACCCGCGACCCAGCCCGCATAACCCGATCCAGACCCGAACCCGATTTATAATATGGGTGAGCCGGGCCTAAAATTTAAACCCATATTTTATTTGGGCCGGGTATGGACGGAGGTAAACCCAGGCCCGAAAACCCAAATACCCAGATTAGATTTTATGTACATTATAGATGCATACATCTATCTTTGTCTTGAAAGAAAAACATACAGATTTCTTGATGCAATATGTAGTATGTATCCAACCAATGGCAACATAGAAAATTTGTAATCAATCAACATGATTAGTGAATTGATACTAGTAAGATAACTATCATTGACATAGATAGACATACTTGATTTCATTGTTTTGATCTCACTCTGTCCACATGTAGGGGACAGATGATCTTTTGCTCAATGCATAGTAGATTATGCTCATTTTTTTCTCATATGCCCACATGTAGGAGACAAATGATCTCTTACCCTTCCAAAACCCATTTCGTTGTATATACATATAGGATGAGAAGTAAAAAACCACAACATCATAGATTCCACTGATTTTTTAACATGTACGAGAAAATGATTTGTTGCTTTTTCAATATCCATTCATTGTTGTAGGGGATCATACAACTAAGGTGTACATATTCTGGCTACATTTATCACAAAATATATATATTGTTTTGAAGGTTGATCACAAAATACATAGCATACTAGTTTAGTTTCCATGTTAGCAAGTTGGATCTAGCAAAATTTGATATGCTCATTCGATGTTATATGGGAAAACCCGAATCCGGCCCGAAACCCAGTATTTTTATATGGGCCGGGTATGGGCTGACATTTTTCATTTTTATCCGGGCCCGAACCCGGCCCGTGGCCCACTTTAAAATGTGGGTTTGGGTTTGGGACAGGCAAAACCCGGTATAACCCGGCCCGATGCTTATCTCTAGAAGCAAGCTTACTGACCATCTAATCATGGAATAAGGTAAGATTTTAGATTTTAGTACATTACAACACTCCATCCCTTAAAACGATTTCATCCTCAAAATTGAATTATCCATACATTATCAACCACTTATTCTCCACCCCTCAAAAGGTTTAACCTAATAAGACAACTCTTATAGATATCAGGGTTACTGATACATGTGAAAATCATGATTGTTTTTTCTATATTGTTGAAGAATCCAACTAACATGTCATATACAACTAGGGTTGAATTTTAGGTCCTTGTGATTCTAACCTAGAAACCTTAAGGTTCACATCTCAAAACTAAATATTCTCCTAGTACAACTTCCTACATATTAGAGGGGTAAAGAGGGTAGGTCATCTAAACTTTTTGTACCTACCATATCATCGCAGGGTAAACATACTATGGGAGACAAGATTGAAATAGTTAGATTAAGTGAATGCTCACGGCTCTGATACCTACTTGTAATGAGTGGGACCCAATAGGGGATCCACTCCCTACTAAATTAAATAAAGGGAAACATCCCTTATGCCAAACACACAACTAAATTATCAAAGGGATGATAATCCAATTTATTCAAAAGTATGTTTTAAGATACCAAATGTGGAAATGGAATAAATATATCTAACTACTATAATGTTTGATATTATAATCATATTTCACCGTACAGGATGATCCATATGAAAACAAACTCTAGTATAGGATCAACCATGGATTATCTATCCACCTTGATCTATTTCCCTAGAATGTTTGTCTACTTTAGAAATTGTCCTGATCAAACTTGGTTTTCTCCTGCTTGTTCTCTACCTAGGGGTTAGAAGCATACCCCATAAGAGAAGACAAAGTGGATGTTTTCAACAAAAAAAGTCAGTATGTGCATATTAATCGAGATTGGAGCAATGTAAGGAAAAAAAAGGACATCAAACATAACAAGGCTTCCAACATAAGAGGAAAAGTACTATCCAAGTGGATATAAATGAATATGAATTGCAATGAGATGATGATAAAGAAAAATGGTTGCACTTTCCATTAAAAAAATAGGATGTGAGACAAAATAAACCATAAAGAATGTAGAGTGCATAATCCATCAACAATATTAGTCAACCTGCATGCATGTGAGATAAGCATATCACTAGTAAAATATAAATAATAATGAAGGATAAGGCTCTGATACAGTAAGGCACATAACCAAACTCCCAATATAAAGTGGGCACAAAACCCAAGTATGGTCACGTAACCTCCATCTCAAAGTAACCTAGGAACATAACTTAGGGTATGGGACACATAACCTCCATTCCAAAAATAAAACCAATGCACTTATACGTTCCCAGGCTATTGAATTACAAAGCATGCAAAATATGGAGGCAAGTAAAACTTTAGTCATATAAATAGAATTGAAGAGATTGTCATCACATAAACATCCACCACAAAAGTGGGTATAATAGCACAAGTCCTCATTTAGGGTTTCAACATGAAGTGATGTATATGTTAGAGTAAAAAAGAATATCCAACAAAGTAGGATGATCATAGGATCACAATCAACAAAGAATCTCTCACATGAAATGATTCTCAAAAGAGAGAGAAATTGTTTAGGATAATATGCTCGTAGAACCAAGAGAGAGAGATGGAAAATAGGTTTATTATTCAATAAGAATAATATTGAATGCAACATACCTCAAAGATTTTTGTCAACTTGTCAAATTTCAAATCCTAATCCCAAGTCAGGGTTTTTTCTCACCTAACATAGATTTATATGTACTATACTAATTAGTATGAATATTTTAAACCCTAAATTAATAGTCTAATCATATTAAGATTAGTTTATGAAATATTTTTATTATTATACATGAAACTCTTTTTATTCCAAAGAGTATTTTTGTGTAATTCTTAGATAAACATAGAGTTAATTATGAATTATCAAATAATCGACCAATTAGAAACAGAGAAAAATCCCTGTAGCCAAACAATATCGTCCTAATAGGGATGGGCTTGGTGAGATGACCCAACCATCAGTAGTCGACTGGGACGATCAACATCCAACAAGGTGTGTGACTAAAAAAGCAAGTTGATGGTAAATTGAGGACTTTGACCCTATGACAGAAACACAGTGATGAACAAAAACATGGATAAAACTGAGATTTTCCACGAGTAGCAGCTTCCATTCCCCCCATTCATGTGTCATGGCCGTGAGTAGACCATATTTCCAATCATTTGTGGAATTGGGGAAAATCCACTAAGGATACAATGTGAAGTTTCAATCGCATAGAAGAGAAGAACATGCTCTGACCAATCTCACCTTAGATTGAATTGGAAAGAGACAAAATGAAGGAAAAGGACTCTAGGCCGACAGAGTTCGCTAGTCCCCAATGAAGAGAAAAAAATGAAGTGAGGGAAATGTCATTGGGTGTGCTGCAGAAACAAGGGTATAGACCTATAAATATAGGTGAGAGTATATGGAAGTGTGTGTAGAACGTTTGGAGGCATCATGATTGATATTGGGAAAAAACAAAAAAAGGAAACTAGGGCATGAGTTATGACTTGCTACATGTAGATTTTTCTCACAAATTCAATACTAGAAAATTTTCAAAGATATCAAGAAACAAGAGAGAAATCCGCAAAAAAACCATTTAACCAGACTGGATGTCTCTTACCCAAGGTAGGCAATGGGTTAGTGTCCATTGGATCTAAATCGGGTCACCCACATGATACACAAATTCGAATAATTTGGAAAGCACGTGGTGTGACATAATTAATTCAGATATCTTATTCAAATTGGAAACAAAATAAAGTGATGTTATATAATTATGATCATAATTTCCAACCCAAAATTGAGGGTGCAAACATTGTCCAATTAATATGAAATTTAACTCTTAGAATAATTAAGGCATATAATATTAAAGACATTTAATATTATATTTAATATTTTCAAATAATATAATTTATTTTATTTCCTAAATGAATGTGAGGCATCTAGGAACACTCAAGAGATGGGAAACTTGGCTTACAAGAAAATTAGAAAAGGAAGAGTTTGATTTTGACATTAATTGTCTCTTTTGGGAAGGTTAAATATTTTATTTAATGTTTTGGAGTTTAATTTATATTCTCTCTCCTAAAAAAATAGGATAGATAAGGTTGCCCAATTAATGTGGAAATTCACATATACACTAATTTTGCCATGTGGAATCAAAAGTTAAGATTTTCTTTCACTTTTAAAGACATTTAGTAATTTATTCAATGCTTTTGTCTATTTCTCTTATTTTATTCTCTAAATAAAATTAGGATAATTATTATTGTTCAAATGTTGTGAAACTTTTCATCCAAGGTAACTAGGACCTTAGAAACACGTTTCTACCATTATATTTCATTTTTGAGATTTTCTTTTATGAGTCATAATACAATTATGGTTTAGTCTCAACACCATTTTCTTATTATAATATTACATCATTACCATAATTATTTACAATTTAGATTTATTTTATCTTCACATTGTTTCCAAAAGAGTTTTCTTATATCATATGAAAAAGACTTTTCTTATATCAATGTACATGAATTTCTATATTTTACTTGTTTAACATATTTACTCCATTAATTACAATTTAACTTAGGTGATTGCTCATGAATGTTCCAATTGTTATTCAAGTATTACTTGCAAATTATGTTAATTTGAAGGATTTATGATATATGATATTGATTATAGGACCTATTTCCACATAATATGCTATATGAATTAACATTATCTATTAGGTATAATTTTATCCTTGTTCAGTCATGTCTAGGGAAGCAAGCTTATTAACTTTTTAATTATGAAACATGGTAAGATTTTAGGTTTCAGTATGCTACACATGTAAGGTGACCTGCCAGGAGTAACGACCCTCTTCTCTCATGATATCCACTATAAAGTCTTCATTTTCTTCAATAGTACTCACTCTAACATTAGCATCTTTGCAAACTTTTATCCTCATGATGATAGGTAGAGCACATGAAATATCATGGTCTGAAACATTTATATGGGATTTGTAAGCTAGTACTAAAGACCCATTAATTCTTCTAATGATCCCTACATTTCATTGCTCACATATACCTAGTTATCTCTTTGTCCTCCCAACCACAATATTGAGATCAAGTATCTATAGGTTAGGAGGGTGCCCTCACACAATCTCTATCTGTCTGATCATAGTGCATGGTTCTTCCAACCCCATCCTTCTAATTGCACCATGAAAATATGGATCTCCCTTTCCCTTGAATCTCTTACTTGATATCTTCGTATTTGTAATGACAACCACCTCTTTCCAAGACCATTGAGGATCAATGCCATGGAATTCAAACTTACTTTTACATCTTTCTCTCCACATGATCTAGAGGATCATGCATCGTAGCAGGATACCTAACCAACCATGAAAGGAGTTTAGGTGTACAACCACACCCACGATCATTTCTAGGAAGTGATGGCCAACAATCAACTATTATCAATCTTGCTTAATATCTTCACAAAGTTACTACACATGTATTTAGCAAACTCCATTTGGACAAATAGGCTATCCATTGTTTCCATCATAGGGACCTCATAGAAAAAGATCATGATATATTTTTGGATCCTGTGCCTTTCTATACTATCATCGGTGTGGATAAGTTTTATTCAATACTTGCCACATAAGTGATTTATCTCTAGGGTTCCTTCTCTCAGCCACACTAGGCGGAAAACATTCACCACATCTTGGTTGTAGGTTAATATTAGATTCTTTGCCTCTTTGACTGAGAAATTTCCTCCCTTAGAACATCTCCACTTGGGATGATCATCTTCATCATTGATAAACTACATCGATCATTGGAACATATGAATGCCTTCCTATTGAAGCAAACTAGTAATATCATTTCATATAAAATTTTCTACTTCCTCTAACCACATGTCTGACATGTGTAGTCTGTTGTAATTCCCCCTAGCCTATTGTGCTAGTAGGTCATAACACCATCTATAAAACTACAAAGAAATTTGTCCCCTACCGACCACTCATCTAAGGTACTACATCACTCTTAGGAAGGCCTTCCAAGTCTGTCTCTACTAGTATGAAGGATTATTTGTGATTTGAAGGTTGTGAGGGTAAGGAAATCATGATTGAATCTGGACCACTTATGCTTAGTGTTGAAAAACTGGGCCCATCTCAATGCCTCGATAAGGATCTCCTAGGTGGATTTCATGTTGAAGGCATCGGCATGTAGCCTCAAGGTTGTAAAATGTGGACCCCATTTTTATTGGAGCCATCATGTGTTACCAGGTGACCCACACTCTTTGAGAGCCACCACCACCAAAACTCCATAGGAATGAATACACCATCCTCTCCATTGCCTTTATAGTTTTCATAGGAATGCCAATAGTAGTCATGATGTAGATGGCCATGGATACAAGCATATTATTGATCAAGGTATTCCAGTCGGTGAAGGAAAGAAGGCGAAATTTCAATTCTGATATCTTTTTTTTGTAGTCATTCCATCATACACACAATGATTTCTTTGGATGAGTTCTTAATATCAAATCTCCACGATAATTGAATGAATAACCAAATGGTTTTATCGCTAGACATTCCTTCACCTCATCAGACATAATTTATGATGAGTGGAGGAAGAAACATGACTTTGCAGCATTAACTATAACGACCGTCATCAAACTGACAACCAAATCATTACTAATAATGTGGAATTACCATAAACAATGAATTAAAAAAAAATCACTAAAATTTAAAACCATTTTGTAAGAAGATTCTCTTCCAAATAACTCTAACTGAAAGATCCAAAACTTATACATATCATGATTTACATTGTACAACATTATTTCATCTCATCTTGAGGACATCATATAATAGTTTCTCTATCAACACAAGTACTATAACAATACAACTTCGAGTCTTACAAGTGAAAATCTCATATTGTTCATGAAACCATTATGAACCAACTCCAAGGACCTGAGAGTACAGAGATGACACATATGACTTCTATCTACAAGACACAACAGACAGTACACTCAACATGAGTTATTAATTCTGTCTCAGCTATTGTTCCTCCTATGTAGAAAGGTCTCCACTGCCTTGTACACACCCACCTAAAAATTGTGGATCCCATGGGGTGAGACAATTGTCCCAGCGAGAGATATAACTCTCCGTCGACCATATTATTATCACAGATTAATGATTTATAAAGCTGAGCAGAGGTTCTTTTATATTAACACGCATGATTAATCATTATATGAACAGATCAAAGTATGCTCTACTTTAAGAACATGATGCATTTACCCATATTAGGGTAATAAACCATCTATCTACTTTTAGGAAATGTAAAGAAACATAAATAACATCTATCAATTAAGATGTATAACTGAATTGTGCATCAAATAATGTTTTCCGTATTCGATCCTTAAGAAAATATGCTACGTGTTTGAACATCTTTTACAATCACCCTTATGCCTTGAGGAGATGAAGTATACCCCATTCATCTCCAACTGACCACAAACTTCTCAGAAGTCGGTAACATACAAGGTCAATGGAAGAGCTGGTTGCTATGACCTCATCTGTCTCAGTCAGTACGAGACCACACAGGATTCAGTAGGACATCTCGTTTCATCTGCTGGCAGGACATCTTGTGTCAGTTGCAATGGAGCTTATCAGGGCACTAGGCATCTTCGCTCAGAGTACTAAGTCAGCATGTACTCTCTTAGGGTAACATATACTAACAACTGTCCCCAATTATGAAATTACTAAGTTATGGTCACATAGCCACCATACTTTGAGCCACAGGCCAGTTCACCATGCTCTATTGATACATTCACTTTGAGTTCATAAGGGGATCATCTCACATCTGGCCGTCCATACTTACGCCCCCCCACATATTCAAAAATATGAATTTCGGGTTATGCCGCGGGAAACACGTTTCACCATTCAGAAAATTCTGACACTGATGGATCTATGGTCAGGGTAACATTTTATGGTTTCTAATGATATATTATGTGCATTACAACATTCTTTTAGCATCAAACAAGTTATCATTATTAATCACAATAAATGCTACAAAGAAAGTGTAATACATCTATCATGTACTTTTAAAGTCTTTAAAACACATTTGGATACTTGGTACTTGGGATCTCAGTCCCTTATGACATTATTGAAAATCCTCATCCCTTCATATCATTATCATTATGATTACTGGATCTCGGTATTCAAAGCCCTAGATCACCACATAGAATTGTTACCTCTGTAACAGGTAACTATTACCTCTAGGTCCTCAGACCAAGGTATTCATTTCACTTGCTGTACAAGAATTTCACATAGTTCACATAGTTGATTAAACATCTTATCACCTCTCACTAGGCAACAATATTTACACATCTTATTAAACATCTTGTCACCTCTCACTGGGCAACAATATTCACACAACTTATTGAACATCTTGTCACCTCTCACTAGGCAACAATATTCACACAGGTCATCGAACATCTTTCCACTTCTCACTAGGAAACAATATTCACTTGGCTCGCAAGGCCATTAATCATCTTTTCACCTCTCACTAGACAACAACTACTCACATGGCTCACAAGGCCATTAAACATTATACTTATTATATAAGTATTTATCATGCCTCCCAAGGCTTTATTCAATAAGAGAAGTACAATCTTACCATTATTAGGTTTAGGATTTCTCTTTATAGACAAATAGGGTTTCAAGTTCATATAACCAATCCAAACCCTAATTCATTGCCCCACACATCTAGGAGCATATATTGATATCATAAGTATGCATTCATACTTATCTATTCTCATCATTTATCATTAAATGGTTATAAAAAAAAAGTATGAGTTTCTCTCTCATCCTCACTAGGATATTTATTACATCATAATCTTTGTTCAATCCTCCTCTTTAGGGAATATGGTTCATCATTAACAATTCATGTCATCTTTTATTTTGCAATATATGTCACTCAATCAATCACATATGATTGAAATGTCTCTACCCTATTGGGTATCAAATTATGAGTATATTATCATATCATGCTTTAAGCTACATTCTTTACTTCATGTTGTGTATCCAAATTGAGCATGTGAGATAATCACATCACCATGTCATGTTTCAGGGTGTATGCCCTAATCATCATATCATGTACCCATATCAAATTGACTATCACTTAGTTCTTATCATTTCATAATAACTTCATATCGGGTATGAGCTAGGTGCTTGACCCCATATCGGGTATAAGCTATGTGCTTGATACCATATCGTGCATAAGCTATGCACCATATCGGGCATAGAGCATGTGCCTCATCATGTATTGTTTGAGAGGTATATATACAAGATACCATGTCGATTTCCTTTCAGGATTATCATATTGGGTATCCATGTCGGGTAACATATTGGGTTACCATGTTAGGTAGACCCTTAAACTCATAACCCCTTCATTACTTCAAGGATAAAACTTAGAATATAGTTACTTGACAAACTAGGTGTCTTATTAAATCCTCATACCAGAATCCATTACACAAAGGGTAGGGTGTATCGGGTTTCAATCCCTCATCTAGGGTTTTCCATCAAATTGGGTAAATAATGACATATCATGGATGAAGTATGAGTTGAACCTTATATCATTCACAATATAGGAGTAGGTGGTATTCCTATCAATCAAGATATATCATTCATATCATCTGTGTGGTATCACTCACCACTTGTATCAGCTTACCCATCACCTAGGGTTATCCAACCCTATATTGTTTAGAGTGTTCACTATCTCTCTATCTTGCAAGAGTTGTAGTCTTAGACTTGTATCATGTATAAGGGTAAGTGGGTATCTCCTATATCATGGAAAGGCCATGGCTTATATCGTGTATGAGCTACCATCTATCTCTATATCGGGTTAACCCTATCTTGGGTTTCATATCGGGTTGAGGTATTTCAACCATATCGGGTTACACTTTGTACTTAAATCCATATATCATATCATGCATAAGTGTTTACTCAATTATTAATATCATGCACCAGATGTGTGATTCAAGGTATCATGTACCATAGGTATATTTCATAATCATATCATGCAAAGAGAACTTTCTATCCTCACACATATCGGGTTACCCCAATTAGGGTTTCATATTGACTTACAAATATACCCTTGATCCTATATCATGCATGGAGTCTATACTTGACTTCTGATTGTGCAATGTGTATATGGTTAACACCATATCGTGTTCCAATGTATTAACTTTATCCCATATCATGCAAGGAGATATAATCTCACAAGCATATCGTGCAAGTAATGGTTGCACATACCCATATCGGGTTAGAGGTACTAGTGCGTATGCTTGAACCCGATATCACTTTATAAAGTGATACCATCTTCTTAAAGCTCTAGAACTTCGTTCTAACAATTATAGTCCATGGAAACAGGTCTAAACAACTACTATAACTCATAATTTTATCAACTATTCAAGAAGATCTCGGAATTAAAAGTAGATCATTAAGTATAGCAAGTTAGGTGACAAGTAATAATATGATTGAGTTCAAGTTATATAACCCACCTAATGAACAACTTCAAAGATCCAAGCTCCAAAGATTCACGTCCTAAGGTTGAATATGAACTTCTCCAAGGTCCAAGGCTCGTTCACAACTCCTCAATAGACAAGAAATCACCATAGTTAAGCACTTGGTGAAGAAGGAAGGAAAGAAATATTCATAACTTGATATCCTACTTCAACCAAAGTTGAAGATGACCAAATCCTTACCTAAAGTTTGGTGCTCAAGCTCTTCTTGCTCTTTGAGCTACTTTTCATGATACCTAAGGGGCTTTGTATGATATCTCCAAGGGATATGGTTGTGAGGATTGTAAACTTTCATAAGTTGGTGAAAGGTGAAGTATATATACTTGGTTTCATGAGATAAAGTGTACGAGAGGTGTCTTCACCTCATGCTACTAGGTGACACGTGGCCATGCATGGTTCACACGTGGAAATGCATGCACATACATATATCTTGCCATGGAAGAGTCTTGAAGATAATCTATAGATAATATCTCAGCCATCCTTTATCTTATTAGATAAGTTTCCTCATCTTTATCTCATCAACAAGGAAACCCGATACACTTTATACAAGGGGCTTTACAACCCATCATGGACCACTTCCTTGAGGTGATCTTCCCGTCATGGAATTTTATAAGGCTCAACAAACTGATAGGAGGCCTCTATCATGGCTCCTTGGCCGATAGGACTCCTATGTCAAGCCTACAACCCGACACATCACATATAAGGCTCCTCCTTCAACTCTTTCCTTGGCTTTTCTATCACTAAGAGTATCATCACTCAAAGGTGATTCAAGAATAGTGTATACTTCTTTATCTTTCCTCTAAAAGATACATAGATGGAGTGGGGACACTCTAGTGGTGGTAATTTTGCATTCCAACCCATCTATTAGGTAAATTACAAATTGTACCAAAATTGGTGCACAAATTACTAGCATTGTTCAAACAAGTTATAACTTAGGATTTAGGCTTTACACTAACCACCAATTAGAATAACTCTCTTTATTATTATACTAAAACACTTAGGACACATTCCACATGTGACATTTGCAATGTGACCCCTCATCTTTGGTAAATTGCACTTTTCACTCATATTTTCATATATGCACAAATAGTTTGCAATTAAGCTCAAACTTGATAATAAACATCACAAGAAGCCTTAATTACTTTTAAAAAGATTAGAATTATTTTTGTAAGTAACATACTTAAGCAAAACTCCTAGGATTAATCCATTTCCCAAGTTAGGGGTATTACAATTATAAACCCCTAACAAGGATTTTGTCCCCGAAATCCCAGATGAAGGAAGACAATTGTCGTTCATGCACCATTTCATTAAGCCTCCTCATAAAATCTTGATGTCATGGAGATGCCAAAGAACTTTAACCAGCACCAAATCCTTTCATAAAGGATCATCATAAGATCTATCACACATAACACATACTCAGCTGTTGTGTCCATTACTGATTGCGAAGTCAACTATTTGTTAAGTAACACTTTCTTACTCAAAGAAGTACTATGAATAATTTAGGTGTCAAACCTTATTAACTCACATATTTTATGTGACAAGATTCTAGGGAGTCTTCCATATTCCTCGCTTAGCTTAACATTTTACTTCCAAGGAAAAACTAGGTTTATATTCTATCATCCATTTGGGAATACAAATTTTATCATACATCTTAGTATTACTCTACTCTGTTGACACAGCACAAAACTTTCTTATGACTCATACCAACTATCTTCCTAGTTGTACATTCTATTGTCATAAGAAAAAGTCACTCACTAAGGAAGAAATTATCTCAGAAATACCTATAGATGTTATGAATAGACTGCCTCAATAGATCTAGATAGGGATACATTAAGGAATTATCTTTAACTTTAATAAGCTTCCTCTCAAAATGATTCTACAACAGTTCCTTCAATAATACATCCTTATCAAATTTATGTTTATGCATAGCATAAACCCCTAACATATTATTTCCCTTCTATAGTTATCTCAAGGTTGGCCCTTCTAGGTAACCAAACATTGTTCCTCTTATCAGGAGTCATATTCTTACCTTCTTATACCACCTGACACATCTTGGATACCAGAGTTTCTTACCTTGGTATCCTTCACATGTGTCGAAAACACATCATATCTTTATCATATCCATTTATATATTGTTAATACCAAACTCAAACATACAAAAGGATCTTTCTTTTAATCCTGGGACATAATATATTACACATATCTTTATCTTGGAACCAAAGTCTAAGACAAACTGATACATTTCTAAGTATCCATCAGCAGATTATTTCTAACTCATGCACATCAAGTGTCCTTAGACTCACTTGGTTTCCATGTCCTTGAAACAAAATAACACAAAGGAACATATTCCTTTTATCACCCCATCATTACCCAAGGTTCTTCATCAAAGAGGAGACATCATCATCTCCTAAGATTATTACATGAACTTTCACTCTTCATGGGTCAATTACACTTGTTGCATCTCAGGTTCCTTGCCATATGCATAGGAATTCTTTGGACTATTACATATCATCATCCCATTCTTTATTATTGGATAACATGTTTATGAACATTTCATGATTTCATCACATTTCCCATTTCCACATTATGGAAAAGATATTTTCTATTCACACAAAATTTATCAAACATGATCATCTCCCTTGTTCTCATTCTCTTATCATGAGGATTATACTCTTTACTTCCTCATACACACAGATTGATCTGAGATCATCTCAAATTCCATTTTATTACACTTAGGGTGTGATACAAATATCCATACCATATTTCCAGTTTTGTTATACTCACTAGATTGTCTCAGAACGACTACTTGATCAGAGTAATAAAAAAGATAACAATCTAAGAATTCCATACTTACCTTATCTTCAATAATTGAATACCTGGCCAGGGTATACAAGTACTGAGATTAGGTAGTATGCACTTTGTTTACTATCATATTCCTTACTTTTCATATATCAACAACATAGGACTTAACATCCTTGGATTTTCTCTAGGCATCACTTATATACCTTATCCTCTTTCACATAGATAAACGAAATGATATAGCATTTAAAAGATTACTGATCAAAATGTAAGTCCTCATCTTCCTTGTGTCCTCATAGGATTAGTCAATGGAAGCTCAATAACAACGACTTTCTTATATTTAACACATATAATCATGAAATGATATATCAAAATGACACTATTTCATCTGACCTGTCTCAACTCGCGATTTGTTTACTGCCTCAGGCTGATTCTTTTCATAGAATCTTGTTGTTGCCTGATTCCAACATTGTGCTTTATTGCTGGGTGCTGATGGACCTGCTCGGGATGTCTGTTTACATCCTCATATGTCACTACTAGACCATTTCCTTTGAGAGTCTTGCTGACTCAGCCTCGGCGGTTGGGTCATTTCCTCCTTCCTTTTTGGACAAGAGGATCTAATATGCCCAATCTATTTACGCTCATAACACATCTTATAAGCATTCCCCAACCTTGTCGGCCTTATAACTGATGTAGAGGCCAAACCAAGAGTTCTAACAGGTGGGACATCAGGTCTTTTACCCTTTCTGGGTAGCCGCTGCCGTAGTACACTAGACATTTATTGCACTGGTGGCACCAAAACCTTTCTCTTTTTAGAGCTACTAGGCCTCTGTTCTCGAGTTTGGATAGGTATTTTCTTAATTCCTACTTCATTATCCGTTTCTGGACAATCTTTTATGACATGTCTAGGCTGCCTACACCTGTATCAAACCCTGATTTTGGGTTGTAACCTATTTCTTTTGACATTTTCCATTGTTCCAACATATTGATGTTGATTGGGAATCCTACTAGTGCCCAAAATTTCATCATTTGGGACTGGTAATCTGGGTTGTGTTACTAATACCCAGTCCACTATACGCATCATTGCTGTCCTAACCTGCCCAGTAATGGTATCAAAAGAAGGATCCCTTATCATAACTGAATCATCTTAGGGATTCTCAGATAGTCATTCTTCTCTCGCCTGATCCCTTGCACCTTCTCCTGGTGCAACAACATTGCTTTTAACAATGTACTCCTTGTTTTCTCTAGACATCTTTAAGCTTTACTCTATCTTCTGCATAAGAAAAAGTCACTATAAGATATACTAGAGGACACTAGAACGGACTCAACACCTTAGTCCTGTGTCTCTATGGACTCAATGTACCTTAAGATCTGATACCAAACTTGTAACGACCGTCATCAAACCAACAACCAAATTTTTAATAATTATGCAGAATTTCCATAAACAACGAATTAAAAAAATCACTAAAATTTAAAACCATTTTGTAAGAATATCCTCTTCTAGACAACTCTTACTAAAAGATCCAAAACTTATACATATCATGATTTACATTGCACAACATTGTTTCATCTCATCTCAAGGACATCGTATAATAGTTTCTCTATCAACACATGTACTATAACAACAAAACTTCGAGGCTTACAAAACAAAATCTCATATTGTTCATGAAACCATTATGAAACAACTCCAAGGACCTGAGAGTACAGAGATGACACATAGGACTTCTATCTACAAGACACGACAGATAGTACACTCAACCTGAGCTATTACTGCTGTCTCAGCTATTGTTCCTCTTCTGCAAAAAGGTCTCCATTGCTTTGTACACGTCCACCTAAAAATTTTGGATCCCACAGGGTGAGACAATTGTCCCAGTGAGAGATATAACTCTCCGCCGACCATATTATTATCACAGATTAAGCATTTATAAAACTGAACAGAGGTTCTTTTATATTAATAGGAAAGATTTAATCATTGTATGAACATATCAAAGTATTCTCTTTACTTTAATAAAAGGATGTATTTACCCATAGTAGGGTAATAAATCATCTATCTACTTTACAGGGAGTGTAAAGAAACATAAATAACATCTATCAACTAAGATTTATAACTGAATTGTGCATCAAACAATGTTTTATGTATTCAATCCTTAAGAAAATATGCTACGCAGCTGAATATCTTTTACAATCACACTTATGCCCTGAGGAGATGAAGTATATCCTGTTTATATCCAACTGACCACAAACTTCTCACAAGTCGGTACCATACAAGGTCAATGGAAGAGTCGATTGCCATGACCTCATCTGTCTCGGTCAGTACGAGACCATACAAGATTCAACATGACATCGTGTGTCATCTACTGGCAGGACATCTTGTATCAGATGAAATGGAGCTTCCCAGGTTACTAGGCATCTTCGCTCAGAGTATTGCGTCTGCATGTACTCTCTTAGGGGAGAATCTACTAACAACCGTCCCCAATTATGAAATTACTAAGTTATGGATACATAGCCACCATACTCTGAGCCACAGGCCAATTCACAGTCATCTATTGAGACATTCACTTTGAGTTCATAAGGGGACCAACTCACATCTGGCCATCTATACTTACACCCCCACATATTAAAAAATATGCATTCTGGGTTTTGCCGTGAGAAAATTGTTTCACCATTCAGCAAATTCTGATGCTGATGGATCTATGGTCAGGGCAACATTTTATGGTTTCTAATGATATATTACGTGCATTACAACATTCTTTTAGCATCAAACAAGTTATCATTATTAATCACAACAAATGCTACAAAGAAAGTGTAATACATCTATCATGTACTTTTCAAGTCTTTAAACACATTTAGATACTTGGTACTTGGGATCTCAGTCCCTTATGACATTACTGGAAATCCTCATCCCTTCATATCATTATCATTATGATTACTGGATCTGGGTATTCAAACCCCTAGATCACCATATAGCATTGTTACCTCGGTAATAGGTAACTATTACCTCCATGTCCTCAGACCAAGGTATTCATTTCACTTGTTGTACATGAATTTCACATAGTTCACATAGTTGATTAAACATCTTGTCACCTCTCACTAGGAAACAATATTCACACAACGTATTAAACATCTTGTCACCTCTCACTAGGCAACAATATTCACACATCTTATTGAACATCTTGTCACCTCTCACTGGACAACAATATTCAGATAGATTATCGAACATCTTGCCCTCTCACTAGGCAATAATATTCACATGGCTCACAAGGCCATTAATCATCTTGTCACCTCTCACTAGGAAACAACTACTCACATGGCTCACAAGGCCATTAAACATTATACTTATTATATAAGTATTTATCATGCCTCACAAGGCTTTATTCAATAAGAGAAGTACAACCTTCCCATTATTAGGTTTAGGATTTCTATTTATAGACAAATAGGGTTTCAAGTTCATATAACCAATTTGAACCCTAAATCATCGCCCCACACATC
This sequence comes from Alisma plantago-aquatica, assembly GCA_963693085.1. Lineage (NCBI taxonomy): Eukaryota > Viridiplantae > Streptophyta > Magnoliopsida > Alismatales > Alismataceae > Alisma > Alisma plantago-aquatica. Next base: position 369,563,286 of record OY856415.1, on the reverse strand, counting down.
TAGGAGCATATATTGATATCATAAGTATGCATTCATACTTATCTATTCTCATCATTTATCATGAAATGATTATCAACACAAAGTGTGGCTTTCTCTCTCATCCTCACTAGGATATTGATTACATCATGCTCTTGGTTCAATCCTCCTGTGGGAGGAATATAGTTCATCATTAACAATTCACATCATCTTTTATTTTGAAATATATGTCACTCAATCAATCACATATGATTGAAATGTCTCTACCTTATTGGGTATTAAATTAGGTGTACATTATCATATCATGCTTTAAGCTACATTCTTTACTTCATTTTGTGTATCCAAATTGGGAATGTGAGATAATCACATCACCATGTCATGTTTCAGGGTGTATCCCCTAATCATCATATCATGTACCCATATCAAATTGACTATCACTTAGTTCTTATCATTTCAAGATAACTTCATATCGGGTATGAGCTAGGTGCTTGACCCCATATCGGGTATAAGCTATGCGCTTGATACCATATCGTGCATAAGATATGCACCATATCAGGCATAGAGCATGTGACTCATCATGTATCATTTGAGAGGTATATATACAAGATACCATATCGATTTCCTTTCAGGATTGTCATATTGGGTATCCATGCCGGGTAACATATCAGGTTACCATGTAGGTAGACCCTTAAACTCATAACCCCTTCATTCCTTCAAGGATCAACCTTATCATATAGTTAGTTGACAAACTAGGTTTCTTATTAAATCCTCATACCAGAATCCATTACACAAAGGGTAGGGTGTATCGGGTTTCAATCCCTCATCTAGGGTTTTCCACCAAATTGGGTAAATTATGCCATATCATGCATGAAGTATGAGTTGAACCTCATATCATTCACAAGATAGGAGTAGGTGGTATTCCTATCAATTAATAGATATCATTCATATCATCCATGTGGTATCACTCACCACTTGTATCGGCTTGCCCGTCACCTAGGGTTAACCAACCCTATATTGTTTAGAGTGTTCACTATCTCTCTATTGTGAAAGAGTTGTAGTCTTAGACTTGTATCATGTATAAGGGTAAGTGGGTATCTCCCATATCATGCAAAGGCCATGGCTCATATCGTGTATGAGCTACCATCTATCTCCATATCAGGTTAACCCTATCTTGGGTTTCATATTGGGTTGAGGTATTTCAACCATATCAGGTTACACTTTGTACTTAAATCCATATCTCATATCATGCATAAGTGTTTACTAAATTATTTATATCGTGCACCATATCTGTTCTTCAAGGTATCGTGTACTAGAGGTATATTTCAGAATCATATTGTGCAAAGAGCACTTGCTATCCTCACTCATATCGGGTTACCCAAATTAGGGTTTCATATTGACTTACAAGTATACCCTTCATCCTATAACATGCATGGAGTCTACACTTGATTTCTTATCGTGCAGGTATATGGTTAACACCATATCGTGTTCTAAGGTATGAACTTCATCCCATTTCGTGTAAGGAGATATAATCTCACAAGCATATCATGCAAGTAATGGTTGCACATACCCATATCGGGTTAGAGGTACTAGTGTGTATGCTTGAACCCGATATCACTTTATAAAGTGATACCATCTTCTTCAAGCTCTAGAACTTCGTTGTAACTATTATAGACCATGGAAACAGGTCTAAACAACTACTAGAACACATAAGTTCATCAACTATTCAAGTAGATCTCAGAATTAAAAGTAGATCATTAAGTGTAGCAAGTTAGGTGACAAATAATAATATGATTGAGTTCAAGTTATATAACCCGCCTTATGAACAACTTCTAAGCTCCAAGTGTAACATCCCTGACATGGGTTATGTGTAAACCCAATATGTTTTGTTTAATAAGGTTGATTATATGCTTTCTCTTATCTTTTGAAAAGTAATGAAGGCTCAAGAGGAACTTATGTTTCAATTTTGGTTCTGTTTGAAAAATGTTGAAGCAATGTTTGCTTACTTTGGACTAAAGTGCACATTACCCAAGTTGAGGGGTTAACTTACAAATGTTACTTGATAAATTTTCCTCAAGTGTTGAAGCATAATGAGAGTGAAGTTTATGTATAGGTATGGCTTGTGAAAGCCTTAATACCAAGAAAGAGATGATAAAGCAATGTTTGTGCATTAAAACCTAGTTTTGGTGTAATGTGCAATTTACCCAAAACCTAGGGTTCAAAATGCAAACTACCTCTTCTAGAGAGTCCCTATTGTTTCTTGGCATCATGTAGAGCAAGGAAAACCAGAGGGGCGTCTCATTTGAATCACTTTGTAGGAGAGAGAATCTTGATATTAAAATAATCAAGATTTAAGCATAATTGAAACCCTGATTCAATTTAATGCAAAAATAAATATATTAATTGAAATGCCCTTCAACGAAAATTGAAATGGTTGAATTCATATATGTGTGGACGTCCTTGTTCCTTGCAAAGGCAACGAAAATATCTTAAGGTGGTGAAAAACCCACTCACATTATTATAAGAAAAAGAAATATCCACTCACTTATGGATATTATTATTAAATGGGTTAAGGTGCTTAATTTGCTTTTCTTTAAAACATGAATAATTGAGAGGAATAATAGGAAAAGAGGATATCCTAGTATCTAAGGAAGGGAAGGGGGCAAGTGGCAAGGAAATGGAAGAGATAAATCCCATTTTCTCTCTCTTAAATGAATATTCAACAAATATATATATATATATATATATATATATATATATATATATATATATATATATATATATATATATATATATATATATGCTCCTTTATCCTTGAGTTGAAAAGGGAATTTCGAATCTAATTTCACTCTTTTCTTGAAAAACGACCAAGGGAGCTTAGGAGAAATAGTAGGATGACCCCCAACCTGTTGGTAAGCTTCTTGACCTTCTTTCACCTTGAATTCATGGTGGAAATCACAAATCAATGCTTGATTTTCTTCTTTTCTTCACTCCATCTTATCCCCTAGCCAATGTTTTCGCTCAAAAGCTTGAGGAAGAGCCTAGGGGGAGTTGCAAAAGCTTCATCCACCATTGTTGACGTGAATATCCAAGCTTTGAAGCTCATTCGGAGGTGGGTTTTATAACTTGAACCCATATTCATTGTTATTGAATTCAATTTCTCAATTCAAATTGTTCAATTATTCTTCTTGCAATTCCTTTGATTAATTGATGCAATTATCATGGATATGGCAGTAGAGTTTTAAGGGTTGAAGCTTGATGATGATGAAATCATCACAAGAACATATCTCAACAAATTTGAGTTGCAAACGGTTTCAATAGTTTTGGTCCAAACGGTTTGCAAACCGTTTGGTGATTTGTATCCCAAACCGCATGGAAGTGTTGACCGTTTGAATGGGTTGACCGTTTGAGGTCAGGACCCTAGTACATGTTGGATGATGATCCAATGGATCCAAGTTATTGATTCAATGTATATACAATCCACCAATTACAACCCTAATCGATTTGTTGAAGGCTCCATAAATTGATGCATTCGATTTCAAGACTTTTTGGGTTAAACAATCTTGAGACCGTTTGAGCCCAAATGGTCTTGAAACTGTTTGGGATCAAATGGTTTCAAAACCATTTGGTGATCCAAAGGTTGAGATTTGAGGATTGGATATCCAAGAGCAATTAATTGATGAACTTCAATAGTTCAATTGTTGATGGTTTCAATGTTTTAAACCATGATCAATTGATTAATGAATTTAACTAATGAACCCTTGAGGTTTTGAGAATAATTTGTCCCAAATGGTCTTGATACCATTTGAGTCCAAACGGTCTTGAAACCGTTTGGAGTCAAACGGTTTCAAAACCGTTTGATGTTGAAACCCCAAAACCAAATGGAGGTCTATTGTGACTCAATCATTTAGAAATTGATAGTGATGATTGTTCCATAGATCCAATGATTGATAGTAATGATAATAAATGATAGGTACAAATATTGAATCCTTAAAGTACATACATGATTAGTACCTTTAAAAAGACAAACCCTAATTGCTTATGAAAGCAATAATTTAGTACACTATGTCAATCATAGTTGTATGTACTTGATTGGATGGTTGATGTAACCAAATCAAATGGAGAGAATGATAGAAAGGAATTCATACATGAGTATGATTCATGTGGTGATTAAGGGTATGATACTTAGTAAAGATATCATGAAATTCTAAACGAAAAGGTTAATGAACCCTAACCCTAATTTAGGGCAATTCTGAGTGAAACCCTAATATAGGGCAATTGTGTAACCCTAATCTAGGGTGTTGCCATAAGAAACCCTAATTGGGAGTAATTAAAGTGGAAACCCAAATTGGGATGAATAGTAAACCCTAATTATGGGTGATTGAATGGAAACCCTAATTGGGATGAATAGTAAACCCTAATTATGGGTAATTGAATGGAAACCCTAATTGGGATGAATAGTAACCCTAATGAAGAGTGACGCTATGTGCAATCCTAACCCTAATAAAGGGTAATGCTATGTGCAATCCTAACCCTAATGAAGGGTGATGCTATGTGCAATCCTAACCCTAATAAAGGGTAATTCTATGTGCAATCCTAACCCTAATGAAGGGTGATGCTATGTGCAATCCTAACCCTAATAAAGAGTAATGTTATGTGCAATCCTAACCCTAATGAAGGGTGATACTATGTGCAATCCTAACCCTAATAAAGGGTGATGCTATGTGCAATCCTAACCCTAATAAAGGGTAATTCTATGTGCAATCCTAACCCTAATGAAGGGTGATGCTATGTGCAATCCTAACCCTAATAAAGGGTAATGCTATGTGCAATCCTAATCCTAATGAAGGGTGATGCTATGTGAAATCCTAACCCTAACAAAGGGTGATGCTATGTGCAATCCTAACCCTAATAAAGGGTAATGTTATGTGCAAACCTAACCCTAATTTTAGGTAATGCTATGTGAAACACCTAAAGGGTTTAGTAATGGGTGGCTCTATATTAATATTGCATTAACTCAAAAGTGAGTCCATATCATTAGCAATGGTTGCATATTCTAAATAAGTGACTTATAACCAATACATTACATGATAAATGTGATGAATTGGTGCATAAAGTATTAGGATGGGAAATACCCTAATACAAGCTAAGTGGATGAACTCAAGTAAGATAAAGGTGATGAGGGAAGCGGTACATCAAGATATGATAGATATCACATCCAACACCTTAAGATTTATATACCTTAATGTATTTTAAATTCAATATATTTGGATGAGTGACACATGAAGTGTGCCATGTCAATTGTTACATTGAGATGTAATGCACCTTGATAAGTGTAGGTTAACATGCCTTAGGAAAAGGTTAATCCAAATCAATAAAGTACGATGTAATCATATTCTGGTAAAGTTGAGAGAGGAACTTATGTCCTGTGTGATAATTCATTCAGTGATAAGTGATGAGAATAAATAAGCATGATTAAATGCTTATATCATCAATATTGGCTCCTAGCTGTGTGAAGCAATGAAATAAGGCTTGATCATTAATAATATGATCTTGAGAACCTAAATAGATATTTATGGTAAACCCTAATGGAGGGTGATGTTATGTAGAGAAACCCTAATCCTAAAAAGGGAATAGTGGTATTACTTTGTGTTTCATGGTGCCGATATGTAAGCATTGTAACTGTTATCATGAATTACTAACCATGTAAGTATCATGAGAAGATGAATATAGCCAGGTATGGGCCATGATGTTTCTTTTATTAAAGTTGTTAATGAGCCATAATATGCCATGTTTCCTACTAAGAGGTAACAAGAGGTGAAATGAGCTTTGTGAACCATGTAGAATGCTTGTGTAGAAAGAAATCATGATTACCTCAGTCAGATGACCTGAACGTATTAAGTTACCTAATAAGTGGTAACAAGTATTTTTTATAATGAACTGAGGGTTTGAATACCCATATTCTATAGTCATGATGATGAACTTGTTAAAATTTGTATACGTACCTGATGAGATGAGGGATTAAGATCCCAATACTCTATTAAAAGAGTGTGGTTATATGCCATGACTCCACAAAACAATACCAGACAGTAGCTGTGTGATCTAAGCCTGAAGAGAGTATATGCTATGACTATAACTCTATAGTAAAGATTTTTATATAACCTAGCAAGCTAATTGTAGTTTGACACATGATGTCTCTACCATATAATCTCGTACTGACCAAGAAGGTTGATGTTACTCTACTTAGTGTATCCTAGAAGGATAAACCTTATACATGTACTTTCATCCCTCACTGAATAAGTATAATGCTGCTTTTACAAGTTATAGCTGATATGCTTTGAATAAGAATATTGCTCTAATCTATTTGGACATTAATCTATCTGCTGTTGAATATATAATTCCTCTACACAGTTTTATTCAATTAAACTGCAATAATAATGTTTTTGGCAGAGAGTTATATCTCTCGCTGGGGCAATTTATAATTGTCTCACCCCCGTGGGAACCAACATTTTTAGGTGGACGCGGACGAAGAGGTAGAAACAATATAATAAGTGAAGGACAGTAGCAACAACAGCAACGGGGACAACAATAAATTCTCAGGTGGAGACACTGGCTGTCAAGTCTTGTATATGTGTAAATAGAGTCCTATGTGTCGTCTCTGTACTCTCAGGTCCTCAAAGTAATAGTTAGTGCTTTCGAGATATTGGATTAGTGCCTCGATGTTCTTATGCTGCCTATGTAAAGTTTTAACAAGGCAGTTGATGCTTGTAATTCTCAAGAAGAGATGATACATGACATGTACTTGAGAATCAATATGAAATTAAATTACCTTGGTTCTTTTTCGAAGAGTTTGCCTTTGTTGGATCTCTTTGCAAAAGGTTTTAATTTTTAGTGGTTTTCAGTAATCCGCTTCTTAGTGATCGCTTTCGCTAGTTAATAACGTATGTTTTGAACGCTTCACTACAATTTAGTGGTATCAGAGCTCTAGGTTCACTGAGTCTACATAGACATAGGACTAAGGTGTTGAGTCTGTGTTAGTGTCCTCTGGTATACCCTATAGTGACTTCTTCTTGTGCAGAAGAAAGGGTGAAGTTTATAAATGACTGGGGAATATGAGGAATACATTGTTGAGAGAAATGTTGTTGCACCAAGAGAAGGCGTGAGGGATCAGACAAGAGAAGAATGAATGCTTGAGAATTTCCATCATGATTCGATCAGGATAGAGAATCCTATGTTTATGTTCTTGTTGGGCAGGTTAGGATAATAATGATGCATATAGTAGACTAGATACTAGCATTACAATCTAAGTTATCAGCCCTCAATGTAGAAATTTTGGGTTCTAAAAGGGTTCCTGAATGACATAGTCTTGTTGTAACAGTGGAAAATGTGGGAAGAATTAGCATATGGCAAGAAAATAGACTCTGTCATAAGTATAGATAGATAGTATATATGTGACGGTAATGCCCAAGAAGGGGCAATAAGCTGAGAATTAAGGAAAGGTCTCTACAATCCTAGAGGCATGTGCCTAGTTGCTCTAAAAAGACAAAGGTTTTGGTGCCACCAGTGTAATGAATGCCTAGTGTACCAGGGCAGTAGCCACTAAGTAAAGGCAAAAGTAACAACATGAAACAACTAGACTCTATGTGTGGAGTCAACTTAAGGTGGTAAATGACCGCGAGGGGTAACAGTCAGATAGAAATTTTTCATTTTGATATACCTTATTTTGATGTTATCTGATAATCATAAAAAGGATTGTTGTAATGAATTTCCCTATTGATATTCCTATGGGGACATAGGGAAGAAATATGAGAACTAGAATTTATATTCTGCTCAAAATTCTTTTACATGCTCTATAAGTGCTCCTATCTGTGTGGAAGAGGATGAGATATAGAAGTAATGCCTGGAGAAAATCCAGGAATGTTAAATCTTGTGTTTATAATGATATGAAAAGTGAGGAACATGATAGTAAACAAAGTGCATACTACTTAATCTCAGTACTTGTATGCCCTGGCCAGGTATACAACTATTGATGATAAAGTGAGTATGGAAACTCTTAGATTGTTATCTTTTTGATTACTCTAATCAAGTAGTCATTCTGAGACAATCTAATGAGTATCATGAAAATGGACATAGGAATTGTTGAGTGAACTTTCCCAATTACATAGGAATTACTGAGTCAACTTTCCCAATTACATAGGGATTGTTGAATGAACTTTCCAAATTACATAGGGATTGTTGAGTGAACTTTCCCAAATTACATAGGGATTGTTGAGTGAACTTTCCCAATTACATAGGAATTGCTGAATGAACTTTCCCAATTACATAGGGATTGTTGAGTGAACTTTCCCAAATTACATAGGGATTGTTGAGTGAACTTTCCCAATTACATAGGAATTGCTGAGTGAACTTTCCCAATTACATAGGGATTGCTGAGTGAACTTTCCCAAATTACATAGGGATTGCTGAGTGAACTTTCCCAGTTACATAGGAATTGTTGAATGAACTTTCCCAATTACATAAGGATTTCTAAGTGAACTTTCCCAAATTACATAGGGATTGTTGAGTGAACTTTCCCAATTACATAGGAATTGCTGAGTGAACTTTCCCAATTACATAGGGACTGCTGAGTGAACTTTACCAAATTACATAGGGATTGCTGAGTGAACTTTCCCAATTACATAGGAATTGCTGAGTGAACTTTCCCAATTACATAGGGATTGCTGAGTGAACTTTCCCAAATTACATAGGGATTGCTGAGTGAACTTTCCCAATTACATAAGAATTGCTGAGTGAACTTTCCCAACTACATAGGGATTACTGAGTGAACTTTCGCAATTACATATGGATTGCTGAGTGCACTTTTCCAATTACATAGGAATTGCGGAGTGAACTTTCCCAATTACATAGGGATTGCCGAGTGAACTTTCCCAAATTACATAGGGATTGCTGAGTGAACTTTCCCAATTACATAGGAATTGCTGAGTGAACTTTCCCAATTCCATAGGGATTGTTGAGTGAACTTTCCCAAATTACATAGGAATTGCTGAGTGAACTTTCCCAATTACATAGGAATTGCTGAGTGAACTTTCCCAATTACATAGGAATTGCTGAGTGAACTTTCCCAATTACATAGGGATTGCTAAGTGAACTTTCCCAACTAAATAAGAGTTTCTAAGTGGGTTTCCTCAACTAAATACATGTGTCTTCTTTGATAAATAACCCTGGTGAATGAGGGGATGATAAAATGAATTTGTTCCTTTGTATCCTTTCCTTCAGGAACATGGTAATCAAATGAGTCTTATGACACTTGATGTGCATAAATTAAAATTGTTTATTTGATGGATACTTAGAAGAGTATTAGCTTGTCTTTGACCTTGGTTCTAAGGAAAAGATATGTGTAACAAGAAATGTCCCAGGATGAAAGAAAGATGAAAATGTGATGTGTTTCCAGCACATGCAATGGATACCAAGGTAAGGAATTCTGGTATTGGATAAATCATGTTGACCACCTAGAATGGTTAACTGTGAAATCAGTTTAGCTATATAATATAGCATGGGTATCCTAAGTTAGGGGTTTATGATTTGCATAAACATGACATTGAGATGCTATGCGAAGACTTGATGAGATGATAAGTGAATAATATTTGTTTCCCTTTATCTGGGATTTCGGGGACGAAATCCTTGTTAGGGGTTTATAATTGTAACATCCCTGACCTGGGTTAAGTGTTAACCCTAGATGTTTTGTTTAATAAGGTTGATTATATGCTTGCTCTTATCTTTTGAAAAGTAATGAAGGATCAAGAGGAACTTATGTTTCAATTTTGGTCCTGTTTGAATAATGTTGAACCAATGTTTGCTTACTTTGGACTAAAGTGAAAATTACCCAAATTGAGGGGTTAACTTGCAAATGTTATTTGATAAATGTTACTCAAGTTTTTAAGCATCATGAGAGTGATGATTATGTAGAGGTATGGCTTGTGAAAGCCTGAATACCAAGAAAGAGTTGATAAAGCAATGTTTGTGCATTAAAAACTTGTTTTGGTGTAATGTGCAAGTTACCCATAACCTAGGGTTCAATATGCAAATTACCTCTTCTAGAGAGTCCCTAATGTTTCTTGGAATCATGTAGAGCAAGGAAAACCAGAGGGGCGTCTCATTTGAATCACTTTGGAGGAGAGAGAATCTTGATATTAAAATAATCAAGATTTAAGCATAATTGAAACCCTGATTCAATTTAATACAAAAATAAATATATTAATTGAAATGCCCTTCAAACAAAATTGAAATGGTTGAATTCAGATATTTGTGGACGTCCTTGTGCCTTGCAAAGGCAACGAAAATATCTTAAGGTGGTGAAAAACCCACTCACATTATTATAAGAAAAAGAAATATCCACTCACTTATGGATATTATTATTAAATGGGTTAAGGTGCTTAATTTGCTTTTCTTTACAAAATGGATAATTGAGAGGAATAAGAGGAAAATAGGATACACTCGTATCTAAAAAAGGGAAGGGGGAAAGTGGCAAGGAAATGGAAGTGATAAATCCCATTTTCTCTCTCTTAAATGAATATTCAACAAAAATATATATATGCTCCTTTATCCTTGAGTTGAAAGGAGAATTTAGAATCCACTTCCACTATTTGCTTGAAAAATGACCAAGGGAGCTTAGGAGAAACAGGAGGATGACCCCCAACCTGTTGGTAATCTTCTTGACCTTCTTGCACCTTGAATTCATGGTGGAAATCACAAATCAATACTTGATTTCTTCTTTTCTTCACTCCATCTTCAACCCTAGCCAATCTTTTCACTCAAAAGCTTGAGGACGATCCTAGGGGGAGTTACAAAACCTTCATACACCATTTTTGACGTGAATCTCCAAGCTTTGAATCTCATTTGGATGCGGGTTTTATAACTTGAACCCATATTCATTGTTATTGAATTCAATTTTTCAATTCAAATTGTTCAATTATTCTTCTTGCAATTCCTTTGATTAATTGATGCAATTATCATGGATATGGCAGTAGAGTTTTAAGGGTTGAAGCTTGATGATGATGAAATCATCACAAGAACATATCTCAACAAATTTGAGTTGCAAACGGTTTCAATAGTTTTGGTCCAAACGGTTTCACCAAACCGTTTGGTGATTTAGATCCCAAACTGCATGGAAGGGTTAACCGTTTGGATGGGTTGACCGTTTGAGGTCAGGACCCTAGTACATGTTGGATGATGATCAAATGGATCCAATTGATTGATTCAATGTATAGACAATCCACCAATTACAACCCTAATCAATTTGTTGATGGTTCCATAAATTGATCCATTCGATTTCAAGACTTTTTGGGTCAAACGGTCTTGAGACCATTTGAGCCCAAACGGTCTTGAAACAGTTTGGGATCAAATGGTTTCAAAACCTTTTGGTGATCCAAAGGTTGAGATTTGAGATCCAAGAGCCATTAATTGATGAACTTCAATAGTTCAATTGTTGAGGGTTTCAATGTTGCAAACCATGATCAATTGATTGATGAATTTAACTAATTAACCCTTGTGGTTTTGAGACTAATTTGGCCCAAACGGTCTTGAAACCGTTTGGAGTCAAACGGTTTCAAAATCGTTTGATGTTGAAACCCCAAAACCGAATGGAGGTCTATTGTGACTCAATCATTTGGAAATTGATAGTGATGATTGTTCCATTGATCCGATGATTGATAGTAATGATAATCAATGATAGGTACAAAGATTGAATCCTTAAAGTACCTAGATTATTAGTACCTTTAAAAAGATAAACCCTAATTGCTTATGAAAGCAATAATTTAGTACACTCTGTCAATCATAGTTGTATGTACTTCATTGGATGGTTGATGTAACCAAATCAAATGGAGAGGATGATAGAAAGTAATTCATACATGAGTACGATTCATGTGGTTATTAAGGGTATTATCCTTAGTAAAGAGATCATGAAATCTTAAACAAAAAGGTTAATGAACCCTAACCCTAATTTAGGGCAATTCTGAGTGAAACCCTAATCTAGGGTAATAGTGTAACCGTAATCTAGGGTGTTGCCATAAGCAACCCTAATTGGGAGTAATTAAGTGGAAACCCTAATTGGGAAGAATAGTAAACCCTAATTATGGGTGATTGAATGGAAACCCTAATTGGGATGAATAGTAAACCCTAATTATGGGTAATTGAATGGAAACCCTAATTGGGATGAATAGTAACCCTAATGAAGAGTGATGTTATGTGCAATCCTAACCCTAATCAAGGGTAGTTCTATGTGCAATCCTAACCCTAATGAAGGGTGATGCTATGTGCAATCCTAACCCTAATAAAGGGTACTTCTATGTGCAATCCTAACCCTAATGAAGGGTGATGCTATGTGCAATCCTAACCCTAATAAAGGGTAATGCTATGTGCAATCCTAATCCTAATGAAGGGTGATGCTATGTGCAATCCTAAACATAATAAAGGGTAATGCTATGTGCAATCCTAACCCTAATAAAGGGTAATGCTATGTGCAATCCTAACCCTAATGAAGGGTGATGCTATGTGCAATCCTAACCCTAATAAAGGGTAATTCTATGGGAAATCCTAATCCTAATGAAGGGTAATGTTATGTGAAATCCTAAACCTAATGAAGGGTGATGCTATGTGCAATCCTAACCCTAATAAAGGGTAATGCTATGTGCAAACCTAACCCTAATTTTAGGTAATGCTATGTGAAACACCTAAATGGATTGGTAATGGGTGGCTTTATATTAATATTGCCTTAACTCAAAAGTGAGTCCATATCATTAGCAATGGTTGCATATTCTAAATAAGTGACTTATGACCAATACATTACATGATAAATGTGATGAACTGGTGCATAAAGTATTAGGATGGGAAATACCCTAATACAAGCTAAGTGGATGAACTCAAGTAAGATAAAGGTGATGAGGGAAGCGATACATCAAGATATGATAGATATCACATCCAACACCTTAAGTTTTATATACCTTAATGTATTTTAAATCCAATACATTTGGATGAGTGACACATGAAGTGTGCCGTGTCAATTGTTACATTGAGATGTAATGCACCTTGATAACTGTAGGTTAACATGCCTTATGAAAAGGTTAATCCAAATCAATAAAGTACGATGTAATCATATTCTTGTAAAGTTGAGAGAGGAACTTATGTCCTATGTGATAATTCATTCAGTGATAAGTGATGAGAATAAATAGGCATGCTTAAATGCTTATATCATCAATATTGGCTCCTAGCTGTGTGAAGCAATGAAATAAGGCTTGATCATTAATAATATGATCTTGAGAACCTAAATAGATATTTATGGTAAACCCTAATGGAGGGTGACGTTATGTAGAGAAACCCTAATCCTAAAAAGGGAATAGTGGTATTAGTTTGTGTTGCATGGTGCCGATTTGTAAGCATTATTACTATTATCATGAATTACTAACCATGTAAGTATCATGAGAAGATGAATATAGATAGGTATGGGCCATGATGTTTCTTGTATTAAAGTTGTCAATGAGCCATAATATGCCTTGTTGCCTACTAAGAGGTAACAAGAGGTGAAATGAGCTTTGTGAACCATGTAGAATGCTTGTGTAGCAAGAAATCATGATTACCTCGGTCAGATGACCTGAAGGTATTAAGTTACCTGATAAGTGGTAAAAAGTATTTTTTTTATAATGAAATGAGAGTTTGAATACCCATATTCTATAGTCATGATGATGAACTTGTTAAAATTTGTAAACATACCTGATGAGATGAGGGATTAAGATCCCAATACTTTATTAAAAGAGTATGGCTACAGGTCATGACTCCACAAAACAATACCAGGCATTAGCTGTGTGATCTAAGCCTGAAGAGAGTATATGCTATGGCTATAACTCTATAGTAAAGATGTTTATATAACCTGGCAACTAATTTTAGTTTGACACATGATGTCTCTGCCATATAATCTCGTACTGACCAAGAAGGTTGATGTTACTCTGCTTAGTGTATCCTAGAAGGATAAACCTTATACATGTACTTTAATCCCTCATTGAATAAGTATCATGCTGCTTTTGTAAGTTATAGCTGATATGCTTTGAATAAGAATATTGCTCTAATATATTTGGACATTAATCTATCTGTTGTTGAATATATAATTCCTCTGCACAATTTTATTCAATTAAACTGCAATAATAATGTTTTTGGCAGAGAGTTATATCTCTCACTGGGGCAATTTATAATTGTCTCACCCCCGTGGGAACCAACATTTTTAGGTTGACGTGGACGAAGAGGCAGAAACAATATAATAAGAGAAGGACAGCAGCAGCAGTAGCAACAAGGACATCAATGAATTCTCAGGTGGAGATACTAGCTGTCAAGTCTTGTATATGTGTAAATAAAGTCCTTTGTGTCGTCTCTGTACTATCAGGTCCTCAGAGTAATAGTTAGTGCTTTTGAGATTTTGGCTTAGTGCCTCAATGTTCTAATGCTGCCTATGTATAGTTTTAATAGGGCAGTTGATGCTTGTAATTCTCAAGAAGAGATGATACATGACATGTACTTGAGGATCAGTATGTAATTAAATTACCTTGGTTCTTTTTGGAAGAGTTTGCCTTTGTTGTATCTCTTTGCAAAAGGTTTTAATTTTTATTGATTTTTAGTAATCTCCTGCTTAGTGATTGCTTTCGCTAGTTAATAACATATGTTTTGAATGATTTTCCACACCAACCTCCAAATATTCACATTCTAAGGTTGAAGATGAACTTCTCCAAGGTCCAAGGCTCATTTAAAACTCCTCCGTAGACAATAAATTACCATAGTTAGGCACTTGATGAAGAAGGAAGGAAAGGAATATTCATAACCCGATATCCTACTTCAACCAAGGTTGAAGATGACCAAAGCCTTACCTAAAGCTTGGTGCTCGAGCTCTTCTTGCTCCTTGATCTAACTTTCACACTACCCAATGGGCTTTGCACGATATCTCCAAGGGATATGGTTGTGAGGATCGTAAACTTTCATAAGTTGGTGAAAGGTGAAGTATATATACTTGGTTTCATGAGATAAAGTGTACAAGAGGTGTCTTCACCTCATGCTACTAGATGACATGTGTCCATGCATAGTTGACACGTGGCCATGAATGCACACACATATATATTTCCATTCAAGTGTCTTGAAGATAAGCTAGAGATAATATCTCAGCCATCCTTTATCTTATTAGATAAGTTTCCTCATCTTTATCTCATCAACAAGGCAACCCAATACACTTTATGCAAGGGGATTTGCAACCCATCATGGACCACTTCCTTGAGGTTCTATGCCCATCATGGCCTTTATCAAGACTCAAAAAACTGATAGGATGCATCTATCAAGGATCCTTGGCTGATAGGACTCCTATGTCAAGCCTAAAACCTGATACATCACATGTAAGGCTCCTCCTTCAACTCTTTCCTTGGTCTTTCCATCACCAGGAATATCATCACTCAAAGGTGATTCAAACATAGTGTCTCCTTCTTTCTGGTTCCTCTAAAAGATATATAGAGGGAGTAGGGACACTCTAGAGGGGTAATTTTGCATTCCAACCCCATCTATTAGGTAAATTACAAAATGTATCAAAATTGGTGAACAAAGTACTAACATTGTTCAAACAAGTTATAACTTAGGATTTAGGCTTTCTACAAGCCACAACTTAGCATCACTCTATTTGTTATGATACTAAAACACTTAGGACACATTCAACATGTGTCATTTTCAATGTGACCCCTCATATTGGGTAAATTGCACTTTTCACTCAAACTTTCATATAATGCACAAATAGTTTGCAATTAAGCTCAAACTTGACAATAAAATTCAAAAGAAGCCTTAATTACTTTTCAAAAGATTATAATTAGTTTTGTAAGTAACTTACTTAAGAAAAAATCCTTGGGTTAATCCATAACCCAGGTCAGGGGTATTACATTAACGACCTGACGACAACACCTACGACTGTCGCAAAACATGTCTCAAACAATGATCAAGGGATTAGGGAAGCTGATCATATATATTGCAATATTTTTAGCAAATATAAGAACCAATGGGGCTGTTAGAGCATGTTAATGTGATAATGGATTCAAAACCCCTTCAGAAACTGTCATTGTGATCTTCCTACAAAGAGTTTCCTTGAAGAGGATGATGAGGGAAGGGGGGAGAGGGTTCCCTTATTTTGAACCTTGTCAAAGGGAAGAAACCTATAGAGAAGCTATTTAAGACAACAAAGGTCCATGATTTTTCAAAGAAGGCCATAAACATATCTATGAGGCCCTTCATCACATCGAATTTGTCCAGAAAACGTTTTAAGAACTTCTAGTCCACTAGGCCATAGGCCTTTTGCATGTACTTCATGAGGATCACCTTCTTTTTTGTATTCATGAGCCTTCACTTCATCAAACAACTCCTTTTCATGTGATATATGGTTGATTATTCCATTCCCTTTAAAGAAGGTGCCTTGTTCCTTTGAAACCATACAAGGAAGAAACATGGATAACCCATTGCTGAGGATGTGTGTCATAACGTCATAGTCACAGTATCAATGGATATATGTCTGAAGTCATGCTTAAGGTTTGAAAGATTGTCAACTTTTGGTATCAAGAATAGGCTGCTACATTTTAAGCTCTGATGCCATGACATGTACAAGAAGAAGTGTCCCACTACCTCAATGACATACGTCTTCATAGTATTCTAGACTATAAGGAAAAATCTTGGGATAGTTGAGTGTAACTATGATAGAACCAAACATAGATCTTGATATCTAAAATGTATTTATGCAAAGTATTATAACTTGTGTCACATCGAATATTTATTTTGTATATAAATATGGAAGTATATGCTTTTTAACTGGTCCTTCAATGCAACAAATAGTATATCATTGTAAATCTATTTTCTTCTTCTTGTTGTTTTTTATAGCAGTTTTGTTTTTCAAGAACATTCATATCATATAAAATCATGTACATTGTCAAACGCTATAGAAAGATTGTTATAGAGATCAAAGTAACAATGAGTCTAAGTTTTATTCATAATAAGCAATCTACAAGTGTCGAGTACTTTTTCTATTGCTAATTGGATAGTTAATTCCATCAAATATTTAATTTTGACATAAAAACAATCACATTCTTCCCTGAACACCCACCCTCTCTCCACCACCACTAATAAAAATTTTGCAGCCCAACTTTATAAGAAGAAAAAGAAACTACCATGCATAAATATTTCTCACCCAAACCCCTTTCGACCTAATGCAGATGACTCCCAGCTTCCTCGTCACCTCAACTAGTTCCCCAACTCTCAATCCCTTCCTTAGTTCTAATATTAAATCATCATATTTGTTGTTTGTCCGCTCTCTAAATTGTGGTAAAAAGCCCAACTCATTGTCATCATCATCCACCACACTTGCTTTGGTAGCTTGTGAGTTTGCGGAAGATTTTGGGTTAGTCTACACAAATAATCTTTTTTATGTGGTAAAGTTAAGTAATAGAATGGTGGCTCTAGCTCTAATATGTATGGATTCTTACTTCCACTACAAAAGTAAAATCATTGGTCTTTGGTGTAGGCTTTTTGGGAAGAACATAGGTTGTAAAGAGTATTAGTGATACTAGTCTATTGATATCATCAGTTTATAATGTTCATAGTGAAATCCAATATGTTCTCCCCTTCTTGTTCCCCTACATTCTCGCATTCCTACATTTCCCTTTTTTACTTCCTATTAGATTAATCTTCAAGGGTTGGCGAATGTCTATGTTACTCGTGATGGTGGTAAAAGGAGATACTCCTATATACTAGCGTGACCATCCTCATTCTTGGTTGATAACCTACAAATTGGGATTGATGGTGTTTCTAAAACAATTTATGTATGTTGAGCGTGACAACGGTTTGTAAACACAATTCAATGAACATCCTACTATCAATATCCAATATAAGAAAATATACGCATGTTTAACTCCATGTAATTAGTACACATTCAAACATGAAACAAATGTGAACAAATAATAAAAAGAATATTTAGTGGTACTGGACTTAGTACACTGCATTTTTGTTGTATTTACACTTGAAACATCTTATTCCTTTTTATATATGTACGAAATATGATATTATTTATAGCTGATTCAATGTAAATGATCTTAAAACATAGAATAAGAACAAAAGATCTTTCTTGATCAATCCCTCATTCTTTAAGAATCATCTATATAGGAACCACATGATTATTCCTAGAATTTGACTATCATGCTATCTTAGCTTATTGAGAATTTTTTTACATAAAATATATACTTTTTAGTCCACTACTTTTGCATAATCTAGAATTTAATAATGTTGAAAATCAAAATTCATCAATATATCTCTAATTAGAGGAATCATAAACTCCATTGAGTTCTACTAGGAGTCAAAGACTATTAGGAAGGATAAAGAGTCACACTATGTTTGTTAAACTAGATGTAGTTTTGATGAATGAAACTCGGTGGAGTTTTATAACAATCTTCAATAGGTGATGTTAAAATTTTGATAATGTACAAAAGATGAGGAATCTAGTTACTTTATTTGCCTTTTCTGTAAACATTTATCTATGCACTTAAGTCACTACCTATACATAACAAACCATATTGATCATTCCATTCTTAACTACATTAATAACCAATTTTTTAAAATTTATATGTAACAATCTATGTGAGTATATTTTACATACATTCATGGATGTAATTACATCCAATGTGTGTTTAGAGAAATTGAGTTGTAGAAGTCTACTTGTGCTATTTGGATTCTACCTACAATTTGCATCTTCCTCTATTCAGTGTACCGTTATTGAAAAAATCAACCTATGTTTTCATTATTTATCCTATTGTCTATTCAAGTGTTTCCTTTTTTTCTCTTATCCTTGTCAAAAGTAGTAGCATGACATGTTTACAAGGATGTTATTTTAACATATTAGTTTTTTTTTAAGGTAAGCCAAGCTATTATATAAAGGAAAGCCATACGACATCTACAAAGACTAAGGATCCATTCAATTTTGGCATCCCAATAGTTAGTAGTACAAAGATGTAATGTAAGAAAGATCGGATAAGCATAAGATGCTTCAACATGAATTCCTCCCCACCCGCTGGACAAAGCAGCAAATATACTGAATTCCACCACGATCATGGGTATCACTTGCATAAATCAGACTGCAACTATTAAGACCGAAACAAATAGAACAAAAGTCCTGATAAACTCCGCCATTCTTCCACCAAAGATAAAGCATCAAAAGGCCGCCTACCATGTTTAAGAAGGCACTAAGATCAGCCGATACCAAAAGCAAAATAAAAACTACAACCAAGACACAGACGACACTACAGTGACTCAACACAGACAAAGAAACAAACATATACAAGGCAGTTCACACACAAGTAGGTGAGATAAGAGAAAGCCAACAACCATTGTCTTCCCAGAGCAGATGAGAGTTGAAGATGAGATAAAGGGGTGAGGACTGCTCAGGGGAAAACCCCCACCTCAACCAACCGACTAGACCTTTCCCCCTACTCAGCATAGAATGTGAGTAGGACCAAGGACAAGCATCATAGAAGGAGGCCACCATTCCATCCTGGAACCCCTGAAAGCCCCCCCCCCCACTAACAGAAGCAAAGGTCCAAGCAAACCAAGCACACAACTAGGCCAAGACAACCAAAGAACCAACATAAAAGAAAGAAAACAAACGGCTATGAACAACCCCCGAAAAATAGAGCACAACCAAAGACAAGAAGAAAAAAAGAAAGAGGGGAGAGAGGACTCGACACAGTAGAGAGGAAAACCAGGGAGAGAGGAAAAACCACATCCTCCAAAAGACCGTACAAGGCTAGCTATGGCACGACAGGGGCCCCTCACACAGACCCCCTGCGACAAGGGGACCAAAATGAAGAAACCCAATCTTTCGATTATGGAGCTGGGGGAAGGAAGATTTGTAGAGACCAACAGTTACCCAGCTGTGCCAGCCTAACCCATGTGCACCAAGTATGAGAAGCCTAGGGGGAGCGGGGTGGCACCTGTCGGCGGTTGAGACCCCCTCCCCCAAGCTCACCGCCTATCCTTGAGCAAAACCTAATCGCCAGAGTGTAGAGCCAGAGCGCAGAGGATTGCTCTGGATATCAACACAACTAAAAAGACTAACAAGCTAACATATTAGTTGATGGAAAATATTTAACGATTTTTTGCATCATCACCTATAAATTGTTGATGATAGTGCATATTTAGACTGTTGTCTTGGTACATATTTGACATGTAATATTGATGGGAAATAGTACCAATTTTATTAGGAATCTTGTTTATTTTTCTTAAGGTACAATGAAATGTTTCTGGTGTCCTTAAACAATGACATCAGTATACCATTCCTGTAAATGTAGGTGTACATGCAAACTAATACTAGAATTTGTGATTCGAGTGTCAAACTTAGGGAAAAGGGAGGCTAGAGACTACTACTAACAAGACCAAATTAGATAGGCGAATGGAAAGAATTGAGTTGGTGTTTTTGCAAAAGTGAAAACTAATATTTACAAAGCAACGAAGCAAATTATTATAAAATATAAAGAGAAGGATTATCTAGGTAATCAGTTTCACCATGATGGAGTTTATACTTGATTTGAATCCATCTAAAAAACAATCATTTTATAAAAGAATTAGGGATCAATAGTTTGCATCACCCACTTTCGTCATGTAATACACTATTTAATCTAGTAAATAAACCACTTCCATAGTGTTAAAGTAATATACTAAGTGATTAACAATCTCTCTTTGGATACTCAACCTCACAATTGTTAGCATCTTTTCACAATTACTTATTTAATATACTATTCATAGTTTTCCTAGCAATAAGACCCTCTTGTGAAGTGAAAAACAATTTGAAGCATGAACATGCTAATCAATCATGAACATGGCA
Organism: Alisma plantago-aquatica; assembly: GCA_963693085.1. Taxonomy (NCBI): domain Eukaryota; kingdom Viridiplantae; phylum Streptophyta; class Magnoliopsida; order Alismatales; family Alismataceae; genus Alisma; species Alisma plantago-aquatica. The sequence goes on along the minus strand of OY856415.1, from coordinate 369,542,387 downwards.
CAATGAAGCATATTATAGTTAGAAATTCAGCAATGAAATATATTTTCCAGACAAACATTATCAAGCAAAAGATAACTCGGGGCTACTCCCAAGTCCTAGAGAATAGAGGATTAGACCCTTATATTGAACATGGTGTCATAGTAGATTTTGTAGGAGAAGGGAAACATGAAAATATTGAGATGAAACCAAGGTAGAATACTGATGATCCCCTCCAATGATGGGTGTGAAGGCATGATGTTTGGGCCTCCAAAATTTCTCCTTGAAAATGATGGGAAGATATTTTCTCCACTTTCCCACCTTTTCCTCTCTCCTACTTTTGGTCTTGGGCTGACTATCTATTACTCTTTGATGACTTGTTTCCAACCGTCATGACTTCAGTTTTATAGAACCCTAAGTCATCAAGGAAATATACATTTTGTTGATTCAAGATTAAGAATCTTGATCATCCATACTTTTATGTCAGTGGCACTGGGCTTCTCTAATTCCTTGTCTGATCATAAGCAAGTTAGTAAACCCAGCAACAGCGTCAGTGGCATCAAGTTGATACTATGATTTTTAGAGTGCTCTCTCAGTGGTGTCGATATTGGTCTTGGTACTCTCAAATTTTCTCTGAACTTTCTTATTATTAATGCACAATTGTGGTACTGAGATGCATCTTGATGGAACCAACTTGAAAATCATTAATGTGTCATCACAAGAACAACAAATCCACTAGAGTAAATTATCCCTACAGTTTAACCTTTTAATGAGCAACAACCCACTTGTAAACAATCGAGTTAATTTGAGTATAGAAAGGTATCGGTCCTAAGGGACATATTTTTCAAAAGTTAATTCAAACAAATTTCAATAAATAATATGTAAGATATAGTTTGAGAGAGGTTAGTTAAAACTAAATAGGAATCAAAGTGCAAAAATAAAACTGGTTGATTAGGTTTTAGATTGATAAAGGATTTAGGGATATTGGGGGATCAAAGGACCACCACCATAGACCAAATTTTTACTTCACAAGTTCATCTCCTAGTTTAATGATGAAGCCGAGACCATGTTAATTTGTGTCCTTCAGGAGCACAATATCATAAGGATCAAACCTCTCTCAAACCTGAGATTTTTGTGTATGAGGATCCTCATCAATTGTTAAACAAAAATTCTTTATAGGTCTCATCAAGAATATGTGATTTCCATTCTAATGTTCAAACTTATGGATTAGGGGTCTCGTTTCCACAAATTATAACACACATGATAAACTAGGTTAAAAAAATCATAACCTCCATCAAGGGTCTCTTCAGGAGGTTATGGGTTCATTCTTGTTGAGATTAAAGGTTGCGTCACCCCACAATGAATATAATCTAGTTAACCAAAGAATGAGTGCTTAATCAGATGGAAAATATTTAATCATTGATTATTGGAGTTAAATACAAGCAATTTAAGGAATGGGCTACACGAATACTCTCCATGCCCTAGTAAAGAAACTACTCAGACATAGTATAAACAAAAAACAAGAAACCTGCCCATAGGAGGCTCTGGGATGCTAGAATATGAGATACTTTTTTTCTTGGACTCCCCCTCCACTTATGGGGGAAATGGGGTGAAATACCAAGAAAACACTACTAGCCCTAGTACATTTTTGACCATTGGTGTCAGTTATCTTAACGTCAATTTTTACATAAAACCCACACTATTGGCCTATAGTATTGATTGCTAAAGAACATTTGTCATTACTGGTCAACTCTTGCTGATTAAGAAAAAAACAAAGGTACCACTTTTACTATAATATTGGTTCCGTTGTCAAGATATGTCTTCTAAAATATCCCACAAAATCCAAAATTTTAGTGAAAATTTTTGATACATGTCCATTGCATCAGTTGGAGAAAAATCGACGACAAAGCCTTACCATGAAAAGAAATTTCAAAACAACTCTTGTGTAGGTTTCTCTATGTAAAAATGGATATCGTTGGTCACATCCACCGTGAAAAGTTTTACTTCCAAAAATCTTATAGTGTAACTTTTTTCGAAAAGAACCAACGAAAAAAGGTTTCCATCACGTGCCCCACAAAAATATTTCTACTAAAGCTGGTTTTGTGTCATTGGTTCATTGCTTGAAACTGATGTGATCGGGCATAGCAAGGTTGACATTTTTAATAGGGATAAGTGCATATGTCATGGGTTTGGTTGTGTATAATCAATGAGAGAGAAAGAACTATGTCAGGGTTTTTTCCTAGATAGACGATGACACATGTCGTACCGAGGTTGATATTTTTTAATAGTGATAAGTACATGTGGCATTGATTAATCAGTGGATAATTGAAGATATAGATTGAAGTATGGCATTTGCTTTTCCCATCCAACTAATGGCTAAAGTCTTAGTCATCCCTTTTTTATAACAATCATCAATTAAGTTCCACTTAACAACACCGACAAAACTTTCTTTCTCCCATTCTTTGATTCATTGTGCGTGATCCCTAGATTTAGAGACAACAAAGATGAAGAAATAGCTTCTTCCATCCATCATTGTTGCCTCGTTGTCACCTCTACCGCTATTGTTGTCATCACCTCTACCGCTGCTAGTGGCACTATTACAGTCGCCTCCATTACTTGCTTTCCGCTGCCACTACTCACACCCTTTGTCACTGCTTCGAGTGCTCCCTCTCTGCTATAGTGGACGGTCCTTCTTCTATTTGTATACTTCCATTACTTGTTGTCTGCATTATTTTATAATTGTTTTTTAAGTGGATTTTTGTATAATTGTTTAATTAACTTGATATGATTTAAAGATTGTTATGAATGTACCTAAGTTGATACCAATTTATTTATGAAATGAACTAGTGTTTTAATTTGGAAATTGGAGAAATCATACTTGTATAGTTTGAATTCATATATAAATACTTGTATAATTTGGTGTATTGTTCAATTAGAATGTTGTATATATAAATAATCACACCTATGATTTGATCAAACTAAAATGACATGAACTACATAAATGGGATTGGTTTGGACTAAAATTATGATATTTACCTAATTTCTAAACCATAAATCATTATTAAGACATGTATCTTGTTGGATTAGAAACTTGGCTAAGATTTATTCATTAGGAGTAAATCTTTGACAGTCCCCAATTTTGGAATATTCTTGAACACTTAATCTCACCTAGCATGTAAGCATATAATGTGTATTTGATTTTCTAGATGTTTTGTTAGACCTTCCCCACTTGTTTTCTAAGTAGATACATAGGTGGAAATTTGCCCATCTATAGATATAGACTTGGAGAACTAGGAGTGAAATGTTGTCGAAATATTCTTCAAAGTCGAATACACATTATATATTTACTATTGAGATTATATGCTCAGGAATGGGATAGGTGGTACACATTCATTACAAACCCTAAACCCTAATATGTAGACCTTAAACCTTAAACCCTAATGTTTAAACCCTTAACCCTAATCCCTAAACAATAAACCCTAATTTTTAAACCCTAATCTCTAAATCCTAATTTCTAAATACATGATTAATACTCATTTTCTTTGTGATCATATAATGGATGGATCATGGATATCAATTTCAAATCAATGCAGTTTGGAGTTTATAATTGGTCTTGATCAATTTATAAAATTTCTGGAGGAACATAGGAAACAACCTAGAGATAGGTTCTATTGTCCTTATAGGAATTGCAACAACAACTTGAAAGTCAACACCGTTGACAAAATTGAAAATCATGTCATGTGAAATGGGATTGTATAGAGCTATACTGAATGGTACAGACATGGAGAGATTCCTACTGTGAGTTTAATAAATGTTGATAGTAGTACTTGTCTTGAAGAAGAAGCCATTTACGATGATGTAGATGTGAATGGACCATTTTCGGTAGACATGGTTGATGCGATCCTAGGTAGTTGTTGGGTAGATAGTACAGATCCACCTTCATTATTTAGAAACATTTTGCATAATGCTTATGGACTTCTATACTTAGGTTGTACTAAGTTTACAAAGTTGAGCATTGTGTTGAGATTGTATACTTTGATGGCTAAAATTATATGGAGTGACAAAATCTTCAGGTTTGTATTATCTTTGTTGAAAGAAATTCTTCCTAAATGCAACACACTTACTATCTCAACATATAAATTAAAGAAAATGTTGTTCCCAATGGGAATGGAGGCTAAGTAGATACATGTATTATTGAATGATTGTGTGTTATTCCGAAAGGACTATATTGATTTGAAAGATTATCCAAAATGTGGGGTGTCAAGGTACGAAATTATGACTTTATGTAAGTCTAAAACTGGCTCTTCTGCCAAGATGATGTGTTATCTACCTATAATACCATAGTTTTGATGCTTGTCTGCCAATAGGATGCACATAATTTATCTTGGCATGCATAGGCAAAGAAAATCAATGATGGGATCCTATGATAAGTATTTGATTCTTCATGATGGAATAAAATTTATTTATTATACCCTAATTTGGAGAGGAAGTTAGGAATCTAAGACTTGGAATTTGTACTGATGGAATGAATACATATGACACACTAAGAAGCTGACATAGCACTTTTCTTGTTACAATTGTTATCTACAATCTTCTTGCCTGGTTGTGTATGAAAACTAAGTACATCATGTTGTCCTTGTTGATATCGGGCCCCAAACAACCTAGCAAAGATATTGATATTTTTCTTGAACCTCTATTTGACGACTTAAAGAAAATCTATGGATAAGGTGTGATGAACTATGATGCTCCACATAGAGAGGCATTTCATTTTTATGTTATTTTGTTTTGCACTATTAATGGCTTTCCAGCATATCAGAATTTCTCTGGATACAATGTACAGATGATCCAAAGCATGTACTACATGTGAGGAGAACACTGATTCAATATGAATAATACGTGATGGCAAGACTATATATCTTGGTCATCGAAGTTTTTTTCTTCCAAAAGTGCATCCTTAAAGAAGGTTTTGTAAAGCATTATTTGGATCAATTGAGGAATGAAGTGACCCTTAACCTATACCAGGGGAGGTTGTTTATGAAAGAGTAAAAGAATTTTTCAATGCATTGTTAAGAGATAAAAATGTACTATTACCACATGGAGTGACAATTTTATTTCAAAAAGAGGTAAATGTTATATGATCTTCCTTATTAGAGTTCTTTGGTAGTTAGGCATTGTATTGATGTCACACATATTGAGAAAAAAGTATGTGACAACATCATTGATACTTTGTTGAATATACTAGGAAGAATATAAGAATGTGCCAATTCCATAATGTACCTACATGAAATGGGTATAAGGAAAAAATTAACAAAATAATTTGGAAGTGATCAAAAAACATATTCACCTCCTATTAGTTACACATTATCTAGATAGGAGAACAGAACTATTTGTGAGTGTTTGCTTAATGTTATTGCACCACAAGGATATTCTTCCAATATCCATAGATTGGTATAAATGAAGGATTTGAATTTGATAGGTCTTAAATATCATTGTTGTCACATTAATGCAACAAAAGTTTCAGTGGCTATTCGATCTATACTACCAAAGCATGTAAGGTTTGCAATCAACATGCTTTGTTTCTTCATCAACACTCTAAGTAGCAGCATTATTGATCTTGAGAACCTTGATAAGTGTCTAAGAGAAGTAATCGTTATGCTATGCTAACTTCAGATGTATTCTCCTTCTTCATTCTTTGATATTTTGGTACATCTTGTTTTCTATTTAACTAGGGAGGTGAAAGTATTGGGTCTGATTTTCTTACATTGGATGTATCCTTTTAAGTGGCACATGAGTGTTTTTAATGGGGATTTGTGAAACCTTTATTAGAATAAAAGGAGTATTATTAAGGGTTATGTGGCTAGGGAGGTTATTGAATTTTATAATGACTTTCTAATTATTGATGAAGCTCCTTCCAACCAAAATATTATTGATCCCTATTTTGAGAAAATGACTTTAGGATCACGAGTGGAAGTAGTTAGTGGTGATATGTGGAAACAAGCATAGTTGTATGTTTTACACAAAATCGATGAAGTGGTTATTTCTATCACCAAACATCCAATTTTATCAAGAAAAAATATCCTCAAGCCAATCCAATGTGTCTTGTAAGAGAGCATAACAGGACATTTATTAGGTGGGTTGAAGATAAAGTCTTTTATCAACTATCTAAAAACCCAAATAATGTTGCTAAAAATATCAAATGTCTCACCTTTAAACAAAAATAGATGTTACATCTTACAAAGGGTTTGACATAAATGGATTTTCATATTACACAAAATGTCAAGATGATAAGAGTGTCATCCAAATTAGTGGAGCCAACCTTCAAGCATCTTCATAGTATTCTTTTCGGGTGAAGGATAAGAGTCTACATAAGTTGAAATATCTTATTGCAGTGTCATTAAATACATATCCGAATTTTACAAAGAAATTTAAGAATTTCTGTCTATATGTGTAATTGGGTTAATAACACCAAAGGAGATGCAGAAAATGAATTGGGTTTCACATCAAGGAATTTTGTAAAGACTGGCGAGAAGGGTGAACAATTCATAATGGCATCACATTAGAAGAAACTATTATACATTGATGATCCTACAAATGAAAAATAGTTTGATATTCTTCATGCAAAAAGGCAATCCATTGCAGATCCTATAGATGAAGAAGAGTACTATGATGAGTACAGTGATCCCAATCCATTATCAGTTGGCTTGACAACATCAATCTTTTAAGCTAACACTGACTTATATACATATGTATATCAAACATAAGGAATATTGATTGATCAAGGATCCAACCAGTACTAGAGGCATGCATTTTATTTTTTAGATTCTTGATCTTCACTTTACATTTTTTGTTGTAGTCATATATGTTTCTTATCTTTGATTATTTTTAATATGACATTTTTTAGATGGCGTCTGACTGTGAGGATGAGAACCATGATGATGTGCACCATGAGAATGATTCTAGTGTAAGTTGTATTGCTTCATTACATAGATGTTCATTTAATATACTCCATCAAAGCTATAACATAGATGTGCATTTTACATTCTCTTTCACTTCTATGTGTTTCTTGACAATTTTAGGATGTGGACCCTGAGGATCATGCTGGCTTTGTAGAGGATCAACATGATTGTGCACGTAAAAGAGACATCACCTTGATGAAAAATTTAGCAATGTAAAGGTGTGAAGGACCAAAGTTGGCTATTGACATTAATGATGTAGGAAATCCTATTGGGAAGAATTTACTAGTACATATACCACCTTTACCGTCAATTAAAATAACCCTATTATGTCAATTTTGTACTAACCCCTAAGTGGACGTCACTATAGCTAAGGACCTTCTACTTCAGTTTTATAGGAATGGTCATACCGACGCTACAGTTTGAGCATGGGTTGCTGTGAAAATAGAAACTAGTGACTTAGAGCGATAAAGTGCCATGGAATCGATCTGTGTCTTTAGTTTTAAGAAATAATTTGATGCCACGGGAATATAGAAACCAATGATGCAGATCAAGAGTGTCATGAAATTGCTCTGTGTCTTCGGTACTAGGAAATAAATCGACACCACAATTGACCGTGGCATCAGTTTTTGAATCAACAACTAACACCATATGTTAATAATGTCAATTTTCACCAAACAATTGATGCCAAAGAGTAGCATGCTCGTACGAGAAGAGCGATCGTACCAGGCAACATGCTCGTATTGGAATCACAACTATGCATAGAAATATCTATTTTGTGAGTTGGGTAGCATTATCATTAATTATGGTGAAAGCATCGATGCCACAAGTTATCTATAGCGTTAGTTCATTAAGAAAAACCATTATTGTACTTCCTTATCAGATCAATATTTAATAGAAAATGGTAGATGTGTCATGTTTTTTTTAAATTGATGCCATAGATCTACAACGTCATTTTTAATAGCAACCAAAACCACATTTATCTTTTTAAAATAGCAAGTTTGTAGTCATGTTGTCTAGTTGTTCGGCTGGTAGTAGAACCTATAGTTCATTAGGACTGCAGGTTCCATCCTATGTTCATCTTAACAATAGGCCAATACACTTGCAAAACCTGCAACAAGAAACACATATACACAATTCATCCACCCACATGCATTTCCATTCTTCAATTCCATTCTCTTCAATACTTAATTCCATTCTAAACACATACACAATTTGGAAAATAGACATACAAGATGATCCATTCTCCAATTCCATTCTCATGACATATACAAATGCTACTCTCATTTTATTCATTCATCTTCACATTCCTTCACACACGTCATGCACATATGAACCAACATTCCTCACATAAAACTTAAAGTTCCAAAAGTCATAACCACCGCATGTATATAGAAATAGATGATGTCAAGTTTTAGAAAACTCATATTTTATCCCAATCACATTTGAAGTCAATTTCCTCAATGAATGTGTGTGCTCATTCTTCTCGTATCTCATCTCTCTTATTTTCTATAGGGCGATGTCGTGTCAAACAACTTCAAATAGAATGCCATAATTCAAAATTTTGATTTTATTTTTACATATTATCAAATGAGACTATTTACTTATGATGAAAAAAACTATATATAGATTAAGTTTTGTATACAATGGATGTCTAGTGTCACCTATCTAACAAGCCGGTCCATATACCATATCACGTAGTATCTAGATGCACAATCATTGTTTTGTATAGGGTACTATAGACTTATAGTTATGTGAAACGTAAATAGATAAAAGTAAGCATAGTTGGAATATATATGCATTGAAGTAAAAAAATACTTCAACATTCTTCCAACATAATTATTTCTTTTTTGTTTCTACTTTACTCTGACCTTTTTGAATTTTTATAGACCTATAAGTTAAAGTAACACATTTAGTTTAATTAGTAAAAAGTCATGTAATTAATGAAGCAAACATTAATATATCTTAATGGATCTAAAATTTAGTCACGTAAACAAAGACTTTTTATTGTGTGTCATCTACTAGATACTTTTCTCCCACAGAGGATCTAGACAATACATTGTTAGCTTATCGGGAAAAATTACCATTAACACCCAATGATGATAATTGAGTGAAAAGAAAGCAAATGATAGAAAACTCAAAATAGATAATGAAATGTAATTCATAAGTCAAAATTACAAGAAAAGTTTTACCCAATGCTGAAAGGAGCTATAATCATGCTATTTCCCGCATTATAAGATTTTTTAAGTGTGGTAGAGCAACCATCACTAACATTTTTGGGCTTTATCTATACGGTTAAACAATGATGGAACTCGAAATGCCACATTGGTTAGTGTGAACTCTCCACAAACCCTATATATGTGGATGCAAAACGTAGATGTATGGATGAAAATATAAAATAAAACATATATTATCACATATTTAGAATGAATTATTTATCCAGAAGATCTCACCATATCCAAAGTTCTATCACATATGTATTCAATCAAGCATAAGTAAACAGTTGCATGACATAAATTTGTAGTGTGAGCTTGATCTTTAGTGTCCTCCTTAATATGGACTATCATATTCGACCCTTCTTCTTAGTCTCTTAGCCATAGTGTCGATGTCACAGAAACATTCTTATGCCAATCCCAATCCCACTATCTAGATAGTGGTAAATGGATTAAAGTGACCGTCTCTAAGTGGCCCAAAATGATCTCACACACTAGCATATACAATAAGAAATAATAACTCATAAAATTGGAGATTTAAAGACTACCCAACCCAAATATGATATTTTTGCAAAATTATCCTTGTCATCAGAGTTTATCAAGAGCAGAAGAGATCTAGTTAATTATCCATAAAGATCCATCTGGTTTGCCTGAAATTAGGTAAATCGAGACACAATAAATGCAAATGCATCGGTACACTTTCAAAAGAATAGATATTGAACATTTGAAAACATTTACTGAAAAATATAGTACTCAGCTGGACTTATGTTCAGAAATGTATAATAAGAGATTTTCCAAAACAACATGTATCCTATAAGATGTTTATTTCAAACAATTCAATTATTACAAGTTTCCATTATGTTGATATCAAGAAGAATTCTTATATATTTTATGTGGTTCCTTCTCCCCAATGACATGGGGGAGGGGATGCCCCAAAACATTAGGAGCATAAAAAATCCAAATGGAAAAAATGATGGAAAAGGCTACCCAACCTACTAGATCCTTTACATAAAAATAAGGGTACAAAGTCACAAGGCTCCTTCTCTCCATATGAGGTAGGAGGTCAACTGACATGTATAAGATTTGAGATCATTCGACATGTATAAGTTCCACCTACCAAATGAGGAGGTCACTTGTACTCAATATCAACAAGTATTATTGGCAGTCATAATGGGAAATGTCATTTATGTTTTCAAGTTTGTTGCAAGCTATGATATAGAAAATCAAAAGGCTAATTAGTAGGGAACAATATCTCAAACAAATACAAATCCATGATTTTCAGGAGGTACATACAAGTATTGTTCAATATCACTAGTCTATTCAAGGAGGATTTAAATATAAAAGTGTACCTTTCAGTGAAGATTTATAGTACATATCTCAACAAGTAATTGGTCAACCCTTTGATTCAGATCCTAAATCAATAATATTGGTTCAAGGTTCAAGATCATGATGTTTAGAAGATCATATTTCAAAGTTCAAGATTAGGGTTACTCATTCCTATTTAACCTTGGGGTTAGGTGATTCAATTATGATCCATAATATTTCAAGATGTCCAACTTTATTCATGTGTTAAGTATATTTTCAAGTGTGAGTGACCTACCTAAGTATTTTGAGGAACATATGTGTTAACCCTAATTTTATGATCACTATTTGAGTCATTTTCAATTCTCTAGATCATCATTAAGGGAGAAGTTCTATACTCATGATCAATGAATTCATAAGATTTAGCACAATCATAATTACCAAGCCACGATTCTAGGGTTAGAACCCATCATCAAGCATAATCATCACTTTATGGCATGAAATTATATTCAAGGTTTGAATAAGTAAATAATATTATATCTAGACCACTCATTAGTCAACTCATGACTTTAGTGTCACCAAATAATCATCAGAGTCAAATACTAGGGTTTTCAAAGATTAATCAAAAAATTTGGTCATTAGATAGTTTTAGATAATCAAAGATCATGTTTCAAGCATATTAGAGAGATACATGTAAAATTTCTCTTCATAAGCATTTTAAAAGATTCGTTGGATTTTTATGATCAAAATGGACTACTTATTCATAATTTTGGAGCTAGGATGCATTTTTTATAATTTAAATAAGATATGACTATTATGTTGATTATTTGTCAGGGAGGGATATAAAGTACCTTAAAAGGGAAAAAGGAGGACCGTTCTATGTCAAAAGAATGGTCTAGATCGAGCCATGTGGGCAAGTAATCCAAGTCATATCCTTAAAAAAATGGAACATCCTCAACTATATAATTGATTCATGTCCTCACAATTATAACCACACTAATAGACTCTTATAATCTTGTGTTGGTCAATTAAGAGGTCAAAGGTCATAGTTCACTTTTCAAGTTATGTTTACATACTGAGAGAGAATGGAGATCGAGAGACGAGAATAAGCATCATCAATCAAAATGGGTCATGGACGAACAAGATTGTTATTCAAGAGTTAGAATTCAAAAATTCGCATTTTGGATTCCAAAAGTGCAAGTCTAGGGTATTTAATTCCTATGTAGACCACTGTTGTGGTCATTCACCCATAACAACAATCTAGCAATACTTCAAAATTTCAACATGAATTTCTTTTATCATGTATATTCGAGCTGGGTGATTGACTCAGGCCTAGGTCATTTTTAGGAAATCAACCCTATGCTTATATGAAAAATTACCATCCTAAAAAATCATTATTGAGTCAACATATTCAATATCTAAGTTTTTGGGGTTATGAAAGTCACTATCTATATTGTGGACGATCCCGATATCCATATGGTGATTATAATCATGTTTTAAGATTTCATACACAAATATTGAGAGTTGAAGTTTTGACATCACGATCATATATATAAATGTTTCTAAAGCTAGGTTTAGATTCCTATTTATACCTTAGGGGAGATCACTCTTCTATATTCAATTCTGAGCAACAATATTAGAGCAATATTCGAGCAACACATCAATATTTTATTATCATGGTATACAAGGTTGACGAATGATGTAGACACTTGAAAATAACTTAGAATAATGATCATAAAATTAGGCTGAACACATATGTTCCTAAAAGTACCTAGGTGGGTCATTTACACTCAAAAATATATGTGACATTTGAATTAAGTTGGACATCTTGAAATATTATGGATCATAAGTTAACGACCTAACCCCAAGGTTAAATGGAAATGAGTAACCCTAATCTTGAACTTTGAAACATGATCTTATAAACATCATGATCTTGACCATTGATCCAATATTGTTGATTTAGTATCTGACTCGAAGAGTTGACCTATTACTTGTTAATATATGTACTCTAAACCTTCGGTTGAAGGTACAATTTTATATTTTAATCCACCTTGAACAGACTAGTGATATTGAATGATACTTGTATGTACCTCTTAAAAATCATGACTATGTATTTGTTTGAGACATTGTTCTATATTGATTAGTCTTTCAATTTTCAATATTATAGCTTGCTACAAACTTGAAAATATAAATGATATTTCCCGTTATGACTACCAGTAATACTTGTTCATATTGAGTACAAGTGACCTCCTCATTAAGAGGGTGGAACTTGTACATGTTGAATGATCTCAAATGTTGTTCATGTCAATTGACCTCCTACCTCATATGGTGAGAAGGAGCTTGGTGACCTCCCCCATCTTGTTGGGGCGATGGAACCACATAAAATATATAAGCATGGTTCTCAATATCAGCATAATGGAAACTTGTAATAAAATTGAATTGTAAGAAATAAACATCTTGTCAGATACATGTTGTTTTGGAAAATTGGTTGTTATACATTATTGAACATAAGTCCTACCAAGTAATGTATTTCCATATAAATGTTTTCAATTGTTCAATATAAGTTCTTTTCATAGCGTACCAATGCATTTGCTTTGATTGCATCTCAATTTACCTGATTTTAGGCAAACTAGATGGATCTTGATGGATAATTGGCTAGATCGCTTGAGCTCATGATAAACTCTGATGACAAGGATAATTTTGCAAAAATCTCATATTTGGGTTGTCTAGTCTTTTAATCTCCTGGTTTATGAGTTATTATTTCATATTGTATATGATAGTGTGCGAGATCCTTTTGGGCCACTCAGAGATAGGTTCTTCAATTTTTTTACCACTGTCTAGGCAGTGGGATTGGGATTGGGGTAAGAACGGTTCCATGACGGTTGGTATTAGAGCATAAACACTCCCATATACTATAAGTAAATAAAATATCGAGTCCCTTGAACCTAGGAAACCCTAAAGTGCCTAATGGTGAAAATAGAGGTGTCTAGACCTAGGGTTATGGCATAATCACCTCCTATCCGTCTTCACAGTGGCTGAGGTTACCTGCTCTACCTAGCCTTGATTGATCTAGAATTTGACCTAAAGGTTCTCTTGTGAAACCGTAGAGAGTATTCTAGCATCTCATATTTTCTTTAAGAACTACCCAGAGCCACCTAGTAGATGATTACTTAGCCTTCTCATCTCCTCTGTGTTCTTACTCTCATGGCTATTTACCACATGATTCCTTAATTATGGGTAGCTTATACATGGGAAAAATTAAAATTCGTTTGAAGTCATAAAATTTGATTAAGATGATGATGCCATGATCTGACCTTAATTTGAAAACTTAATTTTGATCAATGAATCTTGAAATAAAACACTCATGTATGACCCCTAATATCATGTAAACTCGATTTCACCAAAAATAGACTACATGCTCCCTATGTTTGAGGTAAATGATAAAAATTTTGATATGGTGAAAAAAGGAGGACTGTTCGATGTCAAAAGAATGGTCCAGATCGAGCCACGAGGTGAGGTGGCTCACTTATTTCTGGATTGGTTCAATCCTTAGTTTAGTTAGTTCAATTGTTCAATTAGATGGATGAATTGTTGATTTGGACCTGGGTCTTATCCAGTTCAGTCTAGGCTAGTCCTCCTCTAGACTGGTTAGTCCTCGACATTTCCCTCCCAAATAGTCCTCTATGTGAGGTCAGAATGTGCGGCGGAGGTCTCGCTAGTGTGAAGGAGGTCTGAGAGAATGGGACACCGCCAACATCAATGAAGTGGCGTCTTGGGATCACCATGACTTTGCGGTGTAGAAGGTGGTCAAAATTTGGAGAAGGGGTGTGAGGTTACGAGATGCCCAAAGGGGTTGTGCGACAACACCGCCAATGCAAGAAGGTGAAAGGGGACAAATTTGGGGGCTAAACAGGGTGTGGGAGAGCACAGATGCAAGGGATTTTTGTGATGGGTAGTAGCGACAGTCCTATATAGGAGTGAGGGTTAGGTGTAGGGTGAGATTGGTCCTTGTTTGCAACCCAAGGTCACCGAAGTGAGAAGCAGAAAATGGGGAAATATTTTAATGGTGAATGAAGTCCTTAATGGTGGTCAAAGTCAGTACAATTGAGTTCAAAATCGCAAGGTGAGGATTTTTGCTCGCTCAAAAAATTGAATCGGGGTCATGAGCGGGAGATTGGTGATTATGACAACCTTGTCTCCTCCTTGCAATTAACGGGAGGTAGGAGATGACCCCCCTGGCTGCCTGATTAGGGCCTCAATCTGTGGGATCCTGATCTGAGGGTTACAATTTTTCCCTAAAGAGGCCCGATGATCCTAACATGAAAAGGCCCAAAAACAAGGTAAATAAAATATATTTTTAGCATATAACTTCAAGAATTCAAATAAATTAGTAGGATATCCAGTTGAGGTGAAATTTGGACCATAAGTTTACAAAAATGTTTAGAACATTTAGAAAAAGTTTGAGAACCAAAGAATAAAGTTGAATGGACAAATTTACTTCTTAGAGAAGAGTCATAATTTAATCCAATTTGGGGTTTCATAATGTGTATAAAAGCCACATTGGTCTGTTGGTAAGGTATGACCATAGATCCAATCATATGATAATTGGCATGATATAATTACCTAAAAGGATTTGATTAATAATGATAACATAAATAAAGGCAAGCTTCCAATTCATCTGTTTCATTCAGTTATGAGATAAAGAGGATACAAAGTGAATGTCTAGAGAACTATATTACTCAATGACATATGTTGTCAAGTTACTATCCTTGTGGATGAGATCATATATATGTTAAGAGTACATATACATATTGTCATGGTGTCCCTGATGAATTGTTATTGTGGAAGTTTGATAGACAACAAAAACATATAAGATCAGAGTGTGAGTTGGTTGATGACTAAATCTCATTAGTCATGATATGGCAATATCAAACCAAGCACATAAATACATGCATGGAATAATGTATCAGGCAGACCCACCTTGAAAGTGACACATGGTTTTATGGTTACAATCATATCTCATAGTGAAGGTTGTGATTGTGATTTTTAAACCTGAAATCACTACACCCTTCACATGTCGTTGGGTACTCTTTGATATTATCAAACGCAGTCCTGAAACATGGGTTGTTATAACGATGATGATTGGGTGACTTTGTCACATGGGGATGTGAGTGATTGATATGGGATTTGTCCCTCCTATTGGAGTATGCTATCCTGGCCACTTGATAACGAGACTGAGAAATGCATGCACATGCACATGTGAATCAATATATGATATTGAGGTCACATTTTCTCAGACAGTCTACTCTTGTTTCAAGAAACATGGATTATTTTTTGAGAGTATGACCAACCATGCCTCGAGTTCATCCTGGATATCATAGACAAAGGAAATATACAATCACTGCCACAACTAACTAAGATTGTAGGTTGAAGTTGTTCTCCAACTTTCCATTTCACTTGGGTAGCGTTGATGTGCAACTTGGCACCACTCTTTGCTTGTGATGTCATATGCTAGTTATGTACATTCACTACCAACGTGACATGGGACCTATAGGGTGACACACATATGAAATTTTTATCTTGAATGATAGTTGGATTTATTACTAAAGTGTTTACGTATTCAATTGATGCAACTGATTGTTCGATTGGATGACTAGGTCTGCCAAACAACCATCTCACTTGCTGAGACAACTATTTGGGCATCTAGATAGGTGTCTCAAGTAGTTGAGACTGCTATTCGGGAATCAAGTTGATCAGAAATTGATTTTTCTTAGTTCTATCCTTGAACCAACCAGTTAAATGTGATAGAAACTGACCGGTTTGACTCAACTCCCTAGACGTCCGTTTGGGTGAGCGAGACAGACATCTTGCTTGGCTGAAATAGCCTAGTTGGGTTGAACAAAGGTTTGGGATGTTTCATGAATAGTTTTGATTGTTCTTTACTTGAGGAACAAGGAAATTAATATGACATATTAATTGGATTCGAAATAGTCAAATTCATTTTAGATTGGGAAATGGAAAATGGCCATTTGGTAGTGTCAAACTACGGTCTTGCACACCATATCACTGTCTAGGTGTGCAAAATGGTCGTTTAGACTGTAGTAGGTTGTGAAAATTCAAGATCTTCAGGACCTTTCCACTCCCACACCTTTATCCCATATCAGATAGCAACTGGGAACCTTGACCCTGGCCTCTACTATATATGGAGGGGTACTGGGGGCTTCCCAAAGAACAACACAACACAAACAGTTAAGAATCATTTCCTCTGACAACTGTTGTCCTCTCTAGTTATGGTAACCAAGAGAACCCGTGCAAGTCCTACCTAAAAAGGAGGGATAGAAAACCGGAGAGAACAATTGAGAAGTTGTTATTGTGGGAGAGTAGGTTGGTGACTAGTATACCAATGGGGGGATAACTTCTTCATGTCTATTCTTGGTGAAAGAAAGGAGTTCTAGTTGGTCTATGTGGACTACTCTAGAGGTAGGAGTCCTTTAGCTGCTACTCGGAGAGCAAAGTCAACTTATAGTCTATAGCGAAACCACCAGACTCACTATAGAGGTTGCACAGAATTAGTTCGTGGTGAAGACTAGGAGATGCACAACCACCGTCCAAGAGAAACTTATCAACAGTTGCAAAGAAGTGAGTTTTGTTGCTGGACTTGATCCAGGCCCAAGTATAACTCGCTAAAACCATCCTTCCTATTTCATAGTAGTTGATGTGATCTTACTATAATGGGAATACAAATAGATAAAATCTTTTTTTCCGATGCTATACTGTGTTCATGTATTTCCCAACAGTGGTATTAGATCCACGTCAATTTACTATACTTTAGGATAATCGATATGATCGGATTTTGGTTTTATCATTTTTTATTAAATATGATGTGGATGTTTAAACTACTCTCATATGTGTATCTGATCAATGACCACATAATCCCAAACTAACATATATATGATATGATATATATGCAATTTAAATGCATTACTCCAAAAGAGGTTTTGATGGTGGATGTGTAGCATGGTTATGTCCAATACCCTTTATCTATGTGTGGTTGGATGGTTCGATTCTTATTTATCTCGTTCTCTGTATCGAGCCTCTGCCTCCTCTTCCCAATGTAAAGTTAATGCTTTCCTACCTTTGATACACTCAGATGTAGCTCAACGTTTCTCTTATTCAATGTAATAAAGTAGTAATAGGATAGTTTCTTCTCATGCAACAACACTGAAGATGTTCATCGCCGATAGAGATTACCAGTTCATGAGACAAGCCGACTGTCTAGAGGACCATGGAGGACATAGGATGATGGAACCAGATGACCACTTGGTGGGCCCACCTGACCGTCTGGAAGGAGTATAAACATCGATTGGATTGGAGGCCAAACGACCATCCCTGGAGACCCAACTGACTTTTGGAAGGAGTCCAAACATTGGTTGGATAAGAGGACCAACCGAATGGTTCAAGGGTTGAACTGATCTACCCATATTGGTGAGAATATATCTATATCAACCGTAGGTTCATACATGTGATGTGATGATTGACCTAAGTGGTAGTAGTTCCTTGTGGCTCCAAGGAATTACAAGTAGACATGTCCATAACCATCACTTTTTATTTAATATCACATGTTTGTGTTGTTGGATATATCAAGTATATGATACATAATATATATATGGTGATTGGATATAATACATGTATATATATATATATATAACCCCTCAAGCAAGCATATTAAGTCTAAGATGCCTCCCAATAGCAATACATATGAAAAGCTTGTTCGACCAAGCATAGGTTACGCTAAAATCTGGTGTGTTGTCTACCTTGTGGAAGTGTGATGGCAGTAATGTAGGTTCCGCTAAAATGGGGTGCATTATTATTGTATTGGATATTGGGCTAGGCTTAATTGGTGATTCTTAGAGAGTCTAAGCGCAGAGGTGTGCAGACGATCATGCCAATATGTTGCACATATCATCTATCCAAGAGTTGCATATGATGCAATTGGCATGATTTCCTACCTTAATGGTTGATTATGAATGTTTGTGTAGGCCGGGTAATAATTGAATCATTTTGGATCTTGGCTCATTAGAAAATTGTTTGCTGTAGTATTCCGAATTGATACATGAGGGTTATCAATTTGAACAAATTAATGAGAACAACAGTTAATTAAAGATCTAATTATTATCGCCCAAAATTTAATCAAATCAAAAGGTTGGGTTTTTGAAAAAATTGCAAATTATTTTGTAGAACCAAATGGCAACAACAAACAATCACTTTTCTCTGTGATCAGTCCTTAAGAAGAAAAAACTTATTGGTAACAACTTCCACGACTGGTTTAGGATGTTGAGAATTGTTCTCATAGGAGCACATGCTCTATGTCCTGGAAATGCCAGAACTAGATGAACCTACTCGAAATGCTCCAAGGACTAACAAAGATGCTTATAATAAGCATACTAAGGATGTCGTGGATGTCAAGTGTCTGATGCTATGTTCCATGAACAATGAGTTACAAATGTAGCATGAGAACATGGGGGAGATTAATATGGTCATACATCTCAAGAACATGTATCAAGATCAAGGGAGACAGGAGAGATATGATGTCTCCAAGGTGCTTTTCAAGTGCAGCATGATAGAAGGAGATCCAATAGGTCCTCTTGTACTCAAGATCATTGGGTATGTAGAGAACCTAGCTAGACTGGGATTCCTCTTGGGTCAAGAGTTGGCCACTAACGTGATCCTACAGTCCCTGCCAGAGTCATATAGTAAGTTTTCCATAGTCTACAACATGAACGACTTTGACAAGGCATTGACATAGTTGTTGGGATGTTGAGAATAGCTAAGACACAAAGTATGAAAGACAAGCCCAAGTCTGTGATGATGATCAATAAGAGAAAATAGAAGTCTAAAGGCAAAGGAAAAGCTAAGAAGAGTTCTAAAGCTATCCAGAAGCCCAAGTCTTTAGATATCAAGGGAAAAGGTGGAGTAAAGAAACAAAGAGGCGAGAAACAAAGAGGAGATTGTCACCATTGACACCAGACTGGACATTGAAAGAGAAATTGCCCAGTCTGGTTAGAGGAACTAACAATGAAAAATGATGGCATTGAGACCTCCACTTCAGGTACAAACCATATAATATAAATTCGATTACTTCTTAAAATTAGGTATATAATATCAGATAAAGATCTGATATACTGATGTACATGATCTGACAAGAAGTAAAAGACCTCACAGAAGGACAAAGATGGACAAGGCAGAGCAAGTGTTGCAAAAGCTATAGTTGTAACATCCCAACATTTGAGGTCTCGAATAAAAAGATCTTATAAGGAATGATTTGATTACCCATATCACCAAGGTGCACCTCCTTTTTCGGGAGCCCATCACTAAGAACTCCACAGTTAAGCGTGCTCAACATGGAGTAGTACTGGGATGGCTGACCTATCAGGAAGTTGATCCTGGCATGTGCGTGAGTGATGAAAAAGTGCACAGTTAAGTCTGTGGGGACAGTCGTCATACCTAAAACTCTACTAGATCCTTGGGTAGTAGGCCTAGGCATTACAAATGGTATCAGAGCCAATTCCCCTCCAGTAGGTGGGGCCCACATGGGAATGGCATTCTAGTCTTGAGCCACGCGGTCCAGACATGTAGGAAAGGGTTGTCCATAGTTGACGTAGCCACCCTTGCGCTGGTATTCCGTGATTGGGAGCTGGGTGTCCATGGGCCATTATGGGTCTACACTAAAGTGGGGAAGAGATTATGAGGCCTTATAGTTGAGCCTTGGCGAGGACGTCAAGAGTCTAAGTGGGGGAGATTGTAACATCCCAGGATTCGAGGCCTCAGATTAAAAAGATCTTATAAGGAATGATTGGACTACCCATATCACCAAGGTGCACCTCCTTTTCCGGGAGCCCATCACTAAGAACTCCACAGTTAAGTGTGTTCAGCTTGGAGTAGTATTGGGATGGGTGACCTGTCGGGAAGTTGATCCTGGCATGTGCGTGAGTGAGGACAAAGTGCACAGTTAAGGCTAGTGGTGGTCTGTGGGGACAATTGTCATTCCTGAAACTCTACTA
Source organism: Alisma plantago-aquatica (assembly GCA_963693085.1). NCBI lineage: Eukaryota > Viridiplantae > Streptophyta > Magnoliopsida > Alismatales > Alismataceae > Alisma > Alisma plantago-aquatica. The sequence continues at coordinate 369,521,882 of OY856415.1, read as the reverse complement.
GAGCCTTGGGAAATGGGCCCGAGCGTTACAATAGTCTACATTTAAATTTATCTTAGCCCAATGGGCATGTAATAGAGTTATTCGAACTTCTATTTCATTATGCCATTAGAGTAGAAACATTTTCTTTATGCATCTTGTATGGACAAGGATGATTATCAATAAAGAATTATCAGTGCTTCTATTTCAAAGATAGAATCTTGCATGACATTGGCCCTAGAACATCTTATGATGTTTATGCAAAATGATCCAAAGATGAATGTTTATACCAAATGATTATAATTGATAAATCAAGACTATCATTAGAATTAGTCATATTGTATGAATATGAGAAGTGCATGCCTGGAATACATATAGATGTTGATCTAGATTCCCTTGGTTATTGAAACTAACGAAAAACATGAGTCCTATTCATGCATAATATGACATGATGTCCTTCACTAAGCGTAGTGGGAGCATAAGGCTTTCATTAGACCTTATGTATATGATGCATGAAGATCTTATGGAATGAATACTATAGATAATTAACAAATACTTTTTTTTTGAGAGCAACTGTTATGATTCATTACTTGTTGGCCATACAACATCTACAATTGGGGAGGACAATACAACCAGAACACACACATATCAAAACCAAAATCACTACAACTCATATTGGAATGAGAATGGAACATTTCTGCCTTGATTCTTCTTCCCTGAGGCTGACATAAACAACTTTCTTTGAAGAACTCCTTCAACTTGAGCATCGAGTAGTGGTAGAGAGGCTGGACTAAGACGGTGTTCTCATTGTATATCAACCCAAACAATGCCATAAAACCAAGAAATAAGATCAAACCAGAGCAAAAAAGAGTTCTAGCCATGGCTAGAGAACTCAGCACTCTCCCTAAGGGAGGTCGTAGCATAAGCACAGACAGATAAATGCCGACAAGTGGCGAGAAAACAAAGGCAGATAAACCGCCAGAAAGAAACAAGCACCACCAACTAAGCCTACGAATACAGAACAGAAAACTAGATAATAAAAAGAAAACGGAAGGGAAAGGGGGGACAGCCTGGGTTGTGAGAAACTGGAGGGTAGTAAGGCTATGAATGAAGCCTGTCAACATCAGGGGGGAAACTGAGGAGCATCTCAACGTCACCTGAGCCACAGCCGCCTCCCCTTCCGAGAACCTCCGTCGAGGATCCGGCCTTCGGGACCAGATGCTGACGCCGCTAGAGCGAAAGGAGAAGGGAAACAAGCCGACCACATATTACCACCTGACCCCGGATCCGAGCGAGCCAGACGAAGAGAAAGCCCGGGGGGAGCGGCTGGCTCACAACGGCAGCCGGAGCCTCTCCCCCAAGCTTTTCTCCGCACTCAGGAGCCGCGAACCCTAATCGCCCCTTTCATCGCCAGACCCGGAGCCCCAGAGACTGATAATCATGGACGACATTTAACAAATACTTCATTTTTCATTTACTGGTAATTTGATGATATGCACCAAATGAAATGAAAGCATTAATATCTTGAAAATATTCAAGAAGATTGTAAATGAAGTGTGACATTTATGAAAGTATTAAGATACTTTGATATGATCAAATGTTAAGATACTTTATGTCAATACCTTGAGTACCTTCAGGAATGAAATGTGAGAATGTATCAAGTCAAGTCCATCCGAGCATGATTATGTGTCAGAATGAAGGAATGTACCATGATGAGTCATGATATAATTATAAATTATTCTAATCTTCATACATCCTCATAAATACATACCTATCACTAAATAATGTACCATTAGAATGGTTTGTAAAGACTCATATACGATATGATTTGGGAATGTCCCAATATGTATAAGGGATTAAAACCTACAGTGAGAAAATTGTTTCTTGAATAATGTTTATCCATAAATCATGATTGTTGTAGACTATTAATCCCTATCCAATAATAAAATTGATTTTTTAATAGGATAACTGAGTTCCTAAAGATTCAGTGGGAGTAAAAGTAATACTCAAAGTGGTTGAGGACAACAAAGAGGTACAATGAGAATCACAAGTTGTTGTGGAATCTTAGGTTCGTCATATAATGAATTATTTCTAGTAGAACACATATGAGATTGGAGGATTGTGAATCCAACAATTGAGATGGGTTGGTCATATAGGATGAGCCAACTAGTCAATTAGAAGCTTTTTCTAAGCTATATGGAATCCATGTAAGCTAACAAGCTAGGAACTTGATAGTTTCATCTAAAGGGTACAATAGGGTCTTATGATCAAGACCTACATGGATAACATAAAAGAATATATTGGTTGAATAAATCAAGTTCAAAATGTTGAACATGATAGGAATTCCTTTACCAATCGTCATGCTTGTTGTTGTAGTTAGAGTGAACTATGATATTTTGCATATGAAGATGAAAATCAAATTCCTTAAGGGAATATACATAGGATGTGTACATGAAAAAACCTAATAGGTTTCATAACTTAAACTATGAAAATGAAGTCTATAAAATACAAAGTCCAATCTAAGATTGAAGCAAGCACCTCAGAGATGGAATCTTATGACTTGATAAGAACAACCAAAGAGTTTGACTTGAATCGAGACAAAAGATGAAATTTGTGTTTACAAAAGATTTAGTAGAAATATATATGAATATTCCACATGTGATGAGGAATGGCATCTCAATGTTTTGAATATTGAGAAATGGCATGAAAACCCCTTCGATAATGAAGGTATAGGTGAAACATCTTTTGAGATAAGGATCAAGATCTATGAGATAGTTCTTGAATGTTTCACAATGGAAGTTTGAGCACATACTATAGCAATTTGTTGAAAGTGTTCAACATGGATGGATTCAATGAGAGAGAATTTAGATTAGTCTCTCATGAACCCAATATTCCTATTCTTGTGAAGAATGGAAATATCATGAACAACATTCCATGGGACAACCTAATAGTGGATCTATCATGTAAGCTATTAACAAGCTTGTCCCATATAATCTTGTATGTATTAGACATGACAAGATGACATAAATTCCAATAAGGGTTATTGAAAAGTCATTAAAGATATCCATTAGTACTTGAGAAGTGACTAAGGATAAATGTGCTATTCAATGATAATAATGATAAGAGGAAGAGTTGTATGTAAAGAGTTACATCATTGCAAGATTCCATAATGAAAAAAATGATCACAAATTAAAATATATTTTGATTCTAAAAGAGAAAAGGATGTTATTAGTGGAAAGTTTTCAAACTAACATCCAATAATTCTATTCTACAATAGAAGTTGAGTATACTTGTGTTGCGAGCATATAGTGATACTATATGGATCTAAAGGTTCATATGATGAACTTATATATGTTCCAACCATTGATGACTTAGTAGCGATGTTGTAACAACAGGAAAGGATTATCACATAACAAATTACAGTGGTTTCGTCTTAAAACAAAGAGATAAGAAACATGCAATATACTGACTATAAGAAAAGTGTTGCTAACCCGCTATTTTAGCACTAGCACAACATAATCATGTTGGACACAATTAGATCACTTAGGATGAGATCCATTGGTGGTTGTTTCTAAGTGCAAATGGGAGTCTGTTGGTAAGGTATTCTTGTAGATCCAATCATATGATGAGTTACATGGAATAATTACCTAAAAGGATTTGATTATTAATAATAACATAAATAAAGGCAAGCTTCCAATTCATCCTTTTCACTTAGTTATGAGATAATGAGGATACAAATTGAATGTATATAACTATATTACTCAATGTCATATGTTTTCAAGTTACTAATGTTGTTGATGAGATCATAAGGATGTTAAGAGTACATATACATTTTCTCATTATGTCAATGATGGGTTGTTATTGTGTAAGGTTGATATACAACAATAACACATAAGATCAAAGTGGAGTTGGTTGATGACTAAATCTCATTAGTCATGATATGGCAATATCAAACCAAGCACACTGATACATGTTAGGGAACAATGTATCAGACAGTCCCACCTTGAGAGTGACTCATGTTTTTGTGGCGATATTCATCTCTCATAGTGAATGTAGTGATTATGATTATTAGACTTGAAATCACTGTACCTGTCTCAAACACAATCCTGAAACATGGGTTGTTATAACGGTGATGATTGGGTGACTTTGACATGTGGGTAGACTATGAGTGATAGATATGGGATTTGTCCCTCCTATTGGATTATGATATGGTGGCCACGTGATAAGTGAGACTAAGAAATACATGTGCATTAACATGTGAATCAATATATGATATTGAGGTCACATGATCACAGATAGTCTGCTCTTGGTTCAAGAAACATGGATTGAATGATGGGATGATGACCAACCATGCCTCAAGTTCATCCTGAATATTAGAGATAAAGGAATTATACAATCACTGCAACACCTTACACATATTGTAGGTTGAAGTTGTTCTCCAACTTTCCATTTCACTTGGGCAACACTGATGTGTGACTAGGCACCACGCTTTGCTTGTGATGTCATAATCTAGTTATGGAAATTCACTACCAACGTGACATGGGACCTATAGGGTCACACACATAGGAACTCATCTAGAAGAGTAGTCTGATCTTGAATGACTGTTGGATTGATTACTAAAGTTTTTAGGTATTCAGTTATGCAATTGATTACTCGATTGGCTAACCAGGTCTGCCAAATGACCATCTCATTGGGGGAGATAGTCGTTCGGGCAGATAGAAGGGCATCTCAAGTAGTTGAGATGGCCATTTGGGGGTCAAGTTGATCAGAGATCGATTTTTCTTAGTTCTTCCCTTGAACCGGATGATTTAATATGATTGAACCGATCGGTTTGACTCATCTCATTAGATGAGTGTCTAGGTGAGTGAGACAGATGTCTTGCTTGGGTGAGATGGCTCAGTTGGGTCAAATGAAGGTTTGAAATATTTCCCAAATAGTTTTGATTGCTCTTTACTTGATGAATAAGTAAATTAATATGAGATATTAATTGTATTTGAAATAACAAATTTGTGTCAGACTGGGAACTACCAAATAACCATTCGGTAGTAGGAGACAACTATCTCAAGCACTAGACGACCGTCTGGGTGTGCAAAATGGTTGTTTCAAATGTTGTAGGTTGTAAAAATTCAAGATCTTCTAGTCCTTTCCACTCCCGCACCTTCATCCCGTACCGGATATCAACTATGAACCTTGACCCTAATCTCTACTATATATAGAGGGGTACTTGGAGCTTCCCAGAGCACAACACAACAAAGACAACTGAGAATCAATTCTTCTGATAATTGTTGTCCTCTCTAGTTGTGGTAACCAAGAGAGCTCCGACAAGTCCTACCTGAATAGGAGGGATAGAAAATGGGAGAGAACAACAAAGAAGTTGTTGTTGTGGGAGAGCAGGTTGGTGACTAGTACATCAATGGGGAGGACAACTCCTTCCTGTAGGTTCTTGGTGAACGACATGAGTTCTCATTTATTCATGTGGACTACTCTATTGGTAAGAGTCCTTTGGCTTCTACTTAGAGAGAAAAGTCAACCTGTAGTCTGTGGTGAGACTACCAAAGTCACTACAGAGGTTGCACATATGTTGTTCTTGATGAAGACCAGGAGTTGCACAAATACTGCCCAAGAGCAACTTATCAGCAGTTGCAAAGAAGTGATTTTTGTTGCTCGACTTGCTCTAGGACCATGTATAACTCGCTAAAACCATCCTTTCGATTTCATAGTAGTTGATGCGATCTTGCTATTATGGGAATACAAATAGATAAATTTTTGTTTCTGCTGCTATACTCTAGGCCCTTATTCCCCAACATGATCATCATATTTTAATTTTGAGTATAAACATTGATTTAGTATCCAAGGAAAATTAAATTGAGGTCATGAGTGAACATAATGAGGGAAAAATAGTAATGGATTCATAATTATGCAAAAATTCACTTTGTCAAAGTCAACCCCTTGCACCTACGACGTAGCAAGTCGAATAGATACTTTGCAATCTAAATAGGTAATTGAATATCTGGATGAGTAAAAGGAGGAAAAAATATAGGGGGTTTCGTATATGTAGTTACCTACGCATGCACACACACACACACACACACACACACACACACACATATATATATATATATATATATATATATATATATATATACTCATATCAATTTCCAATTATGTACACAAGTATAAAATAATCACATATACTAAGGCAATGAAAATGTAGCATACAACGGTGTAGACAACTCCCGTTTTGGGCCATGCAACCATGCCACCTTTTGCATCACCTATCGTGTCATTCTCGGGGTGGGCATGTCGTAGTGGTTTTTGTTTCCAAGAAGAATAGAATGGCCTAAAAGACACATTAACAACATCAACATACATTGGATGACCATGAACATGTAACCTGGAAGGGGTGGATAAGCCCCACCTAGTGCAACGACATATTCTTGTAGTAAAAGACAACATGACCTAAACCCCTAAAAATTTGCATATAATGTTAAATACACGTAAACACAAACATATTATAAACTCACTTGAAAAACTATTATATCATAAAAATACTTACATTGGGCGTGCTAATTGGCAGGTCCATGGGATTACTCTCAGCCACCTCTATCATAGGAGGCTCCACCTTGTATGAAGAGAGGGGCAGAACATGTACTATTTGACAAGGTAGAAAATGAGAAGCATGATATTGTCTCATTACATCCTATATTCCCTTTGCAATCATTTCTTGGACCTTCTCGTAAGACTAGAATCCTTTTTTAATACATTTTCACTTCAATCATGACCCAAAAAAGAATCTTATACTGACACCAGCCCTGACATGGACAGGTTGCTTTGGACTACCTAGAGAAACCATCAATTCATCCCTTTATCCCTCAGGGATGAACTTGCCTTCTTTTCTTTTCTTGTAGAACTCCCGCTAATCATCATGAATAGTAATTATTTAGTAAAACAAAACAATCAAGGTCAAAATGAACATATAACATCATAGTTGAATTTTACCATTTTGCAACCACCTCAACGGTTGTGGTGTTGGGTATTTCTTCATATAGGTTTGTCCTCACAACTGTCTATTCCTTATGGCAAGGTAAAGGTTCAAGAGTGGTAGAAAGACTCAGCAGACCCAGGAGTAGGCTTCTCAAAAGAAGATGCTTCCAATCTCTTTTGCCTCTGCATATTGTATCCCCATGGACCTAAGTTGTGGTTGTGCACATTCTTTGCATAACATTCTTTTCGAGCATTGTGTAAAGCCTAGTTAATGAAAACCATATGTTAAATGTGTAATACATTGAAATCATAATATGTACAAATAAAGGTAGATTAATACCTTGTATCAACTGTTTGTCTTGAAGAAACAAACGTGCCCCACACCTTCGGGTCAAGTATGCCCATTGCTCTGTTGTGAACTTCTTCTTATTTCTCATTATGTTTTCTCTTGTCAAACTATCCTATAATTCCTGAATAGCCTCCCTCAACATTGCATCACCACTTTATGATGTAGTTTTTTGGAAAGATCAAACATGCTCTACAATATTTCATATACTTAATGGCCTTTTTATAAAAATAGAATTGTGAATATCTTTAAAAAGTTTAATATCTCACATATAAGTCCTTCCATATGTATTATTTATTAGAAAGGTCAATATTATGCCAAGATTCTATATTTATATCCACTTCTCTCTGAGTAATAACCATTGGAGATTGTATAAAAGTACTATGATTCTTCCCAATATGAATTTGTGCATCATCAAAGTCAACAACCAAATTCAGTCCTTTACCCCTTTCTCTATTAACTTGTTCATCAAAGTGATACCTCTTCTATGTTCATGATCATGCTGTTCCTATATAAAGCCAATAAGACCCTCGAGGTCCTCATCCTTAGGAAGGTCATCCTGAAATTGTCATGAAAGACAATTAAGTCATAGAATGTAAAATGCACATTTATATAACAATTGTGATAGAGAATGTAAAATGGATATTTACGTAATAAAACAATACAACTTACACCCTCATTGTGCTCATCCTCATCATAATGGTGTGGATCCTAATGACCAGACTATCTAAAAAATAGTCAAAGAATGAAATATAAGTTATAAGAATGTAAATGTATTTATCACTTATGAAACATATATAATTTTAATAAAGTATGTGAATTCACATCTAGAATTTAAAAAATAAAATACATGCCTCTGGTATTGGTTGGATCTTTTATCAATGACTATTCCTTCTGTGTGATTTTTACAAAGATATAAGTCAGTGTTAGCTTCAACATTTCATATTGGCAAGGGAATTGAGAATGGACTGTATTCATCATACTTGTAATAGTACTCTTTTTAATCTATAGAATCTTCAACATTACACATTTTCCCATGAAGAACGATAGAAATTTTTTCATTTGCAGGATTATCGATGTAGATAATCGCTATATATGTGATTCCATTATGAATGGTTCACTCTTCTCACCAATTGTTTTTCAAAACTCACTACTGTGAAACCCAATTCATCCACTACAATTCCCTTGGTGTTATCAACCCAATTATATCTAAAGATAGGAACTCTAAAATCTATGTAGTGAAACTCCCATATGTCTTCAATGACACTGTAATATGACATTTTTGCTTCACGTGGATTCTTATCCTTAACACTAAAAAATACAACGAATACGCTTGAAGGGTGACCCCATTGTTTTAGACAACATTCTTCTCATCTTGAAGTTTTGTGTAATATAAAAATCAATTTATGTCAAACCCTTCATAAGATATAACATTCATTTTTGTGTTAAAAGCCTTGCAGTTTGATATTTTTAGAAACATTATTTGGTGTTTGATATAGTTGACAAAAGACTTTATATTCAAACCACCAAATATGCTATTTAGCAAGCTACATTGAGATAGCTCAAGGATATTTTCTCTTGACAAAATTTGTATGTTCCGTGATATAAATATCCACTTTGTTGATCTTGTGTAAAACATACAAGTGTGCTTGTTACCATAACATATGGCCAATAACTTTAACTCGTGATCTAAAGTCACTTTTGCATAATATGGAACAATGTATTTTTGATTGGTAGGAGCTTGATTGCTACTCAAAATGTCATTGGAAAAGTTCATAACCTCCCTAGCCACATAACCCTCAATAATACTCCCTTCAGGCTGATAACGATTTCAAAAATAACCTTTAAAAATACTCATGTACCATAAAAAAGGATACATCTAATGCAAGAAAATAGGACTCAAGATTTTCACTTGCCTAGTCAAATGGATAACAAGATGTACCATGATATCATGTAAAGAAGGGGCAAAAATACATCTCAAGTTGGCACAAGGTAACAACCACTTCTCTTTACAACTTATCAAGATTCACATGATCAATAACTTTTTTGCATAGAGGGTTGATGAACAAACAAAGTCTCGTGATTACTAACCTTACATGCTTTTGCAGTATAGATCAAATAGACACAGGAAAAATTTGTTGAATTAGCATGTGACAGTGATGAAATATAAAACCTATCGACTTCAAATCATTTATTGATGCCAATCCATGGATATTCTAAGAGTATTCATGTGGTACCTTAACACTATTAAGCACTCACAAAATGTTATCTTTCCTACCAAGATAATGTGTAACAAGTAGGAGGTAAATATGTTTTATGATCAGTGCTAATTTCTATTGTTAATTCTTTCCTTATACCTATTTTATGTACACCCATTCTAGATTTGATTCCATCTTCACTCTTACCTAGTATATTTAAAAGAGTTACCATGATTCTATCAAATACAATTTTTCTCAACATGCATGGAATCAATACAATGCCTAAATGCCAAAGAACTCCAATAAGGAAGATCCAAAATATTGACCTCTTTTTGAATAAATATTTGTCACTGTGACGAAAACATTCGAACAAACACCATTAACTAAGTGGAAGCAAACATTAACAACGGATTACTAAAAATCACTAAAAATTAAAACCATTTACAAAGATATCCATACATTGGAAAATTCTTTTATCAAGAACCAAAGTATTTTATTTACATCCTGGTTCATAAGTACATATCCTATACCATCCCTTCTCGACGATTACAAGCATCACTGCCCTGATAAAACTATATACAAGAAGCATAAGAACCTCGAGGCATCAAGCCAAAATCTCAGATCGATTATAAGAACACTAACTACGGACTCCTAGGACCTGAGAGTACAGAGATGACACATAGGACTTCTATCTACAAACACGACAGACAGTACACTCAACCTGAGCTGTCACTGTTGTCCCTGCTGCTACTGATGTTCTTCCTCTGCATGATGTTCTCAATATCCTTCGTGCTCGTCCACCTAAAAATGTTGGATCCCACGGGGGTGAGACAATTGAAAATTGCCCCAGCAAGAGATATAACTCTCTACCAGAAACATCATTATTGTAGTTTAATAATATAAAACTGAGCAGAGGATAAGGAGTTTAGATTAGTCTCATCTTTAGAGTATTTCTACTATCTATGATAGAGAACTAAATCATATATTCTCTTTATAAGGAATATGAAGAACATGTATATCATTATCTATCATATTATTTCAACATCTCAAGCCTTTCTCATAATACTTATTATCATGATATGTCACCCATTATTCATTCTTGTTTCCATCTATTGGCCTTAGCCAATCTGCTAAACATATATTAATTATACCAGACATGTGAGTGTACATCATCATATCTTATTCAGGCATTGGACCATGCCAATCCTTTAGTTATAGGCTTCATGCCTTTGCTAGGTATTGGACTTAACCAATCATGTGATTATAGGCTTTATGCCTTTGCTAGGTATTGGACTTAACCAATCCTGTGATTATAGACTTTATGCCTCTTCTAGGTATTGGACTCTACCAATCCTGATTACACCGCCAGGCATTGGACTTTAACCAATCCTAATTACACTGACAAGAATTGGACTTTAATCAATCATAATTACACAGCCAGGCATTGGACTTTAACCAACTCTGATTACACAGCCAGGCATTGGACTCTAACCAATCCTGATTACACATCCAGGCATTAGACTTTAACCAACCCTGATTACACAGCCATGCATTGGACTCTAACCAATCCTGATTACACAGCCAGACATTGGACTTTAACCAACCCTGATTACATAGCCATGCATTGGACTCTAACCAATCCTGATTACACAGCCAGGCATTGAACTTTAACCAACCTTGATTACACAATACTGGGTACCACATCCCTTTACTAGCATTAAACTTTGGCCCTGCCATCATACTCATTCACATTCTTTATGTATTACAAGAATTCCTCTTTTCTCCTTTAAGCATATGCAAAACATGAATGGTTAAGATTTCATTATTATTATTGTAACCTTTTCTTATTATTATGATGTTACTAAGTTTTTGTTCCTTGGTTTATAATGAGCATTATCATCTCTTAGAGGAGAGGGAGACCTTTATAATCATCTTGGTACCTCTTACTAGGAAACAACTTACTCATATGGCTCACAAGGTCCATTAAAACATCGTGTTACCTCTCTCTAGCTAACAACTAACTCATATGGCACACAAGGCCCGTTAAAACATCTTGTTACCTCTCACTAGGTAACAACTAACTCATATGGCACACAAGGCCTATTAAAACATCTTGTTACCTCTCACTAGGTAACAACTAACTCATATGGGACACAAGGCCCATTAAAACATCTTGTTACCTCTCACTAGGTAACAACTAACTCATATGGCACACAAGGCCCATTAAAACATCTTATTATCTCTCACTAGGTAACAACTAACTCATATGGCTCACAAGGCTGACCGACCTAAATCACGTGCCCAAAAGGAGCAGATTTGAAGTAGTCGGACTTTTAAATTTACCCGACTCTTAGGCCCCCGCAACGATGACGGGGTCCGAAGTAGCGATCGGGGTCAAACCACAGGGACAAGGGTGGTAGTCTTAAGAACACAGAATCAACACATTACACTCCGGTAAAAGTAAGGTGAGCATAAAGTTCCAAAGGGAACAATAAGCGAAAGATCGATAAAATAAAAGAAAACTATCTCCAACTGGAGTTACAAGGAAGATTAAGGTTTTTTGCATTTATCAATTTTTAGGGTTTTAGCACAACAGAACCAGAGGAGAGAACACTATTGCTTTAGTAAGGAACAAAGGAGGAAAACTTCGGTAAAACAAGTGGCAGTAGGAACATCCAATACCCCTTCTCTCAAAGAGGGTACCTCTAACTAAGCACCAACACCTCTCTCAAGATTTCTAGACTTGGGTGAGAGTGGAAGGATCACTAAAGCAACTCCGATCTTGGGTACTCTTGTACCCCCCTGAGCGTACCAAACACTAGAGCCACAAAACCTCTCTCGAGGTTGTTGCAACGGGAAACACGATTCGATAGCTAGTCAAGACATAATCCAAGCATACAAGCTAGAGTTCGGATGCTAAACAAAGTAATCATCCAACAAAAAGGAACCAAACATAAATCCAACAGATATTTAAAGCCCCTCTAATTCCATTAGCATAATCATAAAAATGGTTTGGTTACATTGCGTAAGTAAATAAAGTAAATGACTGAAAAAGGGAAGATAAGTATCGTCTCCTTGATTTAGAAGAGCGAAATGCAGTAGCAGATCCCTAAGATTCCTCTAGCCCGATACCGGTTTGGAGCTCTGCCCGATATGCCTGTGTCGGGCGGCACTCCCTGTTAGGCGATAGGCCATGATGGGAAGACGTACCGACCAAAGCGCTCTTGCCTGATACGATCGTGATGGGATGCCACCCTCTCAGGCGACACACCGTGACAGGTGATTCGTATCGGGCTTGGTATCGTGTCGGGCTAGAGACTGCTTAGGGTATCAGGTTACTCATATCGGGTGTCCTCATTGGTCGATATCGGGCTACTGTGGTGACCGGGGCGGATTCTAAGTGAACCATTCCCACCCTCTCGGGTCGGGGAAGTGCTAACCTAGTATCGCCCAGTACACCTCTGGGACGCGACATGCTAGATCCAGGTGCTTTCCCAAGTTAGCTTTCGCAAGATTCTGACCCGTCCCATCAGAGTCTTGTAGGTGTTATTTATAGGTAGCGGTTGGGAGAAGTTGCGGTTCTCCGGGTGCCACGTGTCCTCCGTCAGCTCTATTATTGTGGCTTCAGGGATGCCTGATATGTGTGTCGCCCGGAACAGAGGGTGTCGTGATGTAAGCGTGTCGGGTGTCGTGACGAGTGGGTTCCTGTCAGTGGGTGGCTTGTATCGCGTGACATGCTTTAGTAGTCGTGGAGAATACATTTCCATGTCGGGTAAGTGGCGTATTACCTGTCAGATCTTCCTTGCGCGGCACGCCCTTGTGGCGCGGCAGCTATATCGGGTTGTTGTATGTTGGGCAGTGAGTGTGTCAGCCGACTGGTAGGAGGGTCGATGTAGGTAGAACACGTTCATGGGCCGGGACGGGCCTTTTGCTGATAAATGAGTGGAAAAATGAGGAAAACTCTGCAAAAGATGGTAAAATTGAGTTAAGAGTGTAGCGCGGCCTGTTTATTCAAAAACATGACAAAAAGGAGAGGAAAACAGTTTAAAAGGGCAAATTTGACAACGAAATAAGGGCCAAAGACATCACAAAATTTGGTGTTATCAAAGGCCCATTAAAACATCTTTAATGATACAATTTGGATAACACCCTTTGTATGGTACTCATCCAAGTATGTTGGATTTGGGATGCATCAAGGGTATCATTCTTAAAGAGCTGGATGTGATATCTAATATGTCTTGAGGTATTACTTCCCTCATCACGTTTATCTTACTTAAGTTTATCAACTCTTATTGTATTAAGGTATTTCCCATCTTTATACTTTTATCCACTCACCTATCACCTTTATCATGAAGTGCATAGGTCATAGAACACACATTAGAATTGTTCAACTATCTCCGATATTGACTTTTCTCAGATTATGGCATTGCTTGGGATAAGGTTGCCCATAATCAATCACTTTAGGTATTTCCCTTATCAGGGTATTAACCACTATTCCATTATTAGGATTAGGGTTTCTCATACCATTACCCTTCATTAGGGTTTCACATACCATCACCCTTTATTAGGTTAGGGCTTCACATACTATGACCCTTTATTAGGTTTAGGGTTTTTACATACCATCACCATTTATTAGGTTAGGGTTTCACATACTATGACCCTTTATTAGGTTTAGGGTTTTCACATACCATCACCCATAAATAAAGGTTATGGCTCATCATCATATTGCCCACTTTAGGGTTTCATGCACTATAACCCAAAATTAGGGTTTCACATGCCATCACCCTTAATTAGGATTTACTATTCATCCCAATTAGGGTTTCACATTCCATTACCCATAATTAGGGTTTCATATTCATCCCAATTAGAGTTTCACATTCCATTACCCATAATTAGGGTTTCATATTCCATTACCCATAATTAGGTTTTACTATTCATACCAATTAGGGTTTCACATTCCATTACCCATAATTAGGGTTTCATATTCCATTACCGATAATTAGGGTTTACTATTCATTATGTTACCCTGAATTAGGGTTTATCATTAAAATGCCCTAAATTAGGATTCCTTATATCATTACCCTAGATTAGGGTTACATCTTCACCATAGATTAGGGTTTCACCTAGAATTGCCCTAAATTACGGATAGGGCTCATTAACCTTCTCAATTAGGGTTTCATGATCTCATTGTCATGGATCAAACCCTAATCACATATTAGATTCATTTTGAAGGTGTTGAGGTTTAATCACTACATTATTATTACCCATGTATGAGTTCTTCTCTCTCATCCTCTCTAGGATTTTAATTACACCAATCTTGATTACATTAGGTCAACACTTCATTTAAGTACATACATTTAGGGTTGACATAATGTATGGGGATATTGCTTTCATAAGCATCAAAGGTTAACCCCTCTAAGGGCACTAATCACCCTAGTACCTTAAAGGTACCACCATTGTAATTATCTTTGAGATGCATCATTAACAATCATAGGGTTAATTGACCTTTCATCACAATAGGTCTTCAAACGGTTTTGATTGTGTTGAACCTCTAAATGGTTTTAACCTTCTTGACCTTCAATCAGTTTTGAAACTGTTTGGAACTCCTAGGGTTGAGACCATTTGACCTTAAATGGTTTTGAAACCGTTTGGTGCTTCCAACCCTAGAAAATTGTTTGGTCATATTACCCTTGAAACCGATTGGATGATTTGATCTTGAAATCGATTGAACAATTTGATCTTGAAACCGATTGGGCCTCCAAACGGTTTGGAAACCGTTTGATCCCAAATAGTTTCAAGACCATTTGGAATCAAACGGTCTCAAGACTGTTTGGTCCAAAACACCCTAAAACCAAATGGATCAATTAGGGTTTATTTCATCCCAATCAATTAGGGTTTGCTCCATTGAATCGATCATCAATTGAACTATTGCAAGTATGTCAATTTGTAGCCATTGGATCTACAACCTTTCATCACAGCCATTGACCTCCAAACGGTCTTGAGACCGTTTGGTCTCCAAACGGTTTGAAGACCATTTGACCTCCAAACGGTCTTGAGACCGTTTGGGCCAATCAACCCAAAAATCCAAGTAATTCATTTAGGGTTTCAATCACTCTACCCGATTAGGGTTTGTAGTTGATAGATCATCTAATCATGGAATTATTAGGATCAATTCAGTTGATACCAATGGATAAACATCCAACTACATCAGCAACTTGACCCCCAAACGGTCTGAGACCGTTTGATCCCAAATGGTTTCAAGACCGTTTGATCCCAAACGGTTTTGAAACAGTTTGGTCTCAATCGGTCTTGAGACCGATTAGACTCAATTGAAACCGTTTGCACATGATATTATTGAGGTGTGTGCTTAAGATGACATCATCATATTCAAGATTCAGATCTTTGAAATTTTCTATAATTTTTGTGATGGTTTCATCAATTAATCAAAAGGAAAATCGAGAATGATAAAGGAATCAACATATGTTGAAGGAATGAAATCAATAATAACATTTAAGGGTTCAAGTTATAAAACCCACCTCCAAAGAAGCTACAATGCTTCAAACTCCACGTCTTCAATGGTGAAAGCAACTCCCCCAACTATCTCAAGATCGTCCTCAACTCCTTGGGTGAAAAGAATGGCCAAGGTTGAAGATTGAATGGAGAAAAGAAGAAATCAAGCATTGAATTTCGAGTTTCTCCATGAAATCAAGGTGAAAAATGGTGAAGGAGCTCACCTATAGGTTGGGGCACGTCCTCCTATTGCTCCCAAGTTCCCTTGTGCACGGAGAAAGAAAGGAAAGAAAGAAGAGACAAAAAAGCCTTTCATTTGTGTGAAAAATGGAGTGTATATAAGGGAATTTCAAGAGAGAGAATGTATTATAAAAATCATTCAATCCCCTAAATTGATGACACTTATCCCCCTTACTCCCTTGAATATGAGGACATCTTAATCCCCTTTGAATTCCTCTTCTTTATCCATGATTTAAAGGAAAACAAATTCAGCACCTTAATCCATTTAATAATAATATCCAAAAGTTAGTGGCTATTTCTTTTTCTTTAATTAATGCAAGTGGGCTCTTCACCTCATTAAGATATTTCGTTGATTTTGCAAGGCACAAGGAAGTACATGCTTATATAAATTAAACCATCACACTTTTTGTTGAAAGGCACTTCCATTAATATATTTATTTTTGCATTAAATTGAATTAGGGTTTCAATTATGCTTAAATCTTGATTATTTTAATATCAAGAGTCTCTCTCCTTTAAAGAGATACAAATGAGACACCCCTCTCATTGTATTTGCTCTACATGATGCCAAGAAACATTAGGGACTCTCTAGAAATGGAAATTTTCATATTGAACCCTAGGTTTTGGGTAATTTACACATTACACCAAAACTAGGTTTTAATGCACAAACATTGCTTAATCAGCTCTTTCTTGGTGTTCAGGCTACCACAAGCCACAACTCTGCATCATTTTCATTATCATGATGCTAAAACACTTGAGGAACATTTATCAAGTAACATTTGCAAGTTAACCCCTCAACTTGGGTAATTTGCACTTTAGTCCAAAACGGGAAAAACATTTTTTTCAACATTATTCAAAAAGGACTAAAATTGAAACATAAGTTCATCTTGAGCCTTAATTAATTTTCACAAGATAAAATCAAGAATCTAATTAACTTACTTAAGCAAAACTCCTAGGGTTATGGCATAACCCAGGTTAGGGATATTACAGTCACTCTGTGTGGGAATGGTACATTGTGATATCTTACCAAATGCATTGGCAAAGTCTTTTACTCATTCATGAATGGCCTCCCCTGATATAGGTCTAGGGGCACTGTAATCCTGATTTGATCTATTGAAGGCTTTGGGAAACCTTTAGTAAGGAAGTATTTTTAGAAGAAACCTTCGATGACCAAGAAATACAGTCTTGCTGCCATATGTTAATTGTATTGAATCAATGTTCTCCTCACATATAGGCCATGCTTTGGATCCTTCTACACTATATCCAGACAAATTCCCATGTGGTAGAAGTCATTAATAGTGCAAAAAAACACATCATGCAAATGAAATGTCTCTCTACATGAAGCATCATATGTCATCACACCTTCTCCCCATAGTTTCTTTAAGTCAATAATCAGAGGTTCGAGAAAAATGTCAATATCATTGCTAGGTTGTTTGGGGTCCGATATCAACAAGGACAACATGACATACATATTTTTCAAACACAACTAGGGAGGAATATTGTATATAGCAATCATAATAGCCTATGTTCTATGTTGGATGCTTAATTTTATATGGATTTATCAAATTAGTACAAAGCCCAAGTCTAAGATTTCAAACTACTTCACCAAATTTAGGGTACAATAAATCAATTTTATCCCATTAAGGCGAATCAAAAACATGTCATAGTATCCCATCAATATTTTTCTTTCTCTCTACATGGCATGATAAATTTTTAGCTTACATGGTATTGGAAAACAAGTGTTGAAACTATGGTATTATTGGTAGATACCAAGTCACCTTGGAAGGAGAGCCAGTTTTGTGCTTACCTGAAGTCATCTTTTTGTACCTTGACACCACATTTTGGACAATCATTCAAATTGATATAGTCCTTTTGAAATAGCTCACAAGCATTCAGGCATGCACATTTCTTCATAGCCACCATTCCCATTGGCTACAACATGTTCTTTAATTTGAATGTTAATATTTGAAGCTCATCGCCTTCAGGTAGAATTTATTCTAACAAAGACAATAGAGACGTGAAGCTTTTGTCACTCCATCTATTGTCATCCTTAATATAAAATACAAACATAGTGCTTAGCTTTGTAAATTGAGTACAATCAAAGTGTAACGATCTCTTAGCAGTCCAAGCCAGTTGGCTTTAGAGCAGTGATTTCACACCCTACATACCACTGCCCCGGATCTACCATGCCTAAAGATGGGTACTTTTGGAACACAAGTGTGTATACATTTTTTTTTCGTTTGGCACAACTCTCATTCTTTTATTCACTCTCATAAGGCTATTCTCTCTTTTGGGGATTTTGTTGGGTAAGGGAAAACAAGAGAAATTTTTGCTGTTTGGGCAGCTTTTTCCTTCTGTATACACGTCTCTTAGCTGTTGCGAGATTATTTTTCGAAATTTTTGGCGTGGAAAGTTGTAGTCTTTTGTTGTTTGAGGATGCATTTTCAAAAAGACATAAAAAAACCTACATCTCTTTGGACACAGAGAAATCAAACTGGCAAGAAGAAGTATCAGGTTTTTACTAAAAGGTGTCTTTGTACATATATATGGAGACAAAATAAGAAATTTTTTTGTAATTTTCTATGAGGCATGTATATGTATATGTACACATGTTATAGAAAAAGAACAGAAAGAAAAAAAGGGGTGTAGTTTGAAGGGCTTTTAGTACCTCCCTCACTGGTACATAGAATCTCCCCCAAACTTACTCCACACTCTGTCCCAGAGTTGTGAAGTAGATAAGGTAGGGTAATGTTAACTCAGTGAGGGTTAGCTGGTGAGCGCGCCTTTGCCAGATAGAAGCTCCCACACATATTCTCCTCATTTGCTGTGGTAGTCGACATGGTGGAGCTGGTCAGGCGTCTATTTATTTGATATCCATTCCAGCACGAAGATGCCACAGTCATTGGATAAAGGAATTTGTTGTGGACTGCTGTGGCAGAACTGAAGCTTGTGCCATTTGCTAGTTGCTGTCTACAGGAATGGTTGTATCAACGCCGCCACCTCCTCGTAGTATTTTCATACTAAGCGCTCGAGGGGTGTCAATGATGTCAATGTACACTGCACCGGATGATCTTTGTTGCTGTCCGAGCTGTTGTAGAAGATTCCTGCTCGTTGGTGAGTGTACATTGTCAGGAGCATCCAGTGGTTGTAGTGCAGGATGGGTAGGAAGATTGTGCGTGGAACAATGCACTGCAACTCTGCCAGAAAGGTTTGTTTCGCTCCTGATTCATCGACAAGGTAGATGTTGTTGAACAACATTGGATGAGCTATGTATGTGTGTTCAAACTTCTTCTGTAGTGTCTGGATGTAGGCGGCCGCCACAGATATTTCCAAACATCCTCCTTCTTTTACCATGTCCCTCAAGTCATTAATTGGGACTATGACACTTCCTGCCTCATAGATGACATCTGTCGGGGTAGAGTTAGCTAACTTCAGAAGAACTTCATTGACCTGCTCCTGCGTGAGTGTAGAGCACGAGAAATGGTCGAAGTTGTTGATCATTTCTTCTGATGTTTCAGGCGAAGCAGGGTCTTCGATTTTGTGTACTTCTGGCAAGATTTCTAACCACTTGCCTACCCCGTAGATGTCTGCTTCTATCTCAGCTTCTTTCTCTGGAGTGCTGCTGGGTTGCGAAGATTCATCTGCTTGATCATTGTCCAGCAGCTTCTCTGGTACCCCTGTGTCTTGGAAGTAGCACCTATCCTTAATCAGCAGCAAGGAGTAGGTGCTCCTGATATGGAAGAAGTTCTGGCCCTGGAGATGCCTTATGTATCCGAATATGTTGAGCAGCTCCATGGCGCGTAAGACGATAAAGGCACTGTTTCCACTTCCCTCTTCTGCTTGGATGGGGAAGTCTCCGATAGAGAAAAAGTTCCAAACACCGCTATGACGTTGGACTCCTTACTTGATGGCTCAGAGAAGATGCAACGGTAGAAGCCTGAGATGTTTATCCTCCGGGCGACTGAAAATAAGTCCTGAGCATGGCACCTCCTTGTTGCAGCAGCTGAGGAGCTAGACGTCATGGTTCTGGAGGTCTGCTACACACAGGAACCACATGTTGTGGTGCTTTTACGGGGCCAACACGATGTTCGTGTTTTGCACTTCGATGTGTCGCAGCATATTGGCCACCGCGATGGAGTCTAGTACTCCCATCATCAATCTTCTTGCCAAGGTCGGGGTGGCGTTATATATTGTTAATCGACCTATCCTGGTGCTCATATTCTCTATTATTGCACCTTCTAGGACCCTGAACAACTTCTTTCCGACGATGGCTGGTGAGCGGAACATGCTTATGGGTGCTCCCCGTCGTACAGAGAAGTATCCGTCACTCCAGACGATGTCTTCTTCATCTTCCTGTGACCTCAGGACCTTGTTAAGCAGTTTTTGGTCCCTGATCGACAGGTATCCGATGACCCTTTTGTCGAAGTCGGACATCTTGAAGGAAGGTATCTTCGACGGCGCAAAGAATTCATCTATCGTCGAGCTTCTTCCTCTGGGGGTGTCTTTCATTGGCGGCACATATGTCCCCCCCTCTCCCTCAGATTCGTCAGAAGAGTCCTCCCTGATGCTAATTGCTTCGTTGTTATCCTCAGCTTCGTCTAGGGGGACTGAGGGAGCTGCTTCTTCCAAATTGCGGGAGCTCGCCTGTCTTGCTGGAGCTCCGTTGGCTGACCTTTGTGGCGTCCCTTCCTCGGGCATTGGGGATGGCCCACTGGAGGAGGAAGTGGACGACGATCTTGGCGAGGATGCTGACGAGGAGGGTTGAGAGCCTGAGCCAGGAGGTGACGAAGATCTCCTCGGTTGCCTTGGACGCGGGTGATCGTCCCTCCTGTTCATCCTCTCGTCGATCACGTCGAGGCATTCGAGGGCCTACTACAACGTGGCGTTGAGTGCCTCTAGTTGGCCGGGGAGGCCAACTAGAGTCAGTAGTTGCTGATCCTGGCTATTCAACCTCTGCTGGAAAATAGAAAACTTGCGGGTTAGTGAAGTAAATCTAGCTGAGTGGCTTTCTTTTACCTCCCGCAAGTGATCGAGTTCGTGCCCCAACATCTTTTCGAGCAACGGAGGGGCTCCTACAGATCTCCCTCTCGTCCTCGTGACACTCATCTCGCGTGAGGGTCTACCCGATGAGGTAAAATCTATCTCGATTGTTCGTGAGGTAGTTTCTTCCGGGCGAGGTGTAAGCACTTTCTCGGTTGTCTCTGCCTCTCCCCCTTATTATGATGGAGAAGGTCACGGTGTGGGTGGATGCTGCTCCACCTCTCTGTTGTCGGTGACCTCCTCTGTAGCTGCTATGGGAGACATTGGAAGTGGTGTTGGCGTAGGCTATGTAGCCCCAAGCTCCATCTCGAGGATCTCAGCGAACGCCTCATTGCTGACGTCTGGCTGAATTTCTTCTTCTTCCACTAAGGGCACCACAGAAGTTTCAGGAGTTGTGGTTGTCTCTTCCGCGACAGCTTCCGTCGGGGCTAGTGTGGTTGTCTCTGCCCCAGTTGTCTCGGTGACCTCCACGATCATCGGTACTTCTTCAAGCACGGCATATATTGTCGTGATCGTGGTTGGGATGGCAGGAGTGACGACAGCTCTATCAATGGATGTCGTCGGTGGCTCTGGAGCGGTGGGCGGCTCAGTAGGAGTTGTTGAAGATTTGTCCTACCGTGCATCGAGAGGAATTGGTTCTCCTCTCGCAGCCGCCCTCTCTTGTATACTGGTGGTGGCAGCGTAAGCAGCTTCGACTGCCACCACTTCAATCTCTACGCTGGTGAAGACCAACTTTTCTGCATCGTAGTTGGCGCAGCTAGGAAGTGGAAGGAGGGTGCTTGTTCTTGTGAATTTGTAGAAGTAGCTTCGCCCCTCCTTCTTGATGATGTTGGCCCTCATGAGGAACTTGAGGTAGATCTTCTCGTTTCCCCTTGTCCTTGAGATACTGTGCGGTTCCTGTGGGTACCCTAACCCGACCGCAATCAGATTGACGATGCCACCCATGCAGTACTCTTTGGTGGCATCCTTTATTGGGTGTAGCCTATTCAGCAAGAAACGTCCCAGGTTGATCATAATGCCCTCCATCCTGTGCCACATGAGATGGAGTTCTTCGGTGTAGATGTTGCTTGATTCATTCTTGCTGAAGAGCAGGCACGCCACAAGCTTGTGCACTATTCTCCAGAAGCAGGAGTGCACCGCCGCCACTTTGCTTCCCGGCTTGAACGATGACTCACCGGTCAGCTTCCTCCAGAGCTCCACGGGGTTGAACCTATCTCCTTCGGTGATCCTTGCACCGTTGTTAAGCAGTTCCTTCTCCACTTCACTGGAAGAGAAGATCTCATTGAGCAGCTTCTCGGAGATGGTGTGCTCGACATTGTATAGCCACCCCTGCAGTCTGTCTGCTCTGCCATATTCTTTGATTTCCTCGGGTGTATTATGCACCCGGTGGAGAGATGACATGAACTCCCTGGTGAGTTCAGTGTAGGAGGCGGAGTGGCTGAAGAAGATCTTCTGCAACCCTGCTGCAGCTAGGACATTTTCAAGCCTGTCGAAAATGCCTAGTTGAAGGAAGGACGACTGGTGGCAGAATCTGCTCGGCCTGTAGAGTTTTGTTTCCAGTTCTGGGTATCGATGCCCGTGCTCGTTATCTCTTGTCACGAACCTTCCTGGTGTATGATCCAAAGGTTCTGCCGCTGCGGTTGAAACTATTGTTGGGGAAGTTACTTCTTCCGTCCTTGGTCTCTTTTCGGCCGTGGATGGCCCAGCTACTTCGGGGTTCGGGCGTTTCTGCCCGATGGTTGTAGTTTCAGCTATGGCCTCGGTGTCGATCCTTCGACCATGTTCGTCAACTTGAACGGCGGTTTGCTTTGTACGGGCCATATCTGTTATCATAAGACAAGTTTATTAAGCATTAAAATGTTCCACCTTACCCGATATCAGTGTCTAAAAGAAAACTGATTACATGATACGAAAAGTTCGGCTCGATACAAAAGCTACCCGACACCACCGTATCGGGCTTCAAAACTGGGTGATATGATGTTGCCCGATACGGCATGTCGGCGATACGAAGTTCGGATGAAAAAATCGCATAGGTTCATCGTGAGATACCAGGTGTCATCGTGGATGGATTTCTTGCCTGATACAAGACACAGGTGTCACCCGTCAGGAGAAATACATGAGGCGATACAAGACTGGGTGACACGGGAAAAACCAGAAGTTATGGCCATTGTCCGATACGTCTAAGTTCAAGGTGTGTCGGGCGACACGGCCACGCGATGTGAAGCGCCCGATATGGTATGGTCGCTCTGAAAGAAAAGGTGTCACCCGACACGTGAAGCAAAACAAGAATGGGCGACACGGGTCTAGCCCGATATAAGGTATCGGGCAAGCGCTCGTTATAGATGTGTTACGCGACACGGTCAAAAGTAACGCAACCGACACAAATGTGTGTCGGGCAATACAAGGAAATTAACCAAAGTTGTGAGTCTGATACGAAAGTGCGCGACATGAGGGTCGTGTCGGGCAAGCAAAATGATACGACTGTCAGGTTATACCTTTGCTATCTAAAGTTATCTTGTGTGACACGAGAGCAGAAGCTAGGTTTCGCGACACGGGAGGAACGAGAGAAATTACCACACGATACGGGAGTAGGTGAGGAGTAAATGCAGGTGCCTGACATAGTTAAACTTCCGTTACTATATATAGCAATCTAGATCGGGGGTAAAACGGGTAAAATATGGGTATGTGTCGGGCGAGGAGACAAATCATTCCCGAGACGAGCAGTCCCATCCGTCTAATCAAGGGTTATTACTCCTACCGCCCGACACGGTTGCTTGCTGCTCGGCATATCGTCTGACATGGCTTATTGCTAAGGTGTGTCGGGTGACACACCAGGCTGATAAGGGTGTGTCTTGAGTTCTTCCTGATCCTTTTGCCTGATACGGTTAGGGAACAAGGTATCCTTGCCCGATACAATGCTCTGGAATCAAGATACTTGATGAAAAACTGAAAAAAAGTGAAGAAAAAGCAATTGATAGGTAAAACATCATTGGCCTAAGGTGAAGTTCCCAGCCTCAGATAATATTACTCATCAATGCTCATAAAATAGAGCGGTGGCCCATAAAATAGAAGAGTCAGGGCATGTGATGCATGCACTGACTCGGGCCTTATTACAATCACAATGTTCATAATGTTTTTCTTGTAGGAAAGGAAATAACGTCCTATTCTGAGAAAAGTAAAACTTGGGATGCCTCCCGAGGAGCACTGTAGTTAGCGTCGTCAGTTCGACAGCTTTAGATCCTTCACTTTTCGCCTTCAGTTGTTTCCACATCCTTCAAGCTTATCTCTGTCCTTCTCATGAACGCTGCATCTTCATAGAACCTTTTTACTCTGTGCCCGTTCATTGGGAAAACTTTGGATGGATCTTCTTTATCAAATAGCTCCATCATCCCTGATGGATATATCTTTGCTACAGTGAAGGGTCCGGACCACCTTGTTTGCAGCTTATCTGGAAAAAGATGAATGGAAGATTTAAATAATAAAACTTTCTCACCTTCACTTACATCCTTCTTCCTTAGGTGGGCATCATGCCACACCTTGGTCCTCTGCTTATAGATCCTTGCATTCTCATAGGCATGCATTCTCAATTCTTCGAGTTCCTGTAACTATAGATATCTATTCTCCCCTGTCCTTTCTAGATCCATATTCAGGAACTTAATTGCCCAAAGCGCCTTGTGCTCAAGCTCTAAAGGTAGATGGCATGATTTCCCATAAATCAATTTGTAAGGGGTAGTTCCAATGGGTGCTTTATATGTAGTTCTGTAGGCCCAAAGGGTGTCATCAAGCTTCATCGACCAATCTTTCCTCATGCGGCTGACAGTCTTCTCTAAAATCTTCTTAATTTGTCTATTCGAAACCTCCACCTGCCCTGAAGTTTGAAGGTGGTAGGGCGTAGCGACTTTGTGTTTAACCCCATACTTCCCCAGGTATGCTTCAAACTATTTTTCTCCAAAGTGCGATCCACCATCGCTTATCACAGTACCAGGTACTCCGAAGCGAGGGAAGATAGTCTTCTCAAACAACTTGATCACTGATTTGGAGTCGCAAGTCTGGGTGGCAACAACTTCCACCCATTTAGACACATAATCCACCGCGACTAAGATGTATTGATATCGTTTTGATGGGGGAAATGGACCCATGTAGTCAATTGCCCATACATCAAAGATCTCGACTTTGACCCAATTGGCCATGGGCATCTCATTTCTTCTTCAATTGTTTCCTGTCGATTGGCATTCTTTACAAACTTTTACATAATTTGCAGCATCCTTGAACAAGGAGGGCCAGTAAAAACCTGATTGCAACACCTTGGTGGTGGTACTTTCGCTCCCCAGGTGTCCTCCATAAGGAGAGGCATGACATTATTTCAAAATGTTTGGAACCTCTTCTTTAGGGATACACCTTCTATACAGGTTATCTGCACACCTCCTAAAGAGGAGAGGGTCATCCCAGTAGTAGTTATTTACATCCAAAAAGAGCTTCTTCTTTTGATTGTACGTTATATTAGGAGGCAACTCCCCGCAGGCAAGATAATTACAAATATCTGCAAACCAAGGCAAACTTTCATCATTAGTTTCAACCATCAGCAAGGCTTCGTCAGCATAGTTGTCTTTAATAGGTGGCTCCTTCTGCCCTTCCACTATGATCTGTGATAAGTGGTCGGCGACTACATTTTCCGCACCCTTCTTATCAACGATCTCGTGGTCAAACTCCTGGAGTAACAAAGCCCACCTTAACAGCCTGGGCTTGGTATCCTTTTTCTGCATAAGATATCTTATTGCCCCATGGTCTGTGTAGAGCTTTACCTTTGTACCGATAAGATAAGATCTAAACTTGTTAAAAGCAAAAACTATCGTGAGCATCTCCTTCTCTGTAGTCATATAACTTACCTGAGCCTCATCCAACGTACGACTGGCGTAGTAAATGACATGGTGCCTTTTGTCCTTTTTTTGTCCCAAGACTACTCCTACAGTGAAGTCACTGGTGTCACACATAAGTTCAAAAGGTAGCTCCCAATCTAGAGCTTGAAGGATAGGCGGTGAGACAAGGACATCTTTTAAGACCTAAAAAGCAATTAGACAATCGTCAGAGAAATTGAATTCAACATCCTTTCCCAGAAGGTTGGATAATGGTTTCGAGATCTTTGAGAAGTCTTTTATGAATCTTCAGTAATATCCGGCATGCCTGAGAAAACTCCTCACTCCCATTACAGACTTCGGTGGAGGTAGCTTAGATATGGCTTCAACCTTGCTAACGTCTACCTCGATGCCGTGCCTCAAGACTTTATGCCCTAGCACGATGCCTTCTCATACCATAAAGTGGCACTTTTCCCAGTTCATGACCAAACTCTTTTCTTCGCAGTGTTGCAAGACCAGAGATAGGTTTTTCAGGAAGGCATCGAAGTACTTCCCATAGATAGAAAAGCCGTCCATGAAAACTTCCACAATGTCTTCTAGAAAATCCGAAAACATCGATATCATGCAACGCTGAAACGTTGCGGGAGCATTGCACAAGCCGAAAGGCATTCTTCGGAAGGCGTAGGTCCCATAGAGACAGGTAAAAGTAGTTTTCTCCTGGTCATCTGGTACGATGGGGACTTGATAAAACCCAGAAAAACCATCCAAAAAGCAAAAATAGTCATGATGCGCCAATCTTTCCAGAACTTGATCAATGAAAGGAAGCGGATAATGATCTTTTTTTGTGTCTTGGTTCAGCTTTCGGTAGTCAATACACATCCTCCATCCGATGACGGTCCGAACCGCCACTTCATCACCTTTATCTCCTTTAACTAATGTTATACCTCTTTTCTTCGGTACCACATGGATCAGACCCTCACCCAGTTAGTGTCACTGATTGGTTAAATGATCCCTACATCGATTAGTTTGATTACTTGTTTCTTCACAACTTCTTTTAGCATCTGGTTCAATTTTCTCTGGGGTTGAGCCATAGGTTTAGTAGATTCTTCCAAATTAATGTGATGCATATATAATGTAGGGCTAAGGCCTTTGATATCCTCCATCGAATATCCTATAGCCTGCCTGTGGAGCCTCAACTCCTCGAGAAGCTTTTCCAATTGATCTTTCATAAGATGGGCATTAACGATGAAAGGATTTCTCTCTTCTCGATCAAGAAATTCATACCTTAATCCTTCAGGTAGCTGCTTCAGTTTTGGCTTAGCCTTGGGTGCCTTTTCTTCTGGTACCTCCTCTAAAGAAGCAAACTTAGTTGTTTCTATTACCTCTTCTCCGTCGCTCAGATCTTCATCAAACTGATTAAGATAGTTGAGAAACTCGACAACTTCTGGATCTTCAGAATCTTCAGCATCAGAGTCTTGATTGCTTAACGCTCTCATGAGAGGATCAACCGTTACGATATCTTCCTCCATCTCTTCATAAAACTGGTCGTAGCTTTCTACAAAGTAAGCGGATTCTAGTAGGGATGGTCCCTTCATAGCATCCTTTACCTTGAAATCTAAGTGATCATTTCTGAACCTTAGAGTGATTATTCCTTTGGCAACATCAATCAACGCTCTTCCTGTAGCCAAGAAGGGGCGTCCAAAGATGATAGGACAGTTATGGTCCTCCACAATCTCAATGACCACAACGTCGCAAGGAATGAAGAAACTTCCCACACGGATCGATACGTCCTCAACAACACCTACATGTCTCTTGAAAGAATGGTCGTCCAATTCAATCCTCATGTTGGTCTTGACCATATCCGTCAAACCCAAACGTTGCGCCAGGCTTAGGGGCATAAGGCTGATGCTAGCCCCTAAATCAGCAAGACCTTTCCGCTCGATGTTATCTCCAACGGCAAAAGGAATGGTGAAATCCCATGCATCCTTCTTCTTGTTGGGTAAATCTACTTTGACAAAAGAAGAAGACATACTAGCTAGATGCACGGTCTCAACCCTTCTGCCCCTTTTCTTCTTGGTGATCAGATCCTTGAAAAACTTGGCATAGGTCGGCATTTCCTCCAAAACATCCAGAAAGGGTACTTCGAGGTGAAGCTTCTTTACTGACTCCATAAACCTCTCATAACGCTTCTTAAGATGTGCCTTTATTAGTTTGTAAGGGAAAGGCAACTTAGGAGAGTAAGGACTTCTTTTACCAAACAATTCCTCCATAGATCTTGGTTCTGGCTCCGTGACATGAGCTTGTTGATTGTCTTCCTCTGTGAGATTTTCTGTCACAGCCCTTGATTCAGATTCCTCAGGTCTGGCTTCTTCAAGGCGTTCTACTGTCTTCCATGATCTCAACACCGCCATTTTAGCAGATTCAGTGTTGGAGGGTATCTTACCTGGGGGATTCTTTATCAACTCAGCCATCTGGGTGAGCTGCTGATCTATTTGGCACTGGTGCGTCTGTATGTCCACCATCTGAACCTGCATAGTGTTTAGAACTCCTGAATTTGACAGCGCGCTTTGCGCCAGCTGGTTGTTGATAGTATCTTGTCTTTTGACAAAATCGAACAATTGGCCCACTAAGTCTGGTTGGTTCGAGCTCTTGTCCTGACTTTGCTCCTTAGCTTGACCCTGGCCTTGACTAGGGTTAGCTGCTTGGCGACTTTGGTACTTTCCTTGTCCTTGGAAGCTTTCCTTGTTTGATTGGAAATCGGTAGTTCTGGTGAACTGACCTTGCCCGCCCCTTTTCTCAAAACCTTGCGGTTGCTTGGTAGGGTTATTCATCTGATGTGAGTTTTCAGCTGCATCCTTGTTGCCATAGTTAAAACCAGGGTGATTCGGTCTCTTGAAGTTGACAAAAGAGACATTCTCGGCTTCCTCTACTTCAGATTCACTTTTAGATGACTCGTCAGGTCGGGTGTAAATGCAATTATCGACCCCGTGTCCACCTTCTCTGTAGGTGACACTTCATAACTTTCTCAACCTGTTTCTTCCCTTTTCCACCCGATTCTTTCAATTGTCTGAAATCAGTGGCTATCTTTTGGATTTGAGTGGTGATAGCTTCCAGAGCTTTGGATTCAACTGAGGGCCCTTCGCTAGTGGCCTTCTTAGCATATCCTCTATCATGTCTGTCATAGTCGGTTCCGGCTTGCAACTCGGCCATGTTTTTGATGATCTTTTTGGATCTGCTGGGCTTCTTCCCCAGAAAGTCACTTCCTGCAGCTGCATTCAGCAAAACCCTTTCTTTAGGGGTCAGACCATTATAGAAGGTGGTTATCAAGAAACCCTTCTTGTAGTTGTGATGAGGGTAGTCCCTCTGATATTCTTGATATCTTTCCCAGGATTTGTGTAGATTCTCATTCGGCTTTTGCATGAATGAGGTGATCCTCTATCTATTCCTAACAGTTTTCTCCGTAGGGTAAAACTTGTTCACAAAAGCATCTGCCAACACATTCCATCCATTGAGAGCTTGATGCGGTAGCCCGAGGTACCAAGATAGGGCCTAGTCCTCTAAGGAGAAGATGAAACCCTTGCAGTAGATCACCTCCTGTGGAACTCCCCGCATTTTAATGGAATCACAGATGTTCTTGAAGGCATCAAGATGATGGTAAGGGTTGTCGTTCTTCGAATTCCCACGGAAGCTCTTGTTCTGGATCATAGATATTACAAATGGTTTCATCTCAAAGTTGCTTGCATTGAACCTCGGGATGACAACGGGACATCTTGAGTTATTGGCCTTTGTGGTAGCCAAGTCCCCGAGGGTCTTTTCTTCTTTGTTAGAGTCTTCACTGTCACTGTTTCCATGGTTCTTCTCCTGATTATGTTGATTTCTTCTGTGTCTTTAGTGATGATGACATCTCTCTTGGCGATGGTCATCCTCGAATTGTTCTGTTTCAGGTTCTTCATGTTGTTGGTTGCCATCATAACAGTCATTGTCCCCATGCGGAGGTGAGTGAGGTCTAGCTCTCACGTGTTGCTCACCCTCTGAAAGAGGTGGTTCGACACGAGGTGTCATGTCTAGCTGTAACGGCGCTCAACTGAGCAAAATGCTTCTTTCCTGAGTACTTGAATAACACGTATAATCAAGTTAGAAAACTTGTATTAATAAAATGAACTACTCCATACTCATTTCAGGTTAGAAGATCAAAAAGGAAAAAGTGTTGTCAAGCTCATTACTAAGCTTGAGGCACGGGAGTGTAGTTTGTGGATTCAAAGATGCTTTCCTCCAGAAAAGACAAATGAGCTGATTAGAAAAATTCACAATTTCAAGCAACATGCATCTGAATCTTATTCTGAGGCTTGGGAGCACTTTCAGATCATGATTAGGAAGGTCCCGCACCATGGGATAGATTTGGAGAATCAAGTAAAGATGTTCTACTTTGGACTTTGCAAAAGTGAATGGACCACCTTGGATAGTGCAGGATCGGGGTTCTTTCTCAACAACCCACCCTCAACATGTCAGGACATTTTGAAAAATATTGCGAACAATCAGGCATGAGGTAAAGAAAGAGACAATCCAGAGCAAATCAAAAGCATAGAAGAATCTAAAGTCATCACCTTCTTGAATGAGAAGTTAGACTTGATAGAAACGAAGCTTCTAGAGAAAGATAATAATTCATTAGATGAGGAAGGGCATGTGAAGTACATGTGGTAGCAAGGCTATAGGAACAATAACTATGCATGGAGAAAGGATCCCGAGTTCTCTTGGAAAGATCCAAACAACTTCCTACATGATCCTGATCAACAAAACCAACAAAGGAATAATCAGCAATAGTGACCTGCAGCAGAGGAGAACACAAATGAAATTCTCAATCGGATAGTGAAGCAAAATGAGTAACTGATAAACAACCGCCAACATGATCTCCAGAACCAAGGGGCCCAGATGAGGAGTTTTGAGACAACTTTGTCTCAGCTAGCAGTAGATGCGGCAGCTTTAAAGAATCCTACACAACTCTAATATTGAGTACATCAATGAGAATGACCATTATGTGCTGAACAATTGTGGCAAATATGAAGAAAAACAATTGATCTATACATAGAATGGTTGTGTTGACCTAGAAAAGCAGACAAAGACAAGAATGATCGCAGAAAATATGACTATTTAGTGTTTAGAATTAACATTTTGTCTAAAGTTGACCATTCTAGGCCATTCCCACCATTACTTAAAGGACTAAGGGGGAAATTATTTTATGTCTCTCCACAATCACTCATTTCAGCCACATCCATTCTAGTTGCAATGAAACCTCTAGTTGCCTTAGGCCTCCAAAGTAAGAATCCTTGATCATCTGGGTTTTATTGAAGCTTCTTCAATGATCCTTGGTGCTTCTTCAAACTACTCTAATCTGCAACCATATTCTTCAAATTTCTTATACCTCCATTTCTCCCTCTACACCGCAAGACCTTACCTTCTATAGTAACATCTTCCTAAAACCTCCTTATTCCCATGGATAATTTGAAGAAGGTGGGAAAGGTGGTTGCTTCCATTACTAAGAAGGTTCTCCCTCCCTGGAATCTCATTATGAATGCATCAAATCCTTCTCCACCATCTCGTACATTATCGCCCATAAAACACACTCTCATACTTGAACACTCTCATGATTTCCTAATGATGATGATTTTTGGGATCCTTTAGGAATCCTTTCTACAATGCAGGTGGAGAGTAATCATCCAATGATGACCTTGATTATTTGATTGCTCCATGGAGGTAGATAATCGACCACCAAGTAGAAGGGGACAAGAAACCCATGTCTCACAAATTTCTCCACCTACACAAGCAGTAATAGCCGAGCAGTCTACACCTTCCTCACAAACGTATCCACATACATAAGCAACAACAACCATGAGACCCTAAACCTAATAATGGGTCATAGTATGTGAAACCCTAACCTAATAAAGGGTGATGGTATGTGAAACCCTAATGAAGGGTAATGGTATGAGAAACCCTAATCCTAATAATGGAATAGTGGTTAATACCATGATAACGGAAATACCTAAAGTGATTGATTATGGGAAACCTTATAGCAAGCAATGCCATAATATGAGATAAGTCCATATCATTGGAGATAGTTGAACAATTCTAATGTGTGTTCTATGACCTATGCACTTCATGATAAAGGTGGTAGGTGAGTGGATAAAAGTATTAAGATGGGAAATACCTTAATACAATAAGAGTTGATAAACTTAAGTAAGATAAAAGTGATGAGGGAAGTAATACCTCAAGACATATTAGATATCACATCCAGCTCTTTAAGAATGATACCCTTGATGCATCTCAAATCCAACATACTTGGATGAGTACCATATGAAGGGTGTTATCCAAATTGTATCATTAAAGATGTTTTAATGGGCCTTTGATAACACCAAATTTTGTGATGTTTTTGGCCCTTATTTCGTTGTCAAATATGCCCTTTGAAACTGTTTTCCTCTCCTTTTTGTCATGTTTTTGAATAAACAGGTCGCGCTACGCTCTTAACTCAATTTTATCATCTTTTGCAGAGTTTTCCTCATTTTTCCACTCATTTATCAGCAAAAGGCCCGTCCCGACCCATTAACGTGTTCTACCTGCATCGACCCTCCTACTCGTCAGTCGATACACTCACTGCTCGACATACAGCAGCCAGATACAGCTACCGCATGACACGGGCGTGCCACGCAAGGAAGATCTGACGGGCGATACACCACTTACCCGACAAGGAGATGTATTCTCCATGACTACTGAAGTGTGTCACGCGATACAAGCCACCCACCGGCAGTCGCCCACTCATCACGAAACCCGACACGCTTACAGCCTGACACCCTCCGTGCTGGGCCACACGCATATCGGGCATCCCTGAAGCCGCAATAATAGAGATGATGGAGGACATGTGGAGCCCAGAGAACCGCAACTTCTCCCAACCGCCGCCTATAAATAGCAGCTACAGGACTCCGATGGGACGGGTCAGAATCTCACAAAAGCTAACTTGGGAAAGCACATGGAGCGAGCGTGTCGCGTCCTAGAGGTATACCGGGCGATACTAGGTGAGCACTTCCCCGACCTGAGAGGGCGGGAATGGATCACTTAGAATCTGCCCCAATCACCGCAGCAGCCTGATATTGACCAATGAGGACACTCGATATGAGTAACCCGATACCCTAAGCAGTCTCTAGCCCGACACGATACTGAGCCCGATACGAATCACCCGTCACGGTGTGTTGCCCGAGAGGGTGGCATCCCGTCATGACTGTATCGGGCAAGAGCGCTTTGGTCGGTACGTCTACCCGTCATGGCCTATCGCCCAATAGGGAGTACCACCCGACACAGGCGTATCAGGCAGAGCTCCAAACCGGTATTGGGCTAGAGGAATCTTAGCGATCTACTGCAGCATGTCGCTCTTCTAAATCAAGGAGACGATACTTATCTTCCCTTTTTCAGTCATTTACTTTCTTTACTTACGCAATGTAACAAAACCATTTTTATGATTATGCTAATGGAATTAGAGGGGCTTTAAATATCTGTTGGCTTTATGTTTGGTTCCTTTTTGTTGGATGATTACTTTGTTTAGCATCCAAACTCTAGCTTGTATGCTTGGATCATGTCTTGACTAGCTATCGAATCGTGTTTCCCATTGCAGCAACCTCGAGAGAGGTGTTGTGACTCTAGTGTTTGGTCCACTCAGGGGGGTACGAGAGTACCCAGGATCGGAGTTGCTTTAGTGATCCTTCCACTCTAACCCAAGTCCAGCAACCTTGAGAGAGGTTTTGGTTCTTAGTTAGAGGTACCCTCTTTGAGAGAAGGGGTATTGGATGTTCCTGCTGCCGCTTGTTTTACCGAAGTTTTCCTCCTTCGTTCCTTACTAAAGAAATAGTGTTCTCTCCTCTGGTTCTATTGCGCTAAAACCCTAAAAACTGATAAATGCCAAAAACCTTAATCTTCCTTGTAACTCCAGTTGGAGATAGTTTTCTTTTATTTTACCGATCTTTCTCCTGTTGTTCCCTTTGGAACTTTATCCTCACCTTGCTTTTACTGGAGTGTAATGTGTTGATTCCATGTTCTTAACACTACCACCCTTGTCCCTGTGGTTCGACCCCGGTCGCTACTTCGGACCCCGTCATCGTTGCGGGGGCCTAAGAGTCGGGTAAATTTAAAAGTCCGACTACTTCAAATCCGCTCCTTTTGGGCGCGTGATTTAGGCCGGTCAACTTTTTGGCGCCATTGTCGGGGACAAAGGCAAAATGGTACTATTAACGAACCTCCCTTTATTAGGTTAGGGTTTCACATACTATTACCCTTTATTAGGTTTAGGGTTTTCACATACCATCACCCATAGATAAAGGTTATGGCTCATCATCATATTGCCCACTTTAGGGTTTCATGCACTATAACCCAAAATTAGGGTTTCACATGCCATCACCCTTAATTAAGATTTACTATTCATCCCAATTAGGGTTTCACATTCCATTACCCATAATTAGGGTTTCATATTCATCCCAATTAGAGTTTCACATTCCATTACCCATAATTAGGGATTCATATTCCATTACCCATATTTAGGTTTTACTATTCATACCAATTAGGGTTTCACATTCCATTACCCATAATTAGGGTTTCATATTCCATTACCCATAATTAGGGTTTACTATTCATTATGTTACCCTGAATTAGGGTTTATCATTAAAATTCCCTAAATTAGGATTCCTTATATCATTACCCTAGATTAGGGTTACATCATCACCCTAGATTAGGGGTTCACCTAGAATTTCCCTAAATTATGGATAGGGCTCATTAACCTTCTCAATTAGGGTTTCATGATCTCACTATCATGGATCAAACCCTAATCACATATTAGATTCATTTTGAAGGTGTTGAGGTTTAATCACTACATTATTATTACCCATGTATGAGTTCTTCTCTCTCATCCTCTCTAGGATGTTAATTACACCAATCTTGATTACATTTGGTCAACACTTCATTTAAGTACATACATTTAGGGTTGACATAATGTATGGGGATATTGCTTTCATAAGCATCAAAGGTTAACCCCTCTAAGGGCACTAATCACCCTAGTACCTTAAAGGTACCACCATTGTAATTATCTTTGAGATGCATCATTAACAATCATAGGGTTAATTGACCTTTCATCACATTAGGTCTTCAAACGGTTTTGATTGTGTTGAACCTCTAAATGGTTTTCACCTTCTTGACCTTCAATTATTTTTGAAACCGTTTGGAACACCTAGGGTTGAGACCATTTGACCTTAAATGGTTTTGAAACCGTTTGGTGCTTCCAACCCTAGAAAACCGTTTGATCAGATTACCCTTGAAACCAATTGGATGATTCGATCTTGAAATCGATTGAACAATTTGATCTTGAAACCGATTGGACCTCCAAACGGTTTTGAAACCATTTGATCCCAAATAGTTTCAAGACTGTTTGGACTCAAACGGTCTCAAGACCGTTTCATCCAAACCACCCTGAAACCGAATGGAGCAATTAGGGTTTATTTCAACCCAAACGATTAGGGTTTGCTGCATTGAATCGATCATCAATTGAACTATTGCAAGTATGTCAATTTGTAGCCATTAGATCTACAACATTTCATCACAGCCCTTGACCTCCAAACGGTCTTGAGATCATTTGGTCTCCAAACGGTTTGAAGACCATTTGTCCTCCAAACGGTCTTGTGACTGTTTGGGCCAATCAACCCAAAAATCCAATCAATTCATTTAGGGTTTCAATCACTCAACCCGATTAGGGTTTGTAGTTGATAAATCATCTAATTTTGGAATTATTAGGATCAATTCAATTGAGACCAATGGATAAACATCCAACTACATCAGCAACTTGACCCCCAAATGGTCTGAGACCGTTTGATCCCAAATGGTTTCAAGACTATTTGATCCCAAACGATTTTGAAACTGTTGGGTCTCAATCGGTCTTGAGACCGATTGGACTCAATTGAAACCGTTTGCACATGATATTATTGAGGTGGGTGCTTAATATGACATCACCATCTTCAAGATTCATACCTTTGAAATTTGCTATAATTTTTGTGATGGTTTCATCAATTAATCAAAAGGAAAATCGAGAATGATAAAGGAATCAACATATGTTGAAGGAATGAAATCAATAATAACATTTAAGGGTTCAAGTCATAAAACCCACCTCCAAAGAAGCTCCAAAGCTTCAAACTCCACGTCTTCAATGGTGAAAGCAACTCCTTCAACTATCCCAAGATCGTCCTCAACTCCTTGGGTGAAAAGAATGGCCAAGGTTGAAGATTGAATGGAGAAAAGAAGAAATCAAGCATTGAATTTCGATTTTCTCCATGAAATCAAGGTGAAAAATGGTGAAGGAGCTCACATACAGGTTGGGGAATGGCCTCCTATTTCTCCCAAGTTCCCTTGTGCACGGACAAAGAAAGGAAAGAAAGAAGAGCCAAAAAATGCCTTCCATTTGTGTGAAAAATGGAGTGTATATAAGGGAATTTCCAGAGAGAGAATGTATTATAAAAATCATTCAATTCCCTAAATTGATGACACTTATCCCCCTTAATACCTTGCATATGAGGCCATCTTCATCTGAATTCCTCTTCTTTATCCATGATTTAAAGGAAAACAAATTAAGCACCTTAATCCTTTTAATAATAATATCCAAAAGTTAGTGGCTATTTCTTTTTCTTTAATTAATGCAAGTGGGCTCTTCACCTCCTTAAGATATTTCGTTGCTTTTGCAAGGCACAAGGACGTACATACTTATATAAATTAAACCATCACACTTTTGGTTGAAAGGCACTTCCATTAATATATTTATTTTTGCATTAAATTGAATTAGGGTTTCAATTATGCTTAAATCTTAATTATTTTAATATCAAGATTCTCTCTCCTTTAAAGAGATACAAATGAGACGCCCCTCTCATTTTATTTGCTCTAAATGATGCCAAGAAACATTAGGGACTATCTAGAAATGGTAATTTTCATATTGAACCCTAGGTTTTGGGTAATTTACACATTACACCAAAACTAGGTTTTAATGCACACACATTGCTTAATCAACTCTTTCTTGGTGTTCAGGCTACCACAAGCCACAACTCTACATCATTTTCATTATCATGATGCTAAAACACTTGAGGAACATTTATCAAGTAACATTTGCAAGTTAACCCCTCAACATGGGTAATTTGCACTTTAGTCCAAAACGGGCAAAACATTTTTTCAGCATTATTCAAAAAGGACTAAAATTGAAACATAAGTTCATCTTGAGCCTTAATTACTTTTCACAAGATAAAATCAAGAATCTAACTAACTTGCTTAAGCAAAACTCCTAGGGTTATGGCATAACCCAGGTTAGGGATATTACAGTCACTCTGTGTGGGAATGGTACATTGTGATCTCTTACCAAATGCATTGGCAAAGTCTTTTACTCATTCATGAATGGCCTCCCCTGATATAGGTCTAGGGGCACTGTAATATTGATTTGATCTATTGAATGCTTTGGGAAATCTTTAGTAAGGAAGTATTTTTAGAAGAAACCTTCGATGACCAAGATATACAGTCTTGCTGCCATATGTTAATTGTATTGAATCAATGTTCTCCTCACATATAGGCCATGCTTTGGATCCTTCTACACTATATCCAGACAAATTCCCATGTGGTAGAAGTCATTAATAGTGCAAAACAACACATCATGCAAATGAAATGTCTTTCTACATGAAGCATCATAGGTCATCACACCTTCTCCCCATACTTTCTTTAAGTCAATAATCAGAGGTTCGAGAAAAATGTCAATATCATTGCTAGGTTGTTTGGGGTCCGATATCAACAAGGACAACATGACATACATATTTTTCAAACACAGCTAGGGAGGAATATTGTATATAGCAATCATAATAGCCTAAGTGCTATGTTGGATGCTTAATTTTATATGGATTTATCAAATTAGTACAAAGCCCAAGTCTAAGATTTCAAACTTCTTCACCAAATTTAGGGTACAATAAATCAATTTTATCCCATTGTGGCAAATCAAAAACATGTCATAGTATCCCATCATTATTTTTCTTTCTCTCTGCATGGCATGATAAATTTTTAGCTTACATGGTATTGGAAAACAAGTGTTGAAACTATGGTATTATTGGTAGATACCAAGTCACCTTGGAAGGAGAACCAGTTTTGTGCTTACCCGAAGTCATATTTTTGTACCTTGACACCACATTTTAGACAATCATTCAAATCGATATAGTCCTTTTGAAATAGCTCACAAGCATTCAGGCATGCACATTTCTTCATAGCCACCATTCCCATTGGCTACAACATGTTCTTTAATTTGAATGTTATATTTGAAGCTCATCGCCTTCAGGAAGAATTTATTCTAACAAAGACAATAGAGACGTGAAGTTTTTGTCACTCCATCTATTGTCATCCTTAAGATAAAATACGAACATAGTGCTTAGCTTTGTAAATTGAGTACAATCAAAGTGTAACGATCTCTTAGCATAATGCACAATGTTTCTGAAAAAGGAAGGTGGATCAATACAATTTACCCCACAACTATATAGAATCACGTCAACCATGTCTATCAGAACCAGTTTGTTCACATCTACTCATCATCAAAAGTTTCTTCTTCAACACAAGTACTCTTATTGACATCTTCTGATCTCATATTAGGAATATATCCATGCCTATACCATTTTGTACATCCCTATATAATCTAGTTTTATATAAAATAACTTTTGATTTCATCAACAATTTTAACTTTCAAAATGTTATTGCACTTCCTACATGGAAAATAGAACAGATATCCTGGTTGTTTTCTATATTCCTATATAAATCTTATAAACTAATCAAGACTAGTAATAAACTCCAAAGTGAAGTGATTCCAAATGGACATCCATCATCGATCCATTTGATAATCATAGAGGAAATGAGCATTGAATTAGGCTTTTGGAGATTTGGATCAATAGATTAGGGTTTAGCGATAGGGTTTAAATATTAGGTTTTATTGTTTAGGGTTTAGGGATTAGGGTTTATAGGTTTAAGAACTAGAGTTTACAAATTAGGATTTAGGGTTTAGTAGTGAATGTGTACCACCTATCCCATTCTTGAACACCAAAATCACTAGTAAGTGTATAATGTGTATTCGATTTTCAAGACTATTTCACCAACATTTACCAATAGTTCTCCGAGTACATCGATGTATATGGGAACATATCCACCTGCATATGTACTTCAAGAACAAATGGGGAAGTTCTAACAAAACATCTTGAAAACTGAATACAAATTATACACTTACATCCTAAGTGAGATTTAAGAATAATCTCAAACTATGGACTATCCAAGATTTACTCCGAATGAGTAAATTTTGTACAAGTTTCTAAGCCAACACCATAATTTAGGATATTCATTTAGGGCATAGTTCACTAATTTAAAAAATAGACAACATTTATGTAGGGTACAATTCACTAACAACATATTCAACATTGTGCATTCTACTAGAGAAACTAAGAAATTATTCAACATATTTAACATATTCACTAAGAATATACTCATCTTATTCAACTAATGTCATTAGCAACATATTCAATATACTCAACTTGGCAACTAGAATAATTAAGACACTAGGCATTAGCAATTAAATTATCTAGGCATGGAGAAATAGGTGATCCGGCTAACCTAAACCCTAGTATGGGTTCCCAGTAATGAGAAGGGAGGGGGAGTGGCTCAAGTAAGTAGGTACAATAGTGTCATTGTCCTAGAAAAGGTAGAACAACATTGTCCCAACAACGCAGTGGTTGTGGAAGTGTCCATTGTCCAAAAGAGAGAGAAATAGAGAGTAGCCAATGATGGTGGCAGTGGTGCTCGTAGTAGTAGCAGCGGGAGTGATGACCGCAGATCAAGCACCAACGAGGGTGGATGATAGTAGCAATGATGGGAAACTACAACAATAATGCTAGTGACGACAATAGTAGGGACGTCGACAACAACAACGACCGTGATGCTCACAACAACAACGAAAGAAACAAATGTACTAGCAACAGAAACATCAGAGGAGGGGTAGAAATTTCCAAAGCGGGGCCAAAATCACACGATGAAACATAAAATGGAGTAATATTTATTTTGTGGTGCTGCTAAGTGGAACTTAGGTGTTGGTTATTGCAAAAAACTGATGACTTACACTTTAGGCATCAGCTGCCTTGAAGAAAGAACACCATAAACATATATAGTTGCATCTACTTTTCTAAAGATAGAAGTGAATTCCTTCCATGCCATCTCATTAGATATTCACTCTGAAAGGCATAATTCATTGCAATGAATATGTAGTGTTGGGATAGGTCAGGATTGTTGTTTCTCAATTTTTGACTATCAAAAGACATAATTCTAGTTGTCTCCTAATTGATAGATGATTCCTCGACATTAAGGATTAAGTGTTTCTACTCAAGCATAGATAAATAAAATAGAGGACATTCAACATTTAGGCATACAGTCTAGGTTCTACTATTGAGACATAGAACACCCACATACTTTGAAACATTCTTAATAATATTTTTTTAAATTACATATTATACAATGCTCAAAAAGAGTAAAAAATCTTGTATCAAATTTTCTTAAAGAACAATGTTGGTGATGTTGATCTCATCAATGAAATATAGTCTTCATGTTTTCATCAAATGAGAGTCTCAACTATCGTATCAACTTGTGACGTTCAAGTAACAAATTTGATGATATTATTTACTTTACAAATGATGAGCACATAGGATTCATGCGCCTATAAATATATCATGTTGGACCACTACGATCGGTAGTACTTTGTGCTACTACTGTCAGAAAAATTAAAGAGTCAATCTACGGATGTCAAAGTTGATATACGTACAAATTCAAAACTAACTATATAGCTATGAAAAGTGAGAGCGACATCATGGGTGTAGGATCGAACTAGGAACAGCATGCATGCACCCTCGACTAGGTCAATTGCTGGAGTTACTAAATTAATGTTGTTGATGCCTATAATTTAAACTAGTTGCATCCCTATCAATACGCAAGTCACTACTTGTTTTAATGAATTCATTGCTTACTTCATTAGCCGCACCCTTTCATTAATTTCTGATGTGGCCACAGCGTCGAGTTGATGCTACTGGTTGTGCGTAGTAACTGATCGAGCATTACTTGCCGATTCAATATCTGATAACACTTCAATATACCTGCACCGACAATGATTGAGAGAAGAGGTTGGCCTTAGTGTGCTGTCAAGAAGTGGATGGGGATTTCACTCTATACATGGATTTGTCACTTCAGAACAAGCTTCCACAATCATTTTCATATACATGTATCTTTGCTAAAAATATTCTTGACACCGAATTGGGACGAACACTTGGTCATGGTATTAATAACAGTAACTATTCACTAAAGTCCACAGTACGAAAAAGCCTGGTTGTGGTCTTGATCCACTTGGTTTCTGAATTGAATATCGACGGAGACTACGCAGGCTAGACTTTCTTCTTTCCACCTCATCTTCTGAATTCGTTCCACGAAACGGACATCTTATTTTAGTACTGATTAAATTGCACTTTAGAGTCTTAATGTCCAAACAATACATGTAAATTCCAGAGATTATCACTGCAGACAACCCACTCAAGGCTGAGCTAATGGCCATCATACTAGCCGCAAAAATCATCAGAACCGTCCCTATGCATGGTGTCACTGTGGTGACGGATAGCCTGCTAGCGACCAAGATGTTAAACGAAGATTACAGAAGATACCTTCGCTATGCGAACATCATCAAAGGGACCCAGAGGATCCTCAAGGACGCCACTCCTATTATCTATAAAGAAAGGAAGAACAATGGTCTAGCGGATGCCCTGGCGAAGTTCCACTTTGAAAACAACATTGCAGTTCAATTCTATGATAAACCTCCTAAAACAGTAATTGACGCTGGTCAGGTACAGATTTGTAATGATAGTAGTACTACCATGTTCAATTCTTCGCAAATTTCCAG
This sequence comes from Alisma plantago-aquatica, assembly GCA_963693085.1. NCBI lineage: Eukaryota > Viridiplantae > Streptophyta > Magnoliopsida > Alismatales > Alismataceae > Alisma > Alisma plantago-aquatica. The sequence goes on along the minus strand of OY856415.1, from coordinate 369,479,726 downwards.
AATATATAACTTGCAATTGAATATGCTTGCACAAAGTAATCAAGATGAATAAAACTATCGCCTGACTTCCATAAAAGTAATTTTTTTCCTAGAGATTAGATTTGAGCCACCGAGAGGACCAAGATGGTAACTTGTGCTTCTAGTGAAACTGACCCATGGTATAATGGAACAGACTCAAAACACTTGTCGACCCATTGGCTGAGCTGTCCTCTTCACTCTTCATCAATCACCGTCACCTCTGCAAACTCTCAAAATGAGCCCTACTTGCATTCCGCTTTACATTCTTGTCTAGAGTCAGACAATATATACTGTAAATCTTCAGACTTCATTCCAGCACTGGCTGACGCGTGCTGTGATGGCTGATCCTCATTTGAACTAGTACTACGTTTTGTGCGGTCTTAGACAAAAATGACACATACAAACAGTGATCATCATCATCAAAGCTTGACACCCAAATGGGCGCCGCTAAAAGTCAAAACATTCAGCGTCGGTTTTAACACCGATGTCATAACCCTTCCCGCCACCAAAAATGCGCCAGCAAGAGCTCTATAGACGTCAGTTATTTAATAAAACTGACATTACATCCAGGTCAAAGCCGTCGGCGTTTCACAAAAATCGACATCATAACCCTTCCCGCCACCAATAAAATGCGTCAGCAAGGGCACCATCGGCGTTGGTTTTTATATATAACCGACACTATAAATCTTTGATGTCGGTTTTTACAAATAACCGACGCCTATGTTCTGATTTTTTTTATCAGTTTGCATGCCTGTTGTATGGCTGGTCAGCAGGAAGCAGAACCTGCAGTTCAGTTCTGAACTGTAGGTTTACAACATCTATTGATATCAGCCAACAACATGCTACAAATCTGCAAAATTAACAAGATTGATAATATTATATATAGATCATGTGATTCACACACATGTATAAGCACATTTAATTCATATTATTTTTCACCACACACATGTAGAAACCAGTAGTTCCATTTCAAATTTTCTCCATTTTCACACACATTTAGTAACATGTAGTTCCATTCATTTCATCTCTTTTCACATTCAGACACATGTAGAAACATTCATGTATTGATCGTCTTCACATTCACACATATGACAATTCAGAAAAAATCATTCACATTCACACAAAATTAATTATGAGAACAAAGTTTAGAAATATCATTCTTTATTAATCATCGTCATCATCGCCATCACTATCCCAATCATATTTAAAAATTCTCATTACTTGTAGGGTTTTTGCCCATTGTTCTCTTACATCATTTAAGTCTTCCATCGTATACGGAGTATGTACATCTAATAACTTTTGACCTGTAGTGAAGTCAATTTTAAACACCTACAAAGAGAATGATATATATATATATATATAAATAATATATAATAAGATTGATATATTTCATATTTTCTAATGAGACTATATATAATATCTGATGTATGGTATCGATTTCCATTGCGGCATGTTCGATAATTATGTTCATATATCGCATCACATAGTATGCACATGCCGAGCCGTTGTCTTGTGTAGCACACTATAAATTGAAACATACAAAATATTCAAAAATATAAATAAGCACAGTTCACATAAATAATGTATACATTAGAGTCGGGAAATTACTTTCACATTCTCCCAAATTAGTGGCTGGTTCTTTTTCTTGGGGACCTTTCCTCTAGCTTTTTTGAACTCATGTAAAGCCCTATATATTAATGTAACACATTAAATTGCATAATTAAATAGTAATGTAATAACAGATGTTAACAGATATAAAAATATAAAATATTTCTCATGGGAATAATGACATTTTTATTGTGTGTCCATATAATGTATTCAATTCCTTCTCTACAGGATCTAGATAATGGGCAGTGAACGTCTTGGGGATAATAACTAGTAACTCCCAATGCCTACCACTAGAGGTAAGAAAGTTAAAAATTAATAACTCAAAATCCACAATAAAAATGTAATTTTCTTAAGTCTAAATTATAAGCAAAGTAAACTTACTCGACGTTGAATGGAGTTATTATCACCGTCTTATTAAGTCCAAATTATAAGCAAAGTAAACTTACTCGACGTTGAATGGAGCTATTATCATAGTCTTCTTTTTTTACCAAAATATTTAAAAGTAGCACAGTAATATGAAGTAACTAATGAAGGGTCTTTATCTACAAGATTAATCAAAGATGGAACCAAAAATCCCTCATGGAAAAATGAAAAATCTGTACATATCGTGTGTAAGTGGCTACAAAACATATATTACATATGAATTAATATATAAGAAACCAGTTCATTGTATATAAAACAAGGTATATGGATGTATAAATAAGATCTCACCATATCCATAGCTCTATCATAGATGTATTCATCCAATCATAACAAAACAACTCCAAAATATCTTGTATAAATAGATTGTTATCGTATGATTGACCTGCAGCATCCTCCAGAATAGACACATTTATAGGGTAATTTGGATCATGTTCGCCTATCCATACTGCCATACCCCTATAATTAGGACCTAACGAGGCATGTAGGTCCCTTGGAAGTCAACTTGGTACTTCAGGAGGTAGAGGTGGAGGCCGAGATGTAGTGTGTGTCTTCCTTTTGACATGTATATATAATTTCAGATCTATAGACTCATATATACACACTAACAAATTAACGTAATGTAAATTTCCCATATATTATTAGTATAGATGACATCCACTTTGAGCCACAATATCACTTCGCCTTCTGCCTCACCAAGCGTTTCAGAATCTGGGTGGGCATATGGCAATGGAATATCCCTCCAATTGCGGAGTATATGTATCGGGCTCAGACGAACCACACCATCTGGTACTGGAGTCCCATAAAACATTTCCCCTGGAAGGGGCGGGTAAGCTGACACATCTGCAACGACATATTCTTGACTTTTTAGATGACATGGCTTCAACCCCTACAAATTTACATAAAGAATGTTATATATATATAAACATATCATTTTGAAAAGACTAGCTACTATGCCATAAAAATACTTACAGCAGACGTGCTAGGTGGTGGGTCTACAGGATTACTCCCTAACCTCTTCGGTAGGAGAAGAGTAGCCCGCCACAGGTACTGTCTGAGTGGCAGTCTAAGACGCTTGCCATTTCACCATTGATTCTTGGATTCTCCTATCAATTAACTCATCTACCTATACATGGATAAAAGAAATGCTAGCTTCTGATTATTGAATTCCCTTTCGCAATAACATTCTAAAAAACGAATAGGTTACCTCAACTTGTGAAAGTCCTGCTTTTGGGACATGTTTGTGTTGGGATGGCCCAAAGAACGCTTTGATGCCCATACCAGCGCCTCCTCCCCTAACATGTCCAGGATGCTCTGGGTTACCCAGAGCAACTATCAATTCATCCCTTGTGCCCTCAGAGATGAACTTGCCTTCCTTCCTCTTCTCGTACAACTCCCGCTAATCGCCATCAACAGAGATTGGTAATTAAACATAATAATAATCAATATCGATCGATTGCTCTAAGGGTTGAATTTTACCATTTTTGCATCTGCGTCAGCAGTTGCTGGCTTCATTATATCTCTCTTCTTTTTTTGCCTCCTAGCTATCCACATAGCATGGTGAGGCAGAGGTGTGAGAGCAATAGTAGAGGACTTTGCAGTCTCCTGAGTAGCAGCAGACTGAGCAGTAGACTCAACCTGTAGTCTTTTGCGAATGCCTACATAACCTCCTGGACCCATTGTATGGTCATGCACATTTAGTGCACGCCATGCTCTTTGAGCATCGTTGATAGCCTTGTTAGTAAGCACATTGATTTGGTTAGTAACACTAATGGTTAATCTTGAATAGGTGAATACATAAGAACGTATATTAATTAAATTGAGAGTGGCATTTAATACCTTGAATCCATCCATTTTTCTTTGGGTAAAAAAATCCTCCGAGTCTTTGGGGTCCACGTAGTTCCATTGGTCAGTGGTTGCCTTCTTCCTAAATTTATTTTTTAAAGAGAAAACAAACAAAAATTATTAGTGTAGAGTTAGTCAAAAAATGATCAAAATCTAGAATTGGAAATCAATCAAGAACCTCTTCTCAGCATCGTGTATGTAATATCGAGTGAGATTTTTCCTATAGTTCCTTAGGACCCTACCACAGCGTTGCATCACACATTTATGATGCAACTTTTAATCCAGATCAAATATACTTTGCAAAATAGAATTGTTATTAACTAGTATCATAAAAAATAGTAATCTACAAAAATAGAATTGCAAAGAATAATAACTCACACAAAGTTCCTTCCATACTAAGTCTTTGTTCCCATTAGGATCTTTATGCCAGGATTCTAAGTTAGGACTACAATGGATGTGAGTAAGAATCCCAAGATATGAAATAAATGAGTTGCGGTTCACTTCAACTGGATTTCCTGTATGATCAAAATTCACAGCCAGTTTGGGTCCATTGCCCCTTTGTTGTAGTAACTTGTTCATCATTGTGATGCCCCTCACTTTCTCAATTTTTTTTGCTGCTCATCAAGTGCCCTAATTTCTTTGGGGGTACATCACCAACTTAAAATTTGACAAAAAACCACACTTACATGATATAACTATAAATGAACATATAGATAGAAATCTCAGGGATATATTTTTAAAACTTACATTGTCACCCTCATGGTAATCATCAACACGGTCATCATATGAATGCTCAACCATCTGAAAGTTCACATTCAGATTATAAAGTTCACATTATAAAGCAATTCACATTGCAATGTTCACATTGTAAAGTTCACATTCACATTGTAAAGTAATTCACATTGTAAATTTCACATTCACATTATAAATTTCACATTGTAAAGTTCACAATAAGAAAAATAAAACATATAAATAAATATAAACATGTATGCCTCTAATATAGCGATCTTTTATCAATTAACAATCCTTCATTGTGATCTCTACGTACATACAAGTCATCATTAGCTTCAATATTCGGTGGTGTTGGCAACCCAACTGAGAATGGACTAGAGTCATCATACTTATCATAGTATTTTTCTTCATCTATAGGATCTTCAATGAAATGTCTTTTACCATGAAGAACAATCGATCATTTATCATTTGCAGGATCATAGATATAAATTCTTGTTCCACCTGTGATGCCAATATGAATGGTTCACCCTTCTCGCCAATCTTTTCAAAGTTCACTAATGTGAAACCCAATTCATCCACTATAAATTACATCAACAATGTCTACTAGAACTGGTTCGTTCACATCTACATCATCAGAGGAAATTTCTTCTTCCACACAAGAACTGCTATCGACATCCACTGATTTCAGGTTTGAAATCTCTCCATGCCAGTGCCATTCCGTATAGCCTTATATAATCCTGTTGCACATGACATGACTTTTGATTTTGTCACCAGTGCCGACTTTCAAGTTGTTACCGCAATGCCTACATGGACAGTAGAACCTATCTCTAGGTTTTTTCCTATGTTCCTCGGAAAATCTAATAAACTAATCAAGACCAGAAATAAACTCTGGGGTGCATTGATTTGGAATAGACATCCATGATCTATCCATTCTATGGTCAAAGAGGAAACAAGTATATATTAGGGTTTAGGGTTAAAATATTAGGGTCTAAGGTTAAGAGATTATGCTACCGAAATTTTCTTAAAAACCCAATACACATTATACACTTACATCCTAAGTGAGATTAAGTGTTCAAGAAAACATGTGTTGTCATTCTTATACCTACAATCTGTGTACCACATATCCCATTCTTGAACACCTAATCTCACTAGTAAGTGTATAATGCGCATTGGGTTTTTAAGAAAATTTCAATAGCATTTTCCCATTGTTCTCCAAGTACATATGTACTTAGAGAACAAATGGGGAAATGCTACTGAATGTTTTTTGAAAACCCAATATACATTATACACTTACATCCTAAGTGATATTAAGTGTTCAAGAATAGTCCCAAATTGGGGACTATCCAAGATTTACTCCTAATGAGTAAATCTTGGACGGGTTTCTAGGCCAACAAATACATGTATTGACATTCTTATACCTACAATCTTAGTTTCATCATTCATATCCTAGTTCTTCAAGTTAGGGTGATTATTGATGTCTTTAGAAGCATGATTGGAAATCTAGGGCAAAGATCATCATTTACATTCCAAGCATGTCACATAAGTGCATTAGAGTTCATCATTAAGCAAGAAGGGTGATTAGGATTCTCAATATACTCAACAAGGAAACAAGTTACCAATTTCATAGTTAGGAGGGTAGAGATACCATAAGATCTAGATCTAATGGTTCATAGTGAGCCTGTAATAAAATATTGATGTTGACACACTACCTAAGGATGGAACTTAGTCCAATATGATTTAGATCTACTACATCATCATCTAATTAGGTTTATTTGTCTATGCTAATTCACTCTTTTCCCTACTATTATTACATATAGCTATGGTTAATTACCTGATTTACTTCAAATTTGGTAGATTTGCCAATTGGACTATGAAGAACCCAAAATTATAATTAGATTCTAGGTTATTTGATTCATAATATTAGATACCTAGGGTGATTAATGAATTAATAATTATTCGAGAGGAGTTAGATTACCAAATTGTATAGGAGGCTATAATATATCACTTCATGTTCATATACCAAGTAATGGAGTATAGATGAACACATATGGAGTAAATTGATATAAAGTAACATAACATATATAAGTATAGCAAGTAATTCAGTACTAATAAAGTAGTTACTAACTTATTGTGATAATACACAGATAGTAAATATGTAAATTCATAACTATAGCATGTCAATAGCTAGTAATAATTAGCAACTGTTATACTATTTATCCGTAAAAGTCATAATTAATTAGCATAACAACTAATAACTAACTAGATTATAATTGTATGTATGAATCAAAGAGTTACTCTAACTTCTGCAAAGAATAAAGAGGTATGTAGAAGTATTGTACATGAATATAGTAATATGATTAATACAGTAAGTATATAATTTTTTTTGGTCAGTCAAAAATGTGTGTATCTAGTATTACCAAACTTTGGGCACTAGGTAACCCATTTGTAATAACCTCAAATTTCGGTAACATTGAATTATATTGATAATTCCCCAATAATGTTATTCATAGAAAGACAATCTATAAAAATAGAACAATTTTTGTATGGGAAAGACATCACAATAAATCTCAATTCCTAAATATAACTTGGAAAGGTTTTAGGGAGCTTTCTTGAGATAAGGATAAAGAAGAGACAAAATAATCTAGATCCTAAGTCATAAAGGATTTTCAATAATCAAATTATCCAATAGAGTGGCACCTTGTTACATACTTTCCTTTATGACTTTTTGGGCGTCAACCAAGTATTATGGGTAATTGATTTAGGAAACGTGGAGTTCAGATTTGCTGTTCCTCTTTCTAAGAGGAGTAGGCTTCTCCTTCTCATGTCAGTTTACACGTGTCCCTGCCCATCGATTTATAGGGTCCGGATTTTGTTTACAACACAGATGGCGCAATCAAACACAAGGTGTAGCCTGCTCCTTCTTAAACAAGGAACAACAAATCCTGAGGGGAAATGTGTTAGGAAAGGATGGAGAGAGGGAAAGATGGGAGTTTTGTCTCGTGGGCATCATAGTGACTCTCTATTTATTAGATCAACCTTTTAATAATGTTAATATGTTATAGAAGAAAAAAAAAGCAAGAAGGCAAGGAATATACTGCCATTAGTAACGTGTATGAAGACACCTTCCATAACTAAGGATTATAACCATGGATATTTCTCCCTACGAAATACAAGAAGGAAACTCGTGTTTCTCTAGATAACCTCTCTCTCTTTATTCCACCATAGAAACCATTAGGGTTTTCCCCTAAAGATACATATAAAGGGGAGGGATGACCAGGGAGGTCGGACCAACGAAAGAACACGACCATGGCCAGGATAGCCATGGCAAGTCTCTGCAAAGAACCCATATCCCCATAAAACCTTGATCATTATCCTGGAAAGCGCCCCGAATCCCTTCCTTCTGACGGAGGGATTAGCATAGCTTCGAGTCAACATCTAGCCACAGCAGCGACGCTGTGTCACCGGCGCGGCTCAACCTATACTTGACCACCGACAGACACACCAAGGGCGTGTCCGACTCTAGACGTGGTAAGCAGGAGTTGCCCTGGTCTTCTCCAGGACTTTGGAGCCCAGGAGGAGGGTGGCGAGCGCAGGTCATGATGGAGAGCTGTGAGGCATAGCCAGTACTCTTCAGGGTAGCAGCAGCGTCAGCGTTGCATGGTGTTGAACGGGTTCCAGCGGAGAAGCTTGTTGGCGGCAGGGTTTTGATGATGAAGATGAGAAGAACCCTGGTGGTTGGCCTCATAGCCGTCGTGGACGGGTGGTGGAGGAGCCTCTCGCGAAAGCATCGGCAACATCTGTCCGTGCGATGGAGTCGGGGAGGGAATCAGTTGGGTGAGAAGATATGGGGCTTGGCACTGCTGGCTATGAAGGATGACCCGAACTGGGACATCGAGGATAGTCGGGTGCTTCTCCGGTGAAAGGATGAGGAAGGGAGACCAGTTACTGCTGGGGAGCGGAGTCCCGCTGCGCAGATGCCTCGCGCGGATGTATCGCGCAAGAACGAAGGAGAACGAGGCCGGTCAAACCAGACCTACTAGATGCCCGGTTCAATTGATGAACCACCGACCCAATTTCTATATCAGAGTGGACCAGCCGCCTGGATAAGTGACTGCTGATGTGGAGATGCCCGATTGGCCAAAAGGTATTTATCTTTAAATAATTGTAGAAAATAATTGGCATATCAGATGGGACATATAATGAATGAAAATTGATCAGTAAAATGATAGGAATCCAAAGAAAATATAATCAGAGTATAATTAACCTTCCTATTCCAAAAGTATATGCAATATGTTTTAAGATTAATGGAAAGGAAGATCTAGATTTGCTTTAACATGATGCTTAATTGAGTAATTTTGGTTATGTTGAGTTAATACATGATCTTTTCATGTATAATGATGAATAATGGACGATTCTAGATTAATAATCATATTCATGTTATTTTAGGGTTTTGAAATCAATTTGGACATCTTGCTATGATCATAATGTTAGTAATATGATTTGGGTGTCATGAGTAGTTAAGTTGTCGATTAGGGTTTCACCTAATATGCATAACTGAAATTGTAATCTTAGAAACCACGATATGATGGAATTAGGGTTTGTAACCCTGATCCCTAGTCCAAATACGAGATGACCCTAAACCCTAGTCTAGGAGTGTATCTAGATCTAAGTAATGTAATGCGAATATATGGTGACACATATGTAGTATGCTTTGTTTCAGATACTTGTTGATTACATGATTTGTTGCCCAGATGTTTGGATGCATTCTTAAAGTACATATGATGTTCTACATGGTTTCTGTGATGGCATAAGGTACATGGTTATGCTTATGAATATATGTATTGAATTTTGAGATTGTCGATGTTTCTCGATGATATTGAATGATCAATAAAGTGATTGCTTGTTTATTTACTTCCTACGAATTATAAAGTTCCTGTGAGTATCATGTAAAGTAAATAATAGTATTTTGAACCCTGGGTTAGACTGATCTTAAGGGTAATGAACACGAGCCCCGAAGGGACAGTGATTATACCTGAGGTAGTTGACCAGATATGGGTTAGAATATGAAAACATGTTTATGTTCTTATATGCAAGATAAAGATGCTTGCTTGTGATTATTGTTTGAACCCACCTACCAGTATAGTAATATACTGACCGCGTATTTGTTTGTCAGCGTTTTAGGTATCAGATATACTTGATTCGCAGAGATGAGGGTACAAATGAAGATGTTGAATACACTACAATTTAATCATGAAGGTTTAGTTGTAATGGTTCATCTTCACACCTGTAAAAGTTAATTCTGTTTAAAAGTTATATAACTCCTTAGAGGATTTTTTATGTAAACATGTAAATATTTGCTCATTAATGGAAATTGTTTACTATTCTGTATTATTTATTGAATCTGATCCTAGAACGAGTGATGATTTGCGACTTTAAGTTCTTTTAGACACTCAAAAGTGTGGGTCGTTACACCATTACATCAGATAGAAATGAGCAAATATATCTAACGATCATTAACCCATGCAGAGGGAGCAAAGATCTCTAGAGAAACCCCCATCACCTACCATAGCTAAAACCCCCATCACCCCCTCCCACCTGCACTCCCAACTTCCAAAATGCCCTCCACCCTAGCTAACAAGTCGCCACTTGCTACTGTAGGCAACCCCAAGTACAAGAACTGGAAATGAGAGAAAACTTATCGATAATATCTGACGGCGTTGAGTAGGCGGCGGTAGCGGTGGCATTGAGCACACGGGAAGGTGACGACATTGATCACACGAGCAGGCAGTGGCGTTGAGCACACGAGCAGGTGGCGGAAGACGAGCGGCAGAGACCGAGTCGTGTTTCATGATGAAACAGAGAATGAGGAAGAGTCTGTTTCGCGGGGTATATTAAGTTAATAATCATCGTTGGTTGTTTCAGAAACTGACACCTAAGATCTAAAAGTGTCGGTTGCCATAACAAACCGATGCCAATTGGGCAATCTAAACCCTAAAAATTTTTGCAGGGACAGCGTGTGAAATCATATCAGCGTCGGTTATTTCAAGAAAATCGACGACGAAAGTGGCCCCGATTTCTGTCTCATGAAAAATCTTTAGTCGTCAGTTATTTGGTAAACTGACGCCATATGTGAAACTTTGGAGGTATTTTTTTTGCACTGGAAAAATTGGATTTGGCAGGCGATTTTAGGCGTCGGTTTCTTATTACGCAACCGATGCCAAATAGAAAGTGATACCCATGTCTGGCCGGTCTTCACATATAGATGTCGGTTTGTGTCTTCAGCCAACGTTGTAGGGTTTAGGCATCATTTTTTTTGGATATAATCGACGCCTCTAAATGTGACGTTATAAGCTATTTATGTAGTAGTGATCCTTTGTTTCTAATTTTCTCTATCATGGGTCATATTCTGATCAAGATGTCGAGATTCCAAATCATTCTTTATAAGCTCTTCCGATGTTAATTTAAGCATTCCTTTTCTTTTATTAATTGTGTTTGATTCCATAGCATTACTTCATATAGGCGCATTAGTTGATCTGCATTGCACATGCCCATACCATCTAAGTCGGCCCTCATGCAACTTGTCCTCAATGCTCACCACCCCCAATTTATTCTAGATATAGTCATTTTTTAAGTGATCTTTTCTTATCTTCCCACACATCCATCTCAGCATACACATTTCATCCACGTTCATCTTTTTGAGACTTTATTTTTTCACAGCCAAACATTCACTCACATAGAGTGTGGATGACTGTACAGAATTCTATAAAACATGCTTTTGAATCTAAGAGGGATCTTTCGAGTATACAATACCTTGTTGCACTCCTTCATTTCAACCATCCTAGAGTTATTCTGTGACAAAGGTCATTTTGGACATCCCCTTCCATTTGAATAATAGAACTCAAGTAAAAAAATTTATCACATTTTGATATGTCTACTCCGTCCAACTTGACTCCACCATTCACACTATGAGATTGGTTGAAATTACAATGCATATAATCAGTGTTGCTCCTACTAATGATCCATCAATTTGATTCCAATGTCTTTCTTCAAAATTCAACTTTATCATTCAATACATCTTTAGTTTCATCAATCAATACTATATCATCAGAAAATAGCATACACCAAGGAATATTGTCCTAAACATTCTTTGTCAACTCATCCATAATAAGAACAAAGAGATATTGACTGAGTGTGGATCATTGGTGTACCCCAACTATGATAGGAAAAGGTGGTGTTTGTTCTCTATGAGTCTTCACACTTATAGTATAGCTATCATACATGTCTTTAATCAAGTCAATGTATTGAATTGGCACACATTTTTTCTTCAAAACCATCCACAACACTTCCCTGGGTACTCAATCATAAGTCTTTTCCAAATCAATAAAAATTGTATGCTGATCTCTTTTGCTTTCTATATACTTCTCCATAGGCCACTTTATTAGAAAGATACATCTATTGTTTATCTTCTAGACATTTAACCAAATTGGTTATTAGATATCAGCATTATAGATCTTTTTTTATGCTCAATAATAAGCTTCATTATGTGACTCATCAACTTGATACCTGTGACGTCCCCAGATTTTGATTTCTCCAAACCCTATTGGGAATGAGAGGTCAGAATCTGAAAACATCATCCAATCATATCAGAGAGCGATGCGGAAGCACTATGCGCATACATGAACATTCAATATTGCAAACACCATAACATTTCTCAGCATTCAACATGTACATTATTACACCATGATTTACAATTGTATATTGCAAGAAAATTTTACACAAGACTAAACATGTATGCTAACTAGGATCTTTAAACAAAAGGTACAACATGGACAACTACTCACTTCCCTTCTTTTGTCCCATGCTATCTCTGAACCTAAAACATACGTGAAACAACGAATCAACACACAAGGTGTTGTGCACGTGGGTAGAAATATACCTACTAATATGTTTGCATAACTGAAATAACTTGAGAAAGAAAGATTAAAAGAAAACATTGTTTAAAGAGATAATCAGGTAAACATTCCTTTTATTGCATTCACTTTGATGCGTTTGTACTACACATACTTGCACTTGACTTACAGCTAGTGTGGGCAATATAGTATCATCATACATCTAACATGGGCCAAGGAATCATACATCCATGTTAGGCAACATACATCCACACCAGGCTATGTGCTCTAGTAGCTACAACCCATCATACTCATTTATGATCTATTATATTTGGCGAAGTATAACTCATACTAGTTCAACCAAGCAATCATATCTAAATACGAGCATTCAAGATATTACATATCATAGGCAACCAGAAAACTAGTCTTATACTTAATAAATCCCACATACCTGAGTTCAGAGATTTCTAATCATATCCATGATCATCTAGAACTTTGTCCATGACCTTGAGTGGCGGGTCCCACTGCCTGATGTGGTGGTCTGTGAATGGTCCACGCTGGCCCGCCCACACACTCTAAATATGCCTAGGTTCAGGCTGGCCGGTCCAGTGGTTGGTCTACCTACACCGAGCCCATGCTCTCCCTCTCGCGCGACTCTATTGTGTGCGCCCTGACTTGGGCGTGAATCCCCCGCCGCCGAGCACCTTCCCGTTGTGGAGCGTGAGCCAAGGAGAGGGCATTGCATCCCCTACCGATGCACCTAGAAGCTTCGCCTCAGTCACCTCCTCTCAGTGTCACCTGAAGCAACAAAGAAGCTCCAATTTCCTTGTCCGGTTTTGCAGCGTCGCTGCATCTTAGGTTCACGGCGAGGAGCTTCGTGCCTGGAAGCACTGCCTCCTCTCTCTCGTGTTCCACTGACCACCTTCTCAAAACTCTGTCACAGTGCCTGCACTCACCCCCATCCTCTGTGTGCGCCGCTGCAGCCAGGTCCTCCGGTGAGTGCCGCCGCAGCCAGATCCTCCAGTGAGCGCCGCCGCAATAGGTCTGCTACCGGTGAGAAATCCTGCTTCACATGGCCTCTCTCTCTCATCCTCAGATGATGGTTCCGTAGGATCATTACATGTGGGTGCACCTCATTGGCCATTCACGGCATCAAGAGAAGGATTAATGACCCGCTCTGGATTCCTTCTTGGAGATGCGGTAGAGGAGGGGCGGCGCAGATGCAGATTGGGGATCTGCTACTACACACTATCCCTACCCAATCGAGGCACCAGGAAGGTCCTCAGACCTCTTAAGAACTTGTAGGCGGTTTCCAGGGGCAGTGACGAAGGCTGCAGACCTATCTTCAAGGTCACCCCTCATGGTCGATGAAGACATGTCTGAGGAGCTCCTCACTGTGCTTTGTAGCTTGGTGGATACCCAGATGAGCCTGATACTTTATATTATGCCTTCAGTGGTGTCTCCCACAGCGCAAGAAGCTATCTTTCTGACTTGTCCACCCCTCGGCCGCTCCTAGTTGGTGTCTATAAGAAGCATCGAGCAGAGGTGAGGATGTGGGGGTTGATATCTCACTTCCTTCTATCGGAATTGTTGTATAAGGTGTTGCTGGTAGCTCCTGGAACTGCGGATCTATAACAACACTCATGAGGGAGCATAGGGTCCAGGCTCTCGTGCTCTCAAAATGGTGAGGATCACGGCCAAGTCAAAGCTATTGGTCCGCTCCTTTCAGAGATGGAAGAAGGACTAGGGGACACACGATTTTCATCCTACGGATGAGGATAATATGTTTGGATCTATACCGGGGACGGGTCCCAACGTTCAAGGAGGATGATGCGTGGCATATCACGTCACAGCCTTAGTTTGATAATAACGAAAAGACCAAAGTCCACATATTCACATAATAATTGAGTAGAAACTTAAACTCTAATAACTCTCAATTGGAACCTCGTAAACATGCTTCTATTATTGTATATTCTCTCATCTACCAATGTTTAGACCAAAAATCCTCAACATGATCATATAACAAGCTCTTGAGAAAGAAATAACTTATAAATAGGTGCATATACCTTGAATACAAGATAATTAATCCTCAAATGTTATTGACAGATTCAATCCACTTTGTTTGATTATGAAGCATACAAAGGTTCATCATTCCACCCCTTTGGGTTCATGTGTATCCCTAATGATAAATGAAGTCATAACTATCCAACTTGATATTTAAGGGCATCCAACCCAAAGTATACATCAATATAACTTCTAGCATCATCAACACAAGATCAACTTACTCAGATTAACCATATAAGACCTCATCTTCCACAATTATATCATTTTACTCTAATTATGTACTCAAGTACTAGTCTAAATATCAACAACCTAAAATTAGGGTTATCACAATACCTCTGTAGTTTGTACAACTTTGAACATCACTTTTGTTCTTGTAGATGGAAACTATAGTACTATTTCTCCATTGATCTGATATCTTCCTGGTCTTCATGATCTTGTTAAAGACATTTGTTACCCACATAACTTCTTCATTCCCCATACTCTTTCATACATCAATAGGAACACCGTCTGGTCTGCATGCCTTATTTATTTTTTCATCTTTTTTAAAGCACTATTGACCTCAAATAGTGAAACACATTGTGTGTAAATGATATCTCTTGTATTCATGTAACACGAGTCATTAACATTATTTACAGTATCTCCATTGAAAAGCATATGGAATTAATTTCTCCATTGGTTCTTGATATCATCATCCTTCACCAACACTCTACCATCTTAATTCTTAATCCATTTTACTTGAGTCAAGTCTCTTCTTTTCCTTTCTCTTATATGAGCCACTTTATATATATATATATTCCCCTTCTCTGGTGTCCAACTTCTTATAAATATCATAAAATTATCTAGACCTTGCCTCATGAACAAAATTTTTATCTTCTTTCTTTGCTTACTTGTATATCTAGAATGATTCATCATCTTGAGATTTGGGCAAGCTCCTATATATCTCCCTTTTCAGTTTAAAAGCCTTGTGTACTTTATCATTCCACTGCCAAATTTTTTTCTATAGAGGCCCACAACCTTTAGACTCCCCCAAAACTTCTTTGGAAATTTTGTTATGTAGGAGCTCATGTTATGTCACATAGTATTAACATTATACTCCACGTTCCAAGTTCCCTCCTTGATGAGCTTATCATGAAAAGTCAATTTCTTTTCTCCTTTAAGATTCTACCACTTGATCCTGCTATCATGGTTTTTGTTATGCTTCACTACTACAAAAACAACATTCAGTGTCACTTTTCTGGGCGTCGGTTCTTTACCAAAACCGATGCCTATAATATTCAACGTCGGATATTTAGGAACCCCGACGTCTATATTCGAAGACCATCCAGATACGAGTACCGCTTTGTATTCAGCGTCGGCTGGGTAAAACAAACTGACGCCTAAAATTTCCCGCGAAATCCAATTTTCGAGCAAAATTTTTTTGCCCCAAAGTAGCACATATAGTGTCGGTGTTTTAACTAATAACCGACGCCGATATAAGATGGAAATTTGGGCGAAAAGTTCTAATATAGGCGTCGGTTATCCTTTTGAAAACCGACGTTGATAATGGTTCCCGCCAAATAATTTAGGGCAAAGATTGTCTAATTAGACGTCGGTCTTTTAATATCAACCGACGCTTAAAGGTAAAAGGTGTCGGTTTTATAGATAACCGACATTGTTGACAAACTTAATAGTCTCATATCACCCGTCTCTTCCCCTTCCTTCCTGTTTCATTGCGATAGTTTGTTGTGATCGCCGCTCGCCTAAAATCGCCTGACGATCACTGCCGCCGTCGGTCTGCTCTGCTTTACTGCCGCCGCCGGTCTGCTGCTACTCGCCGCCGCCGGTATGCTCTGCTTCCGCCACCATCGGTCTGCTTTGCTGCCGCCGCCGGTCTGCTGCTGCTCGCCTGCTCGCCTACGCTACTGCTCGCTGCCACTGCTGCCGCCGGTCGCCGCCGCTCTTCTCCACACTAGCTCTAGGTATCCCTAGCCTCTTTGCTTACTTCTCCATAGCTTTCCTTCTCCGTAGCTCCTTACCAACAGCAAGCACAGTCGTGGCTGTGTTGGCCTACCACAGCCGTGTTGTCCAGCACGGCCGTGGTAGGCCAACACAGCCACGGTCGTGCTTGTTGTTGGTAAGGATATGAACAAATCTTTATGTAATGTTGTATGTAAATCCTAGGATACGAATGAATCTTTTGCTTGCATATATTTGTGTTTCTAATCCTAGTATTTTACATAATTCAGTACATTTTGATGCATGTTGAAATAAGATTTAAACTTGTCCATTCACTACTACAGAAAATGCTTTTTACAACCGGAGATAAACAATAGTTCTGATGATTGTGTTGTAGTTAGCATACTTATCACAACAAGCCCATTTTTGTGTTGTATATTGTATATTTTATACAACACAAGTCATTTACAACATGCCAAACCTATTGTAGTATAGGAGGATACTACAAAAACTTCTAAAGTGTTGTAATAGGTTGTAGTATCACAACATATTCAAAACCGTTGTAAAAGATGTTATTTACACAACATATTTTGACCCATTGTAATAGTCACATGTTGTAATAGACCATCATTACACAATGCAGACTCACTCGTTGTAGTATGTATTAATTATACAACAGGCCTTTACATGTTGTATTTGGTACATGTTGTAATAGACCACCATAATACAACATATTAAAACTCGTTGTTATATCCCAACATGAGACAAAAGAGTCCAACCTGTTGTTATATATTATAATTACACAACATGTTGTAACCTGTTGTAATATCCACACATAAAACATCATTGTAATAGACCTCCATTACACAACGTAAACTAAACCCTTGTAATATACTATAATTACACAACATGATATCACCTGTTGAAATAGCTACATATTGTAAAAGACCATAGTTAAACAACACATCATATTCACATAATTCTCTGAATTTTTCAATTATTCGTGTATAATATATATGTGTGTGTGTGTATATATATATATATATATATATATATATATATATATATATATATATATATAGAGTCAGGCTAGAATACACTCAAGTGTATCCGGAGCGGAATACACTCAAGTAGTTTTTCATGCTGCAATACTTTTTTTGAAAATCTAATCCATTGATCTTCTTAAACATCCCGTGAACTACTCATATGCAAAATTTGAGTACATTTGGATATGTATAGCTCATGTTATGAAGACCGCAAAGATTATGCATTTCAAATTAGTTTCACGCGTCGATTTTGTTGCCCTTGGATGAGTGACTTACACTCATCCAAATGGGCTCAAAATTTGTATGTAGCCTAGTTATAGTATGACGATGAAGATCAATGGTTTATATTTTGCAAAAAATAGTCTTGATATGCAAACACACTTGAGTGTATTCGTGTGATCCGTACACTCGAGTGTATTCTAGCCTGACTCTATATATATATATATATATATATATATATATATTTATATATATATATATATTAATTCTATAATTTTAAACATCACTATATAATTTAGATATTGTATCCATTAATTTTAAATACTTCTATCTGCATTTATATTTCATTAATACATAATATTTATAAATGCAGATAAAAGTATTTAAAATTAATGGATACAATATTAAAATTATATAGTGATGTTTAAAACTATAGAAATAAAACATATATATATATATATTTATATATATATATATATATATAGACACACACACATATGTGTGTGTATTTTATGTGCACCAGCGTGTCTTATATACTACCATATTAGTTTTTATTTTAGTATTTTCTTATTTTTATTGCTATATTAGTTTTCTTTTTTTCTACGTTTACAATTAAATGCATGTATATATTTTATTTATTTTTATAATTTTAAACTTATTGTATAATTTTAGTATTGTATTCATTAATTTTAAATACTTTTATGTACATTTATAAATATTATGTATTAAAAATTATAATATTCTATTAATATTGTTATTATCTTCAGTTATTATTTCAGATATATGGCTAATTTCATATAAGTTAATGTAGATTATATTTATTTAGCAATTTAACATATATATGTATATATATCATAATAAAAAAATATACATGGTATCATAATAAAAAAAATTAAAAAAGAAAAAAATCGGCCCGCCCAATGGGTAGCGGGGGGCGTGGCGCCACGTGGCAGTCCCACGATGAAGACGTCAGTCAGACCGGCGTCTTCATCGTGGGACTGCCACGTGGCGCCACGCCCCCCGCTACCCGTTGGGCGTGGCCGATTTTTTTTGAGCCAATAGGGGTGAAGACGCCATTCAGTTCGGCGTCTTCGACCCTTTCTCTCTCCCAAACTCGTCTATTCGAGTAATTTTTTTCAAAACTCGTTCATTTTAATCATTATTTACTGCTAACCCGTCTATTTTGATTTTTTTCTCTCTAATTTATAGGTGTCACGGAAAAAAAATTCCCCGCGCTTCCTCTTTTCCTCTGTGCGCCGTTTCCCCCAAAACTACGATCAGTAGTTTCACCGCAACCCCCCGTCGCAAGTTTCAACCCAAACCCCCTGTTTCACACCCGCAAACTGCCCCCCCATCCCAGAGCGCCGCAGCTAGAGATCGACGATGACTGCTAGAGACCGCAGAGCTAACCGCCGCTAGAGACCGGCAGAGCTCACTTGCGGCAACTTCCCCCGCAAGATAGACGAAGCCGACGTTCCCAGGGGCCAGCGATCTTCAACCCTTGAGCTCACCGCTAGACGACCAGAAAGCGCCGCTTCCCTCTACGTTTCGCACCCACCTCTACTTTGAGCTCCCTTCAATCCAAGGTAACCTCTACTTACACGAAAAGGACTCATAGCCCTGACTAAAATCGCCAATCTCTTGGGAAATAGATTGTGTTAGATAACTAAATGAATTGTGAACCTATTCCAAGCCACTTCGTCTTCTCCTAAAGGAACATGTAGAATGTCGATGGCATATTATTGTTGAATCCTCGCAACTGTTGTCAAGCTCTATCTTGTCATTGTAACGGAGTAGCATCAGGAAAAGGGGCGTGCGGGGAGATGATCCTTCGTTCTCTACGAGGCTGTGCGGAAGCCAAACAAACTTGGATGCTCCTAATACCCACGGACGCTACTGATTTCTTTGACCTTGATACAACCTCAAATCCTTGAACGAAATTGAGGGTTGGATAGATTTTTTTTCCCCAGTAACTTGCTGGCTTCTATGGAAGGACAATACCTCTTTTATCTTGGAAAATAGGTCCAGATCTCCAGCTGTCATGGCGGTCAGTTGTGAGCTGAAGAAGCCTCTGTCAGGATCATATTTCACAACAAAGATAACCCCCAACATCTTCGAGCTACACAACAAATCAACACAACCGAAATCCCTCCAAACACTATCTTGATGCAGGTTGATACAACTGTATCCAGTAATGAGAACATCAAAAGTACCAGTCTAGCTCTTAGAGACATTGAAGGTCAGTGGCTAGGAGGTGCTGCCAAGGTCGTGAGGGGATTGGATTCAATGGGGGGAGAGATCCTCACTATCCCAAAAAATATACGGTATGCTAA
The DNA here is from genome assembly GCA_963693085.1 of Alisma plantago-aquatica. Taxonomy (NCBI): domain Eukaryota; kingdom Viridiplantae; phylum Streptophyta; class Magnoliopsida; order Alismatales; family Alismataceae; genus Alisma; species Alisma plantago-aquatica. The sequence continues at coordinate 369,459,617 of OY856415.1, read as the reverse complement.
GAATAATAATACCCCACAAGGAATCATCATCAACAACTCAAGCAATGCAGTTCACTGGATAAACATTACTATAGAATACCCAGTTTAAATACCAACTACTAGTACGTGCGATCCATAACCTTCAGAGAGACACATCCATCTAAGAGGTCATTCACCTGATGCCAAACCAAAATAGAGTGACCAACCAGCTTTCCAAGCATTGCCTCAAGAAACCATATCTACATTCAACCTAGATCTCATGTCCCTCCTTCCTACTTACTAGTTATCTAGATGATTTGCTAAACTTTCCTTTGATGTTTAAGGCCAACCCCAGTTGTTGCTCAGCCCAAGTGGAAACGATGTAATCAATCTAGAGCTGAGATTGTTCAAAGAAAATATAACATAATGCATTTGTATAAGAAGGATTATGATAACATAATTAGAGATTAACAATTATGGAAAATGCATATCTTAAATCCATGTCAACAATTGTATTTTCTTGGAGTGTTTTGAGGAAATAGGGTGACCCATGCTACTTAATCAAATTATATCAATAGGAAGTTCTAACCAATCAATATTACTAATACACTAATTTAAAATTGTTTGAAAAATAGACAAACTTGGTAGGGTAGGAGGAAAATGGCGTAGCACAGAGACAAAGTTTTTCATGATTTATTAGACAAAGTGATAGGGATCGAAAGAAAATGAATGAGAGTCTAATTTTTTTTGTTATGTACCACATCATTCCCATAAAATTAGAGTGAAGAAAAGCAAAAGGAAGGATTGATGGTCAGATATCAATAATTGAATCTACCCCATTGTTATTTGTGCTACAAAAATGATTTTTGTTGTTTACACCAACCCTATTGGTAACTGACAAGCTTATGAGTTCACAAAACATTTCAGACTTGGTCTTTAAGTATGATTTATGAGTTCACACAAACCCTATTGACCCTACTTCTAGGTGGTCTTATTCCACTATTTTACAGAATATGAAAGTATATGGTTTTTCTGTTGATTTAGTTATGGCAACCTCTTGATGATTAGTTTGTTTTGATATTGTGCTAGAGATTGATTTCCAGCATGAACGACTTCTAACATCTTCCCCCTCATATGGCATGACCTTTCATCCCACTAGATAGTTTTACCATTTCATTCTAGACATTTTGGATACTTTCACACTCATAAAGAAGAAGCTTTAGAAGATATTAGGTTGTAACAGTATGTATCATTCTATCAGGTATGCACATCTGTGTAATTAAATATATTTATTTTGTGTCTATCACTTTATATATATTTATGGATGAATCATTGAATGATCAATATATGCCTATTCTATATATTTCATATATAGTTTCATAGTCACTGATTAGTTTGATAAATGGAGTTGATTAGGGCATCTTGCAGCAAGCTGCTAGAAAATGTTGGTTATTTAGGTGTGCTTTCCCATAAAACTGTAGCTTCTCCCCTGGTCATGATGTCAAATATTTCAAAGATTGGCTTCTGTAACAAAGGCTAATTCAAGTGGTTTAGAATTGTAGTTTGAAGGGTTACATTGGTCGAATTTAGCTTGGGATTCTATGGAATAGGATTTAGTTTCTTTGGAAGCTAGATTTTGTTGCCTAAGTATCCCAGCACATCACCCTCAATATTCTCAGTTGTTCAGGTTTTTGCACTAGAATCATAACTTGTGATTCTTATGGTAACTTTTATAGAATATTATTTCAATTTCATATCTATCTTGTATAGAATATAACTTCAATATATTTGTGCATGTTTGATACTGCAACTATGTGTCAGCAAGGCTAGGCATTTTGTTGGATTGTTGCCTTTATTTGATCATCCTAGGCATAACAATGCAAGCTATTTGTAGGTCTTATAGAAATGATTGTATGTGTGTGATTCTAAGCTGTAAACTTAATTCAGTTCATGCTATGGGGTTTAATGTTTGGAATTTTTCGAGATCCTATCAGTGCTTAGTCATGCTCTGACATGGAGGAGAGCCTTGCTTCTTTCTTGTTTCCAGTTTTCTTACAATCTTTTTAGAGTGTTGAGAAAATAAAGAGATTTACTAGGCTCATGTCAGTTTGAAGATTATAGCATTTGAGATGCATGAAGAATAGATATAGACTTAATGAATTGATGTTATATTGAATGCATTAAAGTGGAATAGTTTTATTTTCTTACAATTTTATAGAATATGAAAGTATATGGTTTTTCTGTTGATTTAGTTATGGCAATCTCTTGATGATTAGTTTGTTTGTTGTTGGTTTAAGTGCAAAGATTTGTTTAAGCTAGTGTTGATACAGTTAGATGGCAACTGGATTATGAGTTATACAGTTTGTTTATCTTAAATTTTACTAGGATCATGACCATCTAGTGGCCTCCTATCCTATGTATGGTCTATGATTCTTATCTAGTTTTACCTAAGTATGGTGTAGGGCTCCCTTTATTGGAGGGTTGTTTGCAACTATGCCTTCCCTACATAAACTATCCACATATTTGTACTCACCCCTTTTATCGTTGTGCAACAATGGATCAAAAGTGGATGTCTTGAAATCACTTATCTGAAGAGTATGAAAAAGGAGTGGATGAATTTGTAAGGTGTGCAATTGAACATGCAGGAAATGATACTAGATTTCTTTGTCCTTGCACAAAGTGTGATTTCGGTAAGTGGATTAACAAAGATGCATTGCATCATCACTTATTTCGAGATAGCATTGATACGACTTACACACAATGGATACATCATGGCAAGAGGGAAGATTTTCATATTGTAGATCAGAGTGAACAATTTGAGGGAGGCGAAGGAGACACATTGCAGGACATGGCTTACAATGTAAAAGAAAAGATATGAGATTGTCCTAAAATGTTTGAAAGGTTAATGACTGACTCTGAAACACCATTATACAATGGCTGTGTCAAGTTCACCAAATTATCTGTTGTTTTAAAGTTATATCACCTGAAGGCGAGCAATGGTTGGTCTGATAAAAGTTTTATGACCTTGCTACATCTCTTGAAAGATATGCTTCCCGAGGATAATGTGCTTCCTCATCGCACTTACGAGGCAAAGAAAGTGCTTTCATCCATGGGCCTTGATTATGAAAAGATACATGCATGCTTCAATGATTGCATTTTGTATCGAAATGATCATACTTTGAAGGACAATTTTCCAGTCTGTGGAGAACCATGATACAAGAAGGATGGAAGCCCTAGTCAGGTGTTGTGGTATTTACCAATAATACTGAGATTTAGGCGCTTGTTCAATAATGTTGATGATGCGAAGAAGTTGGTTTGGCATGCTGAGGATAGAAAAAGAGATGGTTTTCTTAGACACCCTGCAGATTCTCCGCAATGGATGACAATCGATAATATATTTCTAGAATTTGGTGGTAATCCTAGAAACTTAAGACTGGAACTTTCTACAGATGGAATGAATCCCCATAATTTCAGAAGTCATAGTACATGGCCTGTAATTTTGGTTATATATAATCTTGATCCAGATGTATGCATGAAACGCAAGTATATGCTTTTGACTTTGTTGATTTTAGGACCAAAGCAGCCTGGAAATGATATTGACGTTTACTTGGCTCCACTTGTTGAAGATTTAAAGATTCTGTGGGACAAGGGTGTTGAGTTGTATGATGCATACCACAAAGAGAATTTCAAAATGAGGGCAATGCTATTTTGTACGATTAATGATTACCCGACATATGGAAATCTATCTGGGTACAGTATCAAAGGACATCTTGGTTGCCCTATCTGTGAAGACGAGACCTATTTCTGCCAACTGAAACATGGGAAGAAAACTATTTATCTCGGCCATCGCAGGTTCTTGCCTAAGGATCATCATTATCGTAGAGTGAAGAAAGCTTTTAATGGAAAAGTAGAACTACGAAGAGCTCCACGACCATTAACCAGACAAGAAATCTTCACTAAGGTGAAACAGTTGAAAGTAAAATTTGGAAAAAAGAATAAATCTCCAATTCTCAAAGGTCTCTACAAGAAGAGGTCTATATTCTTTGATCTTCCTTATTGGAAGTCTTTATATGTGAGGCATTGTTTAGATGTTATGCACATAGAGAAGAACATATGTGATAGTCTGATTGGAACATTACTTAATATCCCATGGAAGACAAAAGATGGCCTCAAGGCAAGATTGAACATGGTTGACATGGGTATTCGAGATAGATTGGCTCCAAAAATGAGGGGAAGTCTGACCTACTTGCCCGCAGCATGTTACACACTTTCAAAGTCTGTGAAAGCTATATTTTGTGGGTTCCTAAAAGGAGTTAAGGTTCCAGAGGGATATTCTTCAAACATGAGTAGATTTGTGGATATGAAAGATTTGAAACTGTTGGTCTTGAAATCACATGATTGCCACATCTTAATGCAACAGTTTTTTCCATTGGCTATCCGTTCCATTTTGCCTAAGTGGGTTAGAAATGCAATAACTAAACTTTGTATGTTCTTCAATGCTTTATGCTCAAAAGTCATTGACCCTGAGACGTTGGACTCATTGCAAAATCATATCATCATCACTTTTTGTCAGCTTGAGATGTACTTCCCTCCTTCATTCTTTGATGTAATGGTTCATTTGACTGTGCACTTGGTTAGAGAGGTCAAACTATGTGGTCCGATATTTTTACGTTGGATGTATCCGTTCGAGCGATATATGAAGCTATTAAAGGGGTATGTGAAGAATAGATATCGACCCGAGGGTTGTATGGTGGAAAGATACATAGTAGAAGAGGCTATTGAATTTTGTGTCCAATGTTGAAGCCATTGGTCTTCCTAAATCACGGCATGTCAGAAAAATTGATGGACAAGGCAGTACAGGATGCAAGTTTGTACGTCTTTCCACTAATGAATTACACACAGCGCATGTGTATGTCCTTCGTAATACAACTGAGGTTGAACCATATGTTAAAGAACACATTGATTATTTACAAAATCGTTACCGATCTAAGAATGAGAAGGATATAATGAACTTACACATCTGTTGTTTCGCCGAATGGTTAAAGAACCGTATTAGTGAACAGATTGAGCATTCACCAAATTCTGTTTCAAAGACCTTGAAATGGTTATCTGTGGGGCCTAAATCAACCGTGTTGTCATTTGCTAGTTATTTTATAAATGGATACACTTTCTATACAAAATGTCAAGATGACAAAAGCACAATGCAAAATAGTGGGGTGTCTTTGGTATCCGAAGCTTTGCACATTGCTAGTGCTAAAGACAAAAATCCAGTCTGGTGTGACATGTCCTATTATGGTGTGATCCAAGATATATATGAGTTGGACTACAACACGTTTCAGATTCCTATTTTTCGTTGCAAGTGGGCTGAAAATGATAAGGGTGTAAACACAGAAGATGGATTGATCTTAGTGAACCTAGATAGGGAGGGATGTAAACACGATCCATTTATAATGGCATTATAGGAAAAACAAGTTTTCTATGTGATAGACATAGCTAACAAGGGCTGGTTTGTAGCCTTATCTCACATAAGAAGGCCCCATGAAGGAGATGATGATGACGATGACATCATTTTAGAAGAAGAAACTTCTTTGTCTTCAATCATTCCATCTATGTCTGTAAATGATGATCTTGTTGTTGAAGAAGAAGAGATATGTGCTCGAGAAGATCATAATGACGGGACATTCGTTGATGATGTCAGTGTGCATAAAAATAAAAAACAGTGTACGCATAAGTGAGAGTAAGTATTAGCATTTTCTTGATGTGCAATAATATCTTTCTGTAATGAATGTAAATATGTCTTAAATTTTGTAAGATTTTATTATGTTGTTTTATATGCAGTTTGCTAATATTTTTTTGTACCAAATTTTGTTGTAGATGTCTTCCAATGAAGATGACTCAATGACCACAATGATTAGTAGGGGTAGTACCACAATGCCTAAAGTTTTGAGAAAGAGATGTAAAGGACAAAAAATTCAATTGGAATGGAATTCAGTAGGACAACCAATTGGGAAAACCTGAAACATTTTCAGTAGCTATATTGGAGTCGCATCCCGAGAGCGAGTTCCAATCAACATCGATACTTGGAGTGCTGTGGGAGAAGGTCTCAAGGACCTTATTTGGGAAGAGATTGAGGTGAGTATGTAGACGTTAATATTTTTTTTATATTTTTTTATGAAAATATTATATTATATTTTTTGTGTATTTGATTTTGTTATTTGTAGGGTGTTTTTTCGATTGGATCTATCAGAAAGCAGTGGGTATTACAAAGAGCCAATGATAGATGGAGGGAATTCAAATCTCAGTTATCAAGAAAATTCATGAGGGACGAAGATGGAAACATATGCAAACACCCACCCAAAGAATATGATTTTATATCTGCAGATCAATGGGAGGATTTTGTCATGAGTCGATTGACCGAAGAATTTAAGGTGATAATATAAACTAGTGTACTTTTGTTGTTTTTCTTGTAAGACATTTAAATATATTTTCATATTTATTGTTCATAAAAATAACCAGAGAAGAAGTAAGGCTGGAATAGAATTATCGTCAAAGAATGAGTATCGGCCTAGAATTTCTCGTAAGGGATATGTTGGCCTAGAGAAAGAATTGTAAGATTTGATTCATTTTAAAGAGATTTGTGAAATTTCATATAGAGATATAAAAGTATTTTGGTTTTATCATATTATAAACAGATCAGTGAGAATAGTTTAGATCCAGTTATTTCAAAGATTTCTAGAGTAGAATTATGGAAAAGAGCTAGAATGGACAAAACTGGTGTTGTTACTAGTGACAAGGTCAAGGAAGTGGTGTACAATATTGTAAGTTTAATTTTTTATCTCGTTGATTTTTCATCAAAATATATAGTTTTTATTATTTTTACATATGTATGTTTTATATTTTGCAAGGATGCTCTATCTCAGGAAGTTTCTGAGGGACTCATTAGTGAGAAGGGATGTAATGATGTGTTAACAATGGCATTGGGAAACAAAGATCACCCAGGACATGCAAGAGCAACAGGACCAGGAATAACAATTACAAAATATTGTCAAAGTGTGGCTCGAACAGATGATCAACCATCCCATATGCTGTTACAAATGCAACAGGCCATTAAAGCTTTGGCCATGAAGATCAAGTATCTTGAAGGGAAGAATACGGGCAAGGATCTCGACAATGTTGGGGATACATACCAACACCCTACTTCCAAATCTAATTGTCTTCTTGCACAATTCTCACATCTACCTGAGGTAATCAACAAGTCTGTTATGTAGTAAATGTTAGAGATAGTCATTTCTCATGTTGAAAATATCTATATTTGATTTTTGTAGGGCTATCAAAAGTGTATTTTGATGTTGGATAATCCATTACCTTCAGTAGTTGATGGAAGGGTGTATATATCTCATACAAATGAGCCAATTATCCTTCACAATGTGGCATTGGATCTAAAACACAAAAAAGTGATAATTGATACGCCGTTGATGCCTGAAGAAAGTGTGCCAATACCTTTAGATATGGCTGAAGTTTATCAAGTTTGTCAAGGCATAGGCACCTACCTTCCTTGGCCTGCAGAATTGATCAAAACAAATATGAAGGTATATGCGATAACTTGACAGTGTTTTTATTAATTTATTGAAATGAATCATGTATATTAATAAACTATATTTTTTATTTTTATAATCATATGCAAGGAATCCCAACACTCATTGTCTCAAAGAAAAGTGAGGGAATCAATAAGCACACAAACAGGAAATTCAAAAACTAGAAAAAATTGTGATGAAGTCTCAAGTCCCGTCAAGCCAACATGCAAAAAGCCTCCAACAAAGCTGAAACTGTTGATGGTGTATGTGGAAGATGATGAGAATCGTAACATATCTCTTCAGATGTTTGAAGATGTAGTAGGTTACACACATGAGCTGATTATCACACCGGAATTGGTTAAAATATGCCATGATAAAGACCAACTAGAAGCCTCGCACATATCAGTGTACATAAAGTAAGTTTCTATACGAGTAATATGTGTTTCTATACAAGTTTATATACAAGTACAAAGACTAATTATGTGTTTCTATAAAAGTATGAAGACTAAATATGTGTTTTTTTGTAGGAATTTGTTCAACAAAGTGACATCCGGAAATATATTTAATATATTTGGATTTATATGTCCACATTTTATAGATCCGTTATACAATGATAAAGTGGAGACTCGGGCGCAGTACATAGCAGATCAATTCATTAGAGGGAAGAAACAAAGATTAGAATTGTTCTTTATACATTATAATGTGGGGTACGCATACAATTTGTCAATTGTCTGTTATTTGTTTACTTTAAATGTTGCTTAAAAATACATTAATCTTATAATGTAATACTCATGTATGCGTAGGGGACATTGGATACTTTGCGTCTTCGACCCTATGTGGGGTAAGTGCCACTATCTTGATCCGTTACGAGGAAAATTACGTGGGAACGTGGAAAACTCATGGAGTTGTAAGTACTTCATAAAACAATTTCAATTACATAATACATGTATTGAAAGTTCCATATATAGTTACTAATGCATAGAATTCTTGATATGAATTTGAATAGGACTCATAAAGTTTATCAAAAGAAAGATGTGCAATATAGGAAGAATTTGAAATGGGAAATTATCAAGGTAATTTACCATTTTGATCCAGAAAAATATTGCTTTCTGATTCACCAATAGAAGTGTTGTTCTAGTTTCTTCAGATTTTGCTACTTGATTTGATATGGTGTTATTTTTACAAATGTTCTTATTTTTACATATATCGATTACATCTTCTTCGGGTAAATATCATCAAGGGCATCCAAGGGCAATTGTTAATTGTTGTATGTGATATTCTTAGGTGTTTCTTCCTTCACTTCATAGGACGACCAGGAAATTATCAAGTGTCCTGTCACTTCTTTATGTTTTTTTCTGGTATTGCATCACTCTTTGGATCATACTTATACTGTGGCCATACTCCATATTATAGTTTATGTCAAATACAACTTACTAGACCTTTTCTCATACTGTTTCACCTATTATATGATATTACCTGTAGGATATGCTTTTCTCAGCTCGATAGGTTTAATTTCTCACACCAATGTTTACAATCATGCCCCCTCAATTACACTAATGGAGTGGACACATTTCTTTTTCTCAGCTCCACGACGGGTGCGGCGCAATGGAGGCACCTATTTGCGGGCATGTCTTCCAAGAGGGAGTTTGTGGATATTGCCTATATACTCTAATAATAAGCCCAACTGGCCACAAAGGATTTAGGTGAATATAGATGGGCGTGTAGTTGATAGTGTGTTGTTCCTCCATTGAGAATGCTTATAATTTGTCATTAGCTCCTAGCTCCTTGGTTTTGGTTTTCAGTTTTCACATCTCACATGATATTCCCATGAGAAGAGAATTCAAAGTGTTGGATCATTACTGGATAGTAGTTTAAGACAGTGTTTCATTGATGGCTTAGAGCACAGAGATGCTGATGTCATTTACAATTGCTTGCATGCTTATGCTGCCATTGATAACACTGCAACTGAGGTGGAAGAAGAAGAATGCCCTCACAAAGATGGTGGAGATGTGTGTAATGGGTAAATCGATACTTAATGACTACCTTGCATCTTGTGCTTACTAGATTGTAACAATTTCATGGTTTCAACATGAAATGGGTGGCTTTTATTTGCCTCGATGTGGTTGTATAGAGTAACTTGCAGGGTCAGTACTTATCCCACAGAGCAGGGAAGGATCAGTTAATAGCTTCTGTAATCTGTGGCTGCTCAATTTTGATGAAGTGATTGGTGATTGTGAAAACATGTGATGGCTCTATCGCAGTAACAACAAAGTCGTGTAAGTTGGGAATAGTGGTGATGGGTAGAAGGAACAAGATGTGTGTTCCATGAATGGATGGATTCTTGATGTAGGTAAGATTAAGAAGATGCAGGTCATGAAAAGGAGAAGGGGGAAGAGAAGATGGAAAAGGGGTTAAAAAAGATTTGGATTTGGATTCTTGCATCCACATTGATCGCCTTAAATTTATATGGGTTGGTGGGACTTACTGTTAACTATGCGACAAGTTAGCAATTAGTAGTAGTACAAGTAGGCCACCTCGTGCAGTGACTTTCTTTTTTTTATCCCCGCTTTTAGTGGAAGTGCAGTAACTTCTTGGTATCAATCACATGGAAAGGTGGTGTAGGATGCAGGCAAGTTTGATTTGATGATAAAAACAATATGATCTGAGGATATTATTCTATATTAGTAAGAACTAGAAAAAGTTTCATTAATTGCATTTTTGCATCTCAGTATTTTATCTCTTCTTTGTTTGGTGCTAAGAACTAGTGCAGTGTAAGATTCTGACTCCACAAAAGCCATTGACATTTATCTTCTTCGGATGATTCAGGGATGCTGAGAGGTGAAAAAGTACAGTCTTCTTTAGCACATTTAAAGGAAAAATGAACACTGAATCAATCAATCATTGCCAGCAATTTATTAAACATGATGCTGGTTTTTCTTTTTCTCGCCAAATCCCACCCTATTACTTAACAGCATGTGGTATCAAGCACTAACCAGCTGAACTTAGTCTTAGATGCCTTAGTAAAGAATGCCATGTGTTGTTTAATTTAATTTTGTGTTTTAGGGCATTCTTATGTTCTAATTGCTGTAGCATTTTCATTTATGATTGTTGCATTCAACTTTATGTTTAATATATAGTCACAGTCAATTTCAATGCATGTTTAGTTATTGTTCTTCCTTTTAGAGTATACTCATATCACAATAATGTCAAATATCAAGATCTTTACTATATATTAAAATGAACGCATCCAGACACATGTATATACAATCACATATATAAATTTGTATGCATAATATTAAAAATCTAAAACCACATACTTGGTATGCATATACCACACATACTCTTATGTGATATCATCGTCAACACACATTATATACCACTTCTCGTAACATGGCCAAACATCAAACAAGAAATCAGACTGCAATGGTCTAAATTTTTCGGAAGAAGCTTTCCATCAACACAAGAGGTTGAAGCATATAATGGAGATTTCTACTAAGGACTACCATCTCTCAACCTAATGGGTAACACTTGCTCTGTTCCACTCCCACACATACAATACAGTCTCTTCTTCCACTTCTTGCCCTCTTCCACTCCTACTTTTATTCCTACATCTATTCATACCCCTGCATGTAATAATGAAAAGAAAAAAACTCCTTCACATCCTCTTTAGTTAAGCCATGGGTGCTTCAATTGCTATAAATCTAACCATATTGATTCATAGGGTCCCAAGACATGTATTTTTTATCGAAGTCTCATGTTGATGGAGTATAAGAATGTTGAACTTGCATATATGCCACAAGATAAAGAGGTCAATGAGTCAGCCCTACCTAGTATTATAAAAAGCAGTTAGGCTGCCACGTGGTTTTCCAGCCTGACCACTTGGAAAGCCACCTAGGCGCCAATTGAGTGGCCTTCCAAAAGGCATCTTCTTAACTTACACCTGAGCAAAGCACCCGCCTGAGGGCCTTCTATAGACGCATGTTTAAGGCACTTAATTCCAACTCAGACACAGACTGATAAAGTCCCAAGCTCAGTTGTAGCCTGCCAAAATTGTTTTGGAAAAGGCCATGATGTTAATTTAAAAATAGTTGATCATATTTCTGCTATTTTTACTGTTATTTACCAATATACCTACTGTTAAATGCTTATATTCTTATTGGTATTCACTATAAAATGCTGCTTTATATTAGACTTATTGATATATACCCATATTAATATTTATTGTTATATACGATATACATATTTTTATCAAGATAGATTCACTATCGTATCCAAAATATTTACTGTAACATACCAATTATTTGAGTAATGATGTGTTCTTGTTATTATCTAAAATTATAATTGGTATCTACAATGAAGTATATTGTTACAATGTTACGTACAACATAGTGTGTTAGTGTTATATACTTTTAAACTTACAACATATTCAAGGTGTAGGAATACAAGTCATCCCTCACCAGCAGAACTTAGTCTCAGATGCCTTAGTAAAGAATTCCCTTTCTTCTATCTCAACTTTCATTTTAATTCAACTAAGACACCTTGGCTTAATATGGATGTAAACATAGAATTTAACAATTGTCCTATCCCAAAGCACATGATGAATAATTAAGTTGTTGGTCCTATAAAAAAAATGGAGTGCCTCCAAATCTCTTAGAAATTATAGAACATATGCAAGTAGGCCATCTTAAAATACATATGATATGAAGTAAAACCTACTCTAATCTATTTAGGTGTCATGAAAAGATTGTAAACTTTCCCTGATGTCTGTGTTTGGAAGAGTGAATGAGTCTATCCTATAGTGGATTTCATCCATCAAAGGACACACAAGACCGTGATGACTAATAAAAAAATTGGACATACTTTAGTTTTCAGATATACATTGGGAATGCTAGATGAGTGTTCAATAAATGGCCCCAACACACAAGAACTCAACTGTGCCATTCAGTCTTTACAAAGATCGGGAAAAGAAAGGAGAAGCAGGGAATGATGAAGCATGATAAGATTTTTTTGGGTCCCCTCCTTTCGGCGGCAAGCAGCCTTTGTTTCAAGAACTAGGTAGAATGACACACATTGATGAACATCGCACACACACGCACACACAGACTGAGAGACTAAAAAAATATTGTGGCTGCAACTAGTGCACTGGCTTATCCATGATGATGATTAAATCTACAAGCAGCAGCAGCAGTTGGTACAGCACCCACCACCGGGATCCATAGATACAACTCGTGATGAATCACGATCGTCATCATTCCCCGCTCAATGGTTCTGTACAGCTAGGATTGAATTGAGGCTTGCATATACAGCTTTTTTCCTGGTTTTCCTTTCTTAGATGCACAGCTATATCCTCGATATTGCTCATCAACTCTGAAACGATGATAGCGATCACGGTTGATTATTCTGAAAATTTAAACTTAATAGCACTATGTGGTTTAGACATCCTTTTCTGGTCTTTACTTATTTTGACGTGATAAAAAGTGTAGGCAACACATGCAAATTACATACTCAATATTATTCTATATTTTCTTATTAACATCATTTTTAGGTCAAAAATGTGCATAGAATCAACTTTGATTTACTAATCACCATCAACTGACTTGATGTTCAATTAGCATCATTTTCTAATACTGCCCCTTCTCCCTGTTCCTTTCTCCCTGTTCTGTGATCACACTCTCCCTTTTCTTTCTTCCCTTCTCCAAATTCTGTTAATCTCTTCCCTTGTACACACTAGTAAGCCACCACACACTACATCTAGAATTGCCTTCATACAATAGTGTACTCACAACATCGACACTGTGATGAACCAAAATAACAGCAATGTCACTGCCAAGAAATATAGCCAAGATGTCTAGAGACTGGAACTTGATTTGTTCATCTTCATGGATGCCTCATTCCAATCCAACAGTAGGTTGGCCAGAGTGTTATTTCACGCCATCTCAATATCAAGAGATAGCCTCATGAGAGCAGGTTGCACTGCCCTTCTGAGATCTGCACTTGAAGCCAAGCTCTATGGGATCATTCAGGATGTACCTTTCTATCGAATAAATGGACTCCATCATGTGATTATTCTCTCAGATGACCAAAAAGCAATACATCTACTGATAGGAGCTCAACCACCTGCTCCAAGATTCAAAGCCTCGTGCAGACAATTTAAGGATGATTGATCACAAATTCAAGGTGTAGGAATACAAGTCATCCCTCACCAGCTGAACTTAGTCTCAGATGCCTTAGTAAAGAATGCCCTTTCTTCTATCTCAACTTTCATTTTAATTCAACTAAGACACCTTGGCTTAATATGGATGTAAACATAGAATTTAACAGTTGGCATGTCCCAAAGAACATGTTGAATAATTAAGCTATTGGTCCTATAAAAAAAAATGGAGTGCCTCCGAATCTCTTAGAAATTATAGAACATATGCAAGTACTATGCGGAGTTCATAGCATTCTTGCTAGTTTTCTGGTGCTCAACCTAAATTTTCTAGAATATTTTGTAACTATGAATATAATTACATCTCTCTTCATACCTAGACACCATAAAGTTGCTACCAGTGTCTAATACATTTTAGTAATTCCTAGTTAGATATAACACATATATATATATGATCTTTCTCTGAGAGCACTTGCTTAATATCTAATTGGTTAGGTATACACAACCTCCAACATTACTGGATGGTAGTTTAAGACAATGTTTCATTGATGGCTTAGAGCACAGAGATGCTGATGTCATTTACAATTGCTTGCGTGCTTATGCTGCCATTGATAACACTGCAACTGAGGTGGAAGAAGAAGAATGCCCTCACAAAGATGGTGGAGACGTGTGTAATGGGTAAATCGATACTTGATGACTACCTTGCATCTTGTACTTACTAGCTTGTAACAATTTCATGGTTTCGACATAAAAAGGGTGGCTTTTGTTTGCCTCGATGTGGTTGTATAGAGTAACTTGCAGGGTCAGTACTTAGCCCACAGAGCAGGTTGTTCACATCCACTGATGATAGCATTATAGGTGACAACCGTGGCTGCTAGCTGCTAGCTGCTGTCAGTATCTAAACTGCTGTTCACATATTTTAGAAAACAAAATAAGTCTTTTAGTCATTATAGGTGACCAGAAATAAAATGTGGGGAGGGGAGAGAAGGTGGGTCACATGTTCATCTGAAAATGTAGAAAGGATTGAGTGGCCTGTTGACCGGTAGAGTAACAGAGTTAACAGTTTGGTAGAAATGAAAAATATTATACCCACAAGTGATATGGATGCAATTATTAGAACGTGGTGATAGATTTGTTAAGATAAGGAAATGTAATGTATTTCTCTGAAATTTACCCAATTTTTTATTGTTATAAGCTACCATGATATTGTCTCCAGTTGTCAAACACAAGTAGTTCCTGAGAGTTGTTTCCAAAATAGCTTTGGGGTTTGATATATCTAAAAAATCTTTTGTGTGAGGCTGCAGTTTAACAAAGGTTCCTTTTGGAAGGGTGGCATTCTTCACTCTTACAAAATCCCCCTCTTGCAAGAGCAAGTTTTGCATCATCCAATATGGCATATAAACCACGCCTTCTTCAGCAATAAACCATGCCTTTTTCACTCTTATAGCATTTTTGATTCTGTTTACACATACCTTTCATTAAGTTTTCTGGCTATTTATACCTTTCCATCCTCTTATTTGCTAACAAGTTCTCACAATTATTTGGATAACAAATTAATATTTATTTTGTATAGTGTCCAAAGCAGTCGAACAATACAGATTGCGGGTATTATGTGCTGAAGTATATGAAAGACATCTTTGATGTGAGAAATAGAAATATTCCTGAATGTGTAAGCTACTTAACATTATATTCTTTTAGTTTGTTCAAATTTCTAAATAAATTGAAAATATCACAATATGTTGATATATTTGTCATATGATTGCAGTATTATTCGAAGTATATTGGTCGTTGCTTCAACCAAGAAGCAATCGATGAGGTCCGAAACGAGTGGGCGACATGTATTCTTGAGCACACATAAGATTATGTGACATGTGGGGGAGACATTTGTTCTTTAGCATAGACCAATGTTTGAAACTTTTTTAGTTAGTTTTCAGTTTGATTCTAGAGTGGATACTCAGTACTTTGTATTATTGAATTGTTGTATGGATGATTTAATATTAATTAAATTTAGTACGAGTTTCTTTCAAGGTTTGATGGAAATTTTGTTCAACTATGTGTTTGTTTGTGAAATGAAAAAGTATAATTGCATATTTATTATAATTTATTAATAATATGGTTAATTTGATCAATACAATAGGTGCGATATATGACCTTTCAAACTCTAATCAAAGACAACAGTTAATAATATGTTGTAAAATGTATGATTCTACAACAAACAACACATGTTGTGTTATCCACACCTATTATAATAGGTTTGTCAGGAAAAAATACACCTATTACAACAGGTGTTTCTAGTGAACTACAACATGCATAACATGTTGTATAAATTGTGTATATTACAATAGACACACACCATGTTGTCTAAACAATCTTACTACAATGGTTAAATGTATGGAAAGACAACATACTCCAACTGTTGTATAAATATGTATATTACAACAGGTGCACTGCATGTTGTAAAAGACCTACCTATTACAACGGGTGTGTTTAGTGAAAGACAACATGCTTCGACTATTGTATAATATATATTACAACGGGTTAACCGCATGTTGTAAAAAATACCCCTATTACAACGGGTGTGTTTCGCGAAAGACAACGTCGTTCAACTGTTGTATAATATATATTACAATAGGTGCACCACATGTTGTGTAAAATACCCATATTACAATAGGTCATTCCTTAAATGACAACATGTTTCAACTGTTGTATAAAATACATCTATTACAACATGCGATCACATGTTGTGTAAAGCACCCCCCCATAAGACCACGCGATCTAATACAACGGTTAACACCTGTTGTAAATTGAGAAAAGGAACTGTTGTAAAAAACATTTTCTGTAGTAGTGATTCTAGCATCCTAATTTGATTTGATTAAACCCTAACATTGATGAAACCCTAACATCAATTGTGATGAAACCCTAACATTAATAGTGATGAAACCCTAACATGTACCTATCTATTATTGTGTTTGTTGGCCTAGAAACCCGTCCAAGATTTACTCATTAGGAGTAAGTCTTGGATAGTCCCCAGTTTGGGACTGTTCTTGAACACCTAATCTCACTTAGGATGTAAGTGTATAATGCGTATTGGGTTTTCGAGAAAATTTCAGTAGCATTTCCCCGTTTATTCTCTAAGTACATATGTACTTAAAGAACAGCGGGGAAATGCAGCCGAAATTTTCTTAAAACCCCAATACACATTATACACTTTACTAGTGAGATTAGATGTTCAAGGATGGGATAGGTGGTACACATTTATTATATATCAGAATGACATCACATGTGTTTATGCCCTGAATTATATGTTCACGGAGATCACAACGAAGGATTGTTAATTGATAAAAGATCACAATTTTAGAGGCATGCATGTTTATATTTTTTATTGAAGCTAAATGTTTGCTTTTTTAATATCAATATCATTTTCAGATTTGATGTTTCATTATCTTCTAGTTAATACAAATGCTAAATGTTTGCCTTTTTAATGACATTTTCAGATGGCTGACCATGATGAGCATGATGTCCATGATGAGCATGAAGTCCATGATGAGCATGGCAAGGATACCAATGTAAGTTCTAAAAACATATCATGTATTTCTATAAAATTCATTATCTTCTATTTATGTCATATATCCCATATTTCTATATTGGGCTAATTCAGTGTGTTTATTTTTGTCAAATTTTAGGTTGATGATGCACATGTACCAACTGAAGCACTGGAGGAACTTGATGTGCATCACCTAACACTTAACAAGAAAAGGGGCATCACTATGTTGAAGAAGTTAATAGCGCTAAGTGGGAGTGGATCCAGATTGGTTGTGGAGTTTGATAATGGAGGAAATGCAATTGGAGTAAACCGCAATAATTTTGTAAACTATCTTGGGGTTGTCACTCGAAGCCATTGTGGTGTTAAGTATGATAATTGGCATAAAGTTCCTTAGGATAAGAAAGACATGATATGGAAGGATTTATGTGTGAGTTATTATTATTTTCAATTCTATTTTGTAGATTACAAATTCTATTATTTGCAATTCTATTTTTGGATATTAATTAATAACAATTCTATTTTACAGAATCTGTTTGCATTGGATGAGAAGCTGCATCGTAAAAGCATGATGCAACGTGCTAGAAAGATGCTAAGGAACTATAGGACACATCTCAATAGAGAATACATAAAAGATGGTGATAAGAAGAAGAAGTCAGCCCTTGAACAGTGGAACTTCTTGGACAAAGAAGATTAGGACACGTTTGTTGCTTCAAGAAAATCTGAAGAATTCAAGGTATTATGCGTCACTCCCAATTTAATTAATATACATTGTATTCACCTATTCAAGATTAACATTTAGTAGTACTAACCAAATAATTAATGTGCATACTAACTAGGCCCTCAGTGAGGCGCAAAAAGCAAGGCATGCACTGAATGTGCATGACCATACTATGGGTCCAAAGGGCTATGCAAGCGTTCACCAAAGACTACAGGCGGAGTCTGCTGCTACTCAGGAGTCCTCTACTATAGGTAGCACACTTCTGCCTCGCCATGATGTTTGGATAGTTGGGAGGCAAATTAAGATGGGAGAAATAAGGAAGCCCACAACTACTGAGGCGGCTATGAAAATGGTAAAATACAACTCTTAGAGCAATCGTCTGAATATTGATTATTTGTGGTGTTAACTTACCAATTTTTGTTGATGGTGATTAGCGGGAGCTGCACGAGCAGAGGAAACAAGGCATGTTCATCCCTCAGGGCACAAGGGATGAATTGATAGTTTCTCTGGTTAACCTAGAGCATCCTGGATGTGTTAGGGGTGTAGGCGCTGGTGTGGGAATCAAAGAATTCTTTGGGCCATCCCATCGCAAACCCAGAGCGGGACTTTCACAAGAAGAGGTAACCTATTTTTTTAGAATGTTACTGCAAAAGGAAATTCAATAATAAGAAGCTAATGTTTCTTTTATCTATGTATAGGAGAATAAGAAGCTTGTCTTTATTGATCTTCATGTCAATATCCAAAACCACCAACCTATTTTGGGTCGTGAGTTCTTTTCCATGAATCACTTTACAATCCTTGAATATTTTATGATCTGCTCACCTCGTAACAAGTTAATAAATTTAGCTATAAGTGTTCCCACTCTTGAAAGTAATCTTATGAGAATCTCTTTTTTGAATTAGGTGTTTGCCAAAATAATATCATATGCAACTAAAAAGTCTAATATCCACTCTCCTTTGTTGTTTCTACCGCATACCCAAAACCACCATGAACTCTTTCATATCCAACATTGCTAATCCCTACATGGTCATTTAAATCACTTCCAATAATGATCTTTTCATCTGTTAGTATTCCCTGCATCAATTCATCCATGTCATCCCAAAAATCCTTCTTAGCCTTCCCTCTATGGCCAACTTGTAGGGCATAAGAGTTAATAATGTTAAAAATCTTTCCCCCAATAACTACCTTGGTAGCTATGAGTCTATAACCCCTCCTTGTGATCTTGACAACATCATCCTTTAACATCTTATCAGCAATAATACCTACACCATTTTTATGTTTATCAATACATGTGTACCATATTATGTATCATGTGTCTCCAATCTAACTACAATGTTCCTCTATCCACTTGGTTTCCTACAAGAAAGTTATATTGACTTTTCTTCTCATCATGATATTCACTATCTTTAAAGATTTTTCTTTCAAAGAAACAATATTCCAAGATCAAACTTTGATCCTTGTTTGTTGAACTTTCTTCTTTACCTGCCTTCATTAAAAATGTTTCCCTTGTACATTTTTATACTACATCCGGGAAATGATGCTGCGAGACTAGCATCTTAAACCACACACGTCCAAGATGTGGTAAACCCTTGCACATTTTTCACCACATCCAGACAATGATGCAGTGGGACTAGCTTCTTTACCCACACCAATCCAAGATGTGGAAATCCTTGTTTGTCCTTCAACACAACCACATGTTGTTGTCTCAAAACCCCTTGCACATTTGTCACTTCACTGAGGTTCCGATGTAGTGTGTTTCTAGGTAGTGATGCTCCAATGAAATTTTTATAAGGATCCATGTCATAGAAAGAGTGCCAAAGTTTTTATGGTTGGCTGTCAACCTACCACCAATCCTCCTTTACCTGGGCGTGACACCAGCTACATTTGCAGAAAATGTATGAAAGGTAAATAGAGTTACATACAAACAAAGACATATTCAAAATTTTCATTCTTCTTCACACAAACATTAGCTGGCCCATTTAGAATTTGACATGTAACTCAGTCTTTCATTCTTAGGTACACGAACAAAAGTTGCAACACCAAGTATAACCCTCCATTTGGGTGTCCAAAAATGTTTACCCACACGCGCCATGGGTCACAAGAATGGTTTTTTTACAATGGGTGTTTGGAGGTTTAAAAAGTTTCACAAGATGAAGGTGGTTTTGTGGAATGACATGGCAATTAATGGGAGGGAGTCGTTTGCATATGGAGTTGTGTGAGTGAGAGAGGGAGAAGAATACAGGGAAATAGTGAGTATGCACCTCTTTTTGGAGAGAGGGAAAAAATAATAGCAGAGGGAGGTCAAAGGGAAGAGGAGAGAAGTGCAGAGGGAAGTGAGAAAAAAGGAGGGAAGTTATGGTGTCAAGATGAATGAAATGAGTGAAACAATGGAAAAGAAGAGAGGAAGTAATGAGGGAAGTAATGAGAAGTGAGGAAGAAGCAATTGTGAGTGGGAAGTATGTAACCATAGACGTAAATCATGAAGGTACAAGAGGGAAGTAATAGAGGAGAGGAGAAACTTAATGGTTTGAGAGGACATGAGTAATGGGGATAGAGGATAAAAATGATGATGGAAGTAGTGAAAAGGAGAAAAGTAATGATAAAAAGGGGGGAAATGAGGAGAGAAGTAATGTGTAGAGAGGGGGAAGTAGAGGGGAAGACGACGGAAATCATGGTGGAAGAGGAGTGTAGTGACTCCCTCCCCATGTTATCCCCAATTAAGGTGGACCGAGGGAAAGGGCTATTGACTACTTTTTATAGTCTAACAACACTCAATAATCCATTATTACATTGAATAAATAGGGTTTAATAAAATAATAATTGTAATTTTCCTCAAAGGAGTTACATGGTTGTTTTAAGGGAAAATCTGTGCTGAAAGTGAATATGACTATCTAACTAAATCCTCTAGTAATCATTAGCCATGTGTTTTTTTGGTGATGATTATGGATACATATGCCTTCATGTAAAAAATGTAACTCAACATAAAATATTGAAATACAAAATGATAGATCCATATATTTCTATATTTTATATATGGTGCATAAAAAATATGTTCATGTACGTGTAACACCATATCAAGCATAATGAAAAAAAGCATGAAAGTATCCAAATATTTCATTTTAAGTACAATTTCCTAATTGTAGTTGTCATGTGTAACATCGTAGAATTTTGTATACTATAATGAAACCTTAAGTTGTGATAAATATGGGGTTAAAGTGAAATTAACCCATCTAATAAGGATGTTTCTTACCTAATAATTTTGTTATAGCCTTAAATCTAGAATATCAGGATTTAATCAAAATTTGACCCCCAATTTTTTTAAGTAATCATATATGGTTAGTACATGTTTTTCTAAAAATGGAAAATAGTGGTAGTTCTGATTTTCAAACCAAGAAAAGAACTAGATTTTTGGATTCTAGATATTTATTTTATGTAACACACTAATTTTAGTTTCAATCAAATCAACCTAGATCCCTAAATACAATTACAAATAAGTTAGATATTATGAACCCTTTTTTAATAGGTCATTTTAGCCTAAAGTCCTGTAGATCATTGTTTGTCACGTGGCTATTAAGTCGACGTCCTATTCAGATTCAGAATTGGGCATGCTGGGGACTGCCCAACTTGTCTCCCTCACCCGATGTCCACAGGCCACGGGATTCTATAGGGGTATGACTCATTACGCTTTCCAACCTCTCTTTGAAAGCACTTCATCACGAACGGGCCCCATTTTTGCAATCCTCGCATCTGGTCGAACCTTCCTAGCCCTTACGCACTAGGGTTTTGAGGACTGGAGTCCCCAGTCAACTAGTACTTCCTTGAACATCCCTTGTTTTCAAAGACGGAAGTTCCCCTTTCCCCTAGAACCCGCAACCTATAAAGGGACCCCTCGAAATCGATCCTCGCACACCAAAGAAATGTAAACCACAAGCCGTCTTTCCTTCTAGAACCCTTGAACCTAGCTCCCCTACGCCACCGGTAACTCCTCTTCTAGTTCTGCTATGGTGGGAGTATTCCTACCTTCTCCATCCCATGTTGGAGAGTGGAAAGGTCACCTACGCCCAGGGGAAGCTTCTGATACCTGAGTTTGGCCAAGATTTTATATATAGGGAATTCCCCTCTTTTTCCTATTTTGGGACCGCTTCATCTGTTTGTGATCAATAAGAGAACTAAACTATCAATTTCATCACTTTTGGATTCTTCATGATGTCTCAAATCCACTCGGACTGCTAGTTTTTACTTTGGTTCACTCATTTGTTGGTTCCCCTTCTTGGTGGCACCTGCTTCCATGGAATAAGAACTTGGCCTTTTCAGCCACTCCATAAACTATTGTTGACCTCTACGGGTCTGACCAAAGACAAAGAAGGTGAATCACACCTAGGTTTTTCATGAAAGTAGATAATTTTGAGTGTTTGTTTCTGAGGATCCTCATTGACTCGATGTTTTTTGTGAGTTTTGACTGAAGACAAAGATCGCAGGAGACATTATGACATTTATACCCTTCGATTCTGATTGGCCTTAGTTTTTCACCAATGGGAAAAGTAGTCTTTTGGTGTACTGATCGATACCTGCTCGCATTTGGGTTGAAAATGTTTTGCCTTAGTGGTAGACACTAGTTGGGCCTCGTGGCAACAACCTGTGCCACCAGTAATTTTTTTCCCAGATTCTATTACCAATTTCTCAAATTTTTATTGGTCAGTTATTCCAAAATTAGTAGTAAATCAATAGTTTATTTAAATTATATGGAAAACCATTTTTTGGATAGGGATTTTTTAGTAGAATCTAATTTTTTGGGTTTTAAACCCTGATAAGTGACTTTAGATCATGATTTCTTAAAGGATCTAAATTAGGGTTTAGGATGTATTATAATGATAATTAATAGATATCCAATTACATAAAGGTGTCATCACCATTTTATTGAGCTAATTGTTAGAACATGTTCAACATTAACATATGTCTTTTAGGTGGGTGTTAACTAAAGTTAACCCACTTAATCCGTCCAGATCATATCAAGGTATCATAATCATTTTGTTGTGCTAGCTAGCAAACTATATCTTTTTCATCGTTATTAAGCACTAAGATTAACATCTCATGTAACATGTTTCCTTCATATGATCTTATTTCATTGATCATATTAGATTGCAACGTTTATTAATGATTTCATCTCAAGGTTACCCAACACTGTCACATTATCATCATTATTCATTTACATGGTTAACCATATATACATCTATTAAACCATCTCTAGGTTTCCATGGTATCATGTCTATATATCACATCTCGAGATTAGATCACATCCTATATATGTATCAGGTTTGTGCTACAAAAACTTATACAAGTGGCTCATGAAACATGTATCAAAACTTTATATAGTCCAATTCAGGTCCTAACCCTTATCATGAGGGTAGTGTCGTACTCAGTCTCTCTGAGTTGACTCAACTCTATGAGTATCATATGCACTATTTTTATCTTCCCTCTTTGGTTTAGGGTTATCAGGTCTACCTCATTGGCACTAGTTGCTCAAAATCATAAATTCTAGCCACATAAGCACAAACCAAACATGTTGTGACGTTCTCTTCATAGGTCTTCTACCCATGAAACATTTTCCCCAAAACGTTCTTATATACACCACTAGATTCTTATGTGGGAAACCACCAACCCAAGTATGAGGCTTCACAGAAACTAACATAGCTACCTCCTCCAGGGTCTTGGGCTCTCTCTGTCACCCAAAAGGTAGGCACTCATATTCATTTCCACTTGAACACATATATAGAGCCTCTCTCTCTCTCTATCTCTAAGTTTTGGTCCTCCCAAGGACACCTAGGGTTCAAGAAGACTATAGGTATCATGCACAAAGTGACCCAACTCAATCACTCAGGAGTATTCAAGTTTAGGACATATCATATCATGTATCTCATAATTCTCATATCTTGGAGTTTAGGTTCTCTGACCTTCTCCTTGTGGGTCTCACTCTCTCTGGAGTTAACCCCAAAATTGGTCCTAACACTAGAGGTCCTCCTTTGTAAAATAGATTGAGGCTCTTGCTGATTCACATCCTTGTATCATCTTAACATATTTTATCTCATAAAAACCTAGTTATTTGTATGATCAAAACTTATCTCAAATCCTTAAAACTAAACTTAAGTTTCCAAGACAAACATATCATCACAACCATCTTATATCATCTATATAAGACCTACATCATATCATCAAAACTTATTTCATCTATTCCATGTATCATATATTCTAACAAGGCTCTAGACATCTGATCTAGAACTACTCTCTCTTCTAGACTAATGTCATTCACTTTCACTTAGGTTGCATGACCACCTCCTACTCGTACATGTGTGGGGACACATTTTTTTAATACATTTATATAATAAAATATTTTATAGTTTTTCTCCATTAAAACAAGTGTCAGAGAAAACTATCGAGGTTCGATCCGATTGGAATCAAAAACCAAGTCCTGAAAATGAGTGTCCCACACATAGTAGAGAGTATAGTGTCATGAAAACTAGTGAAAGGGGTGAGAACATGGTGTAGACTGGTGTAGGTACCCAAAACATAGATGCATCATATGTGAAAGGTTTCTCTTCCCGTGATGTACATCATTTCCAAATAATGCAACATCCCATACCGCCACATTATAAGGAGTTGCATAATGAGCAAATGTCAGACTTTTCTATTGTTCATGCTCTGATACCACCTGTGACGTCTCCGGATTTTCTAAAACTTAATCTGATGTGTGATGTCAAAATTGAAACCCTCACCTCAGAGAGAATCCCAATTTAAACACCACACACTAGGCTAAGAAGAAGAAAATCAGAGGAAGTCAGAAGGAAACAACCAGTAGCACATGCACATGAATAATAATAAAACCATACAACACACGTTCACCATTCAACATATAATTACAACATGAATTGTTACAACATTTGATATTACATATTGAACAACAAACTTCTATATATACATGTACTACCACCAAACTACATGATCTTAAGACAACAGGTCCACCTGTACATCAGCTCGCCACACAACTCTCAACTATCCTAGATCTTCAAGAACATATGTCCACAACCTAAACAAAAGATTACATGCGGTACACGTCAACACAATATTTAAGAATATTATACAGAGTATGCCTACGTGTCTTTTATATATCTCTCATCATATCTTGGCAATAAGATAAAACTAATACTTGGAAGTTATAAAGAAATATAAGAAAATCATATACTTGCACAAAGATGTTCATCAACAAAAGAGAACACATATTTTAAGCACATTTTTCATTATATCATCCATGCATTTACTACCTGGGAGTTGAATGCATTAAGGCCTTTATGATCTACTACCAAAGAGTTGGATCATTTCACAATGTGATCTAGTTGAAGTGCTTAGATATAATGGAACAGATATATTATGTTTCATGTGTTCATAGCAATAAGTTTGGAAAATCATGCAACATATCATACAAGAACAATCATTTCAATCAATACCATATGCCAAGTATTTACTACCATATAACACAAGCATATTATATAATAAGCAAAGTGAGAGGTAATGGCATAACTTCCAAAGAGACATCCTAATCACATATCCTCATATTCCTGATGTCAACTATATCTTGGTCAAACCCCTGGTTAAGAAAAGATCATATACTGTCATCAAGTTCTCATCATCTTAACCCAAATTATATCCATTTTATGGTTTACTTATCTTAGTAGGATAATCCCACTTTTACTTGTATTCTTACCATAGATTTATCTTATTGATGTCATATTCCGGATTATGGTTCATTATCTGAATATTAGGTTCCATATTCTTTTTGTGCACATATTAACCCTAGATCACATCATTAACCTAAATTAGGGTTTCATGACATGTATTAAGGATCATCTTCATATAATATGAATTAGGTGCATCATCATGGTCTCATAAATAAAACTGAGGTTCCACATATGGATATGAGCTTACTCTGTGAATTTCATCATTTATTGAACATGTTTGTATTTATTGCATATTGTTTAGGATTACTAGCCCTAATTAGCCATATTAATCACATTATAGGCTTTCATGCATCAACATGACCATATATGACATCAAATGAAATATAAACATGATTATAGACTTACTAACATTTTTCCATAATTTAATATCATTATTTGATATTAATTTCGCATGAAACAAGCATAATACATCTTACATGATATCATTATTATTAATGCATCAAAAGCATGATATTATCATTCTACTATGTTCTACTCATTTTTCTGATAATTTTAGTACCTTATTTGTATTTTTCTGATGAACGTGCTATTTTCTATGGTTTATTGAATATTTGGGAATTTGCTAAATATTTACCTTTCTATGGCCAATCCAATTCCACCACGTGGCTAGCAAGGTTGGCCTGCACTGTTGGACCGGCTGGATCTGTAGATAGATCCATAGATTCCCGGATCCGTTAACCCAGGTTGGGGCTTCCCCCGTTTTGCCCGATCTCACACGAGGACTTTGTTTCCTCTGTGAAACAGAGCCCCACCCAAGCGGTGCCCCCAGGCGATCTGCCGATTTCTCCAGCACAGTGCATATTGGTGATGGCTTCTCCTCACTCATGTGTACGCTCGGTGGGTCGACACCTGCGTGGGCTGCTACCATCGTCTCCTTCGTTGCCCACCATCCGGTCCGTGAACTACCACCACCGCGAGGGAATTGTCTCCAGCGTGGGATCTTCTTGGATCCATGGGCATGAGACTTCAGCAGGACTCAATTCTCTGCCCGACACCCACGTTCCTCCGTGAATGCTACTGTTGGGTGTTGTTGGGTCAAAACATAGGCTTGGGATCAGCTAGTTGGTGCGCCGCTGGTGTAGGGCACCGCTCCAGTGAGGTGAGTACCGGAGGTGTCTCTCCTCCCTTGACAGCTTACGACCCACCCTGCGTCACTTCACCCTTCCTCGTGTCAGCAGGAGCTCATACTCCTTAGGACCTCATGGCTAAGGTAGGGCTCTGGCCACCTCTAGGTTTTGAAAAAGAAGACCCTCATCTCTCCCTTAAGCCGTCAGCATCAAGTATTGTTCTACTGTGGCTCCTCCATGCTCGGTGAGGAACTGACCTCCGAATACTGCTCCTGCAGTCACGGCTGCCATTGCAAAACGTGAGAAAGGAAAAAGGTCTTCTCCCATATCCCTCCTCCTCTCACCACCTGTTGTGGATGGTGGAGAAGCAGCAATGATGGGGAGGGGGATTTCACTCTTGTCTACTCCAACTGACTCACCGAATGGGTCTTGCAACTCCTCTAAAGGATATGAAGAGAACTGTCAGCACATCATTCACAATCATCCCACGTTCATAGATGTGGTGGTGGTCTTTCACGTTGGCTGAACTACCACTCCCCCCACATTCCAGTTGAGTGTGCCTTCTCATAAGACCGATTCATGGCTTCACCAGCAAAAAGATATGTCCACTAGATTCTAGCCACATGCTCATACAAATACAAAAGGGGTGTGACAAGGAAGATATTAACAACTTAGCCTAAGACCTAGATACTTTGGCCCATAGTTATCATTATTCCACATTATTTTATGGTATTCAAACCTAAATATCTCTCCCTAGGAGTACCCAATTGCCACCAAAATTTTACCATAACTTTGTTACTACTCAAGGTACCTTGTGCAAGAGTTTGGTGTCAAAACTCAATTGTTAGACAAATCAATTAAATTCCTCAACTAGGCATAAACTTATGGATCTTAATCATTATATAAATCTCAATCAACATTCCCACTTTACTAAAACACTTGGGATCCTCAAAACAACTCAACTTGCATGACTTCACTTATGTCATTGGACATTTTAGGATTCCAAAAGTCCACTTCATCACATCCTACACACCTTAAAAGAAATTCCGTCCTCAGAATTAAGCAAAAAAAAACCTAGTCCATCACAACATATACATCTTAAAAGAAATTTTGTCCTCAAAATTAAGCCATCCTATTACTTCAAAGAACTTCATCCATTTCTAGGGCACTATTCTAGGTGCAACATATTCACTAAAACACTTGGGATCCTCAAAACAACTCAACTTGCATGACTTCACTTATGTCATTGGACATTTTAGGATTCCAAAAGTCCACTTCATCACATCCTACACACCTTAAAAGAAATTTCATCCTCAGAATTAAGCAAAAAAAAAAAACCTAGTCCATCACAACATATACATCTTAAAAGAAATTTTGTCCTCAAAATTAAGCCATCCTATTACTTCAAAGAACTTCATCCATTTCTAGGGCACTATTCTAGGTGCAACATATTCACAAAAACAAAGTTATGTGAACATATCGAAACCACTATTAGGAGGTTTCAAAAGCATTTAGGGTGAACAAACGCCAATTCAAGGTTGAACCCAGGTTTTAGAAACTCTGGTTATGTCATTACATATCTCATATGTTAGAGTTGCTTCCTTATCTTTACC
Source organism: Alisma plantago-aquatica (assembly GCA_963693085.1). Taxonomy (NCBI): domain Eukaryota; kingdom Viridiplantae; phylum Streptophyta; class Magnoliopsida; order Alismatales; family Alismataceae; genus Alisma; species Alisma plantago-aquatica. Next base: position 369,431,205 of record OY856415.1, on the reverse strand, counting down.
CATGCATTAGGGTTCCCACATCTAATACCATGTTTTAAAGGAGTTAACTAAAATTATCCAATTATATCAAGGTGTCATCACCATTTTATTGAGCTAATTGTTAGAACATGTTCAACATTAACATATGTCTTTTAGGTGGGTGTTAACTAAAGTTAACCCACTTTAACCGTCCAGATCATATCAAGGTATCATAATCATTGTGTTGTGCTAGCTATCAAACTATATCTTTTTCATCTTTATTAAGCACTAAGATTAACACCTCATGTAACATGTTTCCTTCATATGATCTTATTTCATTGATCATATTAGATTGCAACGTTTACTAATGATTTCATCTCAAGGTTACCCAACACTGTCACATTATGATCATTATTCATTTATATGGTTAACCATATATACATATATTAAACCATCTCTAGGTTTCCATGGTATCATGTATATATCACATCTCGAGATTAGATCACATCCTATATATGTATCAGGTTTGTTCTACAAAAACGTATACAAGTGGCTCATGAAACATGTATGAAAACTTTATATAGTCCAATTCAGGTCCTAACCCTTATCATGAGGGTAGTAACGTACTCAGTCTCTATGAGTTGACTCAACTCTATGAGTATCATATGCACTATTTGTATCTTCCCTCTTTGGTTTAGGGTTATCAGGTCTACCTCATTGGCACTAGTTGCTTAAAATCATAAATTCTAGCCACATAAGCACAAACCAAACATGTTGTGACGTTCTCTTCATAGGTCTTCTACCCATGAAACATCTTACCCAAAACTTTCTTATATACACCACTAGATGCTTATGTGGGAAACCACCAACCCGAGTATGAGGCTTCATAGAAACTAACATAGCTACCTCCTCCAGGGTCTTGGGCTCTCTCCGTCACCCAGATGTCAGGCACTCATATTCATTTCCACTTGCACACATATATCGAGCCTCTCTCTCTATCTCTAAGGTTTGGTCCTCCCAAGGACATCTAGGGTTCAAGAATACTATAGGAATCATGCACAAAGTGACGCAACTCAATCACTCAGGAGTATTCTAGTTTAGGACATATTATATCACGTATCTCATAATTCTCATATCTTGGAGTTTAGGTTCTCTGACCTTCTCCCTGTGGGTCTCACTCTCTCTGGAGTTAACCCCGAAATTGGTCCTAACACTAGAGGACCTCCTTTGAAAAAGAGATTGAGGTCTTGCTGATTCACATCCTTGTATCAGCTTAACATATCTTTTCTCATAAAAACCTAGTTACTTGTATGATCAAAACTTATCTCAAATCCTTAAAACTAAACTTAAGTCCTCCAAGACAAACATATCATCACAACCATCTTATATCATCTATATAAGACCTACATCATATCAACAAAACTTATTTCATTTATTCCATGTATCATATATTCTAACAAGGCTCTAGACATCTAATCTAGAACTACTATCTCTTCTAGACTGATGTCATTCACTTTCACTTAGGTTGCATGACCGCCTCCTACTCGTACATGTGTGGGGACACATTTTTTTAATACATATATAATAAAATATTTTGTAGTTTTTCTTCGTTAAAACAAGCGTCAGAGAAAACTATCGAGGTTCGATCCAATTGGAATCAAAAACCAAATCCTGAAAATGAGTGTCCCACACATAGTAGAGAGTACAGTGTCATGAAAACTAGTGAAAGGGGTGAGAACATGATGTAGACTGGTGTAGCTACCCAAAACATAGATGCATCATATGTCAAAGATTTCTCTTCCCGTTATGTACATCATTTCCAAATAATGCAACGTCCCATACCGCCACATTATAAGGAAAGAACGACATCCAAGGACCTGCTATACAACAACCACCAGTCTAGACCTAGTTCTCGGACATCTAGGTGCTAACCTAGAGGCTAGGTAAGATCTAGTCTCTAAAAGACGATTAATCTAACCCAAAAAGATTATTAAGTTCAAGGTTCTATAGTTTTGAGTTACATAATGTGCAAATGTCAGACTTTGCTATTGTTCATGCTCTGATACCATCTGTGACGTCTCCATATTTTCTAAAACTTAATATGATGTGTGACGTCCAAATTGAAACCCTCACCTCAGAGAGAATCCCAATTTAAACACCACACACTAGTCTAAGAAGAAGAAAATCAGAGGAAGTCAGAAGGAAACAACCAGTAGCACATACACATGAACAATCATAAAAACCATACAACACATGTTCACCATTCAAAATATAATTAGAACATGAATTATTACAACATTTGATATTACATATTGAACAACAAACTTCTATATATACATGTACTACCACCAAACTACAAGATCTTAAGACAATAGGTCCACCTGTACATCAGCTCGCCACACAACTCTCAACTATCCTGGATCTTCAAGAACATATGTCCACAACCTAAACAAAAGATTACATGTGGTACACATCAGCACAATATTCAAAAATATTATACTAAGTACACCTACGTGTCTTTTATATATCTCTCATCATATCTTGGCAATAAGATGAAACTAATACTTGGCAGTTATAAAGAAATATAAGAAAATCATATACTTGCACAAAGATGTTCATCAACAAAAGAGAACACATATTTTAAGAACATTTTCCATTATATCATCCATGCATTTACTACCTGGGAGTTGAATGCGTTAAGGCCTTTATGATCTACTACTAAAGAGTTGGATCATTTCACAATGTGATCTACTACCAAAGAGTTGGATCACTTCCAAGTACTTTACTACCAAAGAGTTGAAGTACTTATTTCTAGCACTTTACTACCAAAGAGTTGAAGTGCTTAGATATAATGGAACAAATATATTATTTTTATGTGTTCATAGCAATAAGTTTGGAAAATCATGCAACATATCATACAAGAACAATCATTTCAATCAATACCATATGCCAAGTCTTTACTACCATATAACACAAGCATATTGTATAATAAGCCAAGTGAGAGGTAATGGCGTACCATCCAAAGATACATCCTAATCACATATCCTCATATTCCTGATGTCAACTATATCTTGGTCAAGCCCCTGGTTAAGACAAGATCATATACTATCATCAAGTTCTCATCATCTTAACCCAAATTATATCCATTTTAGGGTTTACTTATCTTAGTAGGATAATCCCACTTTTGCTTGTATTCTTGCCTTAGATTTATCTTACTGATGTCATATTCCATATTATGGTTCATTATCTGAATATTAGGTTCCATATTCTTTTTGTGCACATATTAACCCTAGATCACATCATTAACCTAAATTAGGGTTTCATGACATGTATTAAGGATCATCTTCATATAATATGAATTAGGTGCATCATCATGGTCTCATAAATAAAACTGAGGTTCCACATATGGATATGAGCTTACTCTTTGAATTTCATCATTTATTGAACATGTATGTATTTATTGCATATTATTTAGGATTACTAGCCCTAATTAGCCATATTAATCACATTATAGGCTTTCATGCATCAACATGACCATATATGACATCAAATGAACTATAAACATGATTATAGACTTACTAACATTTTCCCATAATTTTATATCATTATTTGATATTAATTTTGCATGAAACAATCATAATACATCTTACATGATATCACTGTTATTAATGCATCAAAAGCATGATATTATAATTCTACTATGTTCTACTCATTTTCTGATAATTTTAGTACCTTATTTGTATTTTTCTGATGAACGTGCTATTTTCTATGGTTTATTGAAGATCTGGGAATTTGCTAAATATTTACCTTTCTGTAGCCAATCCAATTCCGCCACGTGGCTAGCAAGGTTGGCCTACATTGTTGGACCAGCTGGATCTGTAGATAGATCAACAGATTCTCGGATCCATTAACCCAGGTTGGGGCTTCCTCCTTTTCACCCGATCTCACACGAGGACTCTGTTTCCTCTGTGAAACAGAGCCCCGCCCAAGCGGTGCCCCCAGGCAATCTGCCGACTTCCCCAGCACAGTGCATATTGGTGATGGCTTCTCCTCACTCATGTGTACACTCAGTGGGTCGACACCTGCGTGTGCTGCTTCCACCGTCTCCTTTGTTGCCCACCATCCGGTCCGTGAACTACCACCACCACGAGGGACTTGTCTCTGGCATGGGATCTGCTTGGATCCATGGGCGTGAGACTTCGGCGGGACTCAATTCTTTACCCGACACCCGCATTCCTCTGTGAATGCTACTACTGGGTGCTACTGGGTCAAACATATGCTTGGGATCAGCTTCTTGGTGCACCGCCGGTGTACGGCACCACTCCAGCAGGGTTAGTACCGGAGGTGTCTCTCCTCCCTTGACAGCGTACGACCTGCCCTGCATCACTTCACCCTTCCTCATATCAGCAGGAGCTCATACTCCTTAGGACCTCTAGGCTTCGGCAGGGCTCTGTCCACCTCTAGGTTCTGAAAAAGAAGACCCTCATCTCTCCCTTAAGCCGTCAGCATCAAGTATTGTTCTACTGTGGCTCCTCCATGCTCGGTGAGGAACTGACCTCCGAATACTGCTCCTGCAGTCACGGCTGCCATTGCAAAACGTGAGAAAGGAAAAAGGTCTTCTCCCATATCCCTCCTCCTCTCACCACCTGTTGTGGATGGTGGAGAAGAAGCAATGATGGGGAGGGGGATTTCACTCTTGTCTACTCCAACTGACTCACCGGATGGGTCTTGCAACTCCTCTGAAGGATACGAAGAGAACTGTCAGCACATCATTCACAATCATCCCACGTTCACAGATGTGGCGGTGGTCTTTCATGCTGGCTGAACTACCACTCCCCCACGTTCTAGTTGAGTGTGCCTTCTCATAAGACCTATTTGTGGCTTCACTAGAAAAAATATATGACCACTAGATTCTAGCCACACGCTCATACAAATACAAAACGGGTGTGACAAGCTAGATATTAACAACTTAGCCTAAGACCTAGATACTTTGGCCCGTAGTTATCATTATTCCACATTATTTTATGGTTTTCAAACCTAAATATGTCTCCCTAGGAGTACCCAATTTCCACCAAAATTTTACCATAGCTTTGTCACTACTCAAGGTACCTTGTGCAAGAATTTGGTGTCAAAACTCAATTGTTAGACCAATCAATTAAATTCCTCAACTAGGCATAAACTTATGGATCTTAATCATTATATAAATCTCAATTAACATTCCGACTTTACTAAAACACTTGGGATCCTCAAAACAACTCAACTTGCATGACTTCACTTATGTCATTGGATATTTTAGGATTCCAAAAGTCCACTACATCACATCCTACAGACCTTAAAAGAAATTCTGTCCTCATAATTAAGTAAAACAAAACCTAGTCCATCACAACATATACATCTTAAAAGAAATTTTGTCCTCGAAATTAAGCCATCCTATTACTTCAAAGAACTTCATCCATTTCTAGGGCACTATTCTAGGTGCAACATATTCACAAAATCAAAGTTATGTGAACATATCGAAACCACTATTAGGAGGTTTCAAAAGCTTTAAGGGTGAACAAACGCCCATTCAAGGTTGAACCCATGGTTTAGAAACTTTGGTTATGTCATTACATATATCATATGTTAGAGTTGCTTCCTTATCTTTACCCATGCATTAGGGTTCCCACATCTAATACCATGTTTTAAAGGAGTTAACTAAAATTATCCAATTATATCAAGGTGTCATCACCATTTTATTGAGCTAATTGTTATAACATGTTCAACATTAACATATGTCTTTTAGGTGGGTGTTAACTAAAGTTAACCCACTTTATCTGTCCAGATCATATCAAGGTATCATAATCATTATGTTGTGCAAGCTATCAAACTATATCTTTTTCATCCTTATTAAGCACTAAGATTAACACCTCACGTAACATGTTTCCTTCATATGATATTATTTCATTGATCATATTAGATTGCAACGTTTACTAATGATTTCATCTCAAGGTTACCCAACATTGTCACATTATCATCATTATTCGTTTACATGGTTAACCATATATACATATATTAAACCATCTCTAAGTTTCCATGGTATCATGTCTATATATCACATCTCGATATTAGATCACATCCTATATATGTATCAGGTTTGTGCTACAAAAACTTATACAAGTGGCTCATGAAACATGTATCAAAACTTTATATAGTCCAATTCAGGTCCTAACCCTTATCATGAGGGTAGTGTCATACTCAGTCTCTATGAGTTGACTCAACTCTATGAGTATCATATGCACTATTTGTATCTTCCCTCTTTGGTTTAGAGTTATCAGGTCTACCTCATTGGCACTAGTTGCTCAAAATCATAAATTCTAGCCACATAAGTATAAACCAAACATGTTGTGACGTTCTCTTCATAGGTCTTCTACCCATGAAACATCTTACCCAAAACTTTCTTATATACACCACTAGATTCTTATGTGGGAAACCACCAACCCGAGTATGAGGCTTCACAGAAACTAACATAGCTACCTCCTCCAGGGTCTTGGGCTTTCTCTGTCACCCAGATGGCAGGCACTCATATTCATTTCCACTTGCACACATATATCGAGCCTCTCTCTCTATCTCTAAGGTTTGGTCCTCCCAAGGACATCTAGGGTTCAAGAAGACTATAGGAATCATGCACAAAGTGACCCAACTCAATCACTCAGGAGTATTCTAGTTTAGGACATATCATATCATGTATCTCATAATTCTCATATCTTGGAGTTTAGGTTCTCTGACCTTCTCCCTGTGGGTCTCACTCTCTCTGGTGTTAACCCCGAAATTGGTCCTAACACTAGAGGTCCTCCTTTGTAAAATAGATTGAGGCTCTTGCTGATTCACGTCCTTGTATCAGCTTAACATATCTTATCTCATAAAAACCTAGTTACTTGTATGATCAAAACTTATCTCAAATCCTTAAAACTGAACTTAAGTCCTGCAAGACAAACATATCATCACAACCATCTTATATCATCTATATAAGACCTACATCATATCATCAAAACTTATTTCATTTATTCCATGTATCATATATTCTAACAAGTCTCTAGACATCTAATCTAGAACTACTCTCTCTTCTAGACTGATGTCATTCACTTTCACTTAGGTTGCATGACAACCTCCTACTCGTACATGTGTGGGGACACATTTTTTTAATACATATATATAATAAAATATTTTATAGTTTTTCTCTGTTAAAACAAGCGTCAGAGAAAACTATCGAGGTTCGATCCGATTGGAATCAAAAACCAAATCCTAAATATGAGTGTCCCACACATAGTAGAGAGTACAGTGTCATGAAAACTAGTGAAAGGGGTGAGAACATGGTGTAGATTGGTGTAGCTACCCAAAACATAGATGCATCATATGTCAAAGGTTTCTCTTCCCATGATGTACGCCATTTCCAAATAATGCAATGTCCCATACCGCCGCATTATAAGGAAAGAACGACATCCAAGGACCTGCTATACAACAAGCACCAGTCTAGACCTAGTTCTTAGACATCTAGGTGCTAACCTAGAGGCTAGGTCAGATCTAGTCTCTAAAAGATGATTAATCTAACCCAAAAAGAATATTAAGTTCAAGGTTCTATAGTTTTGAGTTGCATAATGAGCAAATGTCAGGCTTTGCTATTGTTCATGCTCTGATACCACCTGTGACATCTCCGGATTTTCTAAAACTTAATCTGATGTGTGACGTCCAAATTGAAACCTTCACCTCAGAGAGAATCCCAATTTAAACACCACACACTAGGCTAAGAAGAAGAAAATCAGAGGAAGTCAGAAGGAAACAACCAGTAGCACATGCACATGAACATTAATAAAACCATACAACACATGTTCACCATTCAACATATAATTACAACATGAATTGTTACAACATTTGATATTACATATTGAACAAAAAACTTCTATATATACATGTACTACAACCAAACTACAGGATCTTAAGACAACAGGTCCACCTGTACATCAGCTCGCCACACAACTCTCAACAATCCTGGATCTTCAAGAACATATGTCCACAACCTAAACAAAAGATTACATGCGGTACACGTCAGCCCAATATTCAAGAATATTATATGGAGTACGCCTACATGTCTTTTATATATATCTCATCATATCTTGGCAATAAGATAAAACTAATACTTGGCAGTTATAAAGAAATATAAGAAAATCATATACTTGCACAAAGATGTTCATCAACAAAAGAGAACACATATTTTAAGCACATTTTCCATTATATCATCCATGCATTTACTACATGGGAGTTGAATGCATTAAGGCCTTTATGATCTACTACCAAAGAGTTGGATCATTTCACAATGTGATCTACTACCAAAGAGTTGGATCACTTCCAAGTACTTTACTACCAAAGAGTTGAAGTACTTATTTCCAACACTTTACTACCAAAGAGTTGAAGTGCTTAGATATAATGGAACAGATATATTATGTTTCATGTGTTCATAGCAATAAGTTTGGAAAATCATGCAACATATCATACAAAAACAATCATTTCAATCAGTACCATATGCCAAGTCTTTACTACCATATAACACAAGCATATTGTATAATAAGCCAAGTGAGAGGTAGTGGTATACCTTCCAAAGAGACATCCTAATCACATATCCTCATATTCCTAATGTCAACTATATCTTGGTCAAACCCCTGGTTAAGACAAGATCATATACTATCATCAAGTTCTCATCATCTTAACCCAAATTATATCCATTTTAGGGTTTACTTATCTTAGTAGGATAATCCCACTTTTACTTGTATTCTTGCCTTAGATTTATCTTACAGATGTAATATTCCGGATTATGGTTCATTATCTGAATATTAGGTTCCATATTCTTTTTGTGCACATATTAACCCTAGATCACATCATTAACCTAAATTAGGGTTTCATGACATGTATTAAGGATCATCTTCATATAATATGAATTAGGTGCATCATCATGGTCTCATAAATAAAACTGAGGTTCCACATATGGATATGAGCTTACTCTGTGAATTTCATCATTTACTGAACATGTATGTATTTATTGCATATTATTTAGGATTACTAGCCCTAATTAGCCATATTAATCACATTATAGGATTTCATGCATCAACATGACCATATATGACATCAAATGAACTATAAACATGATTATAGACTTACTAACATTTTATCATTATTTGATATTAATTTCACATGAAACAAGAATAATACATCTTACATGATATCACTGTTATTAATGCATCAAAAGCATGATATTATCATTCTACTATGTTCTACTCATTTTTCTGAGAATTTTAGTACCTTATTTGTATTTTTCTGATGAACGTACTATTTTCAATGGTTTATTGAAGATCTGGGAATTTACTAAATATTTACCTTTATGTGGCCAATCCAATTCCGCCATGTGGCTAGCAAGGTTGTCCTGCACTGTTGGACCGACTGGATCTGTAGATAGATCCACAGATTCTCCGATCCGTTAACCCAGGTTGGGGCTTCCCCCTTTTCGCCCGATCTCACTTGAGGACTCTGTTTCCTCTGTGAAATAGAGCACCGCCCAAGCGGTGCCCCCAGGCGATCTGCCGACTTCTCTAGCATAATGCATATTGGCAATGGCTTCTCCTCACTCATGTGTACGCTCAGTGGGTCGACACATGTGTGCGTTGCTACCGCCGTCTCCTTCGTTGCCCACCATCCGATCCGTGAACTGCCGCCACCGCGAGGGATCTTGTCTCCGGCATGGGATCTGCTTGGATCCATGGGCTTGAGACTTCGGCGGGACTCAATTCTCTGCCCGACACCCGCGTTCCTCCATGAATGCTACTGCTGGGTGTTGTTGGGTCAAAACATAGGCTTGGGATCAGCTGCTTGGTGCGTCGCCGGTGTAGGGCACCGCTCCAGCGAGGTGAGTACCAGAGGTGTCTCTCCTCCCTTGACAGTGTATGACCCGCCTTGCGTCACTTCACCCATCCTCGTGTCAGTAGGAGCTCATACTCCTTAGGACCTCATGGCTTCGACAGGGCTCTGGCCACCTCTAGGTTCTGAAAAAGAAGACCCTCATCTCTCCCTTAAGCCATCAGCATCAAGTATTGTTCTATTGTGGCTCCTCCATGATCGGTGAGGAACTCACGTCCGACTGCTGCTCCTATAGTCACGGCTGCCATTGCAAAATGTGAGAAAGGAAAAAGGTCTTCTCCCATATCCCTCCTCTCACCACCTGATATGGATGGTGGAGAAGCAATAGTGATGGGGAAGAGGATTTCACTCTTGTCTACTCCAACTGACTCACCGGATGGGTCTTGCAACTCCTTTGAAGGATACAAAGAGAACTGTCGGCACATCATTTACAATCATCCCACGTTCACAGATGTGGTGGTGGTCTTTCACGCTGGCTGAACTACCACTCCCCCACGTTCCAGTTGAGTGTGCCTTCTCATAAGACCTATTCGTGGCTTCACCAGCAAAAAGATATGACCACTAGATTCTAGCCACATGCTCATACAAATACAAAAGGGGTGTGACAAGCTAGATATTAACAACTTAGCCTAAGACCTAGATACTTTGGCCCATAGTTATCATTATTCCACATTATTTTATGGTATTCAAACCTAAATATGTCTCCCTAGGAGTACCCAATTGCCACCAAAATTTAACCATAGCTTTGTCACTACTCAAGGTACCTTGTGCAAGAATTGGGTGTCAAAACTCAATTGTTAGGCTAATCAATTAAATTCCTCAACTAGGCATAAACTTATGGATCTTAATCATTATATAAATCTCAATCAACATTCCAACTTTACTAAAACACTTGGGATCCTCAAAACAACTCAACTTGCATGACTTCACTTATGTCATTGGACATTTTAGGATTCCAAAAGTCCACTTCATCACACATGCTCATGCCACTACATTGCTTTTACTATTAGAAATGAATGTATTGATAATCAGGATGATGATTATAGTTGTTATCTATTCCTTTATGTATCTTGTCAATCATGCCTATAAGTATTCTTATTCGATTCATCTGCATGACCTACTTAAAATGTTCAATTGCTTGACCTGTTGTAATAAATAAGCGGTGTTGAGAATTATATCTCTCATTTGGACATGGTTCTCACCTCGTGGGTCACCACATCTTTTTAGGTGATCAATAGTAGTGGAAGAAGACTTGTGGAAGAGAGGAGGATATATGGTAATGGACCTTGGATAAGGTAGTTTATATGTCTAGTGTGTCCTAAAGTCGTCCTTGTACTCTTAGATCTAGACAGGAAAGTTTGTATACGATGTTTCAATTACATTGGTCTTTTGTTAGCATGTTGATGCTTATTTATGTGGCATATATGGATAATGTTATCATGTATATATATGTTGTGGCTAAGGCCATGGAACAAATTGTATCATATTATTGGCATAGTATGAATAGAAACAAGATGTTGGGCTTCAATGAAAATGTATCTGAGCATGTTGGTGATGTTGAAATCAATTTCAATTTAGCCTATTTTCAGGGTATGTTTTAAATTAATGATCGACCGTTTATTGTTTTGAGTAAACTTGTTTAGTGTGATTGGCTATCACACCTTGATGACCCTTGGCCTTGGTTTCTATATTATGAGTCTTATGACCTTATTGTGTACATGAGTGACGTTACATGGAAAAAATCATATAAAATAGATGGAGCCTAGAATGACTTGAAACATGTACCACACTTACATGATGTAATCTAAATTAGTGAAAGATCATCAAACATGTTGTTAACCAACTTGAAACCTAACTATCCCAAACCCTAAAATTAAACTAGTTAGGGTTAATGATGAGATTCTAATACATGTATGCAATCTTGTTCTTAATCAGATGTGGTTTAAGGTTAGATAACCAAGAGTATGTTAGATTCTGAAATATCTAAATTAGGACCGGGATTTAATAATTATATGACTATGAATTTCTTTCTTGAAATATAATACATATGCATGTTTGTTTGCTTTCTAAAATATTGCCATGTAGCATTCTAGTATTGTACTTGATATTTGTCTTCTTGTCTTGATTTTATAACTTGCAAACATAATATAGAAAATCTATTGTACAAACCCTGTGCACTTACCTATATTCTCTGGGTAAGGACATGAGGCTGGGAAACTTACTTGAGTTGCCAAGATAGGGATGACCATGACGATAAAAGGGTAGCTCTTCTTGATGGCCTTGAGGTCCCTGTGTAGAAAAGGGTTAGATAATCTTTAGCTCCATTAAAGACTCTTCCGATGTGAAGTTTGTCAAAGGCCTTACAAATATGTGGTATTTTTGGCATAATTGGAGTAAAATGATATAAAATATGACCTCTCATTATATGACCTCTCATTTTGCTAAATACTTCACTTATTCATTATTATTTGTTTCTTCTACAACTCTTTTTAAATTATGCAAATCTTAGATATATGTATCTTTCTTCTTTCTTCTCAACACCTCATGTGTTGACCCTCTTGTTCCACATATTTTATAAGTTAAGAGATGGATAGAGAGTTGATGGCTTGGTGATCTATTTCAGGTGTACTTATTGTAAGATCCCTAGTGTACATGAGTAGACTTGTAAAATTGTACTCTTTAATATGTAACTCAAATCTTGAAATAAGATAATGTTGCTTAATAATACTTGTTGAATGTTGAGATTAGGATTGGTGCTTTCTTGTTGTTATTTGTTAATGTATGCTAAGCTTTTATGGTTTTTCATTTGCACTTTGATAATACCATGCTAGAAATGGACACCTAGGTCTTATCATCATTGATTTTGTAGTCGTTTGGATTTTGGATATGGGTAATAAATAATTTCATGACAAATGGTATCAGAGAATGAACAATAACTACACCAAAACTTACTCACATTAAACATAAATTAAACACTACCTTACATATGAACCATAGAAACTTAATGAGTTGAAACATAAACTAAACACAACCTTGCATCTTAACCATAGAAACTTAATGGCTTGTCCTTTATGGACTAAGTTGACTAAGCCTCTAGATTAGAGCCTAGATGTTCTATAATTGGGTGTAGAATTGTGTAATCCCTAGGATCTCTATTTACTCCTTCTGTCATGTAGTATGGGATGTAGTTGTAATAGGGTGAGAAAATGGATGTCATATATTTACAACCTTAGAAATATATTCACAACATGCGTCTAGGGTAGCTACACATGTGTGCAACATGCTCTTGCTACTCCTCTAGGTATCATGGTATTAAATTGCCTAGAAAGTGTGGTAATTCGTTTTGGTTTTTGCTTTATTCAAATGGAGCTTAGTGGTTATCATCACCCATTTCAACGTTGGATAAAACCAATTTCAAGTATTAGTATATATATATACATATGAAAAATTTACCACACACAAAAAGAAAAATAGTGTCAATTTAACCTAAGAGAAAGATATGTAATATCAGTCTAGATGAGAGTGTTTAGATGCTAGTTGTAGTATCTAGAATTGTCTAAAGTGATGATAAAGGTTAGGCTAGTAAGTAGACTAGATGACCTAAGTTGCTTCAATGCAACGTATGTTTGTTTTTGGAAGGGTCAAGTATTTTTTGATGATATGTTATGAGTTTGACCATGCAACCCTAGCTAAACCTAGAACCATGTATGGTACATAAGACTTGGTTGATGTCCTAAACATAGATAGTGTGTTCACATGTTTTCTTGTGCCTAGTGATATACATGTTGAGATATGGATACTGAGATATGATTTTAGACCAAGATAGGGCTCAATCTCTATACAAAGGAGGAACTCTAGCATGTGTACATATGAAAAGGGTGACCACTTTATATGAGTCAACTTACCATGGGAAAATATTAGAATAGCATGTGTAGATATGAAAAGGGTGACCACTTTATACGAGTCGACTTACCATGGGAGAAGATTAGAGTACCTAGCTTCCAAAACATATGAAATATTGAAACAATATGAACAATGTAATACATGATGATGAGTCTCTTGCTTGAATACTTCTAAGTATATGAGTTGTGTTACCTATTGTGTGGTTCCCTTGAAAATTTTGAACACCATATTTCCTATCTAAAGATGTAACCCTAGAAAAGAACCAATTGAATATACGATGTTTTTATATATATGAGTGATATGTCCCGCGACCCTAATATGATGTACATGATGTGTGATCTCCATGATGAGCCTCATTCTTTGGTTAGTGGTCATATATTAAAAGAAATCAGGTGGTTTCACTTGTTTTTGAGAGTTAGGTAGACATTTTGTTATGGGTATATGGTTGTGGTAAGCATGTCTTGTTTGTCTATGGATAAGTCTTAGATTGAATTCCTTGAGCTTGTTAGATCTTTTCAGATACAAGTGGGATAATTACAAAACCTCAATGTTGGCAATAGTAATGCTCCTCAAATGATGCTTGATCAATGAAGTATATCACTTAAGTTAAACATTGATGTGTGTACGATAAGTCACTCTCATAAGATAGATCTAATATGAAAATATACCATATGTGAAAGATGAATGTATGAAATTACAAGCTTGATAAGATAATTTTGGGAACCTTACTTGAATATTCATGAGATATAATACTTGATACATAAACAAAATTTAAAAAAAATTGATTCGAGTGGGTAGAATTTGGGGGGGGGGATTAAAACATGCATGAAGTATAGAATAATGATGAAATACATGTTTAATGATGAGAACAGTTGAAAGTCATGATGACAAAATATGTTTCACGAAATTTAATGACATAGATTATGATAAAACACCTTGAGCATACGTGAAAACATGAACAAAACCCTAATGTAGTAGGGATGAGGGTTATGGAACATTAATGTCGAGATGATGTCATTCCATGACAAAACACCAAGTGACATGTATAATTGGGATGGGTACACCCTCAATAATGATAACCTAAGTGTGTACCCCCTTCTAAAGGGATGCCTTGGTACCTGGGATTGATAATCTGAATACAATGAATATGAACTTTGACCTTGGACCATGATCTGGGGTATTTTAGCAATGGAATTGCTTTTGAGGGGAGGATGTGACAACCTAAATTTACCTCTCCTATATTGTACTCTTTCTCTCTCATAAAATGAACTTCTTATTCAAGTTGAAAATAGTTTCATATATCCTATGGTGGTTTGCATTTTGTCACATCAATGATTAATTTCATAGTATGTGATTTTTATTTGCATATAGACCCAAGTTTCAAGTCAATAGGACTTCACCATCTATAAAGATCATTTGAACCTAATCAATGTGATCACAATGCTCTCTAATATATTTTATATTGCAGATTTTTCAATTACAAATCCAACAACACAAAAATCACACCAACCAGACCTTCCTAGCCCAAGTTATGATGTTTTAAAAAATCCCTATTGTTTGATCTTATTTGATTTTGAGATTTGTTGGGCCCATTTTGGGAATGACTGAACAAGTTGGGCACCCCCTTTGGGTGCCAAGTCGGTGATCCGCACTTTTTTTAATCTCTTGACCATTTTTTGCCTTTGATCTTGTGTCCATAGATTCACCGCCTTCAAATCTGACAGCTCATCTCCGAGCTTGGTTCATACACTATAGCAATGTATGACGCAGCTTCACACCAAGTACTTTTTTGCATCCCTTACATGCAATTGAGGTGTTTTTCTACCCTCTTTTCTCACCCTCTTAGGTTTCCCAATTTTCCCCTCTTTCTTCCTCCCTAGGGAAAGAGATATACATAGTTCTAGATCAAGGCCACAACTATCCCTTACAACAACATGCTTCTTTCTCAAGTTGCACCTGGACGGCTATCGATGTTGGCCTCCTGGTCTGGCACCACGGACGACAATTGATGAAATCCTCCTAGCTGGTGGAAAATGCCTCTTCATCTCTACATAGTCCATGTTGACCATCAATAACTCCACATTGCACTACCAGATCCTATAAGGAGTTTTCCCTTCAAATGTCAACTTGTTCAGGTTGATGTGGTATCCAATGTTGTCTCTCTATTGTTGTCCCTCCCTTTTTGGGGTGGGACTTTCTTAGGCTCTCATGTTACCAAAACTGTGCGTAGACAACAATTGTGAAAGCTTATTTTTGTGTCTATAAAATCCTAGGTTGTTCCCCTTTATTTAGGATAGCCAAGGTCAATGTTTCTAGATCATCCATGAGTCAAAAAGATAAAATTTCATGAATCATATGGAAGTTGTGAACGTTGAACTGGTCGGTTCATAGCTAAATCAGTCAGTTCTCATGTGAAATGATCAACTCAACACTTGAACCAATTGGTTCACTTGCTTTCCTATTCTCACTCACAATGTTTTCCAATATTCGGTTAATGTACAACATGATGTCAACATCAATCCTTGATCCAATTGTATTGTTCATTGAAATTGGTGGATCACACTTTTAATCGGTCATTTTAGAACCTAAACCAGTTAGTTCATGTCCCAGTTTAGGCTACATTCATACAATATAGCTTAAATTAACCCACTTGAATCAATTGGTTCAAAACTTGAACTGGTCGGTTGACAATCCATTTAGCCAATTCTTAACCATTGTTTCTTAAATTGAATACCTAAACACTTTAATAATTAAGTTAAACACCATTCATGAATAAAATCCTATTCTAGGTGTATCATATGTGTGTTACCATATAGGTTCCAAGTTATTTTGGCAGTTCATGTCCATAACCAATTTATGACATTAAAAGCAATGAGAAGTATCTAGCAACACATCATTGATACCCAAGTAATTGGAAAGTTGGAGAAGAACTTAACCTACAATCCATTATTAGTGTTACAGTTATCATATAGTTCCATTCTCTCTAATGTCTAGATTGAACTAGAGGCATGAAATCATCATCCATTCAACGCTCAATCCATTTCCTTGAACTAGAGAAGACTATATGAGATGTATGTGAGCTGACATATCATATATTGATTCATATGAGTATGGTCATAAATTTCTCAATCTCTCTTATCAAGTGTCCTGGATATCAACCTCCTATAGGGGGGACAAATCCCATCTACATCACTCACACCCAATCCCCATGTGTCACAAAGCACCCGAGAACCACCTTTATGTCAACATTTATTCAAGGTCACATTGGATGATGTCAAGATACATTGAAGGACATGTGATGGGTGTCATGACTTGAGGTCTAAGATCCACAATCACCACTATCACTATTAGAGTTGATTCTCACTACCATTTCATGGTGTCCATGCTCACTCTCAAGGTGGGTTTGTCTGATAGACTATTCTCTAACATGTACCTTTGTGTTTGACTTGATATCATATATCATGACTAATGAGACTCTGTCATTAGTCAAAATACACTCCAGTCTTATGTATAATTGTTGTCTATTTTCCTTCCATAACAATATCCGACTAGGGACATAACAAAAATGGATGTACTCTTATCATATATATGATCTCATTGTTCATAGATCAACTATGTCTATGTCATCATCTCATGATTGAGACAAACATCATAGATAGAAATACATTTGTTATTATCAAATCAGGTATCTAATGCTCAATTACAAATATCATATGATTGGTTCTCTCTACATGCATACCAACAAACTCCCACTTGCACTTAAATCCAATCACCCACAAATTATATTCCAAGTGATCTTAACATGTCCATCATGTTTCTACTACACAATTGCTTTTATAGCGGGTTCACAACATTTGCTTCAAGTCAGTATTTTGCATTTTTTCACATCTCTTAACTATACGACTTCTTGTATGAGATGAAATTGTCATATAATGCTATATGAGATTCCTTTCCTATCTAGTAGCTACATTGTTGTCATAGTATTTGTACTGTGTCATCAATGGTTGCAACCTCCCACAAATCTATATGAACTTCTTGATCCATATAGCTTCCTCTGTTGTTCTCAAAATAATAAGGTACTATGCTTCTATTTGTAGAATTAGCAGATGTCGCATGATTGGAACTCTTCCATCTTACAATTCTATTTTTTAGGTTAAACACAAATTTAGTTTACAATCTACTTTGTCATTTAGCATTAGTGTAACCGTTTACACCCAACTCTTCCTTATTACCATAACCAATGAACTAATCCTTTTAATGCTTCTCAAGTACTTAAGGATGTTCTTTATAGTAGTCCTATGACTCTCTTTGGGATCCGATTGATATCCACTCGTCATGTCCAATACATATGAGACAATGTGTTGACTACATAATTTTTCAAATACAATTGACATCTTACTCATGCATTCTTGTTCTTCATAAGAATTTGTATACTAAGATCATGAGAGACTAATTCCGTGTAACATGGACAAATTTTCTCTCATCTGTCCTACATGTTGAACCCCTTCAACATCTTGCCAAAGTATACTCTTTATCAGGTCAAGAAGTATTCCAGATCTATCTCTATATCTCTCAATTCCTATCACATATGAGGCTTTTCCTAAACCGTATATAGAGAATTTTATTCCTAGCCAGGTTTTAATATTTGTAGTATAAGGGTGTTATTCCCCATCATTATGTGGAATATAAATATGATCCCACTCAACTTTTGTAATCATATATTTCCTCTTCATTCTGACTCAAGTCAAACTCTTTGATTATCTTGTCAAATTGAAGATTCCATATCTGAGATGCTTGCTTCAATATATAGATTGAACTTGTAGCTTATAGAGTTCATTTGCAATAATTGGATTTATAAAACCTTTTAGGTTGTGTCACATGCACATCCTCTTCAATATTCATGTTAAGGAATGCAGTTTTAACATCTATTTGCCAAATCTCATTGCCATCTTATGCTGCAATAGCAATCATGATCTTGATCGATTTAACCATGTCAACTTGATGAAGAGATTTTTTCATGTTCAACATCTTGAACTTGTTTGAAACCTTATACAACCAATTTGCACTATAGGTTTGTACATTATGATTCATTTTGGTTTTTTCTCAAAGACCTAAATGCACCCTATGGGTCTTACCCTTTTAGGTGGATCCAGCAAGGTCATACCTTGTTGGTTTACATGGAGTCCATCTTGGATCCCATTGCCTTAAGCCATTTCTCATATTTTGGCATCTTAATAGCTTCTAGATTGGTTTTTTTCTCATCATATATGACCAACTCACTACCTTTTTTATTTATAAGATATCATAATATTTTGAGTTTAAGGTGTGTTCTACTAGATCTATAGGGTTTTGTGTTACATGAGGAACTTGAGACTCCACAACAATTAGTTATTCTTCTTGTTCCTAATGTACCTCCTTAGATTCAATGTTTTTCTTGTTGGTCTTGAACTTTTAGAGTTATACTTTTCTCCCACTATTTCCTTTGGAGTTATATCCCTCCAAAGGAACTCAGCCATCCTTGTAACAAACATTTTGTTATCGGATTGGAACATAATAGTAGTATTCCACAAGATAATATTTTGTGATTTTTGGATAAAACTCTTTAAGGAACAATCTTATTATATAAGCTTTCATCCTTAATCTTTATAAAAATACATATCCGGACACTTCCCATGCCATATCTCATATGGTCTCTTTTGAACCAATTCAAACGGTATATAGTTTAGTGTAAAACATGTCACAAAAATAAATTGGAAGATTAGCTAGATTAATTAATAATCATACTATGACTAATAGGGTGTGATTCCTTCTTTCTAATACATCATTATGTTTTAGGTGGAGTTCATTGTGATACACTATCATAGTCTCTTTAGAAGGTCCTCAAACTCTTAGTTTAACATATTTCAACATCGACCATATCAATGTATCTTAATACTTTTACTAAGTTGGTTACGTACTTCATTCACGATCTCCTTCAACACTTCAAGATATTCATATTTTTATTTCATTAAAAACAAATTACCATATCTACTTAGATCATCAATAACTATAATGAGGTACTAGTAACTACCCTAGCATATATTCTAAAAGGTCAATGTAGATTAGTATGTACTAGCCCTAATATAATACTTGCATTCCCATTACATCTAGTGAAAGGTGCTTTTGTCATATTTTGCAATAAATAAGAATTGCATGTCTCTATTGGCTCAATAACCAAAAGAGTGTATACAACCATCATTTTGGATTCTAGAAATGCACTCATTTACGTTCTCTAGATGACCATGCTATTGGTATTCATTGTTTGAGTCATCGAGTCATGCAATATATGTGTTATACATATTTGTCTTCAAAACTATCAAGTATAGGCTCTGAGACATAGGGAACTTCCATAAAAGATCTTATCTTTGGAAGAAAAACATCAAATATATATGTAATATTTTTGTGCATACAAGATACATGATTATGTTCATTATGGAAGGTACATAATAACAATTCATTAATTCTATTATATGCCCATGAAGGATAGATTTAAACTGTAGTGATAGAAACTCTTTCTCCATATAGTTCTAGCTTACTTTTTCTTAGGCACTAAAGTAGAGATCTCTATTTGTTTCTTGTTCCTAAGGTCCTCTATATAAAGAGGATAGTTCCTTTTCTGGTGTCCAGGCTGGTGACAGTGGTGATACTTTCCTTCCTTGTTCACTCCTCCCTTAGCTTTTAGTGCAGAAGACCTTAGTTTTTGGCTAGCTTTAGAACTCTTCTTAGCTTTACCTTTGTCTTGGACTTCCCTCTGTTGATCAACATCATATATTTGGTTTGGTCCTTCTTTATCTGTGCTTCAGTTGTCCTCAACATGCCAAATAATTCTGACAACAGCTTGCCAAAATCATTAATGTTGTAGTTCATGACAAAATGGTTGTATAATTCTAGCGGTGACTGTAGAATCTCATCTTTGGCCAAATCTTGACCCAAGGGAAATCCCAATCCATAAAGGTTCTCCGTGTACCCAATCAACTTGAGTGTATGAGGGACCCATTGGGTTTCCTTCATCAATATTGCACTTGAACAACGCCTTTGAGACATCATATCTCTCTTATCTTTCCTGATCTTGGTACATATTTTTAATATGTGTAACCATATCAATAACATACATGCTCTAATGTTGTCTCTACAACTCATAATTTATAGAGCACAACATTAGGCACTTGACATACACAACATCTTCAAGGTGCTTCCAATAAGCATCCTTGTCAGCCTTAGGCACGTCGGGAGTGGGTGCATCTAGCTCTAGTGTTTCTAGCACATAGATCTTGCACTCTTGAGTGAGAATGATTCTCAATGTCCTGAACCAGTCGTGGAAGTTATTCTTGTTCATCTTGTCCTTGTCAAAGAATGATCACATTGAAAACATATTAGTCTTTGCCATTAGATTCTACAAAAGAAAATTTGCAACTTTTGTCAAAACACTTTTGATTTGATTTGATAAGCTTGAAGATATTAATAATACTTTTAATTAATTATCTCTCCCACTATTTCATTCAAATTGATAGCCCTCAAAATTAATTTGGAATATTGCAGCATACAACCTTCTAGTGAGACAAGATCCCTATTTCATCAAATATTGAGTCAGCTTGGGCTGATTGCCCACAACTTGACTATTTAGGTAGAAAATGATTGTCAATTGCATCTCATGTGAATCTTGGATATATAGTCTAGCCAACTCCTTGTCAAAATCCATCTCTATGCTTCTTGCCACTTAATCTCATTAAGTCTACCTAGTTAAGCCTGACCCAGAAGCCAACATGATAAAATATGCACCCTGCTTTGGAAGATCCACATATCTACCATCACACATGTACAACATAGATGACACATCATCCTTTGGCGTAGCCTACTCTAGGTCGATCAAGTTTTTCATGTGTGTCTCTTATCGAAAGCAAATTATGCATAGCATATTTTGAGGGATATATATACATATCCAATCACCACATACATATAGTGTGTATCATCTACATGCTATATCCACAAACGAGGAAAATGCAATTATAAAATACAAGGGATAGTAATGGCCAGACTATTGTACAAACTTTGAGCCACAAGAAATTACTACCACCTAAGGTCTATATCATATGTAGAAACATGTTGATGATAATATATGATTGAACCAATCCGGGTTGATCGATCAACTCTTAAGCCAATCGGTTCACCTCCTAGTTGGTTGGTTGGTCTCTTAGATTGATTGTTTGGTCTATAGTTCACACAACGTCCAGTCACCTCCAGTCACTCGGTTGGGCTTTCTGCCAATAAGTTTGTCTCCTCTTGTCTCCTGGCCTCCTCAGTCCTCCATCTGATCAGTTCATTTGTTGAAATGGTTGGTTCGTCTAGTTTTAAATGTCTTCTTTGCCATACTAGGAATTAAAACTATCCTAATATTATTTAACATATTACATGGTAATAAAGAAATCTCCAGTTACATTGGAAGGGAGCATAGGAAGGAAAGGAAAATGTCTAACTATACATCAAATGGAGAGAGAACAATATTCCCTCACACTCTAAACGGATTGCCACTTTCAACGACTATGAATAATTCTATGAATATGAATAGTATGATCACCTCTCTAGCTATAAGGGAATGTTATAGGGATAGGGGTCCCTTGCTGCCAAACTTCTTGCCTTGCTCAAGCAATAAAGCAAATAAGAAGCAGAATGGGCTAATGAGACCAATTGTAGAGATATTTTGGAAGCCCTCGAAGGGGGTCACTTTCACCCCTTATAGATAGCATTGGGGGAAGTAAAGGTTTCTTCTAAACTTCATATTTGAACATATGTACCAAATGCATTGCACATCTATCTCCCATCCATCGAGTAAAGTTTCCTCACTCGATTGAACACTTTCTATCTGATGTTACAAATGGAAGGACTCATCCAAACTCGACCTAAGGGAATCCAGGTGCATGAAAGAATTAATACTTTTACATATGGAAAAGGAGAGAGAGGCTATGTATGCAAATTGAGATTTAAAATAGGAATCACACCATCCAACAAAAGACAAATGTCTAGGGGGTTATTGATCATAACCATTCTAACATCTACCATCCAAAACCTTTTAGGCTGATGCGTATAAATTGCATATATATATATGTATATATATAGATAATATGTGGTATTTAATTGGATATGCATATTAATCATTTCAATATTCCCATTGTATGCAATAAAATAAATCTGATCATACCGATTTAAATCTAGATCACTACTACAGAAACGGCCTTTGGCGTCGGTCGTTTAACCCCATTTGGCGTCGGTTTCCGACCGACGCCTATGTGGGCGCCGCTAAAGGTCGAACAATTCGGCGTCGGTTTTTTAACCGACGCCTATTTATTCTATAGGCGTCGGTCGATTAGTATATAACCGACGCCAAAAGTGTTTGTGCCACAGAAAATGGCGTCATCTAGGGCACTTCCTGCGTCGGTTATTTACTAAACAACCGACGCCTATATGGAATATAGCGTCGGTCTTTTAGTAGATAACCGACGCATAAAGTGCCCTACATGACGCCATTTTCTGTGGCGCGAACACTTTTGGCGTCAGTTATATACCAAAAGACCAACGCCTATAGATTAAATAGGTGTCGGTTTGATACGAATATCCGACGCCATTTCCAGGACTGCTTTGGCCACATCAGGCGTCGGTTTTTTTGAAAAAAACCGACGTTGTAGGTCTTTGCTGACGGTTTTCTATAAATAAGTGACGCCTATTTCTATTTTTTTTTTCATATCAGTTTGCAGGCCTGCTGTGGCTGGTCAGCAAGATGAGAACCTACAGTTCAGTTTTTTGAACTGCAGGTTTACGACATCCATTGATATCAGCCTACAAACAGGCCGCAAACCTGCAAAAGTCACAAGGAAAATTTCACACAAGTACATACAGTCAGACATCAATTCAATTCTCACATTCACACATATAGAAACATTCAAATACATGTATTAACATTCAGAAATATTCATTTACAAAGTATCATTCATTATCGCTATCAACATCCCAATTATATCTTACAGTTGCCACTGCTTGTATGGCTTTTGCCCATTCTTCTCTTACTTCATTTAATGCTTCCATCGTATATGGAGCATGTATATTTTTTAAGCGTTTACCTATAGTGTGGTCAGTTTTAAACACCTGCAAAGAGAATGATGTATATATATAAGTAATAATATAAAAATAAGATAAGATTGATATATTTCATACTAACTAATGAGACTATATATAATACCTCATGTATGGTATCGATGTCCAATGCGGCATATTTGATAATCATCTGCATAAATCGCATCACATAGTATGTGCATGCCCAACCATTGTCTTGTGTAGCACACTATAAATTGAAACATACAAAATAATACAACTAAGCACAATTCACATCAATAATATATATATTCGAGTCGGGAACTTACTTGTACGTTCTGCCAATTTATTGGCTGGTTCTTTTTCCTTGGGACCGTACCTCCAGCCTTTTTGAATGCATCTAAACCCCTACATGTTAATATAACACAATAAATTGCATAAGTAAATAGTAATGTAATAAAAGATGTTAATGGATATAAAAATGAAATATTTCTCACCAGAATAATGGCATTCTCATTACGTATCCAATTTTAGTGTTCAATGTACTCCCCGCAGGATCTAGATAATAAACAGTGAATGTCCCGGGGACAATAACTAGTAACTCCCAATGTCTACCGCTAGAGGTAAGAAGTTAACAATTAAAAACTCAAAATGCAAAATAAAAATGGAATTTTCTTAAGTCCAAATTATAAATAAAGTAAACTTACTTGACATTGAATGGAGCTATTATTATCGTCTTCTTTTGCTGACTAAAAATTGTAAAAGCATCTATACAGTATTGTTGAACATTATCAGGGTCTTTAGCTACCAAACTAATCAATGATGGAATCAAAAATCCCACATGATCATATGCAAATTGTTTGCAATGATCTTCGACTAAGTAGCTGCAAAACATATAGGCGTATGCATTAATATATAAGAAACTAGATCACCAGATCTTACACAAGGTATATGGATGTATAAATAAGATCTCACCTTATCCATGTCTCTATCATTGATGTATTCAGCCAATCATACATAAACAGCTCAATAATATCTTGTATAAATAAAGAGCTATCGTATGATTGACCTGCATAATCTGCATCTAAAGAAACTATTATAGGGCAATGTATATTATGTGCCCGTAGCCAACATGCCATTCCCCTACAAGCAGGACCTAACGGGTATGTTAGGTCAGTTGGAACCCAAGTTGGTAATGCGGGAAGTGGAGGTGGAGGCCTAGGTGCTCCTGGTGTCTTCTTTTTAACCTGTATATATAATTTCAGATCAGTTGACATCATATATACACATTAACAGTCTAAATCAATGTAAATTTATCTTACAATTTCAGTCGTGTAGACGACATCTGCTTTGGGCCACAATATGACCCCGCCTTCTGCCTCACCAAGTGTATCAATATCTGGGTGGGCATATGGCAACGCAACTTCCCTCCAATCGGGTAATACATGTAGTGGGCTCACACGAATGTAGCCCTGCGGCATTGGAGTCCCATGAAACGTTGCCCCAGGAAGGGACTGGTAAGCATGCGCCTCTGCAACAACATAGTCTTGCATTCTTAAGCGGCATGTCTTCAATGCCTACAAATTTACGTAAAGAATGTTATACATATATACATATAATCTTGAAAACATATCATCTTGAAAAGACTAGCTACAATGTCATAAACAATACTTACAACAGACGTGCTAGGCGATGGGTCTCCAGGATTACTCGCAGTCTGTGCATCAGGAGAAGAGTGGGTCGCCATAGGCTGATTGGAAGCCTGAGATGCCTGCCACCGCAGCAATTCTTCCTTGACCTTCTCAGCAACTACATCGTTGACCTTCTTAGAAACTAAATCCTCAACTCTCTTATTCTCCTATACATGTATAAAAGAAACATTAGCTTCTTATTAATGAATTTCCTTTTGTAGTAACATTCTAAAAAAAGAATAGGTTACCTCTTCTTGAGAAAGTCCCGCTCTGGGTTTGCACTGGGATGGCCCAAAGAATGATTTGATGCCAACACCAGCGCCGGCACCTCTAACACGTCCAGGATGCTCTGGGTTACCCAGAGCAACTGTCAATTCATCCCTTGTGCCCTGAGGGATGAACGTGCCTTGTTTCCTCTGCTCGTGCAGCTCCCGCTAATCACCATAAACATAAATTGGTAAGTTAACACCACAACTAATCAATATTCAAACGATTTCTCTAAGAGTTGTATTTTACCATTTTTGCAGCCGCCTCAATAGTTACAGGCTTCTTTATTTCACCCTTCTTATTTTGCCTTCTAGCTATCCAGATATCATGGCGAGGCATGGGTGTGGCAGACTCCTGAGTAGGAGCAGACTCCTGAGTAGCAGCAGACTGCTGAGTAGCCGCAGACTCTGCTTGTAGTCTTTGGCGAACGCTTGCATAGCCTTTTGGACCCATAGTGTGGTCATGCACATTCAGTGCACGCCTTGCTTTTTGTGCGTCATTGAGGGCCTAGTTAGTATGCACATTAATGATTTGGTTAGTAGCACTAAATGTTAATCTTGAATAGGTGAATACAATGTATATTAATTAAATTGGGAGTGACGCCTAATACCTTGAATTCTTCAGATTTTCTTGAAGCAACAAAATTGTCCCAATCTTCTTTGTCCAAGAAGTTCCATTGTTCAAGGGCTGACTTCTTCTTCTTATCACCCTCTTTTATGTATTCTCTGTTCAGATTTGTCGTATAATTCCTAAGCATTTTTCCAGCGTGTTGCATCACACTTTTACGATGCAACTTCTCATCCAATGCAAACAGATTCTGTAAAACAAAAATGTTATTAACTAGTATCCAAAATAGAATTGCAAATAATAGAATTTGTAATCTACAAAATAGAATTGCAAATAATAATAACTCACGCATAAATCTTTCCATATCAAGTCTTTTTTCCCTTGAGGAACTTTATGCCAATTATCATACTTAACACCACAATGGCTCCGAGTGGTACACCCAAGATAGTTTACAAAATTATTGCGGTTCACTCCAATTGCATTTCCTCCATTATCAAACTCCACCACCAATTTGGATCCACTACCACTTAGCGCTAATAACTTCTTCAACAGAGTGATGCCCCTTTTCTTGTTAAGTGTTTGGTGCTGCGCATCAAGTTGCTCCAGTGCTTCAGTGGGTACAGGTACATCATCAACCTAAAATTTGACAAAAATAAACACACTAAATTAGCCCAATATAGAAATATAGGATATATGACATAACTAGAAGATAATGAATTTTATAGAAATACAGGATATGTTTTTAGAACTTACATTGGTATCCTCGCCATGCTCGTCATGGACAGCATGCTCATCATGGACTTCATGCTCATCATGGACATCATGCTCATCATGGTCAGCCATCTAAAAATGTCATTAAAAAGGCAAACATTTAGCATTTGTATTAACTAGAAAAAGGCAAACATTTAGCATTTGTATTAACTAGAAAAAGGCAAACATTTAGCATTTGTATAAACATACATGTCTCTAAAATTGTGATATTTTATCAATTAACAATCCTTCATTGTGATCTCCGCGCACATATAAGTCATCATTAGCTTCAATATTTTGTGGAGTTGGCAACCCAACTGAGAATGGACTGGAGTCATCATACTTATCATAGTACTCTTCTTCATCTATAGGATCTTCAATGAATTGTCTTTTACCATGAAGAACAACCGACCATTTATCATTCGCAAGATCATCGATATAGAATATTTGTTTCGCCTGTGATGCCAATATGAATGGTTCACCCTTCTCGCCAATCTTTTCAAAGTTCACCAAAGTGAAACCCAATTCATCCACTATAACTCCTTTGGTGTTATCAACCCAATTACATTTAAAGAGCGGAATTTTGAAATCTATGTACTCAAACTCCCAAATGTCCTCAATGAAACCGTGATATTATAGGTAGATACCACAACACCTTGGCAGGAGAACCAGTTTTGGACTCCCCCAAAGTCGTCAATTTATACTGTGACGCACCACATTTTGGACAATCTTTCAAATATACATAGTCCTTTTGAAATAATACATTATCATTCGGGCATGCGTGTATCATCTTGGCCTCCATTCCCATTGGGCTGCACAACATTTTCTTTACCTGGTATGTTGAGCTTGGAAGCTCGTTTCCTTCAGGAAGCATTTCTTTCAACAAAGTCAACAATGAAGTGAAGTTTTTGTCCCTCCATCTATTGTTAGCTTTCAACTTATACAATCTCAACACAGCGCTAAGCTTCGTAAACTTAGCACAGCCTGTGTATAACGGTATCTCAGCATCATTCACAATGTTTGTAAAGATAGGAGGTGGATCGGTGTGCTCTACCCTACAACTATCCAGCATCGCATCAACGATGTCTGCTGGAACTGGTTCGTTCACATTTACGTCATCGGAGGCAATTTCTTCTTCCACCCAAGCACTGCTATCGACATCTATTGGTTTTGATTTTGAAATCTCTCCATGCCAGTGCCATTCTGTATAGCCTTGTACAATCCCGTTGCACATGACATGACTTTTGATTTCCTCACCAGTGTTGACTTTCAAGTTGTTACCGCAATGCCTACATGGACAGTAGAACCTATCTGTAGGTTTTTTCCTATGTTCCTCGGCAAATCTAATAAACTGATCAAGACCAGATATAAACTCTGGGGTGCAACGATTACGAATGGACATCCATGATCTATCCATTCTATGATCAGAGAAAACAAGTATATATTAGGAAACAAGTATATATTAGGAAAAGATTAGGGTATACACTTACAACCTAAGCGTATAATGTGATGTCATTCTTATATATAATAAATGTGTACCACCTATCCCATCCTTGAACACCTAATCTCACTAGTAAGTGTATAATGTGTATTGGGTTTTCAAGAAAATTTCGGCAGCATTTCCCCGTTGTTCTCTAAGTACATATGTACTTAGAGAACAAACGGGGAAATGCTACCAAAATTTTCTCGAAAACCCAATACACATTATACACTTACATCCTAAGTGATATTAGGTGTTCAAGAACAGTCCCAAACCGGGGACTATCCAAGATTTACTCCTAATGAGTCAATCTTGGACGGGTTTCTAGGCCAATAAACACATTTGATGTCATTCTTATATATAATAAATGTGTACCACCTATCCCATCCTTGAACACCTAATCTCACTAGTAAGTGTATAATGTGTATTTGGTTTTCAAGAAAATTTCGGCAGCATTTCCCCATTGTTCTCTAAGTACATATGTACTTAGAGAACAAACGGGGAAATGCTACCGAAATTTTCTCAAAAACCCAATACACATTATACACTTACATCCTAAGTGAGATTAGGTGTTCAAGAACAGTCCCAAACCGGGGACTATCCAAGATTTACTCCTAATGAGTAAATCTTGGACGGGTTTCTAGGCCAACAAATACATGTGTTGTCATTCTTATATATAATAAATGTCTATAAAGTACAGGCAACATGGTTAATCCTAATCAACAGAGCATTATTAAATAATAAATCAAGAAATCAATAGTTTCAAACAAAAGGTCTAGGAATCTTTACTAGACATTATATGTATCCCTAATCATCATATTTAGCATACTACATTATTATGAACATCCAGATCAGATTAAGATCATACTATGTTATAACCATTGGTTTAATAACCCTATTTTCGCATGTACATGTTTATCAACTTTAAAACCCTATAATTCATGAAATCATTCTAATTCAATTTAATATGTTGGGATCACATAATTATATAATGACATCAGAATATATAGAAGAATCATAATTAACATGATTAACAACATGCTCATCAAACTAGGGTTTTCTTGAATATCATCTAATATTTGTGTACTAGACATTATATTTATCCCTAATCATCATATTTAACATACCATTATTATGAACATCCAGATTAGATTTACTCTAATCAATTACATTACATGCATTTTTATCACAACAATTTGATTGATGCATAAAAAAGCAGAGCAGCTAGCAGCGGGAAGACCAACCTTGTTAGAGGGAAGAAGGCAGAGGCTCCGGTGGCTCTGGCTGGAGAAGTAGCTAGCAGCGACGGCGGTGGAGGAGCAGCTAGCAGCTCCGGTGGCTCTGGCGGTGGTTGCGGCGGCGCGACGACGGTGGAAAAGCACCAGGCGGCGCCTAATCTCAAGCGTGGCGGCGGTGCCAGTTCTCAGGCGCTTGGAGCAGCAGGGGCGGGCAGCAGGGGCGGCGGAGAAGGGGGCGCGGAGAAGGAGGAGTGCTGGCGGAGAAGGGGGCGCCGGAGAAGAAATAGCCGGAGAAATGGCGCTGGAGAAGAAATCGCCGGAGAGAAATCGCCGGCAGCAGAGAAATAGGGTAATTGCTCGCAATGAAATAGAAGAAAGGGGAAGAGTCGGGCGATCTCGGGTTATAAGTTCCCAAATAGCGTCGGTTGTTTTAAACAACCGACGCCTAAACATCTTTAGCGTCGGTTGTTTGCAACAACCGACGTCCAATTGGACGATATTTTCATGAAATTGTTTGGCGGGAACCACCTTCAGCGTCGGTTATAAAAGGATAACCCACGCTAAAAGTGACACTTTTCACGCAAATTTTCATCGCACATAGGCGTCGGTTTATACCTACATAACCGACGCTGAAAATGACACTATTTGTTTTTATCAAAATTTGGATTTCACGGCCGACTTTCAGCGTCGGTTTGTTATAAACAACCAACGCTGAATACAAAGCGGTACCCGTGTCTGGCTGGTCTTCGAATATAGACGTCGGTTTGCTTAAACAACCGACGCCTAACATATCAGGCGTCGGTTTTCCTTAATAACCGACGCCTAGAAAAGTGACACTGAATGCTATTTCTGTAGTAGTGGATGCATCGTAAAGTAATGTGGCTTTGAGACCATTGTTGGGAAATCGAGGGGATAGATAAGGTGGCGAAAACAAAAATTGAATGTGTGATTCCCAGTCCAGTGAGATCGCATAAACAACTATGTATCTAGAAAGGAAGGTAGCAAGATATACACCTGGTCCTGGAGCAAGTTGAGAAACTATCCCTTGCAGTACTATGCTTCTTTCTCAAGTTGCACCTAGATAGATGTTAGTGTCGGCGTCCTAGTCTAGCACCATGGATAGTAGTTGATGGCATCCTCCTAGCGGGTGGAAAAGGCATCTTCTTCTCTACATAGTCCATGTAGACCGCCAATAACTCCACATTACTCTATCAGAGCCAATGGGAAGGAGTGGTCCCTTTAACCATCAACCTGCTAGGGTTGATTCCCTCTTTCAAGTTGCCTCCAATATTGTCCCTCCATATTACAAGTAAGACTTGCTTAGGCTCTCAACTATGAGAGGAGAACAATTTTCAGAGCTTTTTGTTGTGTCTCAGAAAGCCTAGACTTCCCCCTTTTATAGATGACCATGGTCAGGGTTTACAAATCATTTGGGATTCAAAGATACAGAATTTCATGAATTTTATGGAAGTCGTGAATGTTGAACATGTCAGTTTACAACTGAACTAGTTGGTTCACATTTAAAATGATCAGTTCAACACTTGAACTGGTCAATTCACATTTGAAGTGATTGTGAACCGACCAATTCAACACTTGAACTGGTCAGTTCACTTGCTATTCTTTTCTCAATCACATTGGCTTTCAGTATTCAATTAATGTGCAACATGACCTCAACATCGATCCTTGATCCAGTTCTATTGATTATTGAGTGGGGTGGTTAACAATTTGAACCGGTCATTTCAGACCTTGAACTGGTCATTTTAGTAAGTGAACTGGTCAGTTCATATCCTAGTTCAGGCAACATTCAACCAATGTAGCTTAAATTTACTTAACACTTGAATTGATCAATTGAATAGGTCAGTTCACAATCCAGACAACCAATTCTCAACCATTTTTGTAAAAATTGAATACCTAAACACTTTAGTAATCAGGTTAAACATCATTCATGAATAAACTCATATTCTAGGTGCATCCTACATGTGTGACCCTATAGGTCCCAAGTTCAGTGAATGTCCATAACCAATTTATGACATCACAAGAAATGAGAGGTATCTAGAAACACATCATTGCTACTCAAGTAATTGGGAAGTTGGAGAACAACTTCATCCTATAATTTTTGATTAGTGTTATAGTGTTCATATAGTTCCTTTGTCTATGATATACAGATTGAACTAAAGGCATGGAACCGTCATCCTCTTAACATTCAATCCTTGTTCCTTAAACTAGAGGAGACTGTATAAGATGCATGTGAGCTCACAAATCATACATTGATTCACATGAGCATGGCCATGGGTTTCTCATTCTCATGTATCAAGTGTCCTGAATGCCAATCTCTTGTAGGAGGAATAAATCCCATATTCATCATGCACAATAAATCCCCATGTGTCATAAAGTACCTGAGCTCCACCTTTATGGCAACCCTTATTCACATTGAATGATGTCAAAATACACAAAACACCATGTGATGAGTGTAGTGACTTCAGGTCTAAGAACCACAATCACCACTATCATTATGAGAGCTAATTTTGACTACCATTCCATAGTCTTCAGTATCACTCTCAAGGTCGATCTGTCCAATATATTGTTCTCTAACATATACTTATGTGTTTAACATGACATCACATATCATAACTAATGAGACTCTCTCATCAATCAACACACACTATAATCTTATGTATTATTGTTTTCTATTTTGCTTCCAGAGAAATATCCGACTAGGGACATAACAAGAATGTATGTACTCTTATCATACATATGATCTATTTGTTCATATCCTCAAGCTAAAGATATATGTCATCAAGTAACATCATTCTTTGTCATTAACTATGTATGTGTCATCATCTCATGATTGAGACAAACATAATAGATGGATTACCTTTATTATTATCAAATCAGGTATCTAATTCCTCATTACAATCATCATATGATTGGATCTTAGGGCATACATACCAACACCTTCTTGTTGGTTTTCCCTTCCCTAATCAGCTCTAGCTGCCCCCTTGCATTTTGGGGGGTTTGATACCTAGTCCACCCTTCGATCATTTTGTCACCACCAACACCTCCAGAGTGACTTGGAGGTCCTAGCCAACATGTTTCCATCTACCTAGGGTGGCTACCCCACATGTACCACCACAGTTGGAGATATGTTTCTTAAAGTGGCCGCCAGGTGTAAGGATGGGCCACTGGGAGTTGGGTGAACCGCAAGGATCTAGATGCACCACAAGGAAATGAGAAAACTACTAGGAGTAGCGTGGGCCAAAAACGGAGTTGGTGGGTCTAGTAGACATGCAATTGGTAGACCCACCTCCTGACTCCCCTCTCCCGTAGGGTCAATGGGTGGATGTGTGTAGCTTGGGCCGCCTGATCTTGGGCTTGTCCATAGTGTTTCCCATCTGGAAGCTATTCTGGTTTGATAAATTTATATGTAATGTCACCCTCATACTTGTAGTTCTTGTTATAGGTTTCAAAGATACATATCTCCTGACTCCCTTTTCCAAGAACAATGAACAAAGATACCAAATTCATCTTCTTAAAAAGATCTACAACCTAGACATGGTTTCATGACTTGATTATGCTTTTAGTTCTCATTTGTCTCTAAAAATAGGATCTTTGACTATGTTCACTACTTCTAATGCATGATTATGATGATGTTTGAATCTTTGATATACTTCTACCTTCCTAAGAATAAAATTAGTAAATCTTATGCTCTTGTGACCCTAATCTCATTGCTCATGAACGGCCCTAATTCTTCACATGTGACATGTTTGGACCTTAATAATGTCATTTCCCTATTAATTCTAATCTTGCTTTATAATGAAATCAAGTTCTTCATCAATCTTTATGCAGATCAGCCATTGATCCCCTTTTTCTATACTTGTTATTTATGTCACATTTTATGCATGAATGTGCCACCCTCTTGATGATAATGATTATACTTAACTTTATGTGGTTGTGGGTCCTCTTATGCATCAAACCATTTTATATCCTTCAAATCATTAAGCATGTGATGTTAGGTGATATTAATTTCTAAGGTTAGCCCCTCTTGACCTATAATGGTGTCTATACCCTAAGTAGCATAGTGGTTACCTTATGTGATTTATATTGGTTTCTTATCTTCCTTATGCCCCAAATGTGGTATGAATATTGTCTCTTGTCCTTCCCTTTCATAATCTCTAAATACTCTATCCCTTATGATGAAATAAATGGGGATGTCCTACATAAGTCACATGTTGAGTCTTGATGGATTATGTGAATCACGTTGATGATTGAATGTATGGGAGGATGTTGAACTAAGCGTCAGATATATATTAATCCAGACTTAGGTGACATCCACCTAACCTTAAAGGTTAGGTCCATGTCCGACGTTAGGCGGATGTCACCTAAGTCTAGATTGAATGTATGGGAGGATGTTGAACTTCTTATGTATGGGAGGATGATGAACTTCTTATGTCCATATCTTACTGATGTAAACCATCTTCTATGCTTGGTTCTCATGCCTTGATGATCCTTGACCCTATTTGCTCTATTAAAAGTTTTATGACCTTATTATGTACATCTGTGACTTTAAATGGAAATAATCATATAAAATATATGGAACTTCAATAAACTTGAAACTCGATCCACACTTACATGATTTACTCTACATCAGTAAAACATCATCAAACATGTAGTTAACAAACTTGAAATAAACTAGTTAGCATTAATGATGCGAATCTAATACAAGTATGCAATCTTATTCTTAATTAGGTATACATTGTGGCTAGATGATTAAGGATAAATTACGTTATGAAATTTTTGAATCAGGTACAAGCTTCAACAATTATATGACTATGGATTTCTTGCTTGAAATGTGATACATGTGTATGCTTGTGTACTTGCTCAAATATTTCCATGTAGTGTCCTAGTATTATACTAGATGTTTGTCTTGTTTTCGTGGTTTCATAACTTGCAAGCATAATATAGAAAATCCATTATACAAACATTGTGCACCTTCTTGTATTCTCAGGGTAAGAACACAAGGTTGTCCATCCTACTTGAGTTGCCAGGATTGGTAAACCATAGCGATACAAGGGTAGCTCTTGGTGATGGCCTCGAGGTCCCTCACATAGAAAATAGTTAGGTAATGTTGAGCACCCTTATGGACTCTTACAATGAGATGTTATCCGAAGGACTTATGGATACATGATATTCTTGGTATAACTTGATTAAGATGGTATAAAATATTGGCTCTCATTTTTCTAAATAGTTAACTTGATTAATTTTTTTACTTTGGGAGGTCTTCTCAAATATATATATATATATATATATATATATATATATATATATATATATATATATGTATGCATGTATGTATGTATGTATCTTTATACCTTGTATTCAATACTTGTGTGTTGACCCACTTATTTCATGTATTTATAGGTTCAGAGATGGATCAAGAATGATGTCTTGGTGAGCTATGTCAGGTGTAGTTGTAGTAAGATCCCTAGCGTACATGAGTAGACTGGTAAACATGTACTCTTTAATATGTAACTAAAATCCTGTAATAAGACAATGTTGTTTAATAATACTTTTTGAAAGTTGAGATTATGATTAGTGCTTTTATCTTGTTATATTTTCATGTATGCAAGGCTTTTTTTCTTCTACATTTGCACTTTGGTAATACCATGCTAGGGGCAGATGCCTTAACCCTATCTCAATTGGCTTTGTAGTCATTTGGAGTTAGGGTTTGGGTAATAAATGATTCTGTGATGACCTGATTAGGAAGATGAATTTTATAATTGCACTAATTTTAGGTTGTGATCCAAGACCCATAAAGATTGAAAGGTGAAATTGGGATCATTTTATTGTCATAGTCCAGGCCATCATTGGGTGAACCTAGTATTTGAAATGGATGGCTTACTTAATGTGCAGGAACTTCCCACTTGCCTAGATTTTGAAGTTAGAACCCATTTTTGAAAATAGGTTTGTTTCTCATTTTTTTGTTTAGAAAGAGAAGCCAACTTTGGAATGGTGCCCACTCTCTTAGAGGATTTGTGATCGAAAAAAGTTGATCCTTTTGGAAAGGTTATTTGATTATGATAAGAAACATTGTTACTCAAGATTGTTAATCTAAAAAAACAAAGTTTGATTTGAAGATTATTAACTGTTGAGAAAAAAATATTTGAATCTTTAATTAATAGAAATATTGTTTGAATTTGAGATTGTTAATCTTTGAGAAAAATTGTTTGATATGGACATTGTTAATATTTGAAAAAGGATTGTATGAGTCGGTAATATTTGGAAACATTGTTTGAATTTGAGATTGTTAATTATTGGAAAAAAAATTGAATTTGAGATTTTTAATTATTGAAAAAGATTGTTTAGATATGTT
Organism: Alisma plantago-aquatica; assembly: GCA_963693085.1. Classification (NCBI taxonomy): domain Eukaryota; kingdom Viridiplantae; phylum Streptophyta; class Magnoliopsida; order Alismatales; family Alismataceae; genus Alisma; species Alisma plantago-aquatica. Next base: position 369,394,917 of record OY856415.1, on the reverse strand, counting down.
CATGAAAAGTGTTAGCAACCATCTCAAATATTTTCTGCAATCAAGGCAGGGCATTGGTATAGGAAGTAAATGACCCTCCCTTTCTAGCCCATGAGTTTAGATCAATTGTTACACACTCACTCAAGCATGAAATGTATGGAAGAGGTGGGTCCATATCTTCTCTATAGATAAATGGCACTGAGAAAGGAGTAACTCGAGCTCAACATATAAGGGTACCGATGCAGTCCTCATTTAGGGATTCATCTTATGCCATTTTTACCTTTTTAGATCTAAATTAGAATGCAAATTACTTCCCTCAATATGCATATTTCTCTAAAATGAAATTATATATGATCTTTGCATGATTTTTAGGTACTTTGACCATGATTTGGATGGAAGGGAGAGAAGAAGGAGAATCCAAGGGTTTCTTCACCCTTGATGGGAGCCTAAAGTGAGTCCAAGGGCTTCCCCAACCTACCATAAGTGGTGAAGGATTAACCCCAAGTAAGGAACATCAAAGCTTAGCAAGTTGAAGGTCAAATTACAAGGAATAAGATCCAACACGGTTGTGGTACATGGCCACAGTCATCGCATAAATATTCCATGTCATAGTTAAAGAGAAAATTTGAAGTTGCTAGCCATCAACCCAGTGGTGGCCACCAGGCTCATGGTGACCAAGCTCCAGAATAGTCTTGATGATCATTAGGCCCATGGTTACTAATATCCACCATGGTCGTGGTGATCCCCATGCCTGTGAAGACCAAGCTCCACCAGGCCTGTAGAGACCAAAACCCACCACGATCGTGCCATTCACTTTCTAGAGCCACACTCTTGGATGAAATTTTCATCCATTTTAACCTCTCCCATTCCACTCCACAACGGTCATGTTCACCCCGTCCACCACTGATGTGGTGACCAAAACCGCCCTGGTGGCCGACAACTATAACACATTTTTGCATTGCATTTCCCATTCTACCCCCACTTGATCTAGTGCTTCCCCAACACCTATATATATTTGAGTAGCGGATGGAGCACAAGGTTAGACATTCTTATCTACCTCTCAGACCCTCTTATCCCCCTCTACTCCATTCCACTCCATTTCACCTCCATTACATCACCTTCCACCCCAAAACCCTTCCATTTGAGGTTTTTGACCATTTTCCTCCATACATCCATGCTATTCCACCTCGGAGGAGGGAGGTTCTTGAGATACTGTTTCTAGGAGGTGGAGAAGGAGTCTCCACCGATCTACATGATTTTCCACTCCTCAACTCCATCTACTTTTTCTACAAGTCAAAAAGGTTACTTTACTACCACATTGGGAAAAGTAAACATGTAAACATATAAATTTTGTTTCCTAATGATTATGTTCCATTTTTACCTCACTTCCCATAAATTGCTTTGTGGTTTATGATTAAAATCACCCTAGATGATAGGGAAATTTCTTATTTTTAGATAATTTAAGAATTTCTCAGATGTCCAATTAGTCGATCCCTAGATAGCTATTCACCTGCCTACATGGTAACCAATTCTCATCCACCCAGGTGAGAGATATAAGTAGCTTGTCTACAAGCATTTACTTTAATTGGTTTGGAGCTTCCTAAAGGCTAGATGGTAGGTGACGTGAGTCTCAAAAAATCATTCCCACCATCCATTACTACCCCATCCCCCAAGTTTCCTAGAAGCTTCTATCCTAGAAACCTAGACAAGATCAAGTCCTAATAGAATTCCACCTAAACCCTAATCTAAGTGAGCATCGCAAGGGTGGATAGGGGGTGATGGGGACTAGTTATCCTATACACATTCTACCCAATTTATGGTGAATTATTAGTTTAGGGTGATTCATTAACATTTATATGTTGTTTGGTTTGGTAAACTAAATGAAAGACTATTGTTTACATGATATCACCCCCAAATCAGTAGATAAGGGCATTCTCCCAAACAACTGTTCCATCCCTAGATTTTCTAAATCTTAATCGAGTGTATGATGTCCAAATTGAAACCCTCACCTCAGTGAAGATTGCAATTTAAACTCGGCACACTAGGCTACAAAAAAAATTAGTGGAAGTCAGACGGAAACAACAATTGCACATGCACATGAACAAGAACAAACCATACAACACATGTTCACCATTCAACATATAATTACAAAATGAATTGTTACAAATTTTGAGATTACATATTGAACAACAAAGTTTACATATACATGTACCACATCTACAATAGGATCTTTTAGACAATAGGTCCACCTGTACATCAGCACACCACACAATTCTCAGCTATCCTGGTTCTTCAAAAGAATATGTCCATGATGTAAACAAAAGATTACATGCGGTACACGTCGGTGCAATATTCTAAAAAGTTGTACAGTCCTACGTGCCTTTTATATACCTCTCATTAATAAGACTTGGCAATAAAATAAAGTTAATACTTGGTAGTAATAAACAAATATAACAAAAACATAAATAAAGAATGTTTGTTATCAGAAGATATAATGACTTTTAGGTATATTTTGCATTAGATCATCCATGCATTTACTACCTGAGAGTTGAAGGAATTAATGCCTTTATGATCTACTACCAAATTGTTGCATCATTTCTCAATGTGATCTACTACCAAAGAGTTGGATCACTTCCAAGTACTTTACTACCAAAAATTTGAAGTACTTTACTTTCTAGTTTTACTACTAAAGAGTTAAAGTGCTTAGATATAATGGAAAAAATATATTATGTTTCATGTTTCATAACTATAAGTACCAAAAATCAAGCAAGACATCACAAAAGAACAATCATTTCATCCAATAACATATGCCAAGTATTTGTACACACATATAATACAACCATACTATATAGTAGGCCAAGTAAGAGGTAAAGTGTACCTTGAAACGATATATTTAACCATCACGGTCATGATATCAACTCTAACCTTGGTCAAACACCTGGTTAAAATAAGATCACATATCCCCATCAGGTTCTCATTATTATCAACCCTATTTATATCCATCTTAGGGTTTGACATAGATCATTAAGATATGTGTATCATTACTTATCTTATCTTCTTAGAATCAGGACACTAGTTTGAGATTCCAAATTATGTTATCATTATTTGATTACATATCATTTTATGCAAATACTAACATTGGATTATATTCATTAATCCTTGTTAGGGTTTCTCACTATTTTACAAACAATTAACATGTACATGAGTTATATGCATCATTATGATCTAAAGGTTTCAAGTACTAATATGAGCTTACACTGTGATTTCTAGGGTTCTTTAAGCATAAATGTAATTGTTGCACATTTATTAGGGTTATAAGCCTTATATAGCTATATGAAGTATTTCATTTGATTTTGAGCATCAACATTATAATTAATGACCAATAGATGGAATATTATAAACATAAAATAGTATTTTGTGACATGTTCTCATAATTTTTGGACATTGTTTGATATTTATTACTCGTGATATAAGTGTAATATATCTTACATGATATCATTATGATTTACACATAAAAGGAATAATATTATGCTTCCATGTTGTTCTACTCATTTTTCTAAACATTTTGATACCTTATTTGTATTTTTGGGAAGAATGATCTAATTTCTATGAATTTTACAAGATCGGACAATTCTTTGAGATTTTAACCTTTGTCTATCAGGAAGGATTGGCCATGTGTCCTTTATGGTGTGCCAATTTTCCTAGGTGATCCGGTCGGTTCTTGATTGGTTGTCTTTTGTTCACAGTGGATCGGGATTCGATCAATTTACGGTTTTGACTTGTTCCTCTTCTTTCCTCGTGATCACGACCTTAACACAAGTGTGCAACCACTATTGTTGTGGAGCTGGTCTGCGATGAGCAATCAAGCGATGCTCCTCTCCTTGCTGGGATCTTTAGTTACTCCATCAGATTCAACACCATCTAGCACACCTCAACAGTTGGTCATGTCATTGGTTGCGACTGTGGAGTTTGACTTCCACAAGCTCATTGGTCGTGTCTGCCACCGCAGCTCCAGGAAAGGAGAATACCATCCTCGAGCACAGTAGGCTTCAGGAAGCCTTCCCAAAAGCATTGTGGAGCCTAATTCAACTACTACACATCCTCCATTAGAGGCAAGGAAGCTCAACACAGCTAGCCCGAACCCCAACTTGTCTATGGCAAGGATGGGCTACTTCAACTACTACACATCCTCCATTAGAGAATACCATCCCCTATCTACCTCCACTTACATCTCTCCACAATCATCCATGAGTTGCAATAGAGATGTAGAAAAGATAGGGAGATTAAACTCTCCACTTTTAGGTCTATCTGCCCTGAGTGAGGGGTCGTCTAATAGGTCTTGGCAAGGCAATTAAAACCACCCAATCAACGTCCCTTATTAAGCCACAACCACAATGTGGGGGGCGTTTGAAACTTGGCACCCTTGATTTCCCCACAACCCCGACTGGTCTAGAGGTAGGGGATGGGGGTTGGGTTGTCAGATCTCATCCAAGGGCTCGAAATAGCCCCTTCACTAAATCAATTTGGGGCACTTCCTTCTCAAAGCCGCAACCACTAGATCTAAGATCTAAGGCTGTAAAAAGTCCACGTAGCCTAGTCAAAGATCCATGGGCATGACATAGACCAACTTAGGCTCAAGATATTATATTTATGTCTATTGATCACCAATAATGCACATCATTTCACAAATTTTCAATCTAAATAACTTCCTCTAGGGTCCTCCAATCTTCATGAAATTTTAACAATAACTTTACGATAACTCAAGCTACATTGTTTACAACTTTGGAGCCAAGACTCACTTATTTGAACATTCAATTAAATACTTCAAAATGATATAAAATTTGGGATATTAACCATAAAATTAATGCTAAGAACTCTTTAAACTTCATCAAGTATTGGCACTCATAATATAAACCAAACAAGATCAATTCAAATATGACACTAGATACTTGAAGGCCTCAAAAAGTTCATTCCATCACATCCTACACACCTTAAAAGAAATTTGGTCCTTAAAATTAAGCCAAAATCCAATCAATCACAGCCCACAATTCCCATTTATTTCATTAAAATCCTAATTTGTCTTGTTACTAAGTCCATTCTTGCTTAGCTAGTCTCTTTACCTTCCTATTTAATTGTGTTTGCTTTTGTCTAGTTCTTTCTAGTTTAGATCTTTAATTGAATTGTAGTCCTAATTGCTAATTTAGTGTAGTGTCAATCTTGCTTTGCCTGCCTTAATGTAATTTGATCCTTTCTTTCCTTTTCTTGCATTTTCTTCCTTGGTTTGCCTTTTCTTACAAATTAGAACTCATTGTCTAGGGTTAGATTAGGTTTTTATTCTTGTTTCCTTTATTTTTTTTATTGTTCACCCTTTCATTTTTTTATTGTTCACCCTTTAATTAATAAAATCAACCTTCAAACCCTTCAACCCTAGACTTCACAGTAGGAACCTAGCCCAAACTAACCTATACTATAACACGACCTCGTGCGCTTGCAGGTGAAGTGTGTTAATTTATGTGAGTGAGCCTGTTAGGGCTTTATAAATTTGAAAGACCCCTATTGTGTTTGATCTTAGGGAACATCTAATCAAGATTCAATTGATTTAGGTGTACCTTAGGCAAAACGCATCAGGTACTACTCCCAATACACCTCTTGGCTACAATGCCAATAATCAATCGTGGGTTCTACGAGAGTGGGATGCTTTCAAGGACTTTGGATGCCCAACTTAGTGATAGGCTTGTAACTTAACCAATATCCTACATCACTTCTAGAGATCGAACATAAGGTTGGCACCAATTCCATGACTTGTGGTTTGTAGGTGTGTATGTGTATGTTATGAATTTTAGCATTTTAAAAAACAAAGTCATATATCATGAATGTCTAAAATATGCAAATAAATAAATTATAGAAGCATGTTTTGAGAAAGAACAATTTCATTTCACCTTCATCTATTGTTCTCCCTTTATTTTTCCTTTTTTTATTTTTTTTAATAGAAGGGAAGTGAAAATCGAACCCTAAATGTGAAGTGTGACCAAAAAACTAAATGAATAGGGGGTAGAGACCATATAAAGGGGGAAAATGAGATCAATACTTCCATAATAAACCAAAGACATTAAGGGATAATAGGGTCACTGAATCGCCTTGATATGTGAGCCAGGGGATGGCATAGTAGAGGAATGCTCCACCCTATTCCTAGACCAAAATAGATAGAGAAAAACAATAGAAAAAAAATTTGTCTTGAATATAAATAATTTCTATAATAAGATTCAAATCATCTTGTCATTCCCCAACGGAGTCGCCAGTTTGTTGCATCCTACCCAAAAAGGGAAAAAAAGAGATATTCTGAAAAAAATCTACTTTTTTTGGTAGTGAAACATAGCATAGAAATAAATAGGGATGCTTTGAGTCACCACTACATTTTATATGAAAAATGAGGAAAATCAAAGTAAATCTTTGAAGCCACAAGGTAAATCTGAGTCATATTTATAGAAAGAAATAACAAATAAAAATAGGAAAATCCATATACTAACTTCATAGATCTAGTTACAAGTCAGAAAGGATTAGTACCCCCATCTCTCCCAGGTAACTAGTATCAAGACGCCATCTTGTTCTGGAAAATAGAGCAATTTTGGAAGGTTGAAATAAGATATAACATAAGAAAATGAGTTTTATTAGTGGGTGGGCCTTTAGGACTGAATGATGTTCTTCTCTTTGTTGCCATGAAAGTCCTAATTTTTAGGTTAACTAGGGTCCTAATCACCCAGGACCACCCATGACAGACAAGCCTTGGTGCCCCCCTCCCTGGGGTACACATAAGACTATCATTATGCTCCCTCAAAGTGTTCTTCGATATCTATCTTTCTCCCCCTGTTGGGGGACTTTGCCCAAGAAATTGATACGAAAAAATGGAAAGATCCCTCATTGGTGATTAGGACCGATGCATAGGGTTAGAGTTGATTAGTAGATGTAGTCTAATGAAACAAGACATGATTTCCTATGATGTAATAAGTAGTGATAGTTATTATAGATATGGTGTAGTTATAGAACTTTAATAGATTAGATGCAATAATTGATCATCTCATATGCAGTAGTTATTGATCAGATATAGTAGTATGCAGACAAATTAGTTAGGTGTAACAATTGGAACCATTTACCTTTCTACATGTTCTAACAAGGCAGAAGCTGCCAGAGGAAGGAAACGGTAATAGCGAGCAACACAAAAAATAAAAAGGGAGGTAGTTTGATCGCTTGCCATCAAGAAGTTTGAAAAGGACTCAGAATATGGTGGGTTTAGGTGGGTATTTATAATGTGTATACAGTTTTGGGGTTCTATGTAGAACTTTCCTAAGAGGTGGAAGTTTGTACTGATTCATTGGATGAAAGGGTTGGCAGATGAGGTCATCCTTCCACATTCCAGATGACAAATGGTTGAAATCCTCCTAGTTGACATGGGTTGGGTAAAATGTGTTTCCAATGTTTTGGTTGTTCCTAGAATGTTCTAGAGAAAAATCACAATAGATATAATTAAGGATTATCCCTCAGGAAAAGGTGATCGAAATTTTGTGAGAAAAAAAGGGATATTTTTCTTCCAAAAATATGACCTGGGTAATTTATGAAAAGTAACTTATTTAAAGCAAAATTGAAGATCAAGTTGCACCTTTGGGCCTAAAAAGAAGGTTTCTTTACAGAAGGCCCTGACCTTGGTGAAAGTAGGTGCAAATGGGTGGATTAAATATGCATAAAAGTATGGGACAAAGGTAGAAAAATAATAAACATGAAATTTGGGTGGAATGTGGAATTGATTCCATCATTATCCAGATAATTTGTATTGTTCATGAATTTCTATTGAGTGAGAAAAAATGGAGTGTCAATAGCAATAGAATAAAAAAAATTCCCTTCCCGTATACCCTAGTTGTTGGATCCGTCATAGCTAAAAGACACCAACAAATAAAAGACATGAAAGGATAAAGATTATACATTTGCACACATTAGTTGTTCAACAACTAGATATTTCTTTTTTGGTTAAGAACTCTAGCTTTCATATCTTAATCTTGATCATCCACCAAGGAATCCAAATTTCCTACCAATAAATCTAAGTTAGCCACCAAGCTAATGCATGGTTGTCTTCTTACCAACACCTTGTTACCGTCTTGTGGAACATCTTCTCCAAGCCTCTACACATATACATTAGACTCTAAATCACCCACATGAATGAGAGAGAATGTGGTGCACCTTCTTGACCACCAAGTTGAAGAGGAACAAGAATTCTCAATGTGCTAGTCAGCCGAAAACTCCCTTTCTTCTCCTAGCTTGACAAACTATCCTTAGGGAAATTTCCTCTCTCTCCAAAAGAGAAGCTTGACTTCCACCTTCTTGCACAAGTGTCACACCATTTGTGACGTTCCCCTTCTATATATAAGAGTCATGGGATTGGAAAATCCTTATTATGATCCCTCTCCTAATCATAATATCAATACAACCTTAATGCTGAAAACTAAAAATTGAATTCCAATTACCGATGTATTTTCCAATCGGCCGAATGGGTTCCTAGTAAGACTCAATAGGAATTCCAATCGGACAATTGGGATTCCCAATCAGCTGGTCAGGTCAGTTTAGATTTAGATCAAATTTGCTTTCCAGTTTGAGACCTTCATTGTTGAATTTTGGATTTTCCAATTGGTCAGTTCAGTTAGTCCAATGTGATATACTTTTGACCAAGTTGAAAATCAATTGATCTATTTATATAACCAATCAAAATGTCTGAGTGAACATTCTAGTGGCCCGATTGGAAAGGAAATCATCATGTTTATGATTCAGAATCATTTTAGTCATTTGTTTGCTTATAGACTTTAATTTCCTTTTGCATACTTATGTGTGTGACCTAATAGGCTCCTAAGTATGTAGGTAATGATGTAAAAAACCTCAAAATCAAATATTGACATCTAACAACACATCATTTCCAACAATGTAATGGGAGAAAGATGGAGCACAACTTTTACATGTAAAGGGAAAAATGTTGCCATGACCGTATACCGCCTTTGTCATAGATATCTAGATTGAAACTGAGGTGTGGAATGTCAACCTCATAACATTATATATATATGTTTCTTGAACTAGAGAAGACTATTTGAGATATTCTAACCTCAATATCATATATTGATCACATGAGCATGGCTATGCATTTCATAGTCTTGCTTATCAAGTGGATGGGTATCACTATAAAAGATGGACAATTTCCTTCTACATCACTCAAAGTGATCCCCAAGTGTCTTCCACCTTCCTGACAACCTTTGTTTTAGAGTCACATTGGGCTAGCCTTATAGTACACATAACAACATGGGATTCTATAGAGACTTCAAGTCCAAGAATCACGGTCACCACTATCACATTGAGATATGACTCTGACATGACATCAGATGACTTCCATCTGTCAATCTAAAGGTGGGCCATTCACATACAAACTTTCTCTAAGCCCATGTATTTTAGTTGATATCCAATATCATGACTAAAGATACATAGTTGTCACTCACCATGCATCCTAGTCTGCATATTATGTTGTCCTATGCTATCTACAATAACAACCAACTAGGGATGTAATAAGAATGAGTACTCTATGTATATATTGTTGGGAAATATAGGCACATAGAAAGGTAGCGGAAATAATTTTTTTTATCTATAATTAGTATTCCCATTACAACAAGATCGCATCAACTGCTATAAAATAGGAAAGATGGTTTGACGAGTTTATACATAATCCTGGAGTAAGTCTAGTGACTACAACTCATTGCCCTCCTGGATGGTGTCTGTGTAGCTCTTGGTCTTCACCATGGAGAGTAGACTGGATAGCTTCTGCAGTGACTCTTGACCTCACCACAGAGTGCAAAGTGATGTTGTTCTCTTAGCAATAGCCAAATGACTCCTGTCTATAGAGTATTCCACATGTACCAAATAGAACTCATGTCATTTTAGTAGAACAGACGAGAAGGATTTGTCCCTCCTATTGGTGTACTAGTCACCAAACATGATCTCCCACAACAATGATCCTCAATTGTTCTCTCCCTCACTATCCCTCCCTTTAATGGGTAGGGTTTGCTTTATGCTCATTTGTTAGAGTAACTAATTCTCAATTGTGTGTGTTGGGAAGCCCCCAGTACCCCTCTATTTATAGGTGGGGTTAGGGTCATGGTTCCCAGTTGAAGTGGGAGTGGAAGGGACCAGAAGATCTTGAGTATTCACAACCTGTGACTCCCAAAATAGTTGGTTGGAAACCAAACTGATCAGTTTAGACGTGATACGGTCAGTTTGCAATGTGAATCGGTTGTTTTTCTTGTTTCCTAAGCACACATGATTTGAAAAAATCATTTCCAATTATTACAAACATTAATTCCTTGTACCAATCAAATTGAACAAGTGAAATGAGTAATCTTTCTCACGAATTCGGGAAATCTACTAGAACCTTCGTTCAGGCCAACTGAGACAATCGGTTCACCAAGTGAACTGCTCGTCTCGCTCATCTGAGCTGATCAGTTCACTTAGTGAGCTGATCGGTTGGTGCCTTATTCGTGCAAAACTTTAGCCAATTTAGTTCCAATCAACCTGACATTCCAAATGCCTGTCTCAACACTTGAGCTGATTGTTTGACACTCCTAATGGCCGTCTCATCCTGTGACTTGATTGGTTGGTAGTGCAGTCAACTGATATGTTTCTTGAATTGAATACTTAAACACTTTAGTAATCAATACAATTATCATTCAAGATTAAAGTCCTCTTCTAGATGAGTCCCATTGTGAGTGACCCTGTAAGTCCCATACATTTTGGCAGTGAATGTCCATAACTAGCTTATGACATTACAAGCAAAGAATAGTGCCTAGTAGCACATTAGTGCTACCCAAGTTAATAGAACGTTGGAGAACAAATTCAACCTACAATTTGTGTAAGGTGTTGCAGTGATTGTATTATTCCTTTGTTTCTGATGTCTAGAATGAACTCCAAGCATGGAATCATCACCCTCTCAACATTCAATCCATGTTTCTTGAACCAAGAGCAAAATGTCTAAGATAATGTAACCTCAATATCATATATTGATTCACACATGCATGCACATGTGCTTCTCAGTCTCGCTTATCAAGTGGCCAGGATATCAACCTCCAATAGGAGGGACAAATCCCATTTACATCACTCACAGTCAGTCCCCATGTGTCAAAGCTACCCAATCATCACATTTATGAAATATTGTATTTCATGATTACGTTTGATGATGTCAAAGTATACCCAACGACATGTGATGAGCGTAGTAATTTCAGGTCTCAGAACCACAATTACCACCTTAACTGTGAGAGATGACTATGACCACCAATGATGGTTTCCATATGTCACTCTCAAGGTGGGTCTATTCGATACATTGTTCCCTAACATGTATATGTGTGCTTGGTTTGATATACCATATAATGGCTAATGAAATTCTTTCATCAACCAACTCACATTCCAGTCTTATGTGTTACCACTATCTATCTGCCTTCCAAAGTAAAAACTGAATAGGGACATAATAAGAGTTTACATACTTTTAGCATCTTTAGGATCTCATTCTTCCAAGTCATGTACTTGAAGAGATACATCCTTGAATATTGTCATTCTATACATTCATAATGTTTCCTAATTATCTCATAATTGAGTGAAACATGATGAATTGGAAGCTTGCCTTTATGAGTATTAATCAAAACCTTTATGGTATGTTCCATATCAGTCATCACATGATTGGCTCTCTAGGCATACCTTACCAATCAAAACCTTTATTGTGACCGTTTGTCAGAGAGAAATATACCCATAAAGGAGAATTCTATTGATAAAGGAAACATAAACTTCACTATTAACATAATATAGTTTGAAAGGATTTATGAGATAATAATCAATAAGAAATTTAATAACACCAATTACATGACTACATATTCTTTTATTATGAGTTTACATTGTACCCCAAATGAAAGGTAAACCTATAAACCTCAAACTTTCATATATACCACTTAGTCTGAAGGAAAATGCCTCTATTCATAGATACAATTGAACCCAAAGGAAAAGACCTCTATATACAGCATACCACTTACCTTGATACCCATAGATAATGGGAAACAAATTTAACAAATAATGATGGTATAACAAGGGTACATTAGCATCATTATTCATGTTCATTTTGTTTACAAAATATGTACGTAAAAGATGAAAATAAAAGCTACAGTGGGTAGGATAGTTCAAATAATACAATAATGCCAAGCACTATAGTATAACGGATAACATGTCAAGCGAGAAACATTATATCATAATATTATTCTACTTGTACCAATAGGCTAAATAATCATGTAGGAGGATAATATGGCATACCTTGGTTTAAATACCTATTAATATTACAATTATTCAACTCACTCAAACCCCAATAACTATGTAAGAGATAATGAAATATTAAATTTATACTGAAAGAAATTCTTTAGCTAATGTTCATATCCGTATGAGGATCATCCCAACTCATCCATTAAACTATAACTACATTAAGCATTACTATATTCATCTATTAGTCATATTTATCGTCAACTTAAGGGTTTACATCAATATTAGGATTCTTTTGATCCATTTCATGTAAACTTGCCAAAAGGATATAGATCAGATACACAAGAAATTATGCATTAGCTAATTATTAGTATAAGTGTTTCAAAAATATGAAAACTGGAATTTCCCTTAAAACAATCATTTATCTAGACGATAATGCATTGTTAAACCACTTATGTATTATTTCATACACCTCAGGAAATAAGAACTTCAATTCATTACCATATGGCTTCACCTCTAGGGTTCACCCATGGAGGTGGGTGTGGAGGCTATCATGGCAGTAGGGGGCAACCCCACTATGACCGTCTGTCAGAGAGAAATCTAGTTGGAGAAATAAATGTGAACACAGAAGTTGGAGCAAATAATGACTATTAGGGTAATGGAAACATTCTAATGGGATACTCTCCCTCCCGTCCGTCCTACAAAGGAAAATTAGGTGGCAATCTGATGTATCTCAACCCAATTTCTCTCAACATCCTGAAAGAGTCAGACGTCTCAGTCAATTTAACTGGTGTTCTATCATTCATCATGGTGTAGAAAGAAGTCCTCCAACCCCAATTAGAACCATGGAAACATGTCATGGTGGTCATGGAAATTGGCATGAACATGGGCTTCTAAGTTATAGTAAACAATATTCAAACTTTTGGGTATCCCACTGATCATTTAAGAGTCATTGACTTGGATCAGTGTTATTACATCACACAGTTCACTAACCATGAAAACTATCTGACTACCATGATCGGCGATCAATGGACAATTTTCAGAAATTACCTATAAGTGCAGTCTTGGTGTCCTTCCTTCCGGTCTTTTAATCCCATCCCTAGGGAATTGGTGGTTTGGATGTGAATCCCTGATCTTCCAGTATTCATGTATCGGAATCAAATCCTAAAAAGTATTGGTAATATTTTAGGGAAGATGATCAAAATCGACTCACATACATCACAAGGACACTGGTGGAAGTTTGCCTGTATTTCTATTGAGGTGGAGACCTCTAAACCCTTACTTTCGAGAATCTTTGTCAATAATGAACACTTCAAAATTCATTCTGAGAATCTATCCACTGTCTATATGAAGTGCGGGTGTTTAGGGCATGTTGATTCTAAGTGCATGTTTACTAGCCATCCCCACCCAGACTAGGAAACCTTGTCAACAATAGTCCCATTGCCTAGTGTCACATACACTATGGCGATTCATGCTCAAAATCCCAATCGGTGCAAGCCAAAATAGAAGGCACCTAATAAAAATCAGGGCAAGAACAAAGAAAAAGCCACAAACAAATCCAGTGCAACAATACCCTAGTCATCTCTGATGATGATACTTCTCTTGATGGTGAGGATAGTGATTGGGAAATGGTTGTTAGCAAAAAGAAGAAATATCAAGCCAAGAAGCAAGCTGACCACAGTAAAGTCAGGAAGGACAAATTTGGGGCAGCAAAACCGCAAGTAGACACCGCGGTCAAACTGTGGGAGGATCATACCAGCAAAGGAAGAACCCAATCCATAGATAACATATATGGTTATCAATTTCAAGCAAAGAAATCATCAAGTGTCGGTCAAACGTGCATCCCCCTACTCTGCAAAGGCCAAGGCAGAAACGAGTTTGTTATGTTGAATAACAGGAAGATTGTATATCAGGTTGTTCAAAGCCCTGACCGAGTTTGCAAGAAGGGTGGCATGGGAGAGCCCCGACCTATTCAAGAGAATGGAGACAACACAACCTATTGCTAGGCCCCTTGATTTACAAGATAAGGATCCCATTGACCAGGGGAATGAGGCTATTACTACTGATGTTGATCAAGAGGGAGGCGACCAGTCGGTTGGATTGTGCATTGTCCTTAATTAAAAATTCTATACCAACAACCCTCTCTCGTGTTTGTAAATGAAGCTTGGATGCTGGAATATTCAAGGTCCATGATCAAAAAACAAAATTTGTCTAATGAAGGAGTTCAAGGTGGAGCATAAACTCCAACTCCTCACCATCGTAGAACCATGTTGTAGTGGTTACATTGCTGAAATAGTAATCCATAAAGTTGGTTTTTCTACCTTGCATTGAGTTGAAGACATTGGTTTTTCTAGTGGTATATGGCTCATATGGGACAGTGGTAGATGCCATGTTGAGATCTTGGATAACCATTTATAGTTCATCCATTGTAGGGTGAACAACGATTGGTTTCTAACAATTATATATGCCAGTCCTAATCCAATTAAGAGACATTTTTGTAGTCCAGGTTGGAAGAGCTTGTTACTAGTATCAACTTTGCTTGGGATGTCATGGGGGATTTTAATACAATGCTAAACACCTTCGAGAAAATAGGGGAAATATCTTTCGACAGACATGTTCCAGATTCAATGATTGTTTGATGACTACTGGGCTTGCAGACATAAAAATCCAGGGGCAGCTCTTTACCTTTTGGCGTGGTTGTTTTCAAGAAAAGTTAGATTGTGTTATTGCTAATGGATAGTGCCTAGAATTACATCCTACTGCTATTATTCCCACTCTCCCGTGGGTTGATTCTGATAATAATCCTCTATTGCTCAACTATAGCACTCTCAATAACAACATGAAGTAAACATTAAGACTAGAGCTAGCTAGAAACTAACCCCTTCTATTAATTTGGAACTCCTACCCCTTTGGCAGGAGAATGTGGATTTTTCTATGGCCATTTGGGAATTTTCTACTGCCTCCTAGAAATGGGATGCCACACACAACCACAACCACAACAAGGAGAAGTGTTCTTTGCTACATCATATTGACCAATGCCATGTATCATCAAAACTTGATTCTCATATCTCTTCTATTAACAATTCTATCATCCTTCAGGAATGATACAACCAATTGCTCCTTCGGGAGGAGGTTGATTGGCAGCAACATGCTCACATAGAATGGTTGAAATGTGGGGACAATGATACCCATTTCTTCTAGTGTCATGTCAACGAAGGTATATATCACAAAAGAAAAACCAGTCTCAAGTATAGTACAGGTGTCTGGCTGGTATATGTCTATGATATAAAGGCGATGGTGCACTCTTGCTTTTCCAACTTCATATCAATGCATTCCACCCCAAACCACAGTTGATAACAGATTATGCAGGGTCCTTCCCAAACATCCCAGTATCTTCCTATCATTATATGTAACCTTTGTCTACCTTAGAAGAGGTACTTCATACGCTATTCATTATATCTCCCTCGAAGGCTCCCGACACTGACAGAGTGTATAATGATTTCCTACAATCCAATTGTCACAAGGTGAGCCCTTCGATTATGAAGACAGTCATTGTGGTTTCCTCTTTCAGAAGATTGAACCGGTGTTGGATGATTCACACATGGAGCTCATACCTAAAATAAAAGTTTTGTATAGCTGTAGTGATCTTCGTCCCATTTCCTTAAATAATGGATGTTTTAACCTTATATCCAAACTGATAGATGATAGGATTAAACCTTTTCTGAACAGATGGATCTCCCTAACACAATCTAATTCATTCCAGGGCATTTGATTAGAGACAATGTTATCTTTGTCTAGAAAGTTATCCATTCAATGAGAAATAAAGTGTCAAAAAAAAAGATGATGTGCATAAAGATCGATCTATGAAAAGCCTTTGATCGAATAAGTTGGAGTTTCATCACAAACATACTTCAACGTATTGGCATGCAACCAAAACTTTGTTAATATCATTGTGCAGCTGATCACGTAGGGATCCACCTCTATTCAATGGGAGGGTGTACCTTTGCAACCTTTCACAGATACTAAGGGGGTAAGACAAGGGGACCCAATCAGCCCTTATCTCTTTGACCTGTTCATGGAACGGCTTTGCCAAACAATCATGCATGTTGTTGGAAACAATACATGGAAGCCAATGATTTTATCTCTGATGGGTACAAAGTTCTCCTATGTTTTCTTTGTTGACGATATCTTACAAATGGGTGAGGCACCACTTACTCAAGCTTCAGTGATCAACAACATACTATAAAATTTTGCCTTGGTATTTTGCCAGGTGGTGTCAAAAGAAAAATCAAGATGCTACTTTAGTGTCAATACTACACGTCCGGAAATGTGTGCGATCAGTTTGAAGGCTTCCAATGGACTCTAGATCTGGGAAAATACTTGGGAGTTCCTATTCTTCATCACATAGTCAATAAGGAAACGCATGCACACATCATCACTTCAATCAAGAATTGAATATTCCTGGACATTGAGACATCTTTCTCATGTGGAGTGGATGACTTTGGATAGGTCCACTCTTAAAGTATTACCGATATACACTATGTAATCAGTGAAGTTATCAACCCAGTTTTGTGATGGCATCAACCTCCATATCAGACGTTTCATATGGTCCTGAAACAAGGTGCAGAAAAAACCATCCCTTATCTCATGGAAGAAGGTCACCTCACATAATGATGTGGGGGTCTCAGCATTAAAGCAGTCTGGGATCAAAATCACACTCTTATGATGAAGAATGTTTGGGCCTTCATGAACCAGCCATCCAAACTTTGGTTTAAAGGTATGACTAAAAAATATACAAGCTGTGGACGTTTCTCTAATAAAAGTTTCTCATCTGCTTGAAGTTTTATGAAGAAGTACATACCCATAGTAAAAATACTTATGTTGCCGGGTGGTGAATGATGACAATTATACCAATGTATAAATTGACCGTTGGCTTCTCGAAAAAAGCAATCAAGGATTTTCAGCTGAAGTTTTCTGCACCTACTGATATCAACAAGATGGTAGTCAACTACCGATAAGGAGTGGGTCAAGTGCTCAAGCACGGTGTCTCCTCATTAAGGGAATCGGGTTCGAATCCCAGTTGTCATCTTGATTTACCACCCTTCCGGGCGTCAGCCTCCACCACGGGTGTGGGAGAGGGGAGAGAAGTCTTTCTTTTTTAATCCCACAGGTTAATGGGATTGAGACTTGGCAAAAAAACCTAAATGGCACATTTGCCAATTTTTATTACCTAAATGGCACGTTCTTGAACTTATTGCCCAAAATAGCACATTTATGGAGCAATGTGTCCCTTGTTGGGACGCATTGCTCTCACACGAGGCAATGCGTCCCGGCGACAGACGCATTGGTCCCATAGGAGGGCAATGTGTCACGGTTCAGGATGCATTTCCCTACCGTGGGACCAATGCGTTCGCCGCCAGGACGCATTGTCTCACGTGAGAGCAATGCGTCCCAACAGGGGACGCATTGACCCCACATGAGGGCAATGCGTCCCGAAGCGGGACCCATTGCCCTTTGTGGGACCAATGTGTCGTGCGCAGAGACACCCCCAACGGCTAGAAATTGTGACGCAGGCAATGCGTCCGGGACGGGGACACATTGCTCCCTGGACAACGACTATTTTGCCGTTGGGGCCGTGGCGCGGCGCGGGGCGGTGCCACGTGGGCGCAATGCGTCCCCAACCGGGACGCATTGCTCCCCTATATATATTGGCCAAAATCAACCCCCCCCAAACTCACACCATTCTTCATTTCCTTACTCTTGCTCTATACTCCCATTGCTCTGGAGCTTTTTCTCTGATTTCTACTGCTTGGAGGTGATTTCTAGCTTATTTCGTGCGATCTTAGAGATGATATCTTCTAATGCTCGGAGACGATCTTGGAGCTTCTTCTTTCTCGTCTTGTATTCTTCAATTGTCAACACATAACTAACCATTTGAGGTATTTATTCTACCAAAATTTAAATTTTCAAAACTTGAACTTAACATTAGTACGAAATATTACAACTGAAATAATTGTATTGTTACTCCTTAATTCTACATTACTGAAATAATGATGTAGAAAATGACAATTGAAGGCTAATTAATACCTAAAAAATTATTGTTTGAAATTACAAAATTGTTGTTCTGAAATGTTAGTGTTACTAAAAAATTAGCAAAATTGTTCTTATGAAATGTTAGTTAATTTTACTAAAAAAAATAGCAAAATTGTTGTTCTGAATTGTTGTTCACTGTTAATGTTATAGAAAAAGTAGTAAAATAAATTTAATTCCAAATTCAAAATTATTGTTCTAAAATCTTAACTATTATTTTAAAAATGATGTCACTGCTCTAAAATATTAATTCATGTTAATATAATGTTATAAAATATGAATTTCTTTCTGATGTTAATATAATATTCTAAAATATAGGAACATGACATCTAGTTCAAATTCACGAATTGTGAAGATGCGATATGACGGGCATTTTCTCTCTGATGGGTCTTATTCTAGTCGATCTGTTAGACCCATAAACATTTCACTTATTAATACCCTATCTGAACTAAAATCATATATCTATACAACACTTGACATCAATCCCAACCACTTCTCTATCAAAATATCCTATCTTTTCCCTGGAGAAAATCATATGCTCGTACAAGCTGATGATGATGATGCATACAGAACCTTGTTATCACTTTCAGCTGATGCCTATATTGATGTGTTTCTTGAAAAAACATCTATCCACCAACAACCTTGTTTAATGAGTCTATTGAATCAATTTCAATCTCAATTCCCTCACAATAATTTATGGAGTCAACCACCTCAATTCTCTCAAAGTCATTTAACTACTGAATGGAGTCAACCACCTCAATTCAGTCTTAGCAATTTAATTGCTGAGTGGAGTCAACCACATGAATTTTCTCAAAATCTTACTACTGAGAATATTGGTGTTGAGGTTGAGGAGGGAGATAATGATATTGATCATGAAGGTGATAATGATAGTGATCACGAAGGTGATAACAATAGTGATATTGAAGGTGGTAATAACAGTGAACCACCTGAGGATGAGTCATTGACTGAAACCGATGATGAGCACACACATCCATTCCCTGACTCTATTGCAGCATTGAGTTCTATTCCATCCATATTTAAGAACCAATGGCCCCAACATGAACACATTGATTCCAACTATGAAGCATTTCAAGATGATGACTGGGTGGAAGATTTTCGTCATGAATTTCGTCTCAATTACAATCCTTCCAGTGCTGTTATATATGAGGGTGCTTTATTTGCATCTAAAGTTGTACTGGTTGAGACGCTCCAAAAATGGTCGGTACAAGAGAATGTCCAGTACCGTACATTACGCTCAAATAATCGTCATCTTAAACTTGTTTGTATCCATGATCAACGATGTCCTTGGAGATTGACTGCTTGCCAGTCCAAAAGAACAGGTGGCATGTGGAAGATAAAATGTTGTAAAGCAGGCCACAATTGTGAATTAACTGTTATGAATCATGATCATCACCAAGTCACATCATCTTATATTGCTCGAATGATAATGCCAATCCTAGTATCACGATTGGATATGTCTACACGAGAAATTCGTGACAAGGTGAATGTTGAACTAAGGCTCAATATATCTTACAAGAAGGCATATCTAGTGAGAAGGAAGGCTGTTTGTAAAATATTTGGAGACTGGGAATCATCATATCATAGTTTGTTTCCGTTCCTGATTTCTCTGACACAATATATTCCAAGAACTATATATGCCCACCTTATTGATTATTATACCCTTCAAACTGAAGGCACTCGTAGATTCAAGCGGTTGTTTTGGGCATTTGGTCCAGCTGTGAGGGGTTGGGCCTATTGTAGGGATGTTCTTACTGTTGATGGCACATTTTTAAGAGGAAAATGTACTGGCATACTTCTCATTGCATGTGGCATAGATGCTGATAATGGTCTATTTCCACTTGCGTTTGCTGTTGTCGAGAAAGAAAATAAGGACTCCTGGGAGTGGTTCTTTGGTTGTCTACAAACTTGTATTCCAATCATTCCACGACGTACAGACTTGTGTATTATTTCTGATCGAATGAGTGGGATTTTTCCAGCACTTGAATCAAAATTTGATTGGGCTCAACATCGTTATTGTCTTTGACATCTTCGGGAGAACTTCCATAAGCAGTTCAAGTCTAAGGAGTTGAGGGAGATTTTGTGGAATGTGGGATCCACAACTGATACACATGAATTTGATCGTCATATGACTGTTATAGAAACCATAGAACCAGCAACGAAGGCGTATTTATTAGGCCAAAATCCAGTACTTTGGGCTCTCGCATATGACATAGGTTGCAGGTATGGGTCATTGACTACCAATCATGTTGAAGGGTGTAATGGAGTCTTAAAAGGTGTTAGAGGTTTGCCAATACAAGCGTTAATTGTTTCCACATACTATCGCTCTGTGACCATGTGGCTGCATAGGCATAATCTCACAAATAAACGTGCACAAGATGGACTGAAATGGCCCTTTAGGGTTCATGATAAGCTTTATAATGTTCAAGAGGATGCAAAAAAATTGACAATACACATTTGTGTGAACAATGATGAATGGCTTGTTGGTGACATGGATGGATATAGATTTCAAGTAATAGTGCGTCCAAATGGTGGCAGTCAATGCAGTTGTGGTTTTCCACAACAATGGCATTATCCATGCTCTCATGTTTGGGTAGCTGTAGACTCTGTCAATTGGGATCTTGATGCACTTGTGAGTGCATATTATACAAATTAGGCCTATCTAAATGCATACATAACTGAATTTCATGGTATTCCCGACAAGAGGTATTGGCCTCAATTTGATGAAAGTAGAGGTATTTATCCCTTATTACCCCCTAGGAAATGAAGGCAAGCTGGAAGACCAAAGAAAAAGAGAAGGCATTCAACTATGGATGTTGATCCAAATCAGTATACATATCACTGTCATAAGTGTGGCAGAAAGGGCCATAATAGACACACTTGTCCTAATGTCATATGATATCTGGTCATGTAATGTTTGCAATTTCAATTTACTCAAGTCATGTAATGTTTGAAATTTCAATTTACTCAAGTCATGTAATGTTTGAAATTTTAATTTACTCAAGTCATGTAACGTTTGTAATTTCACTAAAACAATGAATTTATAATGGTTTTTTTATAAATGGCTCATCAAATGACATGGGCATTTCACATGTCCATAGAGTTAATCCAAATAATAGCTACGAAGTGCCTACAGGGAAAAATGGCTCATCAAACTCTATTGGATGATGACTAGAATGACGTACCAGATTTGTTGTATAACAAGTTAGGATTTATAGTGACAAAAGAACAAGCAAAATTTCATTGGCAATTTTTAAAGCAAATGTTTCACATGTATGAAGAACTTCTTGAGCTACCTGGTTGGTATTGGGATCACACGAAACAGAAAGCAATGCCAATCAATGAACAAGTTAAAAACCAGTTAGTTGTATCACATCCAGAGATACATCGAGTTGTACATCAAATGTGGCCATTTTATGAACCTCTAGATGAGATATTGAATCAAATGCAGTAACTAATTGTTGTAGTATTTCTCTTTTAGTAGTTCATGTTGTATTTTTATATTGTTTGGTGGTTCATGTATTTGAATTAATTTCATGTTATCTAATGAAGAATCTTGACAAACTTAAATGTTGTACAATATTTGCACTTTTCATTTAATGTAATATTTGTACTTTTCATAGATATGGCTCCTAGAGAAGCAACCTACCGACTCTCCCAGCACCACATCATGTTGGCACAATGGCCTATTATTGACCAAGATGTTTTAGAAAATATTTCCATGGCTGGTTTTGGGCTTGTTCATAGGCTACCATGTATCCACCTTGACCCTACTTTAATCACTGCATTAGTTAACAGGTGGGACAACTCTAGCAATACTTTTAGGTTTCCCCCTTTTGAGATGAGTGTCACTCTTCAGGATGTTGCAGTTCTTTTAGGCCTGAGAATTGATGTCCCACCGATTATAGCTTCATATCCTTTAGGTGTAGATGAGGGGCAATTTTCTTCATGGACTCACCTTTGTGAGAATTTCTTAGGAGATGCACCAGATGGGATGTCTAAGGGGCATATCTCCTTGATTTGGTTGTGTGAGACCTTCAAGGATATGGATATGATCGCGGGTGATGAAGAACAACAATTAGAACTGAGGACAAGGTATACTAGGGCATATCTCTTATATTTCTTAGGTAGTTACCTTATCCCAGATAGTACATGGGATAGAGTTCATGTTAGGTACCTCCCTCTTGTATCCGATTTTGCACATTGTGGCACTCTATCTTGGGGTGATGCAACTCTAGCTTTCTTATATAGGGAGTTGTATAAGGCAACCACCCGGTCTAGGAGAACTGCCCATCTATCATGTTGTGTGCACCTATTATAGCTGTGGTGTTGGGAGAGGTTGGGAATTGGACGCCTAGGTACAATTGCAATGCGCTGGGATGATTGGCCAGAAGATGTTCCGTTGGGTTACAGGTTAAAGATCTACACAATTCATTTTTATATATATCCAAACATTATCTAGTGTTTATCTAAATTTAGTTTGTCAATTTAATAGGTGGCCTACCTTTGTCCAAAGGAGTCAAACTATCAGGGGAACAATTCAGTTTTACGATTCATCATTTGACCAGATTTTACCCTCACAGGTATAGCTTACTTACCTCTGTTGTATGGTATATGTTTTATTTATTTGCAATTTACTCCGTTTTATATGATACACGTTGTCTATATGAATAATAGATAGAGTTGACTCCTTACACTGTTGATGTTCTCGAGAGATTGCCTGCCATTTGTAGAGATGGTAGTGATATTTGGTTGGCACGAGTGCCTCTGTTGTGCTACACAATAGTGGAGTGGCACTTTCCCAACAGAGTACTTGGACAGTTCGGCTTTGTTCAAGTACAACCTACTCTTGAGCTGCTGCAGCTTAGCCGGATAGATGGGAGGGGTCATGCGGCTGAGGATTGGATGCTTGATTATAGGCAGGAGGTGCAGATGTGGAACAATAGACGTGAGAGCTTAGTTCCCGCTCCACCAGCTGATACAGTCTTCAGTCCTCAGGTTCACTATGCATGGTATCATCCACAATACATCGTGCCCCCTCCAGCTATGCCTCCAAGCACATACTACCCGCAAAGTTATCACTAGCAGGAATTTGTGAGTATCATGATTATTTCTTTTACAAACTGTTATTATTTATCTTTGTTATTTGTAATATATGTAATTAGTCTTTATTATGTGTACATACTTTGTTTTACAGGTACAAACACAGGTGGTGATCCGAGCGGCATTAGAGCACGCCCCTACACAGATCAGAGATGACATCTACAACATCTAGGGGAGTTACTTTGATAGTCTTCCCGACTATGCTCGGTCGTGGGATCCCATACCCACTCATACCACAACCCCTGAGCCCACTCCTACTCCTACTGCTGAGCCCACTCCCACTCCCACTTCTCAGTTCATGTCATGGGGACTGACAGGGCCATATTTTTCAGGAGTTGCTTCATATTCCTCATTCATCACCCCCACCTCAACCACCATCATACCATGGAGCAAGTTCTTCTTCTGTTCCATACACTCCATTCCCACCACCAATTATTCCCGAGAGCCGACCACCATCTTATGTCACATATTCACCTACTTTGTTTGATTTCTCAGGATGCACCCCACCTGATGCATCCTATCTTGGTTTTAGAGACCCCTCACCCCACCTCCACCTTTTCATTTCTTCCCTGATGCTCACCAGCAGCCTCCTACGCAGTTGTCCCCAGTTCAGCCGTCTCCAGATGACATCGGTACAGAGGATCCTGATGTGGAGGGAGGTGGGCGAGGACGTCGTGGGTGAGGACGACATACTTAGTTTTTTATATATTGTACAGTTTTGTATGTATGCCTTTGTGAGGACATCTATTGTATGTGGATCTATCATATTATGATATCACATTGGTTCATTTTTGATCTATCATATTGTTCTATTGTGTATGTATGCCTTTGTGAAGACATTTATTGTATGTGGATCTATCATATTATGATATCACATTGGTTCATTTTGGATCTATCATATTGTTCTGTTGTGTATTATTTTCTCGTCATGTTGGTTCATGTTTTAACCTTGTTTTTAATTGCTATCTCATTTTTTTGGATTAAGTTCTTATTATATAATCAATTAGGAACCAACTGATGTTGGTTGCAATACACTTATATATTCCATATGCATGTTACGAGCTATTGAAATTGACAAATTTATAATAATTGGGTATATTATAGACATCCAAATACAAGCGAACAAATTGTAAATGTACAAATATAATCAATATTGTTAATATACATATCAATAACCATGAAACAATATCAGTGACTGTAAAAATATGATTAAAAAACGCAATGCATCCTGCATGGGGACGCATTGGTACAATGCGTCCTGCATGGGGACACATTGAGCAATGCGTCCCCGCGGGGTACGCATTGGTCCCACAGGAGGGCAATGTGTCCCCGCGGGGTACGCATTGGTCCCACAGGAGGGCAATGTGTCCCGGTTCGGGACACATTGCTCTGTTGTGGGACCAATGTGTCCCCTGCTGTGACGCATTGGGCAATGCGTCCCCCGCAGGGATGCATTGCTCACGAAATGTGCCATTTTGGACAATAAGTTCAAGAACGTGCCATTTAGGTAATAAAAATTGGCAAATGTGCCATTTAGGTTTTTTTGCCTTTGAGACTTTATTACGCACTACCTCCTTAAACCTTGTTGGGCAGAGATTCGGGCATGCCCCAGTCCAGATGATAGTGTTGGCCCCGATCAGTGGGGCTGGTCAATGGAGACAAATGGAAAGTTTACATCACGCTTCGTCTACAAATAGTTGCAGGAGGGCTATGAAGTACATACACCAGGAAATTGGTGTTCCATTTGGAAAGCAAGGTTTCCTGCTAGCTAGAATAATCTTTTTATGGCTCCTTCAACATCGCGCCTTGCTAACTAACACTGAGAAGAGGTGCCACCATCTCGATGTGGAGGACCTTAGCCACTTATGCAACAATAGCAGTGATACGTTACAGCAAGCCTTGTGAGGTAGGGGTGAGCAAATCTCGGTCCAGACCGCAAAATCGGACCGGACCGCTCAATTCGGTCTGGTTCGGTCCGGTCCATTTCAACTTCGGTCCGGTCCGCGGTCCAATAAATTCGATAAATTCGGTCTTCGGTCCGGTCCGGTCCGGTCTGGTCCAAAACCGGTCCGGTCCGGTCCGGACCGCAGACTAACTTTTATATAAAATCCATATATATTTGAAGGTGTATTCTATAATAACTACAAATAAAGTACATATATAAGTACTACCAGTATAAATGTTTGATACTAAAGTTATATAATTGTTAGAAGTGACTAAGATTATCAACTTTGTATAATTAAATAAGTTGTGAAACATCTAAAAAAGGCTGATTGCGGTCCAAACGGTCCGGTCCGGTCCGGTCCGCGGTCAAAACGGTCCGGTCCCGGTCCGGTCCGACCACCAAACGATCCGGTCAACGGTCCAAAAATTATTGATTTTCGGTCTTCGGTCCGGTCCGATCCGGTCCGGTTTTGGACCGATGCTCACCCCTGTTGTGAGGTTGCCCCTATAGAAACTCCGTCTGGCGAGCGCTGGGTGTATGTAATGAGCATCTAGTTCTTAGTGATGATGACTGGGTCGTGATGATCTTATCCAAGGCAATCTTCTATTCGGAATCTTCTATTCTTTGTATTGTGGTCTGCTGGCATTATCTGGACATGCCGAAACGAAAGGATACACCATGGAGTATCCAAACCTGCTGAGACCGGTGTGCTCTTCAATATTTAAAGTTGCACCTCTTAGATCTACAAATCTTTTAGCTCGGATCAGGCCGTCCCACGACGAACACCTCCTCCAGCATTGAGAATTATTCCCAATTATTAGATCTACACCTTCACCGATGCCTATATCAGGGATCCTGCCTCTCCGTCAGGCATCGACATTCATGTTGTCAGCGGTCTTTGCAAATGTTGCTTTGGCTGCAGTTAGAAATGTTCCACTACTTGTGCCTTGGAAGCGGAGTTCCATGTAATTATTAAGACCCTTGAGCTCTGTTGTGAGAAAGAATGGCAGATCTTCATTCTTTTATCGTATCCCCTATAAGTGACTCAGATGATAAAGGATTAACCGGGTGACATGGTGAATTTCAAGCCGCATGTTCGCCAAGCAAGACAACTGCTTGATACCAGTAATGACGGCTGTATCACCTTCATTCCACGCTCAAGAAATTCAGTAGTGGATGCCTTAGCTAAACATGCATCGACTACCAATTCTTCTTTTTCGTTCACAGATGATAAACCTTTGTGGCTCAAGGTGGACACTAATGTAGACCGTGGCGCTTTGTTAGCTTGTAGGAGAGAGCAAGATAAATAACTAGTCTCTCATTTTCATAAAAATAGACAATAAACGACTTCAAACCCCAAATCTAATATCATAGAGTGTAGGTCTCGTAGTACTGATTAAAATAATATACAATATCACTATACATCGTCCATCTTATGCATGATAAAATATATTTTTAAAAATTATCACGAGGCCCACACGTGGTCATGTGGCCTAGAATTAGCTGTGACCCAGACCAAGCGCGTCCACGGCCCACAAGGGTGGTGTGGACCCGGTTCAATCAGGGGTCTGCGGCACAGGAACAAAGGCCCGGGTCCGGTTTTCCCTCACTCCCTTACCGGTCCCGCTCCTACGACTAGGGCCCTTGGGATTTGATAGTCTGGATGCTATTGGGCCCTCCTCTGAAAAAATTGGCCGCCGACCTGCCACCGCGCTGAAGCTACCGGAGATTTCATGTAGTTTAAGAAGGTTGGCCAGATCTGCGGGCTCCTTTGCATTGATCGGAGGAAGGCGCGCTGATGTAAGGACGAACTGGTTTTCTCTCATAAATACACAGTAAATAAGATGGAAAGAAGACATGGAATTCCAAACGTCCGCTAATCAAACGTCGTTCAAAAAACACAACTGTTTCGTACGATCTATGCCTGAGGATTGAATTCCTGAGTGAAGCAACATCCTCTATGTATGTAGGATTAATAAAACCCGCCTGAGGGGCGGCTTTTAGTAGTCCAATGAGTGGTTCCATCTAAGTTTCAGGATATTCAAGAATTTCACATTTAAAAGTTCTTGCATTTGTAAAAGGAACATGCTATGTAGAACAAAATCAAATACGAAGTTACACACTTGCTATCTTTATGTATGTAAAAAGATAAAGAAAGAGAGAGGGTAACAAATCAATCTTCCTGCTTTTGTCACTGTGACAAAATGCGTACATGTTTATATTTAATTTTGTTTTATTATAGCATGTTATTTTATAAAATTTTGTATTGTAAAATTCCGGATTTAAATTTTATATTTATTTTTTTAGATATGCAAAGTGAGAGTTCACTTTTTTGTTTAAGCAACCCATTACAATTGGTCTTTGACTTTTAGAAGAATATTAAGGAGCCGTTTGGCTGCTGTATTTCAACGCAACATTGTAATTGATTACGGTATTTAAAATGCTATAGTCTCAAATATGTCGTGGATACTTATGTTTGTATTCATATGGTATTCATCCACCTTCTAAAGTTCGTAAAATCAGCGGCTTTTGGAATACCAGAGGCGACGGCGTCACGGCGCAGGACCCTGCTTCCCGATACCTTTCTTTTCTCCACAATCGATGCTCCACCTTTTCCCGTCACTCGCCCACAGCCGTGTTTTCTACCACCGTCTTCCACCAACCTGCTTCGGTCTCTTCTCCTTGCCCTCTGTTTCTCTTTGGTTCCCTTCCAAGTTGTTGGTCTACTGGACGGCATACCATACATCGCTTCCTCACCTTCCATCTCTCATCCTTTCTGGAAAGCACTGTGGTTGGATTGGTTATGGCGTGACGGTTTTTCCAGTCGAAGATCGGCTTTTTGGATTTCAGATCGGGCACTGATTTTAGATCAAGCGCCTACGTTCTTTCCGTGAAGAAACAACCAGTTTCTGACTTTGACGGAAGAAGGACTCGTAATCCTTTTTTTATGTTTTCTACCGAACGATATGATCTGAAGTGCAACAATTGTTAATTGCTACAGTTTAGATCCCTGAATTCGTAATCACCGCTGCATTCTTAAATAGGGCACCCGAACAGCTTCTTATAGCATGTTATTTTGTAAAATTTTGTATTGTAAAAATTCCGGATTTAAATTTTAGATTTTTTTATAAGATATGCAAAGTGAAAATTCACTTTTTTGTTTAAGCAACCCATTACAATTGGTCTTTGACTTTTAGAAGAATATTAATAAAAACTAAAACGGGGAATTCTACTGAAAACCTCGAAATTCACTCCCCGTAAATCCAACATAAAGTTTTCGTGTAGAAATACCAAAATAGTGAAATACAATACAATACCGGAAAATCAAACATGCCTTTAACCATAGCTAACGTAACCCAATCAATACTAGCACCGTCGCAAACCACTGACCTTCAAGCAGAACGGACACCAGACCAACACTATCACAACACTGCGCTCAGGTTCTACGCTTAGGGCCCGTCTGGTTGAGCCGCAAACCAACTCACGCAGTTGCAAAACACTGGTCTTTCCATTTCCATTCGTTTGGTTGGGCTGCAAGTCAAGCCGAGGTGTGAAAATGAACCCCATGGCACGTTAGATTTATACAGAAAATTAGGAAAAGAAACCGCACAACAAAAGGGCGCGGTTTCATTTCCAGCCCAAGTCCTTGTCTCCGCAAACCTGCCTCCTACCTGATTAATTACTTTTTTTATCACGGTCAATACTTGTCCAAGTAACTTCATGCATAATCTACCTCCAACCAAATGAAAATAAACAGAAAAATAGATCTGAAAATGCTTCCAACCAAACCGGTGACATTGAGTTCCATTTCCTGTTTTCTGATTCCTATTTTTAAATTCAACCGGTACATTGCAACCACACAGAACCAAATTAGAAGAGCTTGTTTGGTTTTGATTAGTTGCAACCCAATGGTTCAGATGCAAAATTGGAAAAAGAAAACTGGAAATGCAACTACAAGTCATGTGTCTGGTTGCATGTTAAACTTTGTACAATGGTTTGTAAATGTCTGGTAGGAAGCAGATTCAGTTGCTGAAGCTTCAAAAATTGTAGATGATGTGCATACAATTGTATGTTGCTGTGTAGACAATGGCCCAGCCGCTGGCAAGGAACGTACCGCGCCCAAAAGGGATGCAGTTCCTTTTCTGAGTCGGACTGTATTAGTTACCCGCCGAGATCAGTTCCATTTCACGGTGCGGCTTGCTCTTACACCCAACCAAACGCGAGGAGTTCAAAAACGTGATGAGTTGTAACGCGCGTGCTGGTTTTCACCCCAACCAGATAGCCCCTAAACACTGTATGACTATCGGTGAACTGCATGCCCCTATACATGCGCATGTCTGTTGCCGGATATTTCTACACCTGAGTAACCACCGTTCTCGTTTGAGCATATAAGCAGCTTCGGGCATGTTGCTGCAGTTAGTATTGTTCCCGACAATCACCATCAGAATTTTGCTCCATACTCGTGGTGTTCATTGGTGATTAGGTGGAAAAGCGCACACACCGTCAACTTTAAATGAAACATAACTTTGAAGGAAACAGAGACCATTTTGTACACTATATTAGTCTCATCTTTTGCGACTCAACTTGATCAAGAAAGGTTTTCCGTTATTTGTAACCATGTTAGCTGATACTTGACCTATTCAAACGCTGAATGGGAAAAAGTTATATCCTTTTGTATTTCATATCCCATCACATCCGACCCTTACATCCACCCCATGCATTTTTCGTCATATGAACCAAACATTATGTTCTATAACACGTGGGGATAGACAGAAAACGTGGCTCAGCATAAATCTTATAAATAATTAACCCGTCAAACTAAAGACCTAAACTTCAATTATCATTCAATTAATTTCAAATACAAACTCCTTTCTTCAAAATCCCGTATATTACAATTTATAAATCTGAACGCGCGATACCAAAATATTGTCTTCCCCATTAGACGCATTCTTCCCATAAGGAAAACTTCATGTTCTTTTCGTTGGTATTAAACTGAGATGCCTTTTCCGTAGTGGGATGGCCATATATTCAGTCCCTTTTTTTGGTAATTCAAACGGACAAGGTTTGAATCCCTCAATCGTAACCAATCAGCATGCCACATTTGCAAATCTGTTACTTCTAAATACGAACACCTATATAACGGAAGTGGCCAGTT
This sequence comes from Alisma plantago-aquatica, assembly GCA_963693085.1. Classification (NCBI taxonomy): domain Eukaryota; kingdom Viridiplantae; phylum Streptophyta; class Magnoliopsida; order Alismatales; family Alismataceae; genus Alisma; species Alisma plantago-aquatica. The sequence continues at coordinate 369,364,312 of OY856415.1, read as the reverse complement.
TCTCTTACAAGAACTGATAGATCTTCACTATGTCTAAGTCCCATAAAATATTGTTTGACCTATAAAAGGATAATTCATAAGGACTTATATTGAAACTTTTAAATTGATATTGTTTACCACAAAATTTCAAACATCCTCAAACGGTCATGTAAATTACGTACCTCGATATAAATTTCATCCAATATAAAATAGTTCTTCATAGTTTCTGAAATTCAAATGTTCCCCAATAATATAAAAACATCAATCTAACTAAAATACACAAATAGAAACCACATCATAATTCCAAACTTTTTGTTTTCCTTGAATTATTCTAAAAAATCAAGATCTAATATCATTGATTAATTTTTATCCATCCACTCCAAAAGGACATCTAACCAATAACAATAATTTTCTTTTCTGTAATTCACCATTTATTTTGTCAATGTTATTCTTTGATAATTACCTTAAGGTCATGTTTTTTTAAAACTTGGGAGGACCATATATTCATCATACCCTCCTCACATAGGCCGTAAAACCATTTATCATTTTCAATAGTGTTTTCAACGCGCCTATCGGCCCTCAACCTGGTTACCAGGGTGCAAAGAGACAAAAAGAAACCCTAAAATATGTCAATCTATAACATGTTCAAAAATAGTGACTCCATCTCTTCATCACATATGGTATCCTCTTTCTCTCTATTATCATCAAACTCCTCAACCTCTTCTGAAGGTCCCCCAGTTAATGAACAATGACAACGTCATCAAAAGCAAACTCTGCACTCTCCAGTTTCTTCGCCACTTCGTTACCTTCTCTAGGGATGATTTGTCCACTAATATACTTCTCCCCTAGCAAACCCATCACCATATCTTGTAGCTTCTTCAAACTCCATACAATTTTTCTTCTTCCCCACATAGCACCAACCACCTTTGTACTATCATTCTCAACAATAAAGACCTAAAGGTGATTGTCTGATAGAATTTGCTAACACAAACCTTTACTCCTAGCTCTAGAGGTGTCTCTATTCACACCACACCCAAAAAGCAATCATGAACCCAACTCCATTATTTCAGAAAACATTGGACATCTAGCCTCATTGGGAGACTCTATAGTCTTTGCCTCTTCTAAACACTACAGTTGCCTTCATATTGTGGAGATCTAGAGGCACCCATCTAGTGAGTCTACACATTTTCTTCATGATTTGCATTTGCCTCCCACCCTCCTTTCACCAAGCTTGTCTAGAAGTTTCATCCACCCCCACCTTCAAGCACCGTGACTCACATACCTTTCTCTCTGTTCTAAGGAGCTCCTCCTAAATCTCTTGTCGGTGGCAACCCGTCATGTTATACAAGATTACTCAAAACCAAAATGACTATCAACCAATAATTAAACACATCACCAAAATGGTGTGAAATTTAAACCACGTAAAATTTTCAACAATACTAAGAGACACTTACACAAAGTTCAAACTACACATACATATGGATATATTCTAGGTAACTTTACATGAGTTCTATGCCCTCAGCCAGAACTTGTTACAAAATATGTTGCCTACATAGATACACCTTTGTACTGTTCAAGATATACCATCAAAAACATTGAGTCAATATACATGGTAAACAAAACTCCCTACCTAAACTTGAGAACATATACAAGGATGATTCTAGAACTCTACACAACCCAATCAACCTTTGCATCTACACAGATATTCAAACAATACATCCTCACTATTGTAACATCCCTGACCTGAGTTATGCTCTAACCCTAGATGTTTTGCTTAATAATGTTGATTAGATGCTTGTTCATAATTCTTGGAAAGTAATTAAGGCTCAATAGGAACTTATATTTCAATTTTAGTCCTTTTTGAATAATGATAAAACATTGTTTTGTTAGTTTTGGACTAAAGTGCAAATTACCCAAGTTGAGGGGTTAACTTGCAAATTGTACATGACATAATGTTCCTCAGATGTTGAGGTATCATAATAATGAGAATGATGCAGTGGTATGATTTCCACAAGCTTGAGCACCAAGATAGAGCTTGCTGAGAAATCTTTGTGCATTAAAACCTAGTTTTGGTGTAATGTGCAATTACCCAAAACCTAGGGTTCAATATGTAAAATACCACTTCTAGAGGGTCGCCCATGTTTCTTAGCATCATGTAGAGAAAAGAAAATGAGAAGGGCACCTCATTTGAATTATTTTGAGGAGAGAGAATCTTGATATTAAAATAATCAATATTTAAGAATAAAGGAACTTTACTTTAATTTAATGCAAAAATAAATAAAAATAATTGAAGGGCCTTCAACCAAAAATGAGATGTCTGAGCTTGCTCCAGTATGAACGTCCTTGTGCCTTGTTAAGGCAACGAAAATATCCAAGGGAATGGATAACTCACTCACATTATTAAAAGAAAAAGTAATATCCACTAAAAAGGGGATATTAGTATAATATGTTTAAGGTGCTTAATTCCTTTTCTTTAAATTCTTGGATAATGAAGAAGTTTTGCAAGAAGGAAAAGGTGGATTCGTGGCCAAGGAGTTGAGGGGAAAGAGGCGACACTAATTTTGGAATTAAAAGAATTTTTATAAGGTATTTTCTCTCTCATTGAATTTCTTATAAAAATACCTTTTACAACCCAAATCAAAGGCTTTTTCCGAACCCACTTCTTCTCTTTGCTTGCAAACCAACCAAGGGATCTAGGAGCAGATGGAGGAAGACCCCCAACTTGTTGGTAAGCTTCTTGATCTTCTTTCACCTCGATTTCATGGTGGAAATCACAAAACAATGCATGATTTCTTCTCTATTTCACTTCACCTTCAATCCTAGCCAATCCTTTCATCCAAAAAGCTTGAGAACGGACCTTGGGCAGTTGTTAAATATTCATCTACCATTTTTGACGTGAAGCTCCAAGCTTTGAAGCTCAATTGGAGGTGGGTTGTATAACACAAACCCTTAAATATTGTTATTGCATTCAATTATCCATTATTTGTTGAACGTTTTGTTCTATTTGAAATTCCCTTGAAACATTGTTGTAATTACCAAGAAAATGGAAGTAGCTTTTGAATGAATGAAGTTAGTTGATGATGAAATTATCTTGGGCACACAATCCAACAAGCTTCCCTTGCAAACGGTTTTGAAGATCTTGGTCCAAACAGTTTCACCAAACCGTTTGGAGACTAAACAGTTTGCAAACCGTTTAAAGTCTTGAACCCCAAACCATTTAGGATGGTTGACCATTTGGATGGGTTGACCATTTGAGGTCAGGACCCTAGTACTTTTTGGATGAAGATCTAATGGTTCCAATTGATTGAATCAACGTATGGACAATCATCTAATTAGAAACCCTAATTGGGTTGAGTGCTGATTTTGCAATTAATTGATATAATTCTTTGGGGTGATTAACCCAAACGGTCTCAAGACCGTTTGGAGATCACCCAAATGGTGTCAAGACCATTTGGAGGTTAACCAAGACCATTTGGAGGTCTAGGGTTGAGTATGGTGATGAAGTTGAAGATTCAAAGATATCAAATTGTAATGCAATCAATACCTAGTTTGATGAGTAACCCAATGATGCTAACCCTAATTGAACTTAACAAATTTTAATGATGGATGGGGAAAATGGTCCGTTTGGAGGTCATCCAAACGACCTCAAGACCGTTTGAGGTCAGGTCATGCCCAATTTGAATGATGGACCAATGATTTCTAAGCAATTAGTTCCATAATTACTATTATTGAAAGTTCATCGATTTCAACCCTAATTCAATTGGGTTCAAAACCCTAATTGATGATCAATTGAAGGTTGGATCAATTGAAAGATGATTCATTAATCTCAATTGAAGTATGGTGCTTAGGTTCAATTGGTGAGTAATTACATGGATTCAATTAATGAAGGAATTAATCTTGGAAACCCTAAATCAATATGAATGGTTGAGACCATTTTTGGTCCAATAAATTTTGAGGAGGTTTGGACCAAACGGTCGCAAGACCGTTTGAGTCCAAACGGTCCCAAGACCATTTGGGACCAAACGGTACCGTTTGGGACCAAATGATCCCAAACCGATTGAGACTCAAACGATCCTAAGTACATATGTTGTAAACAGTTTCAAGCATCAACTTTGTCAAACGGTTTCAAGAACCAACTTTGCTAAACAGTTTCAAACCATTAGACCAAGACCGTTTGGAGGACTAAACAGTCTTAGACCGTTTGGAGGTATTTCAAGTAAGACTGTTTGCGGCCTTGTTGGTCAAGACCGTTTGGGGTCTAAGTGACCAAGACCGTTTGGAAGTAATTAACCAAAACTGTATGGACACTTAATTAGTGATTAAAGGTCAATTGTTTAATTGATCATTACATGATGTAATCCAAGGGTGATTATAGTAATTGTACCCTTAATAAGATAGGGTGATTAGTACCTCTTGAATGATTAATCCTTAATTATAATGAAAGTAATGACACAATACATGTGTCAACTCTCCAATCAAGTTGAGTTAACCTAATCTAATCAGGTCTGAAGTAAATATCATCATATAAAGGATAAGAGAGAGAGGACTTCCTACATGAATGATAATCATGTAGTGATTAAGTCTCAACATTTCCAACATGATAGAATGTGTAATTAGGGTATGATCCTTGATAAAAAGATCATGAACCTTAATTTAGAAGGTTAATGTACCCTAACCCTAATTGAGGGAAATGATAGGTGAAACCCTAATCTATGGTAGTGGTATGACCCTAATTTAGGGTAATGACTTGAGAAACCCTAATTCATGGTATTTTAATAATAAACCTTGATTGAATGTGAATAGTAAACCCTAATTGAGGATGATGTTATGAGAAACCCTAATCAAGGGTGAAGCCATATGAAACCCTAAAGTGAGGGTGATGTCATGTGAAACTCTAGATAAGGTTAAGGTCAAAATGAAACCTTAATGCAATGATGTGATATAAATCTAATTCAAGGTAATGCTATGGACTGGTATGTGACACTTTGATATGAAATCCTATACAGATATAGGATAAAGAAATGTGGAGCCCTAATCTTGGGTTGTAATGTATGAAACCCTAATTTTGGGTAATATAATGATAATCATGACCCAAATCTGGGTAATGAGATTAAGTATTCCTAATTGACATAAATTGGGAAATCTTAGCTCAAATAAGGAAATAATGATGTTACTCTTACAATGCATAGTGTTGATTTGTAATTGATATAATTGTTATCATGTGCATTAATTATGTAGGTTTCATGAGATGGTAGACATAGCCAGGTATGAGCTATGATGTTTTACTATTGAAATTATTTTATGGGCCTTGTATGCTGTGTTGCCTAGTGAAAGGTAACAAGAGATATTAATGGGCTTTAAGAGCCATGTGAAATACCTGCATTGCAATTATTATGTTTACATTGGTCATATGACATGAAGGCATTAAGTTACCTGATAAGGTGGTAACAAGTGTTTGATCAATTAAGGGTTTGAACACCCATATTTCATAATCATGATGATGAGATGATAAGGGATGAGAATACCCCTAATGTGATAAGGGATTGAGATCCCAATGTTTAATAAAGCTTTGAAAAGAACTTGGTAGAAATAGTACTCATTCTTTGAAGCAGTTATTATAATGTTTTATGGTTGAAAATATGTTTGATGCTAAAAGAATATTGTAATGTACTTAATTAACCAAGTGTAATGGTATCATGTAGAGCCCTGACCATAGATCCATCATCGTTAGTAGTTTGGTGATGGTGAAACATGTTTTCCTATGGGATCTCCTGGAGGGCATACTTTTGAGCATGTGGGGGTTATGGGCGCAAATATCCTTATGCCCTAATGGAGGAATTGATGTGAGGTAAACATTAAATCTCTCAATCCTTCATTATTTATGCCGAGATGGATGTATCACTCATCTCTCAAAGACCGGGATAGATGTATCATTAATCTCCCGAAGATTTTAATGTTGGATCGATGTAAAATAAATATAATATCTCTCGATTGCGAAGAGAGTACAACATGCCACTGTAACTCTAATAGCGAAGTTGCTAGTATACCCTAGAAAGATATTTAGCAGAGACACAAGATGTCCTCTATTTGGTCCTCACACTAACTTAGGAAGGTGAGGTCATGGAAATCCGACTCTTCTATTGACCTATGTATGGTACCGATTTCGATTTCGCAATGGTCGGTTGGAGTATGAGCGGTATACCTCATCTCCTCAGGGCTTAAGTATGCTTGTAAAATGTAATCAGCCATGTAGAATATTTGCTTAAGGTTGAAATATGAGAATCATTGGTTGATGTTACTTTGCATAGTATGTTCTAAATGGACAAATGTTATTTATGCTCTTCAATTCTTTATTAGATAAATATCAGACTGCTTTATCAAGATATAGCTAAAATGACTTGAAAATAAAAGATTGCTCTAATTTGTTTAGTCAATGATTTAGCTGTTGTTGAATACTTATAATCCTTCTACTCAGTTTTATTCCATTAATTATAATAACAATGTTTCTGGCTGAGAGTTATATCTCTTGTTGGGACAATTTTTCAATTGTCTCACCCCCGTGGGATTCAACTTTTTAGGTAGACACTGAAGAAGATGCAGGAACCCTAGATCAAGACAAGAACAGAAGCAATAGCAGAACTAAGGACAGCAGTGAATCCTTAGGTGGAAACACTGGTTGTCATGTCTTGTATATAGAAAGTCCTATGTGTCGTCTCTGTACTCTCAGGTACTAGGAGTCAGTAGTTAGTTTAATATTGATCTGAGATTTTGGATTAATGCCTCGAGATTTTTATACTGCATATGTATAGTTTAACAGGGCAGCTGATGTTTGTAACTCTCGAGAAGAATTGGTACAAGAGATGTACTAGTAAACCAGAATGTATTTGAATTACTTTGGTTCTTTATGAAAGAGTTTTTCAGTTTATGGATCTCTTTGTAAAAAGTTTTAATTTTTAGTGATTTTCAGTAATCTGCTGCTAACAATACAGTTCCGCAGTAGTTAATCTCGTTTTTTTATGAGTTGGATTCCACAGTTTAGTTGGTATCAGAGCTCTAGGTTCGCTGAGTCTACAGAGACATAGGATTAAGGTTGTTGAGTCTGTTCTAGTGTCTTCCAATTTATCTGATAGTATCTTCTGCTCATATAGGAGGAGAAGAAAAACTAAAGATGTTTTGATCACATGATGAACATGCTACTGAGAGAAGCGTTGCTGCACCAGGAGGAGGTGCAAGAGACCATGATAGGGAGGAGCCCATACCTGAAGAACCCCAGTTCAATCAAGAAGATATGGGGAACCCAACCTTCCAAGCCATGTTTGGACAATTTATGGTAGCTATGACTCATATGACAAATAGGATGGCATTACATTCCCCTAGGGCACCTACCCACCATGAAGGACAGGGAGTCGACAAGACATTTGAATGACTTCGCCAGGTTGGAGCCACAGAATATGCTGGAACAGCTGACCTAGAAGATGCGAACATGTGGCTGACCGAACTAGAGAAGGCCTTTAGAATCCTTAACATCCCAGAAGCAGAGAAGGTTAGACATGCAGTGTACCTTCTTAAAGGGAGCACTGGTCATTGGTGGACCATAGAAGAAAGCAAGAGGCTGGGTGTGGAGATCAGATGGGAAGTATTCTGATGATAATTCGTCAATAGATACTTTCCTAAGACGTTCCTTGATGAGAAAATATCTCAGTTTGAGAGATTAAGGCAAGGACCAACAAACATTAGCGAGTATGAGGCTAAGTTCATGGAGCTTTTGCGATTCTGTCCGCATATGGCAGCTACTGATGAAGAAAGGATTCGACGTTTTAAGAAGGGGTTAAACGCTGATTTGACCACTCCTGTGTCTGCTCTGGAGAATAGGGAGAGGTTTGCTACTTTTGTAGAGTCTGTAAGACACATAGAGAGGTCTGTGACTGAGAAGCGACAAACTATGAGTAAGAAAGTGTATCCTCAGTTTCATGGACAAGGGTCCAAAAGTTTTAAGAAACCAAGGTTTTCTACACCAATAGCACCACCAAGGTTTAATACCCAGACGTAATGGACGTCTAATAGGGGTAGAGGCTATAGTTTACCGTCGGAAGGAGCCCATAGCTCAGTCTCAGTATCGGTAACAGGACCATCTCGACCACAGCTAGGGAACAGAGGTTGTTTTATATGTGGAAAGATGGGGCATCTAATGAAGGATTTTCGAGCCAAAGAAGAAAGTGTGACTCAACCTCAGAGGCAGAGTCAACAAGGCTCTCAAAGGTGACAGTTTCCAAGTGGAACAAGAGGACGTGGAAAAGCATCCCAAGCTGGATCGTCGACACCCAGTAATTGAGCACCGAGTCAACTGCAGGAGACATCGAGATTTTATGCGATGAATCAGCCTGATGCAGTAGTCAACCCTAGGGTTGTGATAGGTCAGATGGAACTATTTTATTCTGATATGTCTACATCCTGCATCGTATCTATTTTAATTGATCTGGGTGCTACACATTCTTTCATCACTAGAAAGAGTGATTCTTGACTGTAATATGACAGTTGGTCATAGGGTAGAGAGTTTGAAGTTAGAAACTCCTTTGATGGGATCTGCAGTGTTGCATGAGGTGTGTTCTTCCTGCACTCTTTTATTTTCTAAGCATCGCATTCAAGTGGACCCTATACCACTTGAGATGCATGGGTTTGATATAATTCTTAGGATGGACAACCTAGAAAAATATAAGGTTGTCATGGATTGTGAGTCCAAGCAAGCTGTGTTCACAAATGATAGTAACACATGGATCTTTCAAGGAGACAGAAAGGTTCTTCCAACCTGTCTTGCGTCAGCTATGGTAGCTGAAAAGCTGATGAGGAAAGGATGTTTTGCATTCTTGGCACATGTGGTAGATACCACCATGGAGATCCATCATCCTTCTGAAGTTCCGGTAGTCAGGGAATTTGAGGATGTGTTCTCTGAAGAACTTCCAGGTGTACCTCCACCCCGAGAGATTGATTTTGAGATTAATCTAATTATGGGCACGCAACCTATAGCACAAACACCGTATAGAATGGCGCCTAATGAGATGGCAGAGATTAAGAAACAGTTGCAGGAATTGCTTGAGAAAGGCTTTATTCGACCGAGTACTTCACCATGGGGTGCTCCGGTTATCTTTGTTAAGAAGAAGGATGGATCGATGTGGTTATGCATTGATTACAGGTAGTTGAATAAAGTAACTATAAAGAATAAGTATCCCTTGCCAAGGATTGATGACTTGTTTGATCAGTTGTGTGGTGCAACTATCTTTTCTAAGATAGATCTAAGATCGGGATATCATCAGTTGTGTATTAAGGAAAGTGACATACCTAAGTCTGCCTTTAGGATAAGGTATGGTCACTATGAGTTCATAGTTATGTTGTTTGGACTAACTAATGTGCCATCTACATTTATGGAACTCATGAATAGAATCTTTTGACATTTTCTTGATCAATGTGTAGTAGTCTTCATAGATGACATCTTGATATACAGTAGAGATGCTCAACGGCATGAGAAGCACCTCCGTCAGGCTTTGACTTGGCTAAGAGAACATAGGCTATATGCTAAGTTTAGCAAATGTGAGTTCTGGTTACCAGAAGTTTCTTTTCTAGGACACGTTATATCTGCTTCAGGTATCCGTGTTGATCCTAAGAAGGTAGAATATGTCCTGCAATGGGAACAGCCTAAAACACCGACAGAGATACGTAGTTTCTTAGGGTTGACAGGCTATTACCGGAGGTTCATTAAGAACTTCAGCTCTTTAGCTTTACCCCTAACCAAGTTGACCAGGAAGGAAGTTCCTTTTATTTGGAATGACAAGTGTCAACATTCTTTCTAGTTGCTGAAAGAAAGGCTAACAAGTGCACCTGTGCTAGTGTTACCTGAGCAGGGAAAGGGGTACATAGTTTTCTGTGATGCATCTAAGAATGGCTTAGGATGTGTGTTGATGAAGGATAAGCAAGTGATTTCTTTCGCTTCTTGACAGCTTAAGAAACACGAGGAGAATTATCCTACACACGATCTAGAACTAGCTGCTGTGGTCCATGCTTTGAAAATCTGGAGACATTATCTCTACGGAGAGACATTCCAAATTTTTACAGACCATAAGAACCTAAAGTATATTTTCTCACAACATGAGTTGAACATGAGGCAACGCTGCTGGATGGAGTTAATCAAGGACTACGATTGTACAATTGATTATCATCCAGGAAAGGCTAATGTGGTTGCTGATGCATTAAGTAGAAAATTAGCAACACCAACCTTAGATAAAACACAGTTGAATTATTTAGTGTGCTCTAAGAGGGATATGTTTATATCTTTGAGGCAAAACAATGTACAGTTAAAAGTATCATTGTTAGTTGGGTTGCTAGCTGAGATGCACATAAAACCAACTCTGAGACAACAGATTAAAGAAGCACAGCAAACTGATGTTGAAGTCCATCAGATTAGGTCAGAGTATGGTAGTAAGGAATGGGATGGCTTTCATGAGTAAGAGGATCAGGTAGTCTATTACCATGGTAGGATGGTAGTACCTGATCCCAATGAATTGAGAAAGTTAGTTATGGAAGAAGCTCATTCTTCGATGTATGCTATGCATCCAGGGAGCACCAAGATGTATCATAACTTGAAAGACATGTATTGGTGGCCTGGATTGAAGAAAGATGTAGCTGAGTTTGTTATGTGGTGTCTGGTGTGTCAGCAGGCTAAAGGTGAACATCAGAAGCCTGCAGGAACAATGCAACCTTTGCCTATACTGCAGCGGAAATGGGATCATGTAACCATGGACTTTGTGGTTGGTTTGCCTAGAACAACCAAAGGTCATGATTCCATATGAGTGATAGTTGATAGGTTGATAAAAACAACACATTTCTTACCTGTTAAAACAATCTATACTGTTGATAAGCTGGCACAATTATATGTAGATGAGATAGTGCGGTTGCATGGGGTTCCAGCTACTATCATTTCTGATAGAGGTCCCCCGTTCACGAGTCATTTTTGGGAACGACTTCATAAAGCTTTGGGTACACAGTTAAGGTTTAGTACAACCTTTCACCCTCAGATGGATGGACAATCTGAAAGGACCATACAAACTTTGGAGGGTTTGCTTAGGGAATGTGTCCTTCAATTTGTAGGAAGTTGGGATGTACTCCTGAACTTGATAGAATTTGCTTACAATAATAGATATCAGCACAATATTGACATGGCACCATATGAAGCTTTATATGGTAGACATTGTAGATCTCCTTTATGTTGTTATGAAACTGGAAAAAATCAATTTTTGGGTCCTGAGCTAGTGCAGTAGACAACTTAAAAGATTAAAGGAATACAACAATAGTTAAAGACTTCACAGGTTAGACAGAAATCATACACCAACAAACGGCGAAGACCTTTAGAATTCCAAGTTGGAGACAAAGTTTATCTCAAGGTCTCACCATGGAAAGGAGTCCTTAGATTTGGAAAGAAAGGGAAGTTAGCTCCTAGATTTATGGGGCCTTATCCAATCATTGAACGGATTGGAAAGGTAGCATATAAGCTGGAGTTCCCACCTGAGTTGCATAAGTTGCATCCTTTGTTCCACATCTCTATGTTGAGGAAGTGTCACCCTGACACAGAATTAGTTCTACAACCTGTGGAGGTAGAATTAAATAATGATATATCATATGTTGAAGGACATGTGACGATCCTTGATAAAAGAATTAAAAAGCTGAAAAAGAAAGACATTTGTCTTGTAAAAATCCTCTAGAATAACCGTGGCATTTAAGAAGCTACTTGGGAACAAGAGGAAGAGATGATGAGGAAATACCCTACTCTTTTCTCTTAAATGTTTTTGTTGATGATTTCGGGGACGAAATCCTTGTAAGGGGTGGATAATTTGCAACATCACTGACCTGGGTTATGCTCTAATCCTAGATGTTTTTCTTAATAATGTTGATTAGATGCTTGTTCATAATTCTTGGAAAGTAAATAAGGCTTAAGAGGAACTTATATTTCAATTTTAGTCCTTTTTGAATAATGATGAAACATTGTTTTGTTAGTTTTGGACTAAAGTGCAAATTACCCAAGTTGAGGAGTTAACTTGCAAATTGTACATGATATAATGTTCCTCAGATGTTGAGGCATCATAAGAATGAGAATGATGTAGTGGTATGGTTTCCACAAGCTTGAGCACCAAGATAGAGCTTGCTGAGAAATCTTTGTGCATTAAAACCTAGTTTTGGTGTAATGTGCAATTTACCCAAAACCTAGGGTTCAATATGCAAAATACCACTTATAGAGGGTCCCCCATGTTTCTTAGAATCATGTAGAGAAAAGAAAATGAGAAGGGAACCTCATTTGAATTAGTTTGAGGAGAGAGAATCTTGATATTAAAATAATCAAGATTTAAGAATAAAAGGAACTTTACTTTAATTTAATGCAAAAATAAATAAAAATAATTGAAGGTCCATCAACCAAAAACGAGATAGTTGAGCTTGCTCGAGTATGAACGTCCTTGTGCATTGTAAAGGCAAAGAAAATATCCAAGGGAATGGATAACTCACTCACATTATTAAAAGAAAAAGTAATATCCCCTAAAAAGGGGATATTAGTATAATATGTTTAAGGTGCTTAATTCCTTTTCTTTTAATTCATGGATAATGAAGAAGTTTTGCAAGAAGGAAAAGGTGGCTTTGTGGCCAAGTAATTGAGGGGAAAGAGGTGGCACTAATTTTGGAATTAAAAGCATTTTTATAAGGCATTTTCTCTCTCATTGAATTTCTTATAAAAATACCTTTTACAACCTAAATCAAAGGCTTTTTCCGAACCCACTCCAAGGGATCTAGGAGAAGCTGGAGGACGACCCCTAACCTGTTGGTAAACTTCTTGATCTTCTTTCACCTCGATTTCATGGTGGAAATCACAAAACAATGCATGATTTCTTCTCTATTTCACTTCATCTTCAATCCTAGCCAATCCTTTCGTCCAAAAAGCTTGACAACGGACCATGGGTAGTTGTTAAATCTTCCTACACCATTGTTGACATGAAGCTCCAAGCTTTGAAGCTCAATTGGAGGCGGGTTATATAACTCAAACCCTTAAATATTGTTATTGCATTCAATTCTCCATTATTTGTTGAACGTTTTGTTCTATTTGAAATTCCCTTGATCCTTTGTTGTAATTACCATGAAAATGGCAGTAGATTTTGAATGAATAAAGGTATTTGATGATGACATCATCTTGGGCATGCAATCCAACAAGCTTCCCTAGCAAACGGTTTTGAAGATCTTGGTCCAAACGGTTTCACCAAACCGTTTGGAGACTAAATGGTTTGCAAACCATTTAAAGTCTTGAACCCCAAACCATTTAGGATGGTTGACAGTTTGGATGGGTTGACCATTTGAGGTCAGGACCCTAGTACTTGTTGGATGAAGATCCAATGGTTCCAATTGATTGAATCAATGTATGGACAATCATCTAATTATAAACCCTAATCGGGTTGAGTGCTGATTTTGCAATTAATTGATCTAAGTCTTTGGGTTGATTAACCCAAACGGTCTCAAGACCATTTGAAGATCACCCAAATGGTCTCAAGACTGTTTGGAGATCTAGGGTTGAGTATGGTGATGAAGTTGAAGATTCAAAGATATCAAATTGTAATGAAATCAATAGCTAGTTTGATGAGTAACCCAATGATGCAAACCCTAATTGAACTTAACAAATTTTAATGATGGATGGGGAAAACAGTCTCAAGACCATTTGGAGGTCATCCAAATGACCTCAAGACCGTTTGAGGTCAGGTCATGCCCAATTTGAATGATGGACCAATGATTTCTAAGAAATTAGTTCCATAATGACTAATATTGAAAGTTCATCGATTTCAATTGGGTTGAAAACCCTAATTGATGATTAATTGAAGGTTGAATCAATTGAAAGATGATTCATTAATCTCAATTGAAGTATGGTGCTTAGGTTCAATTGGTGAGTAATTACATGGATTCAATTGATGAATGAATTAATCTTGCAAACCCTAAATCAATATGAATGGTTGAGACCATTTTTGGTCCAATCAGTTTTGAGGAGGTTTGGACCAAATGGTCTCAAGACCGTTTGGGACCAAACGATCCAAAACCGATTGAGACTCAAATGATCCTAAGTACACATGTTCTAAACAGTTTCAAGCATCAACTTTGTCAAACGATTTCAAGCACCAACTTTGCTAAACGGTTTCAAACCATTAGACCAACACCGTTTGGAGGTCTAAACGGTCTTAGACCGTTTGGAGGTATTTCCGGTAAGACCGTTTGAGGTCTGGTTGGTCAAGACCATTTGGGGTCTAAGTGACCAAGACCATTTGGAAGTAATCAACCAAAACTGTATGGACACGTAAGGTGATTAAAGGTCAATTGTTTAATTGATCATTACATGATGTAATCTAAGGGTTATTATAGTAATTGTACCCTTAATAAGATACGGTGATTAGTACCTCTTGAATGATTAATACTTAATGATTATGTAAGTAATGACACAATACATGTGTCAGCTCTCCAATCAAGTTGATTCAACCTAATCAAATCAAGTCTGAAGTAAATATCATCATATAAAGGATAAGAGAGAGAGGACTTCCTATATGAATGATAATCATGTAGTGATTAAGTCTCAACACTTCCAACATGATAGAATGTGTAATTAGGGTATGATCCTTGATAATGAGATCATGAACCTTAATTTAGAAGGTTAATGTACCTAACCCTAATTGAGGGCAATGATAGGTGAAACCCTAATCTATGGTAATGGTATGACCCTAATTTAGGGTAATGAGTTGAGAAACCCTAATTCAGGGTACTTTAATAATAAACCTTGATTGAATGTGAATAGTAAACCCTAATTGAGGATGATGTTATGAGAAACCCTAATCAAGGGTGAAGCCATATGAAACCCTAAAGTGAGGGTGATGTCATGTGAAACTCTAGATAAGGTTAAGGTCAAAATGAAACCTTAATGCCATGATGTGATATAAATCTAATTCAAGGTAATGCTATGTACTCGTATGTGACACTTTGATATGAAATCCTATACTGATATAGGATAAAGATATGTTGAGCCCTAATCTTGGGTTGTAATGTATGAAACCCAAATTTTGGGCGATATAATGACAATCATGACCCAAATATGGGTAATGAGATTAAGTATTCCTAATTGACATAAATGGGGAAATCTTAGCTCAAATAAGGAAATAATGATGTTACTCTTACAATGCATAATGCTGATTTGTAATTGATATGATTGTTATCATGTGCATTAATTATGCATGTTTCATGAGATGATGGACATAGCCAGGTATGAGCTATGGTGTTTTACTATTGAAATTATTTTATGGGCCTTGTATGCTATGTTGCCTAGTGAAAGGTAATACGAGATATTAATGGGCTTTAAGAGCCATGTGAAATACCCGCATTGCAATTATTATGTTTACATTGGTCAGATGACCTGAAGGCATTAAGTTACCTGATAAGGTGGTAACAAGTGTTTGATCAATTAAGGGTTTGAACACCCATATTTCATAATCATGATGATGAGATGATAAGGGATGAGAATACCCCTAATGTGATAAGGGATTGCGATCCCAATGTTTAATAAAGCTTTGAAAAGAACTTGGTAGAAATAATACTCATTCTTTGAAGCAGTTATTGTAATGTTTTATGGTTGAAAACATGTTTGATGCTAAAAGAATATTGTAATGTACTTAATTAACCAAGTGTAATGGTATCATGTAGAGCTCTGACCATAGATCCATAATCTTCAGTAGTTTGGTGATGGTGAAATAGGTTTTCCTATGGGAACTCCTGGAGGGCATACTTTTGAGTATGTGAGGGTTATGGGCACAAATATCCTTATGCCCTAATGGAGGAATTGATGTGAGGTAAACATTAAATCTCTAAATCCTTCAT
Organism: Alisma plantago-aquatica; assembly: GCA_963693085.1. Classification (NCBI taxonomy): domain Eukaryota; kingdom Viridiplantae; phylum Streptophyta; class Magnoliopsida; order Alismatales; family Alismataceae; genus Alisma; species Alisma plantago-aquatica. Next base: position 369,348,400 of record OY856415.1, on the reverse strand, counting down.
TATTTATGCTGGGATGGATGTATCACTAATCTCCTGAAGATCGGGATGGATGTATCATTAATCTCCTAAAGATTTTAATGTCGGATCGATGTAAGATAAATATAATATCTCTCAATTGGGAAGAGAGTACAACATGCCACTGTAACTCTAATAGAAAAGTTGTTAGTATACCCTAGAAAGCTATTTAGTAGAGACATAAGATGTCTTGCATTAGGTCCTCACACTGACTGAGGAAGATGAGGTCATGAAAATCCGACTCTTCTATTGACCTATGTATGGTACCAATTTCGATTTTGCAATGGTCGGTTGGAGTATGAGCGGTATACCTCATCTCCTCAGGGCTTAAGTGTGCTTGTAAAATGTAATCAGTCGTGTAGCATATTTGCTTAAGGTTGAAATACAAGAATCATTGTTTTATGTTACTTTGCATAGTATGTTCTAAATGGACAAATGTTATTTATGCTCTTCAATTCTTTATTAGATAAATATCAGACTGCTTTATCAAGATATAGCTAAAATGACTTGAAAATAGAATACTACTCTAAATTGTTTAGTCAATGATTTAGCTACTGTTGAATATTTATAATCCTTCTGCTCAGTTTTATTCCATTAATTGTAATAAAAATGATTCTGGCTGAGAGTTATATCTCTCGCAGGGACAATTTTTCAATCGTCTCACCCCCGTGGGATTCAACTTTTTAGGAAGACACCGAAGAAGAGGCAGGAACCCTACAGTAAGAGAAGAACAGCAGCAACAACAGAACCAAGGACATCAGTGAATCCTCCGGTGGAAACACTGGTTGTCATGTCCTATATATAGAAAGTCCTATGTGTCATATCTGTACTCTCAGGTCCTAGGAGTCAGTAGTTAGTTTATTATTGATATAAAATTTTAGCTTAATGCCTCGAGATTTTTATACTGCATATGTATAGTTTAACAGGGCAGCTGATGTTTGTAACTCTCGAGAAGAATTGGTACAAGAGATGTATTAGTAAACCAGAATGTATTTGAATTACTTTGGTTCTTTATGAAAGAGTTTTTCAATTTATGGATCTCTTTGTAAAAAGTTTTAATTTTTAGTGATTTTCAGTAATCTGCTGCTAACAATACGCTTCTGCATTAGTTAATCTCATTTTTATGAGTTGTATTCCACAACTACTCTATGTTTGAAATTGTTGTTGGTCACCTAAAAAGGGTGTGATAACCCGCAGGTGAGACCCATGTCTCAGTGATATGATATAACCTCTAATAACATTTATTGCTTGTGGGAATATTAAGTACTTTAATTAGTTAAGGCAGATAGTATTACAGAATCAAATAACCATGTATCAGATCATACGTAGGTCTAATCATAAGTGCAATTGATTTCTCTTACCGCAATATAAATAACCTATAAATCAAAAGAAACATATAAAGGATCATCATCCATTGTGATTCGTCAAGTAACCCTAATAGTTATACTACACGGTTAAATTGCATATTCTATTAAACTCTAGATAGTTTAAGGCATACCACTCAAACTACTAGCTGACCAATATGAAGTTACAATCAGCCTCGTATACGATCTAGGATGACTTTAATACTAAGATATCTTCCCCTTGATCAGTACCAATAACATCTGTAGTGGCATATCAGGCCAACTACTAAACAACCTAGTCCATCATGGGTACACATGTCACGACACCAGAAACCATGGTGTAAACTCTTATATCCAAGTTACGATCACAATCTCTCTCGATCATATTCACATTCGATACATGACCTGAACCGCTCTCTAAAACCTGTGAAAGGAGATGACACAAATATATTGTTGGTATGTATGCCCAAAGATCCAATCATATGATGATTGTAATGGCATAACTTATAAATGATTTGATTAATAATAAAGGCAATCTTCCAATTTATTTTGTTTTATTCAGTTGTGAGATAATATGTAACATAATAAATGTCTAAAGAATGATATTACTCGATGATGTTTGACTTCAGACTGAGAACATGAACAATGAGATCATAAATATTAAGAGTATATATATTTTTTTATGTCCCTAGTTGGTTGTTATTGTGGAAGCTGGCAGATAACAATAACACATTAGACTAGATTGTGTGTTTATTGATGACAAAATTTCATTAACTCATGATATGTGATATCAATACAAACACATAGATACTTGTTAGAGAACAATGTATCTGATAGACGCACCTTCAGAGTTATGCATGGAAACCATGATTGAGAGTCAGAATCATCTCTCACAGTGATGGTGGTGATTGTTCTTCTTAGACCTAAAGTCACTACACTCATCACATGTCATACAATGTAATTTGACATCAACCACTGTGACCTTGAATAAGGGTTGTCGTAAAGGTTGTGCTTGGGTGGATTACTAAACATGGGGATGACTGTGAGTGATGTAGATGGGATTTGTCCCTTCTGTTAGAGTATGATATCATGGCCACTTGATAAGTGAGATTTAGAAATGTATGTCCATGCTCATGTGATTCAATATATGATATAAAGCTTACATATATCTCAAATAGTCTTCTCTAGTACAAGGAACATGGATTAACTGATAAAGAGGATGATGATTCCATGCCTTGAGTATAATTTAGTTATCATAGACAAAGGAACTATATGATCAATGTAACACCAATCACAAAATATAGGTTGAAGTTGTTCTCAAACTTTCTGATTACTTGGGTAGCAATGATGTCTTGGTAGATGATAACATCATTTTTATGCAAATTTTGCACAAGCTTTATTCTTGTTTTAGCATCCCTTTTAATGGATTTTTATATTTATTTGAATATCTTTGGATGAAATATGGATTTGATACCCCTTCCCACTCCATGCAAGCTCACACCATGTCATGACGATACCCCAAAGATGTCTCACCCAAGACAGAGGCCAGGGTCAACAAGGCCTAGTTGTGACTATGACACTGGTCGTGACCAAGATGACCCATGGTGACCACGATGCATGAAGGCAAATATGTTACAGTTGAGACATACACCACAACCTGGACTTAAGAAGAAACCACTGTTGGGTTTTAGGAGAGGCAGAGAAGGCATCAGAAACAAAAAAAAATTCTCCTCCCCAAACCCAGAATAAGGAAACGCGTCAACGTCTATACAATAGGAAAGAATGGTTTGTGGAATCATACCTTGTCCCGAGGCTTGCTCGGAAACAATACCTCACGGCTTGTGCGGTCTTCACCTCTGGTCTTGGATGGTGTGTGTGCAGCTCCTGGTCGCATCAGGACTGACGACTCCTAGTCTCACCGGGATTGTTAGGATTGACAGTTGTCCTTCGAGCGGCAGAAATCTCCCTCCTCTGAAGTAGTCTACACGAATCACCTAGAACTCGAATCTCCTTGTATCACAAGGAATCAGAAGGAGTCGCACCCTCCTATCGGCGTACTAGTCACCGACACACTCTCCTGCCACCAGTCGCTTTCTGCAGTTGTCTTTCCCTTGCTGTGCCTCCCTTATCTGGTAGCACTTGCTCGGGCTCTCTCGGTTACCAAAACCAGAGAGAATGACAACTTTACAGAGCAACTGGTTGCAATGAGTTGTTCTTTGAGAATCCCCCAATACCCCTATATATATAGTAGGGTCATGGGACAGGAGCAATGTAGGACTAAAGCAGGAGTAGAAGGGTTTGAGATTTTCCACAAAAACAACCAACTGCACAACCTGAACCGATCATTTAATTTCTGAAACGGTCGGTTGACACCTCAACTGATCGGTTGGGACCCATGAAACAGTCGGTTCACTTCTGAACCGGTCGGTTCGTGGTCCTGGTCAGTTCTTGCTTGACTTTTCCTCTTTTGTTTCGAATTGGTACCAAATACCAATCCTTGTTCCAATCAAATTGGGCAAGTGAAACGAAAAGACATTTCTCACCAACCTGACTTTCCCAACTTGCTCGGTTGGACCAGTTGAACCGATTGTTTCACCCTGTCCATGAGCCGATCGACTCACCACCTGAGCCGATTGGTTCACCAAGCTCAGCCAACCAGTTCATCAGATGAGCCGATCGGTTGGAAGGGAAAATTGTGCAGAAACAGTCAATTGCAGTTTTAATCAATCCGATACTCTAATCAATCAGTCCAACACCTTGAACATTATGATACTGAGATATCAATTGATTGAGTTTTTAATTGAACCACTAAACTCCTTTAGTAATCAATCTAAACATTGTTTGTGGACAAAACTCCTCTTCCAGGTTAAATCCTATGTGTGTGACCCTACAGGTCCATTTCACGTTGGCAGTGAAAGTCCATAACACTTATGACTTCAAAAGCAAAGAGCGGTGCCTAGTCACACATCAGTGCTACCCAAGTGAAATAGAAAGTTGGAGAACAACTTTCAATCCTACAATCCATGAATGGTGTTATAGTGAATGTATAATTCTTTTGTCATTGATATCCCAAATGAACTCGAGGCATGGAACAATCATCCTGTCAATGTTCATTCACTTTCTTGATCTCAGAGTAGATTGGAAGAGATATGTTATGACATCAGTATCACATACTGATTCACACATGCGTGCACCCCTTTCTCAATCCTACTCATCAAGTGGCCATGGATATCAAACTCCCTCAGGAGGGACACATCCCATATCTATCACTCACCCCTCAAAAGCCCCATGTGTCAAAGCCACCCAATCATCACCTTTATAACAACCCATGTTTCAGGACTACGTTTGATGGTGTCAAAGTGTGCCCAATGACATGTGTTGAGTGTAGTGATTTCAGGTCAAAGAATCACACTCACCACCATCACTGTGAGTACTGACTGTGACTACCATGTCATGGTTCCATGTGTCAAACTCACAGTGGGTCTGTCTGGTACACTTGTTCTCTAACAAGTACCTATGTGTTTGGTTTGATATCTCTATATCATGACTAATGAGATTCTGTCATCAACCAACACCACAATCTAGTCTTGTGTGTCATTGCTGTCTATCTACCTTCCACAATGACATCCGACTAGGGACATATTAAGAATGTACAAACTCTTAGCATCCGTATGATCTCATCGTTCAGGTCCTCAACCTGAAAACATACGTCATTGAGTACTGTCATTCTCTAGACATTCAATCTGTTCTATCACTATCTCATATGACTGAACCAGAAAGAATTGGAAGCTTGCCTTTGATGTTTATCAAATCAATCCTAATGCATCCCACCAATCATCCCATGATTGGCTCTCAGGACATACATACCAACAGACTCCCACTTGCACTGCGAGCCAATCGCCCTTGAATCATATTCATAGTGATCTTCAAACATGTCCCACATGTTACTCTGCTCTAGTGCGATCATAGTGAGTAATGGCAACACCTTGCCAAAGTCAGTATAAATTGCATGTCTCACATCTCTTCGCTGTATGTCACACGTATGAGATGGAGTTGTCGTAAAATGTGATCCAGTATTCCTTTGCTAACCTTTAGCCACACTGCATGATCAAGGATTCCATACTTGTCATCAATGAGTGAAATATCTATAAGTTCATCTCATGAACTTCCAGACCCATATTGTATCCACTACTATTCTCTAACACATAGATACTCGTCATTTCTTTTTAAATGGTTTTATTAGAACACTTCCAATTATCAACAAACTTTCACTTTTATATATCCTATATATATTTGCAATTAATTTTCTGTCCTTTCAGAAGTTCGCATCAATGTAACTCTTTATAGTGAACTCTTCCTTATCTCCATAGAACTAGTACTTCTCAAGTACATCTCAAGTTCTCATGGTATTCCAGTAACCCTTACTGGAAGTAGACAAACATCCACTCGTCATGTCTCACATACGAGTTATCAGGATGAGCACATCATATTGCCATGTCCTACATACAAGATGATGAATGCATTTTGTTCTTTCCATGTCGATACATGTAAGATAATGGGATGATTACATACATGATAGATCCATATCTATTCTTAGTGTTCCCATTCTTCGTAAGAATTGGACACTTCGCCTTGGAATACTAACTCCATGTAACATGGACAAGTTTTCTCCCACTGAATCTGTGCATACTGAACCCTTCAGTATAGATTGCCAATGTATGCTTTCTCTTTTTCAGGTCAAGAGGTTTTCGACAACTATCTCTATAGATCTCTATTCCTATCACATAGGAAACATCTCTATCTTCCTTAAAGATAATTTCCACTTTTGGATTTCCATTCTAGAATATTTCCATTTCACATCAACATGTGGAATGTGAATACGCTCCCACTAAATCACATATCCTTCTTTATCTTTGACATATCAGTCAAACCCTTTGACTATATTATCAAAGTAAAGATCAAATTCTGAGTTGCTTCTACTTAATCAATCACATTGATTAGTCCATTGTAACTTATAGACTTCATTTGCATTAGTCGATTCATATACCTTATAGGTTGTGTCACGTACACATCCTTGTTTTATTCCTCATAGGAATGCGGTTTTAGTATCCATATGCCAAATGTCTTAGTCATTAAGTTGCAATCAACAAGCATCATCCTTCTCAAAATGTTAGCCATGTGTCTTAACACTTAAGATTCATTTGCACTTATGGATTTCATCCAATGGGTGCTACCATCAAGGTCATACCTTATGGTTCACATGGATGTCATTTAGGATGTAATGGTCATAAACCATAACTCAAAATTCGGTTCCTCATATTCATCTAGATAGTTGACTCATCACATGAACAACTCATCACATAGATAAACGAGGTGTATCCGTCAAGGATATAAGAACTTACAACTCCTTGTGATTCTTAATGTCCTTTATTAGTGTGGGGTATTCTTTTATTAAGAAGAATTCAGTTATTTGATAATCATTCTCTAACACCTTAGAGTATGATTCCTTCTTGATTTAAACATCACCATGCCTTAATCATGATTTCACTATGATACACTATCATAATCACTCATAAGGATCTCAAACATTTGGTCCAAGTATATCATTCATTGATCTCATCAAGAATTAACACTTTACCAAATTTGCACTTCATCTATGATAATCTTGAACACTTCAAGATATTCATATTGGTATTTCTCTAAACACCATTTGAAGTATTAGCATTTGTTCCAATAGGTATGTAAATACATCACATGTATCATACCTAATAGGATAATCATTCTCCCACTACCTTTAGTGAAGATTGATTAATCATGTCCAAGATATTCATGTCTCTTACTGGTTCTCTAACCAAAAGAGTCTAGATTTATCCATAACATGGAAACTAGAAATGAATTTCTCATGATTGATGCTAATTTGATTGTTTGAGTTATCTATAACTTTTAGGTATCATTTTGTCTTATGCATATCAAATACCACAATATAAACAAGGCATTGCCACAAAGATCATATCTTTAGAAATTGAAACATCTCTTTATTGATTTCCATCATTGTCATACAATATGCAAAAATAAAGTGTTTCTATTTATTGGAAAATATGAAATAACAGTTCATAATTGTATTACATGCCTTCAAGGCTGAAAATAAATTAAAGTACTCCTATCTATGGCGGCAACACTTGCCCCATTTATTGAGTGCTTTACACTTTACATATTGGTATCATATACCTCAAAAGTGTTACAAGTTTATTTCATGACACCTTTAAGTAGAGACGTATGTCACCTCCTTCTTCTTTTGTTCTTCCAGATAGAGAGGACAATTCCTTTTCCAATGTCCTGGCTTTTGACAATGGTGGCAATTTCCTTTCTTGGTCATGCCTCCCTTGGCCTTGAGAGCTGAAGACGACTTGGGCTCCTGGCTAGCATCAGAATCTTTCTTAGCTTTGCCCTTGCCCTTTCGCTTGGACTTGCCTTTCTTGCTTGTGATCACCATCACAGACTTAGGCTTGTCCTTCTTCATCTATGTCTCGGCTGTCCTCAACATGCCCAACAACTCTGACAGTGGCCTATCAAAGTTGTTCATGTTGTAGTTCATCACAAACTGACTGTAGGATTCTGGCAACGATTGTAGTATCACGTCTGTAGCCAACTCTTGTCTCAGTGGAAATCCCAGTCTTGTCAGGTTCTCCACATACCCAATCATCTTGAGTGTGTGAGGACCAACTGGATCTCCTTCTGTCATGACGCACTTGAATAGTGCCCTTGAGACATCGTATCTCTCTTGCCGTGCTTGATCTTCAGACATGTTCCTGAGATGTTGAATCATCTCAATGACACCCATGTTCTCATGTTGTCTCTGCAACTTGTGGTTCATAGAGCACAACATCAAGCACTTTGCATCAATGGCATCATCAAAATGCTTCTTGTAAGCATCCCTTTCTGCCTTTGGTGCATTAGGAGCAGGTTCCTCTGGAATTGGAGTATCCAGGACATAGAGCTTTCGCTCTTGAGTGAGAACAATTCTCAATGTCCTATACCAGTCGTGAAAGTTTGTCCCATTTAGCTTGTCCTTTCAAGGACTAATCGCAAAGAAAAGTGATTGTTGTTTGTTGTCATTTGTACTACAAAAGGAAATATGCAATTTTAGTCCAAAAACTCATTTTTGACTTATTTGATTGATTTGAAAAGTTGACGATATAATTAGGCCTTTAATTAATTATCGTTCCCACTATTTTAGTTCAAATTGATAGCCCTCACCATCAATTTGGAAGATTGCAGTGTACAACCTTCTAGTGGGCAAGATCCATATTTCATCAAGTCATGAGTCAGCTTTGGCTGATTGCCCACAATCTTGACTATTTAGGTAGGCCATCATGCCAATTGCATCATATGCAACTCTTGATGAATGAACATGCGCAACACCTTGCCATGAACATTCCTTGCCTTTGGGCTTAGACGCTCTAAGAATCACCAGTTAAGTGTAACCCAAAATCTGACACGGTAAACATGCACCATGCTTTTGCAGATCGTACATGTCTACCCTTCACACTTCCACAAGATAGACGGCGCACCACACTTTGGCGTAACCTACGCTTGGTCGATCGAGTTTTTCATGTGTGCCGCTAATGGAAGGCATATAAGACTTAATATTTTAATGAGGTATTTGGTTTTTATATACATATACATATCCAATCACCACAATATATAGTATGTATCATATACATGCTATATCCCACAGAAAACATGCAAAATGATAAAAGCGATGATTATGGCCATCCTAATGTGATTCCTCGAGCCAAGAGGAATCACGGTAATCTAGGTCTACATCGCATGCAACCTGTATAAGATGAACTCTGTGCTTTGCCTTCTGAGTAGATCAACTCATCACATGAGTGACCTGCTCGATCTGGTCGGTCGTCTGGGTGCCACCAGCCGATTGGTTAGCTCCTAAAACTGATCGGTTCGCCTGGTCGTCATGCATCTCCTCATGGCCGCCACCTGCTCATCTCGCTCCTCGAACTGGTCATAAACCGATTGATTCACTCCTTGAACCGATCATCTGGAACGTCAACCGATCGGTTCACTCCTTGAACCAATCGTCTCTGCTATCGTTAGGATGTTCGCCATTCTTTGACATAACAGGAAATAAAATTATATCCTATTTTACAATGTTAAAAAGGGGAAACCCTGAGTTACATTCAGGGGGAGCAAAGGTAGGAAAGAAATCTCGAATTATTTCGAGTTACATTAGGAATAAGATAAAGAAGATCGGTGCACAGACCGAGATGCAAGAAACCACATACAACCATATACAGATAGGGTTTATTGGCCATAACCACACTATACATCCACCACAAAACTCGTTTAAGGGTGACACGTATCGAGTGCATTAATATTACATATCATATATGTATATTGGGATTTGTGGATTTAGGATTGGACATGCATAAAGCCAATATTATTCGCATCGTATGCAATAAATAAAGGCGACAAACCAAAATCGATCACATCGATAATCCTAAAGTATAAAGCAGTTGACGTGGCTCTAATACCACTGTTGGGTTTTAGGAGAGGAAGAGAAGGCAGCGGAAACAAAAAAAAAATTTCCTCCCGAACCCAGAAAAAGGAAACATGTCAACGTCTATACAATAGGAAATGATGGTTTGTGGAATCATACCTTGTTCTGTGGCTTGCTCGGCGACAATACCTCACGGCTTGTGTGGTCTTCACCTCTGGTCTTGGACAGTGTCTGTGCAGCTCCTAGTCGCACCGGGACTGATGACTCTTGGTCTCACCGGGACTATCGGGATTGACAACTATCCTCTGAGCGGCAGAAATCTCCTGCCTCTGATGTAGTACACACGGACCATCTGGAACTCCAATCTCCTTGTCTCACAAGGAATCGAAAGGAGTCGCACCCTCCTATCGGTGTACTAGTCACCGACACACTCTCCTACCACCAGTTACTTTCTACAGTTGTCTTTCCCTTGCTGTGCCTCCCTTATCGGGTAGCACTTGCTCAGGCTCTCTCGGTTACCAAAACCAGAGAGAACGACAACTTTATAGAGCAATTGGTTGCACTGAGTTGTTCTTTGAGAAGCCCCTAATACCCCTATATATAGGAGGGTCATGGGACATGGTTCTCTATCCCAGGCAATGCGGGACTAAAGTAGGAGTAGAAGGGTTTGATATTTTCCAAAAAAAAAAACCAACTGTGCAACCTGAACCGATCATTTCATTTCTGAAATGGTCGGTTGGGGACCTGAGCCGGTCAGTTGACACATCAACTGATCGGTTGGGACCCATGAACCAGTCGGTTCACTTCTGAACCAGTCGGTTCGTGGTCCTGGTCAGTTCCCGATTGACTTTTCCTCTTTTGTTTTGAATTGATACCAAATACCAATCCTTGTCCCAATCAAATTGGGCAAGAGTGAAACGAAAAGAAATTTCTCACCAACCTGACTTTCCCAACTTGCTCAGTTGGACCAGTTGAACCGATCATTTCAACACTTGAACCGATCGTTTCACCCTGTCCATGAGCTGATCGACTCACCACCTGAGACGATCGGTTCACCAAGCTCAGCCGACCGATTCATCACATGAGCCGATTGGTTGGAAGTGCAAATTGTGCAGAAACAGTCAATTGCAGTTTCAATCAATCTGATACTCTAATCAATCAGTCCAACACCTTGAACATTATGATATTAAGCTATCAATTGATTGAGAATTTAATTGAACCACTAAACTCCTTTAGTAATCAATCTAAACATTGTTTGTGGACAAAACTCCTCTTCCAGGTTAAATCCTATGTGTGTAACCATGCAGGTCCATTTCACGTTGGCAGTGAAAGTCCATAACACTTATGACTTCACAAGCAAAGAGCGATGCCTAGTCACACATCAGTGCTACCCAAGTGAAATAGAAAGTTGGAGAACAACTTCCAATCCTACAATCTATGAATGGTGTTACAGTGAATGTATAATTCCTTTGTCACTGATATCCCGAATGAAATCGAGGCATGGAATAGTCATCCTGTCAACGTTCATTCACTTTCTTGATCTCAGAGTAGATTGGAAGAGATATGTTATGACATCAGTATCACACACTGATTCACACATGCGTGCACGCCTTTCTCAATCCTACTCATCAAGTGCCCATGGATATCAAACTCCCTCAGGAGGGACAAATCCCATATCTATCACTCACCCCTCAAAAGCCCCATGTGTCAAAGCCACCCAATCATCACCTTTATAACAACCCATGTTTCAGGACTGCGTTTGATGATGTCAAAGTGTGCCCAACGACATGTGTTGAGTGTAGTGATTTTAGGTCAAAGAATCACACTCACCACCATCACTGTGAGTACTGACTGTGACTACCATGTCATGGTTCCATGTGTCAAACTCACGGTGGGTCTGTCCGGTACACTTATTCTCTAACAAGTACCTATGTGTTTGGTTTGATATCTCTATATCATGACTAATGAGATTCTGTCATCAACCAACACCACAATCTAGTCTTGTGTGTCATTGCTGTCTATCTACCTTCCACAATGACATCCGACTAGGGACATAACTAGAATGTACAAACTCTTAGCATCCGTATGATCTCATCATTCAGGTCCTCAACCTAAAAACATACGTCATTGAGTACTGTCATTCTCTAGACATTCAATCTGTTCTATCACTATCTCATATGACTGAACCAGAAAGAATTGGAAGCTTGCCTTTGATGTTTATCAAATCAATCTTAATGTATCCCACCAATCATCCCATTATTGGCTCTCAGGACATACATACCAACAACCACAACATGCATCACGACCGAGGATGTGTCGCGACCATGGAACCTGTTCCGACCTCTGCTAAAGATGCAATTGTGCCTATACCTCCTCACCGTGACCAAGACACTTTCTATAGGAGGTCGCAACCGCGATAATGATCACGGTCGAGACATACGCCACGACCGTGATAGAAGGTTAAGTTGGTGGGCTGCACCTATAAATACGCCCTCGACTCCACACAAAAATGGGACATCAGATCATCAAGAGAAATGAAGTACTTCCCAACTCCAGATCCATCCTTGTTCATCTCCATTGGTCTTGGATCTCTGAAGACAAAATTGGAGGAGAGAGAAGATCAAACATCCTCTTCTTCAAGAGAAGAAGTTGTCATCTTCCACGCCCGTACCAAATCTATATCTGAAGAAGTATGTTTGGTGTATCGCCTCCTTCTTTCTTTACATGTATCATTTTCTACATATTGTACCTTCCCCACTCTTTATTATTCTTAATGTATCTATACTTTTGTAACACTATTATGCTGCCCATTAACATGTGTGGCTAAACACCTTACTTGGATTGGGAGTAGCCAATAAATTTCTCCGAACATGTATATACTTGCATCCTTTTGAATATATATATATATATATATATATATATATATTTATTTATTTATTTATTTATTTATTTGCTACCCGTGCGGGTAGCCTGATTTTTTGCTACTCGCCCATCCAAAAGAGTAACTATATGGTACACAAGAGTAACTCTGAGATCAATAGAGTAACTATATGGTGCACTAGAGTAACTCAGAGATAAAAAAAGTAACTGCGTAGAAAATATACAGTCAGTAAATATATGGACGGGTCTTTTTATTTTGGGGGGGGGCAAATGATATTATTTTTGGATGAATTATTTTTTGGGGAGCTAGATAAAATGTTCCTCCAAAATTGTGAATTTTTTTTAAAAAAAATATATCAAGAAGGGTGTGCGGGTAGCTACCCACGCGGGTATTAAAGATGAATGATATATATATATACCATAGCAATGTTATCTCCATACTCCTATTCCTGAATGATTCACTTGTATGCTTAGCTACCATCTTTTTATGTTTGAATGTTAATGCCTCAAAAGAGTAGTATTAATGTTATATAAGTGTTATGGAGTTGCATGAATGTATGAAAATGTTGGAATGCTAAAGCTAATGGGCATATCGTTTGTTTGGTGATTGTTTGTTTTCCATCTCAAGAGAGAGAGAACCTTATAATCTAGATCTATCCTTATTTTGAGAGATGAGAAAATAGACATATATGATGATTTTGTGTAATCTTTCTAAGGGTATACAAAAGGATGTAAATATTGCATGTTGGTGAGAGATCTTGGTAGGCAACACCCAACCCAGGTTCCCTTCCATCTTTTGGTTACATCTTCCTTGTTTGACTTTATTCTCTTATTTTATTTTCATACTTTTTCATATTATTGCTTTGATTGGAGTACCATCGTTCCTTAGGGAACACCATCTTGGTATACCTTTTCTTTTGGTGTATCTGAGTCTAGGGATCCACATTTTTAGCACATACCAAATTTTTCCATATGGTTTGACCCTGATCTACTACATCGGACCCTATATAATACTTGTGGGGGCCTGAGTGTCGAGTTATAAATCTAAGAGTTTGACTAATCTACATCCACTCTATTTTGGACGTGCAATTTAGGTCGGTCAACTTTTTGATGTCATTGCTAGGGACAAGGCAAAATAAGAATGTTAAGAATATGAGTCTACGCACTATACACCCGTGCCTCCAGATGAGCCATAAGCTTGACTGTAAAAAAACTCTAAATCTGCTACTTTACAATTACAAAAAATATTTCATTTTACACGTCCAGTTCTCAAACTTGACTGTGCAATTTATTTAGGTAACCGGAAGGGAAGCAGATTTAATCAATACCTCACATCCTTTTCAAGACAACATGCCACCTTATGTAGACGGTAGTTTTACTGTGTTACAACCCTTTTCTAGCTTTGTTGTTAATCCTAAAGATTTAAGATAATCTTAATACTTGCCTTACTTTTGTTAGTAATATTTTACCTAGTGCTTTATCTTAACTTTGGTAACCTTAAATACTTGTTTGGACAACTCATAATCTTAACTTAATCATACTATAAAGATTCGTGTTGGAGTTAATATAATATTAACCCATACATGTATGAAACAAGAGAGTTTATGATATTGGAGGAAATAATTGAAAAAAAATCATTTGAGAATCTTATCAAAATAATATTATAGGATCATAGAGAATTCAATTATGACTGAAAAAAAAGAATGAACCAAATCAGAGTTAAAATGAGCGAGTTATGCCCTTTTTAATAGACATATACTGACTGTAGCGACCACGACGTTACTGTAGTGACTACGACACTACTACAGTGATTGTGATGCTACTATCAGGACCGTGACGCTACTATCACGACCGCAAGGTTAGTAGTGACTTCTATAGATGTCATCCAAGACAGCCAATCATAAAATGATCATTTCTCAGGATGTACTTATCCATTTTCAACACTAAAGAAAGTGCGTTGGAACTACAATTTGGTCCTACATCATCTCATACCCTTTTCCTGATGAAAGGATGACTAGGAAGGCAATTTTCGGGGTGATTTTTGGGTAAGAACATGGAGATTGGCAAAAATCTAAGGGGTTTCTATAGATTCAACTTGGTAAGTAGTTTTTAGCTGTTGATTTTTTCTTCTCTTCATTTCCTCTTCTCAAAGTCCCTAATCCAACAAATCTGAGGTTTGGGTTGACCTCTGATTTTCATCTTCTACCTACAATAGACCTTCTTTAGTGTCAGGAAACACGTTAAAAGGTTGTTTAGAATGAGATTTTGATGTCTGAAGCTTGGTTCAGACTTGTGTGAGCTAAGATCCGAGATTAGTTGGTGAAAAGGCGAAGATCAATAATCTTGGGCAAAATTTGTGAGCATATAATCACCTTTTAACTATGATATAAAGCATACAAATTCAAATAATGGTCATCTAGATTTTGATTCTTTCTCTATGATATTTTTGATGATTAAATAAACATGTGTAGTGATTATCAGTAGTTGAAATGCTTTTATAATCATATTATTAGTGATGTATTACCATGTTGAAAGTTACCATGTGAATTATTATGATTCTACATGTGATGAATGTATAAATTGAGACACCAAAAAGGTGAGTTGCCCTAGTTCATGTTTAAAGGAGTTGAACTATGTTTGTTAGATCTAATCAAATTATTAAATGATTTATTTGTTTAAATGTGAGATGTTTAATTGTCAAAAATAGGGTAATAATTATCTACGATGATGAAACACATTAAATCAACTAAATATCTCTAGGCATTAGATGTCATGGACACTGTAGAATCCTCACAAGATGAGGCATGTACAATGGGGAAGAAATACACTAGTACATAACCGACCTTTAGTGTCGGTTATTTAAGGCCTTTCACATCAGTTTTAATGTGACACCTATGTGGGCGCCGCTAAAAGGCCAACCGTTAGGCATCAGTTCTCAAATCGATGCCACAACCCTTCGCGCGCCACTGAAAACGCACTAGCAGGGGGTATAGGCGTCGGTTATTAGTTTTGAAACCGACGCCATAAACCTTCACGCTACAGAAAGGGTGCCATTTAGGGCACAATCAGCGTTAGTTTTTTATTTATAACTGACGCCATATCACCTGTTGCCACAGCCGTGCTGGCCAGCACGGCCGTGGTATCTGGTCTCATTAGGCGTCAGTTTTAGCTATTATCTGAAGTTGTAAGCATGTGTCGTCGGTTTTTTCAAATAATTGATGCCTATTGTATATATTGTTTTTAATCAGTCTGCAAGCCTGCTGTGGCTGGTCGCAGGATGAGAAACCTGCAGTTTAGTTATGAACTGTAGGTTTTACGACATCCATTGATATCAGCCAACAACAGGCCACAAACCTACAAAATTAACAACATAAATGTTCACACATTTAGCAACATGCAGTTCTATTCGATTTTCACACATGTAGAAACATTCATGTAGTAATCTGTAGTTCCATTCATTTTCACATTCACACATGTAGAAACATTCATATAGCAACTAGCAGTTTCATTCATTTTCACATTCACACATGTAGAAACATTCAAACATGTAGAAACATTCAGACATATTATATTCAAAAATTCATTTACAAAATATCATTCTTTAGTCATTATTCTCTATCAAAATCCCAATTATATGTTAAAACCCCCACTACTTGTATGGCTATTGCCCATTCTTCTCTTACATCATTTAATTCGTCTGTCGTATAGGGAGCATGTACATCTCGTAAGGTCTTTCCTGTAGTGTGGTCAATTTTAAACACCTGTAAAGAGAATGATGTATATATATAATTAGTAATATATAAATAAGATTGATATATTTCATATTATCTAATGAGACTATATATAATACCTCAAGAATGGTATCGATGTCCACTGCGACATATTTGATGATCATGTGCATAAATTGCATCACATAGTATGCACATGCCCATCCATTGTCTTGTGTAGCACACTATAAATTGAAACATACAAAATATTAAAAAATATAACTAATTAAGCACTATTCACATAAATAATATATACATTACAGTCGGGAACTTACTTCCACGTTCTTCACAATTATTGGATGGTTCTTTTTCTTGGGGACCTTTCCTCCAGCCTTTTTTAACTCATCTAAACCCCTACATGTTAATGTAACATAGTACATTGCATAATTTAATAGTAATGTAATAACATATGTTAACGGGTATGAAAATGAAATATTTCTCATCGGAAATGTCATTTTCATTTTGTGTCCATATTTTGAATTCAATTTATTCCCCTTATGATCTAGATAATAGACAGTGAACGTCTCAGGGACAATAACTAGTAACTCCCAATGCATACCACTAGAGGTAAAAAAATTAAAAATTAATAACTTAAAATCCACAATAAAAATGTAATTTTCTTAAGTCCAAATTATAAGCAAAGTAAACTTACTCCACATTGAATGGAGCTATTATCAACGTCTTCTTATTTTGAGAAAAATTTGTGATAGCATCATAGTAGTATTGTTGAACTAACGGAGGGTCTTTAGCTACTAGACTAATCAAAGATGGAATCAAAAATCCTACATGTTCGAATGAAAAATTTGCACTTATCTTGTCTAAGTAGCTGCAAAACATGTATTACACATGCATTAATAAATAAGAAACCAGATCACCAGATCCTAAACAAGGTATATGGATGTATAAAGAAATCTCACCTTATCCATAGCTCTATCACAAATGTATTCATCCAATCATATCGAAACAACTCCAAAATATCTTATATAAATAGTTTGCTTTCATATGATTGACCTGCAACATCTGCATCTATAGAAATAGTTATAGGGCAATTTATATCATGTTCGCCTAACCATCTTGCCATACCCCTACAATTAGGACCTAACGGGACAGGTAGGTCATGTGGAACCCAACTTGGTAATGTAGGAGGTGGAGGTGGAGGCCTAGATGCTCTGGGTGTCTTCTTTTTAACCTATATATATAATTTCAGATCAATCGACATCATACACACACACTAACAATTTCACGTAATGTAAGTTTACCATATAGTTTCAATATAGATGACATCCACTTTTGGCCACAATATCACTCCGCCTTCTGCCTCACCAAGCGTTTCACAATCTGGGTGGGAATATGGCAATGGAAGATCCATCCAATTGGGGAATATATGTACCAGGCTCACACGAACCCAACCAGCTGGTAATGGAGACCCATGAAACATTTCCCCTGGTAGGGATGGGTAAGCCGACACCTCTACAATGACAAATTCTTTACTTTTTAGGCAGAATGGCTTCAACCCCTACAAATCTTTGTGTGAAGAATGTTATATACATATATACATATCATCTTGAAAACATATCATCTTGAAAAGACTAGTTACTATGTCATAAAATACTTACAGCGACACTGAATGCTATTTC
This sequence comes from Alisma plantago-aquatica, assembly GCA_963693085.1. Taxonomy (NCBI): domain Eukaryota; kingdom Viridiplantae; phylum Streptophyta; class Magnoliopsida; order Alismatales; family Alismataceae; genus Alisma; species Alisma plantago-aquatica. The sequence goes on along the minus strand of OY856415.1, from coordinate 369,330,240 downwards.
TGTAGTAGTGAAAATACTTACAGCGGATGTGCTAGGTGTTGGGTCTACATGATTACTCCCAACCTTTGTAGTAGGAGTAGAGTGGGATGCCATAGGTACTGTCTATTGAGTGGCAGTCAGAGATGTCTGCCACTTGCTCATTGCTTCTTCGATTTTCCTATCAACTATCTTATCTACCTATACATGGATAAAAGAAACGTTAGCTTCTAATTATTGAATTCTCTTTTACAGTAACATTATAAAGAAAGAATAGGTTACCTCTTCTTGTGAAATTCCCACTTTTGGGACATGTTTGCGTTGGGATGGCCCAAAGAACGCTTTGATGCCCACACCAGCGCCTGCAACCCTAACACGTCCAGGATGCTCTGGGTTACCCAGAGCAACTGTCAATTCATCCCTTGTGCCCTCAGGGATGAACTTGCCTTGTTTTCTCAGCTCGTGCAGCTCCCGCTAATCGCCAAAACAAAAATTTGTAATTAAGTAAACACCACAAATAATCAATATTTGAACGATTGCTCTAAGAGTTGTATTTTACCATTTTTGCAGTCGCCTCAGCAGTTGTGGGCTTTCTTATTTCTCCCTTCTTATTTTGCCTCCCAGCTATCCAGACATCATGGCGAGGCAGAGGTATGGAACCTACTGTAGAGGACTCCTGAGTAGTAGCAGACTGAGAAATAGACTCAGCCTGTAGTCTTTGGCGAATGCCTGCATACCCCTTAGGACCCATTGTGTGGTCATGCACATTTAGTGCACGCCTTGCTCTTTGCGCCTCACTGAGGACCTAGTTAGTATGCACATTAATGATTTGGTTAGTAACACTAAATGTTAATCTTGAATAGGTGAATACAACATATATTAATTAAATCAGGAGTGACGCCTAATACCTTGAATTCATCAATTTTTCTTGAAGCAACAAACACATCCCATTCTTCTTTGTCCAGGAAGTTCCACTGTTCAGTGGCTGTCTTCTTCCTCTTGTCACCTTCTTTTATGTATTCTCGGGTGAGATTTGTCCTATAGTTCCTTAGGACTCTCCCACAACGTTGCATCACACATTTACGATGCAACTTTTCATCCAATTCAAATATACTCTGCAAAATAGAATTGATATTAACTAGTATCCAAAAAATTAGTAATCTACAAAATAGAATTGCAAATTAATAATAACTCACGCATAAATTCTTCCATATTATGTCTTTCTTTCCCTTAGGAACTTTATGCCAAGAATCTATCTTACAACCACAATGGCTACGAGTAACATACCCAATATATGAAACAAACGAATTGCAATTCACTCTAATTGCATTTCCTGCATTATCAAAATTCACAACATAAGTTTGAGTCCATTGCCCCTTTGCGCTATTAACTTCTTCATCATAGTGATGCCCCTTCTCTTGTCAACTTTTTGGTGCTGCTCATCAAGTGCCTCAAGTGCTTCAGAGGGTACATGTGCATCATCAACCTAAAATTTGACAAAATAAACACACTTACAGGATATAACTATAAATGGACATGTAGATATAAATATATGATATATTTTTAAAACTTACATTGTGAGGCGGTGCATTGATGTCCTCACCCTCACGGTAATCATTATCATGGTCATCAGGAGAATGCTTAGCCATCTGAAAGTTCACATTCACATTGTAAAGTTCACATTGTAAAGTAATTCACATTGTAAAGCTCACATTATAAAGTTCACATTCACATTGTAAAGTAATTCAAATTGTAAAGTTCGCATTGTAAAGTAATTCACATTGTAAAGTTCACATTCACAATGTAAAGTTCACATTCAGAAAAATAAAACATATAAAAAAATATAAACATGCCTCTAATATTGTGAATTTTTTATCAATTAACAATCCTTCATTGTGATATCTGCGCACATACAAGTCATCATTAGCTTCAATATTTGCTGGTATTGGAAACCCAACTGAGAATGGACTGGAGTCATCATACTTATCATAGTACTCTTCTTCATCTATAGGATCTTCAATGAACTGTCTTTTACCATGAAGAACAACTGACCATTTATCATTTGCAGGATCATCGATATAAAATACTTGTTTCGCCTGTGATGCCAATATGAATGGTTCACCCTTCTCACCAATCTTTTCAAAGTTCACTAAAGTGAAACCCAATTCATCCACTAGAACTCCTTTGGTGTTATCAACCCAATTACATTTGAAGAGAGGAATTATGAAATCTATGTAGTCAAACTCCCATATGTATCCAATGACACCGTAATATGACATTTTAGCTTCACGTGGACTCTTATCCTTTGCACTTGCAAAAAACATAGTCGATGCTTGAAGGGTGACGCCACTGTTTTGGATGACACTCTTATCATCTTGGCACTTTGTGTAATATGTGAATCCATTAATGTCATACCCTTCATAAGATATAACATTCAATTTTGGTTTAAAGGCGAGGAATTTGATAGTTTCAGTAATATCATCTGGTGTTTGAGATAGTTTATGTAAGACTTTATCTTCAAACCACATAATAAATGTCTTATTATGCTCTCTAGCAAGCCACATTGTATTGGCTTGAGGATATTGTCTCTTGATGAAACTGGTATATTCCTCGAAATAAACACTCACATCGTCCATGTTGTGTAAAATATACAAGTGACCTTGTTCCAACTGCTCACGGCTGATTACTTTCACCCGTGATCCCAAAATTCCTTTGCCAAATTGCTCCTCAATATTCTTGTCATTACCAGGAGTGTCATTACCATTGAGAAAGTCATTGCAAAAATCCATAACCTCTCTCGTCACATAACCCTCAATAATACTCCCTTCAGGCCAATAATGGTTTCGAACATCACTTTTAAAAACGTGCATGTATCGTTCAAAGGGATACATCCAATGCACGAAAACTAGTCCCAACATTTTCACTTCCCTAGTCAAGTGGACAATAAGATGTACCATGATATCAAAAAACGATAGAGGAAAATACATCTCAAGATGACATAGGGAAACAACCACTTCTCTTTGCAAATTATCAAGAGTATCAGGGTCAAGAACTTTGCTGCACAGACTGTTGAAAATGAAACAAAGTTTGGTGATTGCAAACCTTACATGCTTCACCAATATAGATCGAATTGCCATAGGAAATATTTTGTTGGTATGTATGCCCTGAGAGCCAATCATGGGATGATTGGTGGGATACATTAAGATTGATTTGATTAACATCAAAGGCAAGCTTCCAATTCTTTCTGGTTCAGTCATATGAGATAGTGATAGAACAGATTGAATGTCTAGAGAATGACAGTACTCAATGACGTATGCCTTCAGGTTCATGACCTGAACGATGAGATCATACGGATGCTTAGAGTTTGTGCATTCTTGTTATGTCCCTAGTCGGATGTCATTGTGGAAGGTAGATAGAAAGCAATGACACACAAGACTAGATTATGGTGTTGGTTGATGACAGAATCTCATTAGTCATGATATAGAGATATCAAACCAAACACATAGGTACTTGTTAGAGAACAAGTATACCGGACAGACCCACTGTGAGTTTGACACAAGGAACCATGAGATGGTAGTCATAGTCAGTACTCACAATGATGGTGGTGAGTGTGATTCTTTGACCTGAAATCACTACACTCAACACATGTCGTTGGGCACACTTTGACATCATCAAACGCAGTCTTGAAACATGGGTTGTTATAAAGGTGATGATTGGGTGGCTTTGACACATGGGGCTTTTGAGGGGTGAGTGATAGATATGGGATTTGTCCCTCCTGAGGGAGTTTGATATCCAAGGCCACTTGATGAGTAGGATTGAGATAGGCGTGCACACGCATGTGTGAATCAGTATGTGATATTGATGTCATACATATCTTCTTCAATCTGCTCTGAGATCAAGAAAGTGAATGAACGTTGACAGGATGACTGTTCCATGCCTTGAGTTCATTCGGGATATCAGTGACAAAGGAATTATACATTCAATGTAACACCATTCACGGATTGTAGGATGAAAGTTGTTCTCCAACTTTCTACTTTCACTTGGGTAGCAATGATGTGTGACTAGGCACCGCTCTTTGCTTGTGAAGTCATAAGTGTTATGGACTTTCACTGCCAACGTGAAATGGACCTGCAGGGTCACACACATAGGATTTAACCTGGAAGAGGAGTTTTGTCCACAAAGCAATGTTTAGATTGATTACTAAAGGAGTTTAGTAGTTCAATTAAACACTCAATCAGTCGATATCTCAATATCATATGGTTCAAGGTGTTGGACGCATTGATTGGAGTATCGGATTGATTGAAATCGCAATTGACTGATTTTGCCCAACCTGTGCTCCCAACCGATCGGCTCATGTGATGAACTGGTCGGCTGAGGTGCTGAACCGGTCGGCTGGAGTGTCCAGGCCGATCGGCTCATGCCCAGGTTGAAATGACCGGTTCAAGAGTTGAACCGATCGGCTCAACTGGTGCAACTGACCAGTTGGGAAAGTCATGTCGGCAAGAATTTTCCTTTTGTTTCAAATTGCCCAATTCGATTGGGAATAACATTGGTATACGATACCAATTGAGAACGAAACAAGGAAAGTCTTTTTGAGCCGGATTAGGACCATGAACCGATCGGTTCAGGGCACCAACCGATCGGTTGGAGTGCCCCAAATGATCGGCTCAGGTCCAACCGATCGGCTCAATGGCCGAACCGATCGGTTCAGTTGTGAACCGATCATTTCAAGTTGCGAAGCGGTTGCTTTTTGTGGAAAATTCTCAAACCCTTCTACTCCTGCTTTAGTCCCATATTGCTGGACACAGAGAACCCTGTCCCATGACCCGCCTATATATATAGGGGTATTGGGGGCTTCTCAAAGTACAACTCAATGCAAGCCGGTTGCTTTGCGAAGTTGTCGTTCTCTCTGGTTTTGGTAACTGTGATAGATCCCGAGCAAGTGCTTTCCGCAAAAGGGAGGTGCAGCAAGGGAAGGACAACTGCAGTTGCAACTGGTAGCAGGAGAGTGTGTTGGCGACTAGTACGTCAACAGGAGGGTGCGACTCCTTCCACTTCCTTGTGGGACAAGGAGAGTGGAGTTCCAGGTGGTCCGTGTGGACTACTACAGAGGCGGGAGGACACTGCCGCTTAGGAGGACAACTGTCATCCGACAGTCCGGTAGGAGGAGGAGTCGTCAGTCCCGGTGCGACCAGGAGCTGCACAGACACCGTCCAAGACCAGAGTTGAAGACCGTACATTGCGTGAGGTATTGTCGCCGAGCAAGCCTCGAGACAAGGTATGATTCCACAAACCATCCTTTCCTATTATATAGACGTTGACGCGTTTCCTCGGTATGGGTTGGGGGAGAAATTTTTTTGTTTCCGCTGCCTTCTCTGTCTCCCCTAAAACCCAACAGTGGTATCAGAGCCACGTCAACTGCTCTATATTTTAGGAATATCGATATGATCGATTTTGGTTTGTCGCCTTTATTTATTGCATGCGATGCGAATAATATCGGCTTTATGCATGTCCAATCCTAAATCCACAAATCCCTAATTACATATATGATATGTATTATTAATGCACTCGATACGCGTCGCCCTTAAATGAGTTTTGTGGTGGATGTGTGTAGCGTGATTATGGCCTATAAACCCCTATCTGTGTGTGGTTGTTTGTGGTTGCTTGCATCTCGGTCTGTGCACCGATCTTCCCTCTCTTATTCCTGATGTAACTCAAAATAATTCGAGATTCTTTCCTACCTTTTCTCCCCCCCGAATGTAACTCGGGGTTTCTTCTTTTATAGCAATGTAATAAATTGGATAGATTTTTATTTCCTGTTATGTCGAAGACCGGTGGACATCAAGACGACAGCTGAAACGATCGGTTCAAGTCATGAACCGATCGGTTGATGTTCCAGACGGTCGGTTCAAGGAGTGAACCGATCGGTTGATGACCGGTTCGAGGAGCGAGACGAGCGGGTGGCGGACATGACGAGATGCACGACGACCAGGCGAACCGATCGGTTGGAGGAGCCAACCGATCGGCTGGTGGCACCCAGACGACCGGCTGGAGAGTACAGATCATTCATGTGATGAGTTGATCAACTCAGATGGCAAGGCACAGAGTTCATATTGTAATGGTTGCATATGATGTAGACCAAGATGATCGTGATTCCTCTTGGCTCGAGGAATCACATTAGGATGGCCATAATCATCACTTTTATCATTTTGTGCATGTTTTCTGTGGGATATAGCATGTATATGATACATACTATGTATTGTGGTGATTGGATATGTATATGTATATAAAAACCAAATCCCTCATTAAAATATTAAGTTTTAGATGCCTTCCAAATGCGACACACGTGAAAAGCTTGTTCGACCAAGTGTGGGCACGCCCTAGCGTGGTGCACCGTCTACCTCGTGGAAGCGTGAAGGATGAATGTGTGGGTCTGCCCTAGCAGGGTGCATATTCATCGTGTTTGCTTTGGGTCGGACTTAACAAGGTGACCTAGATAGGATCTAGCGCCTTGAGGCATGGAGATGATCATTGCAAGGAGTTGTATATGACATCTTATCAAGAGTTGCATATGATGCAATTGGCAAAAGTTGCCTACCTGAGAGATCTATGTTGTGGGTGACAACCCTAGCTGGTCCATGGCTTAGAGGATTTCAGGATCTTGCCCACTAGAAGGTTGTACGCTGCAATCTTCCGAATTGATGGTGAGGGCTATCAATTTGAAGTAAAATAGTGGGAGCGATAATTAATTAAAGGCCTAATTTTATCGTCAACTTTTCAAATCAATCAAATAAGTCAAAAGAGTTTTGGACTGAAATTGCATATATTTCCTTTTGTTAAATCGTTAATCAAAAAATCACTTTATTTGCGATCGGTCTTTGAAACCAACAAATTAAATGGGAATAATTCCACGACTGGTTAGGATGATGAGAAGTGTTCTCAAAGAGCGAAAGCTCCAAGTCCTAGTTATACCAGAACCAGATGAACTCGATCCCACCACATCAATGGCTGAAAGTATGCTTATGGAAGCATACTGAGAAAGACATTGATGAGGAGTGCTTGATGTTGTGTTCTCTGAACTATGAGTTGCAGAGACAACATGAGACATATGATGTCTCCAAAACACTGTCCTAGTATGGCATGACAGAAGGAGATCCAGTAAGGTATTCACACACTCAATGTGATTGGGTATGTGGAAAGACCTGACTAAGAAGGATTCCATCTGAGCCAAGAGTTGGCTATTGGTATGATACTGCAAATGTTGCGAGAATCATACAATTCATTATAAGCTACAACATGAACAACTTTGACAAGCGTTGACAGAGTTGTTGGACATGTTGAGGATAGTAGAGGCAAAGATGAAGAAAGACAAACCATAGTCTTTGATGTGATCAAAGAAAAGGTAAGTCTTAAGGGCAAGGGCAAGGGCAAGGGCAAAGCTAAGAAGTGTTCTGATGCTAGCCAGCAATCCAAGCCGTCTTCAGCCTCAAGGCACATGGGGAAAGGGTGTATGAGGGAACTGCCCTCTATATCTGGAAGAACAAAAGAAGATGAAGGAGGGGATGGAGATCTCCACCTAAGGTATCATGAAATGAACCACTTCTTTATCCGAGGTATATGATGCCAAGATATGGATATGTCATATATGATATGCAATATCCACAAAGAAGTGATGGCCTTTGCGAAAGGACCAAGAAAGAAATACTCATCATTGGAGCAAGTGTTGCTGCCATAGATAGGAGTATCTTTCAGTTTATTTCAGCCTAAAGGGCACGAAATAGAGTTGAGAACTGCTATTTCATATATTGCTAATAGATAGAAACACTTTATTATTGCATATTGTATGACAATGATCGCAATTAATAAAGTTGATGTTTCAATCTTAAAGATATGATCTTTGTGGCAATGCCTTGTTTATCTTGTGATACATGGTATGCATAAGATAAAATGATACCTAAAGTCATTGATAACTCAAACAATCAAATTATCATCAATCATGAGAAATTCATTTCTAGTTTCCATATGATGGATAAACCTAGACTCTTTTGGTTAGAGAACCATTAAGAGACATGAATATCTTGGACATGATTAATCAATCTTCACTAAAGGTAGTGGGAGAGTGATTATCCTATTAGGTATAATACATGTGATGTATTTACATACCAATTGGAACAAATGCTAATACTTCAAATGGTGTTTAGAGAAATACCAATATGAACATCTTGAAGTGTTCAAGATTATCATAAATGAAGTACAAATTTGGTAAAGTATTAATTCTTGATGAGATCAATGAATGAAATACTTGGACCAAAAGTTTGAGATCCTTATGAGTGATTATGATAGTGTATCATAGTGAACTCATGATTAAGGCATGGTGATGTCTAAATCAAGAAGGAATCATACTCTAAGGAGTTAGAGAATGATTATCAAATAACTGAATTCTTCTTAATAAAAGAATACCCCACTCTAATAAAGGACATTAAGAATCACAAGGGTTGTGAATTCTTATATTCTTGACAGATACACCTCAATTATCTATGTGATGAGTTGTTCATATGATGAGTCAACTATCTAGATGAATATGAGGAATCAGATTTTGAGTTATGGTATAAGACCATTACATCCTAAATGATTTCCATGTGAACCATAAGGTATGACCTTGATGGTAGCACTCATTGGATGAAATCCATAAGTGCAAATGAGTCTTAAGTGTTAAGACACATGGATAACATTTTGAGAAGGATGATGCTTGTTGATTGCAACTTAATGACTGAGACATTTGGCATATGGATACTAAAACCACATTCCTATGAGGAACAAAACAAGGATGTGTACGTGACACAACCTATAAGGTTTATGAATCCACTAATGCAAATGAAGTCTATAAGTTACAATGGACTAATCAATGTGATTGATTGAGTACAAGCAACTCAGAATTGGATCTTTACTTTGATGATATAGTCAAAGGGTTTGACTGACATGTCAAAGATAAAGAAGGGATCTGTGATTTAGTGGGAGCGTGTTCACATTCCACATGTTGATGTGAAATGGAAATGTTCTAGAATGGAAATCCAAAAGTGGAAATTATCGTTAAGGAAGATAGAGATGTTTCCTATATGATAGGAATAGAGATCTATAGAGATAGTTCTCGACAAATCTCTTGACCTGGAAAAGAGAGAGCATACATTGGCAATCTGTACTGAAGGGTTCAGTATGCACAGATTCAGTGGGAGAAAACTTGTCCATGTTATATGGATATTAGTATCCCAAGGCCAAGTGTCCAATTCTTATGAAGAATGGGAACACTAAGAATAGATATGGATCTATCATGTATGTAATCATCCCATTGTCTTGCATGTATGACATGGCAAGAATAAAATGCATTCATCATCTTGTATGTAGGACATGGCAATATGATGTTCTCATCCTGATAACTCGTATGTAGGACATGACGAGTGGATGTCTGTCTACTTCCAGTAAGGGTTACTGGAATACCATAAGAACTTGATAAGTACTTGGGATGTACTAGTTCTATGGAGATAAGGAAGAGTTCGATGTAAAGAGTTACATTGATGCGAACTTCCGAAAGGATAGAAAATTAATCGCAAAATATACATAGGATGTATAAAAGTGAAAGTTTGTTGATAATTGGAAGTGTTCCAATAAAACCATTTAAAAGGGAAATGCCGAGTATCTGTGTGTTAGAGAACAGCAGTGGATACTATATGGATCTAAAAGTTCATGAGATGAACTTATATTCCACTCATTGATGACAAGTCTGGAATCCTTGATCATGCAATGTGGCTAAAGGTAAGCAATGGAATACTAGATCGCATATTACGGCAACTCCATCTCATACGTGCGACGTACAGCGAAGAGATGAGAGACATGCGATTTGTACAGACTTTGGCAAGGTGTTGCCATTACTCACTATGTTGGCACTAGAGCACGGTAACATGTGGGACATGTTTGAAGATCACTATGAATATGATTCATGGGTGATTGGCTCGCACTGCAAGTGGGAGTCTGTTGGTATGTATGCCCTGAGAGCCAATTATGGGATGATTGGTGGGATACATTAAGATTGATTTGATTAACATCAAAGGAAAGCTTCCAATTCTTTCTGGTTCAGTCATATGAGATAGTGATAGAACAGATTGAATGTCTAGAGAATGACAGTACTCAATGACGTATGCCTTCAGGTTCATGACCTAAACGATGAGATCATACGGATGCTAAGAGTTTGTGCATTCTTGTTATGTCCCTAGTCGGATGTCATTGTGGAAGGTAGATAGATAGCAATGACACACAAGACTAGATTGTGGTGTTGGTTGATGACAGAATCTCATTAGTCATGATATCGAGATATCAAACCAAACACATAGGTACTTGTTAGAGAACAAGTGTACCGGACAGACCCACCGTGAGTTTGACACATGGAACCATGAGATGGTAGTCACAGTCAGTACTCACAGTGATGGTGGTGAGTGTGATTCTTTGACCTGAAATCACTACACTCAACACATGTCGTTGGGCACACTTTGACATCATCAAACGCAGTCCTGAAACATGGGTTATTATAAAGGTGATGATTGGGTGGCTTTGACACATGGGGCTTTTGAGGGGTGAGTGATAGATATGGGATTTGTCCCTCCTGAGGGAGTTTGATATTCAAGGCCACTTGAGGAGTAGGATTGAGATAGGCGTGCGCACGCATGTGTGAATCAGTATGTGATATTGATGTCATACATATCTCCTTCAATCTACTCTGAGATCAAGAAAGTGAATGAACGTTGACAGGATGACTGTTCCATGCCTTGAGTTCATTCGGGATATCAGTGACAAAGGAATTATACATTCAATGTAACACCATTCACGGATTGTAGGATGAAAGTTGTTCTCCAACTTTCTACTTTCACTTGGGTAGCAATGATGTGTGACTAGGCACCGCTCTTTGCTTGTGAAGTCATAAGTGTTATGGACTTTCACTGCCAACGTGAAATGGACCTGCAGGGTCACACACATAGGATTTAACCTGGAAGAGGAGTTTTGTCCACAAAGCAATGTTTAGATTGATTACTAAAGGAGTTTAGTAGTTCAATTAAACACTCAATCAGTCGATAGCTCAATATCATATGGTTCAAGGTGTTGGACGCATTGATTGGAGTATCGGATTGATTGAAATCGCAATTGACTGATTTTGCCCAACCTATGCTCCCAACCGATCGGCTCATGTGATGAACCGGTCGGCTGAGGTGCTGAACCGGTCGGCTGGAGTGTCCAGGCCGATCGGCTCATGCCCAGGTTGAAACGACCGGTTCAAGAGTTGAACCGATTGGCTCAACTGGTGCAAGTGACCAGTTGGGAAAGTCATGTCGGCAAGAATTTTCCTTTGGTTTCAAATTGCCCAATTCGATTGGGAATAATATTGGTATACGATACCAATTGAGAACGAAACAAGGAAAGTCTTTTTGAGCCAGATTAGGACCATGAACCGATCGGTTCAGGGCACCAACCGATCGGTTGGAGTGCCCCAAACGATCGGCTCAGGTCCAACCGATCGGCTCAATGGCCGAACCGATCGGTTCAGTTGTGAACCGATCATTTCAAGTTGCGAACCGGTTGCTTTTTGTGGAAAATTCTCAAACCCTTCTACTCCTGCTTTAGTCCCATATTGTCGGACACAGAGAACCCTATCCCATGACCCTCCTATATATATAGGGGTATTGGGGGCTTCTCAAAGTACAACTCAATGCAAGCCGGTTGCTTTGCGAAGTTGTCGTTCTCTCTGGTTTTGGTAACCGTGAGAGATCCCGAGCAAGTGCTTCCCGCAAAAGGGAGGTGCAACAAGGGAAGGACAACTGCAGTTGCAACTGGTAGCAGGAGAGTGTGTTGGTGACTGGTACGTCAACAGGAGGGTGCGACTCCTTCCACTTCGTTGTGGGACAAGGAGAAGGGAGTTCCAGGTGGTCCGTGTGGACTACTATAGAGGCGGGAGGACACTGCCGCTTAGGAGGACAACTGTCATCCGACAGTCCGGTAGGAGGAGGAGTCGTCAGTCCCAGTGCGACCAGGAGCTGCACAGACACCGTCTAAGACCGGAGTTGAAGACCACACATTGTGCGAGGTATTGTCGCCGAGCAAGCCTCGGGACAAGGTATGATTCCACAAACCATCCTTTCCTATTATATAGACGTTGACGCATTTCCTCGGTATGGGTTGGGGGAGAAATTTTTTGTTTCCGCTGCCTTCTCTGTCTCACCTAAAACCCAACATATTTGTTGCATTAGAGTGGGATAATCATGAGATTTAAGAGCTATCAACTTCAGATCTTTCATTTATACCAATCTACGTATGTTGGATGAGTAACCCTGTGGCACCTTAAGATTTACCAAATATTCACAAAAAGCTTTCTTCTCCTTTCTAGACAATGTGTAACAAGCGGGAGGTAAGTATGTGCCCTGATTTCCCATTTCATGTAATTCTGTTAATTCTGACCTTATTCCCATTTCACGTAGGTCCAGTCTGGATTTTATCCCATCTTTAGTCTTACCTGGTATATTCAATAAAGTACCAATGACACTATCACAAACATTTTTCTCAACGTGCATGACATCGATACAATGCCTGACTGTCAAAGAACTCCAATAAGGATGATCCCAAAATATTGACTTCTTCTTGAATAAAGAGTTGTCACTCCGTGTGGCCATAGTACATTGTGATCTCTTACCAAATTCATTGACAAAGTCTTTTACTCTTTCATAAACAACATCCCCTGGTATAGGTTTAGGTGCACTCCGTTCCTCATTAAATCCATTGAATGCTTTACGCTTCCTACGATACAGATGGAATTTTGTAAGAAACCTTCGATGACCGAGATATACAATCTTACCGCCATGTTTTAGTCTTGTTGAATCAGTGTTCTCTTCACATATAGGACACACTTTAGCTTCTTTTGCACTATATCCAGACAAATTCACATATGCTAGAAATTCATTAATAGTGCAAAACAACATAGCATGCAAGTGAAATGTCTCTCTTCGTGAAGCATCATAGGTCATCACACCTTCACCCCAGAGTTTCTTTAATTCATCAATCAGAGGTTCAAGATAAACATCAATATCATTTCCAGGTTGTTTAGGGCCCGATATCAACAATGACAATATTACATACTTATTTTTCATACACAACCAGGGAGAAAGATTGTATATAACAAGCATGATTGGCCAAGTGCTATGTTGGCTGCTCAATGTCCCGTACAGATTCATCCCATCTGTACAAAGCCCAAGTCTTAGATTCCTGACTTCTTCACCAAATTTAGGGTACAATAGATCAATCTTCTTCCAATGTGGGGAATCAGACGCATGTCGTAGGATCCCATCATTATTTTTCTTAACATCTGCATGCCATCTCAAATTCTTCGCATCTATGGGATTGGCAAACAAGCATTAAAACCATGATATTATAGGTAGATACCACATCACCTTGGCAGGAGAACCAGTTTTGGACTCCCCCAAAGTCCTCAATTTATACCGTGACACACCACATTTTGGACAATCTTTTAAATCCATATAGTCCTTTTGAAATAATACACAATCATTTGGGCATGCGTGTATCTTCTTGGCATCCATTCCCATTGGGCACAACAATTTCTTTACCTGGTATGTTGAGATTGGCAGCTCACTTCCTTTAGGAAGCATTTCTTTCAACAAAGACAATAATGACGTGAAGCTTTTGTCACTCCACCTATTGTTAGCTTTCAACTTATACAATCTCAACACATCGCTAAGCTTCGTAAACTTAGTACAATGTATATAACGATATCTCAGCATCATGCACAATGTTTCTAAAAATGGGAGGTGGATCGGTGTGCTCTACCCCAAAACTATCCAGCATCGCATCAACGATGTCTATTGGAACTGGTTCATTCACATCTACGTCATCGGAGGCAATTTCTTCTTCCACACAAGCACTGCTATCGACATCCACTGGTTTCGGGTTTGAAATCTCTCCATGCCAATGCCATTCTGTATAGCCTTGTATAATCGTGTTGCACATGACATGACTTTTGATTTCGTCACCAGTGCTGACTTTCAAGTTGTTACCGCAATGCCTACATGGACAGTAGAACCTATCTCCAGGTTGTTTCCTATGTTCCTCGACAAATGTAATAAACTGGTCAAGACCAGATATAAACTCTGGGGTGCAGTGTTGCGAATGGACATCCATGATCTATCCTTTCTATGATCAAAGAGAAAACAAGTATATATTGCAACAAGATTAGTGTCTAGGGTTAACATATTAGAGTTTTTGCATGGTTAAAACTTTAGGCCAACAAATACATCTGTTGTCATTCTTATATATAATAAATGTGTACCACCTATCCCATTCTTGAACACATAATCTCACTAGTCAGTGTATAATGTGTATTTAGTTTTCAAGAAAATTTCGGCAGCATTTCCCCATTGTTCTCCAAGTACTGATGTACTTAGAGAACAAACGGGGAAATGCTATCGAAATTTTCTTGAAAACCAAATACACATTATACACTTACATCCTAAGTGAAATTAGGTGTTCAAGAACAGTCCCAAACTGGGGACTATCCAAGATTTACTCCTAATGAGTAAATCTTGGATGGGTTTCTAGGCCAACAAATACACGTGTTGTCATTCTATAACTTTGATTTCAACATTTCGAGTGTCCATGCATGTTCATCATCAAGATAAAGATTACACATAAATTAGTATAACCTAGGGATGGAGAGATTCATAATTGATTTCAAAATTTCAAACTAGCTGATGCATTATCATTAATCTAAATCATACAATAGGGATTCATGTAGATGTTAGGGTGGCACATCACTACAAAATCAGAGATTTAACATTAGGGTTTTAATATCTTACATAGATTGATCACAAGATTTCAGCAATATAGTTAATTCAAGATTATGGCAAAATGTGTATTAGAATTTTAATATCTTAATTCAACATGCATCAAAATTTACAGAATTAGGTCAAGCATTAGTATTCAATTGCAAATGTATCTTCTTCTTCCTGCTCCCTCCTTACCAAATGGATAAAAGCAAGGCAACGACCGTGTGGGCTGGCCACGGTCGTGGCTGTATTGGCCTACCATGGTTGTGCTGGCCAGCACAGTCATGGTCGGCCAACACAACCATGGCCATGTCCATCCTACACGGTCGTGGCCTTACTTTAATCCATTTGGTAAGGAGAGGGAGAAGGAGGAAGAAGAGGTGGAGGAAGAAGAAGAGGGGCATGGAGGAAGAAGAAGAGGGCTACATGTGGAGCAGCTAGCAGCGTGGAGAAGAGCAGTGGTGGTGTGAGGAGTAGTAGTGGAGGAGAGAATCGAGCAGCGAGCTGGCAGCCAGAGCAGCTAGGCGCGCGTCCCACAGGCGCCGGAGCAGCTAGGCACAACAAGTGTCTGGGCGGCGTAGGCAGAGGGCAACAATAGGTGTCCGGGTGGCGGAGGGCAGCAACAGAGGAGCCGGTGAGCACAGAGGGTAGGGAGCACCGGTGGAAGCGAGTAGGGAGAGTGTGGAGGCGATGAGCTGGAAGAGGGTGGCGGCGGAATCGCAGAATCGCCAGAGCTATTCTCAATCGCAATGAAACAGAGGATGGGGAAGAGTCTACTTCGCGTTGGTGCTATTAAGTTACCAATAGGCATCAGTTATTAAAAAAATCGACGCTTATAACAAAGGGTGTCAGTTATAATAAAAACCCGACACCTATACTCAATTATAGTCATCAATTTTTAAACCATAACTGACAAATATCCTCATATGCCGACAAAAACAAAATGTTCTCGAATTCTAACCATAGTCGTCGGTTTCTTTAGAAAACTGACGCCCAAAGGGTGTGAAAATTCTCCCGAGAACAGCGCGGGAAAACCCATAGGCGTCGGTTATTGTAGTAAAACCGATGACCAAAATGTGCCCAATTTCTGTCTCGCGAAAAACCTTTCTTCGTCAGTTTAAGAGTTAATAACTGACGCCATATGTTAATTTTTGGAGGTAATTTTTTTCGCTGGAAATTTTGGATTTGGCGGTTAATTTTAGGCGTCGGTTTCTTAATAAGGAACCGACACTGAATAAAAGAGATACTCGTGTCTGGTCTCCCTTCGTAGATAGATTTCGATTTTGTTTTTGAACTGACGCTTTATGTTTTAGGTGTCGGTGTATTTATACAACCGACGCTGTTAAAAGTGACATTATAAGTCATTTCTGTAGTAGTGATAGTTTTCTAACTGGAGGTATTCTAAATTGAGATAAGCTAGAGCGTACTAGTAGGGTGTGGGGGTCTTGACCTGTAGGGAAAACTCGTTACAGTTGTGTGGTACCCAACACCAAGCGGATATGCTGGTAGTACCTATGTTACATGTTATAGTCATCAATGTTTGGTAGGTCCACTGATGCACATTAAGCCTAAGGGCTTTGACTCACCACTTGAGTACCTAGGTTGAGACGTGGAGTCTGAGATATCTGACCACTCCCATTATCTCCTGAGAGGCAGACGTGTTTATACCAACTGCAGACGTGGTATTGGAATTAAAGACTTAGGAACCCAGAAATGCTTCTAAGTCTTGTACAATGAGATTGTAGCTTTTTGTGATATTTCTACATGTTGTGGTACAGCTCATGTGGGTCTAGAGGCATAATAAAAAGATTTAAAATAATATAAATAGTTAGGTTATCCCTTTATTGTGTTCAGTATCTATACAACTGCCATGTTGAGTGAATTACAGTTTTTAAACTACCATACTCACATGATTGAATTTAATTTTTATTAATTGTAAATATCATAAGTATCTTGGTTACCTATTGATTCTCTACTCACTAAGCCAGTATCTTACCAACCTACTGAACAATTTTTTAGGTAAAGGATTAGCTCAACCTGAGGAGACAGAAGCCAACTTTAATCAAGAGTACCACAGAGATCTTGAAAGAAGAGTAGTTAGAAAAGATAGATGGTCTTTTGTCCTTTCTCTGAATCCTTGGAATGAGAGAGTGAGATAAGAGAGAAGTTTCAATTGTAATGTACATGATGTATATCAAGTATGAAACTCTTGCTTCTATGTAATAGTCAAGTTTTGTTATATCTTACTATTATATTTAATCGAGACTTATTGTTTAGTAAGTGATATTACAATATATTTTATGGAAAGAAAAAGTTACGGAGGATTTTCATCAAGTATTTAAAAGTTGATGATTAGTAATAATCCTCATTTTGTGGGCCCTAACCCCAACTAGTGGGTTCAGGTCGCATCAACCTTTTTGGTATCAAAGCATAGGTTGAACCTAAAATGAGTTTAGGTTCGAGGTAGGAGTGATAAGTGACTAATAGGATTAGGGTGTTTTCCATCTTTGAACTACGATTTTCTAATAATGTGTTCTATTATGGATATGCAGATGGAAGGAATAGGATGTGGACATGCCGAGGAACAAGCTGAGAGCCATTATGTCCTTGAACATTAAGAAATGGCTCAAGGTGGAGAATATAATGAGGCAATCGGGATGTATCACATTTTTATGGAGACAAAGAAAAAATACAAGATGGATAGGAAGTCTTCATCTTCTAGTAAGGATCTGATGAGATTCTATGAGATGGTAAAGAAGCTTGGTGGAACTAAATTTTTTGGAATAATAGACCTGTCTATGGAGGAGGTGTGGCTTTGACAACTGGAAAAGGATTTTTTCCTAATGGAGTTATCAGAAGAAAAGAAAATTAATCATGCAATTTATTTACTCAAGAGAGATGCTAATTGTGGTGGCAGGGAGTGGAAGATAAAAGGAGGAATGCAAAGATGACCTGGAAGGATTTTGTGGATGAGTTTCACCTTAAGTTTTTTTCTCCTACATTCCTAAGTGATAAGATTAAATAGTTGGAGAATATCAGACAAAGAGACATGACAATTGGTGAATACGAGGCACATTTCACAAGGCTGGTAAATTTCTATCTGCAACTTATGCCTGATGATGTAGAAAAGTGAAGAAGATTTCAACAAGGACTAAGATCAGAGATTAGACACACCATGCCAGCCATTGGTCGAAGAGATAGAGAAAACTTTGGGGAATCTGTGGAAGAAATGAGACATGTAGAAGAGTCAGTTAATTTTGATAAGCAATCTGAGAGTAAGAAAAGATCTGGAGAATTCAATAGAGGGGTACAGAGAAGTGGTGGATACAAAGGAGGTGGTGGTTTCTTTTCTGAGATAGGATGAGAACTTGGCTATTTTGATAGACAAGGATCTAGTTTTTCACCAAGTGGAGGAAGCCCAGTTCCAGAAGATGGAATACAAAGTCTATGTGGACATCTCCAACTAGGTCTTCAGGATCATCAGTGTCAGTGATAGGACCACAGAGATAGGATGCATCCATATGTGACAATTGTGGTAAGACACATTTTGGTCAGTGTTGGGTAACTATTGCTCCAATAATTGTGGACAGATGGGACATCTAAAAAGGGACTATCCAAATCTTCCATATATTTCAGAACAAGGTTCGCAATTACAGTTTTACACTCCACATAGGCAGACTCCAGTTAGAGGGGCAAGTTCTTTAGTGGCTTCAGGTTCTATATAGGGAGCACCTAGTACTAGTAGGGGACAACGAGGATAATGTGGAAGAGGGAGAGCTTCTGGACGCTACTTCTCAATGACACCATCTGAAGGTGGGGTTTTGCCTACAGTTGTGACAGGTGAGATGATTCTCTTTGACAACATTTCTGTTATAGTATTGATAGATCCTGGTGCAACACATTCTTTCATTCAAAGATCAATAGTTAGTGGATTAAATATTCAAATCTAAGATTTATCTTATGAGTTGTTGTTAAAAATTCCACTAGATGAATCCTTAGTTTTGATAGAAGTATGTCCTGGATGTCTGTTGAGTTATAGTGGGTATACAATAGTAATTAATCTCATACCCTTAAATATTAATTATGTTCAATTATTTTGGGTATCGATTGCCTTGATACATATTATGTACAATTAGATTGTTGGAAGAAAGAAGCTATATTTCAACAAGGTGGTTTTTCATGTGTCTTTACTGGAGATAGGAATGTCTTGCTTACATGTATTGTATAAGCTATTGTAGCAGATAAGATGATGAGAAAGGGGTGTGAGGCCTTTTTAGCTCATGTGGTGGATTCTAGCGTAGAGAAAAGAGTAGTCACTATAGCAGATGTTCCAGTAGTACGTGAGTTTTCATATTTCTTCCCTGATGAATTATCGACTTTACCACTGAAAGAGATATCAACTTTGAGATATAGAATTTACCTGGTATCCATCCAATATCATTACTTGCCTATAGAATGCAACCTAGAGAGTTGAAGGAATTGAAAACACAATTACAAGAGTTCTTGAATAAAGGATTTATTCAACCTAGTACATCACCTTGGGGAGCTCCAATATTGTTCGTGAAAAGGAAGGATGGAGCCGTGCGGTTATGTATAGAGTACATGTAGTTGAATAAGATAACCATTAAGAATAAATATCATCTGCCTAGGATTTATGGCATGTTTGATCAAATATGTGAGGCCACAATCTTTTCAAAGATAGATCTCAGGTCAAGTTATCATCAGCTAAGGATAAAGGCATCTAACTTACCTAAGTCAACATTCAGAATGAGGTATGGGCACTATGAGTTTGTAGTTATGTCTTTTGGGTTGACAAATGCCCCTATAACCTTTATGGACATGATGAACAGGGTTGTCAGACCATATTTAGATCAGTTCATAGTAGTGTTTATAGATGACATCCTTATATATTCTAAATATGCAGAACAACATGAAAACATATGAGGATAGGGTTGTAGTTGTTAAGGCAACATCAACTTTATGCTAAGTTCAACAAATGTGATTTTTGGTTGGCTGAAGTATCTTTTCTTGGACATGTCATATCAGGAGTAGGAGTCAGTGTTGATCCTAAGAAGGTGGAATCTATTCTTCAGTGAAAGCAACCTATGACTCCTACTGAGATCAAAAGTTTCCTGGGATTAGGAGGATATTATATGAGATTTATAAGGAATTTTAGTGCAATAGTAGTGCCTCTTACACACTTAACAAGGAAGGATGCACCTTTTATTTAGTCTGAGTCATGTGAGAAAAGTTTCCAAATTTTAAAGAAGAAGTTAACCACATCACCGGTCTTGATATTACCAGAGGCGAATAAGGGCTATGTAGTTTTTCTTGATGCATCTAGGAGAGGGTTGGGATGTGTTCTTATGCAAGAAGGGAAAGTGGTGGTCTATGCTTCTAGACAATTTAAGAAGAATGAAGAGAACTATCCCACACATAATGTTGAGTTGGCAGTTGTAGTGCATTCTCTGAAGACACATCGTCATTATCTCTATGATGAATCATGACAGGTCTTTACTGATCATACGAGTCTGAAGTATATATTCACATAGAGGGATCTCAATCTGAGACAACACAGATGGTTGGAGCTTATAAAGGATTACAATGTCACCATTGATTATCATCTTCGAAAGGCCAATGTAGTAGCAGATGTTCTAAGTAGACATTCAATATCGTCTGCGGAAATGTTTTCAATTGCATGTGTAAAAAGAGACTTGTTAGTTAAAATGAGAGAGATGAATTTGGATCAGAATGTGTCTGATCAAGGTGGACTAATTGCACAGATGTAGGTTAGACCTACATTTTATGATCGGATCAAGGAGCTTCAGCATAGTGACAAAGAATTGCAACAGATCATGCATGATATGACAAAAGGAATGAGAATAGAGTTTAGATTTTCAGATGATGGGTTGTTGTATCTACATGACTTGTGTGTGCCAGATGACACTGAGTTAAAGAAGCATATTCTTGAGGATTCTCATTCTTCTATGTATGCAATGCATCCAGGCAACACAAAGATTTATAGAAACCTAAAGGAACTATATTGGTGGTCAGGTATGGAGAAGGATGTGGCTGAGTATGTGCCTAAGTGTGGTGTATGTCACCAGGTCAAGGATGAACATCAGAAGCTAGTAGGTACTCTATAATCACTTGCTATCCCTGAATGGAAGTGGGTGCATATCGCTATGGATTTTATGGTTGGATTACCTAGGACACCATGTGGTTTCGACTCTTTATGGGTAATAGTAGATAGGGTGACAAAGTCTTCTCACTTTCTACCAAGTAAGATAACATGGGATACACCAAAGTTATCCAAAGTCTATATAGACAAGGTAGTCAGATTGCATGGGATACCCGTTTCTATAATATCTAATACAGATCCTACATTGACATCTAGGTTTTGGAATCAATTGCAATGTTCTTTTGGAACAAAGTTGAATTTAAACACATCCTTTCATCCTCATATAGATGGAAAATAATAGACACTACTACATAAATGGCTTATAAAGTCACTTTTCAAGGTGTCGGTTGTATACAAAAACCGACACATAAACCCTACTGTGTCGGTTTTGAACAGAAACCGACATCCAATCCGTGAAGGTCGACCAGAGACGGGTACCGCTTTTATTAAGTGTCGGTTAATTAATAAAAACCGACACCTAAAATCTACCGCCAAACCCAAAATTCCAGCGAAAAAATTGGCTCCAATATTTTACATATTGCGTCGGTTCGTAACTAAATAACCGACGACTAAAGGCTATTCGTGAGATAGGAATAGTTGTCGGTTGTCATTTAATAAAAAACCGACGACTATAATCTAGTATAGTTGTCGGTTTGTGGCAAAGAACCGACACTGTTGGTTTAGTTGTCGGTGTTTTAAATAACCGACACATATTTTCAACTTAATAGCTCACCCTGCCCGAACGATTCTTCCCATTTCCCTATTTCGTTCCCGATTTCCCTAGCTCCGGCGATTTCCCTTGCTCCCTGCCGCCACCGCTCCTTCCTCCATGCTCGCCGCTCGTCGCCGTCGAGCGAGAAGCAGTCGGCCTCCCTCTCCGCCCGCCCGCCGGCCTCCCTCTCCGCCTGCCGGCCTCTCCTCCGTCGTCAGCCTCTTCTCCGCCCGCCGACCTCTTCTCCGCCGTCGCCGGTAGCAGCTAGGTCTCCTAGCCTCGCCGCCCTCTCCGCCGCTCCTCTCTTCTCCGCCGGAAGCTGCTAGGACTTTGCCTCGGCCGCTGCTCCTCTTCCCTCAAGGTGCCTGCCCTGCCTTCTTCTTCTTCCTCTGCTCGTCTTCCCTCAAGGTGCCGCCCTGCTGCTGGGCATTTTTTTTAAATTTATTTACTTCTTATGAGAATCAGTTTTAATTAGGGCTCATACACATATTGATGTCTAACACCTAAATGAATATCTAGTTAGTGTATTTTCCTAGTATCATGAAAGATTCTCAATCGTGTGTATCAAATGGGATTCTTATATATATTCAGATCTTAATGTTATAAATGGAAGACTCGAATGTTATAAAATCCCATCAAAGTAGGTAGAAACAACTTATATATATTCAGATCTTAATAATTCCATGAAGTGCACATTATCTTACTCAAGAAAAGTATGTGTATAATGTAGGATTAGTTCCATATAATGGTTCTATTTTAGTAAGCACCTAGAAACCCGTCCAAGATTTACTCATTAGGAGCATTTCCTCATTTGTTCTCTAAGTACATTTGTAGACTTCTTTTCAAGCTATCATGTCTACCACAATAAAGTTGGTTATGACAAGCAATAAAAGGTTAACTCATGTTATACAACTTTTTCTGAAAATATATAACATCGCTATATGTACTTACACTTTGTTAATACTAATATTGTGCAGTCTCTGTCCACCCATAACAGTCACTATGAACTGGGCCTCTATGTCAATGTTAACGTTCCCTATTGAAGAACAATTGGACATCATCCTAGATGATCGTTCCTTAAACCAATTGGTCATACCCAAACATTGGCGTTTTCTAAAAGGAAGACACTACATGCCTGGTAAAGTGACCCTAACTTTTGGTAATTATTCACATGTTATCGAGGTTGAGTATGATTTTGCGGGAAATCTTGTATCAAAATCCGGTTGGCATGATTGGATTGGAGAGCTGCATGTGGTCCGTTGGAACAGGCTTTTTCTCCGTCCAGTTGCCCATAATTCCATCAAAGTTTGGATAACCAATAGCAACTGTGAGACCCCCGATCATCTTCTGCGGTATGAGCACACGGCGTCGGATATCATCTATGAGGAATCTGAATCTGAGGCCCCTGTCAGTTCAGATTCGTCTAAATACAGTGAGGAGCTTCGTGACACAGCTTCATCATCAAAAAGAAGTTACTGATGCATGAGGGACCATGTTGGTGTAGTATTTAGTTGTCTATCTATCTAGACTTGTCTGTATTAATAGTTTTTTTAATTATGCGCATGTTTAGGGGTACACCAACCCCTTTGTTTAGTTATTGTTATAACTAAAGTGTGTGTTCCCATGAATGGAACTGAAAGTTGCTACATGAATGCTTATAACTGAAGTGTGTGTTCCCATGAATGTTCCCATTCGCATGATTACACTACTATTTTCTCATATTGTTTAGTCTATTTTAATATGACATACTATTTTAAAGACATCAATAATCACCCTAACTTGAAGAACTAGGATTTTAGGTATAAGAATGACAATACATTATTTGTTGGCCTAGAAACCCGTCCAAGATTTACTCATTAGGAGTAAATCTTGGATAGTCCCCGGTTTGGGACTGTTCTTGAACACCTAATCTCGCTTAGGATGTAAGTGTATAATGTGTATTGGGTTTTCAAGAAAATTTTGGCAGCATTTCCCCGTTTGTTCTCTAAGTACATATGTACTTGGAGAACAACGGGGAAATGCTGCCGAAATTTTCTTGAAAACCCAATACACATTATACACTTACTAGTGAGATTAGGTGTTCAAGAATGGATAGGTGGTACACATTTATTATATATAATAATGACATCACATGTATTTGTTAACCCTAGACCCTAATCTTGTCCTAATATATACTTGTTTTCTCTTTGATCATAGAATGGATAGATCATGGATGTCCATTCGCAATCGCTGCACCCCAGAGTTTATTTCTGGTCTTCACTAGTTCATTAAATTTGCCGAGGAACATAGGAAACAACCTGGAGATAGGTTCTACTGTCCATGTAGACATTGAGGTAACAACTTGAAAGTCAACACTGGTGACGAAATCATGACTCATGTCATGTGCAACGGGATTATACAAGGCTATACAGAATGTCACTGGCATGGAGAGATTTCAAACCCAAAACCAATGGATGTCGATAGCAGTGCTTGTATGGAAGAAGAAATTTCCTACGATGACGTAGATGTGAATGAACCAATTCCAGTAGACATCGTTGATGTGATGCTGGATAGTTGTGGGGTAGAGCACACCGATCCACCTCCCATTTTTAGAAACATTGTGCATGATGCTGAGATGTCATTATACACAGGTTGTACTAAGTTTATGAAGCTTAATGCTGTGTTGAGATTGTATAAGTTGAAAGCTAACAATAGATGGAGCGACAAAAGCTTCATGTCATTGCTGTCTTTGTTGAAAGAAATGCTTCTTGAAGGAAACGAGCTGCCAATCTCAACATACCAGGTAAAGAAATTGTTGTGCCCAATGGGAATGGATGCCAAGAAGATACACGCATGCCCTAATTATTGTGTATTATTTCAAAAGGACTATGCAGATTTGAAAGATTGTCCAAAATGTGGTGCGTCACGGTATAAATTGACGACTTCGGGGGAGTCCAAAACTGGTTCTCCTGCCAAGGTGATGTGGTATCTACCTATAATATCACGGTTTCAACGCTTGTTTGCTAATCCGATAGATGCGAAGAATTTGAGGTGGCATGCAGATGTTAAGAAAAATAATGATGGGATCCTACGACATGCGTCTGATTCCCCACAGTGGAAGAAGATTGATGTATTGTACCCTGAATTTGGTGAAGAAGTCAGGAATCTAAGACTTGGGCTTTGTACAGACGGGATGAATCCGTACGGGACATTGAGCAGCCAACATAGCACTTGGCCAGTCATGCTTGTTATATACAATCTTCCTCCCTGGCTGTGTATGAAAAATAAGTACGTAATGCTGTCGTTGTTGATATCGGGCCCTAAACAACCTGGAAATGACATCGATGTTTATCTTGAACCTCTGATTGATGACTTAAAGAAACTCTGGGGTGAAGGTGTGATGACCTATGATGCTTCACGAAGAGAGACATTTCATTTGCATGCTATGTTGTTTTGCACTATTAATGACTTTCCAGCATATGGGAATTTGTCTGGATATAGTGTCAAAGGAGCTAAAGCGTGTCCTATATGTGAAGAGAACACTGATTCAACAAGACTAAAACATGGCGGTAAGAATGTATATCTCGGTCATCGAAGGTTTCTTCCAAAATTCCATCTGTATCGTAGGAAGCGCAAAGCATTCAATGGATTGAATGAGGAACGCAGTGCACCTAAACCTATACCAGGGGAGGTTGTTTATGAAAGAATAAAAGACTTTGTCAATGAATTTGGTAAGAAATCACAAGGTACTACACGGAGTGACAATTCTTCATTCAAGAAGAAGTCAATATTTTGGGATCTTCCTTATTGGAGTTCTTTGACAGTCAGACATTGTATCGATGTAATGCACGTTGAGAAACATGTCTGTGATAGCATCATTGGTACTCTGTTAAATATACCAGGTAAGACTAAAGATGGGATAAAATCCAGACTGGACCTACGTGAAATGGGAATAAGGTCAGAATTAACAGATATACGTGAAATGGGTAGTAAAAGAACATACTTACCTCCCGCATGTTACACGTTGTCTAGAAAAGAGAAGAAAGCTTTTTGTGAATGCTTGATAAATGTTAAGGTGCCAAATGGTTACTCATTCAACATCCGTAGATTGGTATCAATGAAAGATCTGAAGTTGATAGGACTTAAATCTCATGATTGTCACACTCTAATGCAACAAATATTGCCCGTGGTAATTCGATCTATATTGCCGAAGCATGTAAGGTTTGCAATCACCAGACTTTGTTTCTTTTTCAACAGTCTCTGCAGCAAAGTTATTGACCCTGAGACTCTCGATAATTTGCAAAGAGAAGTGGTTGTTACCCTATGTCAGCTTGAGATGTATTTCCCTCCTTCGTTCTTTGATATCATGGTACATCTTGTTGTCCACTTGACTAGGGAAGTGAAAATCTTGGGCCCGGTTTTCTTGCATTGGATGTATCCCTTTGAACGATACATGAGCGTTTTTAAAGGTGATGTTCGAAACCGTTATCGGCCTGAAGGGAATATTATTGAAGGTTATGTGGCGAGAGAGGTTATGGATTTCTTCAATGACTTTCTCAGTGGTAATGACACTCCTGATAATGACAAGAATATTTACGAGCTATTTGGCAAAGGAATTTTGGGATCATGTGTGAAAGTAATCAGCCGTGAGCAGTTGGAACAAGGTCATTTGTATATTTTACACAACATGGACGAAGTGAACGTTTATATCGAGGAACATACCAATTTCATCAAAAGACAATATCCTCGAGCCAATACAATGTGGCTTGCTAGAGAGCATAACAAGACTTTTATTAAGTGGTTTGAAGATAAAGTCTTACATCAACTATCTCAAACACCAGATGATATTACTGAAACTATCAAATGCCTCGCCTTTAAACCAAAGTTGACTGTTATGTCTTATGAAGGGTATGACATTAATGGATTCACATATTACACAAAGCGCCAAGATGATAAGAGTGTCGTCCAAAACAGTGGGGTCACCCTTCAAGCATCAACTATGTTTTTTGCAAGTGCAAAGGATAAGAGTCCACGTGAAGCTAAAATGTCATATTACGGTGTCATTGAAGAGATATGGGAATTTGACTACATAGATTTCAGAATTCCGCTCTTCAAATGTAATTGGGTTGATAACACCAAAGGAGTTATAGTGGATGAATTGGGTTTCACTTTAGTGAACTTTGAAAAGATTGGCGAGATGGCTGAACCATTCATATTGGCATCACAGGCGAAACAAGTATTTTATATCGATGATCCTGCAAATGATAAATGGTCGGTTGTTCTTCATGGTAAAAGACAGTTCATTGAAGATCCTATAGATGAAGAAGAGTACTATGATAAATATGATGACTCCAGTCCATTCTCAGTTGGGTTGCCAACTCCAGAAAAATATTGAAGCTAATGATGACTTATATGTGCGCGGAGATCACAATGAAGGATTGTTAATTGATAAAAGATCACAATTTTAGAGGCATGCGTGTTTATATTTTTTTATTGAAGCTAAATGTTTACTTTTTTAATATCAATATCATTTTCTGATTTGATGTTTCAATATCATTTTCTAATTTGATGTATTCTCTTTGAAAAATAAATATAGGAAGAAGGCTATGCAGGACGGACATGACATAGCTATGCAGGATATGCAGGAAGAAGCCCCAATGAAGAGAAGCAGGATACAGATACAATACATAAAGTGTAGCACACACAAGTGGTTTAGATTCATATAACAACATGACAGACTAACACATATATAGTGCATAACAACTGCAGCTCCAAATTTACATACAACACTAACTTAGTACATATATAGTGGACTAAGGTGACGATACCACCTGCTAAAACAGGTTACCGACTACATGTTACGACTGGGAGGTCATGATTCAGCAACATATGCATTAGCAGGAGGACAAACAGATCACCATATGAGGACAAACATATGGTGATCTGTTTGTCCTCCTGCTAATGCATACTGTTGCTGAATCACGACCTCCCAGTCGTAACATGTAGTTGTCGGTAACCTGTTTTACCAGGTGGGATCGTCACCTTATAAGTCCCACTATATATGTACTAAGCTAGTGTTGTATGTAAATTCGACGCTGCTATTGTTATGTACTATATATGTGTTAGTCTGTCATGTTGTATGGACATCGATTGTATTGCTCAGGTATTATATAGTCTCATTAGATAATATGAAATATATCAATCTTATTTATAGCTCATTAATTATATATATACATCATTCTCTTTACAGGTGTTTAAAGCTGACCCCACTACAGGAACGGACTTACCAGATGTACATGCTCCCTATACGATGGGAGAATTAAATGAAGTAAGAGAAGAATGGGCAACAACCATACAAATAGTGGGGATTTTGTAAATGAATTTCTGAATTATAATATGTGTGAATGTTTCTACATGTCTAGATGTTTCTACATGTGTCTGAGTGAAAATGAATGAAAGTGTTGGTTACTATATGAATGTTTCTACATGTGTGAATGTGAATGAATGGAACTACAGATTGCTAGCTACATGAATGTTTCTAAATGTGTGAAAATAAAATGGAACTGCAGGTTGTATTGCTAAATGCATGTGTGAATATTTTTGTTGTTAAATTTGCAGGTTTGTGGCCTGTTGTTGGCTGATATCAATGGATGTCGTAAAACCTGCAGTTCAGTTAACTGAACTGCAGGTTTCTCATCCTGCGACCAGCCACAGTAGGTCTGCGGGTCTGTAAAAAAAAAATAGGCATCGGTTATTTGTAAAAAACCGACACACAATGATGTAATGTCGGTTTTTTAGATATAACCGGGGCCTATTTCGTGTGGCGCGAACATATATGGTGTCGGTTTCTTACTACAAACCGACACTGATAGTGCCCAAGCTGGCGCCAATAACAGGATGGTTATTTAAACAACCGACACATAACATTACAGTGTCGGTTATTTAAATGTAACCGACACATATTCTTTTGGCACGAAGACATATTTCGTCGGTTGTTGGCTTATAACCGACACTGATAGCGCCCAAGATGGAGCCCTTTCTGTGGCACGAAGGGTTTGGGCGTCAGTTTCTTATCTAATAACCGACGCCTATAGTCCCCTGATGGCGCGTTTTCGGTCGCACACGAAGAGTTTGGGTGTCGGTCCTGGAACCGACGCGTAATGGGTGACCTTTTAGTGTCGCCCACATAGGCGTCGCTCAGAAACCGACACTAAAGGCCTTAAATAACCGACACTAAAGGTAGGTTCTGTAGTAGTGAGAGGAAAATTTATACACTAGAGGATATGTTGAGAGCATGTGTTTTGCAGTTCAGTGGCAGTTGGGATAATCATCTAAGTCTTATGGAGTTTGTATATAACAATAGTCACCATTCTAGCTTAGGTGTGGCCCCTTATGAAGCTTTGTATGGGAGAAAGTGTAGATCTTTGATTTTTTTGTATGAAGTTGGAGAAAGGTAAATTTTAGGTCTGGAGTTAGTGGAAGAAACAACTGCAAAAGATATCTGTGATCAGACAACAACTGAAGGATGCTCAGGATAAGAGGAAAAGTTATGCAGACAAAAGACGTAGACCACTTCAATTTGAGGTTGGGGATGAGGTTTATTTAAAATTTCACCATGGAAAGGTGTGCTAAGGTTCAAACAGCGAGGCAAACTAACTCCTAGATACATGGGTCCCTATCCAATCATTCAAAGAATTGGACCAGTTGCATATAAATTGGACTTTCCATTGGAGTTATCCAGGTTACATAATGTGTTTCATGTATCAATGTTGAAGAAGTGTCATTCTGATACAAAGATGATTATAGATTAAGATTCTATATAGTTGCGAGAGGATATCTCCTATATTGAAGGGCCAATTCAAATTTTAGACCGCAGAACGAAAGTTTAAAAAAAAAAGAGAAATACCCCTAGTAAAGGTTCTTTGGAGGAATCATGGTGTAGAAGAAGCAACTTGGGAGATAGAGTAAAAGATGTTTAAAAAGTATCTTTTCCTCTTTTAGAAATTTCGAGACAAAATTTTTATTAGAGGGGGGGAATTTAACAACCATTTTCTAGCTTTGTTGGTAATCCTAGAGATTTAAGATAATCTTAATGCTTGTCATGGTTTTATTGGTAATATTTTACCTTGTACTTTATCTTAACTTTGGTAACCTTAAATACTTTTTTGGACAACTCATAGTCATGACTCAAACATACTATTAAGATCTGAGTTGGAGTTAATATAGAACTAACCCATACATGTATGAAAGAAGAGAATTAATGACTTTAAATAATTTTTCATTTGATAACATTATCAAAGTAACAATTTAAAATTGTAGAAAATTCAATTATGAATCCAATAAAAAAAGAATGAACCAAATCAGAGATAAAATAAGAGAGTTATGTCTTTTTTAATAAACATGTACAGACTGTAGCGACCGCGATGCTACTATAGCGGCCGCCAGGTTAGTAGCGACCACTATAGATCCCGCCTAGGACAGCTAATCGTAAAATGATCATATCTCAGGCTATACTTATTTTTTTTCAATGAAAGAAAGTGTGTTAGAACCAAAATTTGATCCTCTATAATCTCAGACCCTTTAGTCAACGTAAGTACGACCTGGAAGGTGAATTTCTGAGGTGATTTTTGGGGAAGAACATGGAGAACGGTGGAAATCCAAGGGGTTGCCATAGATTCCACTTGGTAAGTAGTTTTTAACAATTGATTCTTCCTTCTCTTAATTTCCTCTTGCTCAAAATCCCTAATCCAACCAATATTAAGTTTGGGTTAATCTATGATTTTTATCTTCTACCTAGAATAGACCTTCTTTAGGGCCGAGAAACACGTTAAAAGGCTATTTAAAATAAGATCTTGACATATGAAGCTTGATTCAGACTCGAGTGAGCTAAGATACAAGATTAGTTGGTAAAAAGGCAAAGATCAATAATGTTGGGTGAAATTTGTGAGTTGATAATCACCTTTTAACCCTGATATAAAGCATACGAATTCAAATAATGGTTTTCCAGCGTTTGATTCTTACTCTATGATATTTGTGATGATTTAAATAAACATGTATAGTGAATATAAGTAGTTGAAATAATTTTAAGATCATATTGTTAGTGATGTATTACCATCTTGATAGTTGCCATCTGAATTGTATGATTCGACATGTGATGAATGTGTAAATTGAGGCACCAAAAAGTTGTGTTGCCCTAGTTCATGTTTAAAAGAGTTGAACTATGGTTTGTGAGATCTATAGAAATTATTAAATGATTTATTTGTTTAAATGCAAGATGCTTAATTGTCAAAAATAGGGTAATCATTAGTTACAATGACGAAACATGTTAAATTAACTAAATATCACTAGACATTAAATTCCATGGACACTGTAGAATCCTCACAGGATGAAGCCTACTATGTGGGAGGAAATGGTTTCCCGACTAGAGGCAGTCCAGATTGAGGTAAGTTGGAGCGTACCAGTAGTGTGTGGGTCTTGACTAATAGGACAAACTCCTTACAATTTTGTGATACCCAACACCAACTAGGGATATCGGTAGTATCTTTATTACATGTTGTGGTGATCACTGGTCGGTAGGTCTATTGATGCACATTAAGCCTGAGGGCTTTGACTACCGCATGAGTACCTAGGTTGAGAGGTCGAGTCTGAGATATCCGATCACTCCAATTATCCACCTAGAGATAGACGTGCCGATACCAGCTGTAGATGTTGTATTGAGATTAAATACTTAGGAACTGAGGCATGCTTCTAAGTCTTGTACAGTGAGATCGTAGCTTGCTGCAATACTTTCACATGTTGTGGTACACCTCATGTGGGTCTAGAGGCATAATAAATAGATTTAAAATAATGTAAATAGTTATGTTATCCCTTTATTGTGTTCAATATCTGCACAACTACCATGGTTAGTGCATTACAATTTTTAAACTGCCATGCTTACATGATTGTATTTAAGTTTTATTAATTGTTAATATCATAAATATTTTGGTTACTCGTTGATTCTATACTCACTAAGCCAATAGCTCACCAACCTACTTAACAATTTTTTAGGTAATGAATTAGCTCTTGCTGAGGAGATGGAAGCCAACTTTAATCAAGAGTAGTACAAAGGTCTTGAAGAATAGTAGTTAGAATAGAGAGTAGTTAGAATAGATAGATACTCTCTTATCCTTCCTCTGGATATGGGGAATGAGAAAGTGAGAAAAGAGAGAAGTTTTAAATGTAATGTACATGATGTATATTAAGTGTAAAAATCTTGCTTCTATGTAATATTCAAGTGATTTTGTATCTTACTGTTATGTTTAATTGAGACTTATCATTCAATCAGTGATATTACAATATATTTTAGAGAAAGAAATAGGTATGGAATATTTTTCATTTAATATTCAAAAGCTAATGGTTAGTAATAATCTTTTTTGGCAGTTCATAACCCTAATTAGTGGGTTCGACTCATATCATACTGGGGAAGACCGGAATGCATGGATCTGATATAATCGACCACCACCGAAACCAAAGAAGAAAGTGAGGAACAACACCCAGACAATTATCACAACAACGCAGAGCAATGCGAGGAAGAGCGGCATCACCATCAGGACTGCAGAAGACACCAAAGGAATCACCATGAACGTGAATGTGACCGTGAATGTGAACATGACAACTAGAACAGTGAACATGGAGATGATGAGGAAGAAAAAACTCTTAGAGAGCCAACTACAACTATGGCCAACAAATCAAGATGCATGATTGTTATCCCACGATTTGATGCGGCTAATCTTGAGCTAAAACCCGTTGTCATCTCTATGATCTAGAACAAGCCTTACTGAGGTAATTTTAGGAATGAGAATCCTTACCATCATCTTGACGCCTTCAAAAACATTTATGACACCATGAATATGATGAGAGTGACTCAATAAGTCATATATTGCAAGGTATTCATATTCTCTCTCGTAGATAAAGCTCTGTCTTGGTACCTTAATCCACCCCACCAGTCCATAGATGGATGAAATCCCCTAGTGGATGCTTTCACCACTGAGTTCTACCCCATTGAGAAAACCATTCAAAACATGCAAAAACCCAGAGAAAATATTCATGAAGCTTGGGAAAGGTATCAATAATATCAAAGAGATTGTCCTCACCATAACTACTGTAAGGGATTTCTTGTGACAATGTTTTACAATGGGATAACTCCCACAGAGTGGACCTCACTAAATGCAGCCGGCGGGAGCAATTTCCTTGGAAAGAAGTTGAGAAGAACTAGATAGATCATTGACAACATGGCTGCATTAGAAGCAGGCATGGAGTCTGAGAGGAGTGATAGAGGTTCAGCAAAGAAGGCTCAATCTGAAGGACCGTCGATCAAAGCTAAGACTCCCAAAACCATTACATCTCAAATTTAGAAGATTGCCACAGACGTCAAACAACTATAAGATACTAGAGGTAAAGGTAAGAAACACATTGAGAAAGTTATGAAATGTGTTACGTGTGGCGAAGAAGGCCATGGAGTCAAAAATTGTATCTATACACGGCCGAAAGAAAGTAAAGAAAGTGAAAGTGAGGAAGAGATTGAAAATGTCTCTTATATAAATTTTAAACGGCCAGACCATCCAGGATTCAATTATGGAAACAAAGTCACTATTGAGAACTCTCATCAACTGAATGGTTTGTCTAGACCGCTTCCAAGATTCGAGAAGAAAGGTGGAAAAACTCAAATACTAGAACTACTAGTTATTAGATAAACAAAAACAACTATCAGATTCAAAACAAAAATATAGGCCAATAAATTCAAGGACAAAATCAAAGTTAGAGTCAGATCAAGGATAACAACCAATGTGACATGATTGCTTAGTTGTTCTATTTTGCATAAAGGCAGGCTTCAGTAAATGACCATCTTACCCTAAGTGACATTTCCAATTCAGGAGTGTTAAGAACAATGCAAACTCAGATGGTAGACATGCAAACACATCAAAGACAAATTCATCAGCAACTTTCCCAACTAGTAGAGCTTATGAAGAATCCTTTAGTGAAGATTCCTTCAAACATAGAGACCTCAAAGATGGCCACACTCCGATCAAAATAGATGTTGGAATATGCTGGTACTGAGAACCCCACCAAAGAAAGAGACCACAACCAATCACAACCTAGAAAAGTAATTGTGCGAGAAGAATCTGGAAGAGAAGAGTCCACAGATGGATAAAGGAGAAGAGAATCACAAAAAGAAGAAGGGTGCAAAGGTCAAGAAATGAGATCCTATAGAAGAATCCTTTACACAAAGAAATCCCTATGCTCTGAGGGTCTCGTTTCCCTACAAACTGATTAAGGCTTGTCTAAAGAAGAGATACAAGAAGTTTATGGAAGTAGTGAAGTAATTGCACATGGATATCCCATTTTTGGATGCAATCGAAGAGATGCCAACATATGCTAAGTTCTTCAAGGACATATTCATAAAGAGAAGAAGAGGGGACCGCATCGAGACAGTAAAGCTAGCCAAAATGTCAAGCGCCTTTGTTCAAGATGAGTTACCCACAAAGAAGAAAGATCTAAGGGTGTCTAATATTCCCTTTTGTGTTGGACATAATGTGAAAAGAAATGTGTTAGATGACTTTGGAGCAATCATTAGCCTTATGCCCTAAAACCCTGATCAAATGTATTATATTAACAGATATGGTGAAAACTAGCAGAGAATAAAATTAGTCGATCATACTTTTATGAGAACAGTGGGAATATTAGATGATGTCCCAATTCGGGTTGGGTGATTCTTTATACCATGTGATATCGTGGGAATTGGCACTGTTGAGGACCTAAAGTGCCCGATGATATTTGGGAAACCATTCCTCACCACAGAAAGAGCTCTAATAGACGTGATGGAAGGGATAATTACTTTGTGTGTTGGTAATGATCATATAGTTTTTGTGTGCAAAACTCCATGTGGGGACCCTCTCTCTTTGAGTTAGCTTACTTCATGGATAACTACAATCAATATTGTGAAGACGTACAAGAGGATAAGGCAATTGTCGATCCACTTATGTGAGTTGAACAACCCTTACCCCAATCTGGAAGACCTAGAAGTGGTTGACATTTTGGACTACTTGAATCAACCCAATGAGGAGGAGTTTAGTGATGAGGAAGAAGTAACCCTCAAAATAGCAAAAAAAATGTCCCTCGAGAAAACCCCAGACAAGAAAGAAGCTCCAAAACTGAAGCCAAGTTAAAGCCACTACCTGAAGGATTAAAATATGAATTCATGACAGTAGGAATTCGGAGATAGTTAATGTTGATCTAACAGATGCACAAATGGAAAATCTACTAAAGGAACTCAGACTGCATAGGAAAGCTATAGGGTAATATGTTGAGGATATCGAAGGCCTTAGTCCTGCCATATGTATGCACAAAATCAACCTTGAGGAAATAGCTAAACCTCTAGCTCATCCACAAAGGAAGTTAAATCAAATGCTAATGGATGTTGTGAAGAAAGAAGTTATTAAGTTGTGGGATGTCAAAATCATATACCCTATAAGTGATAGCAATTGGGCAAGCATTGTTCATGTAGTACCCAAGAAAGGTGGAATGACCATCATAAGATGTGAGGATGAAAATGAAGTAGCAACGCAAATCGTAACAGGTTGACATATGTGCATAGACTGTCAAAAATTGAATGTTGCTACAAGAAAAAATAATGTTCCTCTACCCTTTATTGATCAAGTCCTGGAAAGATTAGCACATCGTGACTACTTCTATTTTATAGATGGGTATTTAGGATTCTATCATGTATCAATTTATCCTGACAATAAGGAAAAGAGAACCTTTACCTGCATATATGGCACATATGCTTTTAGAAGAATGGCATTTGGGTTGTGTAATGCGCTCACAACCTTCCAACGTTGCATGATCTACATGTTCTCTGATTTCCTAGAAAATATAGTTGAAGTTTTCATGGATAACTTCTCTATATATGGAACAAACTTTTATGAGTGTCTGAAAAATCTCTCCCTAGTTTTCCAATGCTCTGATACTTGGTTCTAATTTGAAAAAAAATGTCATTTTATGGTATAAGACGACGTCATCTAGGGCATAAGATTTCCAAGAAAGGGATAGAGGTTGATCTAAGTAAGATTGAGGCTATATCTAAGATCTTACCACCTTTGTTTGTCACAGGAGTAAGGATCTTCTTAGGACATGTGGGATAATATAGATAATTCATAAAAGATTTTTCGAAGAATGCTAAGCCCCTATCAAACTTCCTCATTAAATATGTTGAATTCGAGTTCAACAATGAATGTTTAAAAACCTTCAATGCCCTGAAATAAGCCTTGAAAAATCCTTGATCCTGATAGTGCCAGATTGGGAGCTACCCTTCAAAATCATGTGTGATGCAAGTGACATTGCTATCGGAGTTGTTATGGATAAAAGAAGGACAAAAAGCATCAGGTAATTTGCTACACAAGTAAAACTTTAGATGAAGCATAAGTGAATTATACCACAATGGATAAAGAGATGTTAGAGATTATCTTTTCTTTTGGTAAGTTCAGATCATACTTAATAGGATCAAGGGAGAAGGTATACACTAATCATGGAGCTATAAAGTACCTAATCTAGAAAAAGGACACAAAGTCGAGACTGTTACGATGGGCCTTACTACTGCTAGAATTCAATCATGAGATCATGGATAAGAAAGGAAGTGAGAATGTGGTGGTATACCACCTGTCTAGGATAGTTTTCACCGAAAACTAGTTACCAGTGAATAATAACTACATCGATGAAGCTATGTTAATGGCATAGCCAGTTGAAACAATTTTACCTTGGTCTGCTGACATTTGTTACTATCTAGTTGTGGGAAGCTGCCACTTGAATTACTTTTAATCAGAAGAAGAAGTTATTCTCCAGTTTGAAAATGACAACTGGGATGATCCTCTTTTATTCAAAACATGCTTCAAAAATTTATATCGTTGGTGTGTCCCGGTAGAAGAGGTACCTTAAATCCTCAAGGAATGCTATTCCTCACCATATGGAGGTCACCATGGGGGGAAGGACAACTGCTAAGGTTATACAATTGAGCTTCTATTGGTTGACACTCTTCAAAGATGCTATGTGATTTGTTAAGACTTGTAAAGAATTCCAACTCATAGGGAATATCGATAGAAGGAACGAGACCATCCACAAATGCCAGGATAAGTAGATGTATCTAATAGGGGAATCAAACAAATCCTAGAGAAGATAGTAATCCGTACAAGTAAGGATTGGTTCATGAATCTCAATGATGCATTATTGGCTTACCACATGACATACATAACAACAAGAGGCACAATGACATATAGACTAATTTACGAGAAGTCATTCCATCTCCCTATTTAACTAGAGCACAAAGTCCTTTGGGGTATCAAATTTCTAAATATGGATCTATACAAAGTAGGCAAGAAAATATTTCTCTAAATCTAAGAACTTGAAGAGTTGAGGTTGCATGCTTATGAGAATGCATAGATCTACAAGAAAAGAACTAAGGTAGATGCCCACTTGAAAAACAAGGATGTGCATGAGGGATACAATGTTCTTTTGTTTAACTCCAACATCATGTTATTTCCTGGGAAGCTAACAACTAGATGGTATGACCCCTTTTCTGTAGTGAAGATCTATCCATCTCGAATGATGGAAATCTCCAGCGATAAGACTGGAACATTCAATATGAATGGACACATGGTAAAAAGATACTATGAAGATGAGGCCTTTGTAAGATGGTCATAACTAAGTTTGGAGGAACCCCATCTAGCAACAAATGAAATAAACAAGCAGTTTCCAACACAAGCTAAAGGAGGATGAGAACCGAATGGGAGAGTCAAGCTAAAGACTTTAAACTAGAGCTTCTTGGGAGGCAACCCAAGCATTTATTGCTTTCTTTCATACTGCAAACTTTCCTTTATCTTTTGTCCTAGTTTAAGTTATGTGCATACTTATCTTTGAACTTTCTCTCTCTAAGTATTTTGTTTTCCTCTAAGGTAAGTAGAGAATGTAGTATGATATGTCTTCATATGGCCTTTAATGAATTGCAATGGGGTTGATTAGTTCAAAATATAAAAGTCTATTCTTAAAATACATGTATCATTCAAAATGCTTTTTAGTGTGTTGTGGTCGGGACAATCGTCACGGTCGCAAAATTGTTCCAGTTTTGCATCTCGATCGAGACACGCATCTCTACCGTGATACTCATTGATGTCGTGACAACCATCGCAGTCATGACATATGCCGAGTATAAGAGAGGGAAGTTCTAACAATAATGTTTTCTTATTTCCTCTCCCTCTCTCACACCGATTACGCTCTGAAGAACCCTAGCATAAAGGAATCAAGGAGTGCGATGAGACAAAGGCATTGAAAGACACCTGTTCAGGACTAAATCAACAGGCATTGCCATTGTGGTTCCATCACCACCTTTAATAGTCTACATTTGACCTCCCCGTTCTATTCCCTTCTCAAACGTCGGGAAGTTACCACACTCTTTTCTCCCTTTCTGATACTTTCCTTTAATCGAATCACACCATTCCACCTCTTTCTTCTCGATGCGTTGGTCGCCATTTTCTCAAAACCTGAAACCCCACCCATCGTGGTCGCACTCTTTTTGTAATTGTAGCCGCAGTCGCTAAGACACTTTTCCAATTCATTTTCATCCCGACACCTACAACTATCTCCACCTTCGTTACCTCTTCTCTCTTCCATTTAGTGTCGTGATCGTGACAAGGCCTCAGTCGAGATAGTCATCTCGACCATTACACACCCCCATTTCCTTTTGTGCCTTTTGACCTATCATAGTTGCAACACTTGTCCTGATCACAACAACACATATGTCATATAGTCTCAACCATTCTTGTTTCTACTCTTGATTGATTCCCCAGATCTGAAAATGTGCCGCGGTTACGAAGGTCACTACAACTTTCATGGTTGCAACATGTTCTCTTTTGCATTTTTGATCTATTTCGGTCGTGACACCCTCTCGTCAAATCACCACAATCATGATGATTCCTTGTCTCGACCACGACAACTATAAAAAAAACTCTAAAAAAGTGTGACAAAAATTGACATTACCTACTTAAGGAGTGCCTGACGACCTATTGTTTAAACAAAATTACAGAATGCATTTCTCCACCTCTGACACCCTAGCAAAGCAACTGACATCCCTTATAGGATTCCAAGAAACTATAAGTAAAATTGAGAAAAAACTTGACAAAGATGCAAACATGACAAAAGAGGACAGAGCTCACCTAGAGATGATCAAGAAGAAGTACAAAAACATCTTGACCACAAGACGTCAGAGGACTCTGAAGAGTCTCAGGGGACTGTTGAAATAGAAACTTCAAACATACATACCTAAAGAAGAAGAGCCCTAGAAGAAGGGAAAGAGAAAGGCCACAACGTCAATAGAATCTAAAGATAAAAGGCTAAGAAAGGCAGTGAAGGTTAGCTCATAGGCCTCAAATAAGAGGCTAACCCAGGGGTAGCAGAAAAGAAAGAAACAAGTGCAAGGGGTACAACAACATGGACGTCAACATCTTTTGCACCGCAAGATTCAATGCACAAGTCCTTCTATGAGATGATCAAGACAACTAAGGTGTTCAAGACAATGAGATATATTGACACTGAAGACTTTATGAAGCTAGGAATCCATGACATGGAAATGGATTTCCTTAGAGGAGCAAACTTGCACCGCATTGGCTCTTCAAAGACAATCTCTCTAATAGAACTCACGACGGAGTTCATATTTTCTATTAAAGTAGTAGCCATCGACGACAATGAGAGGAAAGAAGATAGAGGAGACTTCGAGTTGTAAGTGAAAACTACTAGAGGGGGGGTGAATAGAGTTTTATAAAGATTTTAATAATTAATTAACTCAAACAATCAATCACAAAGATATTGGACAAGGAGACAAGAGTTTAGAGTGGTTCCAACCTTAGCAAATACTAAGGAAGTCAGTCCACTACCCGGTTGCTTACCCAACCGGGATTTGAAAAGAAATTTATTTTATTACCTCGCAAGGATTTTACATAAAATACAATTTCTTTTCCTAAACCCTTCAAGCAGCCTTCACCTAGAAGTAATCACCCAACCTTGAAGCAGCCTTCACCTAGAAGTAATTGCACCACCTTGAAGCAGCCTTCCTCTTGAAGTAGCTTCCCGTTGCAATAGCCTTCTTGAAGTAGCTTCCCGTGCGATAGCCTTCTTGAAGTAGCTTGAAGTCCCCTTCTCCACCTGAGAAGTCAAACTCTCTCCAATCCGCAGCCTCCAACCCTAGGAGTAGCAAGGAGAATACAAAGGATAAAAAGGAACAAGAAAGAAAATAGAAATTACAACTTATCCTTTTAAGCACAAGGCTTGATTTGCCTATATCAAGCGTATTGATCTCCTAACCAATGAGTGTAGAAGTGTAAGTGCTGTAGTAAGGAGATGCTAGCCTATAGGACACGAATTTGAGCTAAGGGGAAAGTAGGCCAATGATCACAATGCTCAATTTGCTTGCAACAGATTGCTCAAGTATGCTCAAGTATTTTCTCAAGTGTAGCAAGTGTAAAAACACGTATATTTAGGTGTCCTATGGCTTGTCCTATTTATAGGAATGGCCTAAGGATGCTTAAGGACGTTCTAGACAACTTCTAGGGGTTTCTAAGTGCTTAACTAGCCGTTAGGTACAAAGTTGTTGCTTTAACAACGGCTAATTAATTAATTCTGCAGTTGCTGTCAGAGACCATCTCGGTCGACAAATGGTCGACCGAGATACCTACTCGGTCGAACTTTTGTCGACCGACAGGCTCTCTGGAACAAGTGATTTGCAACGTCTTTCATCAACTGCCAACTAACTTTTCTGTTGTGTCTAACGGCTACTTTGGATCTTTCTCGGTCGAGAAGATTGTCGACCGAGAGTGTCTCGGTCAAGGAGTTTGTCGACCGAGATTGATCTTGTTTCAAGGTTTCAATTTAGGCACTAATTATGTGTGTGAGTGTGCATAAGTAATCCTATTTGAATGGGATGACTTGTCTAACTGTGGTGTTTAGCTAGGGAGAATCTAACGCTTGATTTACATGCAATTCTAAGTACTTGTACATTATATTTTTGTACAAGTTTTTACAACAGTGATTACATTGCATGAAAATATAAATATGTAAGCTTGTAGATTTTCCCTTGTTGCTTTGTCATCCTGCACACTCAAGTAGCTCGTTAGTTTAATAAGAATGAAATGTTTGTCATAATCAAAACAAAGGGATTTATAGATGTCCATTTAGCCAACAATCTCCCCCTTTTGAAGATGACAAACATTTCCAAAATATAAATAAAGGAAATATAAAACACATGAGTTTCATACCTTTAGATTACCTTTTGTAGCTTTTTCTCTTGTGTATAAAATGTGTGCTTATTATTCCCCATGAATTATGGAACATGAAATCCAGATCATTTGGGAATATAGCAACTTTTAATGTAAAGCCAAGAGTTTATTTATGAAACTCATTAATTGAGGTTTACATAATTTCTAAATTTTAGTTTTATATTTATCTCTCCCCCTTTGTCATTTCAAAAAGAT
The DNA here is from genome assembly GCA_963693085.1 of Alisma plantago-aquatica. Classification (NCBI taxonomy): domain Eukaryota; kingdom Viridiplantae; phylum Streptophyta; class Magnoliopsida; order Alismatales; family Alismataceae; genus Alisma; species Alisma plantago-aquatica. The sequence continues at coordinate 369,288,969 of OY856415.1, read as the reverse complement.
AACCGTTAAGAATAAAAACTCCCCCTTAATTAGATATCCCATCAAATCTAATGAAAAAAGATGTCCATTTAAAAGCCAAAAATGTAAACAAGAGTTTTTGTTTAAGTAGCACAAATGTCAAAGAAAACATCCTCCAAAGGAGTGATAAGCAATTGCTTCCTAATGTTGTTAAATTGATCTAGTGGAAGCGGTTTTGTAAAAATATCAGCCAATTGATCTTCCGTATCAATATGATGAAGGGAAACATGATTCTTGGAGATATGATCCCTTAAGAAGTGATGATGGATTTCAATATCTTTAGCCCGGCTGTGTAAAATAGGATTGTGTGCTAAGTTTATGGCGCTCGTGGTGTCACAAAAAATAGGTGTAGATGACAGATTAAAACCATAATCGCTTAACACCTGTTGCATATAAAGCACTTGAGCACAACAAGACCCGGCTTCCATATATTCAACTTCAGTTGTAGATAGGGAAACCGTATTTTGTTTCTTGCTAAACCAAGATACTAAAGCTCTCCCTAATAAGAAACAGCCACCACTAGTACTCTTGCGATCAAGTCGACAACCAGCATAATCCGCATCAGTGTAAGCTTTAAAATCTAAGGATTGTCCTTTTGGATACCATAAACCAAAGCAAGTAGTACCGGCTAGATAACGAAGAATTCGTTTAACTGCTAGAAAATGAGAGTGCATAGGTTGTGATTGAAATCGAGCACAAAGACCGAGGAAAACATAATGTCCGGTCGAGAAGCAGTTAAATATAGCAAACTCCCAATCATGGCTCTATATAAGGAATCATCAATAGGTTCCCCATTTTCATCCTTATCAATTTTGATAGAAGTAGCCATAGGAGTAGTAGCATGTTTGCATTGATCCATCCCAAAACGTTTTAAGAGCTCTTTAGTATATTTTTCTTGGCTTATGAAAATTCCTGCAGGTGTTTGCTTAATTTGAAAACCAAGAAAGAATGTTAGTTCACCCATGAGGCTCATTTCAAATTCTTTTTGCATAATGTCACTGAATTGTGTGCATAAGGAATCATTAGAAGCTCCAAAAATAATGTCATCAACATATATTTGCACAACTAGGAAATCAGAGGCATATGTTTTGAAAAATAAAGTGGAATCTGAATTTCCAATAGAAAAACTATTATAAAAAAGATATGTCTTGAGCCTTTCATACCAATTTCTAGGTGCTTGTTTTAAACCATAAAGTGCTTTCTTAAGTTTATAAACATAGTCACCTTTTTCCGGTATTTCAAAGCCAGGTGGTTGGGCAACATAAACTTCTTCTTGAATGATGCCATTTAGAAAAGCACTTTTGACATCCATTTGATAGAGCTTAATGTTTTTATGGGCAGCAATAGCTAGTAACATCCTAATAGCTTCAAGTCTAGCTACAGGTGCATATGTTTCATCAAAATCTATTCCTTCTTGTTGATTATAACCTTGTGCTACTAACCGAGCTTTATTCCTTATGACTTCTCCTGCCTCATTAAGTTTATTCCTAAAAACCCATTTAGTTCCTATGATAGTTTTATCTTGTGGTTTAGGAACTAAATCCCATACATCATTTTTAGTGAATTGATTCAATTCTTCTTGCGTGGCTATTATCCAATAATCATCCTTAAGAGCTTTGGATATCTTCTTAGGTTCAATGATAGAAACAAAATCCATGTTTGCAACATCTTTGAAGGAAGACCGAGTTTTGACCTTATCATTTGGATCTCCAATAATCAGTTCTTGGGGATGATCCTTGATAAGCCTAGGTGTAGGTTGTGTTTCAACTTGGGGATTGGATGTGGTAACTTTCTCACTATCATTTGGTATGGTTAAATTTTCGAATTGATTAGTGAGATCAGTGATTTCTAGATTTTCAGATTTTGACTCCTCATGGAAAGAAACATGAATGGATTCCTCAACTTTTCTAGAGATAGTGTTATATACTCTAAAAGCTTTGCTAGAAGTGGAATATCCCAAAAAGAATGCTTTGTGTGATTTAGAATCAAACTTGTCTCTATCATCTTTGGTATTTAAAATGTAGCATGTGGAGCCAAAGGTATGAAAATAGTCAACTCTAGGTTTCTTAGAATGTATGAGTTCATATGGAGTTTTCTTTAAATAAGAGTGAACAGTTACTCTGTTTAGCACATAGCATGCAGTGTTTACAGCTTCAGCCGAAAAGGTTTTGGGTGTGTTATGTTCAAGCATCATAGTTCTAGCCATTTCTTGTAGTGATCGATTTTTCCTTTCAACTATACCATTTTGCTGTGGGGTGCGTGGAGCAGAAAAATTATGAGTGTATCCTTGAGATGTACAAAACTCTTCAAATGTATGATTTTCAAATTCCCCACCATGATCACTTCTAATGGTACATATTTTATTTTTTAAGAGATTTTCAATCTTTGAACAAAATTGCATAAAAACATGAATAGTATCATCTTTAGTTGCAATAAAATGTACCCATGTATATCTACTATAATCATCAACAATCACAAAGCAGTATCTCTTACCACCAATTGATTGTGTCCTCATTGGTCCAAATAGATCCATATGAATTAATTCTAATGATCTACTGGTGCTAAGTACATGTTTTGATTTGAAAGATGTTTTAGTTTGCTTTCCCATTGTGCATGGTTCACAGTTTTCACTTTGATCAAAAGATAAAGTAGGCAATCCGCGAACAAGATCATATTTCACTAACTTTTTGATAACATGTGAACTAGCATGTCCTAGCTTTTTATGCCATATTTGTAAGGTATTGTCATTTGCAAGCAAGCATTTTCCTACTACTGTTTTCATAGAGTTAGGTTTAAGAATATAAAGATTACCAACTCTATTTCCTTCATAAACAACATTTGTAGTATTTTCTATTAATAACTTGCAGCAGGTTTTGTTAAATAACACATCATAACCACTATCACATAATTGGCTAACACTTATTAAGTTATGGTGCAAACCATCAACAAGTAGAACATTCTTAATTTCAAGGTTTGTACCAACATTACCTATTCCAACGATTTTGCCCTTACCATTGTCTCCAAAAGTGACTGTTCCACTTTTCTTTTCTTCAAAAGTTTGGAATGCATCCTTGTTTCCGGTCATATGTTTGGAACATCCACTGTCAACCACCCATTCCTGCATTAAAATGTATATTTTGGTACCCATGTGATGGTACGATATGGTTAGAATCATTTAAATATAGATTTGTATAAAAGTTCTGAAACAGAAGTCCAGTCGGTCGACAATTGTTCGACCGACATATGTCTCGGTCGACAATTTGTCGATCGAGAAGGTTACTGTATTACAATCAAAGATACGCAGAACTTTGCTCGGTTGACCAATTTTCGACCGAAATAGGTGCTGGAAATTTTGATTTGTTAAAGTCATCCAGTCGGTCGACAATACTTCGACCGATCTAAAGCTCGGTCGACAATACTTCGACCGACAAGGTTTCTGTTTCAGTACAACAATGTAGAAAAATAATAACAATATGCATGACACCTTTTGTTTAGTTGAGATAAGACAATGTAAATAGCAAAATAAAGCATTTGGTCATATCTCAACTACATTCCACTCTACTAAGTTTGGGGTTTTGGGATCCAAACTAAGTCGGACTCCTTAGTCTTGTAGGGGCATGAAAAGGAATAGTGTCCAAGACGTAAGCAGAAATGGCAAGTAATAGAATCAACTTCATTTCTCTTTCTAGCCATTGTGTTCTTAGGTACAAACCTAGTTTGAGTTCTTTTGGGTTGATTTTTCTTTGGAGCATATCCCACACCTTTTCTTCCATTGTAAACAGTGCCAACTTTTAGTATGTTATCAAGTATATCTTTTCTTCTTAACTCATACAGTTCTCTTTGTAACATAGCAATGTCATTCATTTTCTTGTGTAGATCTTTTCTTGCTTGATCTAAATTAGAAAATAATGAGTCCTTTTCCTTTACAAGATTATCATAGTCCGAATGGTTCACAAAATAGGCTGAGTTTGAAAATCTTGTAGTTTAGCTAACAATTCAGTCTTTTCTTTAGAAAGAAGATCAACATTTGTTTCTAAAGTGAGTAGCTTTCTAGTACAATCATCTAAAGATGTTTTTAAAGGTAGATTCTCAAGATCAGTGTTGTTCTTTTCAGAAGAAAGTTCATCTAATTTGGCAATGATCTCATCATTTGATTTTATAGACTTCTTTAGTTTCTTCTTGGCATCAATATATTTATCATGAGTTTCTTGTAAATTAGTAACTAACTCTTCTTTAGGAAGATCAATTAGGCTTACCTCTTGAGAGTCTTCATTGTCTTCTCTTGCCATTAGACATTCCACCTCTTCTCCACTTTCACTCTCACTTGACTCATCCCATGCAGCTTTATAGGCTTTTTCTCCTTTCTTCTTGGGTGAGCTTTTCTTTCCCTTCTTTGCTTTGGGACATTCATTTTTGAAATGCCCTTTCTTCCCACATTCAAAGCACCTAGGAGGGGTAGAAGAACTACAAATTTTGTTAGTTTTAAACCTTTTGTATTTCTTACCGTTGACGATCAAGGCTTCTTCTCCTTCTTCTTCACTTGACTCCTCACTTTCTTGTGTGACGACTTTTGAAGCTTTGAGAGCCACATCCTTCTTCTTCCCATTTTGACGTTCACGTTCTCTTCTTTCTTCCTCTTCTAGATCTGCTTCATGAGCTTCTAAATTGCCGATGAGTTGCTCCATTGTGAGTCGAGTGAGGTCGTTTGCTTCTTCAATGGCTGTCACCTTTGGCTTGTATTTTGGAGGAAGTGATCGAAGGATTTTTGATACTTGATCTTCCTCAAGGACAGGTTTTCCTAGGGCACTTAAACCATTAACAATGATAGAGAATTTTGAAAACATTTCACTAATAGATTCATTAGGATCCATACGAAAATGTTCAAGCTTCGTTTTAAGCAAGCTAATTTTGGAATTTTTGACTTGGACTGTACCCTCATAGGTTATGGACAGTCTATGCCAAATATCATAAGCTGTATCACAATTTGATATTCTATTAAATTCTCCTACCGAAATAGAACAATATAAGATACTTACAGCTTTTGCATTCATTTGGGCTAGTTTTACCGTGTTTGCATCCCATTCCGCAAATTCATTTTGAGGGAGCATGTATGGAGTAGACACCATTCTCCATAGATCCCAGTTGATTCCTTGGAAATAGAATTGCATCCTTCTCTTCCAATATTGGTAGTTTGTCCCATCGAACGCTGGGGGCCTAGCAACAAGTGTCCCTTCAATGTTGAGGTTGTTGAGCACTCCATCACCCATTTCTTCAAGACCTTGTTAGGGTTCCTTGAAGCCTCGCTCTGATACCAACTGAAAACTACTAGAGGGGGGGTGAATAGAGTTTTATAAAGATTTTAATAATTAATTAACTCAAACAATCAATCACAAAGATATTGGACAAGGAGACAAGAGTTTAGAGTGGTTCCAACCTTAGCAAATACTAAGGAAGTCAGTCCACTACCCGGTTGCTTACCCAACCGGGATTTGAAAAGAAATTTATTTTATTACCTTGCAAGGATTTTACATAAAATACAATTTCTTTTCCTAAACCCTTCAAGCAGCCTTCACCTAGAAGTAATCGCCCAACCTTGAAGCAGCCTTCACCTAGAAGTAATTGCACCACCTTGAAGCAGCCTTCCTCTTGAAGTAGCTTCCCGTTGCAATAGCCTTCTTGAAGTAGCTTCCCGTGCGATAGCCTTCTTGAAGTAGCTTGAAGTCCCCTTCTCCACCTAAGAAGTCAAACTCTCTCCAATCCACAGCCTCCAACCCTAGGAGTAGCAAGGAGAATACAAAGGATAAAAAGGAACAAGAAAGAAAATAGAAATTACAACTTATCCTTTTAAGCACAAGTCTTGATTTGCCTATATCAAGCGTATTGATCTCCTAACCAATGAGTGTAGAAGTGTAAGTGCTGTAGTAAGGAGATGCTAGCCTATAGGACACGAATTTGAGCTAAGGGGAAAGTAGGCCAATGATCACAGTGCTCAATTTGCTTGCAACAGATTGCTCAAGTATGCTCAAGTATTTTCTCAAGTGTAGCAAGTGTAAAAACAAGTATATTTAGGTGTCCTATGGCTTGTCCTATTTATAGGAATGGCCTAAGGAAGCTTAAGGACGTTCTAGACAACTTCTAGGGGTTTCTAAGTGCTTAACTAGCTGTTAGGTACAAAGTTGTTGCTTTAACAACGGCTAATTAATTAATTCTGCAGTTGCTGTCAGAGACCATCTCGGTCGACAAATGGTCGACCGAGATACCTACTCGGTCGAACTTTTGTTGACCGACAGGCTCTCTGGAACAAGTGATTTGCAACGTCTTTCATCAACTGCCAACTAACTTTTCTGTTGTGTCTAACAACTACTTTGGATCTTTCTCGGTCGAGAAGATTGTCGACCGAGAGTGTCTCGGTCGAGGAGTTTGTCGACCGAGATTGATCCTATTTCAAGGTTTCAATTTAGGCACTAATTATGTGTGTGAGTGTGCATAAGTAATCCTATTTGAATGGGATGACTTGTCTAACTGTGGTGTTTAGCTAGGGAGAATCTAACGCTTGATTTACATGAAATTCTAAGTACTTGTACATTATATTTTTGTACAAGTTTTTACAACAGTGATTACATTGCATGAAAATATAAATATGTAAGCTTGTAGATTTTCCCTTGTTGCTTTGTCATCCTGCACACTCAAGTAGCTTGTTAGTTTAATAAGAATGAAATGTTTGTCATAATCAAAACAAAGGGATTTATAGATGTCCATTTAGCCAATAGTAAGTAAGAATGGGAAGAAAATAGCACTATGTCACATAGGTGATCTTGAATGAGATCTTCACTGACAACGAAAAAGAAGAAAAGCCCTACTCAGCAGCAGAGGGGGGACAAGATGACCATTGGGTACAATAGCCACAAGATGTGGGAACAACTCTCTAGAGAATATGCTCACAACTAAAAGAATTCAAAGGCGATAGAAATCTCCACATGCTTCATCAGAGTAATAAACAAAATAACTTCCAAGATGATCTTCACAAGATCAGAGATATGGGGTGTGTCCAAAGGAGACGTGTTCCTAATATGGTCAATGTTGAACAAGAGACCAATGAATATAGGAAGGCTCCTGATAGAGAAGCTGGCAATGGTTGCAGGGTCGGACACTAAGAAGAAAAAAGATCTTTGCATTGGAGGGTAAATAACTCAGATTGCCTCCTACTTCTTTCCACTCGAACAACTGAGAAGATACAAGGAGATGGAGGGGTAGACAAAGTTAGATATTAAGTACCTCATAACCGCTGGAATTATAGTAAAAAATAAGAATCATCTCTTCTACATGCAGGCTTATTCAAAGCATCTACATCCCCTCCCAAAGATGGAGTACTACGACGCCCACAAGTTGAACCCAACTAAAGAAGAAATCGACAAAATATACTCTAGCACTATCAGAAAGGGTATAGATGCTAAGACATCAGCCAGGTAAGCATTGGAATCCGAACAAGTGTTGGAAGCAAAACAACACAAGCTAGAGAAGAGAAAGAATCTGGCAACCTTACTACATCAAGTAAAGATGGTAGAACCTTAAACCTCTAGGAGAAAAGAAATTGCCAAGCCCCTACCCCTGCAGGGAGAACCCAAGGACTATGATAAAGGGTTCTTCAATGCACCTCCTTCTCCACCTGCTACCACTGAAACAACTAAGGCTGCCAAAGAACCTAAGGCTGCTAAGGATGCCAAGCAAGCCAAGCATCCCTCTACCATCCACTCTGAACTTCATGAAGCGTCACTATAAAAGCAAGACAACCCAGACGTACATGAAGAACCTGTGTTGGGATCGCCCGAAAGGTGACTAGCAAAGACCCCTAAGCCAGCAGCAGGAACAACATCGATAGATGAACCACACAAATAGTTGATGTTTGGCTATGTCTTAGAACAACAATTCGACACCATGTGGGCATAGGTGCAAAACTGTTTTGCAACAAATTCTCATATATAAATCCTACCTAGATGCACTAACTATGCAGGTATAAAGCTTGAAGACAAAGACTGAGTTGCTTCCTCAGTTCATGCAAGAGGTTATCAACCACCATACGATGATGATGGGGGTTATAAAGTCCATCTCAGAAGAAATGGAGGACCACAAAAAAGAGAGGGACAACATACAGGCTGACAAAGAAATGCTATGAAAAAGGTACGAGGAGGCATTGCAAGACCTACAAATGGAACACAGATGCCTAGAGGAAAAATGTAGAAAGATGGAGGTTGAACACCAAGAGTTAGAAGACTGGAAAAACTGAAAGAGGGAGAGGCGTATGGAAAACACCTCACCATCCCAATATTCCTTAACCCCCTCAAATCCTGATGACAAAAATGATGACATCAGAGGAGCCGATGCATCATCTTCACCTAGAGACGAGAGTGCAAACACAAATCCCACCCAGTGGTAGGATCCCACTGCAAAAGAGGCATCACCTCAACATGAAGATCAAAAGGGAGTTGGCGGGACAAAATCAAATACTCTTGCATGAAAGCTCGACCAGAACTTCACACCCTCCACAAAGAGCTCCCAAGAAGTCATCAATGTAACTGAAGATATCCACCTATCGCCACTTCCAGGCTTCAAGAGATGGTCAAAGAGACTACTATTGAGACACACCACCCCGACGAGGAAAGCAATGGAAACATGATAATTTTCACTGATCACTTCACACTACAACATCGTATGAAAGAGTTTGGCATGTATATGGACATCAGCGAGCTCTATTGCAACTTTGGGGAGCACAACGAGTGCCACAATGACATATTTGATAGCAAGATGGCTGCCACCATAGAAGCACTAAATGAGGCAGTAAATGAATAGCTATCAGAGGAAAATATTATGCTAGAAGAATCTATCAGCTAAATCACTAACAAAAACCTAATGCAAGTAGAGCCTTGGGGGAAGAAGATAACTGAAGAGCCGATTCCTACTTCCCTAGCTCAACTTACACCAACTCATGCTGCACCAGCTTCTCCTGTACAAGCAACTAGTGAAGGAACATCTGAAGATGATAAGGGTAGCCTCATTTCATTCTTTATGAACGAGTCATTCAGGAAGTGGAGCCCACCTACTGACAAGGAAGAATTAGGTGTTGCTCCACCTCTCCCTTACAAGATGGCGGGCATAAACATGGGATTTCTATCTAGAATAACATGGAGGGATGTTCATGTCCTAGCAGACATGCTAAATGACAACCTTCTAGGCACATACATCTTGTGTCATAACAAAGGACGATCTCTGACTAGGGAACACTTCATATTAGTATTTCTGAATCGAGCACGAGTTCACAAGATATTATTTAAGGTGCTCTATACTACACTATTAGAAGAGTTCCTCCTTGCTGACAAGGTGTAACTGATATTTAATGTCACCACTCATCTAGTAGAACAAATATTCATTCAAAGTTACAATTCTGACGATGTCAAAGAGCTACAAAATGACGTGAACATGGAAGACACCAGGATTGTGACCCTACCTATAAGTACAATCAAGCATTGGACTCTAATCGTGGTGAATCTATATGAGTGTCACACCACAGTATACAACTATTGTGCCACTAAGTTGGACAATGTGTCCCTGATCTACAAAAATAAGGAAGCTAGGGATATCCTAAAGGTTCTGCTGGATCAGCAATGTGCAATTCAGACAGCAAAAGATCACCACCAAGGCATGTGGAAAAATTTGCTGTCTGTAAAAAGGTACCTTAGGAAGAGGCAGGAACAAGGGACTATGCTTTCATCATACTAAGAATGATGGAAGTCATCAACAAACCACTAGAAGACCTCTACAATGAACATCTGCACGACCTAAATGGTGTCTATACTATGGAAGTGATCTATGATTGTCTCTTCTTCAATGATCCAGTGATGCCCTCAAATGTGATACCATGTAGGCTTCATACTAGAATTCCCTTGGCTAAATAAAGACTTGGTGAGAAAAGCTAAAGATCATGTGGATTGATCCTGAACAACTAGCTAGGGCAACCACTAGAAAGAAGGGTGGGTGTCAGATAATAACCGTATTGATGCCAATAAGAATAAAGAACAAAAACCTCAGGCTCTAGGTGAGAAAGACGCCTCCCTTGTAGCTGAGAAGGAATAAGAAGAACTTGTCGTTAACGAGCCTCACGAGTGAGAAATCAATGAAGACAATATACCCCAAAATAAAGCCAGATGGGCCAGCAAGTTAGATTGTAACTACCTTCCAGGACTTCGATAGATGGGGTTGTGAAAGCTTGTCATTGGAGTCCCTACAACTGATAATGAATTTCCTAAAGGAAAGCAATACCACAGGGAAAGTAATCTTCCAAAGTTATGGAATCTGTGTGATAAATGATGACCTCTATGGTACTTTGAAAATAGGAGGGTATCTCTCAGTGAATACTATGTCTTCTTACCAATCATTGTTGGGAGACAACATGACAAATGTACACATGGCATATTTCCTACTCGTCGACGAAATTCTGAAAGACAAAAGTCAGGAAAAAAAGAACTATTGTCGAAACATCTAATAACCACCCTTCTAGACTATATATTCCTACCCATTCTTCATGATAACCATTGGACTCTTATAATAGTCAATATAAAAGCAAGGACTACAGTTCTATATAACAACTCTAATTCAACCTTTGCACTGAACAAACACACCAATATGACTACTGCGAAGACACATACAAAAGAAAAAGTAGTTACGTGTGACAAAGCAATCATCGAGATGATCCAAAACTAAGGGAAGGGATACAAGCACACAGAGGGTAAAAACTTCAGAAAGACACAGTTCTTCCATAGAAGCCCACAACAAGTGCCACTTCCAATGACTATGGATTTTATTTCCTAGCTTGGATGAAAACCCTCGCCATGATGAATATCAAGGTTGAAAGAATGCAGCATGAACAATACCACATGCTCTGTGGAATATATGCCAACATGCTCTTGCAATCAAAATGGGTAACCATTGAAAACCAACAACAATAAAGTAAGCCCATTAATAACTACGACTCCATTTTTGACACTCGGGGATGGAGTGAATAATAAGTTTACATGAGGAGTAATACATAGGAGTGAGAGGTACTATTTTTTCACTTATTTATAATTCTTGCTTGTACATATTCTAACTTTAATCTCTGTAAGTATAGGAAATTTTGAAAATTTTGAGAATTTTGAACAAACTTTTGTTATAGTTCACAATTTTTGCAATTCCCTTTGTGATTCTACTTCCCCTTTTCTTATCCCTATCTGTCCCCTTGCTACCTTTTTAGCATAATCATTACTAGAAGGGTGCAAATGAGCTACTAATTCATGTAAAATAGAAAGGACACAACAATACAATTTTACTCCATTCTTACAGAAAAATGTTGTGAAAAGGTGGAAAAACACCCATGAGTCTATGGAACCCCTGGAAATGACGAGGACTTTACCATTCATATTCTCGGTCAATATTCCTAGCCTGAAAGTTCTAGATAGAAATTCTACACCTCCCAAAAGTAGGAAACAACTACCCCTTCTAGTTTTAAATATCCCCACTTTAGGATGAAAAGAGGCTTGGCCGCCCAGAATTATTACCAACCCCTTTTCCAAGCTTGAGAGATAAATAAAAATCCAAAAACAAAAAAAAAATCAAGAGAAGTGTGTCTAAAAAGATGTCAAAGGTTCCCACACGGCCGGTGTATTGTTGCACTCATGAATGCAGATATGCCATGCTCGGAAGTAAAATCCTGAAGCCGAGTTGTACCCACCTACACTCCAAGGCAACCCTCACACAATCACTGGACAATCAATCAGGGCCCATTTAGGCAATACTATCTTTACGACAACCAATGGTCGAGGGATATTGAGGGGTGTAGGAAAATATTGAACACTTTACCTTCCCAAACACAGTACCTTAGGCATGAAGAAAATAAAGGTAGGGTGTGAAAGCCACCCCATTGTTGGAATCTTTTATGAGTATAGACAGAAACTTAGGGAAGAAAGGTAATTGCAAAGGAGAGTCCTTTACCACAAAAGGTAGTGACTTGGATGCAAGGTCAAGAAACTCTGAAAATAAAAGGGGGGAAACAAAAGTGAACCAAGCCTAACACAAAGGTTTTTGTTGTAAGGATGAAATAATTTGGTAATGGTGCATTCATAATGAGAGAAATCATATATAGATCATCATTCTATAATGTGATTCTGTTAGACTAAGGATAGACTAGACTCTATGTTTGGGGGAGTTGAAAACATCACATTTTATGAAAATTTTGCACATGTTTTATTCATGTTTTAGCATCCATTTTTATGGAGATTTATGTTTATTTGAAATCTTTGGACAAAATATGGATTTGATACCCCTTCCTACTCCATGCAGGCTCACACCATGTCATGACCGCGATGATAGCCCAAAGATGTCTCTCCCGGGATAATACCCAAGGTCAACAAGGCCTAGTTGTGACTGCGACACTGGTCGCAACCAAGATGACCCATCGCGACCACGATGCAAGAAGGCAAACATGTCACAGTCGAGACATACACTGTGACGTGGACTGAAGAAGAAACCATGGCATGCGTCACGACCAAGGATGTTTCGCAACTATGGCACCTATTTTGACCTCTGTTAAAGACGCAATCGTGACGATAGCTCCTCATTGTGACTGAGACACTTTCTATAGAAGGTGGAAACCGCGAAAATGGTCACGGTCGAGACATACGCCGCGAACGTGATAGAAGGTTAAGTCGGTGGGATGAAACTATAAATAGGCCACAAACTCCACACAAAAAGGGGGCATCAGATCATCAAGAGCAACAAAGTTCTACCAAACTCCAGAGCCATCCTTGTTCATCTCCATTGGTCTTTGATCTGTTGGATCTAGGGCTCTAGAGGTGGGGGTGAATATAGCTTCAAAGGAAATTTGAAGTCCTAGCTAAACAAACATAGCAAGAATGAGAGAAATTGAAACAAGCACTTAGACAAGGTGGTTTGGAGTGGTTCCACTCTCCAAACTAGGAGAGAGTCAATCCACTACCTAGAGAGGTCAACCTCTAGGACTTTGCAATCTGTGTATACTTATATTCCATTCAAAAGATATACATGGAGAGCACCAACATCCAAGGACTTACCTATTCAAGACAAGTGTCTTCCACCTATACAAATACTTACCCACTAGATCAAGATGTCTTCATCCTTTAACAACGACTTACCCACACTTACATCAAGTCTTTGGCCTTGAATGAATTTTCTAACTCTTCTTGAATCTTGGCCCTATCCTTCTCCTTCACCTAGAGAAGATCTTCACCTCTTCTTCATCCTTGAAGAACAACAACAACAACTTCACCTTCACTCGTAGTAGTTTGCTTCACCTTTGCTTCTTTGAGAAAAGGGGCAGGGAATATGGATTGGAATGAGAGTTTTACAAGAACAAAGAAGCAGCTCTCTTACATCTGGCTTAACTTACTCATAATCACGAAATGCTTTATAAATGAGAGAGAAAAAGGGGATCAAGGAGTGGCAACACACTTAGCTATAGCAAGGACTTAGAATAGCAGGAATGAGCAAACTTGCAATGAACTCTAAGGGATCATATTTATAACTGGGGGTGTTCCCTTGAGTGTGGGATCACTTAAGGGTGAAATATATCCATTTTCCAAGTTGTAATGTATATATTCTCGCTCAAAACAACTCTCCAACAGTTATAATCACTTTTTCTGTGTTTTCCATACTAACATTTGGTTGAGTTCTAATAAAGGTAACTCGACCGATCCACTAAGTGACAAAGCCAATTTTCAAACTATCAGTCGAGTTTGTTCTGGGAAACTCGACCGATGAGCTAAAATTAGTTTTTATCAGTGAGTCAGTCGGTCGAGTTTTATGAATGTGCAACTCAACAGATTGATCTCTCTAGAAAATCCAGCATTGGATCGATCGAGTTTCCAACTCGATCGATAAATAGTTGTGACAAATTGTCTAAATTCACACGTGAGTTATCAAATGTTGGAATTTAGTGTCCCTGATTTTTTCTCATCTTAGTTACAAGTCATATCAACAATACAAGTGATTAAAAAAATAATTTAAGGTCATTTGGAGTGATTTCCCAAAATGCACACTTGCATTGCTTTTGACTTGAACTTGAACAAGCTAGGGCTTGTGTAAATTGATCCTTTCCTTGTACCTAAAGCCTAAAATCAATCTTGAACAAAAACATATTAGATACATAAGAATGGAATGGTTAAGTCATTATCAAAATATGGACAATGCAGAACTCTCAAGTCGATATTCTCCCCCTTTTTGACAATGACAAACCATTCCTCAATCATATTGAAAAGGATATGTGAAGTTATACCTTTGCCTTGTGAATTTCAAGGGGATTCAAGATATGAACAATGTGAATTTCTCCCCCTCAATCTATGCTTACTCTTACCTGCATAGTTAGTCTATCTACACAAATCAACATTACATGTATACTATATGGTCCTTTAGCAAGTCACATGATAAAGTATATAATCAACAAGAAAAGGATCACATAGGCAATAAAGGTAATATAGTTGAGCCTCAAAAAATTGAACTTATCTCCCCATTTTGACATTATAAAAAAGGTAGAGGGGTTGAAGAGCACATAAACGGGTCTTTTCCAACAACAACCAAACATATATCCACACCATGCAATCTCAAATCATACACCAAATAGAGACGAGAGAAACAAACAATCTAAGTCATAATCAAAATATGGTAAACATGGCACCGACTCATGAGATATAGAAAATTAAAGAGTAAGTGTACAAAGGATTAAGATTACAACCTAGAAAGCATGTTCTCAAAAACAACTATAACCCAAAATGATGAAAACATGATGATAAAATAGTACAACTCAGAAAATGTGCCCAGATGTTTTTAATACAAAATAGCCTAGAAAGATATATATGATCAATATATAGACTATAAACTAGAAAAAAAACATCTAGGTCATCTAAGTCTACATCATCAATAGAAGCATAAACATTAGAATCTTTGGGCTCATAGTCATCATTTCCGTCTGAAGGTGAGCAGAGACAACAATGTTGTCATCACCAGAGCCACCAAAAGCCATCATCATAAGCATCACCATCATCCTCATCTACCTCCTCATCTACAACAACAACCTCCTCATCAGTCTGGTCTGGCATCTCCTTGTCAATAGGAGAACTAAAACCTCAACTTGGCCAATGGGCATTCTACTTATCCAAAGATATGCCAAGAGAATGGTGCTCATTGGCATGTGGAAAGGTGGGAGTAGAAGAACCAAGACTAGCAAGCATGGTTTCCAAGGGGCCAACTGCCAAAGATAACACACTATGAGTAGATGCACCAACAATAGAGGGTGTAGCAGTGGAAGAAGTAGGTGGAGGGGTTGAGTAAAAGTGATCATATGCATAGGATGCATAGTCACCTCCCAGGTAGGGTTGGTAGGTAGGGTAAGGGTGTGCACAGGATAGGTTCATGTTTGACATGATGGCACAAAGGTCCTGATGCAGGTGCTCCTAAACCTGAAGGTTATACGCCTATTGATGCATCATGTATGCCATAAGGGTTTCATTGGATACATGTCATGAAGCGTGAGCAGGTCGGGTACGATAAGGTGGTGGAGGTGAGTGGGTAGAGGTAGAGGTAGAGTTAGAGGTAGAGGTAGGCACAAACTTTTGAAGTGTGGTCTCACTAATAAAAATTCCTTTTTGGGTAGGTTTGTAGTGTAGGTCATGGAAAAGATATTTGCCAGTGGCAAGCTAGAAAAGATCAGATATCAAGGTTGGGTAGGGTGGGTGGGTTCCATGGGTGTTCTTCCCTTAGTCAAAGTAGGTCATAGGTGGAGAATGTATCTTTCCCACTTGACTTCTATGCTCTTTAAGAGACAATACATAATTATCGTACTATTTTCTACAATTTCAGACTGATTCTTCTTGGGATGGATATTGCAGTTAACAACTAGTACAAGTATGTGGTTCTTAAGGTCTATGGTAGAGGAGGGAAGGGTACAATTCTTTATATATGGGAATTTGCTTCTTCAAGAATTTATAAATATCGGGGAGGGTAAGATCATATTTCTTGTGAAGACCCCAGGATCAACTAGGTCAAAATACTCGAGATAGTCCTTACGCCAGGTGTCCGTCACTTCAGTACTCGAGAAGAAGATGTTCAGAGTATCCTCAGAGACTTGGAATTTCTTCTCGATGATCATAGAGGTGAGGAATACTTGAGTATTAGGTGCGGGTATGAGGGTTTCGTAATTACAATGCAAATTTGCATAGAATTTGTGAACGACTTTGGTGCTTGTGATGGAATTTTTATAGCATGCACATTCAACACCCAAGGCAGAGAGATGGTGGTCGTATAACAACTCAACTACTTGATCAATGACCTCTTGTCTTCGTGGGTGTGGCTGAAACAAGGCATGAAATGGGGAGGGGTTCCTAGGAAGGATCTCCTTGTACCTATTTAGAGCTTCATTGGAGATGAAGAAAGTGTCATCAAAGGGAATCAAGTGAGAGTTGGATGAAGATGAAGATGCATTAGCTTGGAAGACCCTCTTTATCCTATTGGACTCCATGGAGATGAAAATGAAGAGAATGGAAAGATAAAAAGCTAGAGAAATACCACCAAAATCCATCCACACACATAGGGTTGATAGAAAGTAGGTCAAGGAAGGTTGATTGAGGTCTAACTAGGGCTAGGGAGAGGAAGGTCAGGGTTAGGGTTGTGAGTTTGAGGGAGCTAGAGGTTTGATTGGTCAATTTTTCTCTAGTTGAGAGGGAGAAAAGTCGGTTGAACCTATCTTAAGTTTGCTCCATCACGACCATCGGTCGAGTTTTGTGAGTCACAAAACATAATCAATTGACTCTTTAAAAAAGCTCGCAAGTCGATCGATGGTCAACCTTACCAAAAATTAGAAATTCTAATTTCTAGCCATTAAAATGCTAAATAAATTTATTTTTCAAGTCTATTATGCATTTTAAACATACTTAGGCACATATCACTCATCATTGGGTACTATTTTTCGATAAAACAAGTGTTTGCAAAAAATACCCAAATGCAAGAGAAAAACAAGGATAAAAGGGACATGAAAACTAATTTTTAGCATATTAGCAAGCAACAGTGAACAAAACATAGGCAAAGCATATAGTATAGATGACAACTAGCTGGAAGGCATATCAAGTTTGTTCAAAGAAGTTATGAGAAGTTTTTTATCTAATAAAGTTAAATTTCTCTCTAGCTAGAGGTTTAGTGAAAATTTCCGCCAACTGATTTTCTGTGTCCACATGTGTGATATAAATATCTTTTTTGGCAATGTGATCACAAAGAAAATGATGGCAAACCTCTATATTCTTACATCTACTATGCAAAGATAGAATTATATGAAAAAATTATTGCACTAGTATTATCACAATAGATAGCAGAAGCATCAAAATGAGTGTTAAAGTTGTGGAGCATTTGCCTCATCCATAGGACCTGGGCACAACAACTCCTGACTGCAATGTATTCAGCCTCGGTGGTTGATAATTCCATTATTCTCTATTCTTGGAGAACCAAGACACCAAGCATGGTCCTAGGAGAAATCAAGTGCTACTTGTGTACTTTCTATCAATCAAGCACCCTGCATAATCCACATCACTATAAGCAGTAAGAGTAAAGTCCCCTGACTTGTGATACCATAGACAAAAATTTGAAGTTTTGGCTAAGTACCTAAAAATTCACTTACCAGCTATAAGATGTGATTTCTTAGGATTTGATTAAAAGCAAGCACACAAGACAACACTAAAAGGTATATCAGGTCTAGAGGCAGTTAAGTAAACTAAACTTCGAAACATACCTCTATAGAGATTCTCATCTACCTTCTCACCTTCTTCATCCTTATCAAGTTTAGCAGTGTTTGACATTTGTGTGTCCATCATCTTGGTGTTCTCCATGCCAAAGTGCTTGAGTAACTCACTTTTGTACTTGATGTTACAACCCCAATTTTTGGGTTCATACGGTTGGAAATGCAATTTCTCCAATAAAATGTATGCTTATGAAGTTGCATGATTTATGTGCAGTGAATGGATTTATTTAATGATATTTCCTTTAAATATATGATTGCATGGACCCTATTATGTTAGTGAGTCCAAGATGATAAAAGGAGAAATAAAATTGAAGGAAATCAAATAATGCATAAATAAGAAAATAAATTGAGAAAATGATGAAAGTATGAGAAATATATGGAAATATGTGTGATTGAATCATCATGGATGAGATTTAGAATCCACAAGGTTTATATTGATAAAAGGAATCCAAATAAGGAATATAAAAGAATAAGAGAGAGAAAATATGTATAAAATATGCCTTAATAAGTGATAACTTGCATGTGAAGAAATGACTCTCATACTTTCATATTTGAATCCCAAACTTGGCACACAAGTAGTTTAAGTCCTTATGGACTTTCCCTTAAAATGTAGTATTAATTGGACATGTGGTTTGGGAGTTATGATTTTTGGAAGTTTTCCTAAAGTGAAGAGGATAACAGATAATGTCACGATTTATTATTCAAATAGGATTATTGGTTAATTCAAAGCGTGTGATGAGGACCGTTGATTTGTGGATCTGACGGTAGAGAACTCAACACCTTCCTCACCCCTGGCTATGCAAGATGGGAACAATAGCCGGATTTCTCTTCCCACAAGGATCAAGCAACCATGGGAAGATTCTCATTGTGTTTGTGAGACCAAATCGGACCGGGAAAGCCTGGGTTTTACCCCCTTTGGAAGGGTATCATAGGTTTACCTAAATTTACAAGTCTCCTGTCAGATCTGTTGGGACCAACAAGTATTTAAGGGAGATAACCAACCCCTCCAAAAGAACCCAGATGTTCACAAGTTACTTATAGACTTTTGGTCCTCTTCCTGTCTCCCAATTCCGTGTTGAGGCCTGTCCTTGGCTTGGTTTTCTTCTCGAGTTCCATAGGGAGATTTTCCCTTGCCGTCCGCCAAATAGGGGCCATCACAAATCAATATGAACCCACCAATGAGTCTGGCAGGTTGTAGAGAAGGAAATGGTTTTCTTTCTCATCGAAATAGAGTACCATATCCTAGAGTCAACCCTATGGTTGACCTCCGGGCATCGTTGGGTTGCGCGTAGGGGCACCACTCTAGGTAGGGGATGAAACAGGAGGAAAAGACCTTTGTGCCCCTGGCCTTGATAATTACATGGAAGGGCAGGAAGGGTTTTCCACCATGGTGTGGGTGGGCTAGCCAAGCCCAGCATGGCACTAGGTGGCGTGCATCCATTGGTCCAACCGGGACCCACACGGAATAGCGAGGTAAGTGATTATTGTCCAAGTGGCACCGTTTGATGGGTCTATGACTGTTTTCATTATGAAATTTATAGCTTATGATTGGTAACTCATATTAAGACATGTTATATATGAAAATTGATCAAAACAATGTAAGGAATCCATTAAAAATATAATTGAAGCTTAGTTCTACTTAAAATTCTAAAAGTACTTAAAGATGTCAACGTTAATGGTGTTATTATGGAAAACCCAAACTTTTGATGATTATTGAATTTAATAATGTTCTTTGGATAATCTAAGCCAATATTTACCTATTGTTAATAAAAGGAAGATTTAGATCTAAAAAGATGATGTGTGTATAATTGGTAATTTAGGGTTTCATGTATATGAAGTGCATTAATGGGCTTAGAAACCATAATTTTAGTTATGGTGACTTTTAATGGTTTTAATTGTGCAAATCCATGAATAAAATAGAGATATAATGATCCTAAGCCAATTGGAGTATAAAAGATCCTTAATGTGGATAATTTGAGTAATTAGGGGTTTTATGAGTAGAAAAGTTATTTTAGGGTTTGTTGACCTAAAAAGGATAATGTTTGAGAAATTGATCTAAGAAACCCTAAGGAATTCTAATGAGACTTAGAAACCATAGAAAGGCATCCCAAGTAAATAAGGAGTTGTTTGGGATATGTTTGAGACAATTAGACATTATTCATGTTTTCAGGATCAATGTTTACTTGATTAGTTGCTTGCCTTGCTTGATTAGACATCTTGATTGGATTGGATATCTTGTTTATATTTGAGTCTCCAAATCAGGTATGTGGTTATGCTTATGGTTAAATCGCTCTAGTTTCATAGAGATTTCCGAAGTTTTATCAGTTGCTTGGAAATAATTGCTTGGTTGACTTTTATTTCATGCAACTATAATGTGACATGACTATCACCAAAAGTATATGTGCATGACTAGCTCAGATCCTAGTCCTCCTCTATAGCTTTAATGATGATGAGATGGATGAACTAGTACATGGTGTACCCGTGGGGTAGGATCATCAGGTTATCATGATTCGATGTGTTGGTCTATCATTGAGTAGGACCATACGACTACACAACCCTATGTAGAGATCTACTTGTAAGGTAGGATCATGGGGGTTAGTTGAGATCTACCATATGAGAGAGGTAGTATCCTTATCCACTGTAGGGATAGCACAAAGGTAAGGATATGTAGGGATTGAGTAGTTATGTTTAAAATGTAAGTTTGTTTTGCTAAATCATAATTTGATTGCAATAAGTTGTTACTATTAGATGCAAGATTATTGGTTTACCCACATACCAGTATAATTCATTATACTGACTGACATTTTGTTTGTCGATGTTTTAGGTATATCTAAAAGTGGACAAACAGTAAAGTGAAACTTGTGAACAATAAAGTTAAATCATAAAGGAGGATTTAGTTAGATAGAACTCTATAGTGGGTAGAAGTTCTAGATTCCTATTTTTGAAAGGTATGCAAAAAGTAAATTTTATCCTATTTTAAGCTTAGTCCTTGGTAGAATTTATTAATTATTTTTTATTATTTAAAAAACCATTGATCTTGTTTTGGGATAACGACTCTGACTTCTTGGTCTTCTTTAATTGGGGGTTATCAGGAAGTGGGGTCATTACATTTGGTATCGGAGTGATGGTTTTCCATTTAATATCTAATAATTATTAAATTTTACAAACTCTTTAGAACCCACGGGAGTTATTAGAGGAATTTCCAATGATGGAGGTGTCTAGAAAAGGATCACAATCTAGGGACTGGCAATATTTTCCTCTACCCCGCTAGTCATTCTACAAGGACTCCCATATTCTGTGTGACTACCTGGCCAAAATCAGAGGATTTGACTCTAAATAAGATACCTCTAGGTCTTCTCTCATCTATCTTCGTCCCTTCTCTACCCAACTCATTGAATAACTTTATGAGATTATGGGTTTTCTCTCTCTCTCTCCGCCACCGTCTTGAGTTTTGGGGTTAAGAATGATAAGGATTAAGGAATCCTCCACCAAATAATAAAAATCATGTAAGAAAGATGTCATGCATGTTAGTTTTAATAATTAGAAACTCAAACTGAGTTTAGTTACATGCTTAAGCTGCATGACCTATGTTGTTGTGCTCTTGGTTACCCCTCAGGAGAATGTTGAGGTTATACCTTCTCATAGGATGAGGAGGAGAGGGATAGCCTTGGAGGAAGAAGCCTCCAGGGATAGGAAGAGACCTGATGCATATTCTGAGGACTGTGCTCAACCCAATACCATTGGTAGAAAAAGAGAAGACACAATGAGTTGGCTATCATAGTTGATTGGGCATGCACGTATGTGGGTTTGACATGCATGATGTACATAGAGGTTTTGAGTATCCCCGAGAAATGTGAACCATGTGTGGTTGTTTGACCCTGGTGCCTTTTGTTGACCCGACCTTGGGTGGTCGTCCCTGTTGAGGGTGAGGGATCACTCCCTCATTGTGAAGGTTAGTGGTGACCATATAGGAACCCTAATAGATAAATATGAGTGGGAAAGAAGTTTTTACCTACATAGAAGAGTGTGGCAACAAGGCTGGTAGTAGGTTTTAAAACTAGGCCAGAAGGGCTATACCTAATAGTTATGATATAGGCATGCAAAGATTTAGATGATCTTAGTCAAACATAAGTTTTGATAGTACGTTTCACCCAGATGGGGATAGATGTGTATCCTTAAGAGCTTGACTCATCTTATGAGAGAGAAACTCCAGTGGTAGGGTCATTTGTAGGGTTATCTCTAGAGAGAGAGAGTGAGACCCGATGAAGAAGGTTGGAGACCTTGACTCTGAGAGACCTGGACTCTGAGACATGAGGAATCATGAGAAGTTGGGTATAATATGGCATGGAATAGACGACCCTGAGTAGATATATGTGTTTGCCTCATGTACGATCCTTGGAGGCTTGTCATACCTTGGTTGCCTTTAGAGGAACCAAACCCTAAAAAGAGAAAGAGGCTTCTTGAACTAATGCACAAATGTATAAGTGCCTACCTTTTAGGAAGGAGAGTTCCATAGACCCTGAAAATGTATGATAACAAGTTGTGAGACCTCACATCCAATTGGTTTCATGGTGTAGGACTTTAAAGGTCATTCGTGTGGAAGTGTTAGGATGTGTAAGCTTTACATGGTATAGGTTTGGTTCATGGTTGAATAGTTGAGTATGTAGTTTGACAGCTAATGCATAAGAGGTGAAGCTGGGGTTCCTAGACCTAAGAGGAGAAGTAGTAGTACCCAGTGCAAATGATGTTCATGAGGCCTATTGAGTTCATAGTATTTGAGTATGGCACCCGTCATGTTTTAGGGAAAAAGGAAACCCCACTCGGACTAAGATATATGTTGATGAACCACTCACACAAGTTGGTGACCTATGTATATGTGATATTGGCCCGACCTTGAAGAATGATGAACAAGTATGACATGCCAAGGAACTTAGCATGGTTTAGTAGGATGTATTCTTGCTAGCTACATGCAAAAGTAGCATGATAGGGCTAAGTATGTACATGATGATGTCAACCTAAAAGGTAAGAATGTTTTGTGACCTTTATTACTATCAACTAATAGTTTTCTCCCATCCTAGGGAGGGACCCTTCATGCTAGGGTGAGCACCAACTTTTGATTAGGTTCGAGGTAACCTGAAGAGGTCACTTATAAGAGCTTGAGCATGAATCTATAGACCCATGTGTGACCATATCTAAGGGGCATGAGGATTTGTTGCCATAGCAGTAACCAATATGGGGTCAATTCGAGTTAGGTAGGTCACCATGATTCCTATGAGGGATAACCATGAATGCCCAGAAAGAGGATGGAGATTTGGGTGAGGATTCAAGAATGAGATGTGCTATGATGGAATCCTAAGCTGATACTAAGGTCAGGAAGGGATAAGACTGATTATAACAACACCGCCTCCTGGTAGCCCCCAATTAAGGGAGACCCGAAGGTTAGAGCCATTAATCAATTTACAGGATCAAAGGTTCAACATATAATCAACAATAATTATGAAATTACACTAACTAAACTGGAATTGGGTACAAAATTAAAACTTTTACTTACCTTTATAAAACTTGGAAATCTAACTATCCACAACTTGAAATACTCTATCTAATCCTCCTTGCACTTTATTTCTTAATTTCACGATGTGTCACTTTACTGTTTGTGTTTTTCAGGATCTTACCTAAACGTCGACAAACAAAACATCGATCAGCAATTGCTGGTATGTGGAGGCAACCGAAATTTCACAATTAAGTCTAACAATCTAAGTATTGCAATCAAGATAATTATCCAGTCAATTTACATTTTCCATGTGCCCATCCCCACCGCTTTTGCCCTAACCCTGGAATTGACTTAAGGCCACCTTCTCAATCCCGAGCTTGGTGCCTGGGAGTCACCTCTCATGGTTCTCCATAGTCATGCCTCATTGACCACCTTCTCATTCCCGAGCTTGGTGTCTAGGGTCAGCTCTCATGGTGCCCATTGGTCTACCCTCATGGGCCTGACCTTTATGGCATCCTCCTTCAGGGTGGCATGTAGGTGCGGGAATACACATTTAAATTAAATTGTGATAGTCATAGTCACTTTATAATTGCAATATGAACAGCCAAACAGTTTAGTTGTATTCAATGTGATTAAACATAAGAGAATCCGTCGGGAAACTAAGGCGGTTATTCATAATTAACCACATACCTGTAAAGCAGACTTGAATGCAGAAATTACCAACCAATCAGGATTCAAGAAAGCACACACACAATTATTCCTGAAAAAGACATCCAATTTCCCTATCATTAATTTCGTCATCATGATCTATCACTCCTAGTTGTCTTCTAGGGTTATTATTCCTTTTTAGGGTTTTAACCATAATTAGGGTTTTATTTCCTTTTTATTACTTTTACCTTACTTTTATCAAATATCCATCAAACCCTAATTATCTTGTCCTATTTTCCATTAAGGTCTTAAAGATCAGGTTTGGACCACATAAACCCTAATTTTTAGATTGCTATATCTTTTTTCTTTTTCTCTAATTTAGGATTTCTAAACATGTTAATCAACATATTGAATTAAAAACACTAAACATGTTATTCTATCATCAAAATAGGTTAAAAACCATCTTAATCATTAATCAGGTTAAACATATTCGAATTAACCTAATTGCAAGACTAAATATATCCTTGATAATCAATTAGGGTTTTCTTTTTTACAAATTAACTCTTTTTCCATCAAAATATGTACTTTTGCAAAAATATACATATTCAGATATCCAAACCCTTTTTAACGTATTCCTCATATTTTTCTAATCATTTTTCATGTATTGACTTTTTGCATCCGAGTTTCCTATCACCAGATATGATTTTATCAAGATAATCCCTTTTTATCGATTTATTAACTAATTAGGAAATTCGTGGATCGTTCGATCCATGGTCCGTGGTCCACGGAGGATCCGACGGCCATGGGCATACACGCCTAACTTAACGATCAGACAAGAGAAAAGACCGGACTGCCCTTACCCATTCTGAAGGTGCGGCGGGGCAGTTTTGTAATTCTTCGGTCCTTCTTCTTCTTCAACCTCGCCCGAGAGAGGCAGACTCCGGTGGTCAACTGACGAGTTGACTTCGAGGCCCTCTCCTCCTTTTCTCACGCCAGATGCGTAGGAAGCTTCGACTTCCCTTCTTGAACACGATGACACCTCCAATTGCTCGCCTAGGTCGCACCGCAACCGTCCCCTTCTCGTCGGACACCGGTGCCGCTTTCTGAGATCTGGAGGTCGCAGGTTGCGAGCAACTGAGCGATTGATTCCACCAATGCACTACTCGCCTCCTTCCGCTGTGTTTGGGCTAGCCTTTAGCGATGTTGGATCCCTCCATAGCCTTCCCCTATTTATAGGGTCGGGGCAAGTTCCTTCCCAGTTGGGCGTTTCTTGAAATGACGACCAAACTCAGCAAAAATAGGGAGGAATCTTCACGATTTCCTCTCCTGAGTCCAATGGGACCAAAACCAGGTTGTCATGTTTACTAGTTTGCGAGAAAACCAGGTGAGAAAGTCTCCCTGGAACCTGCAGTTTCCCAGTCCGGTTGGGACTTTAGACGATGACTGTCCATCATTGGATTAAGATCCAACGGATGTCATCGCCCACGATCAAACGATTTATTGCTTTAATGCAGAATAATTCCCAAATTGGAGAAATCTTGGAAAATTAATATCTCCCAAACCATAATTCCTATTTATCTCAAATTTTAAGGGAACGTTCCATTAATTATTGCCTAGCTTTGTAACAAATTTGGGAAACAAAAAGCAATGGATGAGAAGACTTCCTTCTCTCCCAAGTTATCTTATTAATTAATCCAAATTAAATTATATTCCTTCTTCCTTTGTGATTATCTTGTTGTTTTGGGTCCCTTGGACCTCAAGAAATCATAAAGGCATGAATTCCCATATTGGGGAATATTGGTTTGCCTTTATCTTCTTTTAATTGTCAATTTCTCATATTTCTCTTTTATTAATCAATTTCTTTTCCTTTTTAATTCTCTCTTCTTTTCAATTGGGCTCAATGGACAACAAAGCCCAACATCAATCAATCAAGGCCATTTCATACGAAATCTATTGTAAATCAAAGAAAAAGATTCCTTTTATTCATTAAAAGAGAATTACATCCTTCATTACATATTCAAGAAATTGAGGTTATAACATCCTCCCCTCCTTATTGGAATTTTTCCCTCAAAATTCAAACAATCAAACAAACAATTCAGGGTATGTTTTCTCCATGTCTGCCCTCAGTTCCCATGTGGCCTCATTCTCTCCATGGTGCTTCCAAAGAACCTTTACCATCTCTATTTTCTTGCATCTGAGCTCTTTCACCTTGGTATCTAGAATCCGCACAGGTGACTCAGGATAGGTCAGCTTCCCTTGAAGCTCAATAGGTTCAATGCTCAGCACATGGCTCAGATCTTGCACATATCGCCTCAGGTTAGACACGTGAAACACATCGTGCATCATACTATACTGAGGGGGTAACGCCAAATGGTATGCAGCTTCACCAATCTGTTCTAACACTTCAAACGGACCCACGTATTGGGGACTCAGTTTTCCTCTGTTCTTAGCTATAGCTCGGAGCGGTCGGATTTTCAAAAACACATGATCTCCCACAATGAAATGCACATCAGTCTGCTTTGCATCAGCATATGACTTTTGTCAATCCTGGGCTCTCTTTAGCCTTTGCTTGATCAAAGCCACTTTATCAGCATACACTTGGAGCTCATCTGACCTCAACAAGGTCCTCTTACCCACATCATCCCAGTGAAGTGGTGACCGACACGGTCTCCTGTACAAATCTTCATACAGAGGCATCCCGATACTGGCTTGGTAGCTGTTGTTGTAGGCAAACTCTGCTAATGGTAAGTATTTCTCCCATGAGCCACCCCAATCGAGCACACAAGCTCTCAACAGATCTTCTAAGGTATGGCTTGTCCTTTCCGACTGACCATCCGTTTGGGGTTGATAAGCGGTACTAAACTTTAACCTGGTACCAAGTTCCTCTTGAACTTGCTTCCATAACTTGGAAGTGAACTTTGGGTCTCTATCTGAAATGATCGATCCTGATACACCATGCAACCACACTATCTCTCTGATGTACAACTCAGCTAGGTTGGCCACCTTAGCAGTGGTCGTCAAGGCAAGGAAGTGTGCTGACTTGGTAAGACGATCTACCACAACCCATATCGCATCATGACCCTTCTTGTTCTGGGGTATACCCACCACAAAATCCATGGTGATATGCTCCCATTTCCATTCTGGAATTTCTATCGACTGTAAAAGTCCGCCGGGTCGTTGGTGTTCAGCCTTCACCATCTGGCACGTAAGACAACTGGCCACCCATGATGCAATGTCTTTCTTCATTCCTAGCCACCAGAAAAACCTTTGTAGGTCCTTGTACATCTTAGTAGTTCCTGGGTGCACTGTGTACTTGGATCCATGAGCCTCTTGCAAGATGTGTTCCTTTATTGATGAATCCACTGTAACCCATACACGATTCTTAAACCTGATTCCTCCGTCTACTCCCACAGATAGACAAGTATGTGGCTTCATCATTAAACCTTTCATCTTGTCTAGCTCTCCACTGGTCAACTGTGCAGTTATGATCTCATTCAAAAACTCAGATTGAATCTGGATATTAGCCAACCGAACTCCGTCCTCTAACGGTTGTGGTGTCCATTCCACAAGCTCCTCCAAACTCTTCCACTGACTAGACAAAATAGCTGCACACTTAAGCTGTTTTTGACTCAATGCATCAGCTACTACATTTGCCTTACCAGGATGGTAGGCGATGGTGAAGTCATAATCCTTCATGTACTCCATCCATCGTCATTGTCATAGATTTAGGTCTCTCTGTGTCAGCAGATATTTTAAACTCTTATGGTTGGTGAAGATCTCGAAGGTAGCACTATACAGATAGTACTGCCATATCTTCAAGGCATGGATTATAGAAGCTAACTCCTGGTCATGTGTCGGGTAGTTCACCTCATTTGGCTTGAGCTATCGGGAAGCATATGCAACCACATGTCGATCCTGTTCCAACACACAGCCAAGTCCCATCTTGGATGCATCGGTGAATAACATGAAACCCTCATTGCCAGAAGGCAAAGTCAACATAGGAGCGGTGGTCAGCTTCTCTTTCAATTCTTGGAAGCGAGCTTCACATACGTCAGACCACACAAACTTCACATCCTTTCGAGTCAACATGGTTAGCGGTAGAGCAGACTTGGAGAAATCCTTGATGAAGCGACGGTAGTATCCGGCCAACCCCAAGAAGCTGCGAATCTAGGAGGGGTTCTTGGGTGCCGGCCAGTCTCGAACTGCTGATACTTTGGCTGGATCTACGACAATTGTTCCTCCTAAGATGATGTGTCCAAGAAACATGACTCGGTCCAACCAAAACTCACATTTCGAGAACTTTCTGAAAAACGTATGCTTTCTCAGGATATCAAGGACTCTACCCAGGTGGTCACGGTCTTGGGCTAGGTCATCTGAGTACACCAAAATGTCATCTATGGACACTATCACAAAAGATTCAAGGAAAGGTTGGAACACACTATTCATGAGGTTCATAAATACACTAGGTGCATTGGATAATCCAAACGACATGACCACAAACTCATAGTGGCCATAACGGGTTTCTGAAAGCCGTTTTGGGTATATCCTCACTCCTCACTCTCACCTGGTGGTATCCTGATCTCAAATCAATTTTGGAAAAGACTCGAGCTGATTTGAGTTGGTCAAACAGGTCATCTATTCTGGGTAAAGGATACTTATTCTTAATGGTTGCCTGGTTGATCATCTGATAATCAATACACATCTGAAGCGACCCATCCTTCTTTTTCACAAAGAGGACTGGTACTCCCCATGGTGAGGTATTGGGTCGGATGAAACCCTTATCCAACAACTCTTGCAACTGGGTTTTCAACTCAAGCAACTCAGCAGGGGCCATTCTATAGGGTGCCTTAGATATAGGGTTAGTCCCAAGAGCTAACTCAATCGAGAAGTCTACCTCCCTCTCAGGGGGAATCCCTAGTAGATCATCTGGAAACACATCTGCGTACTCCCGAACCACCTCTATGTCCTCTAAGGATTTCCCCTTAACCTCAGGTATGGTAACTATGGCTAGGTAGGCTCGACAACCCTTGGATAGCATCCGCTCAGCTTTCATGGCAGACACATAAAGGCTGGTTGTTGCATCCTTCCTTCCTCAAATGGTGAAGTGTGGATAGCCAATTTTCCTAATGAGAATCTTCTTCTCTCTACAGTCAATCTGAGCTCTATAGGTGGAAATCCAATCCATGTCGATGATCACATCAAAATCACTCATATCGAGGAGGATGAAGTCAGTGGGAAGCTCATGGTTCAGGTACTTTACTAGCAAGATAGGGGTTTTCAGAAGAGAGGTATAAATACGACCACTCAAGGTTGTGACATTCAAAACATAACCCAAATCCCTGATATCCAAACCAAGCATAGTTTCCAGATTTCTCGAAATAAAAGTATTAGTAGAACCAGAATCAAAGAGTGCTTTTACATTATGTCCCATGACTTCCAGCAAGCCTACATAGTTATTCCATATCAGAAAGCTACTACATGGTCTACTGAACTAAAAGAAAAACTCTAGGGGTTATTACTCTCAATCAACTTATTAGAATTCGCCCGAGCTTCTTCATTGTTGATGGAGAACACTCTAGCTTGTCTCCTCTCTCCAGCTGGAGGTGCTCCGGCTGGTGCTCCTACTGGGGGTGCTGCAGCTACTGGCTGTGCTGCCACAGACTGTGACCCCAAAGGTCCTCTTGGGTCAGGCTGAGGGCAGTTGGCGATGAAGTGTCCGTCTTGTTGACATCTGAAGCATACCTTCTTCTCAAAGTGGCACTTCCCAGGATGTGCCCGTCCACAGGTGCGACACTACTGGAGGCGACCACGGGGCTTGCCTTTGTGCCCATGCTTGTTCTTGTTGGGTTTGCATCCTTGTCCCTTCCTGTGTTCATTCCTCTACCCTTGAGTTCCTTCAGTGAAACCCAAGTACCCTATGGATTGGTTCTGAGCAGGCATCACTGTCCTTTCCATGTCTGAGGCGGTGTTGTAGGCTTCAACGAAGGTCTTTGGCTTACTAGCCATCACATGAGGCTTGATGGTAGGGTGCAGACGTTCCATGAAGTGGTCTACCCTCCTCTCTTCATCCGACATGTGTCTGAAACGTTCCAAGAGGCGGAATCTGCGACCAAAGTCCGCAACTGAAGAGCTTCCTTGAGTCATGCTCATGAACTCTCTTTCTTTCTCTTTCTTTGCTGAGAAGGGGAGGAATCTGGCGGTGAAGATGGTCTTGAAGTCAGTCCATTCCATCGGTTCCTCACTTAGGTCTCTTCCTATGATAATGTTCTCCCACCATATCTTTGTTGCACCCTCCAAAAGGTGAGTAGCAAACAGAACTTTCTTATTCGGGTACACCTCAAGCATACGGAACCCATTCTCGACTGAAAGCAGCCAAGCTTCGGCCTTATAGACTACTTCTGACTTGTCTTCTCCCCAAAACTTCTCGACGTTCAGCTTGACAAAGTCCAGGATGGTGTCTCCAAGTCGAGGACGAACAGGAAGTGGCTCACCATTCTCATCTCTAGCTATGTCTCTAAGGGCCAGGGCATGGATAGCTTCATTCAATTGCTTTTGTTGTTCCATCCAAACTGCATATGTTGTATGAACCACCATGGCTGGTTCTGGACCACCAGGCTGGTCCTCCTCCATTTGGGCTTCCTCTTCATGCATCTAGTATTCCTCATATTCTGGTCCTTCCCCTGGCTCTCGGTTGCTGCCCGACATTGGTTCAGGGTTGGGAGCCTCATGCACAGCTTCCTCAGGCCTCTCTCTTCTTAGAGGTCTCTCCATCATGGTTCCACTTCCTCTTCTCAGAGGATCCATTCTCCTTACGGGGTGGTCCACCATCACTGGTGGAAAAAGGAATAGCCACAACTTTGGTACGAGCCATCTGCACACAAACAAACTTTTAGTTTACCTTTAAACTAATTACACGTATATCAATGACATCTTACTTACGTATCTTTTATTAATTTGGTGGAGGATCCCTTAGACCTTATCAACCTTAAACCATACCACATAAGGGTGAGGAAGAGAGAGAAAACCCTAATCCTTACCATCCTTAAGAGAAAATTGAGTTGAAGAGAGATGAGTAAGATGAGAGAGTCCTAAAGGTATCTTATTTCGAGTCATATCCTAAGACATCGGCCAGGCAGTCACACAATCTGGGAGTCCTCGTATTCCGACTAGCGGTGCGGAGGAAAATCTTGCCAACCCCCAGAAGTGATGCTTTTCTAGACACCTCAGTCTTTCAGACACTCCTCTAATAACTCCCTCGGTTCTATGGAATTTGTAAAATTTAATAATTATTAATGATTAGATGGAGAACCTATGCTCTGATACCAATTGTAACAACCCCGCCTCCCGGTAACCCCCAATTAAGGGAGACCCGAAGGTCAGAGCCATTAATCAATTTACAGGATCAAAGGTTCAGCATATAATCAACAATAATTATGAAATTCCACTAACTAAACTGGAATTGGGTACAAAATTAAAACTTTTACTTACCTTTATAAAACTTGGAAATCTAACTATCCACAGCTTGAAATACTCTATCTAATCCTCCTTGCACTTTATTTCTTAATTTCACAATGTGTCACTTTACTGTTTGTGTTTTTCAGGATCTTACCTAAAACGTCGACAAACAAAACATCAATCAGCAATTGCTGGTATGTGGAGGCAACCGAAATTTCACAATTAAGTCTAACAATCTAAGTATTGCAATCAAGATAATTATCCAGTCAATTTACATTTTCCATGTGCCCATCCCCACCACTTTTTCCCTAACCATGGAATTGACTTAAGGCCACCTTCTCAATCCCGAGCTTGGTGCCTGGGAGTCACCTCTCATGGTTCTCCATAGTCATGCCTCATTGACCACCTTCTCATTCCCGAGCTTGGTGTCTAGGGTCACCTCTCATGGTGCCCATTGGTCTACCCTCCTGGGCCTGACCTTTATGGCATCCTCCATCAGGGTGGCATGTAGGTGTGGGAATACACATTTAAATTAAATTGTGATAGTCATAGTCACTTTATAATTGCAATATGAACAACCAAACATTTTAGTTGTATTCAATGCGATTAAACATATGAGAATCCGTCGGGAAAATAAGGCGGTTATTCATAATTAACCACATACCTATAAAGCAGACTTGAATGCAGAAATTACCAACCAATCAGGATTCAATCAAGCACACACCCACAATTATTCCTGAAAAAGACATCCAATTTCCCTATCATTAATTTTGTCATCATGATCTATCACTCCTAGTTGTCTTCTAGGGTTATTATTCCTTTTTAGGGTTTTAACCATAATTAGGGTTTTATTTCCTTTTTATTACTTTTACCTTACTTTTATCAAATATCCATCAAACCCTAATTATCTTGTCCTATTTTCCATTAATGTCTTAAAGATCAGGTTTGGACCATATAAACCCTATTTTTCAAATTACTATATCTTTTTTCTTTTTCTCTAATTTAGGATTTCTAAACATGTTAATCAACATATTGAATTAAAAACCCTAAACATGTAATTCTATCATCAAAATAGGTTAAAAACCATCTTAATCATTAATCAGGTTAAACATATTCGAATTAACCTAATTGCAAGACTAAATATATCCTTGATAATCAATTAGGGTTTTCTTTTTTACAAATTAACTCTTTTTCCATCAAAATATGTACTTTTGCAAAAATATACAGATTCAGATATCTAAACCATTTTTAACGTATTCCACATATTTTTCTGATCATTTTTCATGTATTGACTTTTTGGATCCGAGTTTCGTATCACCAGATATGATTTTATCAAGATAATCCCTTTTTATCGATTTATTAACTAATTAGGAAATTTGTGGATCCTTCGATCCCTGGTCCATGGTCCACGGAGGATCCGGCGACCATGAGAACATGCGCCTAACTTAACGATCAGACAAGAGAAAAGACCGGACTGCCCTTACCCATTTTGAAGGTGCGGCGGGGCAGTTTCGTAATTCTTTGGTCCTTCTTCTTCTTCAACCTCGCGCGAGAGAGGCAGACTCCGGTGGTCAACTGACGAGTTGACTTCGAGCCCCTCTCCTCCTTTTCTCACGCCAGATGCGTAGGAAGCTTCGACTTCCCTTCTCAAACACGATGACTCCTCCAATTGCTCACCCAGGTCACGCCGCAACCGTCCCCTTCTCGTTGGACACCGGCGCCGCTTTCTGAGATCTGGAGGTCGTAGGTTGCGAGCAACTGAGCGATTGATTCCACCAATGCACTCCTCGCCTCCTTCCGCAGCGTTTGGGCTAGCCTTTAGGGATGTTGGCTCCCTCCATAGCCTTCCCCTATTTATAGGGTCGGGGCAAGTTCTTGCCCAGTTGGGCGTTTCTTGAAACGACGACCAAACCCAGCAAAAATAGGGAGGAATCTTCGCGATTTCCTCTCCTGAGTCCAATGGGACCAAAACTAGGTTGTCATGTCTACTAGTTTGCGAGAAAACTAGGTGAGAAAGTCTCCCTGGAACCTGCAGTTTCCCAGTCCGGTTGGGACTTTATACGATGACTGTCCATTGTTGGATTAAGATCCAACGGATGTCATCGCCCACGATCAAACGATTTATTGCTTTAATGCAGAATAATTCCCAAATTGGAGAAATCTTGGAAAATTAATATCTCCCAAACCATAATTCCTATTTATATCAAATTTTAAGGGAACATTCCTTTAATTATTTCCTATCTTTGTAATAAATTTGGGAAACAAAAAGCAATGGATGAGAAGACTTGCTTCTCTCCCAAGTTATGTTATTAATTAATCCAAATTAAATTATATTCCTTCTTCCTTTGTGATTATCTTGTTGTTTTGGGTCCCTTGGACCTCAAGAAATCATAAAGGCACGTATTCCCATATTGGGGAATATTGGTTTTCCTTTATCTTCTTTTAATTGTCAATTTCTCATATTTCTCTTTTATTAATCAATTTCTTTTCCTTTTTAATTCTCTCTTCTTTTCAATTGGGCTCAATGGCCAACAAAGCCCAACATCAATCAATCAAGGCCATTTCATACGAAATCTATTGTAAATCAAAGAAAAAGATTCCTTTTATTCATTAAAAGAGAATTACATCCTTTATTACATATTCAAGAAATTGAGGTTATAACACCGATGGAAGTAGGAGTCTGTTCCCTGGATGCACGAGACCATAGGGTCAGGAGGTAACAACTACCTTTGCCTGAGGCCCATGGGTTATGAGGTTGGCCACCTTCATGAGTTCATGGGGCCTAAGGGGTGAAAGTGAGAGGCACTCCTTAGATGCATAAGGGTCAGATCACCACAAGAGTACCGACACCCTAGGGACCTTGAGGTAATGATTAACGATTGTACATAAGAGAGATGTTGAGATCCAGAGGTGATGGGAAAAGTCTACCCATGAG
This sequence comes from Alisma plantago-aquatica, assembly GCA_963693085.1. NCBI lineage: Eukaryota > Viridiplantae > Streptophyta > Magnoliopsida > Alismatales > Alismataceae > Alisma > Alisma plantago-aquatica. The sequence goes on along the minus strand of OY856415.1, from coordinate 369,254,577 downwards.
TGTTGACCCATAATGGAGATGTTCATGGTGAGGAGTCATGTGAACTATGTTTCAACTTAGATTGAAAAAAGTGATGGCGATGTTTTATGCACCATATCTACTCTTAGACTGGGATGAACTCTGTATTTGGATTGCAGCCAAATGCTTATTTCATCTTGTTATGGATGTGAGAGATAGGACAACACATTCCATGTACTAAAGATAGAGGTAATATGAATTGAAACCCTTCTATGATGTTTGAGGATTGAAGGGAGTACCACACCCTTTAGAGCATATGTTGGATAGGTTATTTTAGAGCATATGAAGAACAAGGGTAATATGGGATCGTACCTATCCATAGTAGTTTGGAATCTATGAGTTATAATTTTGGGTTTGATAACTGAGATGATGAGATGAAAGTTTTCTTGACTCAGTTAGACCTAAACCCGATACATGGTTGATGAGTGGAGTATGTGAAGGTTTATGTTTTCACCCTCACCTAGCACATAAGGAAACTAAGATGGCAGAAGATACTCTTAGACGAGACACAACTCAGGTATATAGATGTCTAGTTTGGCCAATAGAGAGGCTGGTAGAGGTTTCTAGGTGAATCTTACCATCGTTAGAAAATGAGACATGTTTTGCTAACATCTAGAAGATACAATTAGACCTGTTGGTCGTGGTGGTGGATACTAAGTTAGCCAGCCTAGAACTTGATGAGATAGAAGGATGGTCGTAAGAACCTCAGATACACCTCTTGGAAAGAGGAAGGTGGTCAAACCCACTACTAGAGCGTTTTAGGGATTTTGAGGAGTCAACCTTGAGGAATCATGACATGTACAAGATCATGATTTTAAGTACACCATACACTGGGTACTACTAATATGGTTAAAGTTTGTGGTGGTACCTAGAAGAAGGATATCGAGTTGCATGTGGCCAGTTTCCATACATGCCAGAAGGTGAAGGTTGAACACCAGTAACCCAGTGAGTTGCTACAGATAATGAGTAGTCCTTGGGAGGGAATGGGAGTAGATCACCATGGACTATGTGGTGGGTCTCCCCTAGACCAAGAGAGGTCGAGATGTGACATGGGTTATGGTAGATCGCCTTAGCAAGTTGACCTAATCCCTTTCCTAAGAGAGAGCACTGTTAGTATGAAATATTTGGTTGAACTATATATATATATTTATATATATTTATATTTATATATATATATATAGTCAGCCTAGAAAACACACGAGTGTACAGATCGCATGAATACACTCAAGTGTGTTTGCACATCAAGACTATTTTTTTTGCAAAATGTAAACCATTGATCTTCACTGTCATATATAACTAGGCTGCATACAAATTTTGAGCCCATTTGAATGAGTGTAAGTCACTCATCCAAGGGCAACAAAATCAACGCGTGAAACAAATTTGAAATGCATAATTTTTGTAGTCTTTATAATATGACCTATAAATGTCCAAATGTGCTCAAATTTTGTGTATGGCTATTCAAAAGATGTTTAAGAAGATCAATGGATTAGATTTTTCAAAAAAATATTGCATCATGAAAAAGTACTTGAGTGTATTCTGCTCCATATACACTCGAGTGTATTCTAGTCTGACTATATATATATATATATATATATATAAGATATATTTCAACTACACCATGATCCGAGTTCAATATTTTGAGCATGACCTCAAGTTCACTTCAACGTTGTGGAAGTAAGTTTAATTAGAACTCAATGATAGATTAAAGTTGAGTACAACATATCACCCCTGACTGATGGAAAGTTAATAAAATATGATCTAGACTTTAGAGGGTCTGATGAAAGCATGTGTGCTCGTTCATGGTGATTCATGGGAGCAGTTCCTGCCCATAGTTAAGTTTTCTTGTTACGATAGCCACCATAGCCAGTATCAGGATGTATGAAGCTCTGTAGGGGAGGCAGTGTAGGTCACCGCTTCAATTGGATGATGTAAGTGAGAGGACCTTGTGAAGGTCAGAGAGACCATAGTGTATATTGATGAAGTCACTTTCATCAGGAAATGGCTGAGAAAGCCTAAGATCGATAAGAGTCACATACTGATGAAAAGCAGACTGACATGTAATTCATTGTGAGTGATTATGTGTTATATAAACTTGACCCCTCTGAGCTATAGATAAGGAAGATGATTCCCCAATACATGGGTCCATTTGAGATGGATTGGTGGAGTTTCTTATGTTTAGCCTTACCCCTCGGGATAATATGATGTATGATGTGTTCCATGTGTCCAATCTAGAGCACTATGTGATGTACGTGAGCCATGTGTTGAGCATTGAACCTATTGAGCTTCAAGGGAGGCAGACATATCTTGAGTCACCTATAAGGGTACGAGATACCAAGGTGAGAGAGAACTCAGATGTAAGAATATAAGACGATAAAGGTTCTTTGGAAGCACCATTGAGAGGGTGAAGCCACATGGGAGCCAATGATGGACATGGAAAAGTCTTATCCTGAGTTGTTTATATGTTTGGAGGAATTTTGGGGGCAACATTCCTATAAGAGGGGAAGGATGCTACAAGACCAATTTTTTGGTTCATATGGTTCGAAATGCAATTTCTCCAATAAAATGTATGATTATGAAATTGTATTATTTATGTGCGGTGAATGGATTTCTTGAATGATATTTTCTTTAAATATATGATTTCATGAACCCTATTATGTTAGTGAGTTCAAGATAATGAAAAGAGAAATAAAATTGAAGGAAATCAAATAATGCATAAATAAGAAAAGAAAATGAGAAAATAATGCAAGTATGAGAAATATGAGGAAAGATGTGTGATTGACTCATCATGGATGAGATTTTGAAACCACAAGGATTCTATTGGTAAAAGGAATCCAAATAAGGAATATAAAATAATAAGAGAGAGAGAAAATATGTGTAAAATATGCCTTAATAAGTGATAACTTTCATGTGAAGAAAAGACTCTCATACTTTCATATTTGAATCCCAAACTTGGCAAACAAGTAGTTTAAGTCCTTATGGACTTTCCCTTAAAATTTGTATTATATGGACATGTGGTTTGGAAGATATGATTGTTGGAAGTTTTCCTAAAGGGAAGAGGATAACAAATAATGTCACGATTTATTATTCAAATAGAATTATTGGTTAATTCGATGCACGTGATGAGGATCCTTGATCTGTGGATCTGACAATAGAGAACTCATCACCTTTCTCACACCTAGTTAGGCAAGATGGGAATAGTACCCAACATTTACTATATTTGATCTCTCTCCCCACAAGGATCGGGCAACCATGGGAAGATTCCCATTGTGTTTGCAAGACCAAATTAGACTGGAAAGCTTGGGTTTTACCCCCTTTGGAAAGGTATCACATGTCTCCCTAAATTTACAAGTCTCCTATCAGATCTGTCAGGAACAACAAGTATTTAAGGGAGACAACCAACCCCTCTGAAAGAACCCAGATGTTCAAAACTTACTTCTGGACTTCTAGTCCTCTTCCCTTCTCCCAGTTCAGAGCCAAGGACTGTCCTTGGCTTGGTTTTCTTCTCGAGTTCCACAGGGAGCTTGTCCCTTGTCGTCTGCCAAATAGGGGCCATCACAGATCAATCTGAACCCACCAATGAGTCCGACAAGTTATGGCAAAGGCAATGATTCTCTTTCTCATCGCAACTGGGCATCATATCCAGGAGTCAACCCTATAGTTGACCACTGAGCATCACTGGGTTGCGTGCAGGGGCACCGCGTGAGGTAGGGGATGAAACAAGAGGAAAAGACCTTTGTGCCCCTGGCCTTGCTAATGACATGGAAGGGCAAGAAGGGTTTTCTGTCGTACCGCGGGTGGGCTGGAAGCGCCTAGCATGGCGCTAGATGGCGTGGGTCCATTGGTCCAGCTAGAACCCACACAAAATAGTGAGGTAAGTGATTATTATCTACATGGTGGCTTTTATTAGTATATGATTGTTTTAATTATAAAATCCATAGCTTACGATTGGTAACTCAGATTAAGACATGTTATATATGCAAATTCATCATAAAAATGCAAGGAATCCATTAATAATATAATGGAAGCCTAATTATATTTGCAATTCAAAAATTACTTAAGATGTCACCTTTAATGGTGTTAATAGAAAACCCTAAGTTTTGATGATTATTGAATTTAATAATGTTCTTTGGATAATATAAGCCAATATTAACCTATTGTTAAAAGGAAGATTTAGATCTAAAAAGATGATCTTTATGCATAATTGTCTTAATTTAGGGTTTCATGTATATAAAGTGCAATAATGGTCTTAGAAACCCTAATTTTAGTAATGGTGACTTCTAATGGTTTTATTTGTGAAAATCCATGAATAAAAGAGAGATAAGATGATCCTCCAATTGGAGTATAAAAGATCATTAATGGGGATACTTTGAGTAATTAGGGTTTTTATGAGTAGAAAAGCTATTTTAGGGTTTGTTGACCTAAATAGGATAAAGATTGAGAAATTGATCTAAGAAACCCTAAGGAATTCAAATGAGACTTAGAAACCTTAGAAAGGCATCCCAATTCAATAAGGAGTTGTTTGGGATATGCTTGTGACAATTAGACATTATACATGTTTCCAGGATCAATGTTTGCTTGATTTGTTGCTTACCTTGCTTGATTGGACATCTTGATTGGATTAGATATCTTTCTTATATTTGAGACTCCAAATTAGGTATGTGGTTACACTTATGGTTAAATTTCTCTAGTTTCACAGTGATTTCTAAAGTTTTATTGGTTGTTTGGAAATAATTTCTTGGTTGACTTTTATTTCATGAAGCTATAAAGTGACTATGACTATCACCATAAGTATATGTGCATGCCTAGCTCAGATCCTAGTCCTCCTATGTAGGTTTGATGATGATGAGATGGATGACCTAGTACATGGTCTACCTATGCGGTAGGATCATTTGGTTATCACGAGTTGATGTGTTGGTCTACCATTGGGTAGGACCATACAACTACACAATCGTACGTAGTTATCTACCTATAAGGTAGGATCATGGGGGTTAGTTGTGATCTACCATATGAGAGAGGTAGTATCCTTATCCAATGCAGGGATAACATAGAGGTAAGGATATGTAGGGATTGTGTAGTTATGTTTAAAACATAAGTTTGTTTTGCTAAATCACAAATTGATTGCAATATGTTGTTACTATTAAATGTAAGATTATTGGTTCCACCACATACCAGTATAATTCATTATACTGATCGACATTTTGTTTTTCGGCATTTTAGGTATATCTGAAAGTGGACAAACAATAAAGTGGAACTTGTGAAGAATAAAGTTAAATCATAAGGGAGGATTTAGTTAGATAGAACTCTGTAGTCGGTAGAAGTTCCATATTCCTATTTTTGAAAGGTATGTGAGAAGTAAATTTTTATCCCATTTTAAGCTTAGTCCTTGGTAGAATTTATTAATTATTTTTTATTATTTGCAAAACCATTGATCCTATTTTATGATAACAGCTCTGACTTCTTGGTCTTCCTTAATTGGGGGTTACCGGGAAGTGGGGTCATTGCACTTGCCTTGGTTGATGAAGTTCCCATCATTGGCTCATCTTTGGTTTGCTTGATTTGAAAGCCATGGAAAAATGTGAGCTCACCCATCATACTGATCTCCAATTCACTCTTCATAAGATCACTAAATTCCTTGCAAAGATCAACGCTAGTTCTGCCAAAAATGATATCATCAACTTATATTTGAATGATAAGAAAATTGTTATAAGTGTGCTTTACAAATAAGGTAGAATCTACTTTGCCCATGATATACCCATGATCTAACAAAAAGTTCTTTAATTACTCATACCATGCTTGAGGTGCTTGTTTGAGTCCATAGAGAGATTTTTGCAACAAATAAACATGGTTAGGTAAACTCTAATGTTTAAAGCCAGGGGGTTGTGCAACATACACTTCCTCCTCAATTATAACATTCAAAAATGGACTTTTAACATCCATTTGATATAGAAGAAAGTTTTATAACTAGAAAAGGCAAGCAACATACAAATGGACTCAAGTCTAGCTACATAAGCATATGTTTCATCAAAATCTATACCTTCCTACTGATTGTACCCTTGAGCTATAACCTTGCTTTGTTCCTTACCACTTTGCTTCTTTCATCAATCTTGTTGTAGTAGATCCACTTGGTGCAAATGATATTTATATCACTTGGTCTTAGCACTAGGGTCCATACTTTGTTCTTTTCAAATTTCTCCAACTCTTCTTACAAAGCTAGGAGCCACTCATCATCCCCAAGAGCTTCCTTGACGTTCTTTGGCTCTAGTTGTGAGATGAAGGTGTTGTTAGCTTGTTCTTTGTTGAATGCAGCCCGTGTCTTCACTCTTTCAAATGGATCACGTAAAATCAACTCTTTTGGATTATTCTTTGCAAATCAGGGAGTTGGATCCTTCTTCTCTTCATCTTTCTCATCTTCTTGAGTGACCACCTCTATTCCCTTTTGGGTGATGTTGAGTTCTTTTAGAATAAGAATTACCTCACATGAAACATCATCATTTGGAACAATATCTTTGTGAATAGAGGGGTTATTATCAATAAACTTAACATTTATATATTATTATACTTTAGCAAGATCAATATTAAACACTCTATAAGCCTTGCTAGTAGTGTTATAGCCAAGAAAGAAAGCCTTATAAGATTTCACATCAAAGTTGTTGAGAGAGTGTTTCGTATTCAAAACAAAACAAGGACATCCAAAAATATGGAAATACTCGATAGATGGCTTTCTACCATGCCATAACCCATGGGGGGGTTTCTTTAAGGAAGGATGTGTAAAAACCCAGTTTTGCATAAAACATGAGGTATTGACAACTTCAGCCCAAAACTTTTCTGGAGTGTCATACTCTACGAGCATGGTCCTAGCCATCTCCTATAGTGACCTATTCTTCCTCTCTACAACCCCATTTTGTGGAGGTGTTTGAGGTGAAGAGAAGTTATGTGCATAGTTAGATTCATTACAAAAATGCTCAAAAATATCATTTTCAAGTTCTCCCCCGTGATCACTACAGATGGAAACGATGCGGCAAGAAGATTCATTCTCAACTCGTTTACAAAATCTCAAGAAAACACCAACTTTATCACTATTGGAAATGAAAAAGATGGTCCAAGTATATCTAGAGAAATCATAAACAAGGCAATACTTGGAACCACGAAGCGATAGAGTTCTCATTGGTCCAAATAGATCAATGTGAAGAAGTTCAAGTGCACTCTTAATACTAAGGACTCCTTTAAATTTGAAGTAGGACTTGGTATGCTTTCCTTGGGTACAAGGTTGGAATTCCTCATCCTTTTCAAAGTCCAATTTGGGAAGTCCCTTGTCAAAATCATTTTTGCTCAAATTCTTCATTTGATGCATATTTACATGACAAAGTAGATGATGCCAAAGGGAAGTATCATTCGAGTTGAATACTAGGAATCTACCAAAAACATGTTTAATAGAGTCAATCACAATTACATAATGATTACCACTTCTAGTTCCCTTATATATAACTTGATAGGTGAGGGAATCTAGAATCAAGCATTCAAAAGAAGTAAATAGCACAAGGTAACCATTATCATATAATTGACTAACACTAATTAAATTGTGATGTAGTTCATCCACAAAGAGAACATTCTTGATACACAAGTATTCACATACATCACCCTCACCTTTGACCTTACCTTTCTTATTGTCCATAAAGGTAAACGAACCTCCTTTCTTTTAGGTGAAGTTGGTGAAATGGCTTATGTCACCTGTCATATGATTAGTGTAGCCACTATCAACAATTCATCTTCCTTTTTCCTGCAAGAAAGGAGAATGTCATTTCCCAACACAAACTTTGGGATTCAGAGTTAGCTTAGGGACCCATTTCATCTTTGATTTGGTCCCCTTAGGCTTGTAAGGAAAATAAGTAGAGTAATGATCATCACACTTGCAATGAGAGAAAGTCATAGGGTTCTTAGTGTCGGAGGAGTCTCCAACAAAAAAGGAGGTCTCCTTGCTCTTTTTCTTACCTTTGGATTTGTTATTTCCCTTAGGTGCCTCCCCTTCAAATCCCATACCACTAGTACCACTTTGTTTGGTAGAATGGTCAAGGATTTCATTGAGGGAGTTTTTTGCTTTGAGGAATTTCTACACAGAGGCCCTAAGTCTGTGATTGTAATCATTTAGAGATATGATAGTAGAAGACAAACTAGAAACATCATCTCTAACATGAACACAGTCGACCTCTAGATAGGGGGCTTTAGTCAAATAAGGATCTTTCTGAAGAGTAATAGAAGCAATATCATTACTAGGCAAGATAGGTCTAGAAGATAAATCATTAACTTGACCAAGAAACCTAAAATTTTTAGATTTAAACACTTGAATTTCCTTAATATAAATATCTATTTCATCCTTACGGGAACTCAAAAAGAAGCTTAAATTCAACATTTTCAATTTTAAGGGTTTCAAGCTCCTTCAGACACTTTTGGTTATCTTCCTTAAGAGTTTTAATGTTCTTAAGATAGACACCATTCTCTACCTCAACTACATTGTATTGGACCTCAAGATCAAGATATTGTACTTGCAATTTATTAATGATCTCAAGATGAGTTTTCCCATTAAGCTCAAGAATTTTAAGTTTAGCATACAAGTCATCAATAATTCTTCCTAACCTTTTTATTTTAGATTTTCATTTAGAAAAAGAAGAACGGGTAGAAACAAGCATATAATTAATAGCTTCCTTAGATAACTCATGCAAGCTTACCTCAGTTAACTCACCACTTTCTTTACTAGTAGAGGCCATGAGTGCAATGTGGCACTCTCCATCTTCTTCGGAGCTTGAGCTACTTGAGGATGTGGCTTCCCAAGCTACATGAGCTGCCTTTTGTGTCTCTTCTCCTTCTTGTCCTTCCTCTTGTACTTGCTCTCCTTCTTGTACTCCTCTTCCTTCTTGGAGCTTCCCTTGTGGTGTGAATTTCTTGACTTGGGACATTCACTCTTATAATATCACTTTTGTCCATATTTGTAGCATTTAGGAGTAGAGGAGGAGGCTTGCTTTCCCTTGAAGTTCTTGCCCTTGATGTAGTTGGCTTCATGCTCACTAGTGCCATCATCTTCACTTGAGGAGGACGGAGATGTCCGACAAGAAAGTTATTTTTGAAGGATGACCACCTCCACTTGTGCTTTGAAAGAACTATCTTTGATCTTCTTGGCTTCCTTCTCTTCTTGCTTGGCTTCTTCTTCTTCCTTGTCAAGACTTGGCTCATGGGCTTGTAGATTGCCAATGAGCTCTTTAGTTGGGATGTCACCAAGGTTCCTTACTTCTTCAATGGAGGTCACCTTCATCTCTTATCTCTTTGGTAGAGTCCTCAAGATCTTATAGTTGATTACACCTCTATCCAAAGCATTTTCCAAAGTAGCTAGGCCAGTGATGATGATATTGAGCCAAGATTACATCTCTGTAATCCCTTCTTTCTTGCCAATCTTGAAATTATCTAGAAGGTTGTTCAACAAGTATATCTTATCCTCCTTGACTTTCTTTGTGCCCCCATAGGTAATGCACAATTTGTCCCAAATCTCTAAGGTGGTGTCTCAAGATGAGATGTGGTTGACCTCCATTGGGGTAAGGTCTGCATAGAGGATTCTTATGGCTTTGGCATTGAGCTGGACTTCTTTAAGTACAATTTCACACCATGTTAAAATAGCTCCGGTTGGCTCCTTGGATGGTGTGACCAACACCTTCCACATATCAAAGTTCATTCCTTGAATGTAGAACTGCATACGCCTCATCCAATAGAGGAAGTTGGTGTCGTAGAAGACTGGAGGATGCATGGAGAAGCCTCCCTATAGGTTGAGTGAACCAAGTAGGTTGTCTCACATCTTCTCATCTTGTGAGAGATTGTTGGAGAAGATCCCTGTCTATGATACCACTTGTTAGATCTAGGGCTCTAGGGTGGGGGTGAATAGAGCTTCAAAATTCTAAATGATAAGTTAGACCTCCAGACCTCCAAATTATATTAATAAAAAACTAGTAGCTCAAAGGCAATTTGAAGTCCTAACTAAACAATCATAGAAAGGATGAGAGAAATTGAAATAAGGACTTGGACAAGGTGGTTTAGATAGGTTCCACTCTCCAAACTAGGAGAGAGAGTCAATCCACTACCTAGAGAGGTCAACCTCTAAGACTTTGGAATCCGTGTATACTTATATTCCATTCATAAGAGACACATGGAGACCACCAACATCAAAGGACTTACCTATTCAAGTAAAGAGTCTTCGACCTACACAAGGACTTACCCACTTGATCAAGATGTCTTCATCCTTCAACAAGGACTTACCCACACTTGCATCAAGTCTTTAGCCTTGAAGGAATTCGCCCACTCTTATTGAATCTTGGCCTTGCCTTTCTCCTTCACCTAGAGAAGATCTTCACCTCTTCTTCAACCTTGAAGAAGAACAACAAACAACTTCACCTTCACTCAGAGTATCTTTCTTCACCTTTTCTTCTTTGAGAAAATGGGTAGGGATGATAGAATGGAATGAGAGATTTACAAGCACAAGGAGGTATCTCTCTTACAACTCGCCTAACTCACTCATAATCATGAAATGCTTTGGAAATGAGAGAGAGAGAAAGGGGCTCAAGGATTTTAAACACACTCAACTATAGCAAGGACTTAGAATAGCATGAATGAGAAAACTTGGAATTAACTCTAAGGGGTGCTATTTATAGTTGGGGGTGTTCCCTTGAGTGTGGGATCACTTAATGTGAAATATAGCCATTTTCCAAGTTGCAACAGATTTATTCTCTCTCAAAACAACTCTCCAAACATTGTAATCACTTTTTTTGCATTTTCCTTATAGTACGTTCGGTAGAGTTCTAATAAAGGTAACTCGATCGATCCATTAAGTGACAAAGCCAATTTTTAATCTATCAGTCAAAATTGTTCTGGGAAACTCAACCGATGAGCTAAAATTAGTTTTGCTCAGTGAGTTGGTTGATCGAGTTGTATGAGTGTGAAACTTAACCAATTAGTCTCTCCAGAAAATCCATCACTGGACCGGTCGAGTTTCCAACTCGACTGATAAACATCTCGGTGAAAATTTTTTTAAATTGACATATGAGTGATCAAACATTGGAATTAAGTGTCCCTAATTTTTTCTCATCTTAGTTACAAGTCATATCATCAATAAAAGTAATTACAAAAATCATTGAGGTCATTTGGAATGATTTCACAAAATACACACTTACATTGCTTTTGACTTGAACTTGAACAAGCTAGGGCTTGTGTAAGTTGATCCTTTTCATGTACCTTAAGCCTGAAATCAATCTTGAACAAACATATTCGATACATAAGAATGGAATGGTTAAGTCATTATCAAAATATGGGCAATGTAGAACTCTCAAGTCAACAAGATCTTCGAAGAGGAAAGTTAGAGGAGAGAGAAGATATGCCATCCTCTTCTTCATGAGAATAAGTTTCCATCTTCCATGCCCATACAGATCAAGATCTGAAGAAGTATCATTGTGTATCACCTCCTTCTTTCTTTAGATCTATCATCTTCTTCATGTTGTACCTTCCCCACTCTTCCTTATTTTTGATGTATCTACACTTTTGTAATGTCATTATGTTGAACGTTAACATGTGTCACTAAACACCTTACTTGGGTTGGGAGAAGACATTAAGGCTCTCCCAATATGTATATACTTGCATTCTTTTGAATATATATATCATTATCAAGGGTTATCTCCATACTCTTGTTCTTGAATGCTTGACTTGTATGCTTAGCTACCAACTTGTGATGTTTGATTATTAATGCCTCAAAAGATTAGTATTAATGGTATCTAAGTGCTATGGAGTTGCATGAATGCATGAAAATGTTGGAATTCTAAAGCTAATGGTAATACAATATTCTTGGTGATTGTTTGTTTTCCATCTCAAGAGAGAGACAACCTTACAATCTAGATATATCCTAAGCTCGAGAGAGGAGGGAATAGACATATATGATGATTGCTTGTAATCTTGCTAAGGATATACAAAAGTGTGTGAGTATTGCATGTTGGTGAGAGATATTGGTAGGCAAAATTCAGCCCAAGTTACCTTCCATCTTTTGGTTACATCTTCCTTATTTGACTTTATTCTCTTGTTTTATTTTCAAGATTTTGCTTATTATTTCTTTGTTTGGAGTAGCACCGTTCCTTAAGAAACACCATCTTGATCTACCTTTTCCTTTAGTGTATCTGAGTCTAGGGCTCTACATTTTTAGCACATACAAACCTTGTCCCTGTGGTTCGACCTTGATCTACTACATCAGACCCCGTATAATAGTTGTGGGAGCCTGAGTGTTGGTTTATAAATATAAGAGTCTGACTACTTCAGATCTGCTCTGCTTTGGACGTGCGATTTGGACCGGTCACTAGATACCACTCATTCCTTGTGATGTCATAAATTAGTTGTGGACATTCACTTCCAACATAGCATGGAACGTATAGGGTCATTGACATAAGATACAACTAGGATATGATTTTATCCATGAATGATGTTTAACTTGATTACAAAAGGTTTAGTTATTAAATTTAAACAATAATGGTTGAATATTAAGTGACATGTTTGTAAACTGATCGGTTCAAGTGTTGATAGCACCCAGTTGTCTCTGGCTTGTTATGGGTGTTAAAGTTGATAACACTGACACTAAAATTCGATAGCATCAAGATTATGTCAATACCACTAACTGGAATGTCATTGAAAAAGTGAGTTTCCTCAGTATTCCCTGTTGGATTTATGTAAAAAGTTGATATTGTTGTCTTTAAAGTTAGTAGTAGCGAGTTATGTTGAAAGTGCTCAAATTTCATAAAATGAGGAAAAACCAACATAAGTCTGAATAAAATATGATAAATTGGCATACTTTGATAAAAATACTTAATATTTAATGCAAATGTATTTCATAGGCTAATAAAAAATGCATAAATGTTATGAAAATGGGCAATTATGTATGAAATACATGGAAAGCAATCATGTGAAAAGCTGATAAAATTTAGTGCATCAGATTCCCCATTGTCTAATTGGGTAATGTACCCATTTAGGTCTTTTCAAGATGACCCTAGATGGACTGATTAAATTAAGGAAAGATAATGACTAAAACTCATCAATATTGACATTGTTGGCTTGTATTTTCAACAAATCCAACATCCTCAGCTTGTCTGAGTGGTGTTGTTTTGGTCCCAATGTCTAGTTTTAGGTATGTTCAGGCCTGTGTGATATCCACATGGCCACCTACTCCTTCCTTCATGATGGAGCAGGGTTTTTCCACCTCCAGTCATCTCGAGTCTCAACCTAGGAATCTTTGTGACCCCAAGACCATGTTAGATAAGATGCAATGGTATTCAAACCCAACCTTAGATTATAAATTTGGTTTTGATGATGAGATTCTATCTCATATCTGAAGAACGAGGGTCCTTGATTTATCATGAAGGTTGAAGTAAAAGGGCACTCCATATTTTCAATCTCGTCCCTCTTTTCTTAATCATTATGTCACACTTCCATGGATGTTTTGTCTTTTCACCTCTCTCCCCTTTAAATATGACGCACATCTAGGATGTGGCCTCTGGGCCATGTGGTTGCATGCTTTTGGTCTAGAAAATTCAACTGACATGTCATGGATAATTATTTCTTGCATGTATTTTCTATGATTTCCTATTTGCCAATGATTTGTAGAATCGTAATAAATGCAAAATATGTCAAAAAATTGTGCAAAAATATGCTATGGAAAGGTTTTCTTAATAAGAAACCTAATTTTAAAGTTTTGAAACATGAATCTATTGTCTTTATCCATGTTTTCTTGAAGTACCTATATTAGGTTTATTTTATTATTAAGATGACATTAATGAGAAGTATAATGTTTAAAAAGGGTAATTATGGTTTCCTGGACATCAAGAGACCAATTATGAGCTACTTCATTCTATGTACATGACCCATAAAATTTGACCATAAGTATTGCATGTTTGTATGTTATTGTGTAGAATTTACATATTATAATGTGAATGTATTATTCATGCTATAGTTTTGTTAATTAAGGATAAAATTTATTAGTTAACTAAATTAACATATCACATCAGATTCATGTTGAGGAGAAAGTATAGAGAGTATTAAAATGTAAGATTAACGTTAATGAATGAATCTTGTATACAATCCTCATCATCGGCTCACTAGCATAGAAGACACTTTGACACAATTCAAGAGGCACTTTGGTACAAATCATGTGCAATATAGCACACAGAGTACTTTACTGAAATTCAAGAGGCACTTCAGTGCAAAGAGAAGAGGCACTTCGGTGAAAAACTTGATGATTCTTATACAAGAAAGATAAAAATATCATTATAAAATTTGAAGTTTTGTTTTTGTGATGTTATATGCATTTCATCCAAAGTACATCCCATTTTATGTAATAGTATTTCCAATTCTACGTAAACATGTTTTAAGCATGACTGGGGATGCGATTCCCATAGGAAAGGAGACACGTCAAAGATAGTGCCATTTGAGGACCAAGTTAAGGAAGGGCTAAGGGACTTATGAGGCTACACCTGGCAGAGTGTCCACTATTACATATTAGATTTCCTTCATGTTTATAAGACATATATTATAGTCTATAGTGAGTTTTATTTTATGATCTTGAGATATGAGAAATAGAAAAAGTGTATTTGTTAAATTTACTTTTATGCAATGGTTATTATTTTGTGACGTGTTCTTTAGACTAGACTTTTTTTTAGAAATAAAAGGGAGTCACACACAAGGTTAGAAAAAAATTATGTTTGGACACTCCCTATGTGAATTATGCTTCGTCTAAGTAATGTGCTTGTTTTAGAAAATGGGATGTTACTATATAGTTACAATTCTCCCATTTTAACTACAAATAGCATAATCCTACACTCATATTTGTTTTATACTCTTTCACATATGGATGAGTTTGAGGTCATCTTTATTAGCAATGAGAAACAATGTCCAAAAAATATAAAATAATCATCCGCTATTACTCAGTAGGTTTTACAATCCTAAGTCACTTTGTGAGCATAGGTGCAAATAGATCAATAGGAGGAGGTCTAGAAACCACTTGATGTTTAGGACTGTTGTTGTTCATGAAGGATTAATTGATCTGTTTACCATGGGTACATGGTTAACATTCCTTATCATTTTCAACTTCCATAAAATCTTCAATATCTCACTTCTTTCTTAGTTTATTTAGTTGACTCATTTTAAAATGGCAAGGTCATCTATGACATAAGTAGATATCCAATTTTTCAACAATTACACATTTACCAACAATTATATTTAAAGAATCTAAAATTGTAGTATACAAGTTCACTAATTTTATGCCCTTCAAATCAAAGCTCAAAAGTTAGCATGAAAGTAGTAATTTAGGAGAAGTAACAAATACACATCATCAATTGTCATAGAACTGAGTTATACTTTGAGGCGATAGTGGAGACCATCAACTTGTTGACAATTCTTGAAAAGTGGATTTAGCAAATTGACTTCACCAATAACCGTATCCATTAGATTGTAAGTGAAGATAATCATCACACTTTCTTCTTTTTATTTAAATTTAAGAATCCATTCTTTATAATCATGTGTTTTGAACATCAACTCAACTATTTGTTCACATTTATTCTCATTAAGATCGTCACCTCATTTTGTTATGAGGTCAATAGTGTACGCATTATTTTCTTTTTAACTGATAATAGCTTGAAAGGAGTCCCAATAGCTTTGTGAGTCATTTCATTCTTGTTATTACTTTTTTTTCTTTCTTATATATCCCCTATTGATGGACTTATGGTGATGTGTTTTCTTTATTCTTGGTCGCTCATTATATATGTGTCTGATTTGAACATACTCATAGAAATGATCTGAAGAAGATATTCCTTTGAAAGTTATACATTTAGAGTACATGGAATCTTATTCATTTTAATGGAATCCTTGTTGGATGAGTATTCTTGTACCTTATATGATAAATATTTTGTCTTATGGTTGAACTCTTATTTTTCCTCTTCTACTTTGGAGTCCAATGTAGAATAGGGAAGACATTTGTTAAACCTGGAAAAGGTTTATTTATGATTCGAAGTGAACATAATGGCATGATTGGGATCACCATGAGTTTTTATTTTGAAGCATTCTTTTAAATCAACATCTTACAACCTATATGATGTCTTACACTACTTCTTGTATGCTAGATCTAAAATTGTGATAAAGACATCAACTAGAATTCAATTATTGTCCATATGATTACATAAAATCTTCTCTAGAGATTGTCTATCATGATTGCATGAGGGAATATGTAGATCACTAAAATGTGGAATTTGTTTTACTAAATATTTTTCTTTAAGTTGAATGAATGTAGAATGGTTTATAAGAATCTTGATTTTATGTTAAAAAACCCTTTTTTTGGCATCTTCCATATGCATCCTAACTTCTTAATGATTCAAAATGATGAATGATGGAGTACCCCATGTCATTCATGATATTTGGATCCCAATCAAAACTAACATGTAGTTCCATTAAACTCGAACAACTTGGCTTGTATGACTTAAACTGTCATTGTGACCTTGATGAGTCCTCTTTTTCACAATGGCTTGGCTGTTCCACATCAGAGTTTCAAATCTTCAAAAAAGGTTACCAAAAATAATGCACATCCCTCTATCTCCTGCATAGCCATCTCTAACATAATTAATATATCATCACCCCCTTATTCCTCTACTTCCAAGAACTCAAAATGATATGAATTTATCTTCTTTGGAGATTCAAACTCACCATATCACATGCAGAAAAGGGGAAATTGGATGGCTAATCAGGCCCTACTTTTTAAAAATAAGTTGTCACTTGGTCTCATGCTTGACAAGGAAATTTAATGGCTAAGTAGCTTTCTATAATCTAACTGATGTGTTATAATTTGTTCCCCTGAAATGTCTATAGAAGCATATATAACATCCTTTTATATGATTTTTAATGTGCTTTTATTCTCTTTTCCTTTCCATGATATTGCAACCTTTTCGTTGCTCCTCTTTGAATTTTGTGTGTCTTCTAATGGTTCTTCTGTGGTTGAAGTTTCTACGTATTTTATTCATTCAAGTCCTGGGGTGGCCACTCACAAAATTTGTTTACCACAATATTAGGCAAGCTTTATTTATATTCAAATTCATCCTGATTCTCATTTCATATTACCAGAATGAGGTTTTTGAAGGTTGGACAGATTTACTCTCTTACTTTGAATTCTTCCCCTTCTAATCCTTTGTGGCACATTTGAACATTCAAAAACTCCTCAGCATTATCTATTTTATCCTCATAGTTAGTTTGACTTTCATTTTCTTGTCATCTTGTTCACCTCCCATTGTAGCCTCCTTTTTCATTTCTATGTACCTACACTTGCATATTTGATCCTAATTCTCCCACATACAATGTAAACCCAAGGTAGACTTGCATACATAGGGTTCTAATCAATCTCTTTCAAGGTCACCAACCTTAGTTTTCTTTTCAAAGTGACTTTAGATTCATCCATGAAATCACCCCCAATCACCAAAGAAGCGAATTGGGTAAACAGGTGGACACTAAAAAAGTTTGGTGGATCCTTGTTAGTTAACTTACATATAGTGCACATAATTTCCTTATAATGCACATGACATTAATTCCCATTTATGATAAATTGTCTTTAGAGAATCTAATTTTGTAGTAGAGAAGTTAACTAATTGTATGCTCTTAATATTAAAGTTTGAAAGTTAGCATGAAAGAATTTATTAAAGTGAAGTAACAAATACACATAATCAATTGTCATATAACTGAGTAAAACTTTGAGGCCACAGTGAAGACCATCAACTAGTTGACAATTCTTGAAAAGTGGATTTAGCACATTTACTTCAGCAATAGCCATATTCATTAGATTTTAAGTGAAGATAATCATCACATATTTCTTCTTCTTATGTAAATTGAAGTATCCATTCTTTATCGTCATGTATTTTGAACACCAACTCAACCATTTGTTCACATTTATTCTCATTGAGATCGTCATCTCATTTGGTTGTGAGGTCAGCATGGTACTCATTATCTTCATTTTAACTCATACTAGCTTGAAAGGAGTTAGCTTTGTGAGTCTTTTCATTCTGTTATTCTTTTTATTCCTTTCTTATATATCCCCTCTTGATACTCTTATGGTGATGTGCTTTCTTCAACCTTGATCACTCATTATATATGTGTTTGGTTTGATCACACTCATATAAATGAGTTGAAGAAGATTTGACTTCAAAAGTTATATATTTAAACATGGAATCTTCTTCATTTTTAATGGAATCCTCATCGGAGGAGTATTCTTGTACCAAATATGACAAATATTTTGTCTTATGGATGAACTCTTAATCTTTCCTCTTCTTCTCTTAAGTCCAAACTCGAATTTTGAAGGCATTTGTTAAACCTGGCAACGATTCATTTATGATTTGAAGTGAACATAATGACATTAACTGGATCACCATGAGTATCTACTATGAAGCATTATATTAAATCAACACCATAGAACCCATATGATTTCTTACACCAGTTGTTGTAAGATAAATCCACAATTATGATAAAGTCATCAATTAGAATTAAATCATTGTCCACATGATTACATACAATCTTCTCTAGAGATTGTCTGTCATGATTGCATGAGAGATTATGCAGATCATTGAAATGTGCAATTTTGTCTACTAAATATTTTTCTTAAGATGAATGAATGTAGAATGATTTATAAGAGCCTTGATTTTATAAAAAAGCTTTGTTCAACATCTTCCATATGCATCGACTTTTGAATGATTCAACACGATGAATCATGGAGTAGCCCAAGGCCTTCATGATCTTTGGGTCCCGGTCAAAACTAACATGTAATTCCATTAAACTCAAACAACTTGGCTTGTAAGACTTTAATTGTCATTGTGGCCTTGATGAGTCCTCTTTTCTACAATGGCTTGACCATTCCACATCAAAATTTCAGATCTTGGAAAAACGTTACCAAAAATGATGCATATCCCTCTGTCACTTGCATAGCCATTTCTAACATAATTAATATCTCATCACCCCCTATTTCCCCTTCTTCCTAGAACTCAAAATGATATGAGTTTGTCTTCTTTGGAGGTTTAAACTCACCATATCACATGCAAAAAGGGGAAATTGGATAACTATCAGTCCATGTTTTTCAAAAAGAAGTAGACACTTGGCCCCACACATGCCAAGGAAATTTAATGGAACTATCTATTTTGTATAATCTAAGGGATGTGTCATAATTTGATCCCCTAAACGTCTGTAATTTCATGTTCCCTTATTCTCTTTTCCTTTCCTTGTTATCATAACCTTTTCCTTGCTCCTCTTTGAATTTTGTAGATTCATCTAATGGTTCTTCTATGGTTGAAATTTTATGACTTCTCTTCATCTAAAACTTGGGTGGCCAGTCATAACATTTGTTACCACAATATTAGGCACACTTTGTCGATATTCAGCTTTATCTTGATTATCATTTCTTAGTATTAGAAAATATTTTTTGAAGGTTGGTAAGATTTACTCTAGTACTTTGAATTCTCTCCCTTACAATCCATGTGTACAATTAGAACATTCCAAAACTCCTCAGGATTATCAGTTTCATCCTCACATATAGTTTGACTTTTATTTCCCTTTGATCTTGTTCACCTACCTTCTTAGCCTTCTTTTTCATTTCTATGTACCTACACTTGCATGTTCAATCCTAATTATCCCACATACAACATAAACTCGAGGTAGATTTACATACATAAGGTTCCAATCAATCTTTTTCAAGGTCACTAGCCATAGTATTCTTTTTGAAGTGACTTTAGAATCATCCATGAAATTTCCCCCAATCACCAAAGAAGCAAAATGGGAAAATAGGTGGACACCAAAAAATTGTTGAGGATTCTCATTAGTTAACTTACATATAGTGTGCATAATATCCTTACAATGCACATGCGATTAATCACTAAAACACAACTAATTCTTAGACTATAAAATGTTTACACATAATGTTGCTTGAACTACACACACACAAATTAAAATGTCTATTCTCGACCTCGACATATATAATTTATAATACCACAAATATAGTGTGAAGAGGCGGATGAATGTAACTAATCCACATGACTTTTCAATGGCTGCGGGCATCTTTCGATGAATCAATTGAAGGACTAGGCATTGTTGGCAGCTTTGTTTCAATAGATGTCATCGAGACAATACTAAGGGTTGCATGACTGCCTCCATGCAGTCCCTCTAAATCTCTTGTTAAAGGAGACACACCAATTCATTGTGAAAATGAATAAAAGAAAGTACTGCAAAAGGAAATGGTTCATTGTTGTTGAATTGTGGTTCTAAACTATATGAAACTTAGTATTGTTTATAACTTATGCTTGTTAAATTGTTGCAGGTTCATGAAAAGGAAAATGAACTCTGGTTGATGATAGTTCCTACATAACTCCAGTTAGAGCAGACACACCAATAGTTTGTGAACATAAACAAAATAAGGGGGTTCATAAGAAAATGGTACATTGTTGTTGGAATGTGGTTCTAAAATATATTAAATTTGGTACTATTTATAAATCATGGTTGTTAACTTATTGTTGGATCATGAGTATTCCAGCACAAAGCTAGATAAACAAATTGATGAAACCATCAGTAAGCTAATGCCATGTGGTTTTGAAAAAACATCAGTTAAGAGCATGAGTGGAAATATTTTGATTGATGACCTTACAACGACAAATATGGTATGCAGATCATTTGTATAATACTTATCGCTGTGAAAAATATAACAACTTGATATTGAAATAGGGGGACATTGAAGAATGAATTATTGTAGTGTGTGACCATGTTGATAAATTGGAAGTTGATATTAAAGCTTCAAAATTGAAATAAAAAGGAAAAAGCCAAGTACATGCGGTTAGAAGAATGAGATTGAAGAAGAAATCAAAGGGAGACAGTGATGATGTATCAGTCATTAAGAGAATGAGAGACTTTGATAATAGTGGAGTACAAACTCTGTCATAAGATGAAATTAAAAAGATTGAATTGGTAATAATATTTTGTTTTAGCATCATATAAAATATTATGAATAGATATAATATTGTTCTTCTATTCTAGATAATGAGGGAAGGAAGCAATGACAGGGATGTTGTATTCGTGTCTCCACATGCAACTTTGATGTGGGGTAATTTTAAATATATTGACAACAGGGTAGGAACATTGAGCAATCTGGTTTGAAGTTAATTAATTGATGAATTCGTAGTGTTGTTCATGTAAATTAGTATGTTATTGTTGTAAAAATAGTATGATAATTGGTTTTTAAGTTGAAATTCCATGATAGGTTATAGAGGCAATAATGGAATTAAAGTGGAAAGACAGTGAAGAAAATCCTAAAAAGTGATTCATTTTACACTCTTCATTACTAAACACAATTAGGAACTAAAATCAATTAGGATTGACAAATTATTTCTTGAAATATATGGGTAAAATCTAAGAATAAAATACTATGATTCTGTCTATATTGACAACATCACACTGGCACCTATTAGTAGGAACTTTTTGAAGAAATGTTTTTGTTCACTAAAACAGTCTAGAGGAGGAAAGGAATGTTGATACTGACGTGGTGTACAATATATATGATCAAGAAGCACTTCTGATGGTATGAAAAATCTGATCTGAATGAATTTATAATGAATATTCTTGAAAGCTTCTATATAGAATCATAATTGAGTAATGTGCTAATTATGTTTTTTATGTGATGACTTTAGGGTAAGGAAATAAAGTATGTTTTAAAGATTAAAGTTGGAATATAGATAAAGATTGGAAATAATTTATGATATAAGAGCTCCACAAAACTAATTAAATAGAATAAATAGAAAGCGTGCCTTTATTAATCAAATCATTTACATATTATGCCATTATAATCATCATATCATTGGCTCTTTGGGCATAAATACCAACATTCTATGTCTTGCTCATGTCGATCCATAGAGTCACAGATATGCTTGAACTCCTACCCGTCCATGGTGTGAGAGGATCCTGGTTGATCAAGAGGGGGGTGGGTTTCAGTGGAGGCAGGGTAATGACTCTAATACCAATTTGATAGTCTCAGATGGGTAGATAAATTATTAAAGAATTGTAAAATTAAAGAAATAAGGGGAGATAATGTACACCTGCTGAGAGGGGATTATGTAAGTAGATTGCTACAACAGAAGGAGTATCTATGTGTTTCTGATTAATAATATAGAATGTATGGTTAAATTTTGACGTATAAACTTTGGATCTTCCAATGAAGATGAATAATTAGGAAAGTATAATTGTTTAGTTAAGTAATTATCCTTGTTGGTTTATATAAAAACGTATGATGTATGTGTTATCCAACTTGATATGAGGGAGAAAATGAATGTATTTATGGATGTTTTATTGTACATTTTGGTATTATTGTCCAATATGATTTGGTATTACAAATCTATAGGATTTGGTAAACATTTGATGGTAACTTAGTTTCTGTTATACATATTATTTGTATCTTACAATGACTTTAATGTATTTATTAATCTATGTTTGGTACTATTTGAGTCTATATTATGTTCTGTGAAGCATAGGTGTTGGTACATTCTTTTATAATTATTGGCACGGTTGTTGGCTTTTGGTTTTATGTGGATCACAATTATTTCACTTAGTCCAGATGATCTGTCTGCACTTACATGTGTATAGATAGGTTTTTACATGTAGTCCAAATGTTATGTACGCACATTGCATATTGATGTCATACACGACCATTGTGGTATACATTTTGATACTTCTATTCTATATGACTTGGTATTGTTATTCTATATGATTTGGTACTGCTATTATATATGATGAGTATACATACCACTAGATGTAGAAGTCATTTTAGGTTTATAAGGTTTTTAATTCATTGGTATTGTAAGTCATTATGATAGGTTGTGTGGAAGATGTATGTTGGTACGTGTTTTTAAATTTATTGGTAAGGTTTTAGTTGGAAGCATTTCTTTTATATGGACATATATTTAATAAACATGAAAGTAATAGGCTTTACATTGATAAGCATGAAAGTATTACAATCAAACATCACTTCTTTTTTAAATTGAGCATAGATCAATCCACAATTTTGTTTGAGGGTGGTTCCATCGCTTATACTACTATGAGTAGTCATGGGGACTGTTTCCCATGTTGATTGATTCTATTGTGGACTCTCGACGTGGAAGGTCTCCAAATGAGGGGAATTTGGTTGAGCTCTAGATGTTTCAATGTTGAAGTCAGCAACAACACAAAACGTATCTTGGGACGGAGGCAACAAACTCACCTTCTTCTTCTTGGACTTCGACTTTTTCAATGATAGTCCCTCTTTAAATTATTTTTTTCTTGCTGAGTATGGTCGTCAAACTCTTTTACATACAAAGGGATCCCGTATTGACGGTATTACAAGCTGTTCAGACTGCAAAAAATAATAATGAAAATTTTTAAGTAAATAATAATGTAAATAGTGTATATAGTTTGCATATAAAATGTGTGGTTACACTTCCCTTTTCAGTGGAATCTGGTACTTTTATATTTTTGCATGCATCACTTCGTATCTGTTTGATATGCTCATAATTTTCCTTTGATGTTTTCATAAAATCAGGAAAACCTTGATAAAATTTAATTATGTCTTCAACCCTACTATTTTGCATTGTCCGAATTTCACAATAACTCTGAATTTAGATCATTATAAACACGAGTTATGTCTTTCCTCCAGCGGTCCAATATGTATTGTTTGAGAACTTTTTCAAACTTAAATATTCTAATCATAACACACAACATGTGATGACATATAATACCACTGGATTCAAAGTATCTACATGAGCAATTCATGTTCTGTGAAGAATATTCATGCATGACATTGAAATGTCTTTCAAATATTTTGGATGGATTTGAACAAATTATTATGCTACATTGTTCGATCACATTAAAATTAGCATTTACCCCATCACTAAATATGACTTTGGTATCACATGAAATCATATCGCAAAGTTGATCCTAGAACTTTTTAAGCATTGGTATTGTGTAGGCATCTCAAAACTACAATTCAATCATATAGGACATTCTTGTAGGTGTTGTTTTGTGTATAAATTCATAGTCCGCAAATCTATCTTTCTGATATTTTGAGTACAAAGCAAGTTCATATTGGTAAACAAATTACTTCAATGATGTACGAGAATTAACATAACCGTAAAAAATGTATTCATTGATTCACTATGCTGTGTGATTGTCATGTCAGCCCAAAAATAATTATTAATGTGTGTCAGAGCCCACATTTCCCTCAATTGGTACATTCTATTCAGCCATCCATCCTCCTTAATAGTGCAATTATGTACAGTCTTGTCCCAATTTGACTCAAACTCGTCTATTGTAATACTAACATAAATAACATGTTTCGACATAAATGAAGTAGAAGAATCCTTGCCAAGTTTATCAGGTATCTTTTTCATTATATGCCATAAACAAAGACGATGACATGTACTTGGGAAAACCACTTTTACTGCGTTCATAATGTGTTGTGTCTGATATGTTATTATACCCTTGGGAGGAACACATGTAGTGGTAATTGATATGTTTATATTTTGCATATTTGATAACAATACTTTAGGTAAAGAAGAACAATACCAAACATATATGTAACAATGCATATATATAAATTTAACATGTTCAAACGTAACTAACCCATGCACTTTAGCCAGGTCTAGAAAAGCCTTATATAGTTTTCAGTGGTTTCTTCACATAGAAGACCACAACCAGGAAGAATGTTTTGAGAATGGTAATTCACACTGACAGATGCAGCAAACGACATTTCATAATGGTTAGTCAAATATGTAGTATCAAATTTGATTACATCATCAAAGTATTTGTAAGCATCGATGGATCTTGAATCGACCTAGAATACATTTCAAAGAACGACATCATCACTTAGGTCCATGATATAGAAATTTTTGAATTTATAGTCTGTATTTTAATAAAATATTCTTGGATGACTTTTGCATTGCTTTTACTAAGATTTAGACATCTATTTACTAAGATTTAGACATCTAGCTATGGCAACATGATTTCTGACATCCCTCTCAATAAAGATAACTTATCATAACCTCCATCCTCGACAGTAAAACTAGACATTAATTTTACTACACTAATCCATGTAAATATTGGTAGGATGTAACTAGAAATTGTCATTGTTTGAATATAAAATTTGAATTTGAGGTGACTTTACCAGTCCTGCCGTTTAGATCAATCCTCCTTGCAATATCTTTAGGGATCTTTCTCTTTGAAGGTAAAAGTTTTAGAACACTTTATTCTAAAAGGGTATGACTATGCTGCTCTTGAAAAGTAGTGACAACAATTTCATAACTATATATGTCATGGAAAAATCTAATATCTACAAGCAGTTAGTCTTAGCAGTTGGACGATGACGGTACATAGCACCTCCTCCTTGTTCTTCTTCTTTCTCCTCCTCTTCACCTTCTTTTTCTTCTTTTTATTCTTTTTCCTTTTGTTCCTCTTCTTCTTCCTCTTATTTATCATCATCATCGTTGTCACGATGATTTATGAGGTTTACTAGCTTTAATACATGAAAGGGTTAAACTCAAAGTAGAATTACTGATAGAATTTTTGATAGAATGTGTTGTTGAAATTTCAAATCCTTAGGCATCAATATATGATTCATGGAATGATCTGGCTTCTCCAATGGAGTCCAATACCATACCAATTTTAGGTTTTACAACCCCTACGTCAGTCCTTGGTATAACAATTTTAGAAAAATGACTATTTTAAATATTTGGTAAAGTGAGTCATTTTTGCTGTGGATAACATCTTCTTGATTGTCATTAAGTGTCAAATTAAGACCGATGTCGTCTAATGGCATATGTAAAAAGGGGACAAAAATGTTGGTAAGTTTCGTGGCGACAATTATACAAGTGTGGTTGTTGTATAGTATTGTTATGGGTATATAATAGTTGGAAGATGGAATACGAACGGTCAATGATAATTGTTGAACTAAGTACATGATAATAGCATAAAATGAACCATCATTTAAAAACTGAAGAAGATCCTACAATCGTATGAATATAGAACGGTAGTTGAGAATTGGTAGGAAGAGCACGTTCGAAAAATAAGATTTAAGAACGACTAACCTTGAACATAATGGTTTGGCACCCTATTTTGGTGTAAATTGTGTGCATAGCTGAATGTTAGAAAATATAGAAGAATATAAATAGTAAATGTCCGCCACTGGTACGTAACATACTATCTATTGGTACTGTGGAGATGGAAGATATTAACTGCATTGGAGCTTTGTGGGTTATTCAAATGGAGTGAAGAACGGTATATAGGTCAGAGAAATGGAGAGAATAGAGTGATAGCAGAAATTTGAAAAATAAAATGGACATTGGTGTATTTTGTAGCTAAACATTACTAGAAGTTGAATAGTCGCCGAGTTGGTGAAGATTTAAAAAAAAACTGCGGCATTTGTGATTGGTGAAGAATGATCTGGTCTGTTTGTGATTGGTCGGGAATATTTGGTCTGCATGCAGATGCAAGGCGATCATATGTTGCATGATCAGCAGGCACCGGTTCGCATTCAGGAACTCGGAAGTCATGTCGCACAATGCGAATTGTTGCCGGTTCATTGATTCCTGGTGTGGGGGTGTTTGGTGTAAGTGATGTGCTGCTAATAATTTTTATAGTTACAAAACACAACCGATGTTTAGAATACAAAAATTGTACACTTAATGTTGCTTGAACTACACACATAAATTAAAATGTCTGTTCCCGACCTCGACCTATTGAATTTAACTAATCCAATAGTGTCAAGAGGCGGATGCATGTAACTAATCCACACGACTTTTCAACGGCCACGGGCATCTTGCGATGAAGCTATCGAAGGACTAGTCGTTGTTGGCAGCTGTGTTTCAATAGACGTCGTCGAGACAATACTAAAGGTTGCATGACTGCCGCCATGCGGCGAAGCCCTCGGCGGAAGAAATGGCAGAGGCATCTCCAGTTTGAGAACTGCAAGAACGTTACCTATAGACGGTCTCTTCACTGGCTCGCGGATTGCGCACCAGAGCCCGATCTTGAGCAGGCGCTCCATCTCGTCGCAATCGAATTCCATCTGGAGGTCCCTATCAGCGGCGTCAATCAGATTCCCGGTATCGTAGAGTCCCCAAACCCAGTTCAGCAATGGTTCCGTCTTCTCGGGCTCCTCCTCCATCGCCCTGCCGACGCTTCTCCCTGTAGCGAGTTCTACTGCAACGACGCCGAAGCTATATATGTCGGATAGCTTGGATGACCTGAGAGTTGTGCAGCACTCCGGTGCGACATAACCTGGAGTGCCGGCCATCTCAGCAGACGGCATAGATAGACTTTGCGTGACCATCCTGGCGAGCCCAAAGTCCCCGAGCTTGGCGTTGAGGTTCATGTCGAGAAGGATATTGTTGGGCTTGATGTCTCTGTGGATTACGTACCGGTCGCACTCATCGTGGAGGTAGTGGATCGCGGAGGCCATGTCGACGGCGATCTTGTAGCGGGTGCTCCATGGTAGCACGCCAATGGACGGCAACGAGGAGGACGACGATGAAGACTGGCCCGATGACGAAGAACGGTTGTGTTTTAGCTGTTTGGGACGAGAGAAGAGGTGGTAGTCGAGGCTACGATTGGGCATGAACTCGTACACGAGTAGGAACTCCCCGCGCTCATGGCACCAACCCAAGAGCTTCACTAGATTCCGGTGGCGGATCCGGCTGATGACAGTCACCTCGGCGGTGTACTCTTGCCTTCCCTGCGCCGAACGCCGTGTAAACTTCTTTACAGCCACTTCAGTGGACTCCGCGTCGTTGAGGACACCCCTGTACACAACCCCGAACGATCCTCTTCCGAGCTCCCTGACCTTTGCGAAGTTGGCCGTGGCGTCCCTGAGTTCCCGGTAGCGGAACTCCTTTGGGCCCATCTCTCTTATTGGATCAACAGATCTGCTCCGCCTCAAGAAATACAGCCAGAAGCATGCTCCGGTGAAGAATATAGTCAGCCAGGCTGCGCCCGACCCCGCAGCGACACCCACTATCACCAAAAAGCGGCTTGCCATCGACTTTGATCTCCCGGCCTGCTGCTCCCCTTCTGTAACGGAGGATCCCGGTGATGGCGGTATACCTCTTACCATACTGGAGTGGAAGCTCCAATTAAGGAGTCGGTGGTGCTCGACGTTCAACCCAGTGGCAGCAGAGAATCCGACGTACATAGAGGGCCCAGGCAGTACTTCCCGCAGGTCGATGACGAAGCTTACGGTCGCCCTCCTCCCGTTCCCGTCGACCATCCACGCGCTGAGCTTCTTGGTTTCGGCTTCGTAGTTGACGGTGGCTGATACTGTGGTGTTGATTGTATGGTTCCTATACTCCGTCCAATAGGTGTGGTTCACGGACTCGATGCTCTCGATGTTGATGCCCAGGTGCATGTGCTGGGGGTCCCACTCAGGATTGGGGTAGGTGTCGAACTCGACGGCAACGAGGCGGCGCCGGCGCGCGGCCTCGGCGCCCCATGACGGCGATATGGTTTCGTTGCTGTACAAACCCAAGTATCCGCCGATAGATCCTTCCGGTATGAAGGTACCGTTTACCGCGATGATGAAGGCGACGCCGTCGCCGCTGAGGTTCTTCACTTTGCCGACGAAGAAGGAGAAATTGGTGGTAAAGCTGACCAGCGACCGCGTAACGCTGTCCCAAAGTGGGATGGGTTGGGAGTAAACAGCGCGGCCGGTGCTGTACAGCTGGCTTACGTCGTAAGCCACCTGGGTGAGCTGGACGCCGTCGTTTGTAGCGGACGCGTCTCCGACAAGCGAGATATTCGCTATGTTACTGTTACTGAGATTCGGTAGGTTGAAGGAGACAGCGGCCGATGAGGACGGAAGGAGGCAGTAGAGGAGCACTAGCCACAACCAGAGCACGAAGCCAGCTGCGTGTGGTTTGGATGATGTCCATCCCCTGATTACCATGATTGGCGACGACATTGGAACAGCTCTACTGCTACTGCAAGAATAGAGGGTGCGTGCTCGGCTAGCACGAATTACCAACTGAATACGTACTCAACTACCAGAACTTGCCCTGAAGACTGAAACAGCTCTTCACTAGTTTGAAATTTTAGATTTAGCATTTTAAGATTTTTATATAGATCCATGTTTTAGATGTCCGGTTCAAGTACAACCCTATCTAGGTCATTACCAATAAGACCTAAAAGTCCAAGCTATATCATTGGTTTTTGTGGCCCATTTTGGCGTTGTAACCGTTTTGAAGTCGTCAATTTATATTAGGGGGTTAATTGGGATTCCTAAAATCATAGGGTGTTATCACAAAAATAATCAGCAGATGTTTTACAAAACATATATTACACGTTGGACGTGACACGAGTGGTACCACTTTGCTTTGAATTTTTATATGCGTATGGATGGCACATGAGCTATCACTTTTGGACGTCTTTCGCCTTTACCGATTTTGTTTGTTGTGTTGGCCTACTTGAATTGTGACGTGAGACGACTATTCTTTATAGAGGCATCGACTTCAAAAACGTAGAGCTCAAGAAACGCCTAAAGGAGTCTTTTTGGACATGAATGTGCACATTTTCTTTGATAATAGGTTCGCTTCATTATAAGCTGCGATTGATCTTGATGAATGCAATGAGCCATCGGAAACATACGAGCAAAGAGATAAGCATTGATCGAGGGCTACGCGATAGAACATGACATGATTATGAGTATATGTGAGGAAGTACACCCATAGAACTAATCCCATCAGCATGGTGGAGAACTCAACATATAACCCCATGAAATAAACTAAAAACACAGTTCTATCTGATAAGAAGTGTTTCTGTATAAAAAAATAACACTTCAAAAAACTCATCTAGCATCTGGTCCCTCGTCATCTCTGGCGATTAGGGTTGGGCTCATAGACGCTCCTCATCTACCCTAGGGTTTTCCTCTCTTGCAGGTCCAAGGTGTGCTGATCGTTCTGGTCTTGTGGCATCGGAACTGTCTGACAGATGCGCTAGAGTTTATTAGAAGAGGAGGAAGAACCAATTGGGATAAAGGCAGATGAAGCGGCAAAGGAGGCATCCCATACAGAGCTCGCGTTGGTGGGTAGGTTACTAATGAACAGAACCTACAACTTCTGGGCAATGAGTAAAACCCTAACTCAAGCATGGGGGTTGATGGAGAAGGTTCTCTTCAAACAAATCAAAGGAGATCTTTTCATTATCCAGTTCTTTCACTAGAGGAATAAAAAGAAGGTCGTTGACGACACTCAATGGAACTTTGACAATTGTTTACTTATTTTTAAGTAGGTATCACATGAGGTGCAGGTAGCGAAAATAGTGATTACAACAAGCCAATTATGGGCCCAACTTTACAGGCTACCAATGGGGTACAGGGTGAAAATACTTTAAAGGAGATTGCTGGAAGGATTGGTGAAAATCTTGAGGTTGACATAGACAAATTAGGGTGGGAAACATCCACAAGAATCTGAGTCCTCATTTGAGTTTCCAAACCTTTAGAGAGGTGTCTAAGAATCCGAACAAGGTATGGGAAATCTCAAAAGTAGAGATCAAATATGAAAGTCTCTCCATGCTTTGTTTCTCGTACAGACTCCTAGGGCATCTTAACAGAAAATTCCCATTCTTCAAAGAAGAAGAAGACAACAACCCATTTACTCTTTGTGTTGGATAACATGAAAAACCTCACTATTAATCAAACACATGTAAATGTCATTTTTAGACGTTGCCCTTTAGGAGGAAATTTATATGATGAAACATGTGGGCTTTGTGACATGTGTCATTGAATTCAAGGGTGTAAATTTACTAAATAAAAATAAACTATTTAATTTTTTTTCTAAGATACTATAAAATGACATTCTGGTTATGGCCTTTAGAACATTAGTAATTAAATCATTATATTTTGTGTTGGTAGTCTCAAGTAATTAAATTTCCAATATAGTTACCGAGCACCTAAATTTCTAGATTGGGAACAAATTGCAGTAATTGGTAGACCTGCCATAATTGATGAGCTCTGCAAGTTCCATTTATTTTTTTAAATTAACTTAAGGAAGAACATTGAAGTACCAACTATTATACAATATAATTTATTTTGTGTATAAACTAATGTGTTGTTTAAATACTTGTCTCAGACTAGCTACAATAGATTCATTATGATTTCATCATTCTATATGCATTAACATGAATTAATCTAGTTCATCTAATTTATAGAATATATTCATCTATATTTTCACTATATGATAATCATTGATGAACCCAAAGAATATTTTAGAATAGATAATGTTGTAATACAAAATTGAATAAGTATGAGAGAGATGTATATTAATAATCAAAGGTATGAAGAAAATCTGTATGAGTCTCCACTTATAATAGTATGTTTTGTATCTCGTGACATATATAAGATAAATAATTGTATTGAATATGGATGTACTTCAATAACTTATATATGTAATGGAATAATTAATTTATACATAAAGGAATAATTAACAAAAAATATAGATTTAGGAAGATACAAATATATGTTTATTGACAAAGTATTCTACACCTATTATCTCAATAGCCAAAATGACAACGTCTAGATTTACACTATTTTTTTTAGTTTCAGTGTTACAAACTACCAAAATCCTTTTCAAACTAGAAGCAAACACTATAATTGTGCCAATAGGAACTACCTCTTCTATTAATAGTAATTACCCTTTTTATCTTGAAAGCAAAAAACAAAATCTTGTTGGGTTTACAGAAGAGAAGAGACACGAAGTGTGTGGCCCATAGAACCTATTTTTACACATGACAAGTGAGAAATGTATCTCTAAATGAGTATTCTTCACCAATGAACACCATCCCATGCCACATTGGGGATTTATTGTGGCAACACATCCCACTATCACACAGACAACGAGGTGTTACGCAAAAACGTGCGGGAGTCACCATAACCACAGATTATCAAAAACACGGGTTAATTAAAACCGGTTGCAGAAAGCGGATAAACTGAGAAACTATTACATTCCAGTCCTCGTCCTGCAAGGAAGCAGGTTATATATACATATACAAGATCTGATACGTGTCCACAACTTACAGGAACAGCTGTCTATCCATCACATGAGTTCACCACCTGTTCATATACATAAAGGCCCACATCCGGCCATCAGCAGAATATACAAAACATCAACGATCATACATCGTGAAACAATGACAAAACACCTTCAAGGACCTGAGAGTACAGGGACGACTCTAGACATTACTACAAAACATCCAAAACAGCAACATTTCCATCGCTTCCCTTCTACTTCTCTTCTTGCTGCTCGACCGCAACTTCGCGACCACCACCATGTCTAGCTCGACCACCTAAAGAGGGTGTAAACCAGCGGGGTGAGACAATCGAACATTGTCCCAGTGAGAAACATAACTCCCCGCTGAAACTACAAAACCTCAGACATATGTATAGCAGCTAACTGATAAAAGTATACAAGAGCAGTTATATGATAAAACTGTTCATACTTATCAAGTTTACCAGATGTATTCCAGCATATATTCGACTATTTGTTTAAGGGACATGGTTATCAAGATAAGATTTATAAAGATCTACCACATATGAAAAACATATAAGCATCTGCAAGATGTAACAAAGTTAACTACACAAACAAGGCCTCAACCAATGTTTCGTGTTTGTCTTAAGCAGTAAATGCTAAAAAGCTGGATTACATATTATCATGCCCTGAGGAAGTGAGCCGTACCACTCAAATCCAACCTTCGGTTGCGAAACCCAAGCCGGTGCCACACAAGGTCAATGGAAGAGCCGGACTCCACGACCTCTCCGCCTCATGGTCAGTGCATGAGTACAACACAGGAAGGACCGCAGTCTCATGCTGAAGTGGTCTTAGCCATAGGGTCAGGCTACCCTTAACCTAGCCCGCCTCGGTATAGGTCTCGGCACTAGTGAAACTGAGCCACGGGCTTGTTCACCATGCTCTGAGCCATGAACGCATTCATGCCCTTCATATCACATATCCTGAGCCATGGGGCCTGTTCACCATGCTCTTATCACAATTGGGCTACGGGCCTAAATCCGCACCCTGGAGTCTACAACCGAAGTTGCACTCTTACCTCCTCACTTTAGGCTAGGAGAAACCTCACATACTCAACAATATGCGCTCCGGGTTAACCCGCAGGAGAACCCGTTTCACCATCACCAAATTCCTGACGATGATGGATCTATGGCCAGCACAACTACATGATAGATTTCACTGTGATTAATTAGTATCTTTTATATGGATTGCAAGATTCAACCAAGTTGTATAACATGCAATTATAACATAAGTAAACAACATAAAACTCAACATTATGCTTTTATGGTAATCACATCAACCAGATCCATCTCAAGGATCCAACATCACATGTTATCACTTGGCCTCTTGCCAATCGTCCAGATCCATCTCAAGGATCATCACATACCATGGGATCTCAATCCCTCATCATATCTTGCCACTGCCTCTCAAGTCTCATATCATCATCATGGAACAAATACATCCTACATGCAATCCCATCAACCAGAGTAATTATCAAAGTGATGTTACTCATCACATATTCCTCATAGTATGTTCTGGGCTAATCATCACCTGCATGGTTAGGGTGTACGATAATCATAGTTTCAACATAAGGACTTATGCTTACCATCATGATATGACATTCAAGATGCTATACTTATCGATCATAGATCAACTGATGATCATGTGCATAAAGCACATCATATATCAAACCATATCTATGCTTATCCTCTTCTCCTTTTTATACAAATAATCAAGGTGATCACTTCATGCATATAGTCATGCTAGATATACAGAACAAGTGTTATTATTACCACTACCATTACCATTCTTAGCATTAACAGATAATCATTTTTATATGTGTAGCCAGGCTAAGATAAATGAACAAGCTTATGATAATGAGCATCATTATATGTATAAGGAGTTACCATCATTTTACTATGAACATAACCAGAAGGTTGTTTTCATAACGGGATGAACCATCATAAAAAGCACCGGGGACCTTCACTATAGGTCACCACGAACCCTCACTAAAAGGCTGCGTTGGTCACCTACCCTCACCCAAAGATTAAAGCACAACGACCGGTATATAAGCAAGCAGCAACGCTGCACTACGTGAAGTTGCGGGCACTCACTTATCGGCAATGCCCATCACAACTTACCCAGCAACGTCCGACACATGGGCTATGGCCAGGTCACCACCAAAAGCTAACAACCAAGAGAGAGAACCCAACCTTATAAACGTGCAACCACAGATCAAGGCCTAACGATCGACACGAAGCAAGGAAAGAGTGGTGACGCCCGTCACAACCACAAGGCATATCGCCTGACATAGGAACAAAGGGTGTTGCCCGACACCACAACATATCACCCAACACAGGCCTGTCGGCTAACACACACTCATGGACTATCGCCCATCACTTACTCATGGTCATCTTCTACCTCAAGCACAATGTTATGACCCGACTCAAAGCTAATATGTAAGTATCATGATTAGTGCATAATTAAGTTAATTGAGCTAACTTAAGTGCTCATGTGGTGGTTAGTGCATCATCAAGTTGATAAAGTTGAATTAAGTAGATAAGATCCAATTAGTGCATAATTAAGATGATTAGGATGAGTAAAGTGACTTTTGGATGCAATTGGAATTTTGAACCAGTAAAACAGTATAATTAGCATGTTTTCATGCTTTGAGATTGTAGTGGGCCTCATTCTTGAAAATATGCAAAAGAAATCACATGATTTGGACTTTCGAGTCAATAGTTATGATCTTTTCTGATTCCAGGGTTGAAATTGCAAAATTTCCAAAACTTTTCTTTATAAACCTTCTTTTATTTTCTCTGTTGGTTATCTGTTTCATTTCTATCTTTTGGAGGCGGCGCACAAGAGGTGCCGGCCCGCAAAGATGATCGCAGGGGCGATCAGTTGGCCAACTCCCAACAGCTCAATTCCGTTTCCTTTCTCCTCTTCTTCTTTTCTTCTTTCTTCTTCCTACCTTTTCTTCCATTCTTCCTATCTTCCTAACCAGCCGCAGAGCAGCTTGGCCAGCGGCAAGCTGCAGCTGCTAGCAGCTGCCGTGCGTGGCTTGGAGGAGGAGAATTTGGGGCGGCCAAAGCTCCAGATCTAGGTTTGACCTCGGCTAGGAGGTCTAATCCACAACCCGCAGTCAATTCAGCCTAAACCAGCGCCTAGTAGCGGATCCTGTTGGAGTGTGAAGCTCCTGTTGTTCCGTGAACAGGAACAGTAAAGAGCCAATTCCAAGGAAGAAGATGATCTAAAATCGCCCGGAATCAGGCCTTGGACGCATTTTCGGACAAATCTGGATAGTCCAAATCAATGTGAGTAGGGTTTCATTTATTGATCATTAATAAACTCAGGCGTTTGAATATTTTCTGTTTTGTGCGTGAATTACGCTGATAACAGGCGTTATCAGGCGTCAGGCAGCATTTGGCGTCACCCGACCTTTTTAGTT
The DNA here is from genome assembly GCA_963693085.1 of Alisma plantago-aquatica. NCBI lineage: Eukaryota > Viridiplantae > Streptophyta > Magnoliopsida > Alismatales > Alismataceae > Alisma > Alisma plantago-aquatica. Next base: position 369,218,967 of record OY856415.1, on the reverse strand, counting down.
TATAAAATGCTTCTAGACACTGTTATATGATTAAATTTAGCATTTGAACAGTATGGATTGAATCAGTAGATTTATATGGTTCATTGGAACCTAAATTGCTCATTTGAATGTTGAAATTAGAAATTCATGTCTGAAAATGGTATAATTTGGGTATGAACCCAGACAATGAAGATTTCTGATAAATTATCAGATGTACGATTTCAAAGTTGATATGAATAAATAAAATATGCATGAAAACCCTAATTGCATATATCTTTTGACGTTAATATGTGTAAATTGATACTTACATGAAATGGCACATTTCTCTGAAATATTACCAGAAATTCTCAAGTATTGTTATTAAATTGTATTGTGATATGTAATTAACTCTTAATTGAGTTAAGTGATGCACAAACCAGGATTTGGGTTAATGTGCACATTTTTCGAGAATTTTAGAGAATTGATAATTGTTGAGTATGATTCTCATATGTGAAGTAAATTTCTTTAATTTGTGCAATAAGACGTTCAATTGCGTAAATTCGCTATGTATGTGCCAAATTGAAATAAGTTGGGTTATTTATGCATTTCTAATTTGTCTGAATGCATGGTATGAGAATTTCTCAGAAATTACAATGATTTGAAATATATTGCTATGTCGGTTTAGAATGACAGTGTATTGTGATCTGATATGAAATCAGTAAATGTGATATTCCTGTTTAATTGTTTATATGTTAATCAGTTAATAGACTTAGGTGCCCTAACACCGTAGAACCCCTTTGAGAGGTCTGCACCAGGGGGGTGAAACTCGTGTTGCAACAATAACTGTGCGGAGTCACGGTGGCACGAGGATAGAGAGAGGCAGTGTTCAATAATAATCTGTGCGTGTGTCACGGTGGCACTGGAGTAAATAGGGGTTATTCAACATTAATCTGTGCTTGTGTCATGGTGGTAACCCGGTAAGACTCTCCGCCTGTGTGCTCAGGTAAGAGGAGGAGTCTAGAGTTCACTCTTTTGAGAGTGTAGTGAGGCCTTGTGAGCCTGAGAGTCCTGCAGCAGACCAGGGCTGGCAGTCAGACTTAGCATTTCCCAGGTGTGTCGCTTAGTCTTGTACGGTGGGATCGTAGTTCGCTACAGATCTTTATATGCAGAGTACACTGCATATGATTAGGGCATAAAAATGATATAAATATGTAATCATGTAGGATCACGGAAAGTTTAATATGTTAAGAGATTTGAACTTCTGTGCCTTTTCCGTATAACTGTTTAATTGTTAAAATATCTGATGTTGCATAGAAATGAGATTGTTATTTGTAAATCTTCTATGTCATTAGAAATGCCCTGCTTAGTACTGCACTTATCTTTATTTCAATTTTATATATCTGATGAGTTGTTTAGTGATAGCTAAATGAAATGCTATTCACTGAGCGAGTAGGCTCATCCCTCTACTCAAACATTTTCAGGTCAGCGACAGTTCCAGAAATCTGAAAGATCTTACCACCCTAGTCAGTAGAAGGTATATGTAGTTAGTTAGATAGTGGTCTCTTAGTCCTTTCCCCTCGGTCCTTGGGACATGGTGTGGGTGAGAGAAAGTATGTATGGCGAATGTGTAAAGGATGTAAATTAACTGTTATGTTTACTTTCTGTTAAACAATGTTACATGTTGTAAACTCTGTTTATGTTCTCTAGCCAGGTTAATTGAGATGCTTCCGCAATAGTTTATCATGTTTTAGTTTACAACAATAATCCGGATATCATTACGAGGTTTTAAAAGGAAAAAGTTCTCAGTGATTTGTTTATGTGATAATCCCTCCGTCACACCCTAATCTCGTGATTAGTGGTTAGTGTGAGATCGGGGTGTAACACACAAGGTACCCGAAACCCTAGAAGATGGATCACCTTGATCGACTAGGAAAGAGGGGTCTTGCACATCAACCATCACCAAACGGGTCATCACAAGGGAAACCCTAAAAAGAGTCACCACCACAACCAAGCTCACCCTTCTATTCCATGGTGAGAGGAGAGTATTGTTCAAACAACTAGAACACAAGCTCACCTCAATCGGCTAGGAAAGAGGGGTGTTGCTCATGATACTAAGAGTTCAAGCTCACTCCTCTAGACCAAGGAGAGAAAGGAGTATTGCTCATAGAGAAAACCTAGATCACAAGGATCGGCCAACATGAAAGCTAAGCAAGAAACTAAGCTACTAACATATAAACAAGATCATAGTGAGAGATAATGTAGTTAGGGTTACAAGTTATGCAACCCGCCTCAAGTAACTTCAAGCTTCAAGCACCACCAAGCAAGGAAGATGGAGACTCCAAGGCTATCGGCCACCACTTGCTCCTCCAAGGTGTGTCGGCCACAAAGCTTGCTCCTCCAAGGGGGGGGGGTATCGGCCACCACTAGCAGGGAAGAGGGTTGTGTCGTGCAACAAGGTGGAGAGGAACTAAGGGACCAAAAGGAACTCCTAGCTAAGGAAAGGAACCACCTATATAGAAGGAAAGGGAGGAGAAAACAAGGTTGGTCCAAGCAAGGTGTCACTTGCCTAGGGACACTTGTCCTAGTGCACGAGCCACCACTCTAGCAAGTTCTATACACATGTCCAAGGTATGCACCAAGTGTCCACTAAACAAGGTCAAGGCTAGGTCAAGCATCATGGGTGACACAACAACTTGCTCCTAGGGCGACACACCTCATCTTCATGGGTGACACACTCCCTTGGCCGATACACATCCACATCATGGCTGATACAAGGCTCAACCAAAATGAGGCAAGGCACCTCAAGGCCCAACAAGCTCAACAAAGCCCAAAAGAACTCAAGCAACGGACCCAAGCCTTCCTCTCTACATAAGAGGAAGCAAAGAGAGGGAGGAACACCTCACAAGGTGGCAAACTTGCCAGCAAAACCCTAGACTTGGTTTATTTGCAAGTAGCACCTCCAACTCTCAACAAATCATAACCAACCCTAATCACCACTAAAGGTGATTAGCTAGCACCAAAGCACCATGGTAAAGCAAAACAAACAGGGTAAACCCTAAACGAAGGTCAGGGTCCTTACAAGCTAACCCCCTTTAAGGGATTTCGTCCCCGAAATCCGAAGAGAAAAGTGAGGGATACTTCCTCCTCATCTCTTCCTGAAGCTCCCACGTAGCTTCCTCAATGCCACGATGATGCCAAAGAACCTTCACAAGAACCAGGTCCTTCCTCTTCAGCTTTTTAACTCTTCTGTCAAGGATCGCCACAGGGCCTTCCTCGTAGGTCACATCTTCAACAAGCTCAAACTCAACTGGTTGTATCACTACTCCCGAATCTGGATGACTTTTCTTTAGCATACTGACATGGAACACTGTATGTAACCTGTGCAACTCTGGAGGCAACTCTAACTCGTAAGCTACTTTGCCAACACGTGCTATGACTGAGTAAGGCCCCATATATCTGGGTGCTAATTTACCCTTCCGACCAAACCTTAGCACATCTTTCCATAGAGAGACTTTAAGATACACTTTGTCTCCTACCTGGAACTCCAAAGGTCATCGTCGATTGTCCGCATAAGACTTCTGCCTTTCCTGTGCCACTTTCAACTGTTGTTGTATCACTTTGATCTTTTCTGTTGTCTGTTGTACCAACTCAGGACCAAAAAGCTGATACTCACCAGACTCATACCAACACAAAGGAGATCTGCACTTCCTTCCATACAAGGCCTCATAAGGAGCCATGTCGATGCTCCTCTGGTAGCTGTTGTTATAAGAAAACTCTATCAAACTAAGATGTATATCCCAACTGCCCATAAACTGCAAAACATGAGCTCGAAGGAGATCTTCCAAAATCTGAATAGTCCTCTCAGACTATCCATCTGTCTGTGGGTGTAAAGCAGTACTGAATCTCAACTGCATTCCCAACGCCTTGTGCAACTGTTCCTAGAAACGACTTGTAAACTGCGAACCTCTATCAGAAACTATCGTCGCTGGCATACCATGCAAACGTACTATCTCATCCACATACATTCTAGCGAGCTTCTCGGCTGTATGCGTCATCTTTACCGGTAGGAAGTGGGCAGACTTTGTCAATATGTCCACTATCACCCAAATGGAATCATGATTTCTAGTTTTCCTGGGTAGACCAACTACGAAATCCATGGTTATATGATCCCATTTCCACTGCGGTATCGGCAAAGGTTGCAACGTACCTGCGGGCTTCTAATGTTCAGCCTTCACTTGTTGACAAACCGCACATCTAGCCACGAACTCCGCTACATTTTTCTTTAAGTCGGGCCACCAATACAAGTTCTTCAGACTATGATACATCTTGGTGACACCTGGATGCATAGAATACATCGACGTGTGTGCTTCCTCGAGCACTAACTTCCTCAGATCATCAGCATCTAGGACCACCATCCTATCACGATAGCAAACTAGCCCATCCTCGGATTTGTGAAACCCATCACGCTTTTCACTGTCGAACTCTGATCTGATCAACTGCACTGCCTCATCTGTCTTCTGGGCATCTTTGATTTGTTGTCTCAGCGTAGGTTTGACTTGCATCTGCACTAAGAGTCCAGCTAACGAGGAAACTTCTATCTGCACATTCATTTGTCACAAGGAATCAAACATACCCCACCTATGGCATGCCAGAGAACTCAACTGTGCTTTCTTTGAAGAAAGAGAAGAAGACTTTCTGCTAAGCACATCAGCTACCACATTCACCTTACCAGGATGATACTCGATAGTGCAGTCGTAATCATTAATCAACTCCATCCATTGCAGTTGTCGCATGTTTAACTCTTGCTGTGTAAAGATGTACTTTAGGTTCTTATGATCCATAAAGATCTGACACACTTCCCCATACATATAGTGTCTCCAAATCTTTAACGCATGAACCACTACTTCCAGCTCCAAGTCATGAGTCAGATAGTTCTCCTCGTGTTTCTTAAGCTGTCACGAAGCAAAAGAAACCGCATGATCTTCCTGCATCAGCACACAACCTAAACCTTTCTTAGAAGCATCACAGAAAACAACATAGCCTTTCCCAGGCTCTGGCAGGACCAACACTGGAGCACTGTTCAGCTTCCCCTTCAAACTCTAGAAATCTTGTTAACATCGATCATCCCAAACGAAAGGTACATCCTTCCTAGTCAACTTTGTCATCGGTAACACAATCGCACTGAAGTCCTTGATAAACCTCCAGTAGTATCCTGCTAAACCAAGAAAACTACGTACTTCTGTCGGCGTCTTCGACTGCACCCATTCTGCAACTGATTCCACCTTTTTCGGATCTACTTTGACTCCTTCAGAAGATATCACGTGACCCAAGAAAGTCACTTCTTCCAACCAGAACTCACACTTACTGAACTTGGCATACAACTGATGTTGGCGAAGAAGAGTCAACACTTGTCGAAGATGTTGATCATGCTCTAGCCTGTCTCGACTATAGATCAAGATGTCATCTATAAAGACTACAATAAACTGATCTAAGAACGGACGGAACACTCTGTTCATCAAGTCCATGAAAGCAGCAGGTGCATTGGTTAACCCGAACGACATAACCACAAACTCATAGTGACCATACCTCATCCTGAAAGCTGACTTTGGTATGTCATCTGCCTTAATCCTCAACTGATGATAACCAAACCGTAGATCAATCTTTGAAAACACTGTAGCACCACGCAATTGATCAAACAGATCATCTATCCTCGGCAACGAGTATTTGTTCTTGATTGTGACCTTGTTCAACTTCCAGTAGTCTATACACAACCGCATCGAACCGCCCTTTTTCTTGCCGAACAACACGGGAGCACCCCAAGGAGATGTACTTGGTCGGATAAAACCTTTCTCCAACAACTCTTACAACTGCTTCTTCAGCTCTACCATCTCTACTGGAGCCATCCTATACGGTGTCTGTGCAACTGGCTGCGTCCCTGGGACCAGATTGATCTCAAAATCAATCTCTCGGGGTGGGGGAACACCAGGAAACTCCTCAGGAAACACATCGGCAAACTCTCGGACAACTGACACCTCCTCGAGGCTCGGACCTTTCGCCTTGGTAGCCACGACGGTATCCACCACGTGAGCCAAGAACGCCTCACATCCCTGTCGTAGCAAACCTCTCTCGATTCTCCAACGCAGACACAGGTGTTGTCAGCTCAGAACTCAAACCCTTCTTGAAACGTCTGATCCGTTCCTCATCTGTCGCTGCCATGTGAGGGAAAAACCTCAATAGATCCATGAAATTGGCTTCGTACTCGGTAATGTTCATCGTCCCTTGTCGCAAGCTTTCAAACTGACTGATCTTCTCATCCAGATACGTCTTCGGGAAGCATCTGGTGACAAACTCGCGCCGGAAAACCTCCCAACATATCACCTCACCAGGCCGCTTTTCTTCCTCGATGGTCCACCAGTGACCAACACTACCTTTCAGAAGGTAGACATCGTGCTTTACTTTGTCTGCTTCGGGGATGTCGAGGATCCGGAAATCCTCCTCAAGACTTGTCAGCCACAGATCCACATCCGTTGGATCAGCCGTTCCAGCATAATCTGAAGCTCCGACTCGGCGAAGCCGCTCGAAGGTCTTCCCAATACCCGATGTTTCTCCATGGGGAGCCTGTGCTCTCGGAGGAGGCACTGGCAGTCGCTCAACCATGAGATTCATCGTAGCCATCATCTGCGCCATAAGTTGTTGGTAGGCAGGATGTTCAAGTATGGCTAGGTCAGGTTGGGGGACCTCAGGCACCCGAACTTCATGTTCCTGCCCAAAAGCTCCATCAACTGATGCAGCATCATTGTGCTCATCAGCATGTTCTTCATGGTTTCCAGACATCTTAGCTTTTCTTCCGCTGAGGCAGAAGATGATTGTAAGAAAATATGGAAAAACCCACAAGAACAAACACAACCTAGTCCTAAATCCCTGTAGACTCAGCGAACCTAAAGATCTGATACCAAACTTTGTGGCAACACATCCCACTATCATACAGACAACGAGGTGTTACGCGAAAATGTGCGGGAGTCACCATAACCACAGATTACCAAAAACATGAGTTAATTAAAATTGGTTGTGGAAAGAGGATAAACTGAGAAACTATTACATTCCAGTCCTCATCCTACAAGGAAGCAGGTTATATATACATATACAAGATCTGATACGTGTCCACAACTTACAAGAACAGCTGTCTATCCATCACATGAGTTCACCACCTGTTCATATACATAAAGGCCCACATCCGGCCAGTAGCAGAATATACAAAACATCAACGATCATACATTGTGAAACAACGACAAAACACCTTCAAGGACCTGAAAGTACAGGGACGACTCTAGACTTTACTACAAAACATCCAGAACATCAACATTTCCATCTCTTGCCTTCTACTTCTCTTCTTGCTGCTCGGTCGCAACTCCGTGACCACCACCACGTCTAGCTGGACCACCTAAAGAGGGTGTAAACCAGTGGGGTGAGACAATCGAACATTGTCCCAGCGAGAAACATAACTCCCCGCCGAAACTACAAAACCTCAGGCATATGTGTAACAGCTAACTGATAAAAGTATACAAGAGCAGTTATATGATAAAACTGTTCATACTTATCAAGTTTACCAGATGTATTCCAACATATATTCGATTATTTGTTTAAGGGACATGGTTATCAAGATAAGATTTATAAAGATCTACCACATATGAAAAACATATAAGCATCTGCAAGATGTAACAAAGTTAACTACACAAATAAGGCCTCAACCAATGTTTCGTGTTTGTCTTAAGCAGTAAATGCTAAATGACTGGATTACGTATTATCATGCCCTGAGGAAGTGAGTCGTACTGCTCAAATCCAAACTTCGGTTGTGAAACCCAAGCCGGTGCCGCACAAGGTCAATGGAAGAGCCGGACTCCATGACCTCTCCGCCTCATGGTCAGTGCATGAGTACAACACAAGCAAGACCGCAGTCTCATGCTGAAGTGGTCTTATCCACAGGGTCAGGCTACCCTCTGCCTAGCCCGCCTCAGTACAGGTCTCGGCGCTAGTGAAACTGAGCCACGGGCATGTTCACCGTGCTCTGAGCCATGAACGCATTCATTCCCTTCATATCACATATCCTGAGCCATGGGCTTGTTCACCATGCTCGTATCACAATTGGGCTACGGGCCTGAATCCGCACCCTGGAGTCTACAACCGAAGTTGCACTCTTACCTCCTCACTTTAGGCTAGGAGAAACCTCACATACTCAACAATATGCGCTCCGGGTTAACCCACAGGAGAACCCGTTTCACCATCACCAAATTCCTGACGATGATGGATCTATGGCTAGGGAAACTACATGATAGATTTCACTGTGATTAATTAGTATCTTTTATATGGATTGCAAGATTCAACCAAGTTGTATAACATGCAATTATAACAGAAGTAAACAACATAAAACTCAACATTATGATTTTATGATAATCACATCAACCAGATCCATATCAAGGATCCAACATCACATGTTATCACTTGGCCTCTTACCAATCGTCCAGATCCATCTGAAGGATCATCACATACCATGGGATCTCAATCCCTCATCATATCTTGCCACTGCCTCTCAAGGCTCACATCATCATCATGGAACAAATACATCATACATGCAATCCCATCAACCAGAGTAATTATCAAAGTGATGTTACTCATCACATATTCCTCATAGTCTGTTCTGGGCTAATCATCACCTGCATGGTTAGGGTGTACGATAATCATAGTTTCAACATAAGGACTTATGCTTACCATCATGATATGACATTCAAGATGCTACACTTATCAATCATACATCAACTGATGATCATGTGCATAAAGCACATCATATATCAAACCATATCTATGCTTATCCTCTTCTCCTTTTTATACAAATAATCAAGGTGATCACTTCATGCATATAGTCATGCTAGATATACAGAACAAGCGTTATTATTACCACTGCCATTACCATTCTTAGCATTAACAGATAATCATTTTTATATGTGTTGCCAGGCTAAGATAAATGAACAAGCTTATGATAATGAGCATCATTATCTGTATAAGGGGTTACCATCATTTTACTAAGAACATAACCACAAGGCTGTTTTCATAACGGGATGAACCATCATAAAAAGCATCGGGGACCTTCACTATAGGTCACCACGAACCCTCACTAAAAGGCTGCGTCGGTCACCTGCCCTCACCCAAAGATTAAAGCACAACGGCTGGTATATAAGCAAGTAGCAACGCTGCACTACGTGCAGCTGCGGGCACTCACTTATCGGCAACGCCCGTCACAACTTACCCAGCAACGCCCGACACATGGGCTATCGACCAGGTCACCACCAAAAGCTAACAACCAAGAGAGAGAACCCAACCTTATAAACGTGCAACCACAGATCAAGGCCTAACGGCCGACACGAAGCAAGGAAAGAGTGGTGACGCCCGTCACAACCACAAGGCATATCGCCCGACACAGGAACAAAGGGTTTTGCCCGACACCACAACATATCGCCCAACACAGGCCTGTCGGCCAACACACACTCATGGACTATCGCCCATCACTTACTCATGGTCATCTTCTACCTCAAGCACAAGGTACCCAAAACCCTAGAAGATGGCTCACCTCGATCGACTAGGAAAGAGGGGTCTTGCACATCAACCATCACCAAAGGGGTCATCACAAGGGAAACCCTAAAAAGAGTCACCACCACAACCAAGCTCACCCTTCTAGTCCATGGTGAGAGGAGAGTATTGTTCAAACAACTAGAGCACAAGCTCACCTCAATCGACTAGGAAAGAGGGGTGTTGCTCATGATACTAGGAGTTCAAGCTCACTCCTCTAGACCAAGGAGAGAAAGGAGTATTGCTCACAGAGAAACCCTAGATCACAAGGATCGGCCGACATGAAAGCTAAGCAAGAAACTAAGGTACTAACATATAAACAAGATCATAGTGAGAGATAATGTAGTTAGGGTTAGAAGTTATGCAACCCGCCTCAAGAAAATTCAATCTCCAAGCACCACCAAGCAAGGAAGATGGAGAATCCAAGGCTATCGGCCACCACTTGCTCCTCCAAGGTGTGTCGGCCACCAAGCTTGCTCCTCCAGGGGGGGGGGGGTATCGGCCACCACTAGTAAGGAAGAGGGTTGTGTCGTGCAACAAGGTGGAGAGGAACCAAGGGACCAAAAGGAACTCCTAGCTAAGGAAAGGAACCACCTATATAGAAGGAAAGGGAGGAGAAAACAAGGTTGGTCCAAGCAAGGTGTCACTTGCCTAGGGACACTTGTCCTAGTGCATGAGCCACCACTCTAGCAAGCTCTATACACATGTTCAAGGTATGCACCAAGTGTCCACTAAACAAGGTCAAGGCTAGGTCAAGCATCATGGGCGACACAACAACTTGCTCCTAGGACGACACACCTCATCTTCATGGGCGACACACTCCCTTGGCCGATACACATCCACATCATGGCCGATACAAGGCTCAACCAAAACGAGGCAAGGCACCTCAAGGCCCAACAAGCTCAAAAAATCCCAAAAGAACTCAAACAACGGACCCAAGCCTTCCTCTCTACACAAGAGGAAGCAAAGAGAGGGAGGAACACCTCACAAGGTGGCAAACTTGCCAGCAAAACCCTAGACTTGGTTTATTTGCAAGTAGCACCTCCAACTCTCAACAAAGCATAACCAACCCTAATCACCACTAAAGGTGATTAGCAAGCACCAAAGCACCAGGGTTAAGCAAAACAAACAGGGTAAACCCTAAACGAAGGTCAGGGTCCTTACATTTATGATATATAAGAATCATGAGAAAAAATAACTTTAGAAGGAGTACAAAAAGTATAAAACTTCTTTAAATGTGGTGAGAACTTGGTTTCTACTTAAGTGTATCTATCACGAAAAGTGCACTCTTTTAGTTCTTCTTCACTAAGATATAGAAATGATCTATTTTAATTCTAATTATAAGAGTTTTCCCTCTTGAACATGGTGTCTGGCTAGGTTCAAGGATGAAGGGATGCAATAGATTTACCATATATATTTCTTATGTATAAGATCAAGTGTTGCAAAGAATTTGCTAATCAATGTATATGTCATGAGAAACTTAAACGATATAGGTGCATATTTATATTAGTTAATAGGAGTTTGAGTCAAGGAGGACCTATCCAATGTAGTTTGAATGGGGCCCTTTCAAATACTCTAGAATGATTTTACATTCTCAATGGGGCCTTTACAGAAACTCACATATTTGGAGGAACTAACTAACCATTGCATTCTAAAATGGTGAAATATTGTACAAATGTGAAAATACATAAACCAGAGTTCATAGACAACTTGTCTAGTAAAATTTACTCTACATGGAGGTGGTATAGGTAGGATCCATAATGGGTCTAATTGCAACTTTGGTTGTTGTAAATCTAAAATACATAAATAATTCTTCACATGAAAATTTTAAACCAAATGTAAAACATTAGCATGTATTAAATATCCTTATATGAATTTGAACATTTTCGTATTACATTTTTAGTTTTCCTTATACATCATGCATAACATTATATACCAAATGGTCAAGTATCTGACGTTAGGAAAACATTGATAAGCATTTTATCAATCTTTGACTATTGTTATTTCTATTTTTCATTGTATATTATGAGAGAAGTGTAAACATGATAAATAAATAAATTTTAATATCATCAAAATATAAGTTTGTTACAGTCATATATTGTGTGTGGGTCTCAACCTGTCTCTATTGATGAAAAAAGTACATATTTTGCAAGTTCTCTAATGTCCAACTTGTATGTTGTTATTTCCTTCTTGATGAGGAGGAAGTCAAATATAGGAATATGATCCTATAGAGAGATCCACACTTCTAAAAACTAATAAGGATAAAACATACCTATGGTTAATGGAATACCCAACAGATATCTCCTAGCTTGTAAAAAAAACTTCAATTTTGATTTCTTCTTCACATTCGCAATGATTTAGATGCATTTGGAGTGTATTCACATCGATTTGGAGATGAAATGATGGATTGGAGATAACTTGAGAGAGTTGGGAGTTGATATGACCATTGAGCTTCCATATTCTCTCTATATTGTACGACTAGTGGAAGTATATTACACAATAGGGTGACTCTTAATGTATTTATTTAAACCATATGAGGTTGTGGAAACATGAGAACTTGAGTTTTCTAAAAATAGTTGTTTTATATTTCTAACTTTATTTTCCTTATGTGAAGTTATGCACTGGTTTTTTCTCATTTCTACCATATTATTATCCAAAAAAACAATATTTTTTTCTCCCACATTGGGAATTCCATCACAAAATGATAAGACAATGTTCAATTTTTTCTTGCAAGATAATTATGGAAAATAGTTGATGGTTTGTGTATTTCCTTATCAATTAATTTTGAAATCATACACATTATTTTTATTGTTTTCATCCAACAAAAATTGATGGTTAAACCTTTCCTTATTCGTGTTTTCTCTCTTTTATCACAATATGGTGTTGTTTTTTCTCTTTCAGTCAAATAACACATTGTGGGGCCTCCAAGTTTACCTTGGAATCTAACATAAATTGCACAATCTATTTTTAAAATAGGGGAAAAAATCTATTGAATAAACAAAACATGGGAAAGTAATTGAGACAAGAAAGAATTCAACAATATAAAAGAGGTATTCAAGTAGTATGATAGATGTAATTCAAGATATACATTTAGTAGTTCTATATGATTGGCATAAATACATGCATAGGAAAATATTGAAAGAATGAGCCAACATGAACACAAATAATACCATCATTTGTGTATTGAAGTTTCAATGTGAGAATATACACATTAACAACCAGACAATATTAAAACTTGATGAGTTACCATGAATCATTCGATTATTATAATATATATATATATATATATATATATATATAATATATATTTCATGAAAAGTGTTGTTCCTTGTAAATTTATCTCTAATTACATAATAATAATTTGAATTCTCACTCATTGTATTGATTAAATAATCTTTATAGGACATGGAATATTATATCAATAAGTATCAAAAATCCTTGGAAGTAGTCAATCAAAATGAAATGTGGTTGGATATTACTTGATATCTTCAACTCAAGGGAAACATAACGCAATCCTAACTTGGATTATCTTGTTTTCTAACTGATTTGATTGAAATGTTTAATAATCTAAAATTTTGTCAATAAACCCTGATGATAATACTGGTTGATGATGTAATAATCTAAACATAGGAATAGTATATGGGGAACTGATTTTTAAGTAATAAAATCAAGTTGGTTAAATTCAAATATTTATGTTGTTCCATTACTTATAAGTAAAAACATGTGACATTTTTATAATTACATAAATGCATGACCATATAAAGACTATCATACACTATGGATAATTTATTCATGAATAAAAACATTTAATGGAGAGATTATTTTAATGATCAAATCAGAAGGAAGGAGCATGCATACACCGCTAAGTAATGATAAATACAAAACATACATACCTTATCTTGACAATGAAAGTAAGTAATGAGAGCTATGCCTTTATCTTCTATTTTTAATACATAATAATTAAATAAAGACCTATGATATATAAACTTAAGGAAATCTTTAGTTTATTTCCCATGATAAATTTGGCATGAAGGTGATAACGATTGAAAAATGTTATAGTATCTTGAGAAGTCATGAGGAAAAGAATGTGAGTAAATTTAGCAAATCGACTCATTTGGGATCCCTTGAAAAGTCATGAGATAAAATAGAGATTGTTAGACTAATGAATGACTATATTTTCAAAGTGTAACCGAGGGCATTAGCTTTACCATACATTTATAAGGTTCCTATAAGGGGTTATCATCTTAATCATATCAATTTCCTTTTTGAGAATGTCATCAATTATTATCTTCATTTTATACTATTCATCATTTCAATAAATTGTGATAGAAAAGTCATTGAATCTTGAATGAAAAAAATTATTGAAAAAATTTTCATAATACATGGTGAATATCATAGAGATAGTATGATTGATAGATGAAAAGGCAATGCGGATACAAATAAAATGTGAATAAAACTATAAGACACGTATAAGAAAACTACTTTGTTGATATTTCCTACTCTCATGCACAATATACATTTAACCAAACATTTGTCACAAATATTAATTAATATCTATGTTAGGGGTCACCACTAAAAATATGATCAGTAGACTAGGCATAAAAGGAGAGTTATAGGTAGAATTGGTTGTACAATGTGGAGGATACAAATCATGATTTTGTTTATTATCATCAAGAGCGTCTTTCTATACCACAATCTCAACCTATAAAGAGACTCATGTCATTTTTTTTAATGAGTCAAGATTGTTTTATCTCCCTTGTGCATTGATGTATTCATTTTCTAGTTATCCTTTGCACAAGACAAAAATGAGTAGAAACATTTAATTTTCAAGAGAAAAACTATTGAAAGTTTTCAATTTACTAGGTAAAAATATTTATCTATGTTTTTAGTGTTCCTAAACCTATTCATTCCATTTACTAGTGTTGATCCACTATGCAGAACCATGAGGCACAGACGTACCTGAGAAAATAGAACTAGTGGTTGTTTTTAGGACATATTAGCTACTTTCATATTGATAACTTCATCCATTGTAATTCAAATAATTTTTTTTGAGTAGATATGGTAGTTTCCACCCCATGAAAAAATGATAACTTTATATATGGAACCACCACTCTCTTGGTACTACTTTACATTTGTGTTGGCCACATCCTATGTAGCCAGGAAAGCATGGTAAACACAAATGGAATTGGAAAATCACATAATCATCATGGTGAAAAGTTGCATATTTGGAGATTGTTATTGATGGTAAGTGGGGAAATAAGAAAAACAAGGCACTGTGAAGCCACTCTTTGTCTTGCCTTTACATTGTCAAGTGTTACTTCATTTATCTCAATTTGTCCATTGTACATTATTTTTCCAGTGATATTTTCATCAAAACCAATATTGTGATGGAAGTAGTATTTGGAAAAGATAATGTTTTCTTGCATTACATTAGTCTTTTCTTTATTTAGGATTATGAAATTGTAAATTTTTGACTACTTGATTTGCTAGCTTATCATGTGAATGTGTCCCTTTTTGAGTTGAACGATTGTTGGGTTGTGTTACTTAAGTAATGGACATCCATAGTGAGTACTGATGAAAAAATGGTTCATTTATCTTTCTTCAAGTTGATAACTTTTTTTATAATATTAATTAATTTACGAGTTTAATTTATTATATTTCCCACATTTAATATTCATTAAAATAAGAATCGATAAAATATGGAGAAATTCCTATGAAAAACCTCCCCAACAAACCATCAATTGGTGAAAAAGAGTGGACATAGTAACATATTGGGTGATGTTAGAAAAACTCTTTAACTTGGTTCTCAAAGAACCAGTGATAGGCCTAAATTGATAGGTCTGATTCAAAGAAGAAGATGTAAATATTAAATTCACTATTAGACCTCAAGTTTCAGACTATCACCCTAGTCTCCAGGATGTGGTTTGAAAAGCATATGTTATAAGAGGTGCATGTCAACCACATAAGAAAGAAATTCCATGCATAATTTTGGATCTAAAAGGAATAGATTTGTACCTAGTCTATTTGGTGAGCATTGCAATTGGTTGGAATATGGTATTGCAAAATTTGTTCCTTTTATCTATGTTGTTATGCTTTTCCATTTTCTAACATAAATTCAAAATTTTTCCATGTTGTGTTTAGTTATTTGAAGGACAAAAGGAAAGTTGATAATAATATAAGGTAGGTCATATAGTCCTCCCAATGTAAAAAGAAGAACAATGGTGAAGTCCTAGTCAATGATAGTCAAATAATTAATAGTTCTAATAGGTATTCTTTCAACATAGCATAAAACTAAATATGGATTTTGTTTGAAAGATACATTAATTGCATATAATATTTATAGAATCAACAGTTAGCTATTTCTTAGCATGATGAGTCTAAAAATTTCAAAAATTTGGGAAACTTTATTTAGCATCTTAATTGGATTGCATATCAAAGATAAGACAATACTAAAGTTGTATTTAAAAATTCTCAAAATGTGAAAAATCACGTGTCCTCCTATTCATGGAGATATCATTAGTTCTATTTCAAGTTTAGCTTCTAAAAATACTCTCTTAATATTGTTTCTAGTGATGGTATGTTTAGCCTCCATATTGACAATTCCAATGACATATGTGTTTAAGAAAAAATGGTCATGGTTTTTTTATTTGTTAACATGAGCATCATCATCACCGTAGGTTTTTACGGGTCAATGTATGTTGGTAATATTAGTTCCAAGTCACTTAAATGTAGCTATATATGATATTTTATGTACATATGGACTGAATGCCAGCAGTTTGAGAGGTCAAGGAAATGACAATGCAAGTAATATGAAAGTAGAATATGATTGGTTAAAATATCTCATTTTGAGAGGAAACCATTATTAGTTTTATGTTCATTACTTTGTTCATCGACTACAATTGATATTTGTGTCAGTTGATGTATTGTGGATGGTGTCCTTGTTTTAAACATTTAATAAAGTTTTAAATTGATCGATGGATTATGTGAAAGTACTAATTTCCTACAAGATCAAGAGTGAAATGAATATGCAAAACACTTAAAGGATGTGAACATTGTCCTATAAGAGCAAAAAGTCAAGAACTCAACATTAAATGGACATGCTATTATGATTGGGTTCACATTATAACACTTTAGTAAATGTGGACATTATGTACTCACAATTATCAAGGTGTTCAATTTAAGATAGTGAGTTGCAAAAAGATAAAGGAAAAGTGCAAATACAACTGATAGATCCAAACAGTTTGATTTCATATTCATGGTGCTTTCTTGAAGAAACTCTTGGGAATAAATAATGAGTTTTCAATTTCATATCAAAGAAAAGATCAAAATTTTGTGAATTCTATGGGTTTGTTCATACATGTGTAGAAGTGATACAATATTTTAAGCAATAGAGATTTTGCATGTAACTTTTTCATCATCATGGTGAATGTATTTTGTACAAATTATTGCACACCATAAGCAGAAAGGATGATACCTATTTCATGCCATGTAGATGAACACGTTTTTGTAAGGTGATTACTAACTTGCATTACTTTAGGTTTGAGATATTTAATATTGTTATACTTTTATTATCGAATGAGTTGAATGATCCAAAAGCAACGCATAGTTGATGTGTTGTCTTTCTTATCTTTATCCTAGTAATGAGTTTCATGCAAATGATGAAGACAATCTAGTTAATCTTCCCTAATTATATCTTGTAGATTTCTTCTTGCAAGATATTAATAGGCTAAGATGTCAACTTGGAAAATCTTTCATGTTTTTTATTCTCATAGGTACAAATCATTCCATATCCCTAGTCAATTTTCCTTGATGATGGTGGAATTTAAATTATGCAATGAAATTGATTTAATGTATCGTCTTCTAAAGCTAGCAATGCTTCTTCGTGCTAAAACTGCATCTATGGAGAGGATATTTTCTATGATGAAAATTATAAAGCATTTTCTGCATAATAGGATGGATTGATAATCTATATAATTGTTTGTTTTTCTATGTTGAATGAGATTTTTCTAAAATCTTAACATTCGACTATATGCGATGATTCCAAAATAAGTAACCTCAATAAAGATCTTGGAAATAGATTTTTTTAACATTTTAAACTACTATTTGAATCTATATCATAATTAATTTTCAAAATAAAAAATTGTTTACTTTCTTACCAAGAAATATTGTATAGTATAAAAATATATCTTCATACGTGTGACTCACCCAATCTTAAAACATGACTCCACCACTGCTATTAACTTCTATGTTTTGAATCTCATGCATTCAATGACATTGGACCGTCACTAAGCTAGGGGATTATGAAAATTATTAGAAATTATAGTGGAGTAACATTCTGCACTTTTACATATGAAGACACTTTTGAATCCCAATGCATGTCACAATAATTTACATCTATTCACATCCATATTGTGAAAAAGGTTCATAGTGTGTGAACCAAGAGGGGGTGTATACAAGCATGTATACTTGAAGCCAATTTTGTTATGTGGCTAGAAGATTTTATTGATTTGATTGTAGATAAGTAATAGAAATAAATGGTCTTTTTGTAGAGTCATGTGGCGGGTGAATCCCCCCCCGTGGTATGCTATTATTTATTTTCTAGATCTGTGTAAGGATCTATTATGATTCTACATGTATAAGTATACACACCCTTGATAAGGTTGAGATCATTCTATATTCTATATTGAAACATCCAGCATCACACTACATGGTGTATTCTGTCACTTTTGAGAGTGCTCCTCACAAACCCTCTTCTGTAAAATAGTAGAACTCTCATCTCCTCCTGTGGAGTAGATCTTTTTGAGAACCACACAAATATTGTGTTCTTTCATTGTGGGAATGTTCTTTTTTCTTGATTTGTTATTATACACAAACTCAACATGTACTCTCATTAAAATTCTTATCAAGTTGGTATCTAAGCATTATTGAAGTGTTGAATGATGTTGAATTTATATAAGATTGATAAGTTTGATTACTCAGTCAACTTCAGGCTATGTCAAATCACAATGCTTAGCTTGCTTTATGCATCATGGAGTCACTATGGATGTGGAAAGGATTGAGAAGATGCCAACTACTTGGACAACAAAGAAAAGGAGATGAATCAGAAGGCTATTACCACCATCTAGTTATCCTTGACCTATAAGTCTTGGATGAAGTCCCCAAGGACAATACTGCATTAGGAATTTGGAAGAAACTCAAAGATCTCTACCTGACGAAGTCCCTCCAAACATAACTCTATCATAAGAAGTTTCTCTAGTTATTGCACATGGGTAAAGGTAACTTTGGTCATGATCATATTGATGAGTTTAATTATATTATCATGGACCTTGAAAACATATATGTTAAACTTGAAGATGAAGACAAAGATCTTTTTTAATTGTGTTTGTTATCCCCTTCATACAAGTAATTCTGGGAAACTATTTTGTATGGAAAATCATCAATTATGGAAGAGGATGTTATTTCCTCCCTGAAGTCCAAATACATAGTAGATAGAGATCTAATTGCTTCATCAAGCGGTAGCCAATCTGAGGATCTCATGGTCATGGGTCAAACAAAGGAAAAGGGTAAGAAGAAGGAGACTTACAGATCCTAGTCTAGGCTGAAGAATGGGAATATGTGTAAATACTATATGATAACCAGACACATCATTGATGATTGTTACAAGTTGAAGAACAAGTTGAATAGGGAAAATGCTGGTGAGAAATAAGAACAACCTGCATATGATAATGTTGTACAAGAAGATCTAGATTTTGTTCTTATGTCATCAACATCATCATAATCCTCATCCATAAGTTTTCAGACATTGTGGATTTCAGACCCCAACTTTTCACACCACATGTGTCCATATAGAGAAAAGTTCTCTTTCTATGAACAAATTGATAGAGGAATAGTGAATGTGGCAAACTAAACCACATGCCACACTGTTGGTATTGGTTCAATCCACATAAAGATGTTAGATGGAGTTATCTGGACTGTCTCAAATGTTTGTCATATTCAAGGTCTTTAGAAAAATATCATATCAATTGGATTTCTTGAAGAACCAATGGTTTTCCATATAGGGCTAGAAATGGAATCTTGTCCATAACCATAGGATATGATGATCTGATTAAGAGAGTACATATTCCTGGAAACCTTTACAAGATAATTGGTGAAACTGTCACTGATGTAGTTATTGCTATTTATTTCTCAACTATTTCAAATCTAGATACCACCAAGTTGTGGCATATGAGACAGCGACACTTGATTCAGAATAGTCTTGAATTGTTAATTAGGAGAGGACTTTTAGATGGTGTCAATATTGGAAAGTTAGATTTTATGAGCACTGTGTGATGGGAAAGCAGAAAGAAATAAATTTTTATACTATAATGTATACTACAAAAGGTATTGTTGATTATGTTCATTCAGACATCTGGGGTCCTTCTCAAGTGCCTTCTAAGGGTGGTGCTAGATATATGCTTACTTTCATTAAAGATTTCTCAAGGAAGTTTTGGTGTATTTTTGAAAGCATAAGTTTGGTGATTTTGATTAGTTTAAGAAATGGAAGATGTTGCATGAATATCAAACATTAAAGTGCATCAAATGACTTAGGGCCAATAACGATATGGAATTTTGTTCTTTTGAATTCAATAAATTTAGTTAATTTGAAGGTATTTCCAGACACTACACAGTTGGAAAAGCATGAATATCAAACATTAAAGTTCTTGAAATGACTGAGGATGAATAACGATATGGAACTTTGTTCTTTTGAATTCAATAAATTTTGTCAAATTGAAGGTATTTCCATACACTACATAGTTAGACATACACTTGAGCAGAACGGTGTTTCAGGATGTACGAAAAAAACTCTTCTATAGAGAGCATGATGCAAGCTAATCGATGAAGGTCTTAGTAAAGAGTTTTGGGATGAAGCAATATCTATTGCCACCTATCTTATCAATCATTCTCCATATAGTCTCATTGTTCTCAAAACTCCAAAATATGCATTGTTTGGTCATCCTACAGATTACTCAAATCTTCATATTTTTTTGTTACCCTAATATGTCTATTCAAATGAAGGTAAGCTCAATCTTAGAGTGAAAAAGTACATTTTTCTAGGTTATGCTTATGGTGTGAGAGAAGGGATACAGATACTGGTGTGTTGAGATGAAGTCATAAAAGTCATTGATTGAAAGAAATATCACTTTTGATGATATTTATAGATTTTATGTTAAATCAAATGGTGCTACATCTATATCTATATTGTTGAAATACATATACCATTTCTTTTGGAAGAGAAAGAATACAAGTCAAACCATCTATGAAGCATTCATATTATATTTTTGTATATACCTTGGCTACTACAGAAGAGAAAAATGATTCTTGAGAACCATCTACCTATGTTGAAGTTGTGTTAAATCTAGAGTCTGCTATGTGGATTGCATCTATAAAAGAAGAGATGGAGTCTCTTATAAACAGCAATACTTTAGTTCTTGTAAATTTCCATTCTAAAAAGAGGATTTTTGAATGTAAATGGGTTTTTACAAGGAAGGAAGTTTGTCTGGAGATACCACTACAAGGTTCAAAGCACAACTATTTTAAATGGCTGCAACAATCTGGAAGGCATAGATTACAATGGTGTTTTTTCTCCTATTGTCTAACACACCTCCATTAGATTTCTTTTGACATCAGTTACTTTCATGGAACTATTTGTTACCCTAGGTCCACATTCCTAATGGCTACATAGCCAAAGGCAAATGGACCTAGGCGACCATCTGTAGAATGGCACAAATATTTCACACAAGCAATATATATGTAAAAGTAGTAACAATAAGAGATAGCAAGATACTAAACAAGAAGAAAAGAGATATGTACCCAAACCTCTATCGAGATAACCCATTTGTATTGCATTTTAGAACTTAGATTCTTGAGTGCAGCGAATCTTTGGAAACTACAAAATTTGATAACCAAACATATTAATTATAAAGCATTAGGTGCTTTATGAAAGTTTCTTGGCTACACATATTATTTGATAACCAAACATATTAATTATAACCAAACAATTTGAAAAACATTTAACCACATATTAAGAGTAATATGAAAGTTTCTTGGCTAGAAACATCATATAAAGCAAGAAGTAGAAACAAGGAGAGAACACTTGACGTCGTTGTTTTATAGAATGTGTGTTTTAAGTGTGTTTCCATTATACTTAACAACATATTATGGCCAATGACTGTCTTCCCAATGGAAGGGTCTTAAGGGTGCTCAAGATTAGCGAACCCTTTTATCGACATGGTCCACCCTATCTTGGCATCTCAAGTAAGGTGGACAACCTTGTGCCCTTACCCCGAGAATATAGAGAGGTACACCAAGTTTGTATAATGGACAAGTTCAATTTTGTTTAAGGTTTGTTCAACATATCTTAAGCAAAATGCATGTACCAATCATAGGGAACAAGTAGCTCAAAAAAGTAATTGCTAGCCAAACATTCATATGAGCATACATACAGACCAGCCAATAATATAGTAGGGCAAAAAGATGAAGCATACCTTGCGAGTATAGTACAAGATATGATCCATGAGTAAGATTGCTAGAGAGGGCCCAAGACAATAAGGACCTACGATATAAAAGACATAAAAATGGGTCTTATGTTAGAAGGATTTTGATAATAAAATCATCATACGATTCAAGTGGATGTTCCCTTATACCTAGGTTTTGAGTATTTCATTCTTAGTTCCAAACTTGCATCCAATTATTCTACATAGATCAACAATCATACCAACACCTAGGTCTAGGTGATACATCCACATTATGAGTATTACTAGATAGATATGTAGTATGATTTGGAGATAAGGGATGCATATGATTTGGTTCATTATCATGTTTCAACATTCAAGATCATGATTTAGTCACATTAGATCAATTCCATGCAATAGGGTCATATCTCTAAGTCATATAAGAATTGAGGGCATATGATAGCTCATGTTGGCTTTCAGTGCTACAAGATAATGATTCTACTTATTTGAACTAGATATAGCAAGACTTTTGAATAAAAGTCATCTTTCATCATATGGAAACAAACTAGATCAATTCGATCATTTTAATGCACAAAGAAGTACTTGAGATCTTATAAAGCAAATCTAGCCTATAAGTACAAGATCTTGGCTCAATAGGTAAAAGACATAAGATAGGTTATTTATTTCGAAGTTCAATCATTCCATAGTGATAGTTAGACCAAAGTTACATGATTAGGAAAAGGAACATCCTTAGAACATATAAATATCAAATTTAGTAGTACTTTTCACATCATAAAGTTGCAATAGGGTTAAAGTAAGTACAAATAGATTATTGTATTAATCACATATCAAACGTTACTGATCTAGAGCTATAATGATGATTTGAGGTGCATCAAAACAAGTTGAGCATCTATTAAATGTTCATTAGCATGAAACTCCCAATTATACACATTTTATGGGCAATATCATAGATTAGAGTCATAAAAGAGGCAAAACAAGATCAAGTGTGAATATTACTTCACAAGAAAGGATATGTTACTGATTCGGTTCATCAAAAAAAGTGGGGTCAAGATATGATCAAGGTTTGATCATTAATATAATATAGTGTAATGAAAGCAATTAATGGTACCATTTATTAAATAAAAGGATCTACAAAGGGAATTTCTCTATGAAACACCATTAGATAGATCTCATTGAGTAGATCAAAATTCATTTATTATGTGCCATATTTGGCCAAAGGCTACAAGAGTTATCATGTATGGAAAATTTTGATTAGAAACTATATAAAACAAAGGGGGAAGTGTTACTATTATCATGTGAAGAATCTTGTCCATCGAATGGTTATCCAGAAGTTCTCATCTCCATCACTTGGATTGCTTGGCCATGCTCCTAACTGTAAGTGTGTGGTTGGTCACCACCCTCAACCACCGCTCAAAGCTTGCTAGTGGCCAACTGTCGACCGTAGTTGTTGCATCAGTGGCCATCTAATTTGGTCCATCTTGGACTCGACAGATCGTGCAGCTGTTCTTGGCACCCCAACCCCGTGTCAACACTACTTCGGCTACAGTGGCATCATTGCACCAACATGCCAGAGCTCAAGGGCGCGTTGATTAGGACCTGGTCTCTAAGCGTGAAGATGCCTCCTGTCCTTGGGGAGGTTCCACGACATTGGATCTATAGCCAATTATAGTTCGAAAAGAAGACAGAAGGTACAAACCCCAATCTCGCCTCGATAGCATTATCGAAGGGTGACAGAAAGAAGGAAGGGGAAAGGGAGGGTTCTAAGGTTAACCAATCTTGAAGAAAAGAGGGGAAACGAGTCATGGAGGATTTGTATAGGAATGAAAGGTGTTGATTTCATGAAAGATGGCATGAAAGGGAGGTTTCAAAGCATGGAGTAGGTAGGACGCTGACGGCCATTACAATGAGAAGAAGTACGGAGGAAGGGGAATCGACTCGAGTCGTCGGATGCAGGCCCTAATCCTCAATTATGTGATCCAATGGTTGAAACTCCTTGCCCACATAGTCGAGGCCTCTGATTAGCCCATGGATAGTGATTCAGATCACCAAGCAGCAAGGAAACCTAAATGGACTGCACGCCTAGATTTTGGTCCTAATAAAGCTAAAACCAAAATAAAAGGGTTAAAACAAGGTTAAAACCAGGTGATATTAAAATGGACATATGTTCCCTTAGATGAAATTTGGTGCATTAGAAACATAAGAAAGAAATATTCAACATGAGTCAAGAAGGAGCACATAAGTTCACTAGGATAAGATCAAATTAAAGGGAACAAAAATGATGTATGATACGTTTGAAAACTACAGTAGAGTCAAGTTTAGTGTCACCAAGGTATCAGTTGCACTCAATAGTGGTCAATTAGGCATTAAAATGCCTCTAGACTTGGATTTGAGGTCAGATGAATCACATTAACAATGACAGAGAAAATTATAGGATATCACATCCTTCCCACCTTAAAAGAAATTTTGTCCCCAAAATTAGCACATGTCATCATTTAAGACTGAGTTTTCATATTCCATATCAAAAATTGAAGTAAATTATTGTCATAACTTTCGATATCAGTATCATTCTACAATCGAGCAATTGAGCATCAAGATCATAACATAGTCACATACATTCATTGAATTGGGGAGGTCACCCTTTGGAGAGATCACATTTAGGTTAGATGAATAGAGATTTTGAAATTAAGAGTAAAGATTGACTTTCATTACCAACACTTAGGGTAGCCTCTACATTGGCCTATGTGGGTTATACATCCATGATCAAGATTTCATATTTCAACAATCATGATTTTGTGCTCAAAATTATGGAAGGTCTCACCCTAGTCCACGTGGAACTCAACAGTAAGTCATAAATTGAGTGAGCTAACATAATCATCATTTCAAATTTTGAGTTTTGGGAACATGAAAGTCATTAATCATATATCGAGGGTGATCTCGAGAGCCAATTAGGGTGATCTTAGGAGTCAAATCAAGATCATTAATAACGAGTCAAGATTTCATACATCAATATCAAGATTTGAGTTTGGACATCAAAGTCATAGGTCCACACATTTATAAGCTAGGTTTTAGGTTCCTATTTAGACCTTAGGGATGATCATTCAACCGCATACAAGAATCGGGCAACATTTCAAGCATTATTCAACAATTTGTGGCATCAATATCTAGTTCATTTTCATGGTGTTGAAGGTGGATTAATGATCTAGGCCTAGGCATTTCTAGGAACTTAACCACTAACTACAGCCAACATCATCATACTACTAAGATTGTCATCAAATTGAGATTCAAGATCAAGTATCAAAATCATCATAAGTCTGACCTATATGAGTCTTAGGCCGAGAAATCAAAATCATGTGGAAGGTGTTACCTTTATGAGATCGAAATAATCAACAAGATGAAAATTTAGAGCCAGTTATAATAGGGATGTGACTTAGGATAGGGGAGTTATAAATCAACTTTCAGTCTATACTAGCATGTTAGTCCATATAAATCATGAGTCACCATCCGAATAGGGAGCATATCAACTATCAAATTCCATTTCAAAAAATCATGAGTCAAACATCAAGATCGTAAAGGCAACCATACTTCAAGATTTTTTGCGAGATCAAGGTCATAATTTCATTCCCTTCCTTTCAAGATCAAGGTAAGGGTATATCTTGGATATTGAGAAGTCAAATTGAGAACCTAAGAGTTCGATTATAATAATGCAATAGTGTATATCCATGTCCATCATTTTTAATCAAAATTGAGCTTACAAAAAGGCATAAAGTCAATAGGTAAACGCCTCTTGTATAAAAGTCATCATATCGTGATCTAGGCATCCAAAGAAATTGTTATATCAGAGCATGTGGCATGATACATATCAATAGGGTGATTTTTGCTTAAATGTTTGAGGTTTGATCTAAATAGGGACAACATAGGTTTAATCAATAGGGACCTCATCAAAAATGAGGTATAAAGCATGAGTTCCACTTTATTTCCCCATATCAAGAATTTACCTCAAACAGAGAAAGCACTTATATCCAATTTGGTAACATGAGTTTTTCTAACTCTACACATGAGTAGTACAGTAATGGTCTGCAACGCTAGATTTTTTAAGCTTGTAACGTCACTTTTCAAGTGACTCCTAGGTGGGCGTCGCTACAGTAGTTGCGACGCTAAAGAGGTAGAAAAACTGACCCTAGAGGGGTATAAAAACTGACCCCAGAGGGGTACAAAAGCCAACCCAAGAGAGGTAAACTTTTATAACTGAAGTAAGTTTGATTTTATGAGATGAACCCTTTTAAGGGGTGGTGAATAAGTTTCCTATGGATGTTTTGATTTCGAGGATGAAATCCCTTTAAGGGGTGGTGTGTTGTAACATACCAGGTATAGAATCCTACCCTAATAGTTTTACCCTTTTTGTCTTAGCCAAACAAGAATAAACTAATACATGTAATTAAGGGAATACAAAATACTTTGTGCTTAATAGTAACTCATTTAGATGATAATAAGAAATTAAAGAACTTAGTTGGATAAATACTTCCCATATATTCTTAATATAGGGTTGTATGCACATATGCACCAGTTTGGTTTTAATTAATGGGGTTGAAGTATAAATTGTCACTAAGTAATAGAAATCATAAAATATTTCGTCTTAGAACTTTCTAGAACTTCCTAAAATAAGAGAAATAGGAGAAAATCCGAATTTTACATAAAGGAGAAGATAAATGCAATAATTAAAGGTAATATGGGAATTAATGGGTAAAGATGATAATTAGAAAGATATTGCACCAAAATTTTAATTGGAAACCCATCAGGATAATTTGACACTCAAATTTGTTTTCTTGACCAAAAAGTAACTTAAGGGCCAAGTATCATTTAAAGTGAAACATAAATATAACTATTAATGACATTATCAAAATATAATAGGAATAAGGCCAATAAAGTGATATAAAATATTTAATGCCCTCAAATTGGAAAAGTAACTCCAAATTCGTAATCTAAACATAAAAATAAGCCTTTGGGAAAATTTGCAACTAATTTGGATAATGTTTGATTAATAGGTAATTATAGGAGAGAGAAAATGCTTAAAAGGTGTAATTAATAAATAAATGTAATTCATAACACCAAAAGTTGTAAATAAAGGCAAAATCGTATTCAACACACTTAAGTTAACTTGTGGATGAATTTTCATCCAATTTGGTTAATCCATGAGTCATTAATGCATTTAGATAGAAAAACAATGAATAAAATAAATAACATATCTAAAGTTGCCAAAAGTAAAATCTAATTGGATATTCAGAATCTACATGCTTAATTTAACTTATGTGCAAAATTTGGTTTAATTTGGATAATTCTAGAACCCCTAAATCAGGAAAGAGAATATACATAAATTATTTGAATTTCACTTTGCTTAATTCAATTGATTTTCCGATTTTTCCTAACTTTGGGCTGTCACGCGACCTATTTAATTGGAATTCATCATGGCCCTTGGATAAGAATCCAACGGATGAGGAGTTGTCTCCTACCTCCGTTAGGACTCTTTCTCGTGGCTACAGTAACACAAAATTTCTTCCACGCTTTCCTCTTCCATCTTTCCTTCTCGGTGATTTCTGTTTTCCTTTTTACCATCAGCGTTGCTTTCCGATCTGGTTGATCCCTATTTTGGTAGGGTTTCCCTTGCTAGAACCTCGGGTCGACGAGAACCCTCTTTTTCATCCCCTGTTCTCTAGTTTTTGTTGGTTCCTCTTTGAACCTAGACTCTGCCCCTATATATAGGGCTTCCTCCACGATCCTCGAACCCCCTGAAACCTCGTGCCCTAGTCCTTTTGATCTGGTTTTCCCTACTTTCATCTCTCCCTACTCCATCTACCTGCTGCGGTGGCGGCGAGATCATCTGGGGATTTTAGTCGTCAGCGAGGCTTGTTCTTGGTCACCTTGGTGTTGTGAGGGTGTGGGCAAGCTTCGTGTGACCCTATCTTGCTCGGATTTTAGGTATAATAGATTTGCCCCTTTTCTTCCTCTCTCTGATCGTTTTGCAATTCTCCATTAATGGAGGTTTTCGTGACGGTTGCCTTTGTTTTCTTGCTTCGGTTTTGATAGTCAGATCTCTCTCTGCTGTTTCTTTGGCCTCTGATGGGCTCTTTTTCTCTGCCCAAGTTCCTCAACTTCTTCTATTTTGGCGAAATGTGGTTATCAGGTTGTTGTTGGCCGTTTCCGCAGAGATCTGGCTGGTTGGGCTCGTCAGAGCCTTGGGAACATTGTTCCTTCAGGTTCCTTTGCTCGATTTCCCCTTGGATTCGATCTTTACCTAGAGGATTTTAGTCGTTGCATTCTGGTATCGGGAGCTCTTTGCGAGGGAACAAGCCCCCTTGTTATTTGTCCTCTCTACCCCTCAATCTGGTCTGTGATTTAGTTTTACGATCGAAGGGTAATTGGGTCATTTCGTGCACTCCTCTTTCTTTTGTTTAGGGCATGGTTCCGCTGACTTGGCTTGAGTTGTCCACTGACATGGGCGGCCCTGATTGGCCTGCCCAGGTGTGCGTGGACCTACTCTGCCCTTGATTTGCGATCGATTTACTTGTAATTATCTGATTGGTCAGTAACTAAAAATTGATAACTAATTATTGGATGATCAGAAAATTTTGGAAAAATACTCATTGAAATAAAAAAAATAAGGGCTTTCTTATGGTATGGTTTTGTCACCTGAATCTGATGTTTTAAAAGGATGATATAATGGATCTAATTAAATAAGATAATAACTTGTATAATTCATAACTAATAATTTATAAGTTAGAAAAATATAATAAAATATGTTTAGGATTTCTAATAATATAAACTAAAATATGGAATAGTTCTCATAACCTAATTCCCATAATAATAAAAAGGTAATTTCTAGGGATGTGGTCTTTTATTTTTAGTAGAGGAGTGGTTTCACTTCTTTACATCATGGTATCAGATCCACTAGTAGTCGGTTATCTAACTATTTCAAACTCCTCTCCCTTAGGATGTTTACCTTTATCTTAGGTTGCTTATACCTTGTGTCCTTGCCTTGTGCAGGAAAAACCCTAATGGCTGGAGATAACTCAACAGTTGACAACCAGTATGGTTATGAGATGCCTCAAAATGCTAGGTTTGGTCAGGGAACCTCTGATACCGTTGGTTCGGGAGGAGCTATGACTCCAGAGCAGGAGTTGGCCATGTTTCGACAACTCTTTACATCTTCCATGGTGGGGAAGATGAAAGACCCGTTTGTACCTGAGAAGCCTAAGGAGTTCTCAATCATGGAGTTCATGAAGATGCAACCACCTTCCTTCAAGGGTGAAGGTGAAATAGAGATGGTCGACAAAGAAGATGATTGGGTTTTGGCTTTAGAGAGGACTTTTGATGGTATGGCCTGTCCTGCACACCAAAATGTTAGGTTTGCTTCATATGTTCTAGACAGACCTGCTAGAGTCTGGTGGAATGGAATTGCGAAGACTAGAGATATCTCCACCATGACCTGGATAGAGTTTTTGGCTCTCTTTCGAGGGAAGTACATCTGCACTGCTTCCCTAAAGAAGAAAGAAGAAGAGTTCTACAGTTTGAAGCAAGGTTCCTTATCCATTTCTGCTTACGTGCAAAGGTTTCTCCTGTTGGAGCGTTATGCAGTTGGTTTGGGTGAGGAACGTAGGGATGAACTTTTCCTCCAAGGGCTCAACTACAATGTGGGTCGTGCTCTTATCCCACAATTTCCCTTGACCTTTCAGCAGATGGTTGATAAATCTTTGGTTGTGGAGTCTTACCCAGGGTTCCAACCTAGGGAGTTTGACAAGAAGAGGAAGTTCTCAGGTGATGAACAGAAAATGGATAAGTGTTCTAAGTGCAATGGTTACCATCCTCCAGGGAAGTGTTCTCATGACAAACCTCATCCAATGGTATTCCATCATTGCAATGAACCTAGACACGTCAGACCTCAGTGCCCCAAGCTTCGTTTTGGACCTGGACATGTTCCTCAGCAAGCACCTCCTTAGAATCATGGCAACAATAATGGTAACAATAATAGAGGAAGACATGTGGAGAGAAGAGCTGGAAGAGTTTTTGCTTTGGATGGTGAAGAAGTTAATGATGCTGAGTAGGAGCAAGTTAACCCATACTTCCTTAGACTAGTCTTTACAAGTTATGTTTCCTTTTGCATGTTGCTTACGTAGTGAATGTAAGAAGTATAGTTGAAACTTTTATAACTGAAGTTAAGTTTGATTTTATGAGATGAACCCTTTTAAGGGGTGGTGAATAAGTTTCCTATGGATGTTTTGATTTCGAGGATGAAAACCCTTTAAGGGGTGGTGTGCTGTACATACCAGGTATAGAATCCTACCCTAATAGTTTTACCCTTTTTGTCTTAGACAAACAAGAATAAACTAATACATGTAATTAAGGGAATACAAAATACTTTGTGCTTAATAATAACTCATTTAGATGATAATAAGAAATTAAAGAACTTAGTTGGATAAATACTTCCCATATATTCTTAATATAGAGTTGTATGCACATATACACCAATTTGGTTTTAATTTATGGGGTTGAAGTATAAATTGTCACTAAGTAATAGAAATCATAAAATATTTCGTCTTAGAACTTTCTAGCACTTCCTAAAATAAGAGAAATAGGAGAAAATACGAATTTTACATAAAGGAGAAGATAAATGCAATAATTAAAGGTAATATGGGAATTAATGGGTAAAGAAGATAATTAGAAAGATATTGCACAAAAATTTTAATTGGAAACCCATCAGGATAATTTGACACTCAAATTCGTTTTCTTGACCAAAAAGTAACTTAAGGACCAAGTATCATTTAAAGTGAAACATAAATATAACTATTAATGACATTATCAAAATAAAATAGGAATAAAGCCAATAAAGTGATATAAAATATTTAATGCCCTCAAATTGGAAAACTAACTCCAAATTCGTAATCTAACCATAAAAATAAGACTTTGGGAAAATTTTCAACTAATTTGGATAATGTTTGATTAATAGGTAATTATAGGAGAGAGAAAATGCCTAAAAGGTGTAATTAATAATTAAATGTAATTCATGACACCAAAAGTTGGAAATAAAGGCAAAATCGTATTCAACACACTTAAGTTAACTTGTGGATGAAGTTTCATCCAATTTGGTTAATCCATGAGTCATTAATGCATTTAGAAAGAAAAACAAAGAATAAAATAAATGACATATCTAAAGTTGCCAAAAGTAAAATCTAATTGGATATTCGGAATCTACATGCTTAATTTAACTTATGTGCAAAATTTGCTTTAATTTGGATAATTCTAGAACCCCTAAATCAGGAAAGAGAATATACATAAATTATTTGAATTTCACTTTGCTTAATAAAATTGATTTTCCGATTTTTCCTAACTTTGGGCTGTCACGCGGCCTATTTAATTCAGAATTCATCGTGGCCCTTGGATAAGAATCCAACGGATGAGGAGTTGTCTCCTACCTCTGTTAGGACTCTTTCTCGCGTAACACGAAATTTCTTCCACGCTTTCCTATTCCATCTTTCCTTCTCGGTGATTTCAGTTTTCCTTTTTACCATCAGCGTTGCTTTCCGATCTGGTTGATCCCTATTTTGGTAGGGTTTCCCTCGCTAGAACCTCAGGTCGACGAGAACCCTCTTTTTCCTCCCTTGTTCTCTGGTTTTTGTTGGTTCCTCGTTGAACCTGGACTCCGCCCCTATATATAGGGCTTCCTCCACGATCCTCAAACCCCCTGAAACCTCGTGCCCTAGTCCTTTTGATCCGGTTTGCCATGCTTTCATCTCTCCCTACTCCATCTACCTGCTGCGGCGGCAGCGAGATTGTCTGGGGATTTTAGTCATCGGCGAGGCTTGTTCTTGGTCGCCTTGGTGTCGTGAGGGTGTGGGCAAGCTTCGTGTGACCCTGTCTTGCTCGGATTTCAGGTATAATAGATTTTCCCCTTTTCTTCCTCTCTCTGATTGTTTTGCAATTCTCCATTAATAGAGGTTTTCGTGACGGGTGCCTTTGTTTTCTCGCTTCGGTTTTGATCGTCAGATCTCTCTCTGCTGTTTCTTTGGCCTCTGATGGGCTCTTTTGCTCTGCCCAAGTTGCTCAGCTTCTTCTGTTTTGGCGAAAGGTGGTTCTCAGGTTGCTGTTGTCCGTGTTCACAGAGATCTAGCTGGTTGGGCTCGTCGAAGCCTTGGGATCATTGTTCCTTCAGGTTCCTTTTCTCAATTTCCCCTTGGATTCGATCTTTACCTCGAGGATTTTGGTCACTGCGTTCTGGTATCGGGAGCTCTTTGTGAGGGAACAAACCCCCTTGTTATTTGTCCTCTCTACCCCTCAATCCGGTCTGTGATTTAGTTTTACGACCGAAGGGTAATTTGGTCATTTCGTGCACTCCTCTTTCATTTTTTAGCGCTTGGTTTTGCTGACTTGGCTTGAGTTGTCCACTGACATGGGCAGCCCTGATTGGCCTGCCCAGGTCCGCGTGGACCTACTCTGCCCTTGATTTGCGATCGATTTACTTGTAATTATCTGATTGGTCAGTAATTAAAAATTGATAACTAATTATCAGATGATCAGCAAATTTTGGAAAAATACTCATTGAAATCAGAAAAATAAGGGCTTTCTTATGGTATGGGTTTTGTCACCTGAATCTGATGTTTTAAAAGGATGATATAATGGATCTAATTAAAT
This sequence comes from Alisma plantago-aquatica, assembly GCA_963693085.1. NCBI lineage: Eukaryota > Viridiplantae > Streptophyta > Magnoliopsida > Alismatales > Alismataceae > Alisma > Alisma plantago-aquatica. Next base: position 369,186,196 of record OY856415.1, on the reverse strand, counting down.
AAGATAATAACTTGTATAATTCATAACTAATAATTTATAAGTCAGAAAAATATAATTAAATATGTTTTGGATTTCTAATAATATAAACTAAAATATGGAATAGTTCTCATAACCTAATTCACATAATAATAAAAAGGTAGTTTCTAGGGATGTGGTCTTTTCTTTCTAGTAGAGGAGTGGTTTCACTTCTTTACACACACACATTCATAACAACAGTAATTCACATATTCAATTGAGACATCATCATACACAACACTTACTAACATTCTTGCAAGTCTAAGATAGATTCATTCAAATGAGACATAGCACATACTAACATCCATACACATAGTACATACTAATAACAATGATAGATTGCAAGTTTAAAATGATATTAAAATTTATGTCATATACAAAAAGTAAATTTTAATAGAGTTTCAAATCTACATACACAAATGAAGTTATGCATTCAATCCAATGCTATAGTGAATTCATTAAGAAAAGTATCTGACCATTCTTCTCGGAATTCATTTAACCCATCAAGTGTGTAAGGCTGAGTTGTAAAGATCTGTAAAAAAATGCACATGCTCATATATATTTTATAAAATGACTATATCTCACTTGTGAATTTATGATGTTATCCTTTATTAATTACCTGATCTATAGTCTGAATGTCATGTGATGCTTCTTTCACAATAGCCTGCATATATTTCATTACATAGTAGCCACAAGCCCAATCATTATTTTGTACAGGACACTACAAACAAAGAATTATACTTAATGTTAGTAAACTACTACAAACAGAGTTGAAATAAGACTATAAGAGAGTTAACATATAAAATTTGACATTAATACATTACTATAAGAGTTGTACATATAAGACTAATCCGTCAAAGTAGTTACCTTGACATTTTTCAAAGGCAATGTCTTTAATCTTGTGGGTATTATTCCTCCACCTTCACGAAAAGCCTTTATACCCCTATCAATCAATTGATTACGATAGTTGTCAAAATAGAAATTCTAAGTATAAATATCATGTTGCAGCATAACAATTGTTGTGGTAGAAACTAAATTTATGCTTACTCCATAGTTGACAATCTCAGTTTGTGACCCCTTGTTGTTTTTTCCATTGGGTCAAGATAATAGAAAATCATCAATTTTGGGACAACCACCACTAGTTCCCAATGTCTAGATCTGAGTATGTTTATATTGAAAACAAAAATTAGAATTATAAATTTAGTCAATATTAGAATTATATTGAATAATAATACTTACTGGGCGTTAAAAGGAATTATAATAATTTCCTTTCCCACACTAGAAAAATATTTGAATGCCATACTGAAGTACTCATTCACATCCTCCATGCATGTCTGCACTTGACTAGTGACTAAAGGAACTAAGAATCCAACATTCTTTATATCAAAGTTTGTCATCTCAGTATATAAATAGTTGTAAACCATTTGTAATCATTTGATATATTACAAATAAGCTAAAACATGTATATATTGGAGTTATGTATATTGATTAATCCTTACCTTATCCATACTTCTAATATCAAAGTATTTATCCAATCATACCAGAACAACTCTATAATATCATCAAGAAAAAAAAATTCTCAAAGTCCCTCCCAGTTGCATCTTCTGTTAAATTGACCAACATATGTGATCTCGAGCTTTGGTTGGCTAAGTATCGAGCCAAACATTTACATTTATTTCCCAATTCATCAAATCTGGCTTTTAGAATGAAAGAAGGCTTGGGAATAGGAGGATGACTAGTAGAATTTTTACTTTTTGGTTTACAAACATGTTAATTAAATACATACTTATATTACACGAGTTCATATATATAGTCAAATACGAAAAACATGTAGATATACCTTGTCATTGATAACCAAGTGTCTAGGCCATCCCACCATAGCACCCTCTACTTCTTCAACTGTACCATATTTAGGATTATGTATGGGTAGTGGTTTGTCCCCCATTCCGTCATACACAAGATGGATGGACACACGACAAATGTCATTAGAAATTGATTGACAATGCAATGTACCACCGATGTTGTATACCTTACCCGCTGCCACAACATTGTACTCTGGAACCTCCGCTGCAAGTTTACAGTTAATACCAACCTAGAATTGAAATAATATAAGTTATATATGAAGCGGAAACCAGATACCTACTATATTATATATATCATACCAATAACATATAGAACAAACTTACTACAGATTGTTGTGGTGGTTCATTGGGAGTGCTCCCACAACCTTCTACAACTGTAGTATGAGCTTGTACCTCATCATCCGAGAGACACACCATTTTAGGAGGTTGAGAAGGTTGACTAGGCTTAAGTGAAGACAATATTTGTTGCACTTTCTGTGATACTAATGCTTCAACCTCGTCATGTGTAATTGTACAACCTCTTCTAGATTCTGAAGGCCCAAAATAAGTCTTGAATCCTATGCCAGCTCCTAATCACCTAACACGGCCATGATGCTCTTTCATACCAAGAGAAACTAATAGTTCATCCATGTGGCCAATTGGTATGAACTTTCCTTCTTTTATTTTCTCATAGAGATCATCCTATTCATAGTTCATGAAAATATTAAATCACAAACAATTAGATATAATTAAATCAAAGTTTGTGTGAGTTACTCTTTAATTAATTAATTGTGATGAACTTACCATCTTTTGTGCCACCTCCTTAGTTGTAGGGTTGGTAATTTCACATGTTTTATTTCTTCTAGCATCAAGCCAAATTTTGTAACGGGGTGGACGCTCAACTTGAGTTGTGCTAGACTCTTCTCCAGAAGGGATTTTCTTCTCCAATTGTTCTCGACGTTGGTCATAACCAAGGGATCCCATGTGATGGTTATGCACATTTTTGGCCTATCTTTTCTTTTGGGCCTCGTGAATAGCCTGATCATTTAAAATGAAGTATTGCAATTTACAACTTGGCAAACATATACATATATATATACATTAATTGTATAAAAACATTCATATATATATGCACAATCTTTATTACCTAAAACTCTTCTGATTTCCTAGATGCAACAAATCTTTTCCACACCTCAGGATCTATAAAAATATATCGTTATGTTGCTTTCTTCTTTTGATTAGGATTATCTATATAATCCCTTTTGAGATAGGTCTTAAAATCCCTCCATCGTACACCACAACGCTGCATCACTCTTTTCTTGTGGTTTTTTAGTTTATATGAAAAACACCCTATATACAAATGAAGCAATAATGTTATTTCAAAAAGTATATGTATTTCCAAGAAAAAAATTAGAATCAATAAATAAAAAACATGATAATATAGTATCAAAATTCAACTCACAGATATATCTTTCCAAAGGAGGTCTTTCAAGACAACAGAAACATCATGACAGTTTTCTATATCTATTGGCACCTTACTGCATGTAGTTGCCCCTACATAATGCTTAAAAGCACTAGCGTGTTCCCCAATAGGTGCTCCTGCACCTTCAAATTGGATTGGCAATTTCTCCCTTTTGGCCCTAAGCTCTTGCTGTCGACACATCACTGTGGGACCTCTACTCTTCTTAATATCACCACTAGCATCCTCATGGTGCTCATGCTCAAAATGTTCATCTTCACTTTCCATTTTAGAACAACCTACAAGTATACATGATAAAAGAAAACATAAGTAATAATAAAAGAACAAGTGATGATATATAATAAAATGTATACATGATAAAAGAAATTGTGTGCTTGAATGATAATAAAATGTATAATTTAAAGAATACATGCCTCTAGTATTGGTTGAGTTGTTAGTCAAGTAAAATTCCTTCAGCATTGTCTTGACATGTATATAAGTCATCGATGTTAACTTCAACATTTACACTTGGAAAACCAACTGAAAATGGGCTGGAATCATCATACTTTTCGTAGTATTCTTCTTCATTTATAGGATCCATAGTAAACTATCTTTTTCCATGAAGAACGACAGACCATTTTTTATTTGCTGGGTCATCAATATAGAATACTTGTTTTGCTTGGTCTGCCATGATGAATGGCTCATATTTCTCTCCAATCTTTTCAAAATTCACCAATGTGAAACCCAACTCATCTACTAAAATGCCTTTGTTGTTATCAACCCAATTACATCTAAAGATAGGAACTCTAAAATTTGTATAGTCTATTTCCCATATGTCCTCAATGACGCTGTAATACGACATCTCAGCTTCACGTGGTATTTTATCTTTGGAACTAGCAAAATACAATGAACAAGCTTTAACAGTTACCCCACTATTTTCGACTACACTACTTTCATCTTGACGTTTCGTGTAATATAAAAATCATTTTATGTCATAACCTTCATATGACATGACATCCATTTTTGGCTTAAAGGCGAGCCATTTTATGTTCTCAGCAACATTATTTGGTGATTCAGATAGTTGATTAAAGACTTTCTCTTCAAACCACCTAATAAATATTCGATTATGCTCTCTTGCAAGCCACATTGAACTAGATCACGGATGATTTCTCTTGATAAGATCATTGTGTTCTGTGATGTAGCTACTAACTTCATTGATGTTGTGTAAAATATACAAATGTGCTTGTTCCCATAACTCACGACTAATTCCTTTCACTCGTGCTCCCAGAGTTCCTTTTCCACAATAAGATTCAGTGTGATGGGAAGTTTTTATTTCGCTAGAAGTTTCATTGGAATTGAAAAAATCATTGCAAAAGTCCATCACCTCCCTAACTACATAACCCTCAATAATTTTCCCTTCAGGACGATAACGATTCTGAACATCACCTTTAAAAACACTCATGTAGCGTTCAAATGGATACATCCAATGTAAAAAAATTGGACCCAACTGTTGGTATGTATGCCCTAAGAGCCAATCATGGGATGATTGGTGGGATACATTAAGATTGATTTGATAAACATCAAAGGCAAGCTTCCAATTCATTCTGGTTCAGTCATATGAGATAGTGATAGAACAGATTGAATGTCTAGAGAATGACAGTACTCAATGACGTATGCTTTTAGGTTGAGGACCTGAACGATGAGATCATACGGATGCTAAGAGTTTGTACATTCTTGTTATGTCCCTAGTCGGATGTCATTGTGGAAGGTAGATAGACAACAATGACACACAAGACTAGATTGTGGTGTTGGTTGATGACAGAATCTCATTAGTCATGATATAGAGATATCAAACCAAACACATAGGTACTTGTTAGAGAACAAGGTACCGGACAGACCCACCGTGAGTTTGACACATGGAACCATGAGATGGTAGTCACAGTCAGTACTCACAGTGATGGTGGTGAGTTTGATTCTTTGACCTGAAATCACTACACTCAACACATGTCGTTGGGCACACTTTGACATCATCAAACGCAGTCCTGAAACATGGGTTGTTATAAAGGTGATGATTGGGTGGCTTTGACACATGGAGCTTTTGAGGGGTGAGTGATAGATATGGGATTTGTCCCTCCTGAGGGAGTTTGATATCCAAGGCCACTTGATGAGTAGGATTGAGATAGGCGTGCGCACGCATGTGTGAATCAGTATGTGATATTGATGTCATACATATCTCCTTCAATCTGCTCTGAGATCAAGAAAGTGAATGAACATTGACAGGATGACTGCTCCATGCCTTGAGTTCATTCGGGATATCTGTGACAAAGGAATTATACATTCACTGTAACACCATTCATGGATTGTAGGATGAAAGTTGTTCTCCAACTTTCTACTTTCACTTGGGTAGCACTGATGTGTGACTAGGCACCGCTCTTTGCTTGTGAAGTCATAAGTGTTATGGACTTTCACTGCCAACGTGAAATGGACCTACAGGGTCACACACATAGGATTTACCTGGAAGAGGAGTTTTGTCTACAAGCAACGTTTAGATTGATTACTAAAGGAGTTTAGTAGTTCAATTAAACACTCAATCAGTAGATAGCTCAGTATCATATGGTTCAAGGTGTTGGACGCATTGATTGGAGTATCGGATTGATTGAAATTGCATTTGACTGATTCTGCACAACCTGTACTCCCAACCAATCGGTTCAAGTGTTGAACCGGTCGGCTGAGGTTGTTGAACCGGTCGGCTCAAGAGTTGAGCTGATCGGCTCAAGCCCAGGGTGAAACGAGCGGTTCAAGTGTTGAACCGATCGGTTCAACTGGTGCAACCAAGCAAGTTGGGAAAGTCAGGTCGGTGAGAATTTTCCTTGCGTTTCACTTGCCCAATTTGATTGGAACAAGGATTGGTATTCGATACCAATTAGAAACGAAAGTTGGAAAGTCAATCGGGAACTGATCAGGACCACGAACCGACCGGTTCAGAAGTGAACCGATCGGCTCATGGGTCCCAACCGATCGGTTGGTGCTCCAACCGACCGGTTCAGGTCCCCAACCGACCGGTTCACTTGTGAACCGATCGGTTCAGGTTGCGAGTTGGTTGCTTTTTGTGGAAAATCTCGAACCCTTCTAATCCTGCTTTAGTCTCGTATTGTCGGGCACAGAGAACCCTGTCCCATGACCCGCCTATATATATAGGGGTATTGGGGGCTTCTCAAAGTACAACTCAATGCAAGCCGGTTGCTTTGCGAAGTTGTCGTTCTCTCTGGTTTTGCTAACCGTGAGAGATCCCGAGCAAGTGCTTCCCGCAAAAGGGAGGTGCAGCAAGGGAAGGACAACTGCAGTTGCAACTGGTAGCAGGAGAGTGTGTTGGCGACTAGTACGTCAACAGGAGGGTGCGACTTCTTCCACTTCCTTGTGGGACAAGGAGAGTGGAGTTCCAGGTGGTCCGTGTGGACTACTACAGAGGCGGGAGGACACTGCCGCTTAGGAGGACAACTGTCATCCGACAGGAGGAGGAGTCGTCAGTCCCGGTGCGACCAGGAGCTGCACAGACACCGTCCAAGACCGGAGTTGAAGACCGCACATTGCGCGAGGTATTGTCGTCGAGCAAGCCTCGGGACAAGGTATGATTCCACAAACCATCCTTTCCTATTATATAGACGTTGACGTGTTTCCTCGGTATGGGTTTGGGGAGAAAATTTTTGTTTCCGCTGCCTTCTCTGTCTCCCCTAAAACCCAACAGTGGTATCAGAGCCACGTCAACTGCTCTATATTTTAGGAATATCAATATGATCGATTTTAGTTTGTCGCCTTTATTTATTGCATACGATGCGAATAATATCGGCTTTATGCATGTCCAATCCTAAATCCACAAATCCCTAATTACATATATGATATGTATTATTAATGCACTCGATACGCGTCGCCCTTAAACGAGTTTTGTGGTGGATGTGTGTAGCGTGATTATGGCCTATAAACCCCTATCTGTGTGTGGTTGTTTGTGGTTGCTTGCATCTCAGTCTGCGCACCGATCTTCCCTCTCTTATTCCCGATGTAACTCGAAATAATTCGAGATTCTTTCCTACCTTTTCTCCCCCCGAATGTAACTCGGGGTTTCTTCTTTTAAGCAATGTAATAATAGGATAGATTTTATTTCCTGTTATGTCAAAGACCGGCGGATATCAAAACGACTGCTCATACGGTCGGTTCAAGGAGTGAACCGATCGGTTGACCTTCCAGACAGTCGGTTCAAGGAGTGAACCGATCGGTTGATGACCGGTTCGAGGAGCGAGACGAGCGGGTGGCAGACATGACGAGATGCACGACGACCAGGCGAACCGATCGGTTGGAGGAGCCAACCGAGCGGCTGGTGGCACCCAGACGACCGGCTGGAGAGTACAGATCATTCATGTGATGAGTTGATCTACTCGGATGGCAAGGCACAGAGTTCATCTTGTACATGTTGCATGTGATGTAGACCTAGATGACCGTGATTCCTCTTGGCTCGAGGAATCACATTAGGATGGTCATAATCATCGCTTTTTATCGTTTGTGCATGTTTTCTGTGGGATATAGCATGTATATGATACGTACTATGTATTGTGGTGATTGGATATGTATATGTATATAAAACCGAATCCCTCATTAAAATATTAAGTCTTATATGCCTTCCATTAGCGGCACACATGAAAAGCTCGATCGACCAAGCGTAGGTTACGCCAAAGCGTGGTGCGCCGTCTATCTTGTGGAAGTGTGAAGGGTAGACATGTAGGTTCTGCCAAAGCAGGGTGCATGTTTACCGTGTCGGCTTTTGGGTTAGACTTAACTGGTGATTCTTAGAGCGTCTAGGCCCAGAGGCAAGGAATGTTCATGGCAAGGTGTTGTGCATGTTCATTCAACAAGAGTTGCATATGATGCAATTGGCAAGAGTTGCCTACCTGAGAGATCTAAGTTGTGGGCGATCAGCCAAAGCTGACTCATGACTTAGAGGATTTCAGGATCTTGCCCACTAGAAGGTTGTACGCTGCAGTCTTCCGAATTGATGGTGAGGGCTATCAATTTGAAGTAAAATAGTGGGAGCGATAATTAATTAAAGGCCGAATTATATCGTCAATTTTTTCAAATCAATCAAACAAGTCAAAAATGAGTTTTTGGACTAAAATTGCATATATTTCCTTTTTGTTAATATAAATGGTTAATCAACAAATCACTTTATTTGCGATCGGTCTTTGAGACCAACAAATTAAATGGGAATAATTCCACGACTGGTTAGGATGATGATGAGAAGTGTTCTCAATCAAAGAGCGAAAGCTCTAAGTCCTAGTTATACCAGAACCAGATGAACTCGATCCCACCACATCAATGGCTGAAAGTATGCTTATGGAAGCATACTGAGGATGACATTGATGAGGAGTGATTGATGTTGTGTTCTCTGAACTATGAGTTGCAGAGACAACATGAGATATATGATGTCTCCAAGATACTGTCCTAGTATGTCATGACAGAAGGAGATCCAGTAAGGTATTCGCACACTCAATGTGATTGGGTATGTGAAAAACCTGACTAAGAAGGATTCCCTCTGAGCCAAGAGTTGGCTATTGGTATGATACTGCAAATGTTGCGAGAATCATACAATTCATGATAAGCTACAACATGAACAACTTTGACAAGCGTTGACAGAGTTGTTGGATATGTTGAGGATAGTAGAGGCAAAGATGAAGAAAGACAAACCATAGTCTTTGATGTGATCAAAGAAAAGGTAATTCTTAATGGCAAGGACAAGGGCAAAGCTAAGAAGTGTTCTGATGCTAGCCAGAAATCCAAGCCGTCTTTAGCCTCAAGGCACATGGGGAAAGGGTGTATGAGGGATTGCCCTCTATATCTGGAAGAACAAAAGAAGTTGAAGGAGGGGATGGAGATCTCCACCTAAGGTATCATGAAATGAACCGCTTCTTTATCTAAGGTATATGATACCAAGATATGGATATGTCATATATGATATGCAATATCCGCAAAGAAGTGATGGCCTTTGTGAAAGGACCAAGAAAGAAATACCCATCATTGGAGCAAGTGTTGCTGCCATAGATAGGAGTATCTTTCAGTTTATTTCAGCCTAAAGGGCACGAAATAGAGTTGAGAACTGCTATTTCATATATTGCCAATAGATAGAAACACTTTATTTTGCATATTGTATGACAATGATGGCAATTAATAAAGTTGATGTTTCAATCTTAAAGATATGATCTTTGTGGCAATGCCTTGTTTATCTTGTAATACATGGTATGTATAAGATAAAATGATACCTAAAGTTATTGATAACTCAAACAATGAAATTAGCATCAATCATGAGAAATTCATTTCTAGTTTCCATGTGATGGATACATCTAGACTCTTTTGGTTAGAGAACCAGTAAGAGACATGAATATCTTGGACATGATTAATCAATCTTCACTAATGTAGTGGGAGAGTGATTATCCTATTAGGTATAATACATGTGATGTATTTACATACCTATTGGAACAAATGCTAATACTTCAAATGGTGTTTAGAGAAATACCAATATGGATATCTTGAAGTGTTCAAGATTATCATAGATGAAGTACAAATTTGGTAAAGTATTAATTCTTGATGAGATCAATGAATGAAATACTTGGACCAAATGTTTGAGATCCTTATGAGTGATTATGATAGTGTATCATAGTGAACTCATGATTAAGGCATGGTGATGTCTAAATCAAGAAGGAATCATACTCTAAGGAGTTAGAGAATGATTATCAAATAATTGAATTCTTCTTAATAAAAGAATACCCCACACTAATAAAGGAAATTAAGAATCACAAGGGTTGTGAGTTCTTAAATCCTTAACAGATACACCTCAATTATCTATGTGATGAGTTGTTCATGTGATGAGTCAACTATCTAGATGAATATGAGGAATCAAATTTTGAGTTATGGTATAGAACCATTACATCCTAAATGACTTCCATGTGAGCCATAAGGTATGACCTTGATGGTAGCACTCATTGGATCGTATCCATAAGTGCAAATAAGTCTTAAGTGTTAAGACACATGGATAACATTTTGACAAGGATGATGCTTGTTGATTGCAACTTAATGACTAAGACGTTTGGCATATGGATACTAAAACCGCATTCCTATGAGGAATAAAACAAGGATGTGTACGTGACACAACCTATAAGGTTTATGAATCCACTGATGCAAATGAAGTCTATAAGTTACAATGGACTAATCAATATGATTGATTGAGTACAAGCAACTCAAAATTGGATCTTTACTTTGATGATATAGTCAAAGGGTTTGACTGATATGTCAAAGATAAGGAAGGGATCTGTGATTTAGTGGGAGCGTATTTACATTCCACATATTGATGTGAAATGGAAATGTTCTAGAATGGAAATCGAAAAGTGGAAATTATCTTTAAGGAAGATAGAGATGTTTCCTATGTGATAGGAATAGAGATCTATAGAGATAGTTCTCGAAAAATCTCTTGACCTGGAAAGAGAGAGCATACATTGGCAATCTGTACTGAAGTGTTCAGTATGCACAGATTCAGTGGGAGAAAACTTGTCCATGTTATATGGATATTAGTATCCCAAGGCCAAGTGTCCAATTCTTATGAAGAATGGGAACACTAAGAATAGATCTGGATCTATCATGTATGTAATCATCTCATTGTCTTGCATGTATGACATGGCAAGAATAAAATGCATTCATCATTTTGTATGTATGACATGACAATATGATGTGCTCATCCTGATAACTCGTATGTGGGACATGACGAGTGGATGTCTGTCGACTTCCAGTAAGGGTTACTGGAATACCATGAGAACTTGATAAGTACTTGTGAAGTACTAGTTCCATGGAGATAAGGAAGAGTTTGATGTAAAGAGTTACATTGATGCGAACTTCCGAAAGGACAGAAAATTAATCGCAAAATATACATAGGATGTATAAAAGTGAAAGTTGGTTGATAATTGGAAATGTTCCAATAAAACTATTTTAAAAGGAAATGTCGAGTATCTTTGTATTAGTGAACATCAACGGATACTATATGGATCTGAAAGTTCATGAGATGAACTTATATTCCACTCATTGATGACAAGTCTGGAATCCTTGATCATGCAATGTGGCTAAAGGTTAGCAATGGGATACTAGATCGCATATTACGACAACTCCATCTCATACGTGTGACGTACAACGTAGAGATGTGAGACATGCAATTTGTACAGACTTTGGCAAGGTGTTTCCATTACTCACTATGTTGGCACTAGAGCACAGTAACATGTGGGACATGTCTGAAGATCACTATGAATATGATTCAAGGGTGATTGGCTCGCAGTGCAAGTGGGAGTCTGTTGGTATGTATGCCCTGAGAGCCAATCATGGGATGATTGGTGGGATACATTAAGATTGATTTGATAAACATCAAAGGCAAGCTTCCAATTCATTCTGGTTCAGTCATATGAGATAGTGATAGAACAGATTGAATGTCTAGAGAATGACAGTACTCAATGACGTATGCTTTTAGGTTGAGGACCTGAACGATGAGATCATACAGATGCTAAGAGTTTGTACATTCTTGTTATGTCCCTAGTCGGATGTCATTGTGGAAGGTAGATAGACAACAATGACACAAAAGACTAGATTGTGGTGTTGGTTGATGACAGAATCTCATTAGTCATGATATAGAGATATCAAACCAAACACATAGGTACTTGTTAGAGAACAAGGTACCGGACAGACCCACCGTGAGTTTGACACATGGAACCATGAGATGGTAGTCACAGTCAATACTCACAGTGATGGTGGTGAGTGTGATTCTTTGACCTGAAATCACTACACTCAACACATGTCGTTGGGCACACTTTGACATCATCAAACGCAGTCCTGAAACATGGGTTGTTATAAAGGTGATGATTGGGTGGCTTTGACACATGGGGCTTTTGAGGGGTGAGTGATAGATATGGGATTTGTCCCTCCTGAGGGAGTTTGATATCCAAGGCCACTTGATGAGTAGGATTGAGATAGGCGTGCGCACGCATGTGTGAATCAGTATGTGATATTGATGTCATACATATCTCCTTCAATGTGCTCTGAGATCAAGAAAGTGAATGAACATTGACAGGATGACTGCTCCATGCCTTGAGTTCATTCGGGATATCTGTGACAAAGGAATTATACATTCACTGTAACACCATTCACGGATTGTAGGATGAAAGTTGTTCTCCAACTTTCTACTTTCACTTGGGTAGCACTGATGTGTGACTAGGCACCGCTCTTTGCTTGTGAAGTCATAAGTGTTATGGACTTTCACTGCCAACGTGAAATGGACCTGCAGGGTCACACACATAGGATTTACTTGGAAGAGGAGTTTTGTCCACAAGCAACGTTTAGATTGATTACTAAAGGAGTTTAGTAGTTCAATTAAACACTCAATCAGTAGATAGCTCAGTATCATATGGTTCAAGGTGTTGGACGCATTGATTGGAGTATCGGATTGATTGAAATCGCATTTGACTGATTATGCACAACCTGTACTCCCAACCGATCGGTTCAAGTGTTGAACCGGTCGGCTGAGGTTGCTGAACCGGTCGGCTCAAGAGTTGAGCTGATCGGCTCAAGCCCAGGGTGAAATGAGCGGTTCAAGTGTTGAACCGATCAGTTCAACTGGTGCAACCAAGCAAGTTGGGAAAGTCAGGTCGGTGAGAATTTTCCTTGTGTTTCACTTTCCCAATTTGATTGGAACAAGGATTGGTATTCGATACCAATTAGAAACGAAAGTTGGAAAGTCAATCGGGAACTGATCAGGACCACAAACCGACCGGTTCAGAAGTGAACCGATCGGCTCATGGGTCCCAACCGATCGGTTGGTGCTCCAACCGACCGGTTCAGGTCACCAACCGACCGGTTCACTTGTGAACCGATCGGTTCAGGTTGCGAGTTGGTTGCTTTTTATGGAAAATATCGAACCCTTCTACTCCTGCTTTAGTCTCGTATTGCTGGGCACAGAGAACCCAGTCCCATGACCCGCCTATATATATAGGGGTATTGGGGGCTTCTCAAAGTACAACTCAATGCAAGCCGGTTGCTTTGCGAAGTTGTCGTTCTCTCTGGTTTTGGTAACCGTGAGAGATCCCGAGCAAGTGCTTCCCGCAAAAGGGAGGTGCAGCAAGAGAAGGACAACTGCAGTTGCAACCGGTAGCATGAGAGTGTGTTGGCGACTAGTACGTCAACAGGAGGGTGCGACTTCTTCCACTTCCTTGTGGGACAAGGAGAGTGGAGTTCCAGGTGGTCCATGTGGACTACTACAGAGGCGGGAGGACACTGCCGCTTAGGAGGACAACTGTCATCCGGCAGGAGGAGGAGTCGTCAGTCCCGGTGCGACCAGGAGCTGCACAGACACCGTCCAAGACCGGAGTTGAAGACCGCGCATTGCGCGAGGTATTGTCGCCGAGCAAGCCTCGGGACAAGGTATGATTCCACAAACTATCCTTTCCTATTATATAGACGTTGACGCGTTTCCTCGGTATGGGTTTGGGGAGAAAATTTTTGTTTCCGCTGCCTTCTCTGTCTCCCCTAAAACCCAACACCAACATCTTCACCTCCCTTGTAATATGTACTACAAGATGAACCATGATATCAAAAAATGAAGGAGGAAAGTACACTTCAAGCTAACACATGGTAACAATTACATCTTTCTATAATTTATCGAGAGTATCAGGATGTATCACTTTGTTGCATATTTCATTGAAGAAGAAACATAGTCTTGTGATTGCAAACCTTACATGCTTCGGCAATATAGATCGAATAGCCACAGGTAAAATTTGTTGCATTAAGGTGTGACAATCGTGAAATTTGAGACCTATCAACTTCAGATCCTTCTTTGATACCAATCTACGAATATTAGAAGAGTATCTTTGTGGAACCTTAATATTATACAAGCACTCATAGAAAGTCTTTTTCTCCTGCTTTGACAAAGTGTAACAAGCTAGTTGTAAATATGTGTGGTGACCCCTGATCTCCACAGATAATTCTTTTCTTATACCCATTAATTCTAAATCTTTTCTAGATTTGATGCTGTCTTTAGTCTTTCCTGGTATGTTCAATAGCGTACCAATGATGCTATCACAAACATTTTTTTCGACATGTATGACATCAATGCAGTGTCTAATTGCCAAAGATCTCCAATAAGGAAGATTCCAGAATATTGACCTCTTCTTGTATATATATTTGTCACATGTGAGAGTACGACTACTTGAACTCTTTCCAAATTCATTAACAATATGTTTCACCCTATCATATACTACATTTCCTAGTATAGGTTTAGGAGCACATCATTCCTCAGTTGACCCATTAAAGGTTTTGTGTTGCCTTCGATAAGGATGCACTGGTGGGAAAAATCTCCGATGACTAAGATATATGATTTTACCACCATGTTTCAGTCGAATTGAATCAATATTTACCTCACAAACAGGACATGCTTTGTATCCTTTTATGCTATATCCAAACAAATTTCCATAAGCTGGAAAGTCATTAATCATGCAAAACAACATAGCATGCAATGTAAAGATCTCTTTACGTGAAACATCATATGTCATAACACCTTCTTCCCATAATTTCATTAGGTCATCAATTAGAGGTTGATGGTAAACATCAATATCATTTCCAGGTTGCTTAGGCCCTGATATCAATATTGACAACATGACATACTTATTTTTCATACACAACCAAGGAGGAAGATTGTATAAAACAATTATAACCGGCCACATGCTATGTTGGCTGCTTAATGTACCATAGGGATTCATTCCTTCTGTACAGAGTCCAAGTCTTAAGTTCCTTGTTTCTTTACCAAATTGAGGGTATAAAAAATCAATTTTCTTCCATTGTGGTGAATCAGATGCATGTCGTAGGATGCCATCATCATTGGCCTTTAACTCCCCATGCTAAGACAAATTTTGCGCATCTTCTGTATTAGCAAATAAGCGTTGAAATCGTGGTATTATTGGTAGATACCACATCACCTTGGAAGGAGAGACATTTTTAGCCTTAGCTGAATTTGTGGTCTTGTACCTTGATGCACCACATTTTGGATAATTTATCAAATCACTATAGTCCTTCTAAAATAACACACAATCATTTGGACATGCATGAATCTTCTTAGCCTCCATTCCCAATGGGCACATTATTTTCTTTGCTTGATATGTTGAAATTGGAAGCTCGTTGCCTTCAGGAAGAATTTCCTTTAACAAAGACAACAGTGAAGTGAAACTCTTATCGCTCCACCAATTTTGAGCTTTAAGAGTATAGAATCGCATCACAACACTCAAACTCGTGAACTTAGTACAACCCTTATATAATGGTTTTTCAGCATCATGTACAATGTTTGGAAATAAAGAAGGTGGATCAATGACATTGTCTTGATAGCTACGTAGCATCTCATCAACCATATCATCTTGAATTGGGTCATCCTGAATCGGTTCATCATTGACATTAACATCAATATATATATATATATATATATATATATATATATATATATATATATATATATATATCTTCTATGCCACCATTATTAGTATCGACATTTTCTAATCCATGATTAAGTTTCTATCCATGCCAATACCATTCATTATAACCTTGTATGATCCCATTACATATGACATGATTCTTAATTTCCTCAACAGTATCAACTTTCAAATTGTTACCACAATTTCTACATGGACAATAGAACCTATCTGTAGGTAGTTTCCTATGTTCCTCAGTAAATCTGATAAATTCATCAACACCTTCGGTAAACTCTGGACTGCAACGGTTCTTGATAGACATCCAACTTCGATCCATTTTCTAGATCACATTATAATTAATTATCAAACTGATCATTTAATATTGATACTATAAGTTGTAAGTTTTTTTTGATAGGAAATTCATTACTTTTATACTAAAGTGTACCACCTATCCCATTTTTGAATATTTAATCTATAACGACCCCATCTGCCGATAACCCCCACTTAAGGGAGACCAAGAGATCAGAGTTGTTAGCCCAATAAACAAGATCAAAGGTTCGACAAATAATCAATATTAATTATGAAATTCTACTAACTAAACTGAAATCTGGTAGAAAATTAAAACTTTGCATACCTTTTAGAAACTTTGGAAATCTATGTATCCACAACTTGAATTATTCTATCTAATCCTCCTTGCACTTTATTTCTTAGTTTCACGATGTGTCACTTTACTGTTTGTGCTTTTCAGAGTTACACCTAAAACACTGACAAACAAAACGTCGGTCAGCATATCAAAATATGCCGGTATGTGGAGGCAACCAAAATCTCACAATTATGTCTAACAATTTAAATATCACAATCAAGATATTTAGCAAGCCAATTTACATTTTCCATGTGACATTTCCCATCGCTTTTTCCCTAACCCTAGAATTACCCCCTTTAGGGTTTCTCTTTTGCCATTGACTTAAGGCCACCTTCTCAATCCCGAGCTTGGTGCCTGTGAGTCACCACTTATGGTGCCCATTAGTCATGCAACTTTAGACCACCTTCTCAATCCTGAGCTTGGTGTCTGTGGGTCACCTCTCATGGTGCCCATTGGTCTACCCCCCTGGGCCTGACCTTCTTGACATCATCCATTAGGGTGGCATGTAGGTGCGGGAATACACATTTACATTAAGTTGTGATAATCATAGTGACATTATGTTTTGCAAGTATGAATATTCAAATAGGCAAGTTGCATTCAATGCGATTAACCATCTGGAAAATCCTCAGGAAACTAAGGTGGTTATTCATAATTAACCACATACCTATCAAGATGACATGAATGCAGAAATAACTCAACCAATCAAGAAATCAAGCAAGCACACACAAGTTGATCCTGAAAAGGCATCCAATTTTTCTATCATTAATCATGTCATCATGATCTATTAATCCTAGTTGTTTCCTAGGGTTATTTGTCCTTTTTAGGGTTTTGAGCATAATTAGGGTCCCACTTCATTTTTATTACTTTAAACCCTAATTTTATAAAACCACTTACAAACCCTAATTATTTCATCTTTATTTCACAAAAGATTCTAAGTTCATCTTTTAGCAACAAGACACCCTAATTTCATATTATAAGTACTTTTCTTTTCTTTTTCTCTTATTTAGGGTTTCTAAGCATATTAATCAACATATTATGTTTAAAACCCTAAACCTTGCAATTCCATCATCAAAATAGGTTAAAATCCATCTAAATCATTAATCAAGTTAATAATGCTCGAATTAACTTATTTGCAAGATTAAATCTATACTTTATCAACAATTAGGGTTTAACCACAAATTAATACTTTTTCCATCTAAATTAGATACTTTTGCAAAAAGATACTGATTTAGGTTCCCAAACTATTTTTAATGTATCCCTCATATTTTTTTGATCATTTTTCATGTATTAACTTTCATCATCTGAATTTTCTATCAAAAGATATGATTTTTATAAGGAAAATCCTTTATTTGATATTTTAGCACTTTTCAGAAACACATGGATCGTTTGATCTGTGGTCTGCTGGTCCACTTAGGATCCAACGACCAAGATCGTGCACGCCTAGTTGCAATCAAAACAAACAAAGGACAGAAATGTCCTTACCTACAAAGAAGGCGTGGAGGGGTATTCTGGTAAAAGATTGTGAGGTCTTCTTCAACCTTGTGCCCGAGCACCACAACTCTGGTGGTCAACCTGGGAGTTGACTCCGAGCCTTCGCCCTCCTTAGATCACGCTAATTGGCCAGGGAGCTCCGCCTCCCTTCGTCAAACTCGACTAGGGGTTTAATTGCTTGCCGCGCACGCTCTACAACTCTGTCCTACACGCCAGACTCCGGCGAGGTTCACTGAGGCGTCGAGGGTCCTGGTCAGGGCGATTGGAGAAATTGAAAGCGCGAGAAGGATCCTTGCACTCCGCCACAGAGTTTGGGCTAGCAAGAAGATGTGCCCGTTCTCTCCTTCACCCTCCCCTATATATTGGGTTGAGGGCAGGTCCCTGCTAGGTTGGGGACTTTCCCAAACGGCGACCGAACCTAGTCAAATTAGGGATGAACCTCTGTGGTTCCCTCTCTTGAGTCCAAAGGGACTATTAACAGGCTTGCCCAATCTTTGGAACATGAGAAATCCAAGATGGAAATTCTCCCTGTAACTTGCAAAGTCCCAGTCCACGTGGGACTTAGACGATGAGCGATCAGTGTTGGATCAAGATCCAACGGTCCTTAAAGCATGTGCTGATCTACTGAACTAAAAGGGAAAACTCTATAGGTTATTACCCTCGATCAACCTATTAGCATTCACCTGAGCTTCTTCATTGTTGATGGCGAACACTCTCGCTTGCCTTCTCTCTCCAGCTGGAGGTGCTCCGGCTGGTGCTCCTACTGGAGGTGTTGCTTCTACTGGTTGTGCTGCCACAGGCTATGACCCCAAAGGTCCTCTTGGGTCAGGCTGAGGGCAGTTGGCGATGACGTGTCCTTCTTGTTGACATCTGAAACACACCTTCTTCTCAAAGCGACACTTTCTAGGATGTGTCCGTCTGCAAGTGCGACACTACTCGAGGCGACCACAGGGCTTGCCTTTGTGCCCATGCTTGCTTTTAATGTGGTTGCATCCTTGTCCTTTCTTGTGTTCATTCCTATTCCCTTGAGCTCCTTTTCTGAAACCCAAGTATCCTTTGGATTGATTCTGTGCAGGCATCATCGTCCTTTCCATGTCCAAGGCGGTGTTGTAGGCTTCAGAGAAGGTCTTTGGCTTACTAGCCATCACATGAGGCTTGATGGTAGGTTGCAGACATTCCACGAAGTGGTCCTCCCTCCTTTCTTCATCCATCATATGTCTGAAATGTTCCAAGATGTGGAACTTGCGACCAAAGTCCGCAATTGAAGAGCTGCCTTGAGTCATGTTGGTGAACTCTCATTCCTTCTCCTTCTTGGATGAAACGAGGATGAATCTGGCAGTGAAGATGGTCTTAGAGTTAGTCCACACCATCGGTTCCTCACTTAGGTCTCTTCCTGTGATATGGTTCTCCCACCATATCTTGGTTGCACCTTCCAAAAGGTGAGTAGAAAACATAACCTTCTTATTCGGCTGCACCTCGAGCATACGGAATACATTCTCAATTGCATGCAGCCAAGCTTCGGCCTTGTTGACCACTTCAGACTTATCTTCTCCCCAGAACTTCTCAATGTTCAGCTTGATGAAGTCCAGGATGGTGGCTCCCAATCGAAGACGAACATGAAGTGGCTCACCATTCTCATCCCTAGTCCTGTCTCTGAGGGCCAAGGCATGGATAGCCTCAGTCAGCCATTTCCACTGCTCCATCCATTCTGTAGTGTGGACTACCATGGTCAGTTTTGGACCACCAAACTGGTCCTCCTCCATCTGGGATACTTACTCATACTCATGTTGTTCTTCATATCCCGGTCCATCCTCTTGCTCAAGGTTGCTGAAGGGTATGGGTTTAGGGTTGGGGGCCTCATGCACTATTTCTTCAGGTCTCTTCCTCTTCTTTGAGGTCTCACCACCATGGTTCTGCTTCCTCTTCTCAGAGGATCCATTTTCTTTGCGGGGAAGCCCACCACCATTGGTGGCAACCGGGATAGCCACGATCTTAGTACGAGCCATCTACATAAGCACACAAACACACTCTTAGTCTATACTTAACTAATTATACTTATGTCGATGACATCTTAATTACGTACCTTTTATTAATTTGGTGGAGGATTCCTTAAACCTTATCAACTTTTCCCATACCTCAAGAGGGTGAGGAAGAGAGAGAAAACCCTAATCCTTAAAATCCTTAAGAGAATTTGAGTTGAGGAGGGATGAATAAGATGAGAGAGTCCTAAAGGTATCTTATTTCGAGTCAAATCCTAAGACATCATCCAGGAAGTCACACAATCTGGGAGTCCTCGTATTCTGACTTGTGGTGCGGAGGAAAATATTGCCAGCCCCTAGATGTGATCCTTTTCTAGACACCTCAGTCGTTCAGAAAATCCTCTAATAACTCCATCGGTTCTATTGAATTTGTAAAATTTAATAATTATTAATGATAGATGAGGAACCTATGCTCTAATACCAATTGTAATGACCCTGTCTCCCAGTAACCTCCACTTAAGGGAGACCAAGAGATCAGAGCCGTTAGCCCAATAAATCAGATCAAAGGTTCAACAAATAATCAATAATAATTATGAAATTCTACTAACTAAACTGAAATCTGGTAGAAAATTAAAACTTTGCATACCTTTTAAAAACTTTGGAAATCTATCTATCCACAGCTTCAATTATTCTATCTAATCCTCCTTGCACTTTATTTATTAGTTTCACGATGTGCCACTTTACTATTTTTTCTTTTCAGAGTTACACCTAAAACACCGACAAACAAAACGTTGGTTAGCATATCGAAATATGCCGATATGTGGAGGCAAACAAAATCTCACAATTATGGCTAACAATTTAAATATCACAATCAAGATATTTAGCAAGACAATTTACATTTTTCATGTGACATTCCCCACCGCTTTTGCCCTAACCCTGGAATTACCCCCTTTAGGGTTTCACTTTTGCCATTGACTTGAAGGCCACCTTCTCAATCCCGAGCTTGGTGCCTGTGAGTCACCACTTATGGTTCCCATTAGTCATGCAACTTAGACCACCTTCTCAATCCCAAGCTTGGTGTCTGTGGGTCAACTCTCATGGTGCCCATTGGTCTACCCCCATGGGCCTGACCTTCTTGGCATCATCCATCAGGGTCGCATTTAGGTGCGAGAATACACATTTAAATTAAGTTGTGATAATTATAGTGACATTATAATTTGCAAGTATGAACATTCAAATAGGCAGGTTGCATTCAATGCGATTAACCATCCAGAAAATCCTCGAGAAACTAAGGCGGTTATTCATAATTAACCACATACCTGCCAAGATGACTTGAATGCAGAAATAACTCAACCAATCAAGAAATCAAGCAAGCACACACAAGTTGATCCTGAAAAAGGCATCCAATTTTTCTATCATTAATCATGTCATCATGATCTATAAATCCTAGTTGTTTCCTAGGGTTATCTGTCCTTTTTAGGGTTTTGAGCATAATTAGGGTTCCACTTCATTTTTATTACTTTAAAACCTAATTTTATAAAATCACTTACAAACCCTAATTATTTCATCTTTCTTTCATAAAAGATTCTAAGTTCATCTTTTAGCAACAGGAAACCCTAATTTCATATTATAAGTACTTTTCTTTTCTTTTTCTCTTATTTAGGGTTTCTAAGCATATTAATCAACATATTAGGTTTAAAACCCTAAACCTTGCAATTCCATCACCAAAATAGGTTAAAATCCATCTTAATCATTAATCAAGTTAATAATGCTCGAATTAACTTATTTTCAAGATTAAATCTATCCTTTATCAACAATTAGGGTTTCTAACCACAAATTAATACTTTTTCCATCCAAATTAGATACTTTTGCAAAAAGATACTGATTTAGATTCCCAAACTATTTTTAATGTATCCCTCATATTTGTTTGATCATTTTTCATGTATTAACTTTCCTCATCTGAGTTTTCTATCAAAAGATACGATTTTTATAAGGAAACCCCTTTTATTTGATTTATTAGCACTTTTCAGAAAAACATGGATCGTTTGATCTGTGGTCTACTGGTCCACTTAGGATCCAGTGACCAAGATCGTGCGTGCCTAGTTGCGATCAAAACAAACAAAGGACATAAACGTCCTTGCCTGCAAAGAAGGCGCAGAGGGGTATTCTGGTAAAAGACCGTGAGGTCTTCTTCAACCTTGTGCCTGAGCACCGCAACTCTGGTGGTCAACCTGGGAGTTGACTCCGAGCCTTCGACGTCCTTAGATCATGCCAATTGGCTAGGGAGCTCCGCCTCCCTTCGTTGAACTCGATTAGGGGTTTAATTGCTTGCCGCGCACGCTCCGCAACTCTGTCCTACTCACCAGACTCCGGTGAGGTTCACTGAGGCGTCGAGGGTCCAGGTCAGGGCGATTGGAGAAATTAAAAGCGTGAGAAGAATCCTTGCACTCTTCCGTAGAGTTTGGGCTAGAAAGAAGATGTGCTCATTCCCTCCTTCACCCTCCTCTATATATAGGATCGAGGGTAGGTCCCTGCTAGGTTGGGGACTTTCCCAAACGGTGATTGAACCTAGTCAAATTAGGGATGAACCTCTGTGGTTCCCTCTCCTGAGTCCAAAGGTACTATTAACAGGCTTGCCCTATAACTTGCAAAGTCCCAGTCTACGTGGGACTTAGACGATGAGTGATCAATGTTGGATTGAGATCTAACGGTCCTCAAAGGACGCGATCATCCAAAAGAAAATCCCTTTTTCAATTTTCCAAATTAAGGCTTTATTTTGGAGATAACTTGAGAAATTCGTATCTCCTAATCCATAGCTCCTTTTTGTATCAAAATTTAAGGGAAAGTTTGTCCTTGCATTATCTATCTATGTACGAAATTTGGGAAACAAATTACAATGGATGAGAAGGCTTCCTTCTCTCCCAAGTTATTCATTAATTAATTCAAAATTAATTAGTAATCATTTTCCCTTTGCCATTATCTTGTTATCTTGGGTCCCTTGGACCTCAAGAAATCCTAAAGGCACAGATTCCCATATTGGGGAATATCTATTTTCCTTTATCTTCTTTTAAATGTTAATTTCTCATATTTCCCTTTTACTAGTTAAATCCTTTTCCTTTTTATTTCTCTTTTCTTTTCAATTGGGCTCAATGGCTAACAAAGCCCACCATCAATCAATCAAGGCCATTTCACATAAAATCCATCACAAATTAAAGAAATAGATTTCATTTATTCTTTAAAAGAGAATTACACTTTTCATTATATATTCAGGAAATTGAGGTTATAACATAATCTCACTAGTAACTGTATAATGTATGTTTAGTTTTCAAGAAAATTTCAGCAGCATTTCACCTAAGTTCTCCAAGTACATCGATGTAAATGGCAAATAACCACCCACATATGTACCTAGAGAACAAATGAGGAAATACTACTAAATTTTTTTATAAAACTAAACATACATTATACAGTTACATCCTAAGTGAGATTAAATATCCAAAAACAGTCCCATACCGGGGACTATCCAAAATTTACTCCTAATGAATAAATTTTGAACGGATTTCTAAGTTTATATATAAATGTATTATTGTCATATTTATGCATCAATGGTCTCATCTATAAATCTTAAAGTGTCAATCTGAAACTACACAATGTCTACCCTCGTATTTCTAGATTGTATACAATGATTACATATGTGATTGATAATAAAATGTAGATATAAAAGAATACATGTTTTTATTATTGGTTGGTTTACTAGTCAAATAAAATGAATTACGTGTTCTTGACAAATCAAGAGTACTTCCATAGATAAACACTCATTATATGTACAAAATTAAATAATCAATTAGGTTCTCTTGACAAATATAAACAGAAGGGAGTAAGTTAAACATCATGCATGCTCTTTTATAATAGATAACAGTAAATCAAACGTTTGACCATTTCAGACTCAAAATGGTCGTGGTCCTTCACCACGGCCGTGGTGAACTATAACCTTTAAAAACTAAATATTTTGGCCAAAACGGTCATGGCACCAAGCATGGCTATGCAGAGCACATCCACCACGACCGTGCTATCTAGCATGACCATGGTACTCCAACATTAGGTCAAAAGAAGAGAGTTTGAAATGGAAAATGAACTTACCTATGTGTTTGGGGAGGTGGTGGCATCGAAAACCTTGACGGCAGTGAAAGTGTCCTTGGAGAGAGTAGTTGGAGACCTTGGAGTGGCGACGACAAAGCTTGGCTGCGACAGGGGAGTCCTCGGAGAGATTGGTTGAGAACTTTCGAGGCAGAGAAAACTTTGAAGTGGCAGTGGCAAAGCTTTGGTGGCGTCGGCGAGACCTTGGTGGCATCGGTGAGACCCTTGGTGGTGGCGGGGGCATCTTTGGAGAGAGGGGGTGAGACCTTGGCAGCGGCATCAAAGCTTGGAGATCTTGGCGGTGTGGCACGAGAGTGGGGGAGAGGTGCGATGAGAGTGAGAGCTCTGGGAAGTGCGAGACGATGGCGGAGAGGTGCGGGAGTGAGAGCTGTAGGAGTGAGAGTTGTGGGACAAGAGTGTTGTGTGGAGAGTGGTGGAAAAAGGTTTTGAATGTTTTATTTGGACTCTCACTTCTAGGGTCATATATATTAGAAAAATGACCCAATAGGTCCCATATAGGGACGGTTATTAGCAAACAAGCGACCCAAGAGAAAACTGGTGCTCGAACTGAAACAACCGCACCTATAGGGACGGTTATTGTTAAAACTGACCTAAGAAGTCAGGTCTATGCGGACGGTTATTTAGAGCAACCAACCCGAAAAGTCGCACCGATGAAGGGCTGTAGAGTCGGTTATCTCAAAAACTGACCAAAGAAGTCTGTGCAGCGGATCCCAAAAATGTGAAGCTATGCAGACGGTTATTTTGAAAAACCGACCAGAGAAGTCCGGTCTATGCGGACAGTTATCAAGCAAAACCGACCCGAGAAGTGGCACCGTTGAAGGGTTGTAGGATCGGTTATCTCAAAAAATCGACCCAAGAAGTTTGTGTAGCTATATCCAAAGGATCCTAAAAATGTGCAGCTATAAATACGGTTCTTTAATAAAACCGACCCTAGAGGTCCCAAGTTACTAGGTCAGTTATTTCTAAAAATCGACCCAACAGGCTAACGGTGCCCAAACTTTTTCATTCTAAGCTAGTAGGTCGACTATTATGTAAAACCGAACCAATAGGATCGACTTTAAGGACGGAAATTGCACATAACCGACCCTAAGGATCTACTTCTAAGGATGGTTATTTGAGAAAACCAACCCAATAGCTATAAGTGGTACCCGAATTTTTCGTGACAATTACTAGGTCGCTTATTTAAAAAAAACCGACCCTATAGCTCAGTGCGTAAGTCAAGTAAGAGGTAATGTCCTACCTTGATCAAGAGACATCCTAATCACATTTCACATATTTCTCATCATTTCATATCTTGGAGTTTAGGTTCTCTGACCTTCTCCCAATGGGTCTCACTCTCTCTGGAGTTAACCCTAAAACTGGTCCTAACACTAGAGGTCCACCTTTGTAAAAAGAGCTTGAGGCTCATGCTGACTCACAATCTTGTCTTAACTTAGCCTATCTTAACTTAGAAAATCACACAAACTTGCATCATCAAAACTTATCTCAAATCCTCAAACTTGTACTTTACTCAAAGATAAACTTATATTATCAAAATTCATCTTATATCATCTATATAAGACCTAGATCATATCATCAAAACTTATTTCATCTATTCCATCTATCATATATTCTAACAAGGCTCTAGACATCTAATCTAGAACTACTCTCTCTTCAATACTGATGTCATTCACTTTCACTTAGGTTACATGACCACCTTCTACTCGTACATGTGTGGGAACACAATTTTTGTAATACTTATATATATAATAAAATATTATATAGTTTTTCTCTGATAAAGCAAATGCTAGAGAAAACTATCGAGGTTAGATTCGATTGGAATAAAAAACCAAATCTGCAAAATGAGTGTCCCACACATTGTAGAGAGTCTAGTGCCATGAAAAACTAGTGAAAAGGGTGAGAACATGATGTAGACTAGTGTAACTACTCTAGACAACGAGCGCCATATGTCTAAGATTTCTCTTCCCTTAATGTACGTCATTTCCAAATAATGCAACATCCCATACCGCTGCACTATAAGGAAAGAACGACATATAAGGTCTTGATATACAACTAGCACTAGTCTATACCTAGTTCTCAGACATCTAGGTGCTAACCTAGAGGCTAGGTCAGATCTAGTCTCTAAAAGATGACTAATCTAACCCTAAAGATTATTAAGTTCATGGTTTTCTTTATTTTTGAGTTTCATGATGAGAAAATGTCAGGCTTTTCTATTTTTTATGATATGATACCACTTCCTACTTGTACATGTGTGGGGACACATTTTTGTAATACTTACAATTTGCTTCTAGTCAGTATTTTGCAAGTTTTCACATCTCCTCTCTGTATTACTTTCAGCATGAGGTGGAATTGTTGTAGTTTACTATCTGAGATTTCTTTCCTAACTTGTAGCTCCATTGTTGTCACAATATTTCTATTGTGTCATTATTATTGTTACTGCTTTTACATATATATTTCCTTTGAGAAATATATGTGTCATTCTATGGACAGAAGCCCAAGTCCACTCTCTTTTGGCTATGTAGCCATTTGGAGTGTGGACCTTGGGTAACAAATAGTTCTGTGATAGTTACTAGATATGATTTGGAGCTTGAGCAATTTGATGTGAAGTTTGCATTCCTCCATGGTGACTTCCATGAGTAAATCTACATGTAGCAACCTGAAGGTTATGTTTCTGTTAGAAAGAACAATCATGTGTGCTTATTGAAGAAGTTTTTTATGGATTGAAACAATCCCCACGATAGTTGTGTTGTAGATTTCTTTCATGGTCAACCACTGATATTTGAGGAGAAGATATGACGCTTGTGTCTATTTGAAGAAACTGTCTGATAAGTCTCTTATTTACCTCTTGTTTTATGTTTATGACATGTTGATTGTAGTAAGAGATATTTTTGAAATACGCAGGTTGAAGCACTTAGTTGTGAAATCGAGATGAAGGATTAGGGTGCATCATAGGAGATTGAAATTATTGGAAGACACAATGTTGTAAGTTCATTTCTCAATCGAGAGAATTAGGTGAAGGAAATTCTACAAATGCATCCCTTGTATCTATTCTGATAGATGACCAGTTCAAGAATCTTTCATTTGCTGAGACTCAACAATATGAAGAGAATGTAAATTATATGTCTAGTGTTCCTTTTTCTATTACAATTGGTAGCATCATGTATGTCATTATTTGCACTCGTCTAGATATTGCCTGAGCTATTAGTGTGGTGACAATATACATGTTCAATCTAGGAAACATACAATGGAAGACAAACAAGTGCATTCTTAGGCACCTAAAGGGTACATCCTCTATATGCCTTGGATTTGGCAAGAACACAAAGACATTTATTCAGTATGTTGATTATGTGATAAAAGATGTTCTCTTACATGCTATTTGTTTACTGCTCCTGGATGTGCTGTAAGTTGGAAAACTACACTACATCCCACTGTTACTTTGTCTACCACTGAGGCTGAGGCCACAGAGGCCATCGAAGAAGCCACATGACATACATGACTGTATGCAGGTTTATGTATTCTGAAAAAAACAATGGCATAGTCAAAGTGCAATCAGTCTCACAAAAGATCAGATGTCTTATGAAAGAACAAAGAAAATTGATATCAAGTATCACTTAATTAGAGAAGTGATAGCATAGGGGGACATTGTGGTGAAGAATATTACAAGCAAAGAGAATCCAGCAGAAACCATGATGAACCCTTTGTCAGTTTTCAAGTTCAAACAATGTCCGTACTTGGTTAGTTTACACAGCCTGCAGTGATTCCCACAATGACTAGATGAGGAGAGGAGATCTACTATTATTCTTTTTCAGATAGTTACAAACTACGAGTCAAGGTGGAGATTGTCTCAAAGATTTTAATGATCTTATTGTAGATCCGGTACTAAAATAAATAGATTTTACACCAACCCGTGTGGAGGGCTAAACCCTTCGCGGTATGGTATAACCTATTTTTCATATACATGTAAGGATCCAATTATGGTTCTACATGTATAAGTATATGAACTAAGGATGACATCATCTTATATTCTGTATTGAGACAGTCGTCACCGTCACCATACTCCAGAGAATATTCAGTCACCATACTCCAGAGAATATTCTAACTCTTTCGAAAGGGCTCCTCTTGTACCATCTTTTCTGAAATAGTATAAATCCCATCTCCTTCTGTGGAATAAATCTCTTTAATTGAACCATCGTAAATCTTGTGTTATCTGATTGTGTGATTGTTCTTTTGTTCTCCATTTGTATAATGTTTTTTATTCTTAAAGCTTGTAAAGCAGGGTGAATGGATTCGTACCGCGAGCAGAAACTACTGTTTTTTTGCACGTTTTCAGTAAATTATTTGGATTAATCACCCTCCATTATCACACTATGTAAGTAGTAGTTTTAACAAGTAGGCGTTTCGGCAGTAAATTAGAAATGCGAATCTTGAATATCCGCTGCGAATAGATTTCACTAGCTTAGCGCTGACTTGTACCGTCGGGTAGATGACTACTCACTAATCTTTACTATCGATCACACCTTACAAGCGATAATATAGTCGCGCACACAGAGCCAAAGACTAGCAACGGCATTGGAGATTCAGAACGATTTTACAGAAACTGCCAAAGCATCGTTAGCGTGTTCTCTATCATGGATGAAACCACCAAATACAAGCAATCACAGCGCCTAGAGGCTCATCATGAAAAGAATAATTTTCAAACGAGGAATACATGCAACAAATGTGAAAACGAACTACATCTTTGATAAAATTCATGGGCAGTGGTGCCTGAAAGCGCGTTATGATGTTGAAGTGCATCTTTGATCCTTTTTCGTTGGAAGTGGTTCTAGTTACACTCATTTTCTGTCACTTTCGTTTGTTTAGGAGCTCTTCATCGTTAGGAGGATGTTTTGTTAGAGCATGCTAGTCTTCATGGTTAGGAGGATAACTTTCGGTAGTCGGCAGTGCTGTTAGCGCTCTCGAGTCTACTGTCCGGAGTCCAGATCTTATCTACCAAGGCGCGGACCTGCTCGGCTGCTCCGGACTGGGGCAAGTTTCAAGTTGTGGTGCACCATAGACTAGACCGATCTTATCGACTCGTCCATTCATTGGCCCCGGTGTGTGCACAACTTAAGAGTGAACGACAAGTGCCACGGTACCGATGGTTTGAAAGGCAAGGCCTGTTGGGAATGGGAGATACATGTTTCGGCTAGTTTGGTATTATTATGCAGTTAGGAATATTTCAGTCAGGGGACCTAAACGTTTCAATGGGAATATAAGACCTTAAATCTGAAAATGTTTTAACAGTTGCAGGCAGGTTTGTTTAAGATTCTTTTTTCATTGTAATTGATGTCAAGATAAAATCGTTTAATCAAGTGACCTGGACTTTTGAGATCTTAAGTTGGCTGCATATGAAGATTTTTGTTCAAAAACTGCCTCTGTCTATTGTTTTCTTCTTTATTAAAGGGGATGTGGTTTCTGGTTTTGTCATGTATCCTGCTGAAACAGTCCTCGGATGACATCACCATTTTCTTTTAAATAGAGAAAAGATAGATTTATCATCCATCAGTTTGAAAATAAAGTGTTAAGATTTCGAACGAGAGAATATGACTAGTTCGAAAGAACAACAAGACGAGAAGAAGCAAACGATCACACAACTAGAGTACACAGGATTAACGTGGTTCGGTCGGAATGACCTATTCCACGGAAGGGGGTAAGATTTTCACTATTTCAGAGAAAATATTACAAGGAGGAGCGCTCTCGAAAGATACAGAGTACACCCTGAGTACGGCGGCTGCCGTCTAGATAAAATACAAGATGATTACAAACCCTAACCAGGACGCATATACTTATAGATGTAGAATTGTGATCGGATTCCTATTCAGATCCGGAAAATATATCGTACCATACCGCTGGGACGAAACCCCCCCACACCCCTTGGCTTAACTGGGTCGGTGAAGATCCATTTAATTTTGAGACCGGATCTACAGTTGGATCAACATATTTCTTCGAGGTACATAACAATCTCCTCCTTGACTCAAAGGATGTAGCTCTCTGAAAAAGAATAATAGCCCCTCCTCCAGCTCTTAAGGGCGTCACTACATGTTGTGTAGAACCAGACAATGTCTGAACTTAGAAATTGGCAATGCCTTTGTCATCATATCAATATAATTTTCTTTACTGGCAATATTCTCCACCAAAATCTTCCCCTGTGCTATCACCTCTTTAATAAAGTGATACTTGACGTTGATGTATTTTGTCCTTTCATGAAACATCTTATCTTTTGTAAGGCGAATTGCACTTTGACTGTCACAATAGATAGTCGTTGTCTTCTCAAGAATATAAAATTCAGCACACAATCCTCTAAGCCAAGTAGCTTCTTTTATGGCCTCTATCAATGCCATGTACTCAACTTCAATAGTAGACAATACAACAGTGAGTTGTAATGTAGCTTTCCAAGTTACAACACAACCACCAAGACTAAATGAATATCCTGTAAGAGAACGTCTTTTATCACAGTCATTTGCAAAGTATGAATCAACATAACCAACAAGCGTTTTTGTGCTCTTGCTGAATTCAAGGCATATAGAATATGTACCCTTAAGGTATCGAAGAATGTACTTGACTGCTTGTCAATGTGTCTTTCCTAGATTAGATATGTATCTGCTCACCATGCTAACTGATTGTGTTATGTCTCGACACCATGCAAATCATAGCATACATGATGCTACCAATTGCACTGTAATAGGGAATACGAGACATGTAGCTGTCATCCTCTTCAAATTGGGGTGACTCAGTAGATGAGAGCTTCCTGAACTGATCATCTAAAGAAATAGATACAGGAGATGCATTAGACATAGATAACTGCTATATAACTTTTTTCACATACTTCTCCTGACGGAGAAGTAATCTTCCAGCTTTACAGCTTCTAATAATTTCTATTCCCAAAATTTTTTTTGCGGCTTCAAACACTTTCATTTCAAATTTGCCACTATGCAGATTTCAGAAGTATCTGTTGCTGCAATCAACATGTCATCAACATAGAGCAATAGGTAAATAAGAGACTCATCGAGAATTTTCTTCAAGTAGACACAAATGTCATATATGCTCCTAAAATATCCATGTTTGACCATAAAAGAATCAAATCTATGATACCACTGACGTGGGGATTGCTTCAAGCAATAAAAAGACTTCTTCAGTAAGCACACATGATCCTTCTTTATAGCAAAAATATAAACTTTACATTGATGGATGTAGATATGTTCCTCTAAGTCACCATGGAGGAATGCGGTCTTCACATCAAGTTGCTCAAGCTCTAAATCATATCTAGCAACTAATGTAAATAGAAATCTGATGGAGGTATGTTTGACAAAAGGAGAAAATACATCATTGTAATCTATACCTTCCACCTAATTGTAGCCTTTTACAACTAGCCGTGCTTTGAACCTTACAGTAGTATCTCTAGGACCATCTTCCTTCCTTTTGAATATCCATTTGCATCCAACAATATTCTTTCCAGTAGGAGAATTTACAAGAACCCAAGTGTTGTTCCTTTGAAGAGACTTCATCTATTCCTTCATAGCTACAATCCACATGGCAGAATCTATATTATACATAACTTTAGCATAGGTAGATGGTTCACAAGAATCATTTGTTTCTTCAGCAACAACTAAGGCATATGAAACTGTTGGTATGTATGCCCTGAGAGCCAATCATGGGATGATTGGTGGGATACATTAAGATTGATTTGATAAACATCAAAGGAAAGCTTCCAATTCTTTCTGGTTCAGTCATATGAGATAGTGATAGAACAGATTGAATGTCTAGAGAATGACAGTACTCAATGACGTATGCTTTCAGGTTGAGGACCTGAACGATGAGATCATACGGATGCTAAGAGTTTGTACATTCTTGTTATGTCCCTAGTCGGATGTCATTGAGGAAGGTAGATAGACAGCAATGACACACAAGACTAGATTGTGGTGTTGGTTGATGACATAATCTCATTAGTCATGATATAGAGATATCAAACCAAACACAGAGGTACTTGTTAGAGAACAAGTGTACCGGACAGACCCACCGTGAGTTTGACACATGGAACCATGACATGGTAGTCACAGTCAGTTTCACAGTGATGGTGGTGAGTGTGATTCTTTGACCTGAAATCACTACACTCAACACATGTCGTTGGGCACACTTTGACATCATCAAACGCAGTCCTGAAACATGGGTTGTTATAAAGGTGATGATTGGGTGGCTTTGACACATGGGGATTTTGAGGGGTGAGTGATAGATATGGGATTTGTCCCTCCTGAGGGAGTTTGATATCCAAGGCCACTTGATGAGTAGGATTGAAATAGGCATGCGCACGCATGTGTGAATCAGTATGTGATATTGATGTCATACATATCTCTTTCAATCTACTCTGAGATCAAGAAAGTGAATGAACGTTGACAGGATGACTGTTCCATGCCTCGAGTTCATTCGGGATATCAGTGAAAAAGGAATTATACATTCACTGTAACACCATTCACGGATTGTAGGATTGAAAGTTGTTCTCCAACTTTCTACTTTCACTTGGGTAGCACTGATGTGTGACTAGGCACCGCTCTTTGCTTGTGAAATCATAAGTGTTATGGACTTTCACTGCCAACGTGAAAAGGACCTACAGGGTCACACACATAGGATTTAACCTGGAAGAGGAGTTTTATCCACAATCAATGTTTAGATTGATTACTAAAGGAGTTTAGTAGTTCAATTAAACACTCAATTGATTGATAGCTCAAAATCATAGTGTTCAAGGTGTTGGACAGATTGATTAGAGTATCGGATTGATTGAAATCGCAATTGACTGCTTCTGCACAATCTGCACTCCCAACTGATCGGCTCATGTGATGAACCGATCGGCTCAGCTTGGTGAACCGATCGACTCAGGTTGTGAGTCGATCGGCTCATGGACAGGGTGAACGATTACTTCGAATGTTGAAACGATCGGTTCGACTGTTGCAACCAAGCAAGTTGGGAAAGTCGGATTGGTGAGAATTTTTCTTTCGTTTCACTTGCCCAATTTGATTGGGAAATAGGATTGGTATTCAATACCAATTAGAAATAAAAGAAGAAAAGTCAATCAGGAACTGATCAGGACCAATAACTGACCGGTTCAGAAGTGAACCGACCGGCTCATGGGTCCCAACCGATCAGTTGAGGTGTCAACCGACCGGTTCAGGTCCCCAACTGACCGTTTCAGTTGTGAAACGATCGGTTCAGGTTGTGAGTTGGTTGTTTTTTTGTGGAAAATCTCGAACTCTTCTAGTCCTGCTTTAGTCCCATATTGCCCGAGATGGAGAACCCTGTCCCATGACCCTCCTATATATAGGGGTATTGGGGGCTTCTCAAAGTACAAATCAGTGCAACCAGTTGCTCTACAAAGTTGTCGTTCTGTCTGGTTTTGGTAACCGAGAGAGCCCGAGCAAGTGTTACCTGAAAAGGGAGGCATAGCAAGGGAAAGACAACTGCAGTTGCGACTGGTGGCAGGAGAGTGTGTTGGTGACTAGTACACTGATAGGAGGGTGCGACTCCTTCCAATTCCTTGTGAGACAAGGAGATTGGAGTTCCAGGTGGTCCGTGTGGACTACTTCAGAGGTGGGAGGTTTCTGCCGCTCAGGAGGACAACTGTCAATCCCGACAGTCCCGGTGAGACCAGGAGTCGTCAGTCCCGATGCGACCAGGAGCTGCACAAATACCGTCCAAGACCGGAGGTGAAGACCGCACAAGGCGCGAGGTATTGTCACTGAGAAAGTCTCGAGATAAGGTATGATTCCACAAACCCTCCTTTCCTATTGTATAGACGTTGACGCGTTTCCTTGTTCTGGTTTTGGAGGAGAAAAAATTTTGTTTCCACTGCCTTCTCTGCCTCCCCTAAAACCCAACAGAAACAACATAATCTAAATGCCTTACAGGTGGTATGATTTGTCTTCTTGGTATCCCAGAAGCAATGCTATATGTATGTTATACAGGAGTGTTGTCTTCACCATTATCTAGATTTTCTTGTGTAACAACAGGAGGTGTCGGGCTATGTGCACTGACTTCAAGATCCACCTCCTCTATGGAACTCTGAGAACTAATAATAGGACAATTAACGATATCTTGTTTTGTATAAAATATGTCAGACTCATCAAAAGTGACATTTCTTTCAATTAAGAACTTTGATGAGTTTAGTCAGTGCACCAGAATCTGTATCCTTTCACCCCATCAACATAACCTAGAAAAATGAACTTCGCTACTCTAGGCTCAAGCTTTCCTTCATTTGAATATACATATGCAGGACAACTAAAAGTACGGATATTTGAATATTTTGCAGGATGACTAGACCAAACCTCTTCTAAAGATTTGAACCCACGTGGAGTACAAGGGGAACAGTTGACAAGGTAGGTTGCAGTAGAAATGGCTTCTGCCCAAAAATCTTTAGTAAGACATGCACTTATCAACATGCAATGTGCATACTCTACAAGAGTTCTATTTATGCATTCTGCAATGCTATTCTGTTCAGGTGTGTCTAACTGTGCGATGTCTTGTAATGCCTTCAAATTGACAAAATTCATTAAATTCAAAAGAATAAAACTCCATGTTGTAATCTATACTCAGTTTTTTGATGCAGCTTCTAGTTTTCTTTTAAACTAGAATCTTCCACTTCTTAAACAGGTCAAAAGCATCAGACTTATACTTCAAAAAATATGCCCAAACTTTTCTTGAGAAATCATCAATGAAGGTAAGTATATATCTGGAACCACCCTTGGATGAGACTTTAGAAGGACCGTAGATGTCTGAATGAATATAATTTACATTACCTTTTGTAGCCGACCAAAAAAAATTTCCAACCAAAAAACATTACCTTTTGTAGTATGATTTGCAATAGAAAATTTGAACCTCTTCTTCTTTCCCATGACACAGTGTTGACAGAAGTCTAACTTTTCAGTACTGACATCACCTAGAAGTCCTCTTCTGCATAATAATTCCAGACCTTTCTGGCACAAGTATCCTAGTCTCATATGTCACAATTTGGTGGTATCCAGATCTGAAGTGGTTGAGGAAGAAACAACAACAACTTCATCGATTATAGTTTCACCAATTAACTTACAAAGGTGTCCAGGAATACATACTCCCTTTATCAGAACGTCATCTCCTTTTGGTAATGGATAAGATTCCATTCTCAACTTGGTATGAAAAACCATTAGCTTCAAGAAAGACAATGGATATGAGATTTTTTTGGAGACCTTGAACATGACAGACGTTTGAGATAGTTTGGATGAGTCCATCAAACATCTTGATATGGATTGACCCAATGCTAATAGTCTTGAAAGTGTTATCGTTTGACATGTTTACAATGCCTCTATCAAAGTGCTCATAAGAAGAAATCCAATCTCTATTTGGACATATGTGGTGTGAACAGCCAAAGTCCAGAATCCAAGAAGTTTGAAAAGTGACGGATGAGGAAGAAGTTGATGTAGCCATAAGAACATAATTTGGATCTTATCGTGGTACATTAGCATTTGCATATTGTTCTCATTTTTCATTCTACCTCTTCTTCTTGTTCTGTAACTTATAACATTCATCGACGATGTGTCTGGTCTTCTTAGAATATTTGCATATCTTCTTAGATTTAGATTTTGATATGTGTGTCTCCTTGTTGTTTCCCTTTTCTTTTGTTTGGCCCCTCACCATAAGATCCTCTGACTGACTCCCGCTAGAAGAAGCAATTAGGTCTTTATCAACTATGATATTTGATAGCAACGAGGACATAACATCATCCACCTTGATTGAAGATTTTCCATACAGAATACTTTCACGAAATTGCCTGTATGAGGGGGGTAAATAACACAACAGGATAAGGGCTTTATCTTCATCTTCGAGTTAAATATCAATATTTTCCAGATCCATACTAACAGAAGTAAACTCACCGTTGTGATCACAAACAAAAGTACCTTCCACCATTCAATTTGGAGAAACATCATCATATAAAGAACTTTAAGTTTCTTTTAAATCCCTACAATAGTTGTTTCCTTGGCAACTTCAGCCAAAACCTTGTAGTCCAAGGATAACTAGATGGTGGTAAGAGCCTTCTGGCCCATCACTTTCTTTTCTTCATCCATCATAGTGGTTGGTATCTTCTCGATCCCTTCTAGAGCCTCACAGACTCCTAATTGAACTAGCAATATCACACATTATGATCTACCATAATTCAAAATTGATTTTGTGATAAAACAT
Source organism: Alisma plantago-aquatica (assembly GCA_963693085.1). Classification (NCBI taxonomy): domain Eukaryota; kingdom Viridiplantae; phylum Streptophyta; class Magnoliopsida; order Alismatales; family Alismataceae; genus Alisma; species Alisma plantago-aquatica. Next base: position 369,149,846 of record OY856415.1, on the reverse strand, counting down.
CTCAATCTTGTATAGACTCGTCATCATTCTGATCGTGAACGCATGCCTGATACCACTTTGTTAAGATCTTGAACAATAGAATATGAAAAGTTCGGCAGAACAACAAGATGAGAAGAAGCAAACGATCACACAACCAGAGAACATGAGATTTACATGTTTGGTTAGGATGACCTACTCTACGGGAGGGGGTGAGATTTTCACTATTTCATAGAAAAGATTACAAGCAAGAGCACTCTTGAAAGAGCCAGAGTACACCTTGAGTATGGAGGTTGTTGTCTAAATAGAATATAGGATGATTACAAACCCTAACCTATGCGCATATACTTATAGATGTAGAACCATAATCTGATTCCTATTCGGATCCATAAAATAGATTGTACCATACTGCGGGGGGTGACCCCCCCCCCCCGTGCGCGCACACCCCCTTGGCATTGGCAGACTAAGGCCCTCACAATGCCCGTTGATTGGGTCACCAAAGATCCATTTAATTTTGAGACCGGATCAACATATTTATTCGAGGCACATAATATAAAGAAGTAATTGGTCAATACATATTGTATATAATTTCATACTATTATGCTTTCTTGCACTGACATTCTTCCTTTCTTCAAGGTCACCTTCCTGAGGACAAACTCGTGGCATTTATTGAATTGGATTGGTGTACGCCAATATAGAAAACAAGCCAACTGGAAGATTGAGAAATCCTTTACTCTATTTCTTGGAAATAAGGAAATTTAGTGAAGCTAAAAAAGTAGGGAGTGGGCCCCTGGATTGGAAGTGACCTTGTGGGCTATTGCCAGACGAGACAGGTACATTCTTAGTAGGATCGTGCATAAAACCAAACCAGACCAAAGAAACCAATTAAATCAAACCAGACCGACCAATTCAATTGGATTTTAGGAAGGTGAATGGTTTAGTATGATTTAAATTTCTTTTCAAACTATTAAACAACAATTTAGTTCAATTTGAAGTTGTGTTGTAGTTAAACCAAACCGAATTTATACACATGTAGAAACATCTTTAATATAAATAATTATGTTATATAAGTATACATATTTGAACTTAATATATTGAAAAAAGTTTTTAACAATACAAAATGACTATGTTAATATATAAAACTACAAAGAACAATAGTTGATCTCCTTTCTTTCAGTTTTGATTACACTAAAACAAAAGACAGATGGGAAACAACTCGTCAACTCCTTTTGTATTAAAAAAATAATGTAATATATGAAACATGATGCCCACATATCATGCTAACGTGAGTTGGACAATGTCAATACATAGTAGTTACATATGTTTTTGTGTCAACCATTGTTGAACAATGTGTACCCCTAGGTTACTTTCTCATATTAAATGTATTGTTAATATGATGATAAATAGTTAGATTTTTATAAATAAAAAAATAAATAATTTTATATTTTCTTAGGTAAAAATTTAAAACCAAACTATTATGTTTGGTTCTATATTCCACTACTTAACAATTTGCTCAGTTTAAAATTTTTAAAATCAATAGCTTTAGTGGTATATATAATCAAACTGAATCATGTCAAACTCACCTCTTCGAAAGTTCCATGCGGTTGTAACATCCCAAATTTTTTTAAAAATAAGTTTGGGGTCTTAATTGAAAATTTTCAACTTTGAAATTTTAAAACTTAAACATTGATGCAAGTAACACCAGATATTGAATACTTCATATGAGGTATGATATAAAGAGAGAGAAAATAGATTATGTTCCCCTTTTTCTTTTTCTTGTGATTAAATGAATTATGTGTACATAAAAGGATATTTGTCATTATTCTTTCTTTTCCTCCAAGTGACATAAAATAGAGTAAGTTCAACCTTTGGGTGGATAACTACTCCAAATATAAAATTTGACTCGAGAAATCAACAAAAGAAAAGTCATCCCATCTTTTTAATACACATTAATCAAGATAATGGAATATATGAAATTGACGGAGAAAAGATATTCAAAACATAAAACAAACATGATAGGGGGGTTCTGCACCCCTAAATCGCTAGGTACATCATCACCTTTTCCAAGGTGTTGTAGGACCTCCAAGACCTTTGTGTCATTAGCGTCTTCATGATCGTCAATTGGGTACCTCATGATTGAGTATTTGTGCATTATTCTTTACCTCCTTTGTACCTCCTCTACTTTGTCATGGTGGTAGGATGTTTTTGGTCAACACCACGAAGGGTGAGACTAGGCTCTTTGGTTTCAGCTAGAAGTGGGAAAGGTGCCTATCACTTTAGTTTTCAACGACATGATCAAGTTCTCAACTTTGGTTATCCAAATCATGTTGTTTCTTGTCATGTTCTTCATTGCAATGGGAATAGAAATCTCATACGATGGATTCAATTTTTCCCTTGAGCTTTTAATATGTTAATTTTGTGACCATGGATCTTTTTGGGTTTTTGCTCGCTCTCTTTATCCCTGACTCACTTAGAGAAGAGTTGGGACCCATTCCAACTTCTTGGCACTATTTTAACCACCTCAAAGTGGGACCAAGCATTGGTTTGGATAATGGATATTAACACGTGGAAATTTCTAATTCTATGATATGGCCAATTCTCCCTAAATTCATAATAAATCAACCATAAATTATAAAAAAATGGAAACATATGTTTTAGAAAGGGTTTTATTGAGGAGTTTGACTTTCCAATTTTCAATCCTAATTTGATAAAGTCATACCATGATTTTCAAAGATATAAGATTAGGGTTTAATATGTTAGCTAATGTAATATTAATGTAAAGCATGTTAATTTTAGGAGACTTAGGATTGACTCATGATCATAGAGACTAAACTAGGACCTACTTTTGTCTAGGTAAACATGTCATGTTGTTGTGTAAAATTGTTATTGGTTGATTAAAATTATTTATAAAGTAGAAATTATGATTTAAAATTTAATGTTGTAAATCATATTTATTATATCAATTCTTTGATGATTTATACACTGGTAGGCAATCAAGTCCACTCCAAGATACCTAAAGGGTACACCTTCTATATGCTTTGGATTTTGAAAGAACACAAAGACACTTGTTGGGTATGTTGATTATGATTTTACAAATGAACATGATAAAAGATGTTCTCTTACATTTTATTCGTTTAATGTTGTTGACTATGTTGTAAGTTGAAAAGTTACACTACAACTCACTATTTCTCTATCCACCACTGAGGCTGAGTGCATGGCATTGACAGAGGCCATCAAAGAAGCTACATAGCTTAGAGGATTGTCTACAGAGTTATTTATTTTGGAAGAGACAATGACCATCTTATGTGATACTCAAAGCACAACGCATCTCACTAAAAATAAAATATTTCATGAAAGAACAAAGCACATTGACGTCAAGTATCACTTCATTAGAGAAGTGATAGTGTAGGGGAACATTGTGGTGAAGGAGATTACAAATAAAGAAAATAATACATATTAATGATGAAGAGGTTGCCAATTTCCAAATATAAAGTGAAAGGATACACATACATTCCCCTCTAAATGAAAAAAAAAGCAATGAGATGTTGAAGATAACCCCAAGAATAATTCACTAATCATGCTAAAAAAAGAGCATAGAGAAAAAAAATAAAAAGAAAAAAAGATCAAATAAAGGGGGAGAAAAGAATGCCTTTAACTGAAATTGGAATCCTACTTCAAGGAGAAGTGAAAATATCTACATGTATACATTGTCTTTCTATACTCTCATCAATCAGATCAGACCTTCTGGGCATGCATCATTCCACCAAAATAGTAGGTATCAGGATTCATGCTTTCTCATTACCTTCATGTTATAGGTTCATCATATTTTGTTTTGTATAAATGATTCAATTGTCACTTTTGATTCTTATTCATAGACACCTATTTCAATCCACCCATTACTCTTTATGGTAGGTCACATATATGATTGATCCCCTCATTCATTTTATATGAGGAACTACATCCAACGTAGTTGGTAGGTAAATAAGAGTAATGTAGATAGGGAATCACATAGTGTATCAAGTGAATGCCCTAATGAATATGATATTAACTGCTCTATTAATGGTGCTTCATTAATATAAGGGTGGAAATATTTAATGAACATTTTTGGTCACTGCAGAGTAGTTATTTGTTCAATGGTCGGTTAGGGCCAATTTGGGATTGCCAGCTAGGGATATTTGAGAAACATAGTTCATTTTGTTTGTCCTCTTACTGACTTGTCTCAAATAGATCCAAAGGTAGTGTTTCTCGAGGACAACAACATTTAATCTTATGTGATTTTGATGTAGTGAGTTTTAATCACTTTTCTCATGCTACTTTCCCATGTATTTCATGCATAATTGTTCATTTCTTATTTATCATGATTAGCCCATGAAATACTATTGCATCAAATATTAAGTATCTTTACCAAATTATGCGAATTTAACATATTTTATTTGGACTTATGGTGTTTTTTCTCATTTAAGGAAATTTGAGCATTTTCTGTACAACTCGGTACTACTGACTTTAAAGTCTGTGGTATCAACTTTCTATAGAAATCCAATGTGGAATGATGAAGAAACTCGGTGCCACTGACTTGGGTCGTGTTGGTATTGACACTGTCTCGGTGCTATCGACTTTTGGTGTAGGTAGTACCAGCTTTTGTACCTAGAACAGGTCAGAGACAACTCAGTGTTGTCAACACACATGTCAGAAGTACTGACACTTAAGGGTTTCCAGGAAACTAACAACTCGTTGCCACCGACTATGGAGTCAATGGTGTTGACTTTTTACAATCAAAGTAGATAAAAGATTAATAAAGATCTGACTACTGGTACTTGATGGCTCGAGTCCCATTTATGACCTAAGGGGGGTTCAATCAGGCTTATCTAACACATTTCAATCTATTACAACTGAGCACAGAGCCGTGGTGAAGCTGAATTCCTAGGGATACCATCCAATCATGATCACAATCCACTTTAATTTAGATTTCAATTATTACAATTAGTTTAATAAAAAAATCCATCACTTTTTCAGTAGGTCTGGTTGATCAAGTTACATTTAGTAGTAGTTTCTAGATTCATGCTTCTCTGAGTTTGACATTCGTACCTCATAGGCCTATACTACTCGACACATACACTTGTGTTTGCACCCATAGTTTGGGCGTGTCAGGGGGCGACTGAAAACATGCTATTTCTCAATCTGATGATTATGAAGAAATGGTTGAACCAAAGAGAAGTAAATGACATAGGACATCCAAAGATTTTGGAAGTGAGTTTCTCACTTACAATGTTGAAGATGATTGTGTATCTTTCAAACAAGCTACAAATTCTCCAGAATATATATTTTGGAAAGAAATAGTTAGTGATGAAATCCAATTGATTCTCTCAAATGGAACTTGGGAATTAGTGGATTTATCTCCTAATTGTATTACAATTGGATGCAAATCGATATTTAAGAAGAAACTTAATATATATGGAACAATCAATAAGTATAAGGCTATGTTAGTTGCTAAGGGTTACACAAAGAGGAAAGGAATAGATTATTTTGATACCTATTCTCCTATTTCCCATGTGACCACAATTTGAGTGCTTATAGCACTGGCTTCCATTTATAACCTCTCTATCCATCAGATGGATGTAAAGACTGTGTTCTTACATGGTGATCTTTATTAGAAGATATATATTGAACAACCTGAGGTATTTTTGGGTTGTGGGAATAAGTCTAAAGTATGTAAACTTGTTAATTCATTATATGGCTTGAAAAAGCCCCTAATCAATGTCATGAGAAGTTTTATTTTGTGATATCATCATTTGACTTTGTTTCTAATTCATTTGATAAATGGTTGTACTTCAAAATTGTCAAACATGGATTCATATTGTTATTCTTATATGTTAATGATATTCCACTTTTTGACTCCAATATGAAAGTAGATGTGATTTTAGGTATTTAAATCGTAAGGTCTACTAAAGGTATAACTCTCTCTCATTCTTGTTATGTTGAGAGGATAATGGAGAGGTTCAAGTATATATCACGTAAACCTGTTAAGACTCCATATGATTCATCCAAAGCCTTGTTCAAGAATGATACTTGAGTTCTAGTGTCTCAATTAGGATGCTCTCAAATTTTTGGAAATTTGATGTATCTTATGAACTGTACACGTCCAGACATTGCCTTGTCATGAGTAAATTAAGTAGATATACCAATTTTCCCGACAAGACCCATTGGAAATATCTTGATAGAGTTTTGAGGTATATTAAGGGAACTTTTTTCCTTGGTTTGCATTATGACAAATATCATTCTATAGTCAAAGGATATAGTGATAAAATCTGGATTTCCATGACCTATGGGAGCAACAGTGTCTCGGAATATGTATTCCTATTGGGAGGAGGTGTTGTTTCCTGGAGGACTAAGAAACAAACCATATTATCTTGGTCTATTTTTAAGGTAGATTTGGGTGCTTTAGATGAAACTAGATTGGATTTGAATGGATATATAGACTCATTTCTAGTTTACTTATGGTAAAGAAACTACTTCCTACAATTTCAGTTCACCGTGATAGCACTACAACAATTGCTAAGATAAAGAGTTCCAAGTACAATAAAAAATAAAGTAGATTCATCCAAGTTAAACTCAAGTATGCAAGGGAATTAGTGTTTAATGGGTTTGTGGCTTTACTACGTTGGTACCAAAGATAATACAGTCGATTCTTTCAATAAAGGTTTTAGCCTGGCCTTAGTGGAGAAATCTAGCTTGGGGATGGTGCTAATACTCATTTAGGTTTGTAGGTAGTAGAAACCCAACCCAAAAGAGTGGAGATCCCATAAATTAGTTCAATGTGGTAATAATAAGTTGTCAAGTAAATTATATGACACTAATTTTTTCTCATTGATGCTTCTTGCATCTTTGTGTCTACCCCGTGGGAAACTTGTTAGTGTCATGACTGTAAGTTAGTAAGAGATTAGTCTCTTAATGGTGTCAAGTCTTAGGACAGGATGTTAGTAGTATATCCTTAAGACTCCAAATAAATGATAGATGATGCGTAGGCCGCAACATGGGAATTAGGTAATTCCCCAATATCAATCATGACATTTTATTTGGATGCATAGCCTTATTTCATTATATTTATTTTCTTTCATGTCTTTATTGTGTTGTTACAACCTATACTCTTGCAACCAAGGTTCAAGTTCAAGACTTTTATTCAGCTATTTCCTATGGGGTTCAAAGTTCGATAACTTAACTAGATTCAAATTGAAAGAATATGCTAAAATCATAGTATAGAAGATTGAATGGTAGAACACACTTCACATTGAATTTGTGGGATATTGTAAGATATACAACCGCTAGACATTTGTTTAGAATGAGTTAAACCTAGTGTAGTGTACCTAGCGCATAGATGAAATGTAGCTTTGTGTCTTGTGCAAATGGGAAGTGTTTTAGTCCCACATCACTCACTCCTAGAACTTTTATAGTCATTACTTATAGGATCACATATGATGCTAGTGTCCAAATGGCTCTAAGGGAGAGTATCCTCACCTCCTGGGTAGGTATGGAGACCACAACACACATGCATGGATACACATGCACATGCACCATGCCATGCCTCACTTGGCCTAGCTGGGTACGGGCTTGAGTTTATGGCTTGTGTCTTGTTGGAATTGTCTTCCATCTTCTTCAATACTAAGAATACAACTTTGTAATTAATTATTAATTTAATCAATTGTTTTATCCCAGTCAGATTTATTAAAATTTGAAAGTTTTTGCCTAGTGATTTTTTGGAACATGTAAAAGAGATATAGTGCGATCAAGTATTGATGGAACTAGGATTTGAGGTGTGAGTGGCTATAAATAAGTCTCTGGTCATGAGGCTAATCACAAATTTTGAACATAAAACCATCAGCCATTTGTGTATGTGATTTGCAAACCCTAGTGAGTGACTTCTCTGTCACAGTCCTTCCTGAGTTGTCTTCTGGAGATTCCTCTCATATGAGAAACAACTTCATCCTTCCTCTCCCTAAAGGTGTGATATGTCTTCATGGTGATACATGTGATCATTGGACTGCACTAGTAGTGCAACTGTTCTGTTGGTAAGGTATGCCCATAGAGCAGATCATATGACGATTGACATCGCATAAACCATAAAGGATTTGATTAATACTAATAAAGACAAGCTTCCAATTCTATATGTTTCACTCAGTTATGAGATAATGAGGAAATATTATGAATGTCTAAATAATGACAATACTCAATGATGTATGTCTTCAAGTACATGACTTAAAGGATGAGATCAAACAAAAGTGAAGATTATGTATATTCTTGTGATATCCCTAGTCGGTTGTTACTGTGGAAGGTACACAGATATCTGTAACACTAAACACTAGAGTGTGGGTTGGTTGATGACAAAATATCATTAGTCATGATATGGCAATATAAAATCAAGCACACAGATACATGTTAGGTAACAGTGTATCAGACAGACCCACCTTAAGAGTGACACATGGAAACCATCATTGTTGGTCATAGTCATCTCTCATAGTGAATGTGATGATTGTGATTCTTACACTTGAAATCACTACACTCGTCACTTGTCATTGGGTACACTTTGACATCATCAAATGCAATCCTGAAATATGGGTCGTTTTAAAGGTGATGATTGGGTGACATTGACACATGGGGATAGACTATGATGTTGGATAAATTGGACATTATGATAAATCCCTTTGTTTCGATGATGACAAACATTTCATTCTTGTTGATCTAACGTGCTACTTGAGTGTTGCAGAAATAAAGTGGATGACAAAGATTCTAGGGAAACTATACGCTTGAATGATTGTAAATGTCATGCAATGTAATCAAATGTAAACTTGTACAAACATATAATGTACAAGTACTTATATTTCATGTAAATCAAGCGTTAGATCTTCTCTAGCTAATCATCACACTTAGATAAGTCATCCCTTTCAAATAAGTTCACATATGCACACTCACACAAACACATAGTGCCTTAATTGAAAGATTGAAACAAGGTCAATCTCGGTCGACCACATTCCTCGACCGAGACACTCTCGGTCGACAAACTTCTCGACCGAAAATGACCCAAGTAGTCGTTAGACACAGCTGACAAAGTAGTTGGCGGTTGCAAATGAACGTTGATCCAGAGAGCCTGTCGGTCGACAAAACTTCGACCGAGTAGGTATCTCGGTCGACAATTTGTCGACCGAGATGGTCTCTGACAGCAACTGCAGAATAAAGTAACTAGCCGTTACTAATGCACCTAACTTATATCTAACGGCTAGTTAAGCACTTAGAAGCCCCTAGAAGTTGTCTAGAACGTCCTTAAGTATTCATAGGCCACTCCTATAAATAGGATATGCCTTGGGACACCAAAAATACACCTAAGCTATACTTGTGCTATACTTGAGCTTGAACACTCACTTGCAATCTGTTTTAGAGCAATAGAGCAATTCCTACACTTGCCATTCATTCCTATTGCTCCCATTTCGTGTCCTATAGGCTAGTATCTCCTATCCACTACAATCACATTGTCATACACATTGGTTAGGAGATCTAAACGCTTGATATAGGAAAATCAAGCATTGTGCTTACAACGGTATTGTAATTTCTGTTTTCCTTCTTGTTCCTTTTTATCTTTTGTACTCTCCTTGCTACTCCTAGGGTTGGAGGCTGCGGATTGGAGAGGGTTGACTTCTCAGGTGGAGAAGGGGACTTCAAGCTACTTCAAGAACGCTATCGCACGGGAAGCTACTTCAGAAGGCTGGTGCAACGGGAGTTGGTGCATCTACTTCAAGGGAAGGCTGCTTCAAGGTTGGGCGATTACTTCTAGGTGAAGGCTGCTTGAAGGGTTTGGGAAAAGAAATTGTATTTTATGTAAAGTCCTAGCGAGGTAATAAAATAAATTTCTTTTCAAATCCCGGTTGGGTAAGCAACCAGGTAGTGGATTGACGGCTATAGTATTTGCTATAGTTGGAACCACTCTAAACCATGTGTCTCCTTGTCCAATATTTTCATTGTGGTTGTTTGAGTTAAATAATTGTTAAAATATCTATAAAACTCTATTCACCCCCCCTCTAGTAGTTTTCAATTGGTATCAGAGCAGGCTTCAAGGAACCCTAACCAGGTCTTGAAGAATGAAGGGTGGAGGTGACTACAACCGCAGGCAAAGGAGCAAACTGGACCAACTTTCAACAAGCTGCAATTGGTGTTTAGGAACGAACCATACAACAATCGGCTGTCCATGGAAAGAAAAGAAGAAAGAGGTCCATAAGAATTGTTTCATTGCTACAACCAATGAGGAAGAAGAAGAAGAGGTAAGCCTTCTTGATTTATCAAAAGAAGAGCTAATTTCTAGTATTGAAGAAACTCACAATAAGTATATTGAGTGCAAGAAGAAATTAAAGAAATCTAGTAAAACAAACGATGAGTTAAATGCTAGACTTCTTGCTCTTACATCTGAAAATGACGATTTATATGCTAAATTGAATACTCTTGGTTTTGAAAAAGATGACATTGTTTCTGAAAACCGTACTTTGAAATCATCTCTAAGTAGTAGTGAAGTGAAGATTTTTACTCTAGAAACAAATTATGATCTTCTATATCAAGAAAAGGTTGAATTACTTGCAAAGTTAAATGACTTTCAAAAACAACCTATTTTGTGTACACATCTAGATTATGATAGTATAGTGAAAGAAAGAAATTCTTTATCATCTAATCTAGATCAAGCAAAACTAGATATTAAGAAAAGAATGGATGAGATCGTAAAGTTGCAACAAGAAGTTAGTAGGTTAAGCAACAATGGAATCCTTAATAGAATATTGGATAATTCCTATCATCAAATTGGGAGAAGAGGACTAGGTTATAAGCCCAAAGGGAAATCTCATCAACAACCTAGTTGGAGAAAGACACGGGCACATCAAGCTACATTTGTACCAAAGAACAACCTAGAACAAAACCATAGAAAAAGACTTGAGGTTGATTCTATATGTTGCCATTGCTGCTCACGTCTTGGACATTACTCTTTTTCATGCCCATACAAGAAAAAGAATGTTGAGTTAGTATGGGTTCCGAAACCCCCAAACTGAATTAATTAGACTAAGTTGAGATATGACCGAAGACTTTAAATTGCACATCCTTATGTCTATCTCAACCTAACATAAAGGGATAACAAAATGATTCAAGTAACTAAAATCTCTAACTTGAAAACTTATCTTAATTAAGGTCCTCAAAACTTAATTTTTTTAATATGATTAGTTGAGATTTGATCTAAATATTACTTTGATATTCATATGTTTTATCTCAACTAAAACTGATTCTTAAACTGCATAATTGAATTAGACATAGTCTACATTTTACTCGAAATCAATAAATAGTTCTGTAGGTAAAACAGAAACCTTGGCGGTCGAGAAATCGTCGACCGAGCAGTCAGTCGGTCGAGAAATCGTCGACCGAACAGGTCACTGATTTCAGTCTGCAGTGAAATTACTGAACAACTGATTGATCAATGGCCATCTATCTGTTGTAAATGACTGTTTTACAAAACAAGTTGAATTTTTTTTACATCATTCTCTAAGTTGAAAATCAAGTTTAGAAATCCCTATTTTATAATGTTTTACATGATTTTCTTTAAAGCATCTATCTAGATAGAAATCATGTGTTATGACATTCAGTTTAAATGATTACAATCACTGTATTTCATGAAATTATCATTCTATTGGACATGCTTTCACTATTTCATCATTAAGCATGTTGTTGTGTTAACACGAATAGATAATGATAATTGCATACGTGAGTCTTGATGATAAGCAAGCAAAATAATTCATTGGTGATATGACTATTAAAAATGCTTGCAAAGAACACAATGTTACAAAATTTCTCAAATTGATATCTTTAAAAAGACTTGAGATATTAATCATGCTTTCATTGTTAAGAAAATGTTTTCATATTGAGTATCACTTAACATGCTTCATCATGATCATTATGTTTCATTGGTGTAAAATAAGCTTTGATACAAATCATGAATGATCATTGTGATTCGGATAATTGCAAATGTCATTAGCTTAAAAGCATCGTGACATAATAGATAATAATTGTGGACACAACTTGTGATGAAGATGTTGCTATGTCAAGCCAAACGGTGCCTCTTAGAACAAAATATTAATATTTTTATCTATTTGCTTGTTCTAAGAAATCAAAAGCAAATATCTTGACTTTAAAGACATTAATCTTGCTTTCAAAATATATGTTTCTAAAAGAATCTTATGATAAGGGTATAAGAAGAAATGGGTATATCTTAATGTGCTTCAAATTGATATTTATAGCTATCTGCAGAAATTATACTTCACATATGTTTATCTTGGAAATCTGCAGAATTTGCCTCTTGGTTAAAACAAAATTTAGCCAAGGGGCGCTATGGTCGTAGTCAAGGGCGACCTAAAATAAGCTTTGACAAAAATGCTTATTTTGACATCAATTTATTGAACTTAATCTTAGTATACTTTTGATAAAGGTCAAAATAAAAAATTTATCATTTGTGACCTTAAAAGCCTTAAATTGCTTAAATTGTAAGATTAAGGGGGAGCTTATAAAAACAAATTTGATTATGAAGCTTACAAAAACATTGTTAACATCATTTGGAGTTTGTTATGGCCTTCGGATTCTTAAAAGTAATTTGTATGAAAAAGAATTTCATCAAAATGATATATCTTGCTCTTAAAGGAACTCTCTAAACAAATCAGGGCTTAACATCCCTTGTTTTGGTTGGAGACATTTTTTATGTACTCTAAGATTAAAGGACTCTCATTTAATTTAGGGCTTAACATCCCTTGATAGATGAGAAATAAATATACATTCATCATAAGCTTAAGGGAATCTCATATCATTTCAAGGCTTAACATCCTTTGCAAATGATTGAGAAACAAATTGTGGATAAATTAGACATAAATCCATGTTCCTAATAGGATATCTATTTAAGGGGGAGCTTAATATAAAATTAAGGGGGAGAAGAAATAAAATGTTTAACCTGGATATCTTTTTGAAATGAAAAAGGGGGAGAAAGAATATAAAATCAAAAATATATATATAAATGAGTTTCATCTTGATGGCCAGCACTCACTTGTCAAACAAGAATGGCTCCAAAAGGTAATCTTCAGGTATGAAACTCACATGCTTATTTCATATTTTAGGAAATGTTTGTCATCTTCAAAAAGGGGGAGATTGTTGAATAAATTGGACATTATGATAAATCCCTTTGTTTCGATGATGACAAACATTTCATTCTTGTTGATCTAACGTGCTACTTGAGTGTTGCAGAAATAAAGTGGATGACAAAGATTCTAGGGAAACTATACGCTTGAATGATTGTAAATGTCATGCAATGTAATCAAATGTAAACTTGTACAAACATATAATGTACAAGTACTTAGATTTTATGTAAATCAAGCGTTAGATCTTCTCTAGCTAATCACCACACTTAGATAAGTCATCCCTTTCAAATAAGTTCACATATGCACACTCACACAAACACATAGTGCCTTAATTGAAAGATTGAAACAGGGTCAATCTCGGTCGACCACATTCCTCGACCGAGACACTCTCGGTCGACAAACTTCTCGACCGAAAATGACCCAAGTAGTCGTTAGACACAGCTGACAAAGTAGTTGGCGGTTGCAAATGAACGTTGATCCAGAGAGCCTGTCGGTCGACAAAACTTCGACCGAGTAGGTATCTCGGTCGACAATTTGTCGACCGAGATGGTCTCTGACAGCAACTGCTGAATAAAGTAACTAGCCGTTACTAATGCACCTAACTTATATCTAACGGCTAGTTAAGCACTTAGAAGCCCCTAGAAGTTGTCTAGAACGTCCTTAAGTATTCATAGGCCACTCCTATAAATAGGATATGCCTTGGGACACCAAAAATACACCTAAGCTATACTTGTGCTATACTTGAGCTTGAACACTCACTTGCAATCTGTTTTAGAGCAATAGAGCAATTCCTACACTTGCCATTCATTCCTATTGCTCCCATTTCGTGTCCTATAGGCTAGTATCTCCTATCCACTACAATCACATTGTCATACACATTGGTTAGGAGATCTAAACACTTGATATAGGAAAATCAAGCATTGTGCTTACAACCGTATTGTAATTTCTGTTTTCCTTCTTGTTCCTTTTTATCTTTTGTACTCTCCTTGCTACTCCTAGGGTTGGAGGCTGCGGATTGCAGAGGGTTGACTTCTCAGGTGGAGAAGGGGACTTCAAGCTACTTCAAGAAGGCTATCGCACGGGAAGCTACTTCAGAAGGCTGGTGCAACGGGAGTTGGTGCATCTACTTTAAGGGAAGGCTGCTTCAAGGTTGGGCGATTACTTCTAGGTGAAGGCTGCTTGAAGGGTTTGGGAAAAGAAATTGTATTTTATGTAAAGTCCTTGCGAGGTAATAAAATAAATTTCTTTTCAAATCCCGGTTGGGTAAGCAACCAGGTAGTGGATTGACGGCTATAGTATTTGCTATAGTTGGAACCACTCTAAACCATGTGTCTCCTTGTCCAATATTTTCATTGTGGTTGTTTGAGTTAAATAATTGTTAAAATATCTATAAAACTCTATTCACCCCCCCTCTAGTAGTTTTCATATGAGTGATAGATATGGGATTTTCCCCTCCAACTAGAGTATGATATCATGGCCACTTCATAAGCAATGTTGTGAAATGCATGTGCATGCACATGTGAATCAATATATGATATTGAGGTCACATTATCTCAGACAGTCTGCTCTTGGTTCAAGAAAAATTGATAGGATGATGATTACACACCTTGAGTTCATCTTGGATATTAGAGACAAAGGAATTATATAGTCACTGCAACACCTAACACAGATTGTAGGTTGAAGTTGTTCTCCAACTTTCCATTCACTTGGGTAGGACCGATGTGTGACTAGCCATTGCTCCTTGGTTGTGATGCCATAAGATAGTTATGGACATTCACTGCCAACGTGATATGAGACCTATAGGGTCACACACATAGGAACTCATCTAGAAGAGGAGTTTATAATGAGTGATGATTGGATTGATTACTAAAGTACCTCTTCATTGTATGATTTCTTGTATGAGATAGAACCGCCATAATATGGTATCTAATATTCCTTGCCTAAAAATTAGCTCCATTATTGTCACAATATCACTATTGAGTTATTAATAGATGAGTATCTATACGTTTATCACATGAACTTCAAGATCCATATAGTATCACTTTGTGTTCATAGCACAAGTACTATAAGCTTCTATTGTATAATATAATTAATGGCTATTAGTTTGGAACCTTTCCAACTAATCAACACTTCTCCTTTCAAATCAAACATATTATAATTTGTGATCACTTTTTCCATTATTCAAGCTTTCATCGACGTAACTCTTTATATCTAATTCTTCCTTTATTTCTATCCTTAGAAATCTATCCTTAGACACTTATCAAGTACTAATGAAATCTTTATTTCTATCCTTAGAAATCTATCCTTATTGGATTTAATATCATCTTGTCATGTCCAATACATACAAGATTGATACGAGATAAGTACATTTATAACATCCATGATAGATCCATTTCTACAACTTATGGCATCATAATCATGTTATTTCCATTCTTTATAAGAATTGGAACATATGGTTTATGAGAGACTAATCCAGATTATTCCTTATTGAATTGATTCATGTTGAACTCTTTCAACACATTGCTATTGTATGTGTTCAAACTTCCATTAGTGAAAGATTCAAGAACTATCTCATATGTCTTGATACTTATCTCATAAGACGTTTCACGTTATCCTTCATTATTGAAGGTGTTTTTCAATATATGTCTCAATATTCATAATATTGAGATGTCATTCCTCATCATATGTGGAATATTCATATATGGTCCCACTAATTATTTTGTAATCACAAATTTCATCCTTTATAATGATTCAAGTCAAACTCGTTGGCTATCTTGGAAAATAAAAAGATCCCACCTCTGAGATGCTTATTTTAATGCCAGATTGAACCTTGTAGTTTGTAGAATTTATTTGCATTCTTGAAGTTATAAAGCCTTTTAGGTTTTGTCATGTACACAACCTATAATGCATTTCTTTTAAGGAATTCAGTTTCCATCTTCGTATGCTAACTCTCATAGTCTATTATAACTATGACAACAAGCATGGCAATTCCTAAAGAAATTTCTATCATGTTCAACAAGTTCAATTGATTTGAAAAATATTTCCAAACAATTTGTCCTTTTATGTTATCCATGTAGATCTTTGTCACAAGATCCTATTTCACCCTTTAGGTATTACATCTTTAGGTGTCCCTATCAAAGTCTACCTTGTTATCTTACATGGTTTCCATATTACTAAGAAATAACTTCTAGTTGACTAGTTGGCTCATCCTGTTATGACCAACCTATCTGAATTGTTGGATTCACAATCCTTAAATGTGTTCTAGTAGAACTATTTTATTCTGCATTACATGATGATCCTTAGACTCCACAACAGTTGTGATTCTCATGGTTCTCATTGCACACTTTTGTTGACCTCAAACATTTTGAGTTATACTTTTAGTCCCACTGATTCTTTAGGAACTCAGTTATCCTATCAAAAAACAATTTTTTATAGGATTGGGATTAATGGTAATATTAAATAGTCATGGCTTTGAAAAAACCTTCTTTAGAAACTACTTTCTCAATGTAGGTTTCAATCCTTTATACGTAATGGGACATTCCTAAATCATATCATATATGATGTCTTTATAAACCATTCATTTGGTACATGATTCAGTGATATGTATATATTTATGAGGGTATAAGAAGATTAGATTAATTGATAATTATATCATGACTCATCATGGTGTAATTCCTTCATTATGACACATCACCATCCTCATATGGATTTGACTTGTGATACACTATCAAAGCTCTTTCCTGAAGGTAGTCAATGTATCGATATAAAGTATTTCAACATTTGATCTCATCAATGTTTCTTAATGCTTTCATCAAAGTCATACTTCATTTATAACCTCCTTGAACACTTCAAGAGATTAATATTTATACTTTACTTGGTACATATCTTCATATTACCAGTAAATAAAATGAGGTATGAGTAATTATCTATAGCAGTCATTCCATAAGATCTTCATGCATCATATGTATGAGATCTGATGGATGGCTTATCCTCCCACTACATTTAGTGAAGGATGACATGTCAAATTGTGCATAAATAAGGCTTTGCATGTTCCCTTAGGTTCAATAACCAAGGGAATCTAGATTTACATCAATATGTATTCCAGACATGCATTTCTTATGTGTACGTCCAAAGTAAGTTTTGCTAATGATAATCTTGAGTTATAAATTATATTCGTTTGGTATTAATATTATACACATTCATCTCAAAATATTTCATATAAAGACTACTTAGATGTTTGGGCATTGCCATGCAATATCATATCTTTTGAAATAGAAACATCAAAACTTACTTTATTGATATATCATCCTTGTCATATAAGATGCTTTAAAGTAAATTGTTTCTATTTGTTGGCATAATGAAATAGTAGTTCAACTAACTCTATTATATGCCCATTGGTATAAGATAAATTTGAATGTAGACTAACGATACTACAACTCTTGCTCTTCCATGTCCATCTTTGTCCTTCCATAATGGCCTTTACTTCTTGTTAGATCATGCACATCAAGTATGCCAAATCTTTGTTTGGTATCACATACCAAATGAAGAATTTATTGAATTTATCTTACAATGTTTATATCTGAAGTGGAGGCTTAAGTGCCTTTCTTCTTCTTCTTCTTTAATTCCTCTAACTCGTGGGCAATTTCTTTTCCAATGTCCAAGCTGGTGACAATGGTAGCAATTGCCTCTTACTTTCTTCACCCACCATTTACTTTGAGATCTAAAGACATGGGCTTCTAGCTAGCTTTAGAACCTTACTTAGCTTTGCCTTTGCCTTTAGACTTCCCCTTTGTCTTGATGATTATCATCACAAACTAGGGCTTGTCTTTCTTCATTTATGTCTCAGTTTTTGTCAACATGCCCAATGAATCTATCAACGGTTTGTCGAAGTTGTTCATGTTGTAGTTCATGACAAACTAACTATATGACTCAGGCAGGGACTGTAGAATCACGTCGGTAGCTAACTCTTGACCCAAAAATAATCCTAGTCTAGCCAGTTCTCCACATACCCAATAAGCTTGAGTACATGAGGAACTACATGATTTCCTTCTGCCATGCTACATTTGAACATCGCCTTTGAGACATCATATCTCTCTTGTCTTTCCTAATCTTGGTACATGTTCTTGAGATGTGCGACCATATCAATCACCCCCATATTCTCATGCTACCTCTACAACTCATAGTTCATATAAAAAAGGCACTACACTGACAAGTCGGCGCATTAACCTCATTTTGTGACATTTTTGACATTTTTTGGCGCATTGGCCTATAAATTAGGCTAAAATTGCCACTACATTGACAAATAGGCGAATAAACCACATTTTCAATGACGTCTTCAGTGTGCTTCTTATAAGCATCCTTGTCAACCCTTGGTGTATTTTGAGGTGGTTCCTCTAGTTCTGATGTTACCAGGAGATAGAGCTTACGTTCCTGTGTGATAACAATTCTCAACATCCTGAACCAGTCGTGGAAGTTGTTCCCAATTAGTTTGTCCTTCTCAAGAATCGATCGCAGAGAAAAGTGATTGTTGTTCATTGACATTTATTTCTATAAAATATTTTATAATTTTGTCGAAAATCATTTTAATTTAATTTGATTAAAATTTGGGTGGTAATAATTAGGCCTTTAATTAATTATTGTTCTCATTATTTTGATCAAATTGATAACCCTTAAGTACCAATTTGCAAAACTACATCAAACAATTTTTTAATGAGCAAGATCCAACATAATTCATTTATGGCCTGATCAACGCCACAAAACATAGTTAACTACCAAGGTAGGCACTTGATAGATAATATGTGTAACTCCTTGCCATAATTATCTATATACTTATGGGCCCAAACACCACGAGAATCACCTATTAATCTTGACCCAACGGACAATATAATAATAATGCACCCCACAGAGGTGGAACCTACATTACTACCATCACACTTCCACAAAGTAGATGGCGCACCATGCTTTGGCGTAACCTATGCTTGGTCCAATAAATTTTTATGTGTATTTCTATTTGAAAGCATCTTAAACTTAATATTTATTTTTAGAGATTATATATATATATATATATATATATATATATATATATATATATATATATATATATATATGGATTATCTTTAATACCCATGTGGGTAGCTACCCACAAACCCTTCCCATCACTTTGTTTTTAAATTCAGAATTGTAGAGGAGCATTTTATCTAGCTCCCCAAACAATTTGATCCAAAAATAATATCATTTGCCCCACCAAAATAAAAAACCCGTCCATATATTTACTGACTGTATATTTTCTACGCAGTTACTTTTTTTGTCACATAGTTACTTTTTATATCAAAACAATTACTCTTTTGATCAGAAGAGTTACTCTTATCTATCATATAGTTAGTCTTTTGTATGTGCGAGTAGCCAGCGGGTAGCGAAAACCTGGCTACCCATGCGGGTAACAAATGAACAGCCATATATATATATATATATATATATATATATATATATATATATATATATATATATATATATATATATATATATATATATATATATATATATATATATATATAGGGATTATCTTTAATACCTGCTCGGGTAGCTAACGGCACACCCTTCCCATCACTTTTTTTAATTCGCAATTGTAGAGGAGCATTTTATCTAGCTCCCCAAAAAAATTGATCCAAAAATAATATTATTTGCCCTACCAAAATAAAAAAAAACTCATCCATATATTTCCTGACTGTATATTTTCTATGCAGTTACTTTTTTAGTCACATAGTTACTTTTTATATCAATACAATTACTCTTTTGATCAGAAGAGTTACTCTTGTGTACCATATTGTTACTCTTTTGGATGTGCGAGTAGCCAGCGAGTAGCGAAAATCTGACAACCTGCACGGGTAACGAATCAACAACCATATATATATATATATATATATATTCAATCACCACATATGTAGTACGTATCATATACATTATATATCTTATAATGTAAATATGCAATATAAAACAAAAAGTGATGGTTATTTTCATGTATACTTATAATTCATTGGAGCCACAAGGAATTAATACCATGTAGGTCAATCGTCACATCTCATGTATGAACCTAATTTTGGTGTAGATTTGTACTTGTCAATCTGGGTAGATCGGTTCAACCTTTGAACCGGTCATCTTACCTCTTGGTCGGTCAGTTAGTCTTCATGGACGGTCATCTGGCCTCCAGTCAAACTGATGTTTAGACTCCTTCCAAACGGTCATCTGGGCCCACCAGCCGGTCGTCTGGTTCCATCGCTCGGTTCTCCATGGTCCTCCAAACGGTTGGCTCGTCTCACGAACTAGTCATCTCATTCGGAGATGATCATCTGTCTTGTCATTGTAAAAAAGGAAACTAACCTAGTGCTACTTTATTAAATTGATAAAGAAGGGGCAGAAAACACAGAAGAACGGTCAACCTATCAAGGAGACATGACAAGCCACCAGATCCATTGCAGGTCAGCAATCATTTTGATAATCTGCTATTTGAGGAGAACGCAGAAGAACAAGCTGAACAACCACGTATACCTCACTCGGCAGAAGCAACGAAGAACACAACGCCAAGGCAGAAAAAGAGATGGACATCAAAGAAGAAAGGCTCAGAACTAGTGGATAAAGTTGATGCAGCAGGTCAGATGAGGGAAGTACAGGTGGGAGAAGGAGGAGAAGAACATGCTCGCACAGCTACAGAAAACTCAGGGGCTAAAGAGCAGATACACATAGCAGTCAACCCTGAGGTCGACGAAGTTATCCAAGATATGGAAGCAGACATCCTAGAAAATATAATCGTTATCGAAGAAGAGGAAAATATGGTGGAAACAAAAGAAGATCACAAAGATAATAGTAACATGGCAAGCCTGGAAACAACTAGCACAGAAGAGAAGGAGACAGAAGCCTGTAACAGTCAAAACCAGTGAGAAGAGGATAAGACGAAGGATAGAAATAAAGAAAATGGAAGTAAAAGCAACAACACCGATCCGAAGTCAACTAGCAGGAGACTTAAAAGTGTAGTACCCAAAGCAAAGAAGAGTAGGGTCTCTCCTCCATACAAACCAAGAAGGAAGAGCCCGAGACTGAGTGACGATCAGACGGGGAAGAACGATGTGAACAATGTGGATGATGCTGGGACTCTAAAGTTGATGCCCTCTGATGGCCTAAGGCCTAATTCTCCCTCATCCTATTGACATGATGATCAATCTCATCAGCTGGAATACAAGAGGAATAGGTAGTGATAAATGGCGTAGGGTCTGCAAAGAACTTATGGTCCTTCACAAACCCAAACTGGTAGCTATCCTCGAACCAAGGATCAGTGCAGATATAGATGAGAAGACTATTAAATACCTGGGACTTCCCAACTCTTATAGAGTCGAATCCAGGGGCTTCTCAGGGGGTATATGGTTATGCTGGAACACAAGTTGGTGCAAGATCGAAGTCATCCAGAGCCACAAGAAATTTTTCACTTGCCGAGTCAACAACGAAGTGTTCCTGACTGTGGTGTGCGCTAGTCCTCAGATTAGCACTAGGGGCCTGCTATGGAAATACATTATTAATACAAGTAAAATGATCAGGGGTCCTTGGATGGTGATTGGAGATTTCAACATCGTCTTGGAGCAAAGAGAGAAAAGTGGTTGCAACACATTCAACTAGGCTGAGGCTCGCACATTTCAAAATACGCTAATGGAAGCTGGCCTTAACGATTTTGGGTTTTTCGGGATGAGATTTACTTTCAGACATAGCTTAAAGCAGGAGAGGTTGGACAGAGTGGTAGTGAACTCAAACTTCATCAACCTTTTCCCCTCTACGACCCTAGAACATCTCCCTAGATTGGGATCGGATGACAACCCTCTGCTTGTTAAATGCAGACAACATAGAAGGGATCCATACCGATTCGTAATGAAGGCATCCTGGCAGTCCACGAAGGGCTTTATGGACATGCTCAATGAGAATTGGGATCCTTCTCTTGACTTCAGGGAAGCACTGGATAAGGCATGAGCAAGAATACAAAGACAGGACAAAATGCAGCAGAAGAACATTAGAAGACGTAAAGACACACTGATAAACAATATCAATAGACTTCAAAAGGAGTTGACTACTCAATACAATGATATTTTAGATGCTCTGTGCGTAGATTTCCAAAACGAGCTAGACGAAATCCTTCGTAATGAGGAGATCGATCTAAAGCACAGGAGCCATATCATGTGGTTAAAAGAGGGGGACACAAATTCCAAATTATACCACTGCTATATCAACCAGAGGAGAAGAAGCAACACGATCATGAGACTGAAGGATGATAACGACCAGTGGATAACTGATGAGGATGATCTCATGAACATGGTGATGAAGCATTTCAAACATGTCCTCCAGGTGCCGAGATGGAATCAGAATGCGATAAGATTGGTGATCCCGATGACGTTCAGCCGGCTGAGCTCTACTCAACTCGCGGCTATCGAAGCTACCCCGTCTGAGGAAGAAGTCTGAAGAACTGTGATGGCAATGGAAGCCGGGAAGGCCGCAGGGCCCGATGGGGTCAGCTGCTATTTTTTACAGAAGAACTAGAACATTGTCAGCAGAAGCATTGTTAGCACTGTTAGAAAAGCTCTTGACGAGGGATAGCTCCCGAACAACATGTGCGACTCGATGATTGTCCTGATTCCTAAAGTACCCAATCTGGAAAAATGCGAGAACTTGCACCCTATTTCCTTAAACAACGTCGTACTCAAAGTAGCTTCCAAGCTCCTTGTGGAGAGGATCAAACAACACATGCCGAACTTGGTTTCATATGCCCAGAGCAGCTTCGTACCAGGTAGAAAAATTACAGATAATATTGCAGTGGTCCAAGAGATCGTCCATTCGATGAAAAGAAGAAAGGGAGCGGAGACAATGGAAATTAAAATTGGTCTGAATAAAGCGTATGACCAAATGGACTAGGATTTTATTGCTCATACTTTAAAACACACCTATCTACCGAAGAAAACCAGGGATTACATCATGGGCTCAATCACTGGAGGATACTCTTCTATTGTGTGGAATGGCATACTATCGCGCCCGTTCAAGGCCAATAGAGGCCTCTGGTAGGGAGACCCATTGTCGCCGTACCTGTTCGTGCTCTGCCTCGAGAGGCTGTCCCAGATCATACAGAGGGATGTGTAGGCTAGTAGATGGAAACCGATTAAGCTTGGACGCAATGAGCCGACTGTATCCCATGTGTGTTTCGCTGATGATTTGCTAGTGTTCGCTCATGCAAACCCTGCCCAAATAGAGACCATCAAGAGATATTTTGTTGAGTTTGAAGCTGCGTCGGGACAGCCGGTATCAATGATGAAGACTAAGCTTTTCTTCTCACGGAGCGTAGATAGAAACTTGAAGAGGAGCATCCAAGATTGTTGCAGCTTTGAAACCACCGGGGACCTGGGGAAGTGTTGGATCCTAGATGGGTGATTAGATGCTCTAGAGGGGGGGTGAATAGAGCTGAAAGCACTTAAACAAAATTCATTAAACCTTCAAGATATATGACAAGATAAGGTTGCTAAATAGGTAATTTGAGTGCAACTAAATCAAGCATAGCAAGGATAAGAGAGATTAAACATGCACAAATTAAACAAGCTATTTAGAGTGGTTCCACACTTCAAACTAGAAGTGTGTCAGTCCACTTGCCTAGAGAGGTCAACCTCTAGGACTTCCAAACTCTTGCACTCTTATATTCATTCATAAGACATACAATGCATGACCAACAAAGGACTTACCTATCCAATACAAAAAGTCTTCAGCCTTATCAAGGACTTACCCACTTTGCAAGAGTCTTCGGCCTTCTCCAAGGACTTACCCACTCTTGCACAAGTCTTCGGCCTTGTAGGAATTACCCACTCTTCTTGGATCTTCCGCCTTTGACTTCACCTTCACTCGGAGAAGCTTTCCACCAAGGTCTTACCCACTTGAGCTTGAGTCTTCTGCCTTCTCCAAGGGCTTACCCACTCTAGCTCCAAGTCTTTAGCCTTGATCTTCACCAAGGGACTCCTTCCCTTGTTCTTCTTCACCTCTCTTGGACAAGAGAGAGAACCTTCATCTTCCTGGTTGAAAGAAGAGATAGGAGGTGGTGGAAGTGAGAGCCTCACAAGATATACATGTAGTACTAGCTCTCTTACAGATTTCCTACTCACTCTAATGGATGTAGCAAGTGATTAAGCTTAGAGAGAGAGAGGAGGCTGTAGGAAGCACTCAACTATAGAATAGGAGCCTCACAAAGAGTTTGCAATGAATGCTCAACCTTAGAATGAAGCCCAAGGGGTCCTATTTATAGTTGGGGATGCCTCTTAGCCTTTGGGAACACTTAAGAATGAAAACTAGCCGTTTTGTGGCTTGCAACGGATCTATTTTCACTTGTTGCAACTCCACAACGGCTAGAAACACTTTTCTGCACTTTTCCGTACAGTGCAATCGGTCGAGTTTCTATATGTGTAACTCGACCGATCAAGTAGCAAGCAGCCCGATATTGAAATGATCGGTCGAGTTTGTTCTGAGGAAACTCGACCGACCATTCCAACTGGAACTGGCCTACTACCCAATCGGTGGAGTTCTGTGAGTGCACAACTCGACCGATGCAATCTTCAGAAAATTGATCAAGGTTGATCGGTCGAGTTTCAGGGTGGGAAACTCGACCGAACAAGTGCCTGTAATTGATTTTCAAAGTTGCATTAAAAGTGCTCTAATATTCGATCTAAGTGTTCCTGATATTTTTCTAAGCTTAATTACAAGTCATACAATCATTACAAGTGACTTACAACATGATTCTAATGGATATACATCATATTACAAAAATGTGCATTTGTATGACTTTGACTTGTCTTTTCTCCAATTTGAGATGCGCAAGTTAGGGCAATTGGAGTGTGTCTATACCTAATCTGAAATCACTCAAGTAGAAGCATTAGACACCAAAATGTAGAATGGTTAGTCATCATCAAAACAAGGGTTTAGTCAATTTAGACGTGAGTCAACATTGACCTAATTGACCTTGAGTCAACAGGAAGTACCTCGGGGTACCAGTGTTGCACAGTCGGGTCAACAAGGATACTTACAGTGATATCTCCAACAAGATCAATAACAAGATTAATGCCTGGTCCGCAAGGTGCTAATATCTCTCGGGCAGAATCACTTTGGCGAAAGCCACCCTTGCTGCGCTACCAACCTATGTGATGCAAACAACGGTATTTCATGTGTAGCTGTGTAATGCTATTGATAGAAAGATTAGGCAGTTCATATGGGGGGAGCATACAAATCGAACCCAGTGGTGCTAGTCGCATGGGATAAAGTCACCTGTCCAAAGAAGGAAGGAGGCTTGGGTCTGAGAAAGATGAGGGAATGGAATAATGCGCTGATCTACAGACATGCATGGGATATGAGCACCAACAGGAACTCTGTGTGGTGTGCTACGATCAGGGACAAGTTCAAGCTGAGGAAAAGGATCCACAGCAGGAGGTCGAGGCTAGGAAACACAGCGCTGAAGCAAAAGGAATTTATGGATTTGAATTCTTACATGGTTCCCATGAATGGTAAGGATACATGGATGTGGTTGGACAGATGGTGGAGAGGGGGGCCAATTTTTGGCGATCACACCCTTAGGCCTATTCCACCAGAACTCTTAGATCACAAATTCAAGTCACTGGTGAACCTGCAGGGCAAGTAGGATGAGGCCTTTTTTAGGGAGTTGCTTCCACAAAACCTGGTGGAGGATATCTTGAGAATCCGTCTACCGGATGGGGAGCAGGGTGATGACGTTAGGGTGTGGGAGCTCACGGCCGATGGCAATTTCTCCTCAAAATCTGCATACTACAAAATGATGGAAGCGGGAAACAAACCGGTGGTCGGGAAGTGGAACAAGATTTGGAAGATAAAAGATGTAGAGAGGATTAAAGTTTTTGCATGGCTCCTCATGAACAAGGCTATCCTTACAAATGTCAGACGATTCCAAAGAGGTATGACCAGCAGTAGACAATGCCCTAGATGCAATGAAGAAGAAGAAACCACTCTCCATGCTGTAAGAGATTGCCGCTCTGCAAGAGAGGTCTGGGCTCATATACTTGAAGGTACGTGTATGAATTTCCACACTATAACCGGCCTGAAGGGGTGGATGGAGAGCTACATATCAGGAACAAATGAAGAGGTTGTTCGTTTCATTACAACATTCTGGACGATTTGGAACATCAGGAACAAGCTCGTCTTCGCTCAGGAAAGGATCGGAACTGCTACTTAGGTGTTGACAATCTATAGGGAAACTGCAGCCCAACTGGAAGCTTATAGCATTACAAGTCATGAACGTCAGAAAGGGGAGCTTGCCCTCTGGCGCCCACCCGAACCTGGAGCTCTTATTTTCAATTACGACGCCGCAGTGAAGGGATGTGAGGTGGTTGGTGCGGTGGTCATCAGGGATGATGCCGGAAAGTGGGTGGGCGGAGTGACCCAGAGTACCGCCACCCCAGATGTGGTTGAAGCAGAGCTGCTGAGCATGAGCTTAGCCATGGAGATTTCCGACCGTAACAACCTTGACAAGATCATCATAGAGTCCAACTCAAAGACGGCGGTGGACATGATCAATGCAGCAAAAGAGAGTTACCCCAGGTTTGTGAAGACTATGTGGAAGACTCGCAGACTTAAGCGTGCTAGCTGGCTCGTGAGACACATAGGCAGAGAGGGCAATCAAGCTGCGGCTGGTATGGCAAAGCTTAATAAACCTGGCCCGATAGGCTACAAGAGTTTTCCTACTCCCCCTACTAATCTGACTAGAATCCTCTTAATTGATCAATGTATGGGTAGTAGTACTACCTCATTTAATTCAACATGTTTAATTAGTGAATGTAAGATCATTTTGGATTCTCTCGCAAGGGGAGGGCGGGATGAATAAGATAGCCTCCCGACTTCCCTAAAAAAAACCTCGAGCTACATTCAAGGGGAGAAAATGTAGGAAAGTAATAACTTTACATTGGGAAGAGAGAGGTAGAGGCTCGATACACAAACTGAGATAAATAGAATCATACCATCAAACCATACAGAAATTTAGGATTTAGACTATAACCACACTACACATCCACCATCAAAACTTCTTTTAGGATGACGCGTGTAAATTACACCCACACAAAAACAAACACACACACATATATATATTAGTTTGGGATTATGTGATTTTTGATCGGATAAACATATGAGACAATTTAAATGTTCACATTATATGTAATAAATAAATAATTATACCAACATCTAATCATATCGATTATCCTTAAACATAGTGAGTTGACGTGACTCTGACACCACTGTTGGTAAATACGTGCACAAAGTATAGCAATGTTAATAAATATTTTATCTATCTATATTTCAACAAGGTCACGTCAAGGACTATAAAATTTGAAAGATGATTTAGCGAGTTATACCTGGTCCTGGAACAAGTCTAACGACAACGACTCGCTTTAATGCAGCTGTTAACTAGTTACTCTTGGACAATGGTTGCGCTGCTCCTGGTCTCCACCACGAACAACGAACAAAACAACTTTTTCAACGCCTTCTGTGGTCTCACCAAGGACTGCAGGTTGCAGTAGTCCTCCTAACATAAGACAAATGACTCATTTCCTATACAGTAGTCCATACGGACCAACTAGAACTGCTATCGTTCAATTAAAATAGACATGAATGTGTTGTCCCTTCCGTTTGTGTACTAGTCACCAACTCGTTCTTCGCTAGCGCGCCAGCGAGACGAAGTATACATATTCATGACCGGGTCGACTGAAAGAATGATGATTATTTTTCAGGATCACTAGCTGTTGATTTCTTTAAGTATCACTTTCCTTTGTGAGTTACTAATTTTAGTTTATGTATTGGTTAATTCTATGTATTTTTATCGCAATCTACCTCAAACTGTTAATTAATTTAGAACGATTGTGCTCCATGTAACAACATCTAACTAAAATTAACAACACGTGCCTCTCATTTCCAATAAGCCTTGCTTTCCAAACTAGGATTGAAATTCTTTGTGTCTGGGGCAAGTTGTGCAACACATCCGGGCCATGCACTCAGTTATGGGGCCCACAATTCTATGGAACAGATGTTATGGGCACTGAATCGGCACACATGTTGGATAGAGAAGATTTGGACCCTCTAAACCATCCCTACCGCGGCAATTTGTGGTTCTGTCTCCGTCGTGCACACAACGCCGGTGCCAATGAACGTACGAGTCGATAAGGTCTAAGGTGTGCCACAACGTGATATTTGCACCAGTTCGGAGCAGGTCGACGCCTTGGTCGATAAGATCTGGACTCCTGACAGAAGACCGCAGTTAAAGATGGCGCTGATGAAGCCTCTAACAGCACTGCCGACTACCGAACGTTATCCTCCTTACCATGAAGACTGACATGCTCTAACAAAACTTCCTCCTAACGATGAAGAGCTCCTAAACAAACTAACGTGACAACAAAATGAGTATAACTAGAACCACTTTCAACGAAAAAGCATCAAAGATGCACTTCAACATCATAACGCTTTCAGGCACCACTGCCCGTGAATTTTATAAAAGATGTAGTTCGTTTTCACATTTGTTTTATGTATTTCTCGTTTGATTTTTTTTTTTAATCGTGATGGACCTCTAGGTACTATGATAGTGCATGTATTTGGTGGTTCATCCATGATAGAGAACACGCTAACGATGCTTTGGCAGTTTCTGTAAAATCGTTCTGAATCTCCGGTGTCGTTGTTAGTCTTTGGCTGCGTGCCTGCGACTCTATTATCGCTTATAAGGTTTGATCGATATTTTTCTAAGCTTGCGAAAAGGTTTTCACTGAGTAGTGATCTATGCGACGGTACAAGTCAGTGCTAAGCTAGTGAAATCTATTCGCAGCGGATATTCAAGATCCGCATTTCTAATTTAGACCATGTTTGCTACGGTGTTGTCGGGTGTCAAATCAAACCATGTCTGCTACGGTGTTGTCGGGTGTCAAATCAAACCATGTCTTTCGAACTGTTGAATAATCATTTGGTAGGATGACATGCGAGCTCCTTGTTTTCCGTCGTAATCGGATGGTTGGTAAACAGATGAGAGCAGCAGCTGGTGACCTTTAATGCAAGTGTGTGTGTTTCTCTTATTGGTCCCGACTTCCAAGTATGCCGGTTGGTAGAAGAGGCAAGTTGGAAGATGAGAACATCCACACCTGACCGCGCCCAATCCTATGAATTTGTAGCTGAACAAGAAGTTGGATGCAAATGAAAATCTCCCAATTACACCCTACTACACCCAATAAAATAAAATATAAAAGTAAAAAGTAGGTTTTTAAATGTAAGAAACTATAGCTACACCCTACCAAACAGGCGGAGTCAGGATTGGATCTTTGGGGGGGGGGCAAAAAAATAGTAAATGTGTTCACACATGATTGAACCTGTGATCAATAAATCCTCTTACATACAGACCACAACTGAGCTAGAAGAAACTTGATGACTCCATGCGGTATTTGTTGTATATAAATTCAGTTTACATAAACATATATAAAAAATGTGGCAACATGCAGTATTTGTTGTATATAAATTCAGTTTACATACACATATATAAAAAATGTGGCAACACGAGAGTCCAAACTCGTGTGACAGAGTTAAGGTGTGAAGCTACTAACCTGTGAGCTACGGACAGTTTTCTGTCTTTGCGTTGAACCTTTTATATATTATAATACATACTTATTAACATATGTATATATACATATATGTTAATCATTTTTTGATTTTTTTGGGGGGTCATGCCCCTTCTTGCCCGCCTCTGGCTCCGCCCTTGCCTTAGGACTAATTTGGTACGATGTAGTATGATGCGATTCCGTGAATTAAAAAGTACGTCAAACAAAAACTGGTGTCTTAAACTACCTAAAACCTATTTGGTATGACATAGCGCCAACCTAGTACATTGGTTCTTAATCGTTTGGAGAAAAGCAATATTTGTCGGAGCAGGCAGCTTGTCCCGGTTGCACCGGCGATGCATAACAACTATACAAGTAAAAGGTTTTGTGCCATTCTGATTGAATGCAAGGTCCGAGTTGGTGATCTGGTAATTACAGATGTAAGTTGGCTGGGAGGACAGAATGGGTGTGACAGACTGTGCGAGGGTGTAGAACTGTCACCATCTTCTGCACCGTATTGAGCCCAAGCACGACGCGGTACATTTTTCCGGAATTTGCAGCCAAGTGAGTAGTTGAGGGGAGTTAGAATTCTACCAACTGCACTTGACCGCACCGGATCAAATAAATTTTTTTGCCGAACTCATTGCTTTTTAATGTAAGGAAGACAAATAACATCCTACCAAACAGGCCCTTACTGCCGAAACCCCTAATTGTTTATGTTCTGGAAGAAAACTGCTTATTACAGTGTGAAAATGGCGGGTGATTTACCGAAACAATTAACTGAAAATGCGCAAAAAACTAGCAGTTTCTGCTCGCGATGCAGAATCCATTCACCCTGCTTTACAAGCTTTAAGAACAAAAAACATTATATATCGATGACTTCCCTAGACCTTACAAGCGTATTCCCATAAACAATTATCTCATTAAAGGGATATCATACCTTCCCTTATGATAGTGAAGAAATACAAGCAACCATGAAACTACTAAAATACATGCCTTTGATGTACATGGGAAGCCAATTGTCACCAAACAGTTGTTATATGAAAGATAGACAGTTTTTCTGAGATCATCTATTACTTTCTAAGTTATTAGTAATTTTGTAACAAATCTGAGAGGTACCGATGTCATCCTTCTTCCTTAAGAGAGAACTTGTTAAGAATATGAACGAGAGTATACACCGAGTTCCTACAAAATAACAAATTGAGAACAAAAGGACAACCGCTCAATAAGGGAATACAAGATTTACATGATTCGATCGGACAAACCTACTCCACGCAAAGAGACGAGAGCTCTACTATTTTAGAAAAAAAAGGTATAAGAAGAACGCTCTGGAAAGACATAAAATACACCCTAGAGTATGGCGGCAGCCGTCTCAATACCGAATACAGGATGATCTCAACCCTAACTGGAGTGCATATACTTACACATATAGAACCATAATCGGATTCTTACACGGATCTAGAAATAGTTCATACCATATCATGGTGGGTTTCACCCGCCACACAAATTAGCAAAGAACCCATTTATTTTTGTACCTGTCTACAATCAGATCACTAGATCTTTGAGACATCTCCACCTTAACTTGAAGTCTCTACATTATGAAAAAGAATAATAGTAGTTCATCTCTCCTCCTCCAGCCCCTGAGGGCATCACTACAAGTTGTGTAAACTAACCAAGTCCAGATAGTGTCTGAACCTGAGGAAAAAGCTATATAGATACAAGATGAAAGAATGATGCAAAAAGAATATGTGATCTACATGAAATTTATTATGCAACTAATGGATATGCAATATTTTTCTTTCTCTAACTAATGCAATAAAAAGACTAACTATCATGTCATTTGTAATGCTATGCAATGCAATCAAGAGGAAACAATTCGGGTTACATGATCATCTTAAGGTGGTGGATGAAATGTCATAAAAATTGGGTGGAATCATAAAATTAAGAGGCAATGCATGTATTAAACTATGATATGTTCCTCTCTACCAACATGTGTGCCGGGTAACCTTAGAGTTTCTTTAAAAAAAAATCTCATTTAAGGTCACGTTACTTGTTTTGCAAGTTTTGTCTCAAACCCCATCGTCATCCATAATTCTTGGATAAATTAAGATTTACATTCATACCAAGTGTCCTCAAGCTAACTAACCCATACATTTCCTCTAGGCGGTGTTGTCTTAGACTTTACAAATTTAACTTAAAAGATGTGATCATGAAAGTTTATCTTTTAATTTCCATTGTAGAGGCATAGACATCCGAGGCGGAGTGGTTCAGGTGGTTCGGGCACCGTGTCCCCTAATGAAGGGACCCGGGTTCGATACCCAATGACCACCTCCGAAATGGTACCCGTCGCACAGGCCGGCCAACTATGCGCTTTAATCGGTTCTCAGGTGGGCAGGACGCTCGAGGCCTGAGAGTTTACACTGTCTGGGGGGGTCACAAAAGTGGCACTTATACATGGGCGGTTCTCTTGTTAATCCAAAAAAAGAAGATGACAAAACTCATGAATTAAGCTCCACTATTACACTAGATAGATATAATTCCTACAATTTTGAAATAAGAAAAGTAAAACAAACTAAAGAACAAATAAATGTAAAGCATTTCCAGAACCCTCCTAAGCTTGAACTTAACTATGTCCTTATAGTCAAATTTCAAACCTAGAGGTGGAACGGGGGTACCATGTGTAGTTGAGGTGGTGGCTAAAATGTTCTGAGTGGCCTCAATGGATCAAATTCTACTGGCATTTGTCCCTCTCGGTGTCAATGACACTGACTTGTGTGTTGGTGGTACCGAGATATAACGTCCTTTATTATCCTTTCATATGTATGAGTCGATGCCTCCGACTTGTGTTTCGGTAGCATTGACATTTTTTCCTATCGCTCTGTGATTTTTTTTAGAAAAGTCGGTGGTACCGACTTGCATGTCGGTGGTACCGACTTGCATGTCGGTGGTACCAACTTTTTGCAGACTTTGACCTGGTAAGGAATCAATGCCACTGACTTGGGTATCAGTAATATCGACTTTGACTCTTTGTGCACAACAAAAAAATGCATCAAGATACATTTTTACATCAATTAAAATCTGACAAGACAAATATAAAATTCAAACAATGACAACTCCTAAATGAAATGTAAATGACATTTATAAAATTGGTTTGCCTCCCATAAGAGCCCTTGTTTAATATCCTAGTCTAAGATGATTTTCTTCAGTTTGGGTTGTCTCAGGATGGTTGTGAAGACTCATCTGACAGTCTGAATCCACTCTATCATCATTTATTCCCAATTTCATATAGCCTCTTCTCATGGAAATAATCACATCATTCGTAGCTTGGATCAACCTTCCTAGCAACATCTCATATCCTCGCATTTCATGCATATCCATGACCATGAAATCTATTAGATAGTTGAATTTATCGACTTTGACTAAAACATCCTCGCATATCCCATACAACCTCACAATTGACATATCTATCAACTGGATTGCCATGTATGTTTTCCTGCATTTCTTCAATCCCACTTTCGAAAGGTGGAAAGAGGCATGATATTTATGCTCACCCCTGAATCACATTGTGCTTATTGGAAATGATTGCTGCCTATAGAACAAGGGATGTAGAAGCACCTAGATCTTTTCTCTTTATTGCGGGTCTTTCTTGATTTATTGCACTGACCACTTCATCAACATAGAAACCATCTACATCTGCTTTTCATCTTTTCTTGTTGATGATATCCTTCAAGAATCTCCCATATGTAGGAATATGTTTTTATTGCCTCCACATGTGGGATGTTTATGTGGAGCTTTTGGAAGATGTCCAGGAATTTTTTGAATTTCCCTTCCTACTTTCTTGGCTTTAGACTATCCTAGAATGGAACATATGGCTTCTTTGGACAGTTGTTTAGGGGAATTTATTGCACATTAGGATCTCCTCCCCTAAGCTTCCTTCGACACTACCCCAAGGACACGATATGGAATTTCTCATGTGGGTGGGATGGTATGTGGATGCTCCTTCTCAGTTGGTGCTTCCTTATTTATTGTGAGTGCTCCACTATGAAGTAGAACCTTAACCTACTCTTGTTGGACGAGCACATTTTCTAGAACAAAAAATGTGGACACATCAATGGTGGAACTTTAAAGTTCCTTGTTTTGCACAACTAGTGATGATGGGTATCGTTATTTCTTGTTTCTAACCCTATATCTCCTAAGGTGCATGTGTGAGCATAGAGCATTGGTGTTCTGCATCCTCCTAGTTTTCCTCCAGGAAAATGGAACTTTTAGCACATACACCAAATCTGGATCTTGAATGTGTTGCTTTGGTGACTCCTTAGGAACATGTTCTAGTTCCTTAACAACAGAGACAAAATTTACTTGATGATGCTGATGAGATGTCTTTGTGTTCCTAGGAAACCCCTATTGAATGTGCTTCTTTATGGATGCCACCTTTGTTGTCAACTAACATAATTGATTTTCCATATGACAGATCTGAGCCTCATGATTTTTTTGTACCCATTTTGTATGGTCTAGTAAGGTCTCATTCTGACACATTAACCTACCTAGCATATCTTCAATTTTGTCTATCTTACTGTGGCCCTTGTCTTGTTGATATTGATGAGGTAGGTACATGCAATCATCCTCTTCATCTCTACATAAGGCGCCCGATTTTATCTCAGGCTTCCTTGCAAGTTTATACATCTTTTCTTTGAGTTCTATTAATTCCCTAAATTCTATAGCACTTTTAGGAATTGCTTGTGCTTCTCGCTCATCTCCCCATGACTGTTTCTTGTTTATGTTCTTCAAAATCTCATGACACCTAATAGCTTTATTGTTTAGGAAGAAACCTACTTGTAACTGTCTCCCCTTTATGTAGGCCATAGTAGAATGTCTTTTCCTACCCATATAAATCAATCCCATAATGAGGGACCTTCCTCAGCATGTTTTAGAATTGTTCCCAGATTTCAGAATATGACTCGTAGGCATGAACTTGAAGTTGTGGATCTTTATAACCAATTCATTGGTCTTCTAGGGTGGAAAGTATTGCTCGAAGAAGACATCTATCAGTTCATCCTAGGTTTCTATCAATTCTGGCGAAAGGCCAAGAAACCAAGATTTTTCCTTGTTTGATAGTGAGTAAAAAAATAGCTTCAAGTATATCACTATAGCTGGGACCTTATCGATCTTCACCATGTCATAGCTTTCTACAAAGTCATTCATGTGTGTCATAGTATCCTCCATGTTGTGTCCATGAAATGAAAGTGATTTGATAAATGCCACTAGACTAGGATCTATCTTGTAACTACCCACATTAATTGTCTACCTTTTGATTAGTCCCAACTGAAATGTGGCTGAGGTTTCTTTTATTTTCTCTCAATTTGTCTGCTCCTCAGGTTATTCTTCAACATGTTCTTCATCGTTTGTGTCCATATTTATTTCCTTTACGTACTTTGACGATGGTGGTGGATTTTAGATGAGATTCTCAGCTGAAGATCCAAACTCTTGTGCCCTAAAAAAAATCTCCTTCTTATCTATAATAGTTGGAGTACACTCTCTGTAATCAATGGTTTGAGTATGAACCATGCATTAGTACATGAATTAATAACAATGTGATAATCCAGCATACTAGTGAATTGATAGTAGAATTTCTTTTTAATTATGCTATTGACTAGAGAAAATATGGAAAATAAATAAAAGAAGAAAAATGACCTAGATTGGTTATTTTACAACACTCATAGTGTTGGAGTTGCCATTTCCCCAGCAACGACACAAAAACTTCACACACCCAAACTATGTGTGTAAACACAAGTGTACACATCGAGTAATATAGGCCTAAGAGGCTTGAATGTCAAACTCTAGGAAATGAGAATCCAGAAACTACTACTGACTATAAATTGATCAACCAGGTCTAGTGAAAAAGTGTTGGGTTGTTGATTAAACTAATTGCATTAATTGAAATTTAAATTAAAGTGTATTGTGATCACAAATGGATGGATTCCCTAGGAATTCACTTTCACCATGGCTCTGTGCTCAGTTGAAATAGACTAAAACGTGATAGATTGGTCTAGTTGAACTCCCTTTAGGCCATAAGTTGGACTCAAGCAGTCATTAAGTCCCAACCGTCAGATCTTTTTTAATCTTTAGTCCTCTCTGATCACAAAAGGTTGGTATCACATATTCCAAAGTTGGTGGCAACAAGTTGTCAGCTGCCTCAAAACTCTTAAGTGTCAATCCTACTAACATGTGTATTAATAACACTAAGTTGTCTCTGACTTGTTTGAGGTGGAAAAGTCGGTACCACCGACATCAAAAGTTGATAGCACTGAGATAGTATCAGTATCATTGACACCAATGTCAGTGACATTGAGTTTCCTCAGCATTCCTGGTTGAATCTTTGCAAAAAGTTGATACCACCGACTTTAAAGTTAGTAGTCCTGATTTGTAGTGAAAGTGCTCAAATTTCCTAAAATGAGAAAAAACCAACAAAAGTCTGAATAAAGTATGATAAATAGTCATAATTCGGTAAAAGTACTTAATATTTTGTGTAATAAAATTTCACAGACTAATCATGATAGATAACACGTAAATAATATCAAAATCAACAATTATGAATGAAATGCATGGGAAATGGCATGTAAAAAGCAATTAAAACTCAGTGCATCACCCCCTACATTTGTCATCCTTTCCACATGCCCGAGAATGGAACTTGTTGTAAATGAATACCCTTGAGATACTTTATTGGGCACACCAAATTTCATGAGAAACACGTCCTTAAACAATGTAGCATCACATAATTCCACAATTATATTGACATCAATGCCTGAGATATCAGATCTTACAATCAAGAATATATAGGCATAACTTGTCTCTACATAACCCTATTTCTGTCCCAATGTTTTGTGTGTTCTGGGACAAGTATCTTAGTAAGACACCCCCACACTTAAAGATATTCGAGACTTGGTCCTCTATATTGCTCAAACATACTACTTTATTTATGTTTTTGTGGAACTCTATTCATAATATGGCAAGTTGTATTCAGTTCTCCCTCCCATGTAAAGTTTGGTAGACTTGAGGTTTGGACTAAGAAATCAACCATATCTATAAGGGTCCATTTATTACGTTCATCTATCCCATTAGATTGTGGTGAATAAGGAGCGATAATCTCATGAACTATACCATTGAAATGAAAAAAATTCAAAAATAAGTTCGAGGTTTATTCCCCTCTCTTATCAAACCTTAATCGTTTAAGCACTTTAC
Source organism: Alisma plantago-aquatica (assembly GCA_963693085.1). Classification (NCBI taxonomy): domain Eukaryota; kingdom Viridiplantae; phylum Streptophyta; class Magnoliopsida; order Alismatales; family Alismataceae; genus Alisma; species Alisma plantago-aquatica. The sequence goes on along the minus strand of OY856415.1, from coordinate 369,112,783 downwards.
TAGTTTGAGTTTTAGCTTATTTCTTATCATCATCCTCATCATCATCATAATCATCATCTAAGCCTCAGTCCTAACTATGTTGGGGTCTGCTACATAGATCGTTCATTTCCATTCAGCTCTAACATGGGCCATATTTTGGTGGAGATGTAGAGATTCAAAATCTCGCTTTATAAGCTCATTCCATGTTGATTTAGGTCTTCCTCTTCTTCTATTTATTGTGCTTCACTCGATAGCATTGCTTCATATAGGTGCATTAGTCGGTCTATTTTGCATGTGTCCCATCTGAATCATCCTCGCACAACTTTTCCTTAATGCTTTCCACCCCCACTTTATTCTTGATATAATCATTTCTTGAGTGATCTTTTCTTTTTTGACCACACACCCATCTCAGCATATGCATTTTGGCCACATTCATCTTGTTGAGACCTTGTTTCTTCACCGCCCAACATTCACTCCCATAGAGCACATACTTGGGGAAGTACGTCACTTAGAAGAATGAGATCATAGGTATGTTAAGAGTATATACAATCTCATTATGTCCCTGATTGGCTGTTATTGTGTAAGGTAGATGGACAAAAGTAGCACATAAATATTAGAGTGTGAGTTGATTGATGACTGAATCTCGTTGGTCGTGATATGGAAATATCAAACCAAGGACATAGATACATGTTAGAGAACAATGTATCAGACAGACCCACTGTGACACTAACACATGGAAGACATCATCAAGGAAGTCATAGTCAGCTCTCATAGTGATTGTGGTGGTTGTGGATCTTAGACCTAAAATCACTACACTCATCACATGTCGTTGGGTACACTTCAACATCATCAAATGTAATCTTGAAACATGGGTTGTTATAACAGTGATGATTGGGTGACTTTCACACATGGTGAATGACTATGAGTGATAGATATGGGATTTGTCCCTCCGACAAGAGTATGATATCCAAGGCCTCTTGATTAGCGAGACTAAGAAAAGTATGGTCATACGCATGTGAGTCAATATATGATATTGAGCTCACATATATCTCATTCAGTCTGCTCTGGTTCAAGGAACAAGATTGAATAATAATGAGGATGACTATTCCATGCCTCTAGTTCAATTTGGAAATCAGTGACAAAGAAACTAACAAACACTATAACACCATACACAAATTGTACGTTGAAGTTGCTCCCCAACTTTCCATTCACTCAGGTAGCAAAGGCATGTGACTAGGCACCACTCTTTGCTTGTGATGTCATAAGCTAGTTATGGACACTCACTGCCAATGTGATATGGGACCTATAGGGCCACTCACATAGGAACTCATCTAGAAAAGGAGTTTGATCTTGAATGATAATTGAATTAAGTACTAAAGTGTTTAGGTACTCAATTCACCTAAGAGACCGACGGATTGGATGACTGAACTGCCAAATGACCATCTCATTGGGTGAGATGGCTATTTGGGCAGCCAGACGGGCATCCCAAGTGTTGAGATGGCGGTTTGTTTTGTCAGGAAGATTAGAAATCGAATTGGCATAGTTATTCCCTATCAACGAACTCATTCAAGATGTTGAACTGATTGGCTCGACTCAAACTCACCAGACGGCCGTTTGGGTGAGTGAGACGGGCAGCTCGCTTGTGTGATACGACCAGGCTAGGATGAACAAAAGTTCTGGAGTTTTCCCAAACTTGTTTGAATTGCACATACTTGGGGTGCAAGTAAATTAATGTTCCGCCTGGGGCCAACCCAAAAAAAGACTGGAGTTGACTGGGAAAGGATGAAATGACTGCCTCTCTTAGCGAGATGATCGTGTCACATCCCATACGACCGTTTCACTTAGTGAAATGACTGTCTCACATGGGAGATTATTGTTTCATCTCACGCAGGTTGTGGAACTTCCAAAAAAGTTGCAAAAATTCAAGTTCTACTTGTCCTTTCTACTCCTGATTTAGTCTGGCATTAGTTGGGGACTGGGAACCCTAACCCTAACCCTAACCCCTCCTATATATAGAGGGGATTGGGGGCTTCCTAGAGTACAACTACTACACATACAATTGAGAATTAGTTGCTCTGACAAATGTTGTCATCTCTGGTTGTGGTAACTATGAGAGCCCAGCAAAGTCCTACCAGACTAGGGAGGGATAGCTATAGGAGAGAAACAACTGAGGATCATTATTGTGGGAGAGCATGTTGGTGACTAGTACACCACGGGAGGGACAACTCCTTCATGTCCGTTCCTATAGGACGACATGAGTTCTAGTTGGTCCATTTGGACTACTCTAGAGGTAGGAGTCTTTCAGGTGCTGTGTTGGGTTTTAGGGGAGGCAGAGAAGGCATCAGAAACAACAAAAAAAATTCTCCTCCCAAACCCAGAACAAGGAAACGTGCCAACGTCTATACAATAGGAAAGGATGGTTTGTGGAATCATACCATGTCCCGAGGCTTGCTCGGAGACAATACATCGCGGCTTGTGCGGTCTTCACCTCTGGTCTTGGATGGTGTCTGTACATCTCCTGGTCGCACTGGGACTGACGACTCCTGGTCTCAACGGGACTGTCGGGATTGACTTCTATCCTCCGAGCGGCAGAAATCTCCCGCCTCTGAAGTAGTCCACACGGACCACCTGGAACTCCAATCTCATTGTCCCACAAGGAATTGGATGGAGTCGCACCCTCCTGTCAGCGTACTAGTCACCGACACACACTCCTACCACCAGTCACTTTCTGTAGTTGTCTTTCCCTTGCTGTGCCTCCCTTATCGGGTAGCACTTGCTCGGGCTCTCTCGGTTACCAAAACCAGAGAGAACGACAACTTTACAATCCTATGTGTGTGACCCTACAGGTCCATTTCACGTTGGCAGTGAAAGTCCATAACACTTATGACTTCACAAGCAAAGAGCGGTGCCTAGTCACACATCGGTGCTACCCAAGTGAAACAGAAAGTTGGAGAACAACTTTCAATCCTACAATTCGTGAATGGTGTTACAGTGAATGTATAATTCCTTTGTCACTGATATACCGAATGAACTCAAGGCATGGAACAGTCATCCTGTCAACGTTCATTCACTTTCTTGATCTCAAAGTATATTGGAAGAGATATGTATGACATCAATATCACATACTGATTCAAACATGCGTGCACGCCTTTCTCAATCCTACTCATCAAGTGGCCATGGATATCAAACTCCCTCAGGAGGGACAAATCCCTTATCTATCACTCACCACTCAAAATCCCCATGTGTCAAAGCCACCCAATCATCACCTTTATAACAACCCATGTTTCAGGACTGTGTTTGATGATGTCAAAGTGTGCCCAACGACATGTGTTGGGTGTAGTGATTTCAGGTCAAAGAATCACACTCACCACCATCACTGTGAGTACTGACTGTGACTACCATGTCATGGTTCCATGTGTCAAACTCATGGTGGGTCTGTCTGGTACACTTGTTCTCAAACAAGTACCTATGTGTTTGGTTTGATATCTCTATATCATGACTAATGAGATTCTGTCATCAACCAACACCACAATCTAGTCTTGTGTGTCATTGTTGTCTATCTACCTTCCACAATGACATCCGACTAGGGACATAACAAGAATGTACAAACTCTTAGCATCCGTATGATCTCATCATTCAGGTCCTCAACCTGAAAGCATACGTCATTGGGTACTATCATTCTCTAGACATTCAATCTGTTCTATCACTATCTCATATGACTAAACCAGGAAGAATTGGAAGCTTTCCTTTGATGTTTATCAAATAAATCTTAATGTATCCCACCAATCATCCCATGATTGGCTCTCAGGGCATACATACCAACAGACTCCCACTTGCACTGCAAGCCAATCACCCTTGAATCATATTCATGGTGATCTTCAAACATGTCCCACATGTTACTGTGCTCTAGTGACAACATAGTGAGTTATGGAAACACCTTGCCAAAGTCAGTTTTTTTAAATGCATGTCTCTCATCTCTTCGTTGTACATCACACGTATGAAATGGAGTTGCCGTAATATGCGATCTAGTATTTCTTTGCTAACCTTTAGCCACATTGCATGATCAAGGATTCCATACTTGTCATCAATGAGCGGAATATCTATAAGTTCATCTCATGAACTTCCAGATCCATATAGTATCCACTACTGTTCTCTAACACATAGATACTCAACATTTCCTTTTAAATGGTTTTATTGGAACACTTCCAATTATCAACAAACTTTTACTTTTATATATCCTATATATATTTTGCGATTAATTTTCTGTCCTTTCGGAAGTTCGCATCAATGTAACTCTTTACATTGAACTCTTCCTTGTCTCCATAGAACTAGTACTTCTGAAGTACTTATCAAGTTCTCATGGTATTCCAGTAACCCTTACTGGAAGTAGACAGACATCCACTCGTCATGTCCCACATACGAGTTATCAGGATGAGCACATCATATTGCCATGTCCTACATTCAAGATGATGAATGCATTTTGTTCTTGCCATGTCGATACATGCAAGATAATGGGATGATTACATACATAATAGATCCATATTTATTCTTAGTGTTCCCATTCTTCATAAGAATTGGACACTTGGCCTTGGGATACTAACTCCATGTAACATGGACAAGTTTTCTCCCACTTCATCTGTGCATACTGAACCCTTCAATACAGATTTCCAATGTATGCTTTCTCTTTTCAGGTCAAGAGGTTTTCAAGAACTATCTCTATAGATCTCTATTCCTATCACATAGGAAACATCTCTATCTTCCTTAAATATGATTTCCACTTTTGGATTTCCATTCTAAAACATTTCATTTCACATCAACATGTGGAATGTGAATACGCTCCCACTAAATCACAGATCCCTTCTTTATCTTTGACATATCAGTCAAACCCTTTGACTATATCATCAAAGTAAAGATCCAATTCTGAGTTTCTTGTACTCAATCAATCACATTGATTAGTCCATTGTAACTTATAGACTTCATTTGCATTAGTGGATTCATAAACCTTATAGGTTGTGTCACGTATACATCCTTGTTTTATTCCTCATAGGAATGCAGTTTTAATATCCATATGCCAAATGTCTTAGTCATTAAGTTGCAATCAACAAGCATCATCCTTCTCAAAATGTTATCCATGTGTCTTAACACTTAAGATTCATTTGCACTTATGGATTTCATCCAATGGGTGCTACCATCAAGGTCATACCTTATGGTTCACATGTATGTTATTTAGGATGTAATGGTCATAAACCATAACTCAAAATCCGGTTCCTCATATTCATCTAGATAGTTGACTCATCACATGAACAACTCATCACATAGATAAATGAGGTGTATCCGTCAAGGATATAAGAACTTACAACTCCTTGTGATTCTTAATGTCCTTTATTAGTGTGGGGTATTCTTTTATTAAGAAGAATTCAGTTATTTGATAATCATTCTCTAACTCCTTAGAGTATGATTCCTTCTTGATTTAGACATCACCATGCCTTAATCATGAGTTCACTATGATACACTATCATAATCACTCATAAGGATCTCAAACATTTGGTCCAAGTATTTCATTCATTGATCTCATCAAGAATTAACACTTTACCAAATTTGCACTTCATCTATGATAATCTTGAACACTTCAAGATATTCATATTGATATTTCTCCAAACACCATTTGAAGTATTAGCATTTGTTCTAATAGGTATGTAAATACATCACATGTATCATACCTAATAGGATAATCATTCTCCCACTACCTTTAGTGAAGATTGATTAATCTTGTCCAAGATATTCATGTCTCTTACTGGGTCTCTAACCAAAAGAGTCTAGATTTATCCATCACTTGGAAACTAGAAATGATTTTTTTATGATTGATGCTAATTTGATTGTTTGAGTTATCTATAACTTTTAGGTATCATTTTATCTTATGCATATCAAATACCACAAGATAAACAAGGCATTTCCACAAATATCATATCTTTAGAAATTGAAACATCTCTTTATTTATTGCCATCATTGTCATACAATATGCAATAATAAAGTGTTTCTATCTATTGGAAAAATAGTAGTTCATAACTGTATTACATGCCTTTTAGGCTGAAATAAACTAAAAGGTACTGCTATCTATGGCAGCAACACTTGCTCCAATGATGGGTACTCCTTTCTTGGTCCTTTCACAAAAGCCATCACTTCTTCATATATGACATATCCATATCTTGGTATCATATACCTCAGATAAAGAAGCGGTTCATTTCATGATACCTTAGGTAGAGATCTCCATCCCCTCCTGCATCTTCTTTTGTTCTTCCAGATATAGAGGGCAATCCCTCATACACCCTTTCCCCATGTGCCTTGAGGCTGAAGACGGCTTGGATTGCTGGCTAGCATCAAAATACTTCTTTGCTTTGCCCTTGTCCTTGCCCTTAAGAATTACCTTTTCTTTGATCACATCAAATATTGTGGTTTGTCTTTCTTCATCTTTGCCTCTACTATCGTCAACATGTCCAACAACTCTGTCAACACTTGTCAAAGTTGTTCATGTTGTAGCTTATCATGAATTGTATGATTCTCGCAACATTTGCAGTATCATACCAATAGACAACTCTTGGCTCAGAGGGAATCCTTCTTAGTCAGGTTTTCCACATACCCAATCACATTGAGTGTGTGAATACCTTATTGGATCTCCTTCTATCATGACATACTAGGACAGTGTCTTGGAGACATCATATGTATCATGTTGTCTCTGCAACTCATAGTTCAGAGAACACAACAGCAAGCACTCCTCATCAATGTCATCCTTGGTATGCTTCCATAAGCATACTTTCAACCATTGATATGGTGGGATCAAGTTCATCTGGTTCTGGTATAACTAGGACTTAGAGCTTTCTCTCTTTGATTGAGAACACTTCTCAACGTCCTAACCAATCGTGGAAATTATTCCCATTTAACTTGTTGGTCTCAAAGACTGATCGCAAATAAGTGATTCACTACTACAGAAATGGCTTATAAAGTCACTTTTCAAGGTGTCGGTTGTATACATAAACCAACACCTAAACTCTACAGTGTCGGTTGATAACATAAACCGACATCTAATCTATGCCGCTTTTATTAAGTGTCGGTTACTTATTAAAAAACCGACACCTAAAAGTAACCGCCAAAAATAAAATTTCCAGCAAAAAAAATTGCCTCCAAAAATTGACATACAGCGTCGGTTTTTAATGGAGGAACTGACAACTAAAGCTTTTCTGTGAGACAAAAATTTGTACAATTTTAGTCGTCAGTTTTGTGACAATAACTGACGTCGTTGTGTTTTCGCGCTATTAACCGCGAAAATTTTCACCTCCCTTTAGTGTCGGTGTTTTGTTGTAAACCGACAATAAAAACATTCAGTGTCGGTTTTTAAAAAACCGACACCTAATGTTAACTTAAATCGCGCAAAAGAGCCCGACTCTTCCCCTTTCTCTGTTTCATTCATTCTCGTGCTCAGAGTTTGGTCCTTCGACGATTTCTCTTCCGCCCGGTGCCGCTCCTCGCCTACTGCTCTCCCTTCCGCCGACGCTCCTCATCGGCGCCGCTCGCCGCCTGCTACTGCAGTTTCTCGCCACCGCCTACTGCTGCAGTTCCTCACCGGCGCCGCTCGCCGCCTGCTGCTGTAGTTTCTCGCCGCTGCTCCTCGCCGCCGCCCTCTCCTTCTCTGCTCTACCGGCACCCTCTCCTTCTCTGCTCGACGTCAGCACCTCTCCTCCACGCTGCTACCAACAGTAGGCCTCCTTTCTTCTTCTTCTTCTTCCTTCTCCCTCTCCTTACCAACAACAACCACGGCCGTGTGGGCTGGCACGGCCGTGGCTGTGTTGGCCGACCACACGGCCGTGCTACCCAACACAGCCGTGTGGTTGGCCAACACAGCCACGGCCGTGCCAGCCCACATGACCGTGGTTGCTGTTGGTTATTTATGTACTGATTTTGTTATGATTTAATCATCTACTTAATGTTCTAATCATGTTCTATGATAAGCCTTAGTTAATTTAATATGCATACTTTGTATGTAAGACATAGTAATCGGGTACTGCTGTATATCCAAGTAAATTACATGTAACTAATCATGACATAGCTAGATTTTAGAATGCATACTTTGGTTAAATGTACTGTTGTAATTTTTGATCAAGTGATGATATGTAAATGTAGCAATAAGTTAGTAAGGTATCAATGATAAGTCTACTGTAATGTGATGCAAAATAGTTATTGTATCATGCATATCTTAATACTTTTTTGTTTTATAGTTGTATAGGGTGTTTTATGTGTGACAAGTCTATTGTTTAATAGTTTAGCTATAATCATTGTTTTATAGTTGTGTTATAAAGTATTTGGGTGTTTAGTATGGTTATTTAGGGTGTTCAAATATGTATAAAGGTTCCAAGAAGTATAGTATATATATGCATACATGTGCATTTTTTTATAAAATTGTATAGAAAATCAAAACCCGTTCTTGGTGAGAATCCTAATCACCCTTCTTGCTTAATGATGAACTGTAATGCACACATGTGACATGCTTGGAATGTAAATGATGAAATTTTCCCTAAATTGCCAATCATGCTTTTAAAGACATCAATAATCACCCTAACTTGAAGAACTAGGATTTTAGGTATAAGAATGACAACACATTATTTGTTGGCCTAGAAATCCGTCCAAGATTTACTCATTAGGAGTAAATCTTGGATAGTCCCCGGTTTGGGACTGTTCTTGAACACCTAATCTCGCTTAGGATGTAAGTGTATAATGTGTATTGGGTTTTTAAGAAAATTTCGGCAGCATTTCCCCGTTTGTTCTCTAAGTACATATGTACTTGGAGAACATCGGGGAAATGCTGCCGAAATTTTCTTGAAAACCCAATACACATTATACACTTACTAGTGAGATTAGGTGTTCAAGGATGGGATAGGTGGTACATGTACATTTATTATATATAAGAATGACATCACATGTATTTGTTAACCCTAGACTGTAATCTTGTTGTAATATATACTTGTTTTCTCTTTGATCATAGAGATTTACAATTTTGTTGTGATATATACTTTGTTGTAATAATGTGAACTTTACAATGTGAGCTTTACACTTTGAATTACTACTTTACAATGTGAACTTTACAATTTGAATGTGAATTTGCAGATGGCTGACCATTCTCCTGATGAACGTGCTGATGACTACCGTGAGGGTGAGGACATCAATGCGCCGCCTCACAATGTAAGTTTTAAAAATATATCATATATTTATATCTATATGTCTATTTATAGTTATATCTTGTAAATGTGAATTATTTTGTCAAATTTTAGGTTGATGATGCACAAGTACCATCTGAAGCACTTGAGGCACTTGATCAACAACACCAAAAAGTTGACAAGAGAAGGGGCATCACTATGATGAAGAAGTTAATTGCGCAAAAGGGAAATGGACCCAAACTTGTTGTGGATTTTGATAATGCAGGAAATGCATGTGGTGTGAATCACAATTCATTTATTTCATATCTTGGGTTTGTTACTCGTAGCCATTATGGTTGTCTCTTAGATTCTTGGCATAAAGTTTCTAAGGAGAAGAAAATTTTAATATGGAGGGATTTATGTGTGAGTTATTATTAATTTGCAATTCTATTTTGTAGATTACTAAATTTTTGGATACTAGTTAATAGCAATTCTATTTTGTAGAGTATATTTGAATTGGATGAAAAGCTACATCGTAAATGCATGATGCAACGTTGTGGGAGAGTCCTAAGGAACTATAGGACAAATCTCACCAGAGAATACATAAAAGAAGCCGACAAGAGGAAGAAGACAGCCACTGAACAGTGGAACTTCCTAGACAAAGAAGAATGGGACGCGTTTGTCACTTCAAGACAAACTGATGAATTCAAGGTATTAGGCATCAGTCTCAATCTCATTAATTAATATATGTTGTATTCACTTATTCAAGATTAACATTTAGTGTTACTAACCAAATCATTAATTTGCATACTAACTAGGCCCTCAGTGAGGCACAAAGATCAAGGCGTTCAATGAATGTGCATGACCACAGAATGGGTCCAAAGGGGTATGCAGGCGTTCGCCAAAGACTACAGGCTAAGGCTACTGTTGCTCAGTCTGCTGCTACTCAGGAGTCCTCTACCATAGGTAGCACACCTCTACCTCGCCATGATGTCTGGATAGCTGGGAGGCAAAATAAGAAGAAAGAAATAACTAAGGCCGCAACTGCTGAGGCGGCTGCAAAAATGGTAAAATACAACTCTTACAGTAATCATTCGAATATTGATTATTTGTGTTGTTTACTTAAGTAAAAATTTTTGTTTTGGCGATTAGCGGGAGCTGCACGAGCTGAGGAAACAAGGAAAGTTCATCCCTGAGGGAACAAAGGATGAATTGATAGTTGCTCTGGGTAACCCAGAGCATCCTGGACGTGTTAGGGATGCAGGCGCTGGTGTGGGCATCAAATCTTTTTTTGGGTCATCCCAGCGCAAACATGTCCCAAAAGCGGGACTTTCACAAGAAGAGGAAACATATTCTTTCTTTATAATGTTACTGTAAAAGAGAATTCAAAAATTAGAATTTGACGTTTCTTTTATCCATGTATAGATGGATAAGCTATTTGACAGGAAACTCGAAGAAGCAATGAAAAAGTGGCAGGCATCTCAGACTGCCACTTACCAGACAATACCTACTGCAGACTCTACTCCTACTCCTACTACAGAGGTTGGAAGTAATCCTGTAGAACCACCACCTAGCACATCCACTGTAAGTATTTTTATGATATAGTAACTAGTTTTTTAATTCAAGATGATACGTATATATAAAATTGTAGTCGTTTAAAAAAAAGATGATATGTATATATGTATATAACATTCTTTACACAAAAATTTGTAGGGGTTGAAGCCATGCCGTCTAAAAAGTAAAGAATATGTCGTGGCAGAGGCATCAGCTTACCCATCCCTACCAGGGGAAACGTGTCACGGGTCTCCAGTACCAGCTGGTTGGATTCGGGTGAGCCCGATACATATATTCCCCCAGGGGATGGATCTTCCATTGCCATATGCCCACACAGATTGTGAAACGCTTGGTGAGGCAGTATGCGGAGTGATATTGTGTCTAAAAGCGGATGTCTTCTTTACTGATAAGGTATGGTAAATTTACATTACGTTCAATTGTTAGTGTGTGTATATACTGGCAGTTGATCTGAAATTATATATATATACAGGTTAAAAAGAAGACACCCACAACATCTAGGCCTCCACTTCCACCTCCTGCATTACCTAGTTGGGTTCCACAGGACCTACCTGTCCCGTTAGGTCCTAACTGTAGGGGTATGGCAGTATGGTTAGGGGAACATGATATAAACTCCCCTATACATGTTTCTTCTGATTCAGATTCTACAGGTCAGTCATACGAAACAAAACTATTTATACAAGATATATTGGAGTTGTTTCGATATGATTGGCTAAATACATCTGTGATCGATCTATGGATAAGGTGAGATATTCTTTATACATCCATATACCTTGTGTATGATCTGGTGATCTGGTTTCTTATTTATTAATGCATACGTAATTAATACATATTATGCAGCTACTTAGACAACATATGTGCAGATTTTGGATTCGAACATGTAGGGTTTTTGATTCCATCCTTGATTAGTCTAGTAGCTAAAGACCCTACATCAGTTCAACAATACTGCTGTGAGTCTTTTTCAAATTTTGCTGTAAAAAAGAAGACGGTGATAATGGCTCCATTCAATGTAGAGTAAGTTTACTTTGCTTATTATAATTTGGACTTAAGAAAATTACATTTTATTGTGGATTTTGAGTTATTAATTTTTAACTTTTTTTCCTCTAGGGGTAGGCATTGGGAGTTATTGGTTATTGTCCCCGAGACATTCACTGTGTATTATCTAGATCCTAAGGGGGGTAAATTGAATACAAGATTTGGACACATAATGAAAATGACAATATTTCGGTGAGAAATATTTCATTTTTCATATCCGTTAACATATGTTATTACATTACTATTTAATTGCAATTTTCTGTGTTACATTAACATGTAGGGGTTTTGAGGAGTACAAAAAGGCTGGAGGAAAGGTCCCGACGAAAAAGAACCAGCCAATAATTTGGAAGAACGTGCAAGTAAGTTCCCGACTGCAATATATGTATATATTATTTATGTGAACAATGCTTAATTAGTTGTATTTTTTAATATTTTGTATGTTTGAATTTATAGTGTGCTACACAAGACAACGGATGGGCATGTGGATACTATGTCATGCGATATATGCACATGATTATCAAACATGCCGTACTGGATATCGAATGTATTTCTCAGGTATTATATAGTCTCATTAGATAATATGATCGAAATATATCAATCTTATTTATAGCTCATTAATTATATATACATCATTCTCTTTACATGTGTTTAAAGCTGACCCCATTACAGGAAAGGACTTACCAAATGTTAATGCTCCCTATACAATGGGAGAATTAAATGAAGTAAGAGAAGAATGGGCAACAAACATACAATTAGTGGGGGCTTTAAAATATAATTGGGATCCTAATAGCGAATAATGACTAAACAATGATACTTTGTAAATGAATTTCTGAATTATAATATATGTGTGAATGTTTCTACATGTCTGGATGTTTCTACATGTGTTTGAGTGAAAATGAATGAAAGTGTTGGTTGCTATATGAATGTTTCTACATGTGTGAATGTGAATGAATGGAACTACAAATTGCTAGCATGTGTGAATGTTTATAAATGTGTGAAAATAAAATGGAACTGCAGGTTGCATTGCTAAATGCATGTGCTACTTTTTTATTGTTAATTTTGTAGGTTTGCGGCCTGTTGTCGGCTGATATCAATGGATGTCGTAAAACCTGCAGTTCATAACTGAACTGAACAGGTTTCTCATCCTGCGACCAGCCACAGTAGGTCTGCAGACTCACAGGAAAAAAAAACCAATAGGCGTCAGTTATTTGTAAATAACTGACACATAATGATATAGTGTCGGTGTTCCTACAATAAACCGACGTCTATGTCCTTAACACCACGACCGTGCTGGACAACACGGCCGTGGGGCGAAGATATATGGTGTCGGTTTTTTTACTTATAACTGACACTGATAGTTCCCAAGATGGCGCCCTTTCTATGGCGCGAAGGGTTTGGGCATCGGTTTTTAACTAATAACCGACGCTTATAGTCCCATGATGGTGCATTTTTGGTGGCGCACGAAGAGTTTGGGTGTCGGTTTTGGAACCGACGCCTGATGGGTGGACTTTTAGTGTCGCCCACATAGGTGTCGCTTAGAAACCGACACTAAAGGCTTTAAATAACTGACACTAAAGATAGGTTCTGTAGTAGTGATTATTGTTGATCAACCATTTATTGTACAAAAGGTAATATATGCAATTTTAGTCCAAAACTCCTTTTGACTTGTTTGATTGATTTGAATGGTTAATGATATAATTAGGCCTTTAATTAATTATCGCTCCCACTATTTTACTTCAAATTGATAGCCCTCACCATCAATTTGGAAGATTGCAGCGTACAACCTTCTAGTGGGCAAGATCCATATTTCATCAAGTCATGAGTCAGCTTTGGCTGATCGCCCACAATCTTGACTATTTAGGTAGGCCATCATGCCAATTGCATCATATGCAACTCTTGATAAATGAACATGTGCAACACCTTGCCATGAACATTCCTTGCCTCTGGGCTTAGACGCTCTAAGAATCACCAGTTAAGTCTAACCCAAAAGCCGACACGGTAAACATGCACCCTGCTTTGGCAGAACCTACATGTCTACCCTTCACACTTCCACAAGATAGACAGCGCACCATGCTTTGGCGTAACCTATGCTTGGTCGATCAATTTTTTCATGTGTGTCGCTAATGGAAGGCATATCAGACTAATATTTTAATGAGGGATTTGGTTTTTATATACATATACATATCCAATCACCACAATACATAGTACGTATCATATACATGCTATATACCACAGAAAACATGCAAAACAATAAAAGTGATGATTATGGCCATCCTAATGTGATTCCTCGAGCCAAGAGGAATCACGGTCATCTAGGTCCACATCACATATAACCTGTACAAGATGAACTATGTGCTTTGCCTTTCTGGGTTTGATCAACTCATCACATGATTGATCAGCTCGCCATCAGGCCGTCGGTTGGGTGCCACCAGCCGATCGGTTGGCTCCTCCAACCGATCAGTTCGCTTGGTCATCGTACATCTCATCATGGCCGCCATCCACTTGTCTCACTCCTCGAACTGGTCATCAACCGATCGGCTCACTCCTTGAACCGATCGTCTCGAACGTCAACCGATCGGTTCACGCCTTGAACCGATCGTCTCAACTGTCGTCAAGATGTCCTCCGTTCTTTGACATAATAGGAAATAAAATTCTATCCTATTTTACATTGTAAAAGGAGAAAACTCGAGTTACATTCGAGGGGAGAAAAGGTAGGAAAGAAATCTCGAATTATTTCAAGTTACATCAGGAATAGGAGAAGGAAGATCAGTGCGCAGACCGAGATGCAAGCAACCACATACAACCATACACATATAGGGTTTATTGGCCATAACCACGCTATACATCCACCACAAAACTCATTTAAGGGCGACGCGTATCGAGTGTATTCATATTACATATCATATATGTATATTGGGATTTGTGGATTTAGGATTGGACATGCATAAAGCCAATATTATTCGCATCGTATGTAATAAATAAAGGAGACAAACCAAAATTGATCATATCGATAATCCTAAAGTATAGAGAAGTTGACGTGGCTCTGATACCACTGCTGGGTTTTAGAGGAGGCAGAGAAGGCAGCAAAAACAAAAAAAAAATTCTCCTCCCAAACCCAGAACAAGGAAACGCGTCAACGTCTATACAATAGGAAAGGATGGTTTGTGGAATCATACCTTATCCCGAGGCTTGCTCGACGACAATACCTCGCGGCTTTCACGGTCTTCACCTCCGGTCTTGGACGGTCTCTGTGTAGCTCCTGGTCACACCGGGACTGATGACTCCTGGTCTCACCGGGACTGTCGGGATTGACAGCTGTCCTCCGAGCGGCATAAATCTCCCTCCTCAGAAGTAGTACACACGAACCACCTAGAACTCCAATCTCCTTGTCCCACAAGGAATTGGAAGGAGTCGCACCCTCCTATCAGCGTACTAGTCACTGACACACTCTCCTACCACCAATCGCTTTCTGCAGTTGTCTTTCCCTTGTTGTGCCTCCCTTATCGGGTAGCACTTGCTCGGGCTCTCTCGGTTACCAAAACCAGAGAGAACGACAACTTTACAGAGCAAGTGGTTGTACTGAGTTTTACTTTGAGAAGCCCCCAATACCCCCATATATTGGAGGGTCATGGGATAGGGTTCTCTATCCCGGGCAATGTGGGACTAAAGAAGGAGTAGAAGGGTTCGCGATTTTCCACAAAAACAACCAACTGCGCAACCTGAACCGATCATTTCATTTCTGAAACGGTCGGTTGGGGACCTGAGCCGGTCGGTTGACACCTCAACCGATCGGTTGGGACCCATGAAACGGTCGGTTCACTTCTGAACCGGTTGGTTCGTGGTCCTGATCAGTTCCCGATTGACTTTTCTTCTTTTGTTTCTAATTGGTAACAAATACCAATCCTTGTTCCAATCAAATTGGGCAAGTGAAACGAAAATAAATTTCTCACCAACCTAACTTTCCCAACTTTCTCAGTTGGACTAGTTGAATCGATCGTTTCAACACTTGAACCGATCATTTCACCCTGTCCATGAGCTGATCGACTCACCACCTTAGCCGATCGGTTCACCAAGCTCAGCCGATCGGTTCATCATATGAGCCAATTGGTTGGGAGTGCTGATTGTGCAGAAACAGCCTGTTGCAATTTCAATCAATCCGATACTCCAATCAATATGTCCAACACCTTGAACATTATGACATTGAGCTATCAATTAATTGAGTGTTTAATTGAACTACTAAACTCTTTTAGTAATCAATCTAAACATTGATTGTGGACAAAACTCCTCTTCCAGGTTAAATCCTATGTATGTGACCCTGCAGGTCCATTTCACATTGGTAGTGAAAGTCCATAACACTTATGACTTCACAAGCAAAGAGTGGTGCCTAGTCACACATCAGTGCTACCCAGGTGAAATAGAAAGTTAGAGAACAACTTTCAATCCTACAATCCGTGAATGGTGTTACAGTGAATGTATAATTCCTTTGTCACTGATATCCCAAATGAACTCGAGGCATGGAACAGTCATCCTGTCAACGTTCATTCACTTTCTTGATCTCAGAGTAGATTGGAAGAGATATGTATGACATGAATATCACATACTGATTCACACATGCGTGCACGCCTTTCTCAATCCTACTCATTAAGTGGCCATGGATATCAAACTCCCTCAGGAGGGACAAATCCCATATCTATCACTCACCCCTCAAAAGCACCATGTGTCAAAGCCACCCAATCATCACATTTATAACAACCCATGTTTCAGGACTGCGTTTGATGATGTCAAAGTGTGCCCAACGACATGTGTTGGGTGTAGTGATTTCAGGTCAAAGAATCACACTCACCACCATCACTGTGAGTACTGACTATGACTACCATGTCATGGTTCCATGTGTCAAACTCACGGTGGGTCTGTCTGGTACACTTGTTCTCTAACAAGTACCTATGTGTTTGGTTTGATATCTCCAAATCATGACTAATGAGATTCTGTCATCAACCAACACCACAATCTAGTCTTATGTGTCATTGTTGTCTATCTACCTTCCATAATGACATCCGACTAGGGACATAACAAGAATGTACAAACTCTTAGCATCCATATGATCTCATTGTTCAGGCCTCAACCTCAAAGCATATGTCATTGAGTACTGTCATTCTCTAGACATTCAATCTGTTCTATCACTATCTCATATGACTGACCCAGAAAGAATTGGAAGCTTGCCTTTGATGTTTATCAAATCAATCTTAATGTATCCCACCAATAATCCCATGATTGGCTCTCAGGGCATACATACCAACATGCTGCTAGGAGGAAAACGTCAACTTGTAGTCTGTGGTGATTTTTGAGGAGCCGCTGCAATAGTTGGCTGAGTTTGATGTCTTTGGAGGAGCAATCAGATGAGTCTGAGTGAGACTAGGATTTTCACAGACACCATCAAAGATAGAGTGCACATCTACATTGATGAGGATTTTTATTGGACATGCTACAGGACCATGTATATCTTTGTGAAACCATCCTTCCCATCACATAGTTATTGACACAATCTACTGGCTAATGGGAAATATGTCAGAATTTTTTTATTTCCGCTACCTACCTGATGTCGTATTTCCCTACACCATCTTAGTGCATTCTTGCACACTAAATACACATATTAAGGAACCTTTTTTACTTGCCTAAAAACGAGATATCAACAATTTACAAATAGGAATGTAAAAATAGAGAAATGAAAGTTTAACAAAATACCTAATTGGTTATTTTCCTCCCACAAGCGTCCTTGTTTAACGTCCTAGGCTGGACACATATCAATAAATAATAATCAGGTGGTTGTTGAGGAGGGTGACGCTCACTCCGCCTCTTCCTTATAAACATATGGTTCCTTGCAATAATGATAAAAAACAAGTTATATTCATAAGACCAGCGTATATGGTTGACATTCCATTCAAAAATAAATTATTTTTGTAATGATCATGAACATGAATTGCAACTAAGTCTTGACGTGGGATCACATGTAGAAATAGGTAGCCATGAGGTGAAAGGTATAATGATGATGCTCCTTAATTTCTATGACCATCCCCAATGGATCACTCCCATCAACACATAATGGAGGGGTTATATGGAAGGTGAATTATTTTGCCTCCTCTTCTAATAATTCAATTCCCCCCACACTAGTTAATATCCTAACAACATGTTAAAAATTATCATCAAGATATATACCCTATATAGGGTCCTCCATAAAGAAATGAAGAGATGGATCTTGTAGTGAAGGAATTATGTGATGGGTAATGGGAAATTCCTCCATTTTTTCACTCTCAGTATTGTCTTCCTCACTCTCTTCCTCATCATCAAGATAACTATCAAATAAAGTACATTCTAGATCCTCCTCTCCTTCACTCGTATCCAAAACACATGTATCAAAATTGTCTTCTAGCTTACTTTCAGCATTCTCCTCATCTTCCTCATCAGATCCCCAATCATATTTAAAATCAATCCTAGAAGTTGAGGGTGTGGGTGGTTTCAATGGAAGGATGTGGAAAAGGTGATTTAAAAATTTCTTCCATTACGTTCTCCTCACTCTCTAGTTCCTTATCATGAACCTCAAATTCTTCCATTTTCTTTGCTCTACCCCAACCTCCATTAGAAATGGGACTTTGGTTATTTAAAAATAGTACACTACAATTCTAATAATCTCATGATCAATTTCCATGCAAGTTTTCCCACGATGTGATGGAGGTGGACTCAGACATCTACAACCTACAGGTGCATTTCCACACTCAAGACAAATCGGATCCATATGCCTCTCTTTTTTCAAAAGGAAACAAGAATAACCATAAATAAATATCTAGATGAAATATGAATAATGCCTAAATTAATAAAGAAGTTTTATGTAAAGACAAATGAAAAAAATAATGAAAAAATGAAAATACTTACAATGGCCTAGAGTGGTCGATCTCAGCACTTGTAGTGTTGGTGATGCTGATACACTGGCAACAACACCATAAATTTGACACATGTAGACCATTCATGTTAAACGAAAGTGCATGTGTCATGTAATATAGGACAAAAGAGGCCCGAGTTGTCAAAATCAGGCAATCGTACACCAAAAACTACTAGTAACTGAGAACCAATCAATTATACCTAATGAAAGAGTGATTGGTTTGATTGATTGCAAGAACTAAACTAAATTAATTAGTTTTTGAACTAGATTAAATGGATTCCCTAAAACTCTAATTTCACCACGACACATATGATAACTGAATTCTCTTAATCCCTTATTAATGACCCTTATTCTAAACTAAAGATATGTAGCCATCATTACCCACTCTTGCAGCATAACACACTACTGAGACTAAGCCAAAACCCACTCTCATAGCAGTTTAGGAACTTAATCGAAGAGAATAGTATAATCTCTATGGGTTATAATTTCATAGCCGTAAGCCTTCTCTCGAAGCATAATATAAGTTATGTGAATGTATGGTTTTTCTAACTCCAAATCCCTCTCTCGAAGCAATTAGCAGTTTTATATTTTGGTTATGTTGATTGGGAAGAAACAAAGCATTAACAATATCATAGATTCAAGTGTAGAACAAAAGAAACTATTACAATAATCAGTCAGGCTACTCCTATATCCTAGGGAAAAGATGAATTAGATGAAAAAGCCAGACATGGTATCACAATAAATTGAAAAAATGTGAAATGTTGATTTCGGGATACTTTAGAATGGAAACAAGGTAGAAGAAGGGATCTAGATAAGATGGAAAATATTTGACATCATTTCCATTGCCAACACACTTCCAAAGTCTGTCGGGTAGGGTTCCCTTACTTTTCTTCCTCCTTTTTGTTGTTCGTGTCATCTCCATGTGGTAGATATCGACGGTCTCTTTCTAATGGTGTCCTTTCCAACTGTTATATATGTTTAGGTTAAGAGAAAACCTAAATGTATTGAAACATAACAATAATGGTTGGATTTAATATATTTAATCTTGGTCGTCAGTTCCCATTTTGGGACTACCGACTTGGAAGTCTGTACCATCAACTTTATGCAATAAAGGTTTTGTTCCTTGTCGTTCTGAAACAAAAATATTATTTGTACTTTGACTCCATGTCGGTACCACTGAGTTGCATTTTGGTCGTATTGACTTTGCTCTAGTAAATAATAATTATCTACAATATAATAAGCAATAAATTAATTTAAATAATTATTATAATAATTAAAATATGTAAAATACTTGCAAAAATATACGAACTGATCCACACGTGATTTACATTAATTTGGTGAAATATGTATAAAAATATATTTGATTAAGTGCAAATGACAAAGAAAGAAACCCAATTAGATAACTAAATAGTGACAACATGTAAACATATCACCTAAATCCTATACCAATTATGGTTTATTTGATAAGCATAGACCCTAATCCTTAATTCATTAGTCATTAAACAACAAGTGTTATTGTACAAACTATTCATGTCATATCATTAATTCATCACATGCTATTAGTTTCTAATTATCATTAGTTAATAAAATTTATGATATAAGTTTTATATACAAAATTATTTTATCAATAAACAAAGTTAATAATTAGATTATCAGAACGTTCATTGTCATATTATTCATTCAAATTTATTCAATTATCAACTTTTAACATGTGTATTTTCTAAACAATTAACATAATTGAATACATACAATATCTAAATTGATACACAAAAAAGAATATACCTATGAAATCATAAACAATTCAGGAAGTTAGTGGCTTTGAGTCTAAACAGAGGAAAGTCCATGCTCCAAGAAAGAAAAAGCATGGCATGCACATTGGGGAAGAAAGGAAACACATGTGTTGAGGAAGGAGGAAGGAGAGAAGGAAATGGCAGTGCATTGGTGGCATTGACAAATAAAGTAGTAATATAGAAGCTTTAATGATGTAGATGTGGCAGTCGGTCGACTACAAGGAATTTGATGGAATAGGCTATGATGGAGGTAGTAGTGAAGCTAGTGTAACATGAAGTGGAAGAGACAAAGCTCAAATAGGAAGAAGGGGAGGCAGTGTCCAAACCATAGCTTGAAGGAAGAAGGCTCCAAAAAGCTGAAGTGTTGCCAATGAGGAAGAAGAAAGTAGGGTTTTGTATGAGAGCAAAGTGAGCATTTGATGCGAGGATTTTGATTCACTCTTATAGACTAGTTTTACATGCGTTTTATGTGTTTATTAGTAACATTTGTGGTTAGTATTTTATGATTCACTTGCTTTAGTCTATAATCTCATTTTGCATCAAATATACTATATATCATCTTTTTGGATTATAAATGATCATATTGAGGTGTTTTAGCAAGGCTGATTCGAATTTATCATGAATTTTCAGAAAAAACGAATATATGCAGCCATCGATACCATCGACATCCGTCGATAGTATCGACTCGGCCACAGTAAGACAGCCGCAAGGAACCAAGATGAGTCGATACTATCGACATCACCCAGTTGCAGTGTCAGATTGGGATAAAAGCGACGTTGGAGGAGTCGATACCATCGGCACTGACGTTGATAGTATCGAGATGACAACAACGTGCCAGTTATCAAAGAGTCGATACCATCGACGCTGTAGTCGATGGTATCAAACCATATTCAAAGAGGACGCCATAAATAGAAGGAGTATCGCTACCCCAGGGGGTCGATAGCATTGACCCATCAGGTTTTGATATAGATCGTTTCTAATTTGACGGTGGTGATCTTTTAGCAATCCAAAGTGGTGCATACACCTAATTATGGCAACCCAAAGCAATCTATCACGTCATTAGTCATTGCACAAGTCCCATGGATGAGAAGAGAGAAGAACGGAGCCCAGAGCCACGCCCCGATCGTTCTGAGAGCTGAAGACAAAGTTTTCCACTACCAAAAGGTCGTAGATCGCTCATTCTACACTGAGGAATGCCCAGGTCTCCTCCGTTCAGGGGTTTACATCACTTATATTCACGTTTTTCTCATGTTTTCCCTTTCTCTCATCATGTCTTTCATTGAGATGAACATGCGGGGCTAATTCCCTTTATCTTTAGGACCGGGAGTAGCCCATGTGATTGTTGTATGCCATTTTTACCATAGTATTTCATAATTTGTCTCTTAAATCCGTGGTCTGATTTCATTTTCTCCAATTATATCATTATGATTGATCACCCTAATGATAATCTAATGCCTTTAATTACTTTGAAAGAAGAATTAACAGTTAAAAAGTGGCGAAATTCACATTAACTAATAAATTCCTTGAACAAGGCGATGTACGGTTAATGGTGGAAACCCAGAGTATGGTCTTCATGCACCTAGTTTAGGGTATATGTTACTACTACCATGGAACCGACCTAAATTTAGGTTGTGAGCTGTATCACAAAAGTGAGCAACTCTGAATACAGGCCACTTCCCGGAATGAGAGACGAATTAGGTTAGCTGTGTAGAAATTAATACAATAAGAACCTGTGGTGAAACCGTAATCCTAAAGATTCCCACTTGAATTGATTAAACCAAATATTTAATCATTCGCACTGTTTTCTTTTGTTTTTCTTTTATTTTTAAATCAACTCTCAAATCATTTCATTTGGTCTAGCTGATTGTGAGTAGTTAGTAGTAGTCTACCAAAAAGTACGTTTCCCTGAGTTCGACTCAGGCCTCACAATGGCCTACATTACTCTGACGTGTGCACTTGTGTTATACGCACGGTACATATGTGTAAAGTTTTTGGCGTCGTTTCCGGGGAAACGACAATTGTTGACACTATGAGTGCTATATGCGGCCACTCTAGGGCACCTTTTTCTTTTCTTTTAGTTACATTTTTTATTCTTACAATTGATTATCTATTCTTCAAAAATCTATACTTGTCTAGCACTGCACATAATTAAAATCTCATTTTGTAGGTACCCGTGCATGGTGAGCACGCGTAGCACATTCTACGTGCAGCCATTACCAGAGGTCCCTGTTGGTATGTATGCCCTGAGAGCCAATCATGGGATGATTGATGGGATACATTAAGATTGATTTGATAAACATCAAAGGCAAGCTTCCAATTCTTTCTGGTTCAGTCATATGAGATAATGACAGAACAGATTGAATGTCTAGAGAATGACAGTACTCAATGACGTATGCTTTCAGGTTAAGGACCTGAACGATGAGATCATACGGATGCTAAGAGTTTGTACATTCTTTTTATGTCCCTAGTCAGATGTCATTGTGGAAGGTAGATAGACAGCAATGACACACAAGACTAGATTGTGGTGTTGGTTGATGACAGAATCTCATTAGTCATGATATAGAGATATAAAACCAAACACATAGGTACTTGTTAGAGAACAAGTGTACCGGACAGACCCACCGTGAGTTTGACACATGGAACCATGACATGGTAGTCACAGTCAGTACTCACAGTGATGGTGGTGAGTGTGATTCTTTGACCTGAAATCACTACACTCAACACATGTCGTTGGGCACACTTTGACATCATCAAACACAGTCTTGAAACATGGGTTGTTATAAAGGTGATGATTGGGTGGCTTTGACACATGGGGCTTTTGAGGGGTGAGTGATAGATATGGGATTTGTCCCTCCTGAGGGAGTTTGATATCCAAGGCCATTTGGTGAGTAGGATTGAGATAGGCGTGCACACGCATGTGTGAATCAGTATGTGATATTGATGTCATACATTTCTCATTCAATCTACTCTGAGATCAAGAAAGTGAATGAATGTTGACAGGATGACTGTTCCATGCCTCGATTCATTCGGGATATCAGTGATAAAGGAATTATACATTCGCTGTAACACCATTCATGGATTGTAGGATTGAAAGTTGTTCTTCAACTTTCTACTTTCACTTGGGTAGCACTGATGTGTGACTAGGCACTGCTCTTTGCTTGTGAAGTCATAAGTGTTATGGACTTTCACTGCCAACGTGAAATGGACCTGCAGGGTCACACACATAGGATTTAACCTGGACGAGGAGTTTTGTCCACAAGAAATGTTTAGATTGATTACTAAAGGAGTTTAGTAGTTCAATTAAACACTCAATAAATTGATAGCTCAATATCATATTGTTCAAGGTGTTGGACACATTGATTGGAGTATTAGATTGATTGATATCACATTTGACTGATTCTGCACAATCTGCACTCCCAACCGATCGACTCATGTGATGAACCGATCGGCTCAGCTTGGTGAACCGATCGGCTCATGGATAGGGTGAACGATTACTTCAAGTGTTGAAACGATTGGTTCAACTGTTGCAACCGAGAAAGTTGGGAAAGTCGGATTGGTGAGAATTTTCCTTTGTTTCACTTGCCCAATTTGATTGGGAAAAGGATTGGTATTTGATACCAATTAGAAACAAAAGAGAAAAAGTCAATCGGGAACTAATCAGGACCATGAACCGACCATTTCATGGGTCCCAACCGATCGGTTGAGTGACAGCCGACCGGCTCAGATCCCCAACTGACAGTTTCAGAAATGAAACAATCGGTTCAGCTTGCGAGTTGGTTGTTTTTGTGGAAAATCTCGAACCCTTCTACTCCTGCTTTAGTCCCATATTGCCCGGGATGGAGAACCCTGTCCCATGACCCTCCTATATATAGGGGTATTGGGGGCTTCTCAAAGGACAACTCAGTGCAACCAGTTGCTCTGCAAAGTTGTCGTTCTCTCTGGTTTTGGTAACCGAGAGAGCCCGAGCAAGTGCTACCCGCAAAGGGAGGCACAGAAAGGGAAAGACAACTGCAGTTGCAACTGGAGGCAGGAGAGTGTGTTGGCGACTAGTACGTCAACAGGAGGGTGTGACTCCTTCCAACTCCTTGTGGGACAAGGAGTGCGGAGTTCCAGGTGGTCCGTGTGGACTACTTCAAAGGCAGGAGGTTTCTGCCGCTCAGGAGGACAACTGTCAACCCGACAGTCCGGTGTGACTAGGAGTCATCAGTCCCGGTGCGACCAGGAGCTGCACAGACACCGTCCAAGAATGGAGGTGAAGACCGTGCAAGGCGCGAGGTATTGTCACCGAGCAAGCCTCGGGACAAGGTATGATTCCACAAACCATCTCTTTCCTATTATATAGACGTTGGCGTGTTTCCTTATTCCGGGTTTGGGGAGAAAATTTTTGTTTCTACTGCCTTCTCTACCTCCCATAAAACCCAACAGTGGTATCAGAGCCATGTCAACTGTTCTATATTTTAGGAATATCGATATGATCGATTTTGGTTTGTCGACTTTATTTATTACATACGATGCGAATAATATTGGCTTTATGCATGTCCAATCCTAAATCCACAAATCCCAATTACATATATGATATGTATTATTAATGCACTCGATACGCGTCGCCCTTAAACGAGTTTTGTGGTGGATGTGTTGCATGATTATGGCCTATAAACCCCTATATCTGTGTGTGGTTGTATGTGGTTGCTTGCATCTCGGTCTGCGCACCGCTTCCCCTTCTCCTATTCTTGATGTAACTCGAAATAATTCGAGAATTCTTTTCCTACCTTTGCTCCCCCCGAATGTAACTCGGGGTTTCACAATTAAATTGTAAATAGGATAGATTTTATTTCCTGTTATGTCGAAGAATGGAGGCCATCCTGACGACAGCTGAAACGACTGGTTCAAGGCGTGAACCGATCAGTTGACGTTCCAGATGATCGGTTCAAGGAGTGAGCCGATCGGTTGATGACCGCTTCGAGGAGCAAGACGAGCGGGTGGCGGCCAAGAAGAGATGCACGACGACCAAGTGAACCGATCGGTTGGAGGAGCCAACCGATCGGCTGGTGGAGCCAACCGATCGGCTGGTGGCACCCAGACGACTGGACCAGAATGAGCATGTCATTCATGTGATGAGTTGATCTACTCGGAAGGCAAAGCACAAAGTTCATCTTGTAAAGGTTGCATGTGATGTAGACCTAGATGACCGTGATTCCTCTTGGCTTGAGGAGTCACATTAGGATGGCCATAATCATCGCTTTTATCGTTTTGCATGTTTTTGTGGGATATAGCATGTATATGATACATACTATGTATTGTGGTGATTGGATATGTATATGTATATAAAAACCAAATCCCTCATTAAATATTAAGTTTTATATGCCTTCCAAATGCGACACACGTGAAAAGCTTGATCGACCAAGTGTGGGCACGCCCTAGCGTGGTGCACCGCCTATCTCGTGGAAGCGTGAAGGATGAATGTGTGGGTTTGCCCTAGCAGGGTGCATATTCATCGTGTTTGCTTTGGGTCAGACTTAACAAGGTGATCTAGATGGGATCTAGTACCTTGAGGCACGGAGATGATCATGGCAAGGAGTTGCATATGACATCTTATCAAGAGTTGCATATGATGCAATTGGCAAGAGTTCCCTACCTGAGAGATCTATGTTGTGGGTGACAACCCTAACTGGTCCATGGCTTAGAGGATTTCAGGATCTTGCCCACTAGAAGGTTGTACGCTGCAATCTTCCAAATTGATGGTGAGGGCTATCAATTTGAACTAAAATAGTGGGAGCGATAATTAATTGAAGGCCTAATTTTATCGTCAACTTTTCAAATCAATTAAACAAGTCAAAAAGAGTTTTGGACTAAAATTGCATATATTTCCTTTTGTTAAAATAAATGGTTAATCAACAATAATCACTTTATTTGTGATCGGTCTTTGAGACCAACAAATTAAATGGGAATTTTTCCACGACTGGTTAGGACATTGAGAAGTGTTCTCAATCGTAAAGTCAAAGCTCTAAGTCCTAGTTATACCAGAACCAGATGAACTCAATCCCACCACATCAATGGCTGAAAGTATGCTTATGCAAGCATACCGAGGATGACATTGATGAGGAGTGATTGATGTTGTGTTCTCTGAACTATGAGTTGCATAGACAACATGAGACATACAATGTCTCAAGGACACTGTCCTAGTATGTCATGACAGAAACGAGATCTAGTAAGGTAGTCACGCACTCAATATGATTGGGTATGTGGAAAACTTGACTAAGTAGGATTCCCTCTGAGCTAAGAGTTGGCTATTGGTATGATACTATAAATGTTGCGAGAATCATACAATTCATGATAAGCTACAACATGAACAACTTTGATAAGCGTTGACAGAGTTGTTGGACATGTTGAGGATAGTAGAGGAAAAGATGAAGAAAGACAAACCATAATCTTTGATGTGATCAAAGAAAAGGTAATTCTTAAGGGCAAGGACAAGGGCAAAGCAAAGAAATGTTCTGATGCTAGCCAGCAATCCAAGCCGTCTTCAGCCTCAAGGCACACGGGGAAAGGGTGTATGAGGGAATTGCCCTCTATATCTGGAAGAACAAAAGAAGATGAAGGAGGGGATGGAGATCTCCACCTAAGGTATCATGAAATGAACCGCTTCTTTATCTGAGGTATATGATACCACGATATGGATCTATCATATATGATATGCAAGATCCGCAAAGAAGTGATAGACTTTGTGAAAGGACCAAGAAAGAAGTACCCATCACTGGAGCAAGTGTTGCTGCCATAGATAGGAGTATCTTTCAGTTTATTTCAGCCTAAAAGGCATGTAATATAGTTATGAACTGCTATTTCATATTTGCCAATAGATAGAAACACTTTATTTTTTCATATTGTATGACAATCATGGCAATCAATAAAGTTGATGTTTCAATCTTTTAAAGATGTGATCTTTGTGGCAATGCCTTGCTTAACTTGTGGTATTTGATATGCATGAGATAAAATGATACCTAAAAGTTATAGATAACTCAAACAATCAAATTAGCATCAATCATGAGAAATTCATTTCTAGTTTCCATGTGATGGATAAATCTAGACTCTTTTGGTTAGAGAACCAGTAAGAGACATGAATATCTTGGACATGATTAATCAATCTTCACTAAAGGTAGTGGGAGAATGATTATCCTATTAGGTATGATACATGTGATGTATTTACATACCTATTGGAACAAATGCTAATACTTCAAATGGTGTTTAGAGAAATACCAATATGAATATCTTGAAGTGTTCAAGATTATCATAGATGAAGTGCAAATTTGGTAAAGTATTGATTCTTGATGAGATCAATGAATGAAATACTTGGACCAAATGTTTGAGATCCTTTTGAGTGATTATGATAGTGTATCATAGTGAACTCATGATTAAGGCATGGTGATGTCTAAATCAAGAAGGGATCATACTCTAAGGAGTTAGAGAATGATTATCAAATAACTGAATTCTTCTTAATAAAAGAATACCCCAGACTAATAAAGGACATTAAGAATCACAAGGGTTGTGAGTTCTTATATCCTTAACAGATACACCTCAATTATCTATGTGATTAGTTGTTCATATGATGAATCAACTATCTAGATGAATATGAGGAACCAAATTTTGAGTGATGGTGTATGACCATTACATCATAAATGACATCCATGTGAACCATAAGGTATGACCTTGATGGTAGCACCCATTGGATGAAATCCATAAGTGCAAATGAGTCTTAAGTGTTAAGACACATGGATAACATTTTGAGAAGGATGATGCTTGTTGATTGCAACTTAATGACTAAGACATTTGGCATATGGATACTAAAACCGCATTCCTATGAAGAATAAAACAAGGATGTGTACGTGACACAACCTATAAGGTTTATGAATCCACTAATTCAAATGAAGTCTATAAGTTACAATGGACTAATCAATGTGATTGATTGAGTACAAGCAACTCAGAATTGGACCTTTACTTTGATGATATAGTCAAAGGGTTTGACTGATATGTCAAAGATAAAGAAGGGATATGTGATTTAGTGGGAGCATATTCACATTCCACATATTGATGTGAAATGGAAATGTTCTAGAATGGAAATCCAAAGTGGAAATTATCTTTAAGGAAGATAGAGATGTTTCCTATGTGATAGGAATAGAGATCTATAGAGATAGTTCTCGAAAACCTCTTGACCTGGAAAAGAGAGAGCATACATTGGCAATCTATACTGAAGGGTTCAATATGCACAGATTCAGTGGGAGAAAACTTGTCCATGTTACATGGAGTTAGTATCCCAAGGCCAAGTGTCCAATTCTTATGAAGAATGGGAACACTATGAATAGATATGGATCTATCATGTATGTAATCATCCCATTATCTTGCATGTATAGACATGGAAAGAATAATATGCATTCATCATCTTGTATGTAGGACATGGAAATATGATGTGCTCATCCTGATAACTCGTATGTGAGACATGATGAGTGGATGTCTGTCTACTTCCAGTAAGGGTTACTGAAACACCATGAGAACTTGATAAGTACTTGGGAAGTACTAGTTCTATGGTTATAAGGAAGAGTTCGATGTAAAGAGTTACATTGATGCGAACTTCTGAAGGGACAGAAAATTAATCGCAAAATATATATAGGATATATAAAAGTGAAAGTTTGTTGATAATTGGAAGTGTTCCAATAAAACCATTTAAAAGGGAAATACCGAGTATCTGTGTGTTAGAGAACAATAGTGGATACTATATGGATATGGAAGTTCATAAGATGAACTTATAGATATTCCGCTCATTGATGACAAGTTTGGAATCCTTGATCATGCAATGTAGCTAAAGGTTATCAAAGGAATACTAGATCGCATATTACGGCAACTCCATCTCATACGTATGACGTACAACGAAGAGATGTGAGACATGAAATTTATACTGACTTTGGAAAGGTGTTGCCATTACTCACTATGTTCGCACTAGAGCACAGTAACATGTGGGACATGTTTAAAGATCACTATGAATATGATTCAAGGGTGATTGGCTCGTAGTGCAAGTGGGAGTCTATTGGTATGTATGCCCTGAGAGCCCATCATGGGATGATTGATGGGATACATTATGATTGATTTGATAAACATCAAAGGCAAGCTTCCAATTCTTTCTAGTTCAGTCATATGAGATAGTGACAGAACATATTTAATGTCTAGAGAATGACAGTACTCAATGACGTATGCTTTCAGGTTAAGGACCTGAACGATGAGATCATATTGATGCTAAGAGTTTGTACATTCTTGTTATGTCCCTAGTCGGATGTCATTGTGGAAGGTAGATAGACAGCAATGACACACAAGACTAGATTGTGGTGTTGGTTGATGACAGAATATCATTAGTCATGATATAGAGATATCAAACCAAACACAAAGGTACTTGTTAGAGAACAAGTGTACCGGACAGACCCACCGTGAGTTTGACACATGGAACCCTGACATGGTAGTAACAGTCAGTACTCACAGTGATGGTGGTGAGTGTGATTCTTTGACCTGAAATCACTACACTCAACACATGTCGTTGGGCACACTTTGACATCATCAAACGCAGTCCTGAAACATGGGTTGTTATAAAGGTGATGATTGGGTGGCTTTGACACATGGGGCTTTTGAGGGGTGAGTGATAGATATGGGATTTGTCCCTCCTGAGGGAGTTTGATATCCAAGGCCACTTGGTGAGTAGGATTGAGATAGGCATGTGCATGCATGTGTGAATCAGTATGTGATATTGATGTCATACATATCTCGTTCAATCTACTCTGAGATCAAAAAAGTGAATGAACGTTGACAGGATGACTGTTCCATGCCTCGAGTTCATTCGAGATATCATTGACAAAGGAATTATACATTCGCTGTAACACAATTCACGGATTGTAGGATTGAAAGTTGTTCTCCAACTTTCTACTTTCACTTGGGTAGCATTGATGTGTGACTAGGCACCGCTCTTTTTTTTGTGAAGTCATAAGTGTTATGGATTTTCACTGCCAACGTGAAATGGACCTGCATGGTCACACACATAGGATTTAACCTGGAAGAGGAGTTTTGTCCACACGCAATGTTTAGATTGATTACTAAAGGAGTTTAGTAGTTCAATTAAACACTCAATTAATTGATAGCTCAATATCATATTGTTCAAGGTGTTGGACACATTGATTGGAGTATCGGATTGATTGAAATCACATTTGACTGATTCTGCACAATCTGCACTCCCAACCGATCGGCTCATGTGATGAACCGATCGGCTCAGCTTGGTGAACCAATCGACTCAAGTTATGAGTCGATTGGCTCATGGACAGGGTGAATGATTACTTCAAGTGTTGAAATGATCGGTTCAACTATTGCAACCGAGCAAGTTGGGAAAGTCAGATTGGTGAGAATTTTCCTTTCATTTCACTTGCCCAATTTGATTGGGAAAAGGATTGGTATTTTATACCAATTAGAAACAAAAGAGAAAAAGTCGATCAGGAATTGATCAGGACCACAAACTGATCAGGACCACGAACCGATCGGTTCAGAAAGTGAACCGACTGTTTCATGGGTCACAACCGATCGGTTGAGTGTCAACCGACCGGCTCAGATCCCCAACTGACCGTTTCAGAAATGAAACGATCGGTTCAGCTTGCGAGTTGGTTGTTTTTGTGGAAAATCTCGAACCCTTCTACTCCTTCTTTAGTCCCATATTACCAGGATGGAGAACCCTGTCCCATGACCCTCCTATATATATAGGGGTATTGGGGGCTTCTCAAAGGACAACTCAGTGCAACTAGTTGCTCTGCAAAGTTGTCGTTCTCTCTGGTTTTGGTAACCGAGAGAGCCTGAGCAAGTGCTACCCGTAAAGGGAGGCGCAGCAAGGGAAAGACAACTACAATTGCAACTGGAGGCAGGAGAGTGTGTTGGCGACTAGTACGTCAACAGGAGGGTGCGACTCCTTCCAACTCCTTGTGGGACAAGGAGTGTGGAGTTCTAGGTGGTCTGTGTGGACTACTTCAGAGGCGGGAGGTTTCTGCCGCTCAGGAGGACAACTGTCAACTCGACAGTCCAGTGTGACTAGGTGCGAGGTATTGTCTCCGAGCAAGCCTCGAGACAAGGTATGATTCCACAAACCATCCCTTTCCTATTATATAGACGTTGACGCGTTTCCTTGTTCCGGGTTTGGGGAGAAAATTTTTGTTTCCGATGCCTTCTCTGCCTCCCCTAAAACCCAACAATCCCATCTTCAAGATCAGACGACGAGGAGCACTACATTCAAAATCAATCAGAGAGAGTAAATTCAGATTCTAAACAAGAAGAGATGGCTGAAGAAAAGACGATATGGGAAAAGATCAAGGTGTCTTCTTCCTCCACATCAAAAGGGCCGATCAAGAGACAGGCAATCAACATCCTGACTTATAAAATTGATCCGGCATTAATAAATCTAGTCAAATCTCAAGCATTTCATGGACTAAAGAATGAAGATCCAATGGCCCATATAAAAACCTTCGTGGAGAATTGTGACATGATCAAGATCGATCGTTTTCCGTAGGAGTCACTGTATTTGAAACTGTTCCCAAGTTCTCTTGCAGGAAATGCAAGGGAGTGGTTTCATAATCTAGAAGATGAGATTATTGATACTTGGGATCATATGATCGAGGTGTTTTTCGAACGTTTCTTCCCACCTGAGAAGACGAATGACTTAATCAGGAAAATTCACAACTTCACGCAGAATGCAGGGGAAACTTATTCGGAGACCTGGGAAAGATTTCAGATAATGCTAAGAGGATGCCCCCATCATGGGTTAGACAAGGAAAAACATGTGAAAATTTTCTATTTCACGCTTAATGAGCATGACAAAAGTAACTTAGATTCAGTAGGTTCCAGATTCTTTCTGAACAATACCGATACAAGGTGTTGGGAGATTCTTAAGAACATGGCTAAGAAGCAGTCTTTGGATACGAGAGATGCACCTGAGCAAGTTAGATCTGTAGGGAATGCCAGAGCCATCCAAGAATTGAATGAAAAATTGGATCTCATAGCCAAGAAGCTTGTGGAAAACGAGGACGAATCTGATGAGGAGGCCCAAGTCAGATTCATGCAACAACAAGGCTATATGAACAATGATTACGCTCGGAGGAAGGATAGAAAATTCTCATGGAAGGATCCAAATAACTTCCTGCAAGATATAGATTCAAAGACACAATCAAAGGCAGAGGATAAAAGCACTGAGTTGCTTAGTCAAGTGGTCCAACAAAATCAAGAGATGATGAGTACGTTTGCTAAGCAACTAAAGTCTCAGGGCGAGATTTTGAATAAATTTGAGTAGACATTGCAAAGTCATGGAGCGCAGATGAGGGCACTAGAGACGACTGTGACTCAAATTGCCAATTAAGTTGCAGCCATGAAGCATACAAATCAACAAAGACCGGCTGGTAATGCAGAGGCTATTCAAGAACATCATCAAGTTAAGTATATATATGTGATTAAGGAACCAGATCCCCTGGCGGTAGAGGTCTATGAAAAAGAAAGAATGTATTTTGACACAGAGGCTAAACCCAGTGTACCATACCCCCACAGCTTATATGGGCTACCAAGCAGATATTCTCCGTTCAGGAAATCCCACCAAGAACCCATCACAACTGCGCCCACATCTAGGCAAGAGGAGCAGGCGAAAGTGATATTACGCAATGTGGCCACTACCACCGAGAAGGATGGACAACCACAAGCCACAAAAAATGTGAATGACGTGCCAAAGCCTATGCCAGAGGGTGACATTGAAGCAAGTTTAGGGGAGGAGACCCCAAATAGCCTATATGTGCCACTGCATAAGTGCATAAAGGAGCCAAAGGTGCCTTTTTTGGATAGTCTGAGGCCGAAGAAAGAACAAATGCACTATAAGAAGTTCTTGGAGATGATTAGGAAGCTTCACATTAACATTCCGCTAGTGGTGGTGATAGAACAAATTTCGACATGAGGAAGATTTATCAAGGACATCATCACCAAGAAAAGGAAGATAAAAGACACATACATTTGCTGGGTGAATGAGACGGTGAGCTCAGTTATCCATGGGAGTTTACCAAAGAAGATGAAAGATCCCGGGAGATTCTATATACCATGCTCAATTGGCGGTCATCACTTTCCGCACACAGAGTGTGATTCGGGCTCTAGAATTAACCTTATTCCGTTAGCCACGTTTCAAAAGATGGAGTTGAAACCACCAAAGAAATCTGCCATGTCTATTGAGTTGGCAGATGGGTCTATTGTGAAGCCATACATAGTGTGTGAGGATGTACTTGTCAAAGTTGACAGATTTATTTTCCCCATAGATTTCATAGTCATGGACATGCCGCAGTTACAAGGTTGTGAGATGCTACTAGGGAGGCCATTTCAAGCTACGGCGGATGTTATCACTGCTATCGGGAGAGGTACCATGACGATAGGGATCGGTAAGGAAAGAATTGAGTTTAAATTGTCGAATGATGCCTCAAGAACATGCCCCGATGCCCCAGGATGAAGATCCTTATTGCGTCTAGCCTAGGACAATAAACAAGGGTGCTTGTTAGGAGGCAACCCAACCATTGGTAGTTCCTTCATTTTCTTTCGCATTTGCAAGTTAGTTTTGTTTAATTTCATTTTTAGTGTAAAAATGATACCCTAACCATTTTTCTTAGTGTGCAGTACTGGATCAGAGTCGATACCATCTACAACACTATCGATGGTATCGACATGGATGCAGGCAAGCAACTATAGAAAATTTGCTCCGTCGATACTATCGACGGCCTCGTCGATGGTATCGACCACCCATGAGGTTGATTGAGAAAGAAATCTGGAGGCAGTCGATAGTATCAACTCCTATGTCAATACTCATGAGATCCCTAAAGATTTACAGATGATTTGTCTCAGTGATGTCAATACTATCGACAACCAAGTCGATGGTATCGACCAGCAACAACAACGAAACGTCGCCCGGGCCTCACGAGGATAAATGACACATAAAGTGTCGATACCATCGACACCCCATCGACGGTATCGACGGGACACGTCACCGATCCGTGAGAAGATATCAACAGACTGCACCAACTTCAGAAGATGATCCGTGGGACGGTTCGATGCCATCGACACTCCGTTGATGGTATCAACGCTACCCATCACCTGAGCAATGAATGGTATCACTGTTCCACCTGCTGAGATTGTTTTTGACTATGAGGCCATAGTCAAATTCAAGCATAGGGGGGAGATGGAACAGTTTCTATCTCAGTTTAATTTTTCTTTCGTTTGTTTTAGTATTTTTCTTAGAGTTTGGCAATTTTTCTAGTTTTGAGTAATTTTGTTATTTACAGCTTTCTAGGATCCACATGCTATCTAGTGTAATTCATGGATGTCTAATGTAACTTATCATCTCTATGTCTGTCACATGGGAGTTATGGGTAAATTTGAAAAAATTTTCATGTCTTTGCAAGCTTGCTTTGTTTGAACTTGAGCACCTAATTTATGAGAATAATTGGGTTTGTCAACTTTAAAACATAAGACCACAATTGTACATACCTATGATTCAAGGAAAGTGGACGGAATTGGATGTTGAGCCTGAATTGACCAAATGGTAATGAGACTTTAATCTGAAATAAGAGACAGAAACCCCTTGATTTTACACATGTCATTAAGGAGGGACATATAATATCTTCTAATGGTTCTGTCAATTAATCTTGTGATCTATCCACCACATCTCATTTACACTCCACCATAAGAATTGGGAGCACTTTATAGTTTTTCATCTCTTGATTGCATATCATGTAGATAGGATTGCATTGTAGTTAGTTTTTACATCTGTTGCATATATGAAAAAAAATGCTGCATTGCAGACATGCATGCACAAATTTTCAAATGCGTGTCAATGCCATTTTAGTTGCATTTTGCCTAATTTTAATCATTTTTTACATGATGTGCCTTGCTTCTTCTAAAAATAAGGAACTTGTTTCATAATTTCTAAATATATATATATATATATATATGAT
Organism: Alisma plantago-aquatica; assembly: GCA_963693085.1. NCBI lineage: Eukaryota > Viridiplantae > Streptophyta > Magnoliopsida > Alismatales > Alismataceae > Alisma > Alisma plantago-aquatica. The sequence goes on along the minus strand of OY856415.1, from coordinate 369,077,247 downwards.
GAAAAAAATAGTAGTTATGAGAAGAAGCCCAAGACGAAGATGTGAAAATTTCATCTTAGTTCCTTAAGCAAAATAAGGGCTGAAAAAGAAAGAAGAAAAAAATTTAATAAGTGAAGATCACAAGAAGGAAAAACTTGTTCACATGCATAACAAGAAGAACAAGCACATGTGTAGTTCTGTAGATACTCTGTCTCTCATTGGGATGGAATCATAGTGCATGCATCATTCCACCTAAAATGTAAGCATTAGATCATTTTCATATGCATGCACATCATGTAGGTCATTTTTGTACTGTTGCATGTCAAACTGTATTGTGCTACTTTTCTTACATAAACCACCTATTTCATCCACCCGTTACTCAAAATGGTAGGCCACCTGTGATTTTCTCCTCAATTTTATATTTCAGGAGATCTGCTTCCATGTAGATGGTAGTTAGGTTATGAGCAACATAGATAGGATATCACAAGATGCACCAAGCCTGAACCAGAAGATTTTATTATATTAACTGCCTTATTTGATAGTGTTCACCAATCTTGGGGTGGATATCTTTTATGGATGATCATTGTCACCTGTAGGGTAGTTACCATACGGTGGTTAGTGAGGGATGGTATGTGAATGTCTGGTGGGAATCATACGGTCATGGCTGTTGTGATAATATGTTCTTTAGTTGACTCTCGCAATTTTATTCTAGAATTTTGTTGCTCGAGGACGAGCAATGTTTAAGCTTAGGGGAGTTTGATGTGAGGATTTTGAGTCGCTCTTATAGACTAGTTTTACATGTGTTTTATGTGTTTATTAGTCACATTTTTGGTTAGTATCACATGATTCACTCGCTTTAGTCTATAATCTCATTTTGCATCAAATCTACTATATATCATATATTTGGATTATAAATGATCATATTAAGGTGTTTTAGTAAGGCTGATTCGAATTTATCATGAATTTTCAGGAAAAACGAATATATGCAGTCATTGATACCATCGACATCCGTCGATAGTATCGACTCGACCACAGTAAGACAGCCGCAAGGAACCAAGATAAGTTGATACTATCGACATCGCCCAGCTGCAATGTCAGATTGGGATAAAAGCGACGTTGCAGGAGTCGATACCATCGACACTGACGTTGATAGTATCGAGATGACAACAACGTGCCAATTATCAAAGAGTTGATACCATAGATGCTAAAGTCGATGGTATCGAGCCATCTTTAGAGAGGATGCTAGAAATAGAAGGAGTATCGCTACCCCAGGGGGTCGATACCATCGACCCGCGTCTATGGTATCGATGTCGTCATATCAGGTTTTGATACAGATCGTTTCTAATCAGACGGTGGTGATCTTTTGGCGATCCAAAGTGGTGCATATACCTAATTACGACGGCCCAAAGCAATCTATCACGTCATTAGTCATTGCACAAGTCCCAAGGAGGATAAGAGAGAAGAACGGAGCCCAGAGCCACACCCTAATCGTTCCGAGAGCTGCAGATGGCATTTTCTATTACCGAAAGGCCATAGATCGCTCATTCTACACTGAGGAATGCCCGGATCTCCTTCGTTCTGGGGTTTACATCACTTCTATTCACGTTTTTCTCATGTTTTCCCTTTCTCTCATCATGTCTTTCATTGAGATGAACATGTGGGGATAATCCCCTTTATCTTTAGGACCGAGAGTAGCCCGGGTGATTATTGTATGACATTTTTACCATAGTATTTCATAATTTGTCTCTTAAATCCGTGGTATGATTTCATTTTCTCCAATGATATCATTATGATTGATCACCCTAATGATAATCTAATGCCTTTAATTACTTTGAAGGAAGAATTAATAGTTGAAAAGAGGCAAAATTCACATTAACTAATAAATTCCTTGAACAAGGCGATGTACGGTTAATGGTGGAAACCCATAGTATGGTCTTCATGCACCTAGTTTATGGTAGAGGTTACTACTACAGTGGAACCGACCTAGATTTAGGTAGTGAGTTGTATCTCGAAAGTGAGCAACTCTGAATACAGGCCACTACCCGGAATGAGAGACAAATTAGGTTAGCTGTGTAGAAATTAATACAACAAGAACCTGTGGTGAAACCGTAATCCTAAAGATTCCCAATTGAATTGATTAAACCAAACATTTAATCGATCACTCTGTTTTATTTTGTTTTTCTTTTCTTTTTAAATCAACTCTCAAATCATTTCATTCGGTCTAGCTGATTGTGTGTAGTTAGTAGTAGTCTACCAACAAGTATGTTTCCCTAAGTTCGACTCGGGCCTCACACATGCCTATATTACTCTAACGCGTGCACTTGCATTATATGCACGGTAAATACGGTCAGAACTCTACCTTGGATATGGGGCCATATGATACCCTATTGCGTTGTTATTTTTACAAAAAGGATGTGGAAAATAACCAGTGATGGGGTTTTAAATACAACATCACTTTTTTAAATAGACCCTATATATAAGATCTAGAGCATCATTTTTTTTAAATGACATTGTATGTTGTGAACTAAGTTGCAACAGGAATTAAATACATCATCACTTTTCTCTAATAAACATTGACGCTATATGTTAGCACTATGATGTCATTTATTTCATAAAATCATATCCATATGTACTGAAGATGACTATAGATAAGAAGTTATTTTTTGTACTTAAACTGACTCTATGTAATATTTTAAGAGAACCTAATGTTGTGTCATTGCTTCATCAAAACAATTACATTCAGTTTCTTTAAAAATTGATGTTGTAGTTTTTAATAAAAATTTTGGTGTAGAAAAATATTTTTGTGGGGTTTTATAGCATCCAATTTTTGTAAAAAACTGATGATGTTTGTTGAATAGTGTTGGGGTTTTTCTCCAAACATATGTAGTGTAATTTTTTGTATAAAAACTTAGATAATATTTTATTGATTCAATATTTTATGAAAATAATGCTATTATTCTAAACTAGGTAGATAACTTTTCACCCCTAGTCATGTGAGGTCTAACAACCTCTCAATAGAACCCCACCTAACTTATAATTAGTCCTTGATGTCCACAATTTGGGTTCTTTCTCATGATTCACTACGTTGTAGTGAGGGTAGGCCTTTTCCCTTTTCCAATTTTTGGCCAACATGAGACATTCTCTATAGTTGAGGGATTTTGACTTGTTCATGATTAAATACCACTATTCATAACATCCCATTACTTTCATTGTTGAATAGTTCATTAAGTGAAATCAATAAAATTGAATTATCACACCTTCTTATTTTTTCTGGTAAAGATTCAATTAATTAGAATGTACATAATTTTGAAACTATGAAAACATCAATATTGTACTATTCCTACATACATATGAGTGAGGAGGAAAAAACAATGCGAAGTTTGATATAAGTTGCAAACATCATTTTCATGAAATTAATTATTACTATAGATTCAAATACCCTAAACCATGTATCACTAATATTATTTAACATAAATAGGGTTTGTCATGTAGGTGTCTTTTACTTCACTCACACCCTGTCTTCTTTACAACTCAAACAACAATTCACAACAATACTACATGTTATGAATACGATAATTTTTAGGAATTAACAATCATTTCATTAAAATCATCTTCACAACTTCAAATACAATAAAACTATAAACACCATAGTGATAAATTTATCTTAACCAACATTTGGGTATACATCGACAATTAACTAAAAAGTCATAATTATAGTGGAAGGATGAATACATATTTCTTACATGATTACAGAAACTACGTATTCCTTACTTGTTCATTTACCATAGATAAGCCCTTTATGTTATCCAAACATGTGACGACCCAAAATCCAACATAATTTCTATGGTGGCATTCCATCGATATGTGTGAACTCATATATACAATATGTCAATAGGAAAAATAGGAGGAATGGTCATGTTCACAAGATCATCTAAATTCCAAACAAAAAACCATTGATCATAAAAGGTAGAGATAAAATGATAGAGTTTACATTATTTGGAAAGAACAATCTATCTATGAATGAAAGGAATAGGAATCATCTGCATCCTGTACATCAACTAGAAAATGGAAATGAAATATAAATTTTCAAAAAAGGAATAGAAGGAGACATCTAATCTAATTGTTCTTTGCACCTACAAAATATGTGAAACAACAAATCAACATTGGGTCTTATGTAATTGCGTAAAAGATATATACTTATATTCTTGCATATGTTCACATTTTGAGATACATACTTGTTTTGTGTCGACAAGGAGTGGCTCAAGTGTTCAAACACGGTGTCTCCTAACAAAGGGTCCCAAGTTCAAATCCTTGTTGTTGTCTTGGTTTACCACCCTCATGGACATTGATCCTCTATCACAGACATGATATTTGGGGAGAGATTGCCTCTCTTAATCCCATTTCACTGATAAAGAGTGGTTCAAGTGGTCAAGCACGGTGTCCCCTTCCAAATGGACCCGGATAAAATTCCAATTTCTTCCTTGATTTACCACCCTCCCGGGAGTTCGGCCTCCGCCACACATGTGGGAGAGGGGGAGAGAATGCCTCTGTTAATTCCATATGTTCACATTTTGAGAAAGAATATAAAGAATAAAGGAAACCATTATTTGATGTGAAAATTAGGCAAACCATTATTTTAGATTGCTTTTTGGTGTGAGTGTACTACTAAGTGGTGTCAAACATTCATGTATATAAACAACTATGTTGGGATCTCCCAAACTATTGGTCTATGGGGATCATTTCCCCAAGGCCTATGGAGATATATTATCCTTATGTTCAAATAGAGAAAGAAAGAATATATAACACTCTATAGTTACAAACTACCTCTTCACTTATGTTCTTAATGTCATGGTAGAGATCAATACTACATGTATAACCCATACAATCGATAATCCCAAATAAGAACAAGTAATACTTTATATTCGATTTCACACAAGGAAAAATAGCTTATACTTAGATATCCCACATACCTAATTAATATATATTAAATTCCAAAATAGAACTACTAAAATTATGAGAGTGGATTTCCCTAAAAAGGAATTGGGGGTCTATAGTAATTTATGTCTCCATAATACCCAAAATTAGGGTTTTTGACTTAATCATTGTTCTTCAAATTATCCTCATGGTTAGATAAGGGTTCACTTGTTGAGATGATCTCAATTTCGGGCTACAAAATGGATCTCTGGTTTAGGTACATGGTTATAAAATGGATCTAGGATTTAGGCATATGATTGGTTTATTAACAATATTATTATTTATAGAGAGAAACTAGTACTAGAGTTTTCAAAGGGTTTTATTTCATTACTTATTACCTAAATAGGTTTCATCATTTAAATGAAATAGAGATACCATCTAGGTTTTATTGCTAAAATATTATTGACATCAGGTTATATACAATTTTTTGTATAATTTTACTTTAAGAAAAGAAAAGTAATTAATCAATTAATGATGTATGTGATTTATCTAGAAAAGGTTTTAGATCTCGTTAAAAATAGAATTTTGTTTGAATTCCTTGGATTTTTTCATAAAACTGATGCGTGATTTTTCTATCATCTGATATACCAACTATTTATTTTGATTTTCAGTATATAAATAGGTTTTAGAAAAAGGAAACCAACCTTGGACCCACAAACATGGTCTATTGATTTGACATAGAAGTATATCTTGGTTAGGTCTAACAATGAAACACATGGAAAACCAAGTTTCCTTCTCACTCTACCTCTATATTGATATGGCGCTAAACAATTAGTGCATTTTGATCCATGTGGTACCATGTTACTCTCCCATCCCTCGATCTTCTGCTTATTCAAGAAGAAGATTTATCTAACTCTAATGAGGTCTAGCTTTCCCTATTTCTACCCTCTCAACCACCCAAAGGTGGCACCCCCTTCAACAAGATGGTGCAGACATAAGCAGTGAGCCGTTGGGATGCAACCCTCTAGTGTTCATGTTACACTATGGAGGTGTAAGAGGTGGCCGATGAAGGGGAAAGAATGGGGATGATTCACTCACAGTCTTTAGATAAAGATCTGAGAGTCTTTGTCAAGGTACCGAGAAGGCATATGAATGGTCATCTTAGATGTAGGGGTGTCAAGAAAAGTGATGTGGTCTTGAGTTCGCAATAGGAAAATGGTGTCAATAGTAGAGGGAAGAGCTTAGTTGAAACAAACTAAGGGTTGGGGAAGATTATAGGGGGCTTGGAAAAGCTGGTGGAAGCCTTAAATAGTAGTTTAGATGTAAAGGTAAGGAAGCCCTAATTGTGGGCCACCACCAGTGAGAGTTGTGAGAAAGAGGGAGTCAGTTCTTCCCGACATGACTACAGAAGAAGTCATAGAGGGGGGTCAATTAGATTGCCCTCGGAAAGAGGAAACTTTCCTCCAAAATATTATAAGACTAGGTCCCACTTTTTGGAATGGGCATGACAAAGTTGCCTTGCAATAATAGTGCTTGAACCCAACCAGATGTAGATGATGAAGATGGCCTTTGCTCTGTTAGATCATCTCTAGACGGACAAGATCATGGGCTAAATATTTTCATCCATGACCAATATTTTTTCCAACAACATGATACATAATGTGTCACACAATATACAATCAATTCCCAACATAAGGAAACTTGGTAAAGTAAATGAAATAAATATGTAGAATTTCAATATTGAATAATTTCCAATTGGTAGCTATAATTGCTATAAAATTTAAGGTGGATTTTCTTAATGAAATTATCTAATTATGGTAACAATTTGATACTGGAATTTGATTGTGTGATTACTAGGATTCCTATAGTTAGAATTGATATATATATCACCCTACATATGTAGTTAGGGTTTCAAATATCTCTAAAAGGATTTATCATCAAGGGTAAAAGTCTTAAATCTGGATACACTACTATAGAACACGCCTTTGGTGTCGGTTGTTTAACCCCTTTTAGCGACGGTTTTCAAGCGACGCCTATGTGGGCGCCGCTAAAGGTCGAACTCTTCGGCGTCGGTTTTATAACTGATGCCTATATGATTAATAGGCGTCGGTTATATATATTCGGTCGACGTCTATAGGGTTCGCGCCACAAAAAAGGGCACCACCTAGGAAACCTTTTGCGTCAGTTAACAACTGAACAACCAACGCCATACTCCCAGACGACACGGCCGTGCTTCGCTGCACGGCCGTGTTTATTACTATAGGCGTTGGTTTTATACGAATAAGCGACGCCATTTCCACCACGGCCGTGGTTTCCTACACGGTCGGATTGTTTGTCACATTAGGCGGCGGTTTTATCCAATAACCGACGTTGTAGGCCTTTGATGACAATGTTCTATAAATAACCGACACCTATATCTTAAATTTTTTTATCAGTTTGCAGGTCTGCTATGGCTGGTCAGCAGGATGAGAACCTACAGTTCAGTTTTCTGAACTGCAGGTTTACGACATCCATTGATATCAGCCTACAAACAGGCCACAAACCTGCAAAATCAACAAATATTTTTTCACACAAGTAGATACATTCAGACATCAATTCAATTCTCACATTCACACATGTAGAAACATTCAAATACATGTAGAAACATTCAGAAATATTCATTTACAAAATATCATTCAGCATCGCTATCAGCATCCCAATTATATCTTACAATCGCCACTGCTTGTATGGCTTTAAGCGTATATGGAGCATGTACATTTTTTAAGTGTTTACCTATGGTGTGGTCAGTTTTATACACCTACAAAGAGAATGATGTATATATAAGTAATAATATAAAAATAAGATTGATATATTTCATACTAACTAATGAGACTATATATAATACCTCATGTATGGTATTAATATCCAATGCAGCATGTCAGATAATCATCTGCATAAATTGCATCATATAGTATGCACATGCCCAGCCGTTGTCTTGTGTAGCACACTATAAATTGAAACATACAAAATATTAAAAAATACAACTAAGCACAGTTCACATAAATAATATATACGTTGGAGTCGGGAACTTACTTTTACGTTCTCCCAAATTATTGGCTGGTTCTTTCTCCTTGGGACATTTCCTCCAGCATTTTTGAATGCATCTAAACCCCTACATGTTAATGTAACATAGTAAATTGCATAATTAAATAGTAATGTAATAACATATGTTAACGTATATAAAATGAAATATTTCTCACCAGAATAATGGCATTCTCATTACGTGTCCAATTTTAGTGTTCAATGTACTTCCCACAGGATCTAGATAATAAACATTGAACGTCCCTGGAACAATAACTAGTAACTCCCAATGTCTACCGCTAGAGGTAAAAAAGTTAAAAATTAATAACTCAAAATGCACAATAAAAATGGAATTTTCTTAAGTCCAAATTATAAATAAAGTAAACTTACTTGACATTGAATGGAGCTATTATTATCGTCTTCTTTTACTGACTGAAAATTGTAAAAGCATCTATACAGTATTGTTGAACACTATCAGGGTCTTTAGCTATCATACTAATCAATGATGGAATCAAAAATCCCACATGATCAAATGCAAATTGTTTGCATTGATCTTCGACTAAGTAGCTACAAAACGTGTATTACGTATACATTAATATATAAGAAACCAGATCACCAGATCTTACACAAGGTATATGGATGTATAAATAAGATCTCACCTTATCCATGTCTCTATCATTGATGTATTTAGCCAATCATACGTAAACAACTCAATAATATCTTGTATAAATAAAGAGCTATCGTATGATTGACCTGCATAATCTGCTTCTAAAGAAACAATTATAGGGCAATGTATATTATGTGCCCGTAGCCAACATGCCATTCCCCTACAAGCAGGACCTAATGGGTATTTTAGGTCAGTTGGAACCCAACTTGGTAATGCAGGAAGTGGAGGTGGAGGCCTAGGTGCTCCGGGTGTCTTCTTTTTAACCTGTATATATAATTTCAGATCATTTGACCTCATATATACACATTAACAATCTAAAGTAATGTAAATTTATCTTACAATTTCAGTAGTGTAGATGAAATCTGCTTTGGGCCACAATATCACCCCGCCTTCTGCCTCAGAAAGTGTATCAATATCCGGGTGGGGATATGGCAATGTATCTTCCCTCCAATCGGGTAACACACGTATCGGGCTCACACGAACGTAGCCCTGTGGCATTAGAGTCCCGTGAAACATTGCCCCAGGAAGGGACGGGTAAGCCTGCGCCTCTTTAACAACATAGTCTTGCATTCTTAAGCGGCATGGCCTCAATGCCTACAAATTTACGTAAAGAATATTATACATATATACATATCATCTTGAAAACATATCATCTTGAAAAGACTAGCTACAATGTCATAAACAATACTTACAACAGACGTGTTAGGCAGTGGGTCTACAGGATTACTTGTATTCTGTACATCAGGAGAAGAGTGGGTCACCATAGGCTGATTGGAAGCCTGAGATGCCTACCACCGCAGCAATTCTTCCTTGACCTTCTCAGCAACTATATCATTGACCTTCTTGGCAACTATATCCTCGACTCTCTTATTCTCCTATACATGGATAAAAGAAACATTAGCTTCTTATTATTGAATTCCCTTTTGCAATAACATTCTAAAAAAAGAATAGGTTACCTCTTCTTGTGAAAGTCCCGCTCTGGGTTTGCACTGGGATGGCCCAAAGAATGCTTTGATGCCCACATCAGTGCCTGCACCCTTAACACGTCTAGGATGCTCTGGGTTACCTAGAGCAACTGTCAATTCATCCCTTGTGCCCTGAGGGATGAACGTGCCTTGTTTCCTCTGCTCGTGCAACTCCCGCTAATCACCATCAACAGAAATTGGTAAGTTAACACCACAAATAATCAATATTCAAATGATTGCTCTAAAAGTTGTATTTTATCATTTTCGCAGCCACCTCAGCAGTTACGGGCTTCTTTATTTCACCCTTCTTGATTTGCCTCCCAGCTATCCAGATATCATGGCGAGGCATGGGTGTGGCAGACTCCTGAGTAGCAGCTGACTCCTGAGTAGCAGCTGACTCCGCCTGTAGTCTTTGGCAAACGCTTGCATAGCCCTTTGGAACCATAGTGTGGTCATGCACATTCAGTGCATGCCTTGCTTTTTGCGCCTCACTGAGGGCCTAGTTAGTATGCACATTAATGATTTGGTTAGTAGCACTAAATGTTAATCTTGAATAGGTGAATACAATGTATATTAATTAAATTGGGAGTGACGCCTAATACCTTGAATTCTTCAGATTTTCTTGAAGCAACAAAATTGTCCCAATCTTCTTTGTCCAAGAAGTTCCACTGTTCAAGGGCTGACTTCTTCTTCTTATCACCATCTTTTATGTATTCTCTATTGAGATTTGTCCTATAGTTCCTAAGCATCTTTCCAACGCATTACATCATGCTTTTACGATGCAGCTTCTCATCCAATGCAAACAAATTCTGTAAAATAGAATTGTTATTAACTAGTATCCTAAAATAGAATTGCAAATAATAGAATTTGTAATCTACAAAATAGAATTGCAAATAATAATAACTCACGCATAAATCCTTCCATATCAAGTCTTTCTTCGCCTGAGGAACTTTATGCCAATTATCATACTTAACACCACAATGGCTTCGAGTGACAACACCAAGATAGTTTACAAAATTATTGCGGTTCACTCCAATTGCATTTCCTCCATTATCAAACTCCACAACCAATTTGGATCCACTGCCACTTAGCGCTATTAACTTGTTCAACAGAGTGATGCCCCTTTTGTTGTTAACTTTTTGGTGATGCACATCAAGTTCCTATAGTGCTTCAGTGGTACATGTGCATCATCAACCTAAAATTTGACAAAAATAAACACATTGAATTAGCCCAATATAGAAATATGGGATATATGACATAACTACAAGATAATGAATTTTATAGAAATACAGGATATGTTTTTAGAACTTACATTGGTATCCTCGCCATGCTCATCATGGACAACATGCTCATCATGGACTTCATGCTCATCATGGACATCATGCTCATCATGGTCAGCCATCTGAAAATGTCATTAAAAAGGCAAACATTTAGCATTTGTATTAACTAGAAAAAGGCAAACATTTAGCATTTGTATTAACTAGAAAAAGGCAAACATTTAGCATTCATAAACTTAGCACAGCCTGTGTATAACGGTATCTCAGCATCATGCACAATGTTTCTAAAGATAGGAGGTGGATCAGTGTGCTCTATCCTACAACTATCCAGCATCGCATCAACGATGTCTACTGGAACTGGTTCGTTCACATCTACATCATCAGAGGCAATTTCTTCTTCCACCCAAGCACTGCTATCGACATCTACTGGTTTCAAGTTTGAAATCTCTCCATGCCAGTGCCATTCTGTATAGCCTTGTACAATCCCGTTGCACATGACATGACTTTTGATTTCCTCACTAGTGCTGATTTTCAAGTTGTTACCGCAATGCCTACATGGACAGTAGAACCTATCTGTGGGTTTTTTCCTATGCTCCTCGGCAAATCTAATAAACTAATCAAGACCAGATATAAACTCTGGGGTGCAGCGATTGCGAATGGACATCCATGATCTATCCATTCTATGATCAAAGAGAAAACAAGTATATATTAGGACAAGATTAGGGTATACACTTACATCCTATCCAAGATTTACTCCTATTATCTACAATGAAGCCGGACTCCATACAAACAATATATAATTTAGTGATTGTTCATTCTAATTTATACCAATGTACAAGTAATATAAAGAACAATGATTGTTCACTTTCTAGGCCAACAAACACATGTGATGTCATTCTTATATATAATAAATGTGTACCACCTATCCCACCCTTGAACACCTAATCTTACTAGTAAGTGTATAATGTGTATTGGGTTTTCAAAAAAAATTCAGCAGCATTTCCCCGCTGTTCTCTAAGTACATATGTACTTAGAGAACAAACGAGGAAATGCTACCGAAATTTTCTCGAAAACCCAATACACATTATACACTTACATCCTAAGTGAGATTAGGTGTTCAAGAACAGTCCCAAACCGGGGACTATCTAAGATTTACTCCTAATGAGTAAATCTTGGACGGGTTTCTTGGCCAACAAACACAATAATAGATATGTACATGTTAGGGTTTCATCACAATTGATGTTAGGGTTTCATCAATGTTAGGGTTTAATCAAATCAAATTAGGATGCTAGAATGGACAATTTTAAATCTTATTTCAACATGCATCAAAATTTACTGAATTAGGTCAAGCATTAGGATTAGAAGCACAAATATATGCAAGCAAAAGATTTGTTTGTATCCTAGAATTTACATAAAGCATTACATATAGATTTGTTCATATCCTTACCAACAACAAACATGGCCGTGGTAGGCCAACACAGCCACGGCCGTGTTCGCTGCAGGTAAAGAGCTAGGGAGAAGGAAGAACAGAGGCTACGACTACTACCTGGAGGCTACGGCGGGCAGCAGGCAGGCAGGCGACACGGCAGGGAGGACAGCGGCGAGCACGGAGCAGGCAGCGATGACGACAAGGAGGACAGCAGTGACGATAAGGAAGGACGGCGGGCGGTGGAAAGGAAGAAGACGGCGGTCGGAGGCAAAGAGGATGGCGGAGGCGACACAGAGCAGCAAGCAGCGACACCCGGCGTCGATGGCGAGCAAACAGCGGCGTCCGGCGTCGGCGGCGAGCGACAGCAGCAGGTTGCGAGCAGCACTGGGCGGGTGGGTGGCGACGCAGCAAGAGCAGAGGGGCGGAACAGTTGCTTCGCGATGAAACTGAAGAAAGGGGAACAATCATCATTCAAGGGTTTTTTAAGTGGGTATTCGGCGTCGGTTATAACATAAAACCAACACCTAAATTCTTCGGCGTCGGTTCTACTTAAACAACCGACGTCCAATTAGACAAATTTTGCCCTAAATAATTTTGCGGGAACCATTATCGGTGTCGGTTATCAAAGGATAACCGACACCTAAGCTGGAACTTTTCGCACAAATTTTCATCTTCTATAGGAGTCGGTTTGATGCTAAAAAACTGACGCTGTATGGACACTTTGGGGCCAAATTTTTTTTCGCTCGAAAATTGGATTTCGCGGGCGATTTTAGGCGTCGGTTTTGTGTTACCCAGCCGACGTTGAATACAAAGCAGTACCCGTGTCTTGACTATAGACGTCGGATGACCTACATCACCGACGTTGAATGTTATAGGCGTCGGATTTCCTAAATAACCGACGCCCAGAAAAGTGACATTGAATGTTGTTTCTGTACTTGTGATAATTCAAATTATCAATGACATAATTTATGAATTCATAATAATATTGCAAATTTAGGAGAGAGAAACAAATTATGGAAAAATCACTACAACACATCCCTCCTTTTAGAAAATTTTCCCTCAAAATATCAGAAGTTTGAAAATGTGTGGATATTTCTACTCAATTTCATACTTGAGCTCCCAGGTACTGTCAATCTAATCATGGTGGTTCCAAAGAACTTTCACCATATGGATGAGCCACTTACTACAAATATTCTATGTCTTAGTATCATGAATTATGACTGGAAATTCAACATAACTAGATAATCTTTCAGTTTTGTTGGTTCATGGTTCAAAATATTACGAGGATCTTTGACATAAGGCTTTATATTAGATACTTGAGACACATTGTGCATTGCACTATAGAGAGGTGGATGATAAATATGGAACACACATTCACTGATACTTCCCTAGATATCAAAGGGTACCATAAAGAGAGCGATGAGCTTCCCTCTTCTCTTAGCAAGGCTCGTATAGGCTAGATATTTAGAAAAATGTGATCAAAATTTTGAAATGACTTTTGTCGATGACATCTACATATGACTATTTCTTGTCATATGCCCATTTCATCTTATGCCACATCAGTGCATCTTGCAATTTAAATTAGAAGTTCCTCTATTTTCATGAAGGTGTGTTCTTCACATCATCCCAATGTAATTGAGATTTACATGGTCTGCCACAGAGAGCTTCATACGAAGGCATCCAAATACTTTCCTGATAGCTATTATTATGTGTGAACTCAAATAAAGGAAAATAATAGTCTCATGAACCTTACTAATTGAGTACACAAGATCTCAGAAGATCCTCTAGAATCTGCATTCTATGCTCCAACTTCTCGTTGGTCTACGGTCGACATGTTGTGTTGAACTTCAATTTTGTTCCATCTCTTATTGAACTTATTTTTTTTGTTTAGATGTAATTTTTGGATCCATTTCTAAAACAACAGACATCGGAACCCCATAAAGACACACAATATCACATATATTCAGTATGGAAGGCTTAAACACTTTTCCATCATCTTCATAGGTATAAAGCGAGATTATTTTGTGAGAAGATCCATTAAAACCCATGCATCATCTTAGCCCTTCTTGGTATTGGGTAAACCCACCATGAACTCCATGGTGTTGTGTTCTACATAGTTGACTGCTCAGGAACCGCATTTTACTTTTTATAATGGAAACAATATTCGATTTGTATAATAGAGATGACCATCGAGACCTACATACAAGTGTGTTTGAGGTTTAGACAAGAGAGAGGAACGCTCTTCAAGACCAGGATTAGATTTTTTACCTAAAATAAATCAGACTCTAGTCCAAGAATGATATAAATATTGTTGATTTGAACATGATCATGCATGACCTACGAAATCTGATACACCAAGTACTCCATGTTTTCCATTCAGTAATATACGAAGATACACATATTGTCCTTTATCTACTAAGGGTGTCATTGACTACATTTGCCTTGCCTGGATGGTAAGAATTAGTGAAATTGTAGTCCTTTAGGTACATGACCCATTGTCATTGTCGCATTCTAAGGTCCTTCTATGTGAGGATATACTTCAAGCTTTTGTGTTTTGTGAAGATATTAAAATCCAACCCATAAGGTTAGTGCCTCCATATTTTAAGAGCATAGACAATTACAGCCAATTTGAAGTCTTGAGTAGGATAATTAAGTTGATTTTCTTTTATCTACCTATATGCAAAAGGCACTACCTTCTTATCCTACTCTAAAACATAGCCTAACCCATTCCTAGATGAGTCAGTGAAAATCACAAACCCTTCATTTCGAGAAGGTAAAGTCAAAATAGGATCTGATGTCAACTTATGTTTTAGCCCTTGGAAACTAGACTCACAAATAGCTGACCATATAACTCTCTCATCCTTCCGAGTAAGATTAGTGAAAGGAATTCAAACTTCATAAAAGTTGGGGATAGTGACGATAATATCCAGTCATATGCAAGAAACTTCAGATTTCAAAATACCACTGACACTTTTGTAGGATCAACAAAGATACTTCCTATGGAGATTACATGATCAAGAAACATAACTTTATCAATCTAGAACTCACATTTAGACAATTTCCCATTGAATTTATTATCTTAAAGGACTTCTAGGATTTCCTTCAAGTGTTCACCATGTCTCTCGATAGAACCATAATAGATCAGAATAACACTGATCAAAATTACCACACAGTCGTGAAGATAGAGTTGGAAGGCATTATTATAAGATTCATGAATATGCCACTTGTTTTGGTCAACCCAAATGACATCACATGGAATTCATAATGACCATACAGACTTGGAATGCAATTTTGAAACATCACCATATTTGACTTCAAGTTGATGATAGAAAGAATGCTATTCAATTTTGGAGAAAATTTGGGAGCACAAAGTTGATAAAGAGGTCACAAATGCAGAAAAGAAGGTACATATTTTTAATAGCATCTTGGTTCAACATGCAGTATTCAATACACATGAACATAGAACTACCTTTTGTCATTAAAAATAGAATAAGAGCACCCAAAGGAAAAAATGTTGGGATGGATGGAACCTTTATCTATAAGTTCATGTAAATGTTTCTTCAACTTCAAAATCTTTGCAGGATCCATCCTATAGGAACCCCAGAAATCTGAGTGGTTCTAAGAAGAAAACTCAAATTCTCACTCGGAAGGAAGATCAGGAAGCTCCTATGGGAATATATCATGGAGATCACTTACTATATGTAGACTTTCTATGGGTCTGATAGTAGGATAGGTCTATGAGACTAATGTGAGAAGACTTGCTAGCCTTTTTTTATAACTAGAGATGTTTAATTCATCCCTCTCTCTAGTGCAGGCCAAATAAGATCTAAGTTGACATTAATGTCGTCATTAAGCCAGTGAGGCTTGTTATAAGAGAATTTGCAAGAAACAAAATTACTAATGGTGTGTTTTGCTATGCCGTCAGCCACATTGTTCAGACTCCTAGGTATATAAAGCACCAGCAGCTGGTTGAATGTGGACTTGAGTTGTTGAAATTGTCTCCAGTGGGGAAGGAGCAGTGCAGAGGCATTAGTTTTCTTATTAAGCAGAGTGACCGCTTGCTTGGAATCCGATAGAAGGAGAGCATTTTTAGTGTTCATAAACTTGCACAGTTTGATTGCAGCGAGGAGAGCTTGCGTCTCTGCCTCTAGCACTGAGGTAGAGTGTAGCGGGATGCCCTCACCATGGAGATGCTGTCCCAAATTGTCCACTGCATGAAGGCCAATGGCTGCTTTCCTGGAGGCACTAATAAATGCTGCGTCAGCAAAGATGATCAAGTCATGTCCACAGACCAGCGCATGATCCATTTGGACATTCTTCTCACTCCGATTCACCAGCAAAGGGAGCTTACAGATCGATCTAGTTCTCTCTTTGATGAAAGCAATGCTGGAATGCACATTAGGTCGATGCTTGTTATGTACTTTCTCATTGCAAGTGTGCCATATATGCCAGCACGCAACTGACAGATGAACAAAGTGCTCTGGGTTGTTAGCAGGCTTGATGATGGCTTTGATCCAGTCTTCTTCTTCAAAGTCGTTGAAGTGGTCTGGTACTGTAAGTCCTTCCCAGATTCCTCAGACGTGCACACAGTCTCTGAGGCAGTGTAGGATTGTCTCCCAGAAGACTTTCTAGCCTTTAGAGATAAGATTTTTAGCTTTAAGAGAGAAAATTTTAACATTATTATAGAATCCACTTCCCCTATGGATCTCCACGTGATTAGAATTATGTGGAGAGATGACTATACACACATCCCTAAAATAAATGTGTTCATAATACTTGTATATCTAATCCATACCAAGTATGATATCAAAGTAATCCATATACAACATGATAAATTCCAAGGGCATGTGATAATTTTTGAGTTTTATTGGCAAGATGTCAACATACTATAATGTAGTAAATATTTTTCCACTAGGAGTTGTCATATCAAGAATATATCGTAGATTGTTTATGTGTAAATGTAACATAGTTTATAGATTTTGTGATATCTAAGTATTTGTAGATCCAAAATCAAATAAGTGTTTAACATGATGATCATTTAGATACATGATGCCTACACAAAATACTTATTAAGAATAATGAATTAGCATGGAGGAATGTTTATATGAAAATGATTTAGGGTTACCTTCAATTAGTTAATTTGGGTTTGCCTTTCCCTCCTTAGCTATAACAATAAAGATCCATGCATTGTGGTTCCCCTAAGGGGGTGGAGCACCTGCTAGAGGCTTGCCAGAGATGTACAATGAAGGGAACCTAGCAATGAAATGACCTTCTTTCTTGCAATATAAGTAGAGTGGCTAGGTATAGTGACGTGATCCATCGTGGCCTTGTTTACATGTCTTATATTTGGTACTGTAAGACTTCAAAAGATTCTAGTTATTTCTTTGCCCTCCATTTCCTGAGCTCCCTTCTATTGATCCCTTGTTATGGAAAGGGGAAACTTCCTACACTTATCTTCATTGGTGGTGCTTAACCCCAGGTATCTCATGCCCAAAGTTTTCTACATACACTGATCCCTTTCCAGTTTAAGGGCCATGTCTAGGGATTCATCAATGGTTTTGGTACAGGAAGTGGTAAGGGTGTTTAGGTTGTTAGCTAGACAGTCAATGTAATGCTCCAAGAGAAATTTCTCGCTTCAATGGGTGAATTGATGAATGTATATTCATCCATTTTCAAATACAATTTTATTAGTCTTTTCATAGGAATTTATTTCTCTTTTGTTTTTTTTGGAAAACTCTAGAGATTAGATGTTATTCATCCCATTCTCTAGTACGGGCCAGATGCGGTTAATTTGAATGTTTACATCCCTAGATAGCCAGGCTAGCTGAGCAGAAATAAAAGTGAAATTTGAAGAAAGGTACATAGATCTCTTTGCTAGAGTGTCAGCTTGGTTGTGTGCTCCTCTTTTGTTAAATTTATAGAAATAATTGTAAAATGCTAAATCCTTTACCATTAATGTAAATTTTCATTATTTCTATTCAATTTTTGTAGGTTCTCTACCTTCACTCAAATTTCAAAAATAGAACTTTATAAATGTTTCTGGAAATCAGAGATTAAAGGCTTCGAGAACAATATTTGGATCATCACAGTACATGATTGAATCATCTCATACCATGAAACAATCATTTCCTCCTCGAGAAGCATCGCACCTCATAGCCTCAAACAGCCATTTCAGTTATCAACTCATCTCTGCCGTATTGGCATGTCAGAAATGAAACAGACATTCCATGTATCCAAGATGCTCAACTCAGAAGCCCAACTGGGAATTTCACTTCCTAAACTGGCCATCTCAGGTTGCTTCATGACCAAGTCATGTTCAAGCAAAGGTTCACCACCTTAACAAGGGTTTTCACCCCACTTCCCTGGCGCACGCTTGTTCAATTGGCAACTGAGTGTTTCACATCCTCAATCGACCGTCTCAAATTACTTTGTGACAAAGCCTTGGTCAAATAGGCACTTACACCTATTAACCTAGGGTTTTGACAATTGTATGGGCTCTTGCCCCTGTAGACCCAAACTGATCGATTCAGGGTATGAACCAGTCAGTTTGTGGTGCACGAATTGGATTTTTCAACAGCTACCACCCTTTTCTTTTCCTCTCCCCTTTTTATGGTTTTCATCCCTCCTTCCCCTATAAAAGGAGGGGGGACTCCATAAGAAAGGGGATCAAATATTTTGTACTTGCAAATTTATTTTTAGCACTTGTTATTTCGATTCTTGAATGTGTATTCCTTGTTCTTCAATAAAATTAGTGTTGTGTTCTCAAGATTCTAGGTCTTGTTCTTTTATTCTTGTTCTTTTATTTGGGAACCAGAATCTAAGGAAGATAGCCATTTTATTGTCACTAGCTAAGATCATCTTGGGATTCTTCTTCATGTAGTCTATGTCTTACTTCCTTCCTTCCTTCCTTTGGTCTTTGTTTAATCTCCATGGATCGTGAGTAGTTCCTATATCGGGGCATGGCGAGTATCCCCATATCTATAGTGTAGATTAGATCAACCTCTATATGATTTTATTCATTGGATGGTATTTTTTTTGGATTACAACACATTTGAAATGACTTGATCTATTGTTTCATCGAGTGTAAGTCTTGGGGAATGTGCCTATGAAACCCAAGGCTCAGAACAACCAAATAATTGCATAAAGATCTAGATGACACCTCAGAAGGATCTTTATTGGAATGATTGGGCTAGGATCTGTAAACACCAGGTGCAATGGGGTTGCAAGGAGCTTTTCTTTGCAGATGTGTTTGTGAATGCTTTAACATACCCTCTTCTAACTTGTTTTTATCTTATAGATTTCATCGATCTAGTTTCACACATGCTATGGTGGTGAAACCCATAACCTTGATATTTTTTGTTATCAATTCATTCTCATTTTCTTTCAACTGTTTGTTTTTCAATCACTCTTTCTTTACTTGCAATTTAATTCTTCTCATAGTTAGTCTCTCTTTAATTGTTCTTAGCATCATTCTTTTTGTACTTATTTTTAGCGTAATTCACTACCAAAAAAACATGAATTAGCTACAATTTATCTAACTACATGTGTTCCATTTGTAGTCAATAACTACTTTTCTTAATAAATTATAAAAATGTAAGTAATACAAATATAGTTAATGGTAATGACTACAAATTTGACTACAAATCTAATTTGAACTCATATAACCTTTCTCTCGACGCCCGATGTAAATAACTATTTTATTTTTTAGGGGTGATGGTGCAACTTGTTGCCCTCTTACTTTCTAATTAGAAATACATATACGTATCTATATGTATATATTCTAAAAATTAACAATCTAACTTTTCACATATTGAGTGGTGCCAACATTCCCTCCCCTTTCATCCAACCCACACGCGATAGTCACTCTTTTGTCTCGCGTGATCCCTTTGTATCTTCCCTAACCGGTCATCCGCACGATCGCTACCTAGCTCCGTAATCGGTCATCCGCACGCCAAGGAAACCCGGATCGATTGCGCTCCCCCAGCCGTCCAAGGAAATCTTATGTCCAAGGGTACCCCGGCATCAACGATCATCTACTACTAGGGCAGACGGTCGTTTCCTCTCGATCGCCCGATCATTACTTCTCTTCACCGCCACCACCCATCAGCTTGAGCGGCACGACATCTCTCCAGCATCACCGCCCAGCAGCCCAAGGGCACAGTCTCTCCAACTCGCCACCCAACAACAGAGCGCCCAGACGTCCAGGTTAGTCTTTCAATTGTGCCCCACCTAATGAATCAGAATGTGCCATATTGCTTCCACTAAACTTGTTTTTGTAATAGAAATGAGGGGTTAAGTTTCCTCAGTGCATTGGTAATCATAATAACAATACCACATTCCTCTTCCCAACCGGCATTGTATCTCTCTCCTAAAAAGTGAACCCATATTCAAATAAATAATTAACACCATGGCTGGAGGTTGTTGAGATTTTCTTGGTTGATTTCGTTCCTTCTGGGCCGATTGGGCAACCTATAATATATCACTTATAGTGGGAGTCAAAAAGTTACCATTATCAGTTATAAATATAATAATATGATAAATACTGAATGATGATGACAAACTACAACTATGGCAATCTGGTAAAGGGTAATACCTGTATGTTGTCTTTCTATTTATCTGAGGAAAAATCTCTTGAAGATACCAAGTTTAAGTAAACATTGCTTCAATCAAGGTTTTACTTATATCTTATTGAATAATCACGCAAATAATTTTGCTCTCTTTTGTTTATAACAAGCCTGCCTTGGCATCCAAGATTGTGTCTGTTCAAGATTGCCATTATAGTGGATGTTCAAACTATTTAATAGTGTTCCCAGATCAGTAATGTTGTGTCCACTTGTTTGTTCATCGATTTTATAAGAGAAAAATGTCATATGAATTAAGTATAGATTAACCAGAGTCATTAGAGATATTGAAAAACTAAAAGCATTGTGTTTTGTTACAATATTTTTCTTGCATGAACCATTCATTATATTTTGTATGGTGCCCACCCTAATAAGAATTTCTGACTACACCACTGATTGTATCTTACTCTCCACGCAATGAGGTTCTGGTGGACCACTGCTAATACTAAGAAGTCGATTTTAGGGAATGGAAGGATGCACACAAAAATGTAAGATGGAAAGTAGGAAGGAGAAGTAGCAGAATGCTCCACGCAATGATGTTGATGTCAGTCATTAATTTGTAGAAACAATAATCTAAAATGGTGTTGGGGCAGCAAACCTCAGCACAATGCTTATTAATATCACCTCCAACCTTCCAACCTCTTCCTTATTTCCCCACCACTTCATCCAACCCTTGTTGCTTCCTAGCAGCAAAATCAACAAATGCGTCAGTTGTTGTAGCCATGCAACAACATGCAGGAATGAAGGACAAAATGGGAGGGAAGGGGTGTCTGGTAGAGAAGAATCAAGGAAGCAGGGAGGATGGTAATAGTGAGGCCATCGGTGAGGCTTTTGTAAAAATTAAATGGACATAATAGGTTTTTATAATTTGATATATTCCTACAAAGGTTGTGTTATGTTAAACTAACAATTTGATCTAATATTATTCTAATATTGCCTAGCAGGGGGGCATCTACAATCATATACATATAAGACATAGCATCTACTACATCATAACAATAAAACATTGTTGTATCCAGTACTATTTTCCTATCTTTCCTCCTTCATACTCCATGAAATGGATCTATGCATCAAGAGAACTACTCGAACTATTTTCATAAAGAAATCTTCTTAAACAAACACATAAGAATAGAGGGACAAAGTAGTAAAACTAAGTGTACATCTTTAAATCAATAATTGTGATTCAATGCCTATTAGTAGCATTTAATAATTTGTTGATATTCTCAGCATAGCTTCCAAATCAGATCTTAGTCAATGTCCTGACAGGAAGTGTTTGTATGTGGGGGGAGGGGTGGGGGCTGGGGGATGAGGGATAGTGCATGGTTTTAGAAATCAGAATGAGTAGAATACACTGTCATAGTAAAAAAATCATACTGAGAGACTGTTCAATCACCAATAGAATGGCCTCATAATATACCTCATTGATATGCATGCTTTATGTTTTTGTATTTACTTAATGTTTTAGACTTGTCTTCATTGTTGATTTATTCTTTTTAACCCCAAATAGCCCACCACTAGGGGCTTAACCAAACATGATCAAAGAAATAGAAAAAGAAAGGGGAAGAAGGGGGTAGAACTCCATGAAGCTTGAAGTAGAATCCTCCTTCTTCGCCCCCTAGCAGCTTGGGGACGTCTTTCCTCCTCCAATGGTGTATATGGGCATGAGAATATGGGGGATTATAGAGGAAAACCTAGAAAACTAGGTTTCTAAGGTGGAAATGAGGTGGAAATGGTGGATGGAGAGCAAAAATGCAAGATGGAGTGCAATGAATACTGAAGGAGTGGGTAGGGGAGGGTAACAACAACTAGGGGGTCTAACCTCCATGCCCCAGCCACCACCTATGTAAATATAGGTGGTGGGGAAGCATTAGGGTAGGTATAGGTAGAATAGGAAAAGTGGTGTATAAAAAGGGTAGGGTTAGTTGGTCACTGCATCCGTCTTGATGTGCCACAACCATTGTGGGGTAGCTTGGAATGGTCATGGGCAAGGGATACGTTTGTGGTAGAGGTTAAGTGAAGTGGCACAATTCTGGTGGAGTGCCACAACCGTGGTAACTAGTAGGTGGTATGGCTGTGGTGGAGTGCATAGTCATGTGGAGTAGGTTGAGCCATGGTCGTGGGGGTGTGGACACGACCAAGGTGTGAAAGGGAATGAAAAGGCTAAGTATATGTAGTGGCCACGGTCATGGCGGGGTACCATGGTCGTGTTGGGTAAGTGGCACCATGGTCGTGGTGGGGTACCATGGCCATTTTGGAGGAGGAAGTCTTGATTGTGGGGGACAACACGGTTGAGGCGATCTTCAAGGGCCACGACCATGGTGAGTGGCCACGACTGTGGTCAACCAAGTGTAAAATTGGCCGCCACCCTGTTGATTTTGGGGTCCTTGTGTGAAATCAAACAGCCGTTATGGGAGGCCACGACCATTTTATCTTCTGTTGGCTATGCTTGTGGGGAATGGCCACGACCGTGGTGTCTTCAATGGGCCACGACCAAGCTGATGACCACGACCGTGGTGAGTTTGGTGCAAAACCCTGACATCCCTATTAATTCTTCACAATAATTGACACGACCATGTTGGGTGCCCACGACCATGTTGGCATCTCCAGTGGCTAAATAAACTTCCACTTTCATCATCCATGGACTTCTTTTCTTGATGTTGACTCTTGACCATTAAGAGTAGGTTGAGGGAGCTTTGGGGCCTTATCTATGTTTTTTGAAACATGTCCATTTATAAAACTTAAGTGAGGATGATGGTCATAATTATTAGCAAAGCTCTATTTTGAGGATGTAATAACTCAGAAATAAAGGAAAAATGTTTAAAAGTTGAGATGAATTTCATGGGTAGACAGATGAAAACCTTGATGACACAAAAGACATATTTAGGAAAGTGTTGTAGAATCATACTATAATATCCCTAATGTAACCCATTCATTAAGTTTTTCCATCACATGATTCAACATGAATATATTGCGAGTAGATTTTCCTATGAATGTTAAAGGATCAAACCAAAAGTAACAATTTTTTTTGCAATAACCATAATCTTCTTCTGAATATGAAAACCCGACATCAGGTGATGTTGTGTTATTAATAGTTCATAAGGCAGCATGTTGCATTGTGATTAACTATGATAAAGATATTATTAAATAGTTGATTAATAACGAGTATTATGATAATCACTTATTCAAAACAAAATAAAAAATAAAAAATGTACGTTCCCCTAGGTAACATTTTGAAATAAAATTTCACTAACTTGAGTACAAATTTGTAATAGAAATCCATAATTCACTGCGGTTTAAACTGTAAGGATTGAGCTTTCCAAATTTCCTTTTCATGGCCCTTAATAGAAACTACAATGATGAATCTTTGTGACTTCGTAATGTGGCATATGGGGAACGTTCCTAGTCTTTAAAGCACATGCAAGGTACTTTTTCATTTCTCTAGTTCATTAATCACATCACTCTTCTTAGTGACTAATACATGGTTAATCAAATTTTACCAAAGCCCCTATCTAGAAAGGTAGAGCTTAGGAGGAGTCAAAGTTTGTGAGTCATGGTCTCTATTTGGCCCCATGAATGGCATATAAGAACACTTGTTCTATTAAAATGATGTTCTTCTATGGAGTATGTTTGCCCACAAAGGTTTCATAGGCCACATATATCCAAATTCTAGTTTTCCCACAAATAAACTACCAGCTCATTAGATGAGTTCCTTGTTCTATACTATCCATACCCATCAAGGGTGCCCATTATGAGATGGACTTGCAGCTTCAAGGAATCTGCATATAATAGATGGATGAGACCAGGTTGAAGGAGCATTAATCACCCTATTCAGAGAATATCACAGACCATGAATACAGCTAGACCATGATAAGGGCTTAAACATATAAGGAACCTACATATAATAGCTAGATGAGACCAGGTTGAAGGAGACCACGAATACAGCTAGAGCGTTACATGTTGAAAACTGAACACAACTCAGGTTACCAATGTAGTAGTCAAGGTACCATTCAAATGTAGTGTTAGTAGCTATTCAAACTAGACATGTAGATGGTGGCCCGATAACGATTTTCTAATTCTTTGCTTTTAGAGCTAGGAGCTATTTTTGTATGAATTTTTACATATGATGTTGAAAGTCCATGAGTGGTTATGATCCAAGATAACAATATGGAATTTCTACAATCGGGAAATGACAAGGCTAAACTTAAGGCATTTAGTTTTCCATACAGGTAAATATACCGAGTGTTACCTAATTAGCTTGGGCAACTCTACTGACTTGTTGACCTTACAGTTTTCTTCAAAGCCACTGTTCTCAGCAAGTGTATGAGTTGTTTCAAACTGTTCAATATGATCTGGAATTTAAAAAATGCATGTATTTATGAACTGGAATTTCCAATAATGCTTATCCAGAAGGAAATTGGAGAATGGAAAGAGAAGATAAAAAGCATGGAACAAATAAAAGAAATTTCTCAACAAGTTTGAGTTTGAAGAAAAATCTAGCTTGGTCATGGGTTTATAATGTGGATAAATAGATACAAGAGCAAGATGCCAAACTCAAAAACTTGAAGGACCATCTAGAAAACATGGATGTTGGCTTACCTAGTCATGGAAATAGCAGTTGAAGTCTAGATGATTTAGTATGCTTCCATAAATAGAGGCATGACAACCCATGGATGATAATAAACAAAATTATTTGACTCCATCTATTTTTCCCTACAAAAAAAAACCAAGAAGAATTAAACCATAATCTTAAGTTATTTAATCTAGGATCTCAAAGATTCATTTACGACAAAGAAATTAATCATTTAAATCTCAACAATTAACACTTCATATTCATTACATCTTTATCATTTACACAAATAGCATGCCAATATATATCAAGTAATGTAACACCAAGTAGTTTAGACACCTTGTTGCATTTACGGTATTTTTTAGCTTTGGAAGTTAATATACGACAATGCATAGTAAAAAGAGATTGTAATACTTACAATAAATCATCATATTAATCATGCCAATTTTATCTAATGAGTAAGAATGTACATCCCTTATGAAACTAACTACGTTTCCTGCAACCATACAAACACCACAACTGCTCATCAAAAAATCAAGATCATCTATTTATTCTTCAAGTCATGAATAAAAAATCCATTCCTTGCCCTTGCATTGCTTTATTACTCTTGTGGAGAGAGGATCGTCTATGTTAGTTGCGGATGTTGATTAGCAATAAAAGATAAGGCTTTTCTTAGGTCAAATTCATATTATATTGTAGTTTGAGAATACAAATTAGATAGATTATTATATTCGTAATACCTCTCACATACTTTGTAAGTCTTACATACATCACATGGGATCATAGAGCTTTCAAACATAATAAAACAAAGTAATAAAGCAAAATATATCTCCTAAGGTCCATATTTCTTATTGGTTGAGGGCTAATAGATATGTTTTAGATTGGTTGGGGCTGAGTTCTTATAGCTCACGGGTGTGGGATACCATATGGAGTATTTCTTCTCCTAAATGGTATAACTTCCTTTGGATGGGTTGTTCCAACCACTTGCCTACTAAAGAATGACTCTATGCATGACATAGAAGCAATGATGCATTCTGCCTGATATGTACATGTCAATCTAAAACAAATTAACACACTCTTTTTATAGTACCTTGACCGTTCAGATTCACAATGAAGAAAATATAGTCAGATCATACAAAATATATCAAGAGCTCTCTGGACACCTCTTTTAAATTGATCCTAAATAAACTTGATGATACAAGCAATGTTCAATTTCTCATATACTGTCTGACTGCTTGGGAAATTCACAATGAAGATATTACAAAGAAAAATCACATTATTATTGGTCCTCTAGGATCTAGTCACATGCTACTGAGTCTCTAGATGCAAGTAGAGAAGGTGGCTCGACATGAAGAAGGAATTGATCAGGAAGTAGGGAAGAAGGCAGGAGGAAGAGGAAGAGAACTAAAAGAGTAGGGGAACCAGAATCACATATCTTCTACTATTTAGCTCACCTTCTCCAACCAGTGATCATACATCCTGCTATAACAACACATGTAATATGGATGTTTGAACTCAACACAATGAACATGGGTGTATTCCCCAATATGCAGAGCATCTCCAATTCAATTCGAAAAATATAGGCTTACAACTGAGTTTCTCAAAATCGGTCATATTACAATGATGATTAGCTTCATCAAGCATGCATGAGGCTGACTATATTCAAGTATTCAACAATAAGGGTTTGTCCGGTGGCTACCAGCAACCAAGGTGAGTGTATTATGCAGTCGATATACAATGATTTGGTTGGAATTCACAAAAAGCATCCTAACTAATCAAAACCTCACCTTCGTTGTATACAAAAAAACTTGCACCAAGAAGATCCACCCTAATACGGGTTTTGTGTATGAAACAAATTTTGAAGAAATCAACAGGGTCCCTGCACCCTCAAGAGTGGCCTACTTTCAAATTTGTCAACTATGTTGAAGATGATAAAGTTCCCAACTGAAGAAATCATATATAGAACAACCATGTGCTTTCAGTGATCAGTAACTAAAGAACTGTGTATCAACATAATCATGTGGTTTAAGTTAGAACCCTAAGTTGAATAAGATGAGATATTTCTCAGACATGAAAAGACACAAGTGTATGCGTAATAGAAATGACAGAAAAAGAGATACATAGTTACTTACTGCATTGTTGTTGAATCATCTATATCAGTGCAGATATGATGTTGGCTTACAGTACACCATCACCATTGTCTTGGATGCCGGAAATTACTTAGAAGAAAAATGAGCTTCCTACAACATTGAAAATCCATTCGTTTAGCTTTTTGCAATCAAATTGAGCTTCCTATAGAATTGAACTAATCAGTTGTATCCTAGATAATAATAGAAGTGACAATTATTTTCTCATTTGGGATGGTAGAAATTCGGCTAATAATCATTTTAGATCCCTGGACAATATCTAGAAATACATTTGGTTAGTAATAGGTTGGAGAATAGACAAGACACCGATGAAATGAAATTTATCAAATGAATGGAAAATTGTATTACTAGACAGTCAAGATCCAGGCCTCTCAGAAAGAGTATAAGAAGCATATGCAGATGGAACCTGCAAGGCATTATTATTCTTCTTTATGACTTATCAGATATTGCAAAAGGATTCATATGGATCTAAGAATGTACATTCCAACCATTTACACTACAAAATAGAACATGAGCAAAAATAAGAGTGGGACAAGTAAACCAACTCAAACATTAATTGAATTATGTGATTCTTTTACAGCTGAGTAAGGTAGTTCTTCAATCTTTCTACATGATGTAATGTCCTCTTTGAAAATATTTATCTTCCAATATTTCAAAACTTACATATGTTCTTGCCAATTCCAATTGACTACGGTAGAATTTGGAGAGACCCCTCTGCATCACAAATTCTCGGTTCCATGTTAGTTACATTTTGAAGTCCTCATCCCATAGATTTATACAACTATATTTTTCAACAATATTCAGATGTAAGAACCATTTAGAAACCACCTACAGATCCGTGAAACCAAAAAAAGAAATGAAACCTGGATAATGTTCCCAAAAATACAGATAATTAGACAGTACAAAGAAAGGGGTACCATTTCGTTTGATAAATTGCAGATCCATGTATTACTTTATCACTCCAAAATAAATTCCTACTTTCGTTAATCACTTCCTCATAATGGAAAATAAAAATTGTGAAATCACTTGATCAAAAATGTTGCGATATAAAAGAATATGTCATATGGGACCTACTATAGTAAACCTTTTTAGTTTCTTAAGGAACTCCACCAATTCCATAAAATATTTCTTGGCTTCACCAACTTCAACTACATTATAAAATGTTAATCTAGTGTTGGTTCCATTTGAAATTTAGCTTTGTACTGAGAAAATGAGGATCTAGGACCACCACGTCAACCAAGGCCACCATATGTCCTCTATGATAGAAGGAAAATACTTCCAATAAATATAAGGGAAAAGTCTAGGTTGCCAATCAAGTTACCCAGAAGAGAACCTAATTCCTCCTCAATACTGTGCAGCAAAATAAATGTTTTTCTATCAAAATTTCTAATAGTGTTCCTGGTTAAGACTAGGTAGTTGCGCACCACTCTCTACACTCGAAAAAATCAATGTTCTCTCGATATGGAATTGTTCAAAGTTAAGTGAATAAAGTGAACCATATAATTTTAAACAAAGAAACTATGATCATATAATGACAAAACTAAAGAGTCAATATTCTAAACTGATTTGTGCTGATGCCAAACATTATGAGGTGTACAATGATCAAATGTAGGAATTGAGATGAGGAAACTCATCTTCTCAGCCCTGATCTCATTTCTTATTAGAGGCTTTGTTTCATATTTGTACTTACACCAATAATAGGATACCTCTAAGAAGGGATTTTGGTTTTCTTTTGATGGGGGTTTGGTTGAATCTCTTTGGTACAACCTCAAGATGCCCGCCTATTTGATGATTGTGATGACAACCTTCTACAAGATTTTTTTTCTCTGTTGTTTTGTAGTTATTGATTCTTTTAGTATTTGTGCCAATAAACAAACAGTGTGAGTGATTCTTTTGATGTTATAGGATGATGAGATTGTTATTATAATTTTCTACAAGATAGACATAACAGAATTATAAAATATGAACAGAGCACTAGAACATAAATCTCAGAGCACTAAAATATTATCTTGAATTACCAGTATAATATCATTATAGCATCTGAACAACTAAGTTCCCCGTATATGAAACTTCTATCTATCTAATTTTTATTTATAGAAATTAACAATTTTCATATAAAGATAAAGCTATAGATTGTCCTCTTAGCTGACAGAAATAAAATTATAGAAGGATCATCATCAAAGAATTAATGGACTAAATATGAACCTCTTACTACATCTCGCAAGCCTATAATCTGCATTTGATTATGAGCTAAATCCACTAGCATTTGGTATAGACTAACACCTTAAATATATTTTGTTGTCCAAATAGAACTTTGAACATGTACTTTCTAGGTCACTATTGCCAAAAAGAATAGATGGTGGTTTGTTTTCTAAGTTTGTCTTCCTTCGGTGGAGATATTTATGCTCTACTAGGAGTCTTCTATATTTATGTCAGCAATAAGATGTGTATTAGTTGTGTTCTCGATTTTGCTAATTATTACCAATTAGCTAGTTCCAGTTTTAGTTTGGCAATTTTAGATTGCCACTAATTAAATATATAAATGCCTTTAATGTTTAGTCCTTTTTAGAAACTCTATAATTGGTTGTTTAGAGGCATTTTAATTAAAAATGCCTATAAATTAGATAGATAGTGGCCTTTTTTAGAAAATCCACTAGAATAAATGCCACTAATGGGCATTTTTGCTGTAGTGTATTGTGAAACACTAAATTAGAAATAAGATACTACACAATTAAGTGTATATGAGCAAAAAATTTTAAAAGCACTTCAAATTATAGAACGTCGTGATTGAAAGAAGGATGTAACGAGGAAAACTTATTGCAAGAGGGATGTATAAGGAAAACATGTTAAAAGAAATATAAAACTCTAATGATGTCATGAAAAGGGGAAGGAACCTGCACAACAGCCAACATGTAACATTTTTCAAGACTTCAAGAGCGGAATCACAATATAGATGCCAAAATAATTGCCTTTAATCCATAAAAGGGAAAAGCATACTAGAAATTTTGTCTCTGATCCAAAGAGTGGGACAACAAGAATCATGAACTTTGAAAGGAAGAACCATCTAATGAGGTTCAGGTTGTCCTGAATACACATCAACAATTTCCATCAATAAGCCCTATCTCCCTATGCTCCACTACAACCTCATCCTAGTACTTATCGCAACAGTTGATCACTAAAATTTTACAACACCTACAACCTATGACGTTCACCCAACAAGTTGTAATTACAGGTACTGATCATGGAAATGGCTAATCAAGCATGGACAAATAGGAATAAGTAGAGAGGTGGAAAAACAACCTTATTCGTAAGATGGGGAGAGTCTCTATTGTGAAATAGTGACCAAAGACGACACGACCAAATACGGCAAAACGGGGGGGGAAAGGGGGATCAAAAGGAAAAAAAAATTACCGATTAGGGGTCCAAAGATTTTGAACACCACCCATTTTGCTAGAAAATGTTGTTTGGGAATATATTAGGGTGGGACACGAAGTGAAAACAATGACCATAACAAGATGGAAAAATGTGGGAAGGATTTGTGAAGGATGAAATGAAATTATTTTTATTTATGAGGAGCTCATGTCCATGAAACATATGAGACATACAAATGATATTCGGTTGAGGTAAAGATGCTTTTTTGTGAGGGTCTCGTCTTTATAAATATACAAATTTTATGAAGGTTTTTTGTCATCATAAGTGTCCTTCACTAAAAGCCATATTTTTGTAGTGTTTTATAGTCCAAGTTGGTCATTTTGTTTCCTTGGTTTGGTCTCCCTAGTTGCATGCATGGGTGTGGTGCTAGCATGGACAAGTTATCTTAGACACATGGCATGTTGGGAAAGATATATCTCATTTCTTCTCTCTCCTTGAACCCTATATGTACCTCCCTCCTTTCATGCAAATAACCTCTTCACACACCTAGTTTTCTCTCTCTTCCTTCCTTAGTTTCTTGGAGGTCATCCCCTCTCTTGGTTGGTGATGAAGGAGAAGCTCAAGTTTGAAAAAGAATTTCTATCTACCTTGCATGTTGATCTAAGGTTTGGACCTACCCTTCTTGAAGTCATTTGGTGTTTCTTTTCTCTTCTTCTTGATCTTAGTAAGTGAGATCTCCCTCATTACCTATGTTTTCATTGTTTTTCTACCTTTCTTCCTTCTCTTCTTGGCCAAAACCATGGTATTCTATGATAGTGCTTGAGTTAGAGCTTGTAGAACCTATCTTTCTTGCCTTTTTACCTAGGGTTTTCTCTCTTTGTGGTGGAAAAGCTGGCTTGGTTAAGTGGAGTGCTCAAGCTAGGGTTTCCTACCTTTCTTCTTTGATCGACCTTGCTCTTTGGAGTTGCTCCATCTTCTTTGAGGTGAGTTATATAACTTCCTTCACAATTATTTCTTACAATCACCTTGCATGTGCATAATCTTACCCTAAAAAGTGGTTGTAAGTATAAAGATAATATCCTTTACCTAGGGTTTGTGTTTACATGGTGATTTTGAGTAGATAACTCTCCTTGCATGAACCCCAAAATTTTGTACACAAATCCTTCTTAGGTGATTGAGGTTTTTGGTCTTTGCATGCTTATGGAAACGTTGGTTTCACATTCTCAAATGATTGATGCTAATTAGGGTTTTGAAATAATCATCTTCCTAAAGAATGCAACTTGATGAACTTTTAGATTTCTTAATGATGACCAACCTATTTGGATCATTGTGCTCGATAAGTTTTTAGTCTCTTCCTAGTCACTAAGATTTCACTCACATGTGGTCAATGATTTTGAGCTATAGTGGCCTCTAAGTTTTGAACTCTCTATGGTCGCTAATAATATTGAACTCTGATTTGGTCACCAAGGTTTTTACTTTATGTGGTCGCCAAAAGTTTTGATGCTAGTGTTTGTCAAGATTCATTTTTCATCAGTCGCTAATGTTTTCTGACATTAGTGGTGACAGAGATGATCTAACCCTAGTGGTTGCCAAGGTCTCTACACACTAGTGGTTGGTTAAATGGAAAACCCTAGTGGTCACCATGTTTCCTGACTCTTAGCAGTTGATGACATCTATGATCTGTAGTGGTCGATGAAGATTCTGACACCTAACCCAAGCTGTCTCTAAGGTGCTCTTAATCTATGTGGCCTATATGTTTCCCTGACATGGATGGTCAATGTGATTTCTTGATCCTATGGTCAATGGTTGAGCTTGACTTTATACTTTCATGCTTGATGGAGATGCTAGAATTAGGGTTTACCTTTAATTGCTATTTTGAAACCCTATATCATTTAACTTGTTGAACATACTCCTAATACAAGTAGTTGATGATGATACATTGATTATTGTGTGACTAGAATGATGAAGGATGTACTTTGTCTCTCTATGTTGTTGTAACCCTATTTTTCTATCATAAAACATCATAGCCCTTAAATGCAAGGTTATGTTAAACTTATGTATCCCATGTATGGTGATGGTTGATGAGCCTTGATGAGGCACAGAGAGATAATAATGTTCTTACATGGAACAATATGAATTATCCTATGACATTAGACATGGCTTTGTTCCCTATTTGAGGTGCTAACCCCTTTATGATGTGATGAGGATTTGTATCCTATGGTGTCATGATGATGAGTGTGGTTTCATGTATGGAAATTAATGTTACCATGTGGTTTGTGATAAAAAATATATCTCATACATTTTATATCTTCTAAAGTTGCGATCTACCCATAATTTGTATAGCTCTTTTAGAATTTGTATGTAATTAGATTGAAGTAGTTAAAATATACCCAATTGGAATTAACTAATCAAATGAAACCCTAATCATGTAGTTCCATATGTCGTAGATCCATTCTAGTGTCAGGACTTTCTAGATGGTGAAATGAGTATTCCTTTAGTGGAAGCTTGGAGTCATTTATTGTTGAGTATATGCATGTTCACAAGGAGGGTTGCAGTTATACCTTGGAAGGGGAACAGTTGAGGTTGTATCTCAGATGATTATGATTCAATATATGTGATATAATGAGGACAATTGTAGTTATACCTCGGATGATGGGGTTTGTTATATCATGTTTTCACTAGTATTGTGACCTTTATAAGGGCTGAATAGGTTGTTCACTAGTGTCGTGACCTATATACCAAGGGCAGACTAGGCTGATTTACATCTTGACCTTATGTGTCATTGTGGATGACTCATATTGATCGAGGACATATGAGATCTTAGGATTCTGGTTCTCTTAGATCTTGTACAGAACCAATTTCGACTTAGTAGTGGTCAGTTGGAGTGAATCATATAGCATTACTAAAAGTATATCTTGAATTAGATCTATCATCATATTCTAATACTTCTTTTTATTGTTGAATTGTTTCTTAACTCAATCCTTTTCTCATATTCTTTTTGTTCACTAGGTTGTATACCCCATTTTAATAAATAATTATGCGATTTGTCTTAGATTCAAAGGTAAACTTAGAGACCCAACAATGTGTTATTTGACTAAAAGAGAAAAACCAACACATATATGAATGAGAAACGGGTTCACGACCATTTTTGGCTGGATGAAAATAATAAATAATTTGAATGATTTCCAAATTGCATTGATAATGAAATATACAAACCATAAACTCTTTTAAATGAAAATCTTGCAAGAAAACATGGAGTCTCATTTTATAATGTTGTGATGGCATTTCCAATATGGGGGGAAAATTATTGGTTTTTTGGATAACAATAATATGATAGAAATGAGGAAACACTAGTATATGAAATTCATAGGAGGGAAAGAAAGGTCTAAGTATAAAATAACTAATTCTAGAGAACTCAATTCTCATATTTCCACAACATGATTTTGTTTAAAGAAATCCATTAAGGGTCAACCTATTGTGTCATATACTCCCACTAGTCCTACAATATAGAGATAATATGGAAGATCAATGGTCATATCAACTCCTAACTCTCTCTAATTACCAGAAGTCCATCATTTAATTTCCAATTCAACATGAATACACCCCAAAAGCTTCTAAATCCATGGGAACCTATAGAAGAAATTGAAATCCAAGTTCGTCTCTACGATCCAAAAAGATTTTTCTTTGGGTATTCCCCTAGCCATAGGTATGATTTATTCTTCTTACTTTTAGAAGTGTGGCTCTCTCTATCAATTCAAATTCTATATTTGACTTCCTCATCATCAAGAAGGAAATATCAATTTACAAGGTGGACATGAGAAAACTTGCAAAGATGTGGATGTTTTTCTTCACTAGAGGTAGGTTGGGACCCCCACATACAATATGGTTGTAACAAAGTTATAATTTGACAAGTTAAACATTGATTTATTTTTTATGTTTATATTTTCTCATAATATTCCATGAATAATAGAAATAACAAGAGTGAAAAATTGATGAAAAGGCTTACCATCATTTTTTTGATGCCTGACCATTGGGTATATTATGTTACACATGGTGTATAAGGAAAATTAAAAATGTTACATAGAAATATTCAAATATATACAAAGTTCTTTAAGACATGCTAATGTTTGCCAATACATTTTCTTTAAATTTAATGTCATGAATTATTTATGTAATTTATATTTGCAACAACCAAAGTTGCAACTAGACCCATTTTGGATCCTACCTACACCACATCCATGTAAAGTATTTTTTTACTAGATAACCTTCCTATGAACTCTAGTTTATTGATTTTCATATTTGTCTAACATTCCAACATTTTAGAATGTAATGGTTAGTCAAGTCCTCCAAGGAAGTGAATTTTAATCGAAAATCATTCTAGAGTTTCTAAAAGGGCCCCATTTAAACTACATTGATAAGTCCTCCTTAACTTGCACTCCTATTTACTAATATAAATATGACCCTACACCCTTTTCATTTCAGATGGAAAATACATTGATTAGTAAATGATTTGCAACACTTGATCTTACACATAAACATTGTCTATGATAATCCCTTGTAGCCCTATATCCTATAACCTAGAAAACATCAATCAAACAACTTTTTCAAGAGGGAAAACACTCATATCTATAATAAAAAATATCATGTTTCTATATGTTAGTGAAGAAGACACAAAAGAATGTTCTTTTGGTGATAGATACACTCGAATAGGCAATGAAGTGAACAACATATTGAAAAACGTTGTAGATGTTTTATACTCATTCTAAAGTTATTTGCGCTTATGATTCCTCTGTATCATAAATCTCCATTGCAACATGGGATGGTGTTCATTAATGAATAATACCCATTTTATAGATACGTTTCTCACATGTCACATGTAAAGCAACCTTGATGAATATAGTAATTTTCTTGTAATGATCTTCATCCACTTTGAAATAAGACAAAGCTCCTAGAAAATGCTCTATCTAAACATGGTCTTTCCTAATTCGATAGTGTGCATAGGATGGAGGTTTTCCTATGAAAAAGTAGGTTCCATAGAAATGCACTTCATGTCTCTTCTCCAATAAGATTGTGTATTTTATTTTAAGATAAAAAGGGGTTTAATAATTAATAGAAGAGGTAATTCTAATTGGTACAAAAATAGTGTTTTCTCCTAGTTTGAAAAGGATTGTGGTAGTTTGTAGCACTAAAACTAGGGAAATTTATGTGAATCTAGACGTCATTTTGGTTATAGTGAAAGATGTGTAGAAGATTTTGTCACTAAACATATTTGTGTAACTCCTATATTTATCTTTTTTTAATTATTCATTTACATATAAATTAATTATTCTAGAAGTATATGAGTTATTCAAGTTCATCCATATTTCATACACTTATTTATCTGATATAGTGTCACATGATACAAAGCTTACTATTCTAACTTGAGACCCTTACAAATTTTCTTCATAACATTCCATTATTAATATACATATCGTATACTTATTAAAATCTTTATTACTATATTATCTCTCCTAAAATGTTCCTTCAATTCATGAATGATTATCATATAATAAAAAAATAGATGAATATATGCTATATATCAGATAAAATAATTAATCCATGCTACACATGCATACCGAATGATGAAGCAATATTGACACTATTATAGCTAGTCTAGGACAAGGGTTTAAGCAACACATTATTTCATACACAAAAAAAATATTGTATATTAGTTGGTACTTACATATTCTTTCTTTAGTTAATTTTAACAAAATAAATAGATTTTCTGAGGCTCATCAATTATGGCAAGCCTGGCAACTACTGCAATGTGTTCCCAATATGGAAATTCAGGTTCTTAGTTACACTATTGGAAATTTTGTTACTTGAGACTAACATAAAATATAATGAGTCAATTACCATGATTTTGAATGTGAAAATCTAAGCGCAACGTTATAGTATCTTAGAGAAAATTTTCAAATAAGTTATTTTTTTTTATTTTACACCCTTGAATTTAATGACACATGTCAGAAAGCCCACATGTTTATTCATATAAATTTTCTCCTAAAGAACAACATCTAAAATGATGTCTTAGATATATTTTATTAATAGAGGGGTCTTTCATGTTATCTAAAACAATGGGAAAAGGAGTTGTTGTCGTTCATATTTTATAAGAATAACTATCTTAATAGTATATGAACCTTTTGTGTTATCCATTAGAATATAGAACAACCGTCCTTTCATTTATTTTCATTTTGGTATTCAGATTCTTTTGAGATCTATTTACTTCTAATATTTAGAAAATGACGATGCAAGACTACCAAATCTCATCACCCGTTTGAGAAACTTCATGGATTTCACCATTACTTTTTTCCTTCTACGACCTATATTCTATTTAAACCATATTATAATTTATATTAATAGGACAATACACAACTTTTCTAGTAAATATTGTCCTTTCCCAAAGACAAACATCTGGTATGCTCTATTGTCAACGAAACATATTTTCAACAAATTTATTTTGAGTACTCAATATACATTTGTAAGCTATGCTATGAATATGGATTTGAAGAAGAAATTGATTCCTTCTCAATTTAACCTTTTGGTACACTTCATATACTCATATTTGGTTTTTTCAAATTTGTGATGTTTTTTTCTCTTATCTCTAAAAGGTCCAACACTTAATTACATGATCCAAAATACGTAATTTGATTTTAATTGAGTTGAAATTTTGTCAAAATGTTGAGGTTAAAAATTAACAGTTATAAAACATATTTATACCTCATATATTGAAGAACTGGATATAGGATTTGAGTAGTTATGTGTAATTTAAAAATGACATTGTGATCCTAGGATGAATCTTTTAAGGAATTGGACGATCAATGAGAGAGATATGTATTTTCCAAGAAAATATTTAGAAATGGCCTACAGGAAGCATACAATACAAGACAAACCTTTTTCCTTGATTGTTTGATCTCAAATATGCAAACAAGATATTTTTTACACTCACTCCTAAGACTATGCACTAGTAGTCACAATGGGACAAGTGAGATTCCACCACTGGATCAGGCCTCCCACAAAATGGAAACAAATATAACAAACACAATTCATGATCAACCTTTAGATCTTATAGGGTGACAAGTTTTCCCTTGATGTAGTGTCTAGCACAAGAGTTGTTGGTCTTCCACACCCCTTCACTCCCAATCACTTTATATTGTCATATGACCATAGAGAATTCAGATTGATCCCCTTTCCTTGCTTGTAGCCAAGAGTTGAAACCTCTTTTTTCTATGGAGATGGTGGATTCTTACATAGGTCCTGACATGGTAATTTGTGCCCTATAAAACCCTCCAAAAGCTCCACCTTAATCCCCCGTACACCCTCCCACTCTCGTTAAGAAAAACCAATACCAGGAACACCTCCACTGAACCATTTACCTCTATCAAGCTATGTTGCACGCATTGCCAATTGGGAGATATTCCACCACGTCTTCAATGACAAATTCACCACGACCATCACCCTTAGTGGATTAATAAAAGATGAATGGGATACAATCAGTCCCAATATAAGATGAGTGTGGGTATGTTCCTAAAGGACATGCATTGCCCCTCGTGCGGATGCTTCCCGTCCCGGGAAGCATTACTCCAAGAGAGGATAACGCATCCTCCGCAGAGATGCATTGGCTTCAAGTGAAGTAATGTGTCTCCCTTATGGATGCATTTACCCCCAAACATGCTATTTTGGTAAATGAATCTCGAATCGTAATAGTTGGTTATTAAGATCACAATTGCTATTTTAAATGTCTTAGAAATAATTATAATACTCCACGCACTATCATTTTCCATATGGGTGCAAGAACATACATAACTTTAGATAGTTGTTCTCTTGTATATTATTACCTTTATAATTGCAGTGTCAGCTGGTATAATCACTCAACCCAAACGACGCACCAACCCTAATTTCATAGATGTACTTCCATATACCGGACCCTCAGACACTAACGATGAAATGGTCCTTACTGCACCAAAGAATCCCCTGGATACTGAACCCACCCACATGATATATATACACTTCATCTTATACATGATATATATACGCATATCATGGGATGGAAGTGTTTTTCAGTTTATTTCATGGTGTTACATGTGGAGTTCTCCTCCATTCTCATGAGATTTGTTCTACGGGTGTACTTACACACATAAACTCTTAATCATGTTCTATCGTGTAGCATTCGATCTATGTTGATCTCTTATCTATGATGATCACTTAACTCGTACGTTTCCGGTGGCTCCTCACATTCATCACGTCAAGCTCGGCTTATAATGTAACGAACCTATTACTAAAGAAATGTGCTATTCATTTCCAAAATGACTTGTTAAGGCGTTTGTTGAGAACTACTCTTTTGAAGTCGATGACTCTAGAGAAGAATAGTCGTCCCACGTCGAAATTCAAGTAGACGAACACAAGAAACAAAACCGGTAAAGGCGAAAGACTTTCAAAAGACGCGGCACATGAGCCATCCATACGCGGTAGAAATAGAAATCCAAAGCAAAGTGGTCCAACTCGTGTCACTTCCAACGTTTGATATCTCACTAATATAGAAAATATTTTTTACAACGGAAAGGTTGTGTTGTAATTAGCATATTTATCACAATAAATCTATTTGCGTGTTGTATATTATATATTTTATACAACACAAGTTATTAACAACATGCCAAATATGTTGTAGTTTACACAATACTACAATATGTGCTAAATTGTTGTAATAGTCTGTAGTATCACAACCTACTCAAACATGTTGTAAAAGACCTTAATTACACAACATATTGTGATCTATTGTAATAGTCACACATGATAATATGTTGTAATAGGACATCATTATAGAACATATACTAATCCATTGTAAGATATCATAATCGCACAACATGCGTTCACATGTTGTAATAGGTATATGTTGTAATAGACCACAATAACACAACATATTGAAACTCATTGTTATATACTGTGATCATACAACAAACTCTGACCTATTGTTATGCACTATAATTACACAACATGTTGCGACCCTTTGTAATAGTCACACATGATAAATAGACACTACTACAGAAACAACATTTGGCGTCGGTTGTTTAACCCCCTTTGGCGTCGGTTTCTGAGCGACGCCTATGTGGGCACCGCTAAAGGTCGAACACTTCGGCGTCGGTTTTTTAACCGACGCCTATTTGACATATAGGCGTCGGTCTTTTAGTAGATAACCGACGCCGAAAGGGTTCGCGCCACAGAAAACAGCGTCATCTAGGACACATTCTGCGTCGGTTATCTACTAAAAGATCGACGCCATACTTCAAGACGATACGGCCGCGCTTCCCTGCACGGCCGTGTTTAGTACTATAGGCGTCGGTTTTATATGAATAAGCGACGCCTTTTCCACCACGGTCGTGCTTTCCTGCACGGTCGGGTTGTTTGTAATATTAGGCGTCAGTTTTTATCCAATAACCGACGCTGTAGGTCTTTGCTGACAGTTTTCTGTAAATAACCGACGCCTATATCTATTTTTTTTTTCATATCAGTTTGCAGGCCTGCTGTAGCTGGTCAGGAGGATGAGAACCTGCAGTTCAGTTTTCTGAACTGTAGGTTTACGACATCCATTGATATCAGCCTACAAACAGGCCACAAACCTGTAAAAGTCCCAAGAAAAATTTCACACAAGTAGATACATTCAGACATCAATTCAATTCTCACATTCACACATATAGAAACATTCAAATACATGTATTAACATTCAGAAATATTCATTTACAAAGTATCATTCATTATCGCTATCAACATCCCAATTATATCTTACAGTTGCCACTGCTTGTATGGCTTTTGCCCATTCTTCTCTTATTTCATTTAATGCTTCCATCGTATATGGAGCATGTATATTTTTTAAGCGTTTACCTATAGTGTGGTCAGTTTTAAACACCTGCAAAGAGAATGATGTATATATATAAGTAATAATATAAAAATGAGATTGATATATTTCATACTAACTAATGAGACTATATATAATACCTCATGTATGGTATCGATGTCCAATGCGACATGTTTGATAATCATCTGCATAAATCGCATCACATAGTATGCGCATGCCCAGCCATTGTCTTGTGTAGCGCACTATAAATTGAAACATACAAAATAATACAACTTAGCACAATTCACA
Organism: Alisma plantago-aquatica; assembly: GCA_963693085.1. Lineage (NCBI taxonomy): Eukaryota > Viridiplantae > Streptophyta > Magnoliopsida > Alismatales > Alismataceae > Alisma > Alisma plantago-aquatica. The sequence continues at coordinate 369,036,072 of OY856415.1, read as the reverse complement.
TCAATAATATATACATTGGAGTCGGGAACTTACTTGTACGTTCTGCCAATTTATTGGCTGGTTCTTTTTCCTTGGGACCGTTCCTCCAGCTTTTTGAATGCATCTAAACCCCTACATGTTAATATAACACAGTAAATTACATACGTAAATAGTAATGTAATAACAGATGTTAACAGATACAAAAATGAAATATTTCTCACCGGAATAATGGCATTCTCATTACGTGTCCAATTTTAGTGTTTAATGTACTTCCCGAGGGATCTAGATAATAAATAGTGAACGTCCCGGGGACAATAACTAGTAACTCCCAATGTCTACCGCTAGAGGTAAAAAGTTAACAATTAATAACTCAAAATGCACAATAAAAATGGAATTTTCTTAAGTCCAAATTATAAATAAAGTAAACTTACTTGACATTGAATGGAGCTATTATTATCTTCTTGTTTTGCTGACCGAAAATTTTAAAAGCATCTATACAGTATTGTTGAACACTATCAGGGTCTTTAGCTACCATACTAATCAATGATGGAATCAAAAATTCCACATGATCAAATGCAAATTGTTTGCAATGATCTTCGACTAAGTAGCTGCAAAACATGTATTACGTATGCATTAATATATAAGAAACCAGATCACCGGATCTTACACAAGGTATATGGATGTATAAATAAGATCTCACCTTATCCATGTCTCTATCATTGGTGTGTTCAGCCAATCATACATAAACAGCTCAATAATATCTTGTATAAATAAAGAGCTATCGTATGATTGACCTGCATAATCTGCATCTAAAGAAACAATTATCTGGTAATGTATATTATGTGCCCGTAGCCAACATATCATTCCCCTACAAGAAGGACCTAACGGGTATGTTAGGTCAGTTGGAACCCAAGTTGGTAATGCGGGAAGTGGAGGTGGAGGCCTAGGTGCTCCTGGTGTCTTCTTTTTAACATGTATATATAATTTCAGATCAGTTGACATCATATATACACATTAACAGTCTAAATCAATGTAAATTTATCTTACAATTTCAGTAGTGTAGACGACATCTGCTTTGGGCCACAATATGACCCCGCCTTCTGCCTCAGTAAGTGTATCAATATCCGGGTGGGGATATGGCAATGTAGCTTCCCTCCAATCGGGTAACACGCGTAATGGGCCTACACGAACGTAGCCCTGTGGCATTGGAGTCCCGTGAAACCTTTCCCCAGGAAGGGACAGGTAAGACTGTGCCTCTGCAACAACATAGTCTTGTATTCTTAAGCGGCATCGCTTCAATGCCTACAAATTTACGTAAAGAATGTTATACATATATACATATCATCTTGAAAACATATCATCTTGAAAAGACTAGCTACAATGTCCTAAACAATACTTACAGCAGACGTGTTAGGCGATGGGTCTCCAGGATTACTCGCAGTCTGTGCATCAGGAGAAGAGTGGGTCGCCATAGGCTGATTGGAAGCCTGAGATGCCTGCCACCGCAGAAATTCTTCCTTGACCTTCTTAGCAACTACATCGTTGACCTTCTTAGCAACTATATCCTCGACTCTCTTATTCTCCTATACATGAATAAAAGAAACATTAGCTTCTTATTATTGAATTTCCTTTTGCAGTAACATTCTAAAAAAAGAATAGGTTACCTCTTCTTGAGAAAGTCCCGCTCTGGGTTTGCGCTGGGATGGCCCAAATAATGCTTTGATGCCAACACCAGTGCCTGCACCCCTAACACGTCTAGGATGCTCTGGGTTACCTAGAGCAACTGTCAATTCATCCCTTGTGCCCTGAGGGATGACCGCGCCTTGTTTCCTCTGCTCGTGCAGCTCCCGCTAATCACCATCAACAGAAATTGGTAAGTTAACACCACAAATAATCAATATTCAAACGATTGCTCTAAGAGTTGTATTTTACCATTTTCGCAGCCGCCTCAGTAGTTACGGGCTTCTTTATTTCACCCTTCTTGTTTTGCCTCCCATCTATCCAAATATCATGGCGAGGCATGGGTGTGGCAGACTCCTGAGTAGCCGCAGACTCTGCATGTAGTCTTTGGCGAACGCTTGCATAGCCTTTTGGACCCATAGTGTGGTCATGCACATTCAGTGCACACCTTGCTTTTTGTGCGTCACTGAGGGCCTAGTTAGTATGCACATTAATGATTTGGTTAGTATCACTAAAGGTTAATCTTGAATAGGTGAATACAATGTATATTAATTAAATTGGGAGTGACGCCTAATACCTTGAATTCTTCATATTTTCTTGAAGCAACAAAATTGTCCCAATCTTCTTTGTCTAAGAAGTTCCATTATTCAAGGGATGACTTCTTCTTCTTATCACCCTCTTTTATGTATTCTCTATTCAGATTTGTCCTATAATTCGTAAGCATCTTTCCAGCGCGTTGCATCACACTTTTACGATGCAACTTCTCATCCAATGCAAACAGATTCTGTAAAATAGAAATGTTATTAACTAGTATCCAAAATAGAATTGCAAATAATAGAATTTGTAATCTAAAAAATAGAATTGCAAATAATAATAACTCACTCATAAATCCTTCCATATCAAGTCTTTTTTCCCCTGAGGAACTTTATGTCAATTATCATACTTAACACCACAATGGCTCCGAGTGGTACACCCAAGATAGTTTACAAAATTATTGCGGTTCACTCCAATTGCATTTCCTCCATTATCAAACTCCACAACCAATTTGGATCCACTGCCACTTAGCGCTATTAACTTCTTCAACAGAGTGATGCCCCTTTTCTTGTTAAGTGTTTGGTGCTGCGCATCAAGTTGCTCCAGTGCTTCAGTGGGTACATGTGCATCATCAACCTAAAATTTGACAAAAATAAACACACTGAATTAGCCCAATATAGAAATATAGGATATATGACATAACTAGAAGATAATGAATTTTATAGAAATACAGGATATGTTTATAGAACTTACATTGGTATCCTCACCATGCTCATCATGGACAGCATGCTCATCATGGACTTCATGCTCATCATGGTCAACCATCTGAAAATTTCATTAAAAAGGCAAACATTTAGCATTTGTATTAACTAGAAAAAGGCAAACATTTAGCATTTGTATTAACTAGAAAAAGGCAAACATTTAGCATTTGTATTAACTAGAAAAAGACAAACATTTAGCATTTGTATAAACATACATGTCTCTAAAATTGTGATCTTTTATCAATTAACAATCCTTCATTGTGATCTCCGCACACATATAAGTCATCATTAGCTTCAATATTTTATGGAGTTGGCAACCCAACTGAGAATGGACTGGAGTCATCATACTTATCATAGTACTCTTCTTCATTTATAGGATCTTCAATGAACTGTCTTTTACCATGAAGAACAACCGACCATTTATCATTTGCAGGATCATCGATATAGAATATTTGTTTCTCCTATGATGCCAATATGAATGGTTCACCCTTCTCGCCAATCTTTTCAAAGTTCATCAAAGTGAAACCCAATTCATCCACTATAACTCCTTTGGTGTTATCAACCCAATTACATTTAAAGAGCGGAATTTTGAAATCTATGTAGTCAAACTCCCAAATGTCTTCAATGACACCGTAATATGACATTTTAGCTTCACGTGGACTCTTATCCTTTGCACTTGCAAAGTACATAGTCGACGCTTGAAGAGTGACCCCACTATTTTGGACGACACTCTTATCATCTTGGCGCTTTGTGTAATATGTGAATCCATTAATGTCAAACCCTTCATAAGACATAACATTCGGTTTTGGTTTAAAGGCGAGGCATTTGATAGTTTCTGTAATATCATTTGGTGTTTGAGATAGTTGATGTAAGACTTTATCTTCAAACCACTTAGTAAAAGTCTTATTATGCTCTCTAGCAAGCCACATTGAACTTGCTCGAGGATGTTGTCTCTTTATGAAATTGGTATGTTCCTCGATATAAACACTCACTTTGTCCATATTGTGTAAAATATATAAGTGAGCTTGTTCCAACTTCTCACGGCTGATTACTTTCACCCGTGATCCCAAAATTCCTTTGCCCTCCTCAATATTCTTGTCATTATCAGGAGTGTCATTACCAATGAGAAAGTCATTGCAAAAATCTATAACCTCTCTCGCCACATAACCTTCAATAATACTCCCTTCAGGCCGATAACGGTTTCAAACATCACCTTTAAAAACGCTCATGTATCATTCAAAGGGATACATCCAATGCAAGAAAACTGGTCCCAACATTTTCACTTCCCTAGTCAAGTGGACAACAAGATGTACCATGATATCAAAGAACGAAGGAGGGAAATACATCTCAAGCTGACATAGGGTAACAACCACTTCTCTTTGCAAATTATCGAGAGTATCAGGGTCAATAACTTTGCTGCATAGACTGTTGAAAAAGAAACAAAGTCTGGTAATTGCAAACCTTACATGCTTCGACAATATAGATCGAATTGCCACGGGCAATATTTGTTGCATTAGAGTGTGACAATCATGAGATTTAAGACCTATCAACTTCAGATCTTTCATTGATACCAATCTACGGATGTTAGATGAGTAACCATGTGGCACCTTACATTTACCAAGCATTCACAAAAAGTTTTCTTCTCCTTTCTAGACAACATGTAACAAGTGGGAGGTAAGTATGTTCTTTTATTACCCATTTCATGTAATTCTGTTAATTCTGACCTTATTCCCATTTCACGTAGGTCCAGTCTGGATTTTATCCCATCTTTAGTCTTACCTGGTATATTTAACAGAGTACCAATGATGCTATCACAGACATTTTTCTCAACGTGCATTACGTCGATACAATGCATGACTGTCAAAGAACTCCAATAAGGAAGATCCCAAAATATTGACTTCTTCTTGAATGAAGAATTGTCACTCCGTGTAGCCATACTACATTGTGATTTCTTACCAAATTCATTGACAATGTCTTTTACTCTTTCATTAACAACATCCCCTGGTATAGGTTTAGGTGCACTCCGTTCATCATTCCATCCATTGAATGCTTTGCGCTTCCTACGATACGGATGGAATTTTGAAAGAAACCTTCGATGACCAAGATATACAGTCTTGCCGCCATGTTTTAGTCTTATTGAATCAGCGTTTTCTTCACATATAGGATACGCTTTAGCTCCTTTGACACTATATCCAGACAAATTCCCATATGCTGGAAAGTCATTAACAGTGCAAAACAACATAGCGTGCAAACAAAATGTCTCTCTTGCTGAAGCATCATAGGTCATCACACCTTCAGCCCAAAGTTTCTTTAAGTCATCAATCAAAGGTTCAAGATAAACATCGATATCATTTCTGGGTTGTTTAGGGCCTGATATCAACAACGACAACATAACGTATTTATTTTTCATACACATCCAGGGAGGAAGATTGTATATAAAAAGCATGACTGGCCAAGTGCTATGTTGGCTGCTCAATGTCCCGTACGGATTCATCCCATCTGTACAAAGCCCAAATCTTAGATTCCTATCTTCTTCACCACATTTGGGGTACAATAGATCAATCTTCTTCCACTGTGGGGAATCAGACGCATGTCGTAGGATCCCATCATTATTTTTCTTAACATCTGCATGCCACCTCAAATTCTTTACATCTATCGGATTTGCAAACAAGCGTTGAAACCGTGATATTATAGGTAGATACCACAACACCTTGGCAGGAGAACCAGTTTTGGACTCCCCCGAAGTCGTCAATTTATACCTTAACGCACCACATTTTGGACAATCTTTCAAATCTACATAGTCCTTTTGAAATAATACACAATCATTCGGGCATGCATGTATCTTCTTGGCCTCCATTCCCATTGGGCACAACATTTTCTTTACCTGGTATGTTGAGATTGGCAGCTCGTTTCCTTCAGGAAGCATTTCTTTCAACAAAGTCAACAATGAAGTGAAGCTTTTGTCGCTCCATCTATTGTTAGCTTTCAACTTATACAATCTCAACACAGCGCTAAGCTTCGTAAACTTAGCACAGCCTGTGTATAACGGTATCTCAGCATCATGCACAATGTTTCTAAAGATAGGAGGTGGATCGGTGTGCTCTACCCTACAACTATCCAGCGTCGCATCAACGATTTCTACTGGAACTGGTTCGTTCACATTTACGTCATCGGAGGCAATTTCTTCTTCCACCCAAGCACTGCTATCGACATCTACTGGTTTCGATTTTGAAATCTCTCCATGCCAGTGCCATTCTGTATAGCCTTGTACAATCCCGTTGCACATGACATGACTTTTGATTTCCTCACCAGTGTTGACTTTCAAGTTATTACCGCAATGCCTACATGGACAGTAGAACCTATCTATAGGTTTTTTCCTATGTTCCTCGGCAAATCTAATAAACTGATCAAGACCAGATATAAACTCTGGGGTGCAACGATTACGAATGGACATCCATGATCTATCCATTCTATGATCAGAGAAAACAAGTATATATTAGGAAAAGATTAGGGTATACACTTACATCCTAAGTGTATAATGTGATGTCATTCTTATATATAATAAATGTGTACCACCTATCCCATCCTTGAACACCTAATCTCACTAGTAAGTGTATAATGTATATTGGGTTTTCAGGAAAATTTCGACAACATTTCCCCATTGTTCTCTAAGTACATATGTACTTAGAGAACAAACGGGGAAATGCTACCGAAATTTTCTCGAAAACCCAATACACATTATACACTTACATCCTAAGTGAGATTAGGTGTTCAAGAACAGTCCCAAACCGGGGACTATCCAAGATTTACTCCTAATGAGTCAATCTTGGACGGGTTTCTAGGCCAACAAACACAATAATAGATATCTACAATGAAGCCGGCCTCCATACAAACAGTATATAATTTAGTGATTGTTCATTCTAATTTATACCAATGTATAAGTAATATAAAGAACAATGATTGTTCACTTTCTAGGCCAACAAACACATGTCATGTCATTCTTATATATAATAAATGTGTACCACCTATCCCATCCTTGAACACCTAATCTCACTAGTAAGTGTATAATGTGTATTGGGTTTTCAAAAAAAATTCGGCAGCATTTTCCCGTTGTTCTCTAAGTACATATGTACTTAGAGAACAAACGGGGAAATGCTATCGAAATTTTCTCGAAAACCCAATACACATTATACACTTACATCCTAAGTGAGATTAGGTGTTCAAGAACAGTCCCAAACCGGGGACTATCCAAGATTTACTCCTAATGAGTCAATCTTGGACGGGTTTCTAGGCCAACAAACACAATAATAGATATCTACAATGAAGCCGGACTCCATACAAAAAGTATATAATTTAGTGATTGTTCATTCTAATTTATACCAATGTACAAGTAATATAAAGAACAATAATTGTTCACTTTCTAGGCCAACAAACACATGTGATGTCATTCTTATATATAATAATTGTGTACCACCTATCCCATCCTTGAACACCTAATCTCACTAGTAAGTGTATAATGTGTATTGGGTTTTCAAGAAAATTCCGGCAGCATTTCCCCACTGTTCTCTAAGTACATATGTACTTAGAGAACAAACGGGGAAATGCTACCAAAATTTTCTCGAAAACCCAATACACATTATACACTTACATCCTAAGTGAGATTAGGTGTTCAAGAACAGTCCCAAACCGGGGACTATCCAAGATTTACTCCTAATGAGTCAATCTTAGACGGGTTTCTAGGCCAACAAACATAATAATAGATATGTACATGTTAGGCTTTCATCACAATTGATGTTAGGGTTTAATCAATGTTAGTGTTTAATCAAATCAAATTAGGATGCTAGAATGGACAAGTTTAAATCAAATTAGGGTTTAAATCAAATAAAACACGGCCGTGGCTGTGTTGGTCTACCACGGCCGTGCTGGGCAGCACGGCCGTGGTAGGCCATTCTTCTCAGTTCTCAGTGAAAGAAGTAGAACACTAACTAGTCTTAGGTTTTGAAGTCAGAGCAACAAGCAGAGCAGAGCAGCGGGCGGCAAGGAAGAAGACAAGGAAGAAGGTGCTACGTCTAATACCTTGTGAGCAGCGGAGGCAAGCAAGAAGACAATGCCGTAGTAGGGCGTGAGCAGGGAGGAAGGAGCGGGCGGCGGCAGCGCAAGGAGGAAGGCGGCGGGCGGTGGCGGCGACGCAGAGTAGCAGTAGGGATCGTTGGCGGCGAGTGAGAAGCAGCAGGCACCAGGCGGTGATTTTGGGAGAGCGCACAGGAGAATCGATGAAACAGGAAGAAAGGGGGAAGAGTCAGGTGATCGGGCCTCTATTAAGTTGGTCAACGGCGTCGATTATCTAGGACAACTGACGCCTATTATCTTCAGCTTCGGTTGCTCGTAATAACCGACGTCCAATTAGACGATCTTTACCCCTTATTAATTGGCGGGAACTATTATCAGTGTTGCTTATCTAAGGATAATCGACACCGAAAGTGGAGCTTTTCGCGCAAAATTTCATTTCACATAGGCGTCGGTGAATTGTTAAACAACCGACGTTGTATGTGACCCAGATTTTTTTCGCTCGAAAATTGGATTTCGCGGGCGCCTTTAGGCGTCGGTTGGTTACACTCAGCCGACGCTGAATACAAAGTGGTACCCGTGTCTGGCTGGTCTTCGAATATAGACGTCGGTTGGTATAAATAACCGACGCCGAATATTATAGGCGTCGGTTGTCCGAAATAACCGACGCCCAAAAAAGCGACACTGAACGTTATTTCTGTAGTAGTGAGATCACTATTACACAATATAGACTAACTTGTTGTAATATATCATAATCACACAACATGTGTTTTTATGTTGTAATAGCTACATGTTGTAATAGACCACAATCACACAGCATGATGTAACATATTGTTATATACCAAAATCATACAACAAATTCCTACTTGTTGTTATATACCATAATTACACAACACTCAAACCTGTTGTACAATCTCATGTGTCAACCTTAATACAAAAATACAAAATCTTCTGACTGCCTTGACTTCCTTTTTTAACGATTGGATGAATGTGTTCTCTCTTCCCCTCTCATTCATATATCCTCTGCCTCACTCTAACACTGAATCGGTCATGTATCAATCGTACCTCAAGTTTTGTCAATTTCAACATATGCTTGGTCAACCTAACACTGAGTAACCATGAACATATAATTAAGCCTTTGAAATTCTCAACTCTTATAAGAGGGACATTAACCTCACCATATTGACTCTTATTCTTAAAAAATAATTGTCAAACAAGGCTTCAGATTTTTATTTAGATTTAAACTTCTCAGTCTGGGTCGGTTCTGGATTGAGAAGTCGGTCGAACAACTATGAGTCAGATGTTGTGTCCCAGATCCGACCTAAACCCAATTTCTCAATAGAGGATTTAATCATGAGCATGTAATGCATATAATTGTTTCTTCTTATAAAATTATTGTCAAATTTGGATCCGAGTTTAGTTCCAGATTTAATTTTTTCTGGGTTGATTTCAGATTGAGAGGTCACTCAAGCAAAATTCAATTTCAAATTTAGATCTGGGAATGACAGTTACATACGTTTGATCTGATATTTTGACCTAAAACCTACCCGAGCCTAATTTCTTAAAAGGAAATTTGATCACACTAGTGGAAAGAGTGATCTAATTTGATATGCCTTTTAAAATATTTTGACATTAAAACAGAGATGAGACACGCGTCAAATTCTATACTTTCGTCCCACACTCACTCGCCACATGTAATTCACTATTCTTTTCGACCCAGTGTTTCTTGTTTTCACGGGACCAAATTAACGGAAGATAAATTTCCCTCCTCATCCTCAATTGTCCTCCCGCTCGCGAAGATTGACCCGTTTTTCGGTCTTCTTCCGTCCTTTTTCCCTTTTTCATTCCGCCTGTGCCGTATCTTTCGGTCTTCCGCCCTAACCATCTGACGCCACACACGATTGAAGGAGACGGCCGTGCGCGATTGAAGGAGACGACCGCGATGAGCAGGAACGAAGAAAGGGAGAGGGGTCAGAAAGCTAAATCTTGCTGGTGAAGATCACATTTAGGTGTTCGGGCAGTGGCGGCGGCTGTCAATGAGGCCTGGACCTCACCCGACTTTCTAAAATAGAACAACTTATAATAAGTGGCCTTCTGGTGGTATCGTTAAAAAGGTCAATGTCGTGATTATGATTTCAATTATTTTAATCCACTCACGTTTCGCCTGACTGCTGGAGAGATGAAAAGCTTGCTGCTGGTTCTACCCTAGGCTACTCACGTAATGTGTGTAGCGGCAGCGTTGGGGTCATATGTGAGTGCCCTACTTTGCAATCGTATTATCCAAATCGCAAGCGGAGGTTTGGGAGAGCAGCCGAGGACGTTAGTCTCTCCTACTAATTATTTTCTCAGACTCTTCTACTCACATCACTCAGATTTTTACCTTATTGGATTGCCATTCGTAATCTTATTGGCCTTGTTTATTCTTTATTTCTTCCTTTTGACAGCGTTTTCTTTGACCCACTTTGACGAAAGAATTATCTAATTTACTCACCATCAGTCACGACCCTCAGTTTTACTTTGATTTGTTAATCTTTTCAATAGTCCTGTAGATGCTGAGTGTTCCTTTTTTTTTCCTGACAATACTATTAGTATCTTTGATATTTTTGCAATGTTGTTGTCATCTTTATAGATAATTATTATGAAAAAATCAAACCAACTATACCATCGACCCCGATTATTCAGAAAAAAATAATGAATTTCGAGTCCAGTTTTGATTTAGATATTATAAAATCAGGTCTCACTCCGGGTTAGAATCTACACAATTGCGACCATTTCCTGGCATAGTATTTTGCGAAAAACTTAAGTTTGAGATCCAAATGGGGTAATTTTTTCTTGATGCAAATACTTACCCATTCCAAAATCAACTCAAATGTTTTTTTCAATACCCTAATTGTAAGAGATAAATTTTGGTGTTAGGCGAATTAGATAGTTTTGCTTTGATTGGAATATTATTGGACCCAAAATTTACCAGAAATGATTTTTATACCCTAGTTGTAAAACATATTTCTGATGACCTCTATGGCGCCACACACCACAAACCACGAGATTAAGAGAAACTCTATTGCGGATTACCAAAAAATACTAAAAATTAAAACCGATTACAACAAGAACCAACATGTGAAAACTTATTACATCAAAATCCAAAAACTTGTCATCTGAATTATATACCATAAGCATCATTATTTACAACATGTCCATAGGTGACTAGCTATCACAAATGATATCTGTTCATTTACATAAACATGTACCACAACCCACTATATACAACAAGGCACATAAACTAAAAATTCATATCAATAACACCATCGAGGAACATACGTAACTCCTCCCAAGACCTAAGTGTACAAGGGCGACTCTAGGACTCTAACCACAAAAAATAACAAGCAGCATTCCCAACCTTAGCTACTACTTCCCTCCTTGCTGCTGTTCTGCTTCAGCTGCACGATCTCTACCTCCTCGTGCACGTCTACCTAAAATATGTGGGAAAACCCATAGGGTGAGATTCCAAATCTCAGTGGGAGATATAACTCTCCACCAACACTATTATTAACACATATAACTAAAGCAAGTATATACAAAACTAAGATGAATGAGCAGATTCAGTTAAATTATATGTAACTGTTGATTAAAACAATTTAAGCAATATTGGGCACTTCTTGGTCAGCTTATTACTGAATAATATAACAATGAAAAATCTAAGAAGGAATACGAAGTACATGTATATTCTCTACCAACTAACATGTACAAAGCAAGGCAAAGCTACAACCAATGTTCTCATATTTGATCCTAAACAAGTGTACTATAGAGAGATTACATATTTTATTATACCCTGAGGATTTGAGTCGTACCACCCAAATCCAACTAACCATTACTAAGTCAAAGTCGGTGTCATACAAGGTCCATGAAAGAGCTAGAATTCACGACCTCACCAAACCTCTGGTCAGTACACGAGTACACAACAGAGACATACCAGTCAACTACAACCTATGATATATAGTCAGATAGTAAAAGTCTTAGCCCACCTTGGTATAGATCATGATGCTAGTAAAACTGAGCTACAGCTTGTAGCCATACTCCTTCCATGATATTTCACGTAGCCAATCTGGTGAAATCACATAAGCAACATGTCATTGAGCTACGGACCGTAGTCGCACTCCTTCCAGGACATGGCCCACAGTCAATATTGTGAATGCATATACTCAACATTATATGACTCCATGCTTCCTCTATGGGAAGGCCTGTTTCACCATCCAGCAGGTGCTGACGCAGAGATGGATCTTTGGCACAGGGAAGAACTACATGTTTAGGTACCACTTTATTTTCTTAGTCTATTGAAGTGCCTTTTAACATCAATCAAGCTATAATGTACAAAGCTAGAACAAGTTCTATAAAAGTAAGGCATAACACAACTCTAGAAGATATAAAGTGTATAGGGTGTGATCTTGTCACACTGTCACCACAAGATGCCTGCATTATTTCCATTCACACCATCATTAGCAAGTCCACACATTAAAGGATACCAATCCCTCAACTCATCATTGGAAAAATCCATCTGACATTATACAACAAGTCACTTCTAGGTCATAGGACCGATTCACATTATTCATGTATCACAAGTTCCTCAACATGCATCACAAGGGCATATACAACATGTGTCACATCATAATCACCATAGCATACACTAGATATGATTATCAACCTCATAACACCTACATGGTTAGATTAGCAAGAGAGAGATAATCACATAACATCACAATGATCTCATGATTGAGAAACAAGCAAGACCAGTTATCATTATTAGGGTTAGAGTTTTCTATTTTTTTGATTAGGGTTTACAAAGCTATGTTCAACCAACAACCCTAGACTCATCACCCTCCACCATATTAGAGTGTATAGAGATTAGGAGACATCATTAGAGAAGATTGGATGACATTCCAAACAACATTATATGTGGTTATGAATTGTTCGTACATGAATATCATTAGGTGTTCATATGTGTTTCACAACCAGCTATCATCACCCTATATTGACCACTTAATCACATAGGTTACAGCCTCCCACCATGGTCCATGTCGCGACCAACCCTTAGATCATGTCACGCCCGCGATACTAGGGTTAGAGTTCCATCTCTTTCAAATTATCTTGACCAAACTATCTCAACCACCAATATATGACGTGACCTAAGACCCTCACGGTCATGACCTAACACACTAGAGGGTGTCTAAAACCAAACAATGTAGGGACAAAACCCTAACACCAAGGGTAACTAAGAAACCACACACCAAGTGTCTCAACCTGTCATCACTAGGTCAAACTCAACCATGAAGGGGTATCTTGACCAAGGGCTATCTAGATCATGACCATCAAGAGAAAGGTGTCACGGTGACACCAAGAGTTGACATCTAGGTTACCAAAACAGAACTGAAACCAAGGGTAAAAATATAGTAATCATGTAGAAAAGGACACATACAAATAGTTACCAAGACACCAAGTCATAGTCAAGAAACTACCAAGGTGGAACCTTATCCAAGGAAGAGAAAACCATGCTCCAAATAACCGAAACTGAACCTAACATTCCTGCAACCTCTAGGTTCACAAACACCAAGCATGAGAACAATATAAAGAGCAAGACATAGAGAAAAACCTTCATGACACATTATCTACTAAAATGGGTACAAAACGATTAGGGTTTCAGATTTCTTTCAAACCAAGCAAGATAGCTTACCAAAAAACTCTAGGGTTTACCAATAAGCACAAGCATGAACAAGAAGCATTTGAGAGAGAGAAGTCAGCAACAAAACATTTAAAGAAGTGCAGTAATAGAGTAGATTTAGTGTTATATAACTCGCCTTAAGATGGTCACCACCAAGAGCTCCAAAATCCAAGATGAAGAGCTCCAAGCACACGATCCAAGGGTTGAAGAAGCTTCACCAAATGCTCCACACTCAGTCACAAGAGAACCTCAAGAAGGAGAAGACACCAAGGTCAAACCTAACCCAAGGAGAGAAACAAAGAAGCTCTTGGCCGAACCAAAAGAGAAAGGGGGAAAGAGAGGAGAAATCATCATCACATTTGGGTCTACCATGTCAAGACATGGTCTATGACCCTTGTGATGAGGAGTTTCTCTCCCAAAACAACTACCATGGAAGAACCATGATCTAAGGCCAATAAAAGAGAATAAGTTGAAGGTAGGAGATTAAAAGAAACATCTACATAGAAGGAAAACACTTACCAAGGATGGAAGATGAGCTCGAACACCACCACCACATGCAAGAGGATATTGATCCTCCAAGCTCTAAGGAAAAACCTCCTTGCTCCACCAAGCACCAAGAACAAGGAAGGAAGGAGGAAGAAGATAGATGGCCAAATGGTTGCAAACAAGGAAAGTTAAGGGGATATATGAATGGAAGAAGAGAGAGAGAGAGAAAAGGGTGAGGTGTCAACATACTAAGGGACCCAAGGGACACTTGTCCACTAAAAAGGCCTACATGCAACCTCTTACGCATGACATGCAAGGCATGGCGATATACTCTAGGTAGTGTCTTGACCACCATGGACTCCCCCATGGCCGTTGTCGCAACTCTCCTAGGGTGTACCATCCATGGTCGCAACACCACCATCTAATTAACACCTCTAGGTCGAGACAAGGCACCTCTACAAACCCTAGGTCGAGACACCCAAGCTAGGTCAACTATCTCGACCCAATACCATCCTAGGCTACCTAGGTATCAACCCAAACACATGGAGGAGGTGTCTCGACTGTGACGCCCTCCAAAACAACCTAGTTCGTGACCTGTAGTTGAGACAACCCAACATACTCATGGGTCGAGACATCCAACATACTCATGGGTCGAGACATCCAACATACATGGAAACCTAGTCACCCTTAAGGTGTTAACTCCTCAACCAGAGCTCAAACAAGGCACCTTCCTCTTTCTCTCTCCTCTAGATGATGTCAAGAAAGAGACGGAATACTCTAGAGGTGGAAAATTACACATCAACACCCTCCACTAGGGTAAATTGCAATTTGCACCAAAACTAGCACAAAAGCACAAACAGGCTTAAACAAGATCAAACTAGAAACTTAGGCACACCACGATCCCTAATTACATCTCAAAAGATTAGAGAAAGGTTCTAAGAACATAATGAAGCCAAAGCAAATAGGGTTACCCCAAAATTGAGGTCAGAGTCCTTACAAGCCATAGACCCCTAACAAGGATTTCACCCATGAAGTCCTAAGAGAAAAGAGAGCGGTACATCCTCCTCATCTCTTCCTTGAGATCCCATGTGGCTTCCTCAACACCGTGATGATGCCATAGAACCTTCACAAGCACTATGTCTTTCTTCTTCAGCTTCTTCACTCTTCTGTCAAGGATCAACACTAGGCCTTCAAGATATGGCATGTCCTCATCAAGCTCCACCTCCACTGGCTGCAACACTAACTCTGTATTAGGATGGCACTTCCTCAACATATTCACATGAAACATTGAATGCAATTTGTGCAACTCGGGTGGCAACTCCAACATGTACACCACCTTCCCAATACATTCCACCACAGGGTAAGGTCCCATAAACCTGGGATCCAACTAACCCTTCCTTCTGAACCTCAGATCACCTTTGTAGGGAGAGACCTTGAGGTACACTCAATCTCCCACTTCGAACTCCAAAGGTCTATGACAATTATCATCATATGACTTCTATTTGTCCCGTGTTTCCTTCAAATATAGTTGAATCACTTTGATCCTTTTTGTTGTCTGTTGCACAGTCTCATGACCAAGAAGCTAATACTCACCTATCTCATACCAACACAACGGAGACCTACAATGCCTCCCATACAACACCTCATATGGTGCCATATCGATACTACTATGGTAACTTTTATTGTAGGCAAACTCTATCAGGCTAAGGTGCGCATCCCAAATACCCAAAAATTTGAGCACACAAGCTCTCAACAGATCCTCAAGGTCTGAATGGTCCTTTTAGATTGACCATCTATTTGTGGGTAGAAGGTAGTGCTAAACCTCAATTGTGCACCCAAAGTTGTGTGTAGTCTCTTCCAAAAGCAACTCATGAATTGGGGGCCTCTGTCAGACACAATGGTAGTTGGAACACCATGCAAATGCCCTAACTCATCAACATAGATCTGTGCAAGCTTCTCAACGGTATACATCGTCTTCACAGGAAGGAAATGTGCTGACTTGGTCAACCTATCAACGAATACCCAGATGGAATCATGACTTGGTTTTCCTAGGAAGACCAACCACAAAGTCCATAATTACATGATCCCATTTCCATTGTGGTATAGGCAATGGTTGCCACCCCCCTATAGGCTTCTGATGCTCATCCTTAACCTACTGGCACACAACACATCTTGCAATGAACTCAACCACATCCTTCTACAAGCCAGGTCACCAATACATGTCCTTCAGATTATGATACATCTTGGTGCTACCTGGGTGCATAGTGTATAAAGAGGAGTGAGCCTCTTCCAGCACCATCGTACTTAGATCATTAACATTAGGAACCACTGTTCTAACATGGTAACAAACCGTCCCATAATCTGAATCGTGGAAGCCATCATGCTTCTCGCTGCAAACTCTAATCTAATATGTTGTATCACGGTATCAACTTGTTGTGCCTCTCTGATCTGTTGTCTCAGCGTGGGCTTCACTTGTAACTGTGCCAACAAACCTGCTAGCATTGACACCTCCAACCGTACATTCATTTCACACAAGGAGACCAACATGTCTCACTTGTGGCATACCAAAGAACTCAATTGGTCTCTATCCATAGGCAAAGACGAAGACTTCCTGCTCAAAACATCTGCCACAACATTAGACTTCCCTGGATGGTAATCAATCGTGCAGTCATAGTCCTTGATTAACTCCATCCAGTGCCTCTATCTCATGTTCAACTCCTATTGTGAGAAGATATACTTCAGGTTTTTGCGATCTGTGAAGATCAGACACTTCTGTTCGTAAAGGTAGTGCTTCCAGATATTCAAAGCATGTACCGCATGATAACACTTTATTTTACGCACTTTTTGCATACATTTTATACCTTCCCTAGCATATCTTTTGCTAACTTTCCCCATTATTTTAGCATCTTATGTCAAATACTTCACTTATACATTTTCCTTTGATTTCAGGTACATATCTAGCCTAGGTCATGGTCATCACCTTGACCGTAACTCATTCATCCAACATAGACCATCTGACCATGGTCGAGGTCTCCAAACTCACCCTGATACCTTGCGCTCGCGGTCAATTTACACTCAAGCTCTTCATGACCGCGATCAACATGGAGACCACGACGAACATGAAGACCACAATCTCAACTTTTCCAAAGCAAGGCACACCTCAACCTCGGTCGAGGTCCCAACAGAAGACCTTAGCAACTAGACCGTGACCGAGAATGTGGTCAATTAGACAGCGATCAAGAATGTGGTCAATTAGACCACGACCGAGGGGGTTTCTAAATCGGCCTCGACCACAATCCTCACCCAAGAAGGTCGTACCCAAACCATGACCAAGGGAGGGGTTCAACTAACCTCGATCGAGGAAAGAATGGCAATGAAGCTTTGACTGTGATCGAGCTTCATCTAAGACCATACCTCGACCGCGGTCAAGGGGTTATGTTGGCGGAGTTTGCCTATAAATAGGCCACCCACCCGTCCTGTCAAATCATCAGATCATAGATTAGATCTGATAGTACCATAAAGTGCTGCCATTTTCCAAACTCATCTCCATCCATCCAAATAGTCTTGGATCTCCAAAGGCGGAAGCTAATGAGAGAGAAGACTAAAGGCTCCATCTTCTTCGAGAGAAGAAGACTGTCTGCTCCATCAACCTTCTGGATCTAGATCTGAAGAAGTAATGTGTTGTATCACATTTCTTCTCTCTCTATCTAGATCTAACCCTCCATCTCGTTGTACTTCCCTCATCACTTTGTGGAACTTGATGTATCTATCTTCTTGTAACACTGTTATGCTGCCCATGAACATGTGTGGCTAAACATCTTAACTTGGGTTGGGAGTAGCCACTAAGGCTCTCCCAACATGTATATTGTCTCTCTATTTTGAATATATATTCTCTTGTCAAGATTATCTCCATGCACCAATTTTAATGCTTCACTTGTATGCTTAGCTATCATCTGGTGATATTTGATTGTTAATAGCTTGAGAGAGTAATATCACTTTTATCTTGTGTTATGGAGTATTACGAATGCATGAGAATGTTGGAATGCTAAAGCTTGAGATCATATGTAATGTTATGTGTTTTTTTTTGTAGTCATCTCAAGAGAGAGGTTACCCTTAGACTTAGATCTATCCTTATCTTGAGAGAGAAGGGAATAGACACCTTGTATGATTGCTTGTAATCTTGATATGAGTATATGAGAGGGAGGGATGATGTTGCATGTTGGTGAGAACTCTTAGTAGGTGAAAACCAATCCAAGTTTCCCTCCATATTTTTGTTTCCATCTTATTTTGTTACAATTGTTCTTCTTTTCTTTGGTTTATTTGTTTTACTTTGGTTTGAGTACCATAATTCTCATGGGAACACCCTTTTAAACTACCTTTTTATCTGGAGTATATGAGTGTGAGACCTTGTGTGCTTAACACTTGCTAACCTTATCCCTGTGGTTCGACCCCGAATACTACATCAGACCCCGTATAATAGTTGTCGGGGCTCAAGTGTCGGGTTACTTTCTTAAAAGTTTGATTACTCTGGATCTGATCCTTTTTGGACGTGTGATTTAGGCCGGTCAACTTTTTGGCACCGTTGCCAGGGACAAGGTAAAACAACACTGTTAAGAAGGTGAGTCCACTCACCATACTCCCGTGCCTCAAGCTTAGTAATAAGCTTGACCGCACCGTCACTTTAAGTCTGCTACCCTACGTTTGTGTAGAATAGTTCATTTTAACATGTCCAATTCACTAACTCGACTGTGCAGTCTATTCAGGCACTCCAAAAGGAAGTAGACTCATTCGACTTAGCTCCTCATCCTTGAGTTAACATGTCGCCTCGCATGGACGTTACTCTCACTGGGGACGAGTGGGATGTGAGGATTTAACACAACCCACCACCACCACCAAGGTCGGACGAAGACAGAGATGGTTGTTACAATGACGGTCGTCAACGTGAAGAAGAACGTAGGGATGAAGATTGTCGTGATGACGATCGTCATGATGAAGATCACCATGAAGAAGATCAACACGAGGAAGAACGACGCTACAGACGTCGAAGAAGGCACCACCGCAACCATCGTGACAATGAATGAGATCATGATGGTCAGGATAGCGACAATGAGGACGATGAAGAAGGGAAGACTCTAAGAGAACTGGCAGCAACAAGGGCCAATGAGTCTAGATGCTTGATCGTCATACCACACTTCAACGCAACAAATTTTGAGTTGAAACCAGCTGTCATCTCGATGATCCAGAATAAACCTTTTTAGGGGAATTTGAGGAGTGAAAACCCATACCATCATGTCGATGCACTTAAAAATATATGTGACACCATCAAGATGAGGGGAGTCCCGTAAGAGGTGATATACTGTAAGGGCTTCAATTTCTCTTTGGAAGACAAGGATCTATCTTGGTACCTTAATCTCCCTCACCAATCTATAGATGGGTGGAGACCGCTGGAAGATGCTTTCGTTACTAAGAATTATCCTACATAGAGGACCATCCGCAACATGCAGAAGATCATTTCTTTTGCACAAAATCCGTGACAAAACTTGCACGAAGCATTGGAACGTTTCCAGGAATACTAGAGAGATTGTCCACACCACAATTATCGTAAAGGGTTCCTCATGATCACTTTATATAATGGGCTAACTCCTACTAAAAGGACTTCATCAAACGCAGCCACTGGCAGTGATTTCCTTTGGAAGAAGCCAAGCAAAACCATGAAGATAATAAACAATATGGCTGCGCTGCAACCAGGCATAGACTATGATATAATTGATAGAGGGTCAACGAGGAAAGTAGGGTCTCAAGGACCGTATGTTGAAGACAAGGCTTTAGAGACCATAACAACATAGATTCAGAAAATAGCAGTTGATGTCCAGCAGTGGAAGGACTCAGGGAGCAAGGGTAAGAAACACATAGAGAAAGTAATGAAGTGTGTCACCTGTACAAAAGAAGAAAGTGCCAATGTAAAAACTACCTTGGCAGCTGAACCTAAAGCAAAAGAAGCACCCCCGCCGTTGGACTCTCCCAAAGACAACGAAACATAGAAGAAGACTACTGTGTTGTCAATGGAGCTAGATTTGCACATCAGTCCTGAAGAGGACAAGGAAAAATCTGATAAGGGAAAGGGGGAACCAACAACAGAGAAAACTACCCCGACCACAGGAAAGGCTGCATCAGAAAAACCAACACAAGAAGTCATCGCCAGAGCAGAGTGCGTAAGGACAGAAGATATGACATCCAGAGAGCTCAGAGATATATATACATTACTAGACGAATTGAGGTCTGGGATGGAAATGTGTAGTGGCTTCTTGCAATCCCCATTTTACAACAAGCAGAACGACCGCATCTATGACAGGAAAATGGAAGCAACTCTAGCAGAACTGGTCGCTACCAAGCTAGGTCACACATCTGAGGAAAGCAATGTCAAGGATGGCACAACTGCAGAAGCTTCCTCAGAGGTGGTAGTAAAGGTAACTACACTGATGCCAAAAAGCACAGAGGGCCCGCATACAACTAGAAAAACAACTGTCCCCACAACACAAGATGGAACCTCAGATGATTTGGAAGGCGAGTTCACTGCTTTCTTCACTAATGAGCCTGCCAGGGAGTGGATCACACCAGTTAAAGATGCAAAATTAGGTGTAGCTCCTCCTTTATCGTGCAAGATGATAGGAATGGACATGACTGTGCTATCAAGAATCACATGCGGAGATGTCCACATCTTAGCAGATATCCTAGATGACAATCTACCCAGAGCCAATGTCATATATCACACTACTACAGAACACGCCTTTGGCGTCGGTTGTTTAACCCCTTTTAGAGACGGTTCTAAAGCGACGCCTATGTGGGCGCTGCTAAAGGTCTAACTCTTCGACGTCGGTTTTCTAACCGACGCCAAAAGGCTTTGCGCCACTGAAAACGCGCCAGCAGGGCACCTATAGGTGTCGGTTATTTATAGTAAGTTGATGCCAAAAGGGCTTTATAGGTGTTGATTTTATACTCATAACCGACGCCATATCCCGCCATGACACGGTCAGGTTGTTTGTCATATTAGGCAGCGGCTTTTATCCAATAACTGACGTTGTAAGCTTTTGATGACGGTGTTCTATAAATAACCGACACTTATGTTTTATTTTTATTTTCTTATCGGTTTGCAGGCCTACTGTGGCTGGTCAGCAGGATGAGAACCTATAGTTCAGTTTTCTGAACTGTAGGTTTACGACATCCATTGATATCAGCCTACAAACAGGCCACAAACCTGTAAAATCAACAAATATACTTTTCACACAAGTAGATACATTCAGACATCAATTTAATTCTCACATTCACACATGTAGAAACATTCAAATACATGTATAAACATTCAGACATGTATAAACATTCAGAATATTCATTTACAAAATATCATTCAACATCGCTATCAGCATCCCAATTATATTTTACAGTCCCCACTACTTGAAAGTCCCGCTCTGGGTTTGCGCTGGGATGGCCCAATGAATGCTTTGATGCCCACAGGATGAACGTGCCTTGTTTCCTCTGCTTGTGCAGATACAATACATAAAGTGCAACAAGCAAAAGTGCTTCAGATTCATATAACAACATGAATGACTAAACATATATAGTGCATAACAACAACAACACCGAATTTACACACAACACTAGCTTAGTACATATATAGTGGGACAAAGGTGACGAGTTAACAGGAGGACAAACAAATTTCACCACGAGTTAACATTGAAGAAGGTCTACTAACCTACACTGAGCTAAACAAGTTTATCAATACTAGCCTAATGCATAAGTACCGTTCGTTGGGACAATGGCATTCGTGGAAGCTTAGTGGCCACTGGCCAGTTGAACGTGTAGTGGCCACTAAGCTGGTGGCCACTAAGCTTCCACGACCGTCATTGTCCCGACGAACGGTACTTGTGCCTTAGGCTAGTACTGATAAACTTGTTTAGCTCAGTGTAGGTTAGTAGACCTTCTTCAATGTTAACTCATGGTGAAATATGTTTGTCCTCCTATTAACTCGTCACCTTAGTCCCACTATATATGTACTAAGCTAGTGTTGTATGTAAATTTGGCATTGTTGTTGTTATGCACTATATATGTGTTAGTCTGTCATGTTGTTATATGAATCTGAAACACTTGTGTGTGCTACACTTTATGTATTGTATATGTATCATGCTTCTCTTCATTGTGGCTTCTTTTTCTGTTGCATGGCTTGCTGCCTATATATCTATATAACCTTAGTGTGGGATGCTTGCTCGTTCAGCATCACTGATAGCCTAGTTCGTTAGCACATTGATTTGGTTAGTAACACTAAAGGTTAATCTTGAATAGGTGAATACATAAAAACGTATATTAATTAAATTGGGAGTGGCGCTTAATACCTTGAATTCATCTGTTTTTCTTTGGGTAACAAACTCCTCCCAGTCTTTGGGGTCCAAGTAGTTCCATCGCTGTGTGGCTTCCTTCTTCCTATATTTATTTTTCAAAGAGATTACAAACAAAAATGATTAGTGTAGAGTTAGTGAAATACTGATCAATGTCTAGATTGATATTAAAAAAGCAAACATTTAGCTTCAATAAAAAAATATAAACATGCATGCCTCTAAAATTGTGATCTTTTATCAATTAACAATCCTTCATTGTGATCTCCGCACAATATAAGTCATCATTAGCTTCAATATTTTGTGGAGTTGGCAATCCAAATGAGAATGGACTGGAGTCATCATACTTATCATAGTACTCTTCTTCATCTATAGGATCTTCAATGAACTATCTTTTACCATGAAGAACAACCAACCATTTATCATTTGCAGGATCATCGATATAGAATATATGTTTCTCCTGTGATGCCAATATGAATGGTTCACCCTTCTCGCCAATCTTTTCAAAGTTCACTAAAGTGAAACCCAATTCATCCACTATAACACCTTTGGTGTTATCATCCCAATTACATTTAAAGAGCAGAATTCTAAAATCTATGCAGTCAAACTCCCATATGTCTTCAATGACACCGTAATATGACATTTTAGCTTCACGTGGACTCTTATGCTTTGCACTTGCAAAATACATAGTCGACGCTTGAAAGGTGACCCCACTGTTTTGGACGACACTCTTATCATCTTGGCGCTTTGTGTAATATGTGAACCCATTAATGTCAAACCCTTCATAAGACATAACATTCGGTTTTGGTTTAAAGGCGAGGCATTTGATAGTTTCCGTAATATCATTTGGTGTTTGAGATAGTTGATGTAAGACTTTATCTTCAAACCACTTAGTAAAAGTCTTGTTATGCTCTCTAGAAAGCCACATTGAACTTGCTCGAGGATGTTGTCTCTTGATGAAATTGGTATGTTCCTCGATATAAACACTCACTTTGTCCATGTTGTGTAAAATATACAAGTGACCTTGTTCCAACTGCTCATGGCTGATTAATTGCACCCGTGATCCCAAAATTCCTTTGCCCTCCTCAATATTCTTGTCATTAATAGGAGTGTTATTACCACTAAGAAATTCATTGCAAAAATCCATAACCTCTCTCGCCACATAACCTTCAATAATACTCCCTTCAGGTCGATAACGGTTTCGAACATCACCTTTAAAAACGCTCATGTATCGTTCAAATGGGTACATCCAATGCAAGAAAATTGGTCCCAACATTTTCACTTCCTTAGTCAAGTGGACAACAAGATGTACCATGATATCAAAGAACGAAGGAGGGAAATACATCTCAAGCTGACATAGGGTAACAACCACTTCTCTTTGCAAATTATTGAGAGTATCAGGGTCAATAACTTTGCTGCATAGATAGTTGAAAAAGAAACAAAGTCTGGTGATTGACCTTACATGCTTCGGCAATATAGATCGAATTGCCACGGATAATATTTGTTGCATTAGAGTGTGACAATCATGAGATTTAAGACCTATCAACTTCAGATCTTTCATTGATACCAATTTACGGATGTTGGATGAGTAACTCTGTGGCACCTAAACATTTACCAAGCATTCACAAAAAGCTTTCTTCTCCTTTCTAGACAACATGTAACAAGCGGGAGGTAAGTATGTTCTTTTATTACCCATTTCATGTAATTCTGTTAATTCTGACCTTATTCCCATTTCACATAGGTCCAATCTGGATTTTATCCCATCTGTAGTCTTACCTGGTATATTTAACAGAGTACCAATGATGCTATCACATACATTTTTCTCAACGTGCATTACATTGATACAATGCCTGACTGTCAAAGAACTCCAATAAGGAAGATCCCAAAATATTGACTTATTCTTGAATGAAGAATTGTCACTCTGTGTGGCCATACTACATTATGATTTCTTACCAAATTCATTGACAATGTCTTTTACTTTGTCATAAACAACATCCCCTGGTATAGGTTTAGGTACACTCCGTTCATCATTCCATCCATTGAAAGCTTTGCGCTTCCTACGATACAGATGGAATTTTGAAAGAAACCTTCGATGACCAAGATATACAGTCTTGCCGCCATGTTTTAGTCTTATTGAATTAGTGTTTTCTTCACATATAGGACACACTTTAGCTCCTTTGACACTATATCCAGACAAATTCCCGTATGCTGGAAAGTCATTAATAATGCAAAACAACATAGCATGCAAACAAAATGTCTCTCTTCTTGAAGCATCATAGGTCATCATACCTTCAGCCCAAAGTTTCTTTAAGTCATTAATCAGAGGTTCAAGATAAATATCGATATCATTTCCGGGTTGTTTAGGACCCGATATCAACAATGACAGCATAACGTACTTATTTTTCATACACATCTAGGGAGGAAGATTGTATATAACAAGCATGACTGGCCAAGTGCTATGTTGGCTGCTCAATGTCCCGTACGGATTCATCCCATCTGTACAAAGCCCAAGCCTTAGATTCTTATCTTCTTCACCAAATTTGGGGTACAATAGATCAATCTTCTTCCACTGTGGGGAATGAGACGCATGTCATAGGATCCCATCATTATTTTTCTTAACATCTGCATGCCACCTCAAATTCTTCACATCTTTCGGATTTGCAAACAAGTGTTGAAACCGTGATATTATAGGTAGATACCACATCACCTTGGCAGGAGAACCAGTTTTGGACTTCCCCGAAGTCGTCAGTTTATACCGTGACGCACCACATTTTGGACAATCTTTCAAATCCACATAGTCCTATTGAAATAATATACAATCATTCGGGCATGTGTGTATCTTCTTGGCCTCCATTCCCATTGGGCACAACAATTTCTTTACCTGGTATGTTGAGATTGGCAACTCGTTTCCTTCAGGAAGCATTTGTTTCAACAAAGTCAACAATGAAGTGAAGCTTTTGTCACTCCATCTATTGTTAGCTTTCAACTTATACAATCTCAACACAACGCTAAGCTTCGTAAACTTAGCACAACCTATGTATAATGGTATCTCAGCATCATGCACAATGTTTCTAAAGATAGGATGTGGATCGGTGTGCTCTACCCTACAACTATCCAGCATCACATCAACGATGTCTACTGGAACTGGTTCGTTCACATCTATGTCATCGGAGGTGATTTCTTCTTCCACCCAAGCAATGCTATCGACATCCACTAGTTTCGAGTTTGAATTCTCTCCATGCCAGTGTCATTCTGTATAGCCTTGTACAATCCCGTGGCACATGACACGACTTTTGATTTCGTCACCAGTGCTGACTTTCAAGTTGTTACCGCAATGCCTACATGGACAATAGAACCTATCTCCAGGTTCTTTCCTATGTTCCTCAGCAAATTTAATAAACTGATCAAGACCAGATATAAACTCTGGGGTGCAACAATTGCGAATGGACATCCATGATCTATCTATTCTATGATCAAAGAGAAAACAAGTATATATTAGGACAAGATTAGGGTCTACGGTTAACAAATACATGTGATGTCATTCTTATATATAATAAATGTGTACCACCTATCCCATCCTTGAACACCTAATCTCACTAGTAAGTGTAAAATGTGTATTGGGTTTTTGAGAAAATTTCGGCAGCATTTCCCCACTGTTCTCTAAGTACATATGTACTTCGAGAACAAACGGGGAAATGCTGCTGAAATTTTCTCGAAAACCCAATACACATTATACACTTACATCCTAAGTGAGATTAGGTGTTCAAGAACAGTCCCAAACTGGGGACTATCCAAGATTTACTCCTAATGAGTAAATCTTGGACGAGTTTCTAGGCCAACAAAATCATATCATTAAGAGCATGGTTTCATGTTAGGTCATCATAGGTCATAATAATCCACTAGAATGAGCAAAAAATGTCTCATGGTGTTAAAATAGCATAAGAGTATCAGATCTTGATTCTAGAGTGTACAAGACATAATAGTGACTACTGATTTTGTGGGGTGATATCATTTCATAGGATTTATAGATTCAAATTTAACAAGTGTACAAGTTGCATCATTTTAATACTCTAATGGAGACTAGTGGGTCATAGCACATAAAAATGGCATTACAAGGAAAGTAAGCAAGCTAGATCAATTAACACTCATCTCAAGGGAACATTAGTTACTGAGGGGACCAAGAAAGAGTGCTTTTAATCACTAGGATCATACAAGTAGCAATGTTGATTAAGTCTATGTGATTAAAGATCAAGCAGTGTAATAAAACAAGGTTTACCTCTATTTGAGCCCAGTCGGGCATCAGCAGGGAGAGAGGGCGAGACGGAGGGTAGGCGAGTAGGCAGGAAAACAAGCAGGTGAGCAAGCGACGGGTAGGGAGATGGCGGGCAGCAGTAGATGATCAATTAATTCCTGAAACAGTACATAAATAAATACAAATCAGTACATAAAAAAACACAAATCAGTAAATAACTTAATTAAAAAAAATACACCTAGCAGTGCCTTGGCGCAGCCCAAGCATCCCAGAGGCCTAACTAGGCTGGGCGCCTGGGTTTGGGACTCTAGATGAATGCCTGGGCCGCCTAGGCACGCTTGGGTGTTGCCTGGGTAGGTTGGCAGGTACCTGGGCAAGTGAGCAGATCGAGCAGGTCAAGGCGAGGTCGAGGCGAGGTGAGGTCGAGTAGGTCAGTGGCGAGGAGAATGGCGGTGGTGGGCGGCGGCGAGCAAGGAATACTGTGAGCTCCAGAACCAGCAGTCGTAGGGTAGGCAGGCGCAGCTGCAGGGCAGGCAGGCGCAGGGACCGGAGACTGGCGCGACGACTAGGGACTGGAGACGTCGGCGGCGTAGAAGGAGTAGGGGAGTGACGGCGGCACGCAAGCAGAAACAACGACAGGTGGGGGTTGAGTCGGGCGACCAACAACAATAGAGGCAAGAGCAAGAGAATTCTCACAATGAAATAGAAGAAAGGGGAAGAGTCGGGTGATCGCGAGTCTATTAAGTTTGTAAAATGCGTCCGTTTTGTTGACTCAAGGTCAATTAGGTCAATGTTGACTCACGTCTAAATTGACTAAACCTGTGTTTTGATGATGACTAACCATTCCCTATATTGGTGTCTAATGTCTCTACTTGAGTGATTTTAGATTAGGTATAGACACACTCCAGTTGTCCTAACTTGCACATATCAAATTGGAGAAAAGACAAGTCAAAGTCAATACAAGTGCATGTTTTTGTAATATGATGTATATCCATTAGAATCATGTTGTAAATCACTTGTAATGATTGTATGACTTGTAATTAAGCATAGAAAAATATCAGGAGCACTTAAATCGAATATTAGAGAACTTTAGATGCAACTTTGAAAATTGATTAAAGGCACTTTGTCGGTCGAGTTTCCCAGCGTGAAAACTTGACTGATCACCCTTGATCAATTTTATGAAGATTGCATCGGTCGAGTTGTGTTTACACAGAACTCGACCGATGGAGTAACTGACCAAATCAATTTTCATTGGTCGGTCGAGTTTCCTCAGGACAAACTCGACCGATGGTCTGAATATCGGCTTTGTCTTTTACTCTATCGGTCGAGCTACCCTTATAGAAACTCGACCGATTGCACTGTACGGAAAAGTGCAGAAAAGTGTTTCTAGCTGTTGTGGAGTTATAACAAGTGAAAATAGATCCGTTGCAAACCACAAAATGGCTAGTTTTCATTCACAAGTGTTCCCAAAGGCTAAGAGGCATCCCTAGCTATAAATAGGACCCCTTGGGCTTCATTCCAAGGTTGAGCATTCAATGCAAACTCTATGTGAGGCTCCTATTCTATAGTTGAGTGCTTCCTACAGCCTCCTCTCTCTCTCTAAGCTTAATCACTTACTACATCCATTAGAGTGAGTAGGAAATTTGTAAGAGAGCTAGTCCTACATGTATATCTTGTGGGGCTCTCACTTCCACCACCTTTCCATCTCTCATTTCAATCATGAAGATGAAGGTTCTCTCTCTTTTCCAAGAGAGGTGAAGAAGAACAAGGGTAGGAGTCCCTTGGTGAAGATCAAGGCTGAAGACGTGGAGCTAGAGTGGGTAATCCCTTGGTGAAGGCAGAAGACTCCTTGCTCAAGTGGGTAAGTCCTTGGTGGAAGCTTCTCCGAGTGAAGGTGAAGTCAAAAGATGAAGATCCAAGAAGACTGGGTAATTCCTGCAAGGTTGAAGACTTGGGCAAGAGTAGGTAAGTCCTTGGAAGAAAGGCGGAAGACTTTTGCAAAGTGGGTAAGTTCTTGGTAAGGTTGAAGACTCTTTGTATTGGATAGGTAAGTCTTTTGTTTGGTCATGTATTGTATGTCTTATGAATGAATATAAGAGTGCAATAGTTTGGAAGTCCTAGAGGTTGACCTCTCTAGGCAAGTGGACTGACACACTTCTTGTTTGAAGTGTGGAACCACTCTAAATAGCTTGTCTATTGGTGTATGTTCAATCTCTCTCATCCTTGCTATGCATGCTTTAGTTGTACTCAAATTATCTATTTAGCAACCTTATCTTGTCATATATCTTGAAGGTTTAATGAGTTTTGTTTAAGTGCTTTCAACTCTATTCACCCCCCCTAGAGCATCTAATCACCCATCTAGGATCCAACAATTGGTATCATAGAGGGTCTTCTCTAAGCATACTTCAACAAGTAGGAGAATATGGGTGATTATGAAGATGGGCAACCTTCAAAGAGAGCAATAGAAGGAAACAAGAGAGAAAAAGGGATCACAAAGGCTCCATCAACAAATGAAAGCACTAGTGGAAGATCTAGTGAATGTGAAGATGGAAGATGCCATTGCGCCCTCATGACAAGCTCAATTGAAGATTTAAATGAGGTAAATTCAAGTGTTGAGATTCAAACAAATGCTTATCTTAGTCAACTAAATGCTCTTAAATTTGTGAATTCTAGCTTGCTTGATAAGATTAAGTTTTTAGAATCTCAACCTTCTATGACTATTTCTTTTATAGAGCTTGCTACTACTATTGTTTCTCTCTCTATTGTTTCTTATGCTCTTATATGTGATTATGAGAGTCAAGATCTTACATTGCAAGGAATAGAATGTGTAGATAAAGTTTATCCTTCAAAGATTACTTGTCTTGTATATGATCTTGCTTCCTTGCATAGTAGTGTAATTTCTCTTGACCCTCATACTATCTTTTCTTTTAGAGAGAAAGTTTTTGATGCTCTATCTTGCGATAAAGATTCTTATATGAGTAAAGACGTTTGCTTAGAAATCTATCTTGTGCATGCTAGAGATGATATGAATCTATTGTGTTTTACCTTTACTTCTCTTATGCATGACAATCATTGTTTGAGATCTTCTTTGCTAAGATTCTTTGGTGATAAAAAGAATCTTAATCAAATCTTAGACCATACTAACAACCAAATGGGTAGAGATGGCATTGGACTTGACTGTAGCCAAAGGAACAACAAAGACAATGGACCTTCAATTTTCAATGAAGAATCCTCCAGATCCAAGGCTACGGGCACTTGTAATTATTGCAATGAAATTGGTCATTATTCTACTTGTTGTCCTTTTAGAAAAGCACCCAAGAGCAATAGGACTTGGGTTGCTAAGCTAACCCCTCTGGACCCAAAAACATGATTGGGGACCATTTCATCTTTCTTCTTGTAGGTACTTGCAAATGGATTGACTTGAGCTATTGAATTGTAAATTGACTTGTCAATCCACATAAAAGAAGAAAGATGAGATGTGTAGAGGGTGACAACAAGTGGAAAAAGTAATGGTAAGAACAAAGGTAAAGGTTTTATTGCTTATAACCATTTCTAACTTGTTTTTGTCAAGTTAGTGTGCACTATACATATGGTTTTTTGGTCAAAAGTGGCGTTTTGTGATTCTCTTCACACTCTTGCTCAAAAACTATTTCTAATGCTTCTATAGTGCATTACTAACTTGCTTAGACATGTTTGGATATGGTTTGTATTTTTAGAATGCCTTTAAATATGTTTTTATGATATATATGTGCTTTTTGACAGCTTCTCTGTCGGTCGAGTTTACCCTGCTTGAAACTCGACCGATAGGCACCAATGGGTGTTGCCTACAACTGTCATCAGTCGAGTTGACAATGCACAGAACTCAACCGATAACACTGTGCATAGAATACACAGTTGTCTTATTGAATGAGAATTTCCCTCTCAACTAGATTTTCTCAACCAATAGCCTTATTCTTTGGCACTCTCATTTGGTACCTTTATATATGTATATTGCCTTGTTCTAAATTTCCTATCTTGATTACATCTCTATCTCTCAAATTTCTCTAAATTGGTATATCTATATCTTGCAATTACTTGCTTTGAGTTGTTTTGAGGGTTTTGATGATGATCTCTTTGGATCTCTTGGTTGTGTCTTAAATTACTTCCGTTGTGCTCTAACTTGCTACATCTATCTAGGTGTATATCTTGTTTTGATACAACCTTGAAATTCTTAGGGGTAATCATCTTTTGGTAAGGATGCATATCTTGTGAGTTATATCCTTTCATGCGTCTAAAATTGCATATCTCTTTGTTTGGATATATCTCTACATCTACTCATATCTTGCTTTATCTTGTGTATCTTTTGGTATCTCTTGCTATGATCTAGATCCTACTAGTAGTCCTAACTTGTGATATCATCTACTAGTAGTTCATATACATGTAGTTCTAGCCTTGCTTATGATTGGCATCTTTTCTCATCTATATGCTATGCTTGTATCCTGTCTCATACATTCTCAAGATTGTTCCTTGAATTGCATATCTACTATCTTGAGTTTCTTTCATAACATTGTGATGCAGGGTACATAGATCTACATTATATGTAGAAATTGGAGTATTTTTTGGATTTTATGCATATTTTGCTCTAGTTTTTGTTTTTGATGCAAGACTAGTGTTTTTCATGCAGAAACGACTTTCTGAGAAAGACTCATTGCTTTGCGATGAGCTCTGATGGTTTTTGGTCAAATTTCGTCATCTTGAGGGTCAAAATTCTATTTTATTGTTCTTCTACAGCACTTTATCTTGCTTTTTGGGTTGTTCAAGGATATGATTTAACTTGCCTTTCTTTCTATGCTTGGACAAGCCCCTATCTGTTCTCTTCTACTCTCCTTATATATATTTGTGTTATCTCCTTTCTCTTTGACAAGTGATGTTTCTTATTTCTTCATAACCCCACTTTTTGAAATGACAAAGGGGGAGAAAGGTATGTCTTCTTTTAAAAGAGGAAGAAGGCATGTCTTATATAAAGGGGAGAAGGTAAAGGGGAGAAGACATATATGTGTAGAACATATATGAGTAGAAGACATAGTATTCTATAAATGTTATGAAAGCTAACCATGCAGGAGAAATAGCATCAATTGAGGGGGAGTATGAAAACTCCATGCACATCAATTGAGGGGGAGCATATGAACTCCATTCTATTGAAACCCCTAGGTTTATCCAAAGGTATGATTTTACTTGAAAGCTTTCAATACATTTATGGAATGGTTTGTCATCTTCAAAAAGGGGGAGATTGTTGACTCAAGGTCAATTAGGTCAATGTTGACTCACGTCTAAATTGACTAAACCTATGTTTTGATGATGACTAACCATTCCACATATTGGTGTCTAATGTCTCTACTTGAGTGATTTCAGATTAGGTATAGACACACTCTAATTGCCCTAACTTGCGCATATCAAATTGGAGAAAAGACAAGTCAAAGTCAATACAAGTGCACGTTTTTGTAATATGATGTATATCCATTAGAATCATGTTGTAAATCACTTGTAATGATTGTATGACTTGTAATTAAGCTTAGAAAAATATCAGGAGCACTTAGATCGAATATTAGAGCACTTTAGATGCAACTTCGAAAATTGATTACAGGCACTTTGTCGGTCGAGTTTCCCAGCCTGAAAACTTGACTGATCATCCTTGATCAATTTTCTGAAGATTGCATCGGTCGAGTTGTGTTTACACAGAACTCGACCGATGGAGTAACTGACCAAATCGATTTTCATTGGTCGGTCGAGTTTCCTCAGGACAAACTCGACCGATGGTCTGAATATCGGCTTTGTCTTTTACTCTATCGGTCGAGTTACCCCTATAGAAACTCGACCGATTGCACTGTACGAAAAAGTGCAGAAAAGTGTTTCTAGCCGTTGTGGAGTTGCAACAAGTGAAAATAGATCTGTTGCAAACCACAAAACGGCTAGTTTTCATTCACAAGTGTTCCCAAAGGCTAAGAGGCATCCCCAGCTATAAATAGGACCCCTTTGGCTTCATTCCAAGGTTGAGCATTCAATGCAAACTCTATGTGAGGCTCCTATTCTATAGTTGAGTGCTTCCTACAACCTCCTCTCTCTCTCTCTAAGCTTAATCACTTGCTACATCCATTAGAGTGAGTAGGAAATCTATAAGAGAGATAGTCCTACATGTATATCTTGTGAGGCTCTCACTTCCACCACCTCTCCATCTCTCATTTCAATCATGAAGATAAAGGTTCTCTATCTTATCCAAGAGAGGTGAAGAAGAACAAGGGAAGGATTCCCTTGGTGAAGATCATGGCTGAAGACTTGGAGCTAGAGTGGGTAAGCCCTTGGTGAAGGCAGAATACTCCTTGTTCAAGTGGGTAAGTCCTTGGTGGAAGCTTCTCCGAGTGAAGGTGAAGTCAAAAGCTGAAGATCTAAGAAGAGTGGGTAATTCCTGCAAGGCTGAAGACTTGGGAAAGAGTAGGTAAGTCCTTGGAAGAAAGGCGTAAGACTCTTGCAAAGTGGGTAAGTCCTTGGTAAGGTTGAAGACTCTTTGTATTGGATAGGTAAGTCTTTTCTTTGGTCATGTATTGTATGTCTTATGAATGAATATAAGAGTGCAATAGTTTGGAAGTCCTAGAGGTTGACCTCTCTAGGCAAGTGGACTGACACACTTCTTGTTTGAAGTGTGGAACCACTCTAAATAGCTTGTCTATTGGTGTATGTTCAATCTCTCTCATCCTTGCAATGCATGCTTTAGTTGCACTCAAATTACCTATTTAGCAACCTTATCTTGTCATATATCTTGAAGGTTTAATGAGTTTTGTTTAAGTGCTTTGATCTCTATTCACACCCCCTCTAGAGCATCTAATCACCCATCTAGGTTCCAACAAGTTTTCTACAAAACTGACACCTAAACATCTTAAGCGTCGGTTGATTGTAACAACCGACGACCAATTGGACAATATTTGCTCTAACTTATTTGGCGGGAACCATTATCAGCGTCGGTTATCAAAGGATAACCGAAACTATATGTGACACTTTTCACGCAAATTTTCATCTTGTATAGGCATCGGTTAGTAGTTAAAAAACTGACGCTGTATGTGACACTTTTTATTTTCGCTCAAAAATTGGATTTCACGGGCGAGTTTAGGCGTCGGTTTGTTTTACCTAGCCGACACTCAATACAAAGCGGTACTCGTGTCCGGCTGGTCTTCAAATATAGACGTCAGACATACTAAATAGCTGACATCGAATGTTATAGGCGGCGGTTTATTTAAATAACCGACGCCCAGAAAAGGGACATTGAATGTTGTTTCTGTAGTTGTCTCACAACAAAGGTAGAAGTCTAACTAGAGAACACTTCAGAGAAATCTTCTTAAAAAGGGCATGAGTACACAAGAAACTATATAAAGTGTTGTGCACCACCCTCCTCGAAGAGTTCCTACACTAAGACAAGGTACAACCAGTGTTCAACGACACCACACATCTAGCAAGCCTTTTATATAAAGAGGACTACAAGGCTACAAATGTGACTGAGCTGAAGGAAGCAGTGCATAGAAAGGGAAAAAAGTTCATAGTCCTACCCATAAGGAACATGATGTACTGGGTTCTGATCGTTGTCAATCTATATGAGCAAAAGACGACAGTGCTCAACTACTGTGCGGCTAAACTGGACAACACTACCCTGATATATAAAAGTAAAGAAGCCAAAGATGTCCTAAAGATACCGCTACATATATAGAGAGTGATACAATAAGTAGCCAACATATTCAATGACATTTGGAAGCTATTTTCAATTTGTAAGAAAGTCCCACAAGAAGAGGCTGGCTCAGAGGATTGTGCCTTCATCGAACTAAGAATGATGGAAGTCATCAACTAGGGCATCCTGCTGGAGGACTTATACGCAGAAGATCTACACAGGCTGTGCGGTGTTTATGCAATGGAGGTCATCTATGATCACCTCCTCTTTAGAAACCCGGTGATGCCTTCAGACGCAATACCATGAAGGCTTCATAAGGAGATCCCTCTACCTGAAAAAGTAACTTGCAGGGAACAACTGAGAACCTTGTGGATCAATCCAACAGAACCAGCCAGGGATGAAGCATGGAAAGAAGGCTGGAATGCAGATACTAGAGCAGCTACAACAAGCATACTAGAGAAAGAGCCTGAACAACCTCCAGTGACTGAAGACAAAGTAGAACAACCTTCAGTAGAACAGCCAGAAGAAGGAGAAGTAAAGGAAGATGATCTGTAAGAAGAAAGACCAGACGGATCGGCGGGAAAGATAATACCCACTTTCAAGGACTATAAAAGATGGAGCTATGTCATCCTATCTTTAAAATCACTAAACATCGTAATGAAGTCCTTGAAAGATGATGACTTGTCGACAGAAGCTGTATTTGAAAGAGAAGGGATATGTGTACTAAAGGATGACCTCTGGGACACGCTGAGAATAGGAGGGTACCTATCAGTAAGCACAATGTCATCCTCCCAAGCCCTCTTAAGTGACAAGATACCAAACACACATATGGCATACTTCCTGTTGGTAGATGACATCATAAAAGATAAAAGATCAAGAGAGAAGGAACGCCTACAACAACGCCTCGCGACATCCCTCCTAGACTACATTTTCCTATCAATTCTTCACGACATTCATTGGACTTTACTGGTGGTTGACATCATAAATAGGACTGTAGTATTATATAACAGCTCAGACGCAACCTTTAGGTTGAACAAGAAGACAAACATGACTAGTGAAAAGACTCTAACTGAAGAAAAGGTTGTCACATGCGGGGAGGCAATTGTAGATATGCTGAAAAGTCATGACAAAGGGTACAAGCATACAATAGGCAAAGACATCAAGAAGACACAGTTCTACCACATGATCCCTCAACAAGTGCCTATATCGAATGACTGTGACTTCTACTGTCTAGCCTAGATGACAACCCTAGCCAACCTGAGTACAAAAGTGGAGGGGATGCAATACGAGCAATATCATCCACTGTGAGGAGTGTATGTGAGTATGCTCCTCAATTCCAAGTGGGCGTCCAATACTAACAAACCAAAATAAAGAAATCCTGTTTATACATCTCACTCAAATTTTCACACCCCGAGTCAGGGTGAAGGATAAGCTGGGGGGGTCATAAATGGGCTAGAGTGGTACAATTTTATCACCATTTTACCTCTCAAAATTTTCATATTTACACAAACTTTACATGTACATATTTTAGTTCTGCCAAACTGTTCCCGCCTTTTTGCCTAACAAATTTGTGAAGTTACCTTAGAATTTAGAATTTAGTCTATTTTCTTTCTAAAAGTTGTAGTACTATCATTTTCCTAGAGAGAAATACACGAGCATCTAATACACATAAAGGTAAAATGAGAAACATAGAAATACTGGTCTATCTCATTCTTGTAATAAGACATTGTCTATGCAACAACACTGCTCATGAAACCCTTGGAGACTAGATAACTTCACCTAGCCATACTCCTGACCAACCACCCTCACCTGAGGATTCCAACCAAAAAATACTTATCTCCATAGAGAAGGAAACAACTACCCCGTTCAAGTAAATGTATCCCCGCTTGGGACTAAAAAAAGAAGAGGCTTGGCAGCCTAGAAGGCCTCTCAAATCCCTCTCACCCAAGCCAGAAAGGAGGTGTAAAAAGCCAAAA
Source organism: Alisma plantago-aquatica (assembly GCA_963693085.1). NCBI lineage: Eukaryota > Viridiplantae > Streptophyta > Magnoliopsida > Alismatales > Alismataceae > Alisma > Alisma plantago-aquatica. The sequence goes on along the minus strand of OY856415.1, from coordinate 368,999,547 downwards.
AAAAAGAAAAATATATATACAATGAGAGTTGTGCCCAAAAGATGCCAAACGTTTCCACCTGGATGGTGTATTTCTGCACCCACGAATGCAGATATGTCATGCCCATAAGTGGAACCTTGAAGCCAAACTTACCCACCTCCGATCCAGAACGAAACTCACAAAGCAGCATGACTTAAATTTAGATGCCCAAAAGGGCAACACTGTCCTTAAGATAGTTATGGGTGAGGGAGTTTAGGAGAAGAGGAAAGCACTTAAAACTTAAAGCCTACCCAAACACATTAGCATAGGGGCCAACTGAAATTAAGGAAAGAGTGTGAAAGCTACCCCTCGAAGAGATGTTGTATTAGTATGGTTGGTAACCTAAAGGGAAGGAGTGATACGTTGAGAAGGAGAAGCCTTTTACAATTGAAGGAAATGGAAAGAACTAGAAGTTGTGCAACTCTAGATATAAGAGGGAGGAATGAGACTTTAGGGGTTGAGAAAATATCCCACAAAAATTTTGATGCAAGAATGAGATAACTCAGTAGTGTTAAGTTTTGCAAATTTTTCACAACAAATTTGCTCTTTCTCTCTATGATTTTGAGCCTACACTGATCCTGAGGACAGGCTTGATTCAAAGTTTGGGGGATTTGATAACACTTTATTTTACGCACTTTTTGCATACATTTTATACCTTCCCTAGCATATCTTTTGCTAACTTTCCCCACTATTTTAGCATCTTACGTCAAATATTTCACTTATACATTTTCCTTTGATTTCAGGAACATATCTAGCCTAGGTCACAGTCATCACCTCGACCATGACTCATTCATCCAACAAAGACCATCTCACCATGGTTGAGGTCTCAAAATTCACCCTAATACCTTTCACTTGCGGTCAATTTGCACTCAATCTCTTCACGACCGTGATCAACATGGAGACCGCGACCAATGTGAAGACCGCGATCTCAACTTTTCCAAAGCAAGGCACACTTCAACCTCGGTCGCAATCCTAACAAAAGAACACAACAACTAGACTGTGATCGATAAGGTGGTCAACTAGACCATGACCAAGGGGGTTGCTAAATCAGCCTCGACCGTGATCCTCACCCAAGAAGCCCGCACACAGACCATGATTGAGGGAGGGGTTCAACCGACCTCGACCAAGGAAAGAGTAGAAATGAAGCCTTGACTACGATCGAGCTTCATCCAAGACCAGACCTCGCCTGTGGTCGAGGGGTTAAGTCAGTGGAGTGTGCCTATAAATAGGCCACCCACCCATCCTGTCAAATCACCGGATGATATATTAGATTTGAAAGTACCACGAAGTGCTGCCATTTTCCAGACTCATCTCCATCCATCCAATCTATCTTGGATCTCCTAAGGCGGAGGCTGAGTAGAGAGAAGATCGAAGTCTTCATCTTCTTTGAGAGAAGAAGATTATCTGCGCCATCGACCTTTTGGATCCAGATCTGAAGAAGTACCGTGTTCTATCACATTTCTTCTCTCTCTATCTAGATCTATCCCTCCATCTCACTATACTTACCTCATCACTTTGTGGAACTTGATGTATCTATTTTCTTGTAACGCCGTTATGCTTCCCGTGAACATGTGTGGATAAACATCTTAACTTGGGTTGGGAATGTCCACTAAGGCTCTCCCAATATGTATATTGTCTCTCCGTTTTGAATATATATACTCTTGTCAAGATTATCTCCATGCACCAATTTTCATGCTTCACTTGTATGCTTAGATACCATCTTGTTATGTTTGATTGTTGATATTTCAAGAGAGTAATATCACTTTTATCTTGTGTTACAGAGTAGTACGAATGCATGAGAATGTTGGAATGATAAAGCTTGAGATCATATATGTTGTTATGTGGTTTTCATGTAGTCATCTCGAGAGAGAGGTTACCCTTAGACTTAGATCTATCCTTATCTCTAGAGAGAAGGGAATAGACATCTTGTATGATTGCTTGTAATCTTGATAGGAGTATATGAGAGGGAGGGATGATGAGAAGTCGTAGTAGGTGAAACCCAATCCAAGTTTCCCTCCATATTTTTTGTTTCCATCTTATTTTGTTATGCTTTGTTCTTCTGTTCTTTGGTTTATTTAATTTACTTTGGTTTAGTACCATCGTTCCCTTGGGAAAACCCTTTTAAACTACCTTTTTATCCAGAGTATATAAGTGTGAGACCTTGTGTGCTTAACACTTGCTAACCTTGTCCTTGTGGTTCGACCCTGATTGCTACATCAGACCCCGTATAATAGTTGTGGGGGCTCAAGTGTCGGGTTACTTTCTTAAAAGTCTGAATACTCTAGATATGCTCCTTTTTGGATGTGTGATTTAGGCTGGTCACCACAGTAGCTAACTCCAAGTCATGGGTTGGGTAATTCTCTTCATTTTTCTCAAGTTGTTGGGAAGCAAAAGAAACCACTTGCTTATCCTACATCAGCACACAACCCCAGCCATTCCTGGATTCATCACATAAGACTATGTATCCCTTCCATTACTCAGGCAAGACCAAAACTGGTGCACTTGTCAATTTCTCCTTCAACGTATGAAAAGCACACTGACATCTATCATCCCAGACGAGCAGTACGTCCTTCCTTGTCAACTTTGTTAGACGTAAAGCGATAGCACTGAAGTTCTTGATGAATCTCCTGTAGTAGCCCACAAAATCCAGAAAACTACACACTTCTATCGATGTCCTTGGTTGATCCCACTCTTTCACAGATTCAACCTTCTTGGGATCTACACAAACCCCCTCAGTAGATATGACATGCCCCAAAAAAGCTACCTCCTTCGGCCAGAACTCACACTTGTTGAACTTGGCATATAGATGATGCTGCCTCAACACAACCAACGCTTAACAAAGATGTTTCTCACTATCACGATAGTATATCAGGATATCATCTATGTAGACCACCACAAAATGATAAAGAAACGGTCAGAACACTATGTTCACCAAGTCCATGAACACTGTCAGTGCATTGGTTAGCCCAAATGGCATAACCACAAACTCATAGTGATCATACCTCATCCTAAAATCCAACTTAGGTATGTCATCCTCCTTGATCCTCAGCTCATGATATACTGACCTCAAGCCTATCTCAAGAACATTGTCACGCCACACAATTGATCAAACATGGTGTCTATCCTCAACAAGGGATACTTGTTCTTTATTGTTACCTTGTTCAATTGCATGTAGTCTATACACAGTCTCATGAACCCGTCCTTATTCTTCACAAACAGTGTTGGAGAACCCCATGGTGACGTACTTGTCCTGAAATAACCTTTATCAAGAAACTCTTGCAACTGTCTCTTCAACTCTGCCATCTCCATTGGAGCCATCCTACATAGTGTCTGAGCTATCAGTTGCGTTCCTGGAACTAGATTGATCTCAAAGTCAATCTCTCGAGGTTGGGGAACACTAGGGAACCCCTCAAGAAACACATCCTCAAACTCCCTTGCAACCAGCACCTCCTGAATACTAGGACTACTTGCCTTAGTATCCAACACATGTTCCAAGAATGCCTCACAACCCTATCTTAACAACTTCCCTGCAACCATCGCCGACACCATACACATCGGAAGAATCTTCATGTCCCCTTGAAAGATCCACATCTCATCCTCATCTACAAATGTCACATGCTTGGAACCACAATCCAAGACCACTCTATACTTATCCAAGGTGTCCATTCTAAGGATTACGTCAAATCCATGCATATCAAGTGGTATAAGATCCACTGTATGTTGTGTACTGAGAAAGAAAGGATGCAAGAAGGACACACCTCCTACAACACTGTAGAACCGACTAACTAGGTTTCTAACAACAAACTTTCTCTCCTACAACTAACAGGCAAAAGACAACCGTCAAGCACCTTACGAGTAACAAAAGAGTGTGTTGCACATGGGTCAACTAAAACAGATACGAAACAAGAAGAATAGTAATCAGAATGAAATAACTTCATCTGACTTGTTACTACTCATGGGTTGACCCCTCCTCCGACTGACTCATGGTGTAGAATCTAGACATTTCATGTTGTCATCCCTATCCTCTGCTCCCTTGAGTAGACAATCTATCATGCAATGCTTTCCCACATCCTCGTCCTCCTACACCACTGAACTGCTGCCTATGCAAGCCTTGTTGGCTCTACCTCAGTTGTTGGGTCACCTTATCGTCTCTCAGTGGGCACTCCTGTCTTAGGCGTCCTACCTGCCCACAGTTGTGGCAAGCTCTAGTCTCAAACTGTGGCCTAGATGCCCCCTCATTGACACCGATGCAGTGCTATGAGCCCCAATAGGTGGAAGGCTACGACCTTTATCTTTATTCACTGACCATTGCTTCTGAGAACTAAACCCCTATGGAATTGGCGATGTCGAAAACCTTGGCTTCTTAAAGCCTTCTGATGACTACCTCTGGAACTGTGCAGACCTTTTCTTAGCACTCGTCTCCAACTTCTCTATCACAAACCTTTGGATCATCCGAACAGACTCCATGAACATGGCAAACATCTCTCGATTCTCCAAAGTAGCCACCAATTTAGACAACTCGACATTCAACCCCTTCTCAAAATGTCGTATCCTCTCATCATCTATGGCAACCACGTGCAGACAGAACTGAAGAAGTTCCATATACTCAGCCTCATACTCGTTGATCGACATGGATCCCTGCCAGATCCACTCAAATTGGCTGATCTTCTCATCCAGATAGGTCTGTGGAAAGTACCAAATGACAAACTCACGTCGAAACTCCTCCCATCCAATAGCTACTTTAGACCTCTTCTCTTCTTCTATAGCCCACCAATGGCCAACACTCCCTTTCAGAAGGTACACTGCATGTTTTAGCTTATCCACATTCAGGATGCTAAGGATCTTGAAGGCTTTCTTGAGCTCCAGTAAGCCACAGATCAACATCTGCTAGAACAGTCGTCCCGGTATACTCCACCGCTCCAACACAGCGAAGACGCTCAAATGTCTTCCTAGTACCCAAAGACTCTGCATTGGGAACGGGTGCCCTAGGTTGTGGTGTGGGCATCCTGTCCTCTATATGCATCATAGTATCCATGTACTGACAAAAAAGAGACTGGAAGGCGGGATTTTCAAGCATGGCTGGGTCAAATTGGGGACCATTAGGCACCCAATCTTCTTGTTCCTGGTTCCTTACACCACCACCTAGTGCAGCAACACTTCTCTCAGTAGTGTGTTCTTCATGTTCTCTAGTCATCTTTAAGCTTTTCGTTTTTCTGCATAAGAAGTCACTATAAGACATACTGGAGGACACAAGATTGGACACAACCCTAGTCTAAGGTCCCTGTAGACTTAGAAAATCTAAAGCTCTGAAACCAACCATTTTTGTGACGTCACATGCCATGAACCACAAGATTAAAACAAACTCTACAACAGATTACCGAAAAACACAAAAAAATTAAAATCGATTACAACAAGAACCAACATATGAAAGCTTATTACATCAAGATCCAAAAAGTTTCCATCTGACTTATATACCATTAAGCATCATTATTTACAACATGTCTACGGAAGACTACCTATCACACGTGATATCTGTTCATTTGTATAATCATGTACAACAACCCACTATATACAACAAGGTGCATAAACCAAAAACTCATATCGATAACATCATCAATGAACATATGTAACTCGTCCTAAGACTTGAGTATATATGGACGATTCTAGGACTCTAACCATCAAAGACCACAAGAAAAATTCCTAACCTCATCTATCACTACCCTCCTGGTTGTTGCTCTGCCTCAAATGCACGATCTCTACCTCCTCGTGCACTTCCACCTAACAGATGTGGGAAAACCCATGAGGTGAGATTCCAAATCTCAACGAGAGATATAACTCTCCACCAACACTATTATTAACACATATAACTAAAGCAAGTATATACAAAACTTATCAAAATGAGTCGATTCAATTGAATGATATGTAACTATTGATTAAAGCAATTTAAGCAATAATGGACACATATTACTGAATAGTAAAACAATTAATAATCTAAGAAGGACTACAAAAAACATGTATATTCTCTACCAACTAACATGTACAAAGCAAGGCAAGGCTACAACCAATGTTCTTGTATTTTATCCTAAGCAAGTGTACTACACATATGATTATGTATTTTATTATGCCACAAGGATTTGAGTCATACCAACTAAATCTAACCGACCACTACTAAGTCAAAGTCAGTGCCGTACAAGGTCATTGGAATAGGCAGAATCCACAACCTCACCAAACATCGTGGCCAGTACACGAGTACACAATAGAGACATACCAGTCAACTGCAACCCATGACATATAGTCAGACAGTAAAAGTCCTAGCCCACCTTGGTACAGATCATGGCGCTATTGAAACTAAGCTACGACCCATAGTTGTACTCCTGCCAGGGTATGGCTCGTAGCCAATCTTGTGAAACCACATAAGAAACATGTCACTGAGCTACGACCTGTAGCCGCACTCCTGTAAGTGTATGGCCCACAAAAAATCATGTGAATGCATATACTCAACAATGTATGACTCTAGATTTCCTCTATGGGAAGGCCCATTTCACCATCCAGCAAGTGCTTACACTGTGATCGATCTATGGCATAGGGAAGAACTGCATGTATAGGTTCCACTTGATTAATTTAGTCTATTTAAGTTCCTTTTAACATCAGTCAAGCTCTAATGTATAAAGCTAGAACAAGTTCTGCAGAAGTAAGGCATAACACAACTCCAGAACATATGAAGCGTATAGGGTGTGATCTTGTCATGCTATCACCACAAGATGAATGTATTATTGCCATTCACACCATCATTAGCAAGGCCACACATCATGGGATACCGATTTCTCAACTCATCATTGGGAAAAACCATCTCACATTATACAACAAGTCATTGCCAGGTCATAGGACATATTCACATTATTCCTGCATTAGAAGTGCCTCAACATTCCTCACAAGGGCATATTCAGACTGTGTCATATCGTAGTCACCATAGCATACACTAGCTATGATTATCAATGTAAGAACCTGTTACACTAAACGAGATTACTCAAAACATAAAACACAATTGATCACTAATTAATCACATATCCAAAAATATGGGTAAATTAAAACTAATTTCAACATCAACACCTGCTTAGAAACACTTGCATAAGAGCCCAATATCTTTCTTGTATCCATACTATGACAAGAATTTGATAATATTTTCTATCACCTTAGCCACAACATACATACACAGGAGAACAATATTTGTATATGCCACCCAAACAAGCATTACCATTCTAACAAAATTATGATTCATTTGAAACACCATATACAAACTTTTCCTGCCCGGACCTAAGAGTACAGCAAAGACTCTAGGACACACTAGACATCTAATCAACTTTCTCAAAAATTCATTACTATAGCTCCTATTTTCTACCACAAGTTTGTTTTCGTCACTTCCGATTACCTAAAAAGATGTGGCGAACCACAAGGGTGAGACCCATGTCCCAGCAAGGGATATAACCTCCAACAAAATTTATTGATTCCAACATTTTTAGGTAATGAGACAGTTTAAGCAGTTTAATCATATATCACAAATAAGCTCAACAACACTGATGATTAACAAAATACATAAAGGAGTAGATAATAACTACATTCATTAGCCAAACTATTCTCATATCCCTATTAACAATATAAGGAGTCTAGAAGCATGAGCATCTCTAACATCATGAATAAGTCTAGTATCATAAGCATATCTAACAACATCAGCATGTCTATCAAGTTGAACATATCAACATCATAAATAGAGCTAACAATATAAGCAAAGCTATCTCATAAGCATGATTAGCAGTATAGGCATCTCTAGTTATAAAGACATAGCTAGCAATATTAGCATAGCTAACAACATGTGATAACGAATGTCATAATCATAGCCAACAATAATAATAATATCTCTATTAACTTAAACATGACTATTGTATGTACACATTTATAACATGAGCATATCCACAACATAAGAATATCTACCATCTTTTAATGCATTAAACATCATCTCTATGTACAAAGAACAACAAGGGTTATCATCTAATATGGAACGTTGTGTATAACCCTAAACAGATTTTCTAGATGGTTTTATTACATCTTTTATTATTCCCTAGGGAGTTTGAGTCGTACCATCCAAAGTCCAACTGACCCCTGCGAAGGGCTATTCGATTTTGTACAAGATCTAGAGTGTCGGTATACTAAGATCTCTTCCCCTTAGTCAGTATGAGTAAAAAGGCAGTGACATATCAGTCAAAGCTATCTCTACAGTGACATGTAGTCAAGCTGCTAACCACTAGTCCATCCTTGGTATAGGTCACTGCACTAGAAACTAGGGTATACAAAACCCTCTAATCCGAGGTACAACCGCACTTGTTCTCAATCACATCAAATGTCTGAGGCATGACCATATCCATCCTCCATAATCTGCATTGTGGATGAGAAGGATATATTTTTCAACTTGCCACCCATACATACTCAACAATATGCACTCTGAGTTTCCCTTAGGAATACTCATTTCACCATCTAGCAAGTTTTGACACTGAAGATGGCTCTATGGCACATGGTACTACATGATTAGAGTTGCACTTGATTAGTTATGCCAATTGGGTGAATTAAGGCTGCATGAAACAAGTGGACATACAAACCCTAATGCACTTCTAGAAAGCATATAAATATCACAACTTGAAAAGATATAAAACATGTGAAACATAATTTATCATCTCATCATCACATGGTACTATTTGCTTGCCATTCATGATACTACACTAGTCATCATACTATCACAAGATATAAATCCTTTTCATAATATCATAGGATATCAACCATTATCAACACAAGAGGATTACACCTTTTTTAGGGCTCAACCATGCCCAAAGGTCATTAAGACCATCACACTATTCCCTATAAGATCATCATTATCTTTGCATTCCTTATAACAAGACTCAACAATATCACTTACATATAATACACTGAATCAACATAATATTTCATTAATGAGCTAGGAGATATTCATAAACAATCATAGCGGGGTTATATTAACATTAAGAACATTCCTTCATTACATCAACATGTAAGGAATCTAGATATGATTAACCTTAATCATATTCATAATGCACATCTTTAGTATAAGAAATTATCAACCATGTGGCTATGATAATCACAAATTAACATATTAAGGTTATGATCATATTAAGGAGATTATTTCACCATAATTTCATCATATACGAATGTTAAACATGAACACCCATCTTTATCTACTTGCATTAGAGTTAGGTTCAACAAAATAAATTATATTAATGTTACTAATCAGTACTTATACCCAAACCCTAACTCACAACATCCCCATTGGATCATGGATGCATAAGGTGAAGCATCACCATCACATTACATACTAGTTTCAAGAATGAATCCACACATAAATCAAGGTGTAACCATCCGGTTATAGCTTACTAAGGTTTCAACAATAATAAGAGAGTAATCAATGATTGTAATAATTATTCAAGGACTATTCATACCTAACTACCATCATTTAGTTACATTAAAGCTAGGTATAACAAGATATACCTCATTAGGGTTACCCATTAATTCATTATGGTGATTATCAATCCTAATCATATGAGGGTAAGGGTAAGACTAAAATTTTACGGCATTGAACCATCGAATTCTCATCATTATAATCATAACATTACACTATAGGCTTCACCCAAAACAATGGGAATATTAAGGCATCAACTTCTAACCATTAAATGTTAAAAAGGTAAATCCATTAGTCATTTATATAAGTAAACATATTTAACAAACCCCCTCTAAAGTAATTGAGTTGTTCTCTAGAAAGAGTCACCATCTAACCCTAGACATCCCTTGATTAACAACATAAAAAGTTCCATTGAGAGTAGGGTAAAACCCACAAGCGATTGTTTATTTAAAACAAGTCGTCAGTAAATGAGCTTATTAAGTTGATCTCATAAAGGAAAGCATTTAAATAACTTTATTAGGACAAAAATATTACATTTAGGCATCATTCAAATTTATTGGATGAAAAAACATTAGATCTTAACTATTAGGTCAAGTTCATATATTAAAACCATCAATTGGAGTATAGGTCTGACCATTGCATCAAATGACCCAAGAAACCATTGGTTTAAAACTTAATTGATTCTACAACTACATGCTTAAATCACCATAGGTTGTGGAGACCTGATCCACCATCAGTAGTGACCATTAAGTCACCATAGGTTGTTAGATCAACACTATATTCATTAATCACCATCGAATATCAAACTAATATCACCATTTATTGATAGCACCATTAGGGTACTTAGTTGTTAATCACTAAGCTTCTAATTAGGGCAACAACTGATCTAAGGGGTGAACATCAGTTGACACCCTTGGTCACCACCATCAGTTGTCATGAAGACAACACCATCGGTTGTTGCAATGGTGCCACCATTGAGTCATGTGTTTATAGAAGAAATCAGCTTTAAACCCTAAAATTGACCATTGGTTGATAGGTGTTTAGCACCATCTCTTGTCAAACCAACCTGATCGAAGTCATAGTATACCTTAGGAATAATGTAAATATTATTACAGGTTCATCTAGAACTGAAATCAGAATAGGAAACATTATAAAAATTGAAATCCAAGTCAAGCATAGCTTTTTAGTGCATGGATCATCATTTAAAAGCAACAATATGAGATAGCAAGCTTATGGTAATCAATAAACGTGGAACAAATTAATAAAATTTCCTCTAATTAGAAGATAAACACCTAAATATAAGAAAACATGACTAGGTAGGGTACAAAATCCAAGCATAAGCTATGAATTCGTCATCTAACACCTTTCTTCATCAAATGAGCAAACCCTAAGAATAAGGAGCAAGAAAGGTGGAGTTTTAGATATTTAGAGTGATTTCTACCATGGAACAGCAAGGTTCTGAACTAGATAAAGGTAAGAGGAATGATAACATAGAAATAAATGGAGGAAGGATCATTTAGGTCAAGATCACTAGAAGGAAGCTTTTTAAACCCTAAATGAGAGCAAAACAAAACCCTAGGAGCTTCCACCAAGAAATTCACCTTCTTATTCTATCTTGGATAGGTCCTCCACATCAAAATAGACATGGAACAAGGTTCTTAGAAGAAGGGAAGTGGTGGAAAGCAAAAATTTCATTTGGGATCTCAAAACATATATATAAAGCTCTAGGATATAGGAGAGAAGAAGCATGAGGTGTCTAAAAAGCTCTCCATGCATCCATGTCCTTAAACCATTAAGGATATACAATCAGCCACACAAGAAGCTCCCCCACCGTCCATAGAGACCTTCGTATCTCTCCTTTGTCGAATTTCTAAGCCAATCAAATAAATCATTGGTTGATAGCTCCTAAAGGTAGCTCATCTATAAAGGGGTAAACCCTAAAATACCCTTGAGGAAAACGCTTCCAAAACAAGGTTCAACTAGGCACCCCATGGCTTAAAAAGCTCAAGAATGATGAGAGAACATCTAAAGAATCGATTTCAAATGATAAATTGCAAAGAAAACCTCTCAATTGGGTAAATTGCAGAAAAGTCCAAAATGTGGATAAAATTGCATAATTTGCACAAACAATGTCCAAATTGGACTAAACTTGAACCTTAAGCTTGTATTATGATTACAAAGCATATCACAAGGTTATAGTAAGGTTCTTAACATTATATTATGATATTTAAGTATGTTAAATACTTTAAGCAAGGTCAGCAGTCTCTCAACCAAGCTCATAACACATGCATGGTTAGATAAGCAAGAGAGAAATAATTACATATAATGATAATCCTTTCATGATAGAGAAACAAGGAAGACCAATTATAATTATTAGGGTTAGAGTTTCTTCTTATCTAATTAGGGTTTCCATAGCTATGCTCCACCAACAACCCTAGACTCATCACCCTCCACCTTGTTGGAGTGTATAGAGATTAGGAGACATCATTAGAGTAGATTAGATGACACTCCAAATAGCATTATACATGTTTTATGAATTTTTCATACATGAATATAACTAGGTGTTCAAATGTGTTTCACAACCACCTACCATCACCCTATATTGACCACTTAACCACATAGGTCGTGACCTCCCACCATGGTCCATGTCGTGACCAACCCTTAGATCATGTCGTGTCCGCGACTCTAGGGTTAGGGTTCCATCACTTTCAAACTATCTTGGACAAACTATATCGACTGTGGTCATGACCTAAGATTCTCATGGTCACAACATAACACACTAGAGGGTGTCTCAACCCAAACAAGGAAGGGACAAAGCCCCAACACCAAGGGTAACTAAGGAACCACACACCAAGTGTCTCAACCTATCATCACTAGGTTAAACTAAATGACGAAGGGGCATCTCGACCAAGGGCTATCTGGATCATGACCATCAAGAGGAAGGTGTCACAGCCACACCAAGAGTTGACATCTAGGTCACCAAAATAGAAATGAAACCAAGGGTGAAACGATAGTTATGATTAAGAAAAGACCACATACAAATAGTCACCAAGACCCCCAGTCATGGTCAAGAAACTACCAAGACAAAACCTGATCCAAGGAAGAGAAAAGCGTGCTCAAGATAACCAAAACCAAACCTAACATCCATCCAACCTCTAGGTGCACAAACACCATGCATGAGAATGAGATAAAGATCAAGACATAGAGTAAAACCTTCGTGACACATTATCTACTCAATTGGGTATGAAAAGATTAGGGTTTTGAATTGCTCTCAAAGCAAGCAAGATAGATTACCAAATAAACTCTAGGGTTTACCACTGACCACAAGCATGAAGAAGAAGAATTTGAGATAGACAAGTCAGCAACAAAATGTATAAAAAAGTGCAATAATAGAGTAGGTTTAATTTTATATAACACACCTTAAGATGATCACCACCAAGAGCTCCAAACCCAAGATCAAGAGCTCTAAGTACATGATCCAAGGCTTGAAGAAGCTTCATAGAAAGCTCCACACTCAGCCATAAGAGCACCTCAAGCAGGAGAAGATACCAAATTAAAAGCTAACCCAAGGAAAGAAGCAAAGAATCTCTTGGCCAAACCAAAAGAGAAAGAGGGAAAGAGAGGAGAAATCCTCTTCACACTTGGGTCTACCTTGTCAAGACATGATCTATGACCCTTGTGATGAGGTGTTTCTCTCCCAAAATGACCACCATGGAAGAACCATGGTCTAGGTTTGAGAAACGAGAAGATGGTGAAAGCAAGCTATCTAAAGAAACATCAACTTAGAAGACAAAAACTTATCAAGGATGAAAGATATTATAATGCTTAAGCTAATGATCATATGGTTATATTTGTGATTGTTTGTTTCCCATCTCAAGAGAGTGACAACCTTATAATCTAGATCTATCCCAAGCACGATAGAAGATGGAATAGACATATATGATGATAGCTTGTAATCTTGTTAAGGGTATACAATGGTTGTGAGTATTATGTGTTGGTGAGAGATCTTAGTAGGTGAAACCCAATCCAAATTCCCATCCATATTTGTTAGAACACACTTGTTTTCTTTTGATATCTTATTTTTCTTTCTTAACTTTTCTTTTGCTTGTTTTTTCTAGTTTATGTGCAACCATTCTATAAGGAACACCATCTTAATCTCCTTTCTTTGTTTGCATAATCGAGATGAGACTCTATGTTCTTAGAACTCACCACCCTTGTCCCTCTGGTTCGACCTTGATTACTACATTGGACCCAGTATGACAGTTGTGGAGGCCTAGGTGTTGTGTTATAAATTTAAGAGTTTGACTACTCTAGACCCGCTCCTACTTGGATGTGTGATTTAGGCCAGTCATATGGCCACTCCAGAGAGTCTATTACTTAAGAAGTTCAAGCTCTCCAATACTATGCAACCACAACTATTAGGGTCCTGTATCCAATTCTTACACTTTGGAGTGGAGAAATCATCCAGACTTCTCATGGAAGCAACTATGAGAAAAAGGACAAGGATAATCAACGTAACATCAAGGGCAAAGATATATTTCCAGGTTTTAGGAAGAAACTTTTAGAAGACTAGAGAATATTGAATGAATTGAAGAAGGATGTGTCCTCTCAAGGACATAACATTAGAAGGTTGGAACAAATAATTGGTTAATTCTCATTATCACTTGTACATTATGAAGAGGGAAGATTTCCTTCCCAAAACACAATCACCCAAACATTGCTAGTGGACCAATCAATGCACATCAAGGCACGTATGTTCCACAAAAAGGGCAAGTGAAACCCTATAACAATACCAAGGTTGCCCAAATCCTTATTCTTCACCACCACCATAATTACCCTACAACTTCAAATTTTCAGCACCGCCATATCACCAACCTCCTCAACAACCTCCATAATGACCAACACAACCACATTATTACATCCTCCAATATACCAACACACCACTCTAAAGGCCACCTCAAGGCCCACTACAACCGCCGCAAGCTCCTCCTTTCTCTCATAAGAAAGTTGTAACATCCCTGACCTGGGTTATGCTTTAACCCTAGATTTTTTGTTTAAGAAAGATAATTATATGCTTGCTCTTATCCTTTGAAAAGTAATTCAGGCTCGAGAGGAACTTATGTTTCAATTTTAGTCCTTTTTGAATAATGTTGAAACAATGTTTTACTTATTTTGGACTAAAGTGCAATTTACACAATTTGAGGGGTTACTTTGCAAATGTTACATGATTAAAATTTTCCTCAAGTGTTGAAGCAACAAAAGAATGAAAATGATGCAGTCGTATGGCTTGTGGTAGCCTGAGCACCAAGAAAGAGCTTATTAAGCAATGTTTGTGCATTAAAACCTACTTTTAGTGTAATGTGCAATTTACCCAAAACATAGGGTTCAATATGAAAAATACCACTTCTATAGAGTCCCTAATGTTTCTTGGTATCAATTAGAGACAATAAAATCAGTGGGGCATCTCATTTGAATCTCTCTGGAGGAGAGAGAATCTTGATATTAAAATAATCAAGATTTAAGCATAATTGAAACCCTAATTCAATTTAATGCAAAAATAAATATATTAATGGAAGTGCCCTTCAACCAAATATCTGATGGTTGAATTTATATTAGTATGTACGTCCTTGTGCCTTGCAATTTCACCAAAATATCTAAAGTGAGTGGAGAGCCCACTCACATTAGTTAAAGAAAAAGTAAGATCCACTAATTTTTGGATATTATTATTATATTGATTAAGGTGCTTAAATGGTTTTCTTTCAATGCAAGGATAAATAAGAGGATTTATAAGGGTAGGATGATGGATTCATATGCAAGGAAGTGAGGGGGATAAGTGGCACCAATTTTGGGAGTTGAAGAATTTTTATAACACTTTCTCTCTCTTAAAATTCCCTTACATATATCCCATTTTCCACCCACATATATCATCTTCAACCTTGATTCCATGGTGGAAATCGAAATTCAATGCTTATTTTCTTCTTTTCTCCATTCAATGCTCAACCTTGATCATCCTTTGCATCCAAAGACTTGAGAACGGACCTTGGATAGTTGAGAAAGCTTCATTCACCATTAAAGACGTGAATCTTGAAGCTTGGATTCAACTTTTAAGGTGGGTTATATAACTTGAACCCTTAAATGTTATTATTGATTTCATTTCTTCATCATATGATGATTCCTTTTTCTTTCCCGAATTTCCTTTTGATTAAATGTTGAAATCACCACAAAGATCATAGAAAAATTCGAAGATTTGTAGCTTGAAGATGATGATGTTATCTTAGCACACACCTCAACAAAAATCAAGAGCATACGGTCTTCAATTTTGATGACCAAACGGACTCAAGACCGTTTGGTGATCAAACAGTGGGCAAACAGTGTCAAGACCGTTTGAGGTCAAACGGTCTCAAGACCATTTGGGGTCAATTGCTGATGTGGTTGAATGAAGATCCAATGGTTCAAATTGATCTAGTTACAATGGTTTCAAGAATGGATGATCCATTGATTACAAACAACCCTAATCGGATTGATTGGTTGAAACCCTAATTTGATGGAGTCAATTTCTATGTTGAATGGCCCAAACAGTCTCAAGACCGTTTGGAGGCAAACGGTCTCAAGACCGTTTGAGACCAAAAGGTTTCAAGACCATTTGGAGGTCAAGGGTTGTGATGGATGGTTGGAGATCCAAGGGCGGTTTTGAGACCATTTGAGTCCAAACGGTCTTGAGACCATTTAGGATCAAACGGTCTTCAGACCATTTGGAGGGAAAACGGTCTCAAAACCGTTCGATGTTCAATCGGTTTCAATAATGGGTTGTTCATTTGGTGTCAAGGTTAATTTGATCAAACAATTTCAATGATTGAAAGCACCAAACGGCTTCAAAACCGTTTAAGAGAAAACTGTCTCATCCATAGATGCCCAAACAGTCTCATGACCATTTGGAGGGAAAACAGTCTCAAAACCGTTTGGAGGTTGAGGGGTCAAAATCGTATGGAGGTTCAATGTAACCAAAACTGTTTCAAGACCTAATGTGATGAAAGATCAATTAACCCTATGATTGTTAATGATGTTTATCAAAGATAATTACAACGGTTGCACCTTTAAGGTACTAGGATGATTAGTACCCTTAGAAGGGTTAACCTTTGATGCTTATGGAAGTAGTATCTCAATACACTATGCTAACCCTAAATGTATGTACTTGGATGAAGGGTTGACCTAATTTAATAAAGCTTGAAGTAATTGACATCCTAGAGTGGATGAGAGAGAGAGAGAGGAATTCATACATGTGTAATAATCATGTGGTGGTTAAGCCTCAACACTCTCAACATGAATAAAATATGTAATTAGGGTATGATCCTTGATAAAGAGATCATGAAATCCTAATCGAGAAGGTTGATGAGCCCTAACCCTAATTTAGGGCAATGTTAGTTGAAACCCTAATCTAGGGTAATGGAGTAACCCTAATCTAGGGTGATGATATGAGAAATCCCAATTTAGTGTAATATAATGAAAAACCCTAATTTAATCGGATGCTTCATGAAACCCTAATTTCGGGTAAAGTTACATGAAACCCTAATTTGGGGAAAAGTTATAAGGAACCTTAATTCAATATAATGATGTAATGTGAAAATATAATCCATGGTGATACTATGTGAAGCCATGTGAAACCCTAATTCAGTAATGTAATGTGAAATTCTAATCCATAGTGATACTATGTGAAGCCATGTGAAACCCTAATGCAGTGATATGATGTGAAATTCTAATCCATGGTGATACTATGTGAAGCCATGTGAAACCCTAATACAATGATGTGATGTGAAACTCTAATCCAGGGTGATGCAATGTAATGCTATATGAAACCCTAACCCTAATATAGGGTGAAGGTATGCGAAACCCTAATTTTGAGTTATAGTGCATGAAACCCTAATCTTGGGTAATATGATGATAAACCATAACCCTAATTTTGGGTAATGGGATGAGTATCCCTAATTGACATGAATTTGGAAACCCTAATCCTAATAAGGGAATAGTGATGCTACTCTTGCATTGCATAGTGATGATATGTAATTGATATAAATGTTATCATGAGTATTAACCATGCATGTATCATGAGATGTTGGGCATCGCCAGGTATGAGCTATGATGTTTTTATTATTGAAATTGTTTTATGGACCTTGTGAGCCATAATATGCTTTGTTGCCTAGTAAGAGGTAACAAGAGATTTAATGGGCTTGGAGAGCCATGTGAGATGCTTATGTAGCAAGTATCATGTTTACCTTGGTCAGATGACCTGAAGGTATTAGTTACCTGATAAGTGGTAACAAGTGTTCTTTGATGAACTGAGGGTTTGAATACCCATATTTCATAATCATGATTATGAGATGTTAAGGGATGAGAATACCCATGATGTGATAAGGGATTGAGATCCCAATGTTTTATAAAGTTTCAAAAAGTACTTCATAGAAGTATTACATATTCTTTATAGCATTTGTTATAATAATTTATGTTTGAAAACCTGACTGATTCTAAAAGAATATGGTAATGTACTTAATTAATAAAGTGAAATCTTATCATGTAGAGCCCTGGCCATAGATCCATCATTGTCAGTAGTTGGTGATGGTGAAATAGGTTTTCCTACAGGATCTCCTGGAGGGCATACTGTTGAGTATGTGGGGGTTATGGGTGCGGATATCCTTACTCCCTAATGGAGGAATTGATGTGAGATAAACATTAAATCTCTCAATCCTTCATTATATATGCCAGGATGGATGTATCACTAATCTCCCGATGCCGGGATGGATGTATCATGAATCTCCCGATAATGTTAATGTCAGATCGATGTGAGATAAACATGAAATCTCTCGATTGTGAAGAGAGTACAACTGCCACTATAACTCTATAGCGAAGTTGCCAGTATACCCTAGAAATCTATTTAGCAGAGACACAAGATGTCCTGCAGTTTGTACTCACACTGACTGAGGAAGATGAGGTCATGGAAATCCGATTCTTCCTTGATCTATGTATGGTACTGATTTCAATTTCGCAATGGTCGTTTGGAGTATGAGCGGTATACCTCATCTCCTTAGGGCTTAAGTATGATTGTAAAATGTTATCATTCGTGTAGCGTATTTGCTGAAGGTTGAAATATGAGAATCATTGGTTGATGTTACCTTGCTTAGCATATCCTAAATGGATAATGTTATACATGTTCTTCATTTCCTTATTGGATAAGTGACATGCTGCTTTATCAAGTTATGACTGAAATGCTTGAATAAGAATATTGCTCTAATCTGTTTGGACTTTGAATTATCTGCTGCTGAACATATATGATTCCTCTTCTCACTTTTATTCTATTAAACTGTAATAATAATATTTCTGGCAGAGAGTTATATCTCTCGCTGGGACAATTTTAATTGTCTCACTCCCGTGGGATCCAACTTTTTAGGTAGATGTGGAAGAAGAGGAAAAAACCATATAGCAAGGGAAGATCAACAACAGTAGTAATAGGGACAACAATGATATTCTAGGTGGCACTGGCTGTCATATTTTGTATAGAGAGTCCTATGTGTCGTCTCTGTACTCTCAGGTCCTCAGAGTTATTAGTTAGTACTTTTAATGAATCAATCTGAGATTTTAGCTTGATGCCTTCAGGTTCTTATGCTGCCTATGTATAGTTCTAATAGAGTAGTTGATGCTTGTAATCCTCGAGAAGGGATGGTAAAGAGTTTTTACTTATGAACCAAGATGTAAATAAAATACAATGGTTCTTGATTAAAGAGTTTTCCTGTGTTTGGATATCTTTGTAAATGGTTTCAATTTTTAGTGATTTTTAGTAATCCGTTGTTAATGATCGCTTCCGCTTAGTTAATGATGTTTTGTTCGAACGGTGTACCACAATTAGTGGTATCAGAGCTTTAGGTTTGAACGATGTACAACAATTAGGGGTAGAGGTCATAGTTTACCACCAGAGGGAGCCTACAGCCCAGCCTTAATGTCAGTAACATGACCACCCATGCCACAAAAGGAAAGTAGAGGTTATTTTATATGCGGACAGATGGGGCATTTGATGAAATATTTTTGAGCTAGAGATGTAAGTGTGACTCAACCTCTGAGGCAGAGTCATCAAGGCTCTCAGAGGCGATAGTTTTCGAGTGGCGCTAGAGGACGTGGACAAGCGTCCCAAGATGGTTCGTCAGCACCCAACAACTGAGCACAGGGTCAACATCAAGCAAAGACGAGATTCTATGTGATGAATCAACCCGAAGCAGTAGTCAACCCTCGAGTAGTGACAGGTCATATGGAACTATTTCATTCTGATATGTCTTCATCCTACTTCATATCTATTTTGATTGATCCGGGTGCTACGCATTTTTTTATCACTAGAAAAGTGATCCTTGACTGCAATATGACTGTCAGTCATAGAGCAAATAATCTGCTATTAGAAACCCCTTTACTGGGATCTGCAGTGTTGCAGGAGATATGTTGTTCCTGCATTCTTTCCTTTTCTGAACATCACATTCAGGTGGATCTTATACCACTTGAGATGCACGGGTTCGATATAATTCTTGGGATGGACACCCTAGAAAAGTATAATGTTGTCTTGGATTGTGATTCCAAGCAAGTTGTGTTCGCAGATGACAGCGACACATGGATCTTTCAGTGAGATAGAAAGATTCTTGCAACCTATCTTGTGTCGGCTATGGTAGCTGAGAAGTCGATGAGACAAAGATGCTTTTCATTTTTGGCACACGTGGTAGACACCACAATGGAGAGCCCTAATATTTTTGAAGTTTAGATAGTTAGGGAGTTTGAAGATGTGTTCCTCCACCCCAAGAGATTCATTTTGAGATTAATCTAATCTCGGGCATGCAACCAATAGCACAAACACCGTATACAATGGCACCTTCTGAGATGGAATAGCTCAAGAAATAGTTGTAGGAGTTGCTTGAGAAAGGTTTTATCTGACCGAGTACTTCACCATGGGGTGCTCCGATTCTCTTTGTTAAGAAGAAGGATGGGTTTATGTGGTTATGCATCGACTATAGACAACTCAACAAGGTGACCATAAAGAATAAGTATCCTCTGCTAAGGATTGATGACCTATTTGATCAGTTGTGTGGTGCAACTATCTTCTCAAAGATAGATCTGAGGTTGGGATATCATCAGTTGCATATCAAGGAGAGTGACATACCTAAGTCTGCCTTTAGGACAAGGTATGGTCATTATGAGTTCATAGTTATGTCGTTTGGACTAACTAATGCACCAGTTGCATTCATGGAACTCATGGATATAATCTTTCGACCTTTTCTTAATCAGTTCATTGTAGTCTTCATAGATGACATCTTGATATACAGTAGAGATGCTCAACAGCATGAGCAACACCTCCGTCAGGCTTTAACTTTGCTAAGAGAGCATAAGTTGTATGCTAAGTTGAGAAAATGCGAGTTATGGTTACCAGAAGTTTCTTTTCTTGGACATGTAATATCTGACTCAGGTATCCGTGTTGATCCTAAGAAGGTAGAATCTGTCCTACAATGGGAACAACCAAAGACACCGATGAGATATGCAGTTTTCTAGGACCGGCAAGCTATTACACGAGGTTCATTAAGAACTTCAGTTTTATAGCTTTACGCCTAACCAAGTTGACTAGGAAGGAGGTTCCTTTTTTCTGGAATGACAAGTGTCAACATTCTTTCCATCTGTTGAAAGAAAGGTTAACAAGTGCACCTGTGCTGGTGTTACCTGAGCAAGGGAAGGGGTACATAGTTTTCTATGATGCATCTAAGAATGGTCTAGGATGCGTGTTAATGCAGGATAATCAAGTGATTTCTTTTGCCTCTCGACAGCTTAAGAAACATGAAGAGAATTATCCGACACATGATCTAGAATTAGATGATGTGGTTCATGCGTTGAAGATCTGGAGACATTCCAAATTTTTATAGACCATAAGAACCTAAAATACATCTTTTCACAGCATGAGTTGAACATGAGACAATGCCGCTGGATGGAGTTAATCAAGGACTATGATTGTACAATTGATTATCATCCAGGGAAGGCTAATGTAGTGGATGATGCACTAAGTAGGAAATCATCATCACCAGCCTTAGATAAAGCACAGTTGAACTCCTTAGTGTGCTTTAAAAGAGATTTTCTTATCTCCTTGAGGCAAACAATGTACAGCTTAAGGTATCATTGTTAGCCGGGTTGTTAGCTGAGATGCAAGTGAAACCTACTCTGAGACAACAGATTAAAGAAGCACAACAAGCTGATACCATGGTTCAACAGATTAGGTCAGAGTATGGTAGTGAGAAATGGGATGGCTTTCATGAGATAGAGGATCAGGTAGTCTGTTATCACGGTAGGATGGTAGTACCGGATGCCAATGACTTAAGGAATTTAGTTTTGGAGGAAGCTCATTCTTCGATGTATGCAATGCATCCTGGGAGCACCAAAATGTATCGTAACTTGAAGGATATGTATTGGTGGCCAGGACTGAAGAAGGATGTAGCTGAGTTTATTATGCGGTGTCTGATGTGTCAGAAGGTTAAAGCTGAACATCAAAAGCCCACAGGAACAATGCAACCTTTGCCTATACCGTAGTGGAAATGGGATCACGTGGCCATGGACTTTGTGGTTGGTTTGCTTAGAACAATCAAAGTTCATGATTCCATATGGTTAATAGTTGATAGGTTGACTAAGACAACACATTTCCTTCCTGTCAAAACAACCTACACTGCTAAGAAGTTTGCACACATATATATAGATGAGATAGTGCGGTTGCACGGGGTTCCAACTACTATTGTTTCTGATAGAGGTCCCTAGTTCACCAATCATTTTTGGGAATGACTACATAAAGCTTTGGGTACGCAATTAAGGTTTAGTACTTCCTTTCACCCCTAGACAGATGGACAATCTGAGAGGACCATACAAACATTGGAAGATTTGCTTAGGACATGTGTCCTTCAGTTTGTAGGAAGTTGGGATCTACACCTGAGCTTGATAGAATTTGTTTATAATAATAGCTATCAACACAGTTTGATATGGCACCATATGAAGCATTATATGGTAGACATTGTAGATCTCCTTTATGTTGGTATGAAACAGGAGAATATCAACTTTTGGGTCCTGAGCTAGTGCAGTAGACAACTGAGAAGATTAAAGTAATACAACAACAATTAAAGATTGCACAGGATAGACAGAAGTCGTACGCTGACAAACAACGAAGACCTTTAGAATTCCAAGTTGGAGACATAGTATATCTCAAAGTCTCACCTTGGAAAGGTGTCCTTATATTTGGAAAGAAGGGAAAGTTAGCTCCTAGATTTATGGGGCCTTCTCCAATCATTGAAAGGATTGGAAAGGTAGACTATAAGCTGGAGTTGCCACCTGAGCTGCATAAGTTGCATCCAGTGTTCCATATCTCCATGCTGAGAAAGTGTCATCCTGACACAGAGTTAGTTTTGCAACCTGTGGAGGTAGAATTAAATGATGATATATCATATGTTGAAGGACCTGTGATGATCCTCGATAAAAGAATTAAAATGCTGAAAAAGAAAGACATATGTCTTCTGAAAGTTCTCTGGCATCACCGTGGCATTGAAGAAATTACATGGGAGCTAGAGGAAGAGATGAGGAGGAAGTACCCTTCTCTTTTCTCTTGATGATTTCGGGGACAAAATCCCTGTTACGAGTGGATAATTTGTAACATCCCTGACCTGGGTTATGCTTTAACCCTAGATGTTTTGTTTAAGAAAGATAATTATATGCTTGCTCTTATCCTTTGAAAAATAATTAAGGCTCGAGAGGAACTTATGTTTCAATTTTCGTCCTTTTTGAATAATGTTGAAACAATGTTTTACTTGTTTTGGACTAAAGTGCAATTTACCCAATTTTAGGGATTACATTGCAAATGCTACATGATAAAATGTTCCTCAAGTGTTGAAGCAAAATAAGAATGAAAATGATGCAGATGTATGGCTTGTGGTAGCCTGAGCACCAAGAAAGAGTTTATTAAGCAATGTTTGTGCATTAAAACCTAGTTTTGGTGTAATGTGCAATTTACCCAAAAACCTAGGGTTCAATATGCAAAATACCACTTTTAGAGAGTCCCTAATATTTCTTGGTATCAATTAGAGACAAGCAAATCAGGGGGCATCTCATTGGAATCTCTTTGGAGGAGAGATAATCTTGATATTAAAATAATCAAGATTTAAGCATAATTGAAACCCTAATTCAATTTAATGCAAAAATAAATATATTAATGGAAGTGCCCTTCAACCAAAAATGTGATGGTTGAATTTATATAAGTATGGACGTCCTTGTGCCTTGAAATGGCACAGAAATATCTAAAGTGAGTGGAGAGCCCACTCACATTAGTTAAAGAAAAAGTACGATCCACTAATTTTTGGATATTATTATTATATTGATTAAGGTGCTTAAATGGTGTTCTTTTAATTCATGTATAAAGAAGAGTATTTCGAAGGGGAGGATGATGGGTTCATATTCAAGGAATTGAGAGGGATAAGTGGCAACAATTTTGGGATTTGAAGGATTTTTATAACACTTTCTCTCTCTGAACATTCCCTTGCATATATCCCATTTTCCACCCACATGAAAGGCTTTTTCGACTCTTCTTTCTTTCTTTTCTTTGGCCAAGTACAAGGGACCTTAGGAGCAATAGTAGGACGTACTCCAACCTGTAGGTGAGCTCCTTTATCATCTTCAACCTTGATTCCATGGTGGAAATCAAAATTCAATGCTTATTTTCTTCTTTTCTCCATTCAATGCTCAACCTTGATCATCCTCTGCATCCAAAGACTTGAGAACGGACCTTGGACAGTTGAGAAAGCTTCATTCACCATTGAAGACGTGAATCTTGGATTCAACTTTGAAGGCAGGTTATATAACTTGAACCCTTAAATGTTATTATTGATTCCATTTCGTCATAATATGTTGATTCCTTTTTCTTTCCCAAATTTCCTTTTGATCAATTGTTGAAATCACCACAAAGATCATAGAAAAATTCAAAGATTTGTATCTTGAAGATGATGATGTCATCTTATCACACACCTCAACAAAAATCATGAGCATACGGTCTTCAATTTTGATGACCAAACGGTCTCAAGACCGTTTAAGGGAAAACGGTCTCAAGACCGTTTGAGGTTAAACGGTCTCAAGACCATTTGGGGTCAATTGCTGATGAGGTTGAATGAAGATCCAATGGTTCAAATTGATCTAGTTACAATGGTTTCAAGAATGGATGATCCATTTATTACAAACAACCCTAATCGGATTGATTGGTTGAAACCCTAATTTGATGGTGTCGATTTCTATGTTGAATGGCCCAAACGGTCTCAAGACTGTTTGAGACCAAACAGTCTCAAGACCATTTGCAGGTCAAGGGTTGTGATGGATGGTTGGAGATCCAAGGGTTGTAATTTGATGTACACTCAATGGTCCAATTAATTGATAAATGAATTAATGAAGCAAACCCTAATTGATTGGTTGAAGGAAACCCTAGATGATCCTTTCAGTTTCAAGGTAGTTTGTACCAAATGGTCTTGAGACCGTTTAGGATCAAATGGTCTTCAGACCTTTTGGAGGGCAAACAGTCTCAAAACCATTTGATTTTCAATCGGTTTCAATGATGGGTTGTTCATTTGGTCTCAAGGTTAATTTGATCAAACGGTTTCAAGGATTGAAAGCACCAAATGGTTTCAAAACTATTTAAGAGAAAACGGTCTCAACCATAGATCCCCAAACGATCTTAAGACCATTTGGAGGGAAAACGGTCTCAAAACCGTTTCGAGGTTGAGGTGTCAAAACCGTATGGAGGTTCAATGTAACCAAAACCATTTGAAGACCTAATGTGATGAAAGATCAATTAATCCTATGATTGTTAATGATGTTTATCAAAGATAATTACAATGGTTGTACCTTTAAGGTACTAGGATGATTAGTACCCTAAGAAGGGTTAACCTTTGATGCTTATGGAAGAAGTATCTCAATACACTATCACTACTACAGAAATGGCTTATAACGTCACTTTTAAAGGCGTTGGTTGCATAAGTACACCGACACCTAAACAATAAAGCGTCAATTTATAAAATAAACTGACATCAATCTGTGAAGGGCGACCAGACACGGGTATCACTTTTATTCGGTGTCGGTTCCTTAATAAAAAATCGACGCCTACAATTAACCACCAAATCCAAAATTTCCAGTGAAAAAATTACCTCCAAAATTTAACATATGACTTCAGTCATTAACTAATAAACCGACGACTAAAGGTTATTCACGAAATAGAAATTGGGCACATTTTGATCGTCGGTTTTACAATAATGACCGACACTTATGGGTTTTCCCGCGCTGTTCGCGGGAAAGTTTTCACACCCTTTGAGCGTCGGAAGTTTAAAAAAACCGACGACTATGGTCATTAATCGAGAACAAATTTTTTAATCGGCATATGTAGATAGACGTCAATTTTTTTCTAGTTAAAACCGACGAATATCATCGAGAACAGGTGTCGGTTTTTGTGTAGAACTGACACCTTTAGTTTTATGTGTCAGTTTTATTTAATAACCGACACCGAATTTCAACTTAAGTCACCCGCTCGAGCCAGACTCTTCCCCTTTTATTTCATTCATTTCCGCGATAGAGGGTTTGCTGGTCCGGCGATTCCTCTGCTCCACTGTCGCTCGGTGCTCCTCTTCCTCCGCCTCTACAGCCGTTTGCTAGTGCTTTGGTCGCCGACGCCGCCGCCACTCGCCGCCGCCAGTCACCGAAACTGTACTTCTTCCTCTGCCGCCTCTACTTCTGCCAGCCGCCGCCAGTTCTGCGGCCGCTGCTCTCCAGGCCGACCGCGACTCCTAGGGCTCTGCTCCCTACTCTCCAGGTCACAGGTCGCTGCTCCGCTCCCTCCTCCTTGCTCGCTCGTTGGCTACCTACCGGTTTCCTGCTCGCTGGCTGCCCACTCGACTGCCTATCGGCTC
This sequence comes from Alisma plantago-aquatica, assembly GCA_963693085.1. NCBI lineage: Eukaryota > Viridiplantae > Streptophyta > Magnoliopsida > Alismatales > Alismataceae > Alisma > Alisma plantago-aquatica. The sequence goes on along the minus strand of OY856415.1, from coordinate 368,973,063 downwards.
CCTGCTCGCCTGGATATTGACTGCCACCTGCCTGCTCGCCCCTTTACTGCCCTCCATCTCACCCTCTCTCCCTGCTTACGCCCAGCTGGGCTCAAACAGAGGTAAACATGCCCCAAAAACCCTGTTTTATTACACTGTTTGATCTTAAATCACATAGACTTAATCAACATTGCTACTTGTATGATCTTAGTGATTAAAATCATTCTTTCCTGGTACCTCAGTAACTAATGTTCCCTTGAGATGAGTGTTAATTGAGCTAGCTTGCTTACTTTCCTTGTAATGTATCTTTTATATGCTATGACCCACTAGTCACCTTTAGAGTATCACAATGATGAAAATTGTGCACTTGTTAAGTTTGAATCTATAAATCCCATGAAATTATATCACCCCACAAAATTAGTAGTCACTATTATGTCTTGTATACTCTAGAATAAAGATCTAATACTTTTATGCTATTTTAACACCATGAGACCTTTTTTGCTCATTCTAGTGGATTATTATGACCTATGATATTCAGAAAAACCCTAGTTTGATGAGCATATTGTTAATCATGTTAATTATGATTGTTTTATTTATTCTGATGTTAGTATATAATTATGCGATCCCAACATCTTAAATTGAATTAGAATGATTTCAATGAATTATAGGGTTTTAAAGTCGATAATCATGTACATGCGGAAATAGGGTTATTAAACCAATAGTTATAACATAGTATGATCTTAATCCGATCTAGATGTTAATAATAACTTAGTATGTTAAATATGATTATTAGGGCTATACATATAATGTCTAGTAAAGATTCCTAGACCTTTTGTCATTAGGGTAATTTTTATACATGTTTGAGTAAATTAGGGTTCTAATCTACCCTTTTGTCCTATATTTGATGCTAATTGTGCATATATGTTGAGTTTCATCTTACTCTTACCTAAGAAATTTTTTACTTAATCTCTTATACATCACTATATTTTAAGGTTAGTCTGTCTACTAGAGTGTGGGGATTAACCATGTTGCCTGTAGTTTATAACATTGCATTGTGAATTATTGCATGTTTGAAACTATTGATTTCTTGATTTATTATTTAATAATGCTCTATAGATTAGGATTAACCATGTTTCATGTAGTTTATACACATTTATTATATATAAGAATGACATCACATGTATTTGTTGGCCTAGAAAACCGTCCAAGATTTACTCATTAGGAGTAAATCTTGGATAGTCCCCAGTTTGGGACTGTTCTTGAACACCTAATCTCACTTAGGATGTAAGTGTATAATGTGTATTGGGTTTTCAAGAAACTTTCGGTAGCATTTCCTTATTTGTTCTCTAAGTACATATGTACTTAGAGAACAGTGGGGAAATGTTGTCGAAATTTTCTTGAAAACCCAATACACATTATACACTTACTAGTGAGATTAGGTGTTCAAGAATGGGATAGGTGGTACACATTTATTATATATAAGAATGACAACGCATGTATTTGTTGGCCTAGAAACCCGTCCAAGATTTACTCATTAGGAGTAAATCTTGGATAGTCCCCAGTTTGGGACTATTCTTGAACACCTAATCTCACTTAGGATGTAAGTGTATAATTTGTATTGGGTTTTCAAGAAAATTTCGGTAGTATTTCCTCTTTTGTTCTCTAAGTACATATGTACTTAGAGAACAGCGGGGAAATGCTGCCGAAATTTTCTTGAAAACCCAATACACATTATACATTTACTAGTGAGATTAGGTGTTCAAGAATGGGATAGGTGGTACACATTTATTATATATAAGAATGAAAACACATGTATTTGTTGGCCTAAAGTTTTAACCATGCATAAACTCTAATCTGTTAACCGTAGACCCTAATCTTATTGTAATATATAAGAATGACATCACATGTATTGGGTTGCCAACACCACCAAACATTGAAGCTGGGCACATGTTTTGGGTTGCAGTCCTATCCTAGAATCATGGCATAAAGTTCCTAAGGGGAAGAAAGAGCACATATGGAAGGAACTATGCGTGAGTTATTATTATTTGTAATTCTATTTGTGTAGATTGCTAATTTTTAGGATACTAGTTAATAGAAATTCTATTTAATTTGCAGAGCATATTTGATCTGGATGAAAAGCTTCATCATAAATGTGTGATGCAATGTTGTGGGAGGGTCCTAAGGAACTATAGGACCAATCTCACCCGAGATTACATACGCGATGCCGAGAATAGGTTCTTGATTTATTCCAATTCTAGACATTGATCAATATTTCACTAACTCTACACTAATAATTTTTGTTTGTATTCTATTTGAAAAATAAATATAGGAAGAAGGAAGCCACATAGCAATGGAACTACTTGGACCCCAAAGAATGGGAGGAGTTTGTTACCCAAAGAAAAACAGATGAATTCAAGGTATTAAGCGCCACTCCCAATTTAATTAATATACATTTTTATGTATTCACCTATTCAAGATTAACCTTTAGTGTTACTAACCAAATCAATGTGCTAACTAACTAGGCTATCAGCGATGCTCAACGAGCAAGGCGTGCACTGAATGTGCATGACCACACAATGGGTCCAAGAGGATATGCAGGCGTTCGCCAAAGACTACAGGCTGAGTCTACTTAGCCTACTGCTACTCAGGAGACTGCAGAGTCCTCTACTGCTGCACCCGCACCTCTGGCTCATCATGTTATGTGGATAGATGGGAGGCAAAACAAGAAGGGAGAGATATCGAAGCCCACAACCGCTGAGGCGGCTGCAAAAATGGTAAAAATCAACTCTTAGAGCAATCTATCGATATTGATTATTGTTATGTTTACTTACAAATGTCTGTTGATGGTGATTAGCAGGAGCTACACGAGTAGAGGAAGGAAGGTAGGTTCATCCCTGAGGGCGCAGGGGATGAACTGATAGTTGCTCTGGGTAACCCAGAGCATCCTGGACGTGTAAGGGGTGCAGGCGCTGGTGTGGGCATCAAAGCGTTTTTTGGGCCATCCTAGCACAAACCTGTTCCAAAAGCAAGACTTTCACAAGCTGAGGTAACTTATTCTTATTTTAGAACATTATTGCGAAAGGGAATTCAATAATCAAAAACTAGCATTTCTTTTATCCATGTATAGGTAGATTCCTTAATTTATAGGAGAGTCGAGGGAGTACTTGATAAAAGATTCCATGAAGCAATTAACAAGTGGCTGGCGTCTCAGACTACCACTCAGATAGTACCTGTGGCGAACCTCTCTTCTCCTACTACTCGTACTACAGAGATTGGGAGTAATGCTATAGACCCACAACCTAGCACGTCCTCTGTAAGTATTTTTATGGCATATATAATAGCTAGTCTATTCAAGATGATATGTTTGTGTATATATGCATATAACATTCTTTACGTAAATTTGTAGGGGTTGAAGCCATGCCGACTAAAAAGTGAAGGATATATCGTTGCAGAGGCATCGACTTACCCACCCCTTAAAGGGTGCATGTTTCATGGGAGTTCAGTACCAGATGGCATGGTACGTGTGAGCCCGATACAAATACTCCCTGACTGGATGAATCTTGCACAGCCTCATGCACACCCAGATGCTGAAACACTTGGTGAGGCAGTAGGTGGAGTGATACTGTGGCCCGAAGCGGATGTCCTCTATACTGATATTATATGATAAATTTTCATTACTTTAATTTGTTCGTTTGTATATATATATGAGTCAATTGATATGAAATTATATATATAGGTCAAAAAGACGAGACCCACTACATCTTGACCTCCACCTCCTCAACTACCAAGTTGGCTTCTAGGGGACCTACATGCCTCGATAGGTCCTAATTGTAGGAGTGTGGCAGTACAGATCAGCGAACATAATCCAAATTGCCCTATAAATGTTACTATTTCGGAGAATGCTACAGGTAAATCATATGATAATAATCTATTTATACAAGTTTAACATACGTATTAATGCATACGTAATAGAAGTTCTGGATACGTATTAATGCAGGTCAAACATTCAGAAACAACATATTTATACAAGATATTTTGGAGTTGTTTAGTTATGAATGGCTGAACACATCTATGATAGAGCTGTGGATATGATGAGATTAATGCATATGACAATCTGGTTTATACATCCATATACCTTGTTTTATATACGGAAATCTGGTTTCTGATATATTAATGCATACGTAATACATGTTTTGCAACCACTTACACAAGACATGTACAGATTTTGGGTTTTCCCATGTGGGATTTTTGGTTCCATCTTTGATTAGTCTTGTATATACAGACCCGTATTCAGTTACTTCATACTGATGTGATGCTTTTGAATATTTTGATAAAAATAATAATACGGTGATAATAGCTCCATTCAATGTCGAGTAAGTTTAGTTTGCTTATAATTTGGACTTAAGCAAATTACATTTTTATTGCGGATATTGGATTATTAATTTTCTACTTTCTTACCTATAGTGCTAAGCATTGGGAGTTATTAGTTATTGTCCCCAAGACATTCACCATCTATTATCTAGATCCTACGGGGAGTGAGTTGGATGTATTATATGGACATGTAATTAAAAGGCCATTATTCTCGTGAGAAATATTTTATGTTTTTATATATGTTAACATTTGTTACTGCATTACTATTTAATTATGCAATTTAATGTGTTACATTAACATATATAGGGATTTACAAGAGTACAAAAAATCTGGAGGAAAGGTCCCCAGGAAAAAAATCTGACACTCATTTGGGAGAATGTGAAAGTAATTTCCTGACTCCAATGTATATATTATTTATGTGAACTGTGCTTATTTGTATTTTTGAATATTTTGTATGTTTCAATTTATAGTGTGCTACACAAGACAACGGTTGGGCATGTGCCTACTATGTGATGCGATTTATGGACCTAATCATCAAACATGTCGTATTGGAAATCGATAACATACAACAAGTATTATACATAGTCTCGTTAGATAATATGAAATATATGAATCTTATTAAATATTATTATAATTATGTATATACGTCATTCTCTTTGTAGGTCTTTAAAACTAAGGACTTCAACATAGGTGCAAAGCATTTCGATGTACATGCTCCCTATACGAGAGATGAATTAGATGATTTAAGAGAAGATTGGGCAAAAGCCCTGCAAAGAGTGGGAATTTTTCAATATGATTTTGCTGACAATGATGACAATGATGAATAAAGAATAACTTTGTTCTCATAATTAATTTTGTGTGAATGTGAATGAATTTTTATGAATTGTCATATGTGTGTGAAAATCATCAATACATGAATTCTTCTACATGTGTCTGAATGTGAAAAGAGATGAAATAAATAGAACTGTAGGTTGCTACTGGTTTCTACATGCATGTGATGAAAAATTAATATGAATTAAATGTTCTTATACATGAGTGTGAATCACATATATATAATATTGTCCATCATGTTAATTTTGCAGGTTTGTGGCATGTTTTTGGATGATATCAATGGATGTCGTAAAACCTGCAGTTCATAACTGAACTGCAGGTTTCTCATCCTGCAACCAGCCATAACAGGTTTGTAGACGGACAGAAAAAAAAATCAAAACATAGGTATCGGTTATTTGAACAAAATCGACACCTATGGTATACGGCGGCGATTTTTCACCTAAAACTGACGTCTATGTGACCAGGTACCACGACCGTGCTGGGAATCACGGCTGTGGTGGCAGGCAGGGGATATAGTGTTGGTTATTATCACAAAACCGACGTCGGTTTAGATGATGTGGCGTTGGTTTCTTTTAGAAAACCGACGCCTATAATCCCTTTGCTGGCACATTTTCGGTGGCGGGAAGAGTTTGCACGTCGGTTTTTTAGTAAACAACTGACGCCTATAGTCTCTTTGCTGGTACGTTTTTGGTGGAGGGAAGAGTTTGGGCATCGGTTTTTTAGTAAACAACTAACGCCTATAGTCCCTTTGCTGGCGCATTTTTTGTGGCAGGAAGAGTTTGGGCGTCGGTTTTTACTAAACAACTGACGCCGATAGAACCTTTGCTGGAGGTCTCCCCCTTTAGTGGTGCCCACTTGGGTGTCGCTTTGAAACTGACACTAAAGAGATTAAATAACCGACGCTAAAAGGCTTTTATGTAGTAGTGTATTCTATCCCTAAATGTATGTACATGGATGAAGGGTTGACCTAATTTAATCACGCTTGAAGTAATTGACATCCTAGAGAGGATGAGAGAGAGAGGAATTCATACATGTGTAATAATCATGTAGTGGTTAAGCCTCAACACTCTCAACATGAATAAAATATGTAATTAGGGTATGATCCTTGATAAAGAGATCATGAAATCCTAATCAAGAATGTTGACGAGCCCTAACCCTAATTTAGGGCAATGTTAGTTGAAACCCTAATCTAGGGTAATGGAGTAACCCTAATCTAGGGTGATGATATGAGAAATCCCCATTCAGAGTAATATAATGAAAAACCCTAATTTAAGAGGATGCTTCATGAAACCCTAATTTTGGGTAAAGTTACATGAAACCCTAATTTGGGGAAAAGTTATAAGGAACCTTAATTCAAGATAATGATGTAATGTGAAACTCTAATCCATGGTGATACTATGTGATGCCATGTGAAACCCTAATGTAGTGATTTAATGTGAAACTCTAATCCATAGTGATACTATGTGAAGCCATGTGAAACCCTAATGCAGTGATATGATGTGAAACTCTTATCCATGGTGATACTATGTGAAGCCATGTGAAACCCTAATGCAAAGATGTGATGTGAAACTCTAATCCAGGGTGATGCCATGTAATGCTATATGAAACCCAAATTTTGAGTTATAGTGCATGAAACCCTAATCTTGGGCAATATCATGATAAACCATAACCCTAATTTTGGGTAATGGGACGAGTATCCCTAATTGACATGAATTTGGAAACCCTAATCCTAATAAGGGAATAGTGATGCTACTCTTACATTTCATAGTGTTGATATGTAATTGATATAACTGTTATCATGAGTATTAACCATGCAGGTATCATGAGATGTTGGGCATAGCCATGTATGAGTTATGATGTTTTTATTATTGAAATTGTTTTATGGGCCTTGTGAGCCATAATATGCTTTGTTACCTAGTAAGAGGTAATAAGAGATTTAATGGGCTTTGAGAGCCATGTGAGATGCTTATGTAGCAAGTATCATGTTTACCTTGGTCAGATGACTTGAAGGTATTAGTTACCTGATAAGTGGTAACAAGTGTTCTTTGATGAACTGAGGGTTTGAATACCCATATTTTATAATCATGATGATGAGATGTTAAGGGATGAGAATACCCATGATGTGATAAGGGATTGAGATCCCAATGTTTTATAAAGTTTCAAAAAGTACTTGATAGAAGTATTACACATTCTTTGTAGTATTTTTTATAATAATTTATGTTTGAAAACCTGACTGATGCTAAAAGAATATGGTAATGTACTTAATTAATCAAGTGAAATCTTATCATGTAGAACCCTGTCCATAGATCCATCATCGTCAATAGTTGGTGATGGTGAAACAGGTTTTCCTACGGGATCTCCTGGAGGGCATACTGTTGAGTATGTGGGGGTTATGGGCGTGAATATCCTTACACCCTAATGTAGGAATTGATGTGAGATAAACATTAAATCTATCAATCCTTCATTCTATATGCCGGGATGGATGTATCACTAATCTCCCGATGATGGAATGGATGTATCAAAAATCTCTTGATAATGTTAATGCCAAACTGATGTGAGATAAACATGAAATCTCTCGATTGCGAAGACAATACAACTGTCACTGTAACTCTATAGAAAAGTTGCCAATATACCCTGGAAAGCTATTTAGCAGAGACACAAGATGTCCTGCAGTTTGTACTCACACTGACTGAGGAAGATGAGGTCATGGAAATCCAGCTCTTCCTTGATCTATGTATGGTACCGATTTCGATTTTGCAATGGTCGGTTGGAGTATGAGCGGTATACCTCATCTTCTCAGCGCTTAAGTATGATTGTCAAATGTAGTCAACCATGTAGCGTATTTGCTTAAGGTTGAAATATGAGAATCATTGGTTGATGTTACCTTGCTTAGCATATCCTAAATGGATAATTTTATACATGTTCTTCCTTTCCTTATTGGATAAGTGACATGCTACTTTATCAAGTTATGGCTGAAATTCTTGAATAAGAATATTGCTCTAATTTGTTTGGACTTTGAATTATCTGTTGTTGTACATATATGATTCCTTTTCTCAGTTTTATTCTATTAAACTGCAATAATAATATTTCTAGCAGAGAGTTATATCTCTCGCTGGGACAATTTCAATTGTCTCACTCCCGTGGGATCTAACTTTTTAGGTAGACACCGAAGAAGAGGCAGACACCCTATAGCAAGGGAAGTGCAGCAGTAGTAACAGGGACAACAGTGATATTCTAGGTGGAGGCACTGGCTGTCATATTTTGTATAGAGAGTCCTATGTGTCATCTCTGTACTCTCAGGTCCTCAGAGTTAGTAGTTAGTACTTTTAATGAATCAATTTGAGATTTTGGCTTGATGCCTCAAGGTTCTTATGCTGCCTATGTATAGTTCTAACAGAGCAGTTGATGCTTATAATCCTCGAGAAGGGATGGTACAGAGTTTGTACTTATGAAATAGGATGTAAATAAAATATAATGGTTCTTGATTAAAGAGTTTTCCTGTGTTTGGATATCTTTGTAAATGGTTTTAATTTTTAGTGATTTTCAGTAATCCGCTGTTAATGATCGCTTCCGCTTAGTTAATGATGTTTTGTTCGAACGGTGTACCACAAAAGTGAAGGCTTTTAAAATGGTAAGGAGTTGAAGGACTCCTGAAAAGTTGAAGAACCATGCACTTGATGATTCTATGAGTGATGTTATAGGTGATACCATGATACATGGTAGTGATATTGTGATGGGCACTTAAGGGGATATAGTTCTATTGAGAGATGGAATTGTGATTCCCTTGATACTAATTGAGGAATTTGTTGAGTTTGATAAGAAAAATGAGTAGTTACCTCCTTTTCTTGACACACATGTTGAACCCTCTGCTTCAAAAAAGAATCAAAATGACACCAAAGTCATCATGGAGAGCTTCAAATAAGTGATATTCTTTTATTGGATTCCATCAAGCAAATCCTGCTTATGCAAAGTTCCTCAAGAACATGTGTACTTTTGAGTGGAAGTGGGTTGGGTGAATGCCAAAAAAAGTCAAGCTTGCTTATAAAGTGAGCTCGATTACACAACTCAATAATCCTAAGAAGAGGAAAGATCTTGATACCCCCATTATTCCTTGCTCCATAGGCACACACCGCATAGACCAAAATCTTTTTGACTTGTTTTGTAGTGTGAATTTGATGCCTTATTTTGTGTATGTGGATATGGGGTTACGACACTTAGAGCCACATAGATACACCTTGAAATTGGTTGACCATTCTATAAACACACCTCAAGGGTGGATTGATGATGTGTTTCTGAGATTTGGTGATGACACATAATTCTTCTTTCCTACTGATTTCATTGTGATTGATATGGTAAAAGACACTAGGAACGCTCCTATTATATTGGGAAGACCCTTATTAATGATATTTGATGTAATGATACATGTCTAAAATAGAACCATGTATGTGACCTTCATGAACATGAAGATCTAGTTTAACATCTTCAAAGCATCTACCAAACCAAAGTAATATGGGTCATAAAAGAATATTGTTATCTTGTTGATTTCATAGAGGAAATTGGGGAATAATGCCTACCTACATGGATCCAAATTTCCACCGAAGGTAGAGGTTTTGATCCCATTGTTGATATATTGGATGAGTACATCAAATAAAAAAATGATCTTGTGTTAGTAGCTGCTAGTCAATATTTGCCTTCTATTTCTACAAAGCTATTAAAAATATTGTATTGAAGGATCCCCTATCCTTGAGCTAAAGTCACTTCCTAAAGGCTTGAAATATGAATTTCTAGGTTAAAATGACACTGTCCCAGTGATCATTTCTTCTATTCTTTCTTTAGACCAATAAAATTATATAATATGTATCCTAAAGAAGAACATTGAGCCCATTGGATGGTCCATTTCTATTTTGAGACGTGTTAACACCTCCATTGTGTTCATAGAATTTTTCTTGAGGATTATGCAAGTCCAACTTGTGAAATGCTAAGGAGGCTGAATCCTAAGTTGAAGGAATTCATACTCAAGAAGTTGTTCAACTTCTACATATCAGACGTCTACCTCATATTGTGACATTTTCATGGGTAAGTCCTATATAAGTTGTGTCTGGAAAGGGTGGGATCACATTGCACCCAATGAAGATGGAAAGTTGATGGCTATGAGAGAACAATCCAAGCGGAACATGTGAGTGACTTGTAGGAAGATTAATCCAAAGACAAAAAAAATCATTTACCTGTACCATTCATTGATCAAAATCTAGATATGCTAGCATGAAAAAGCTTATATAACTTCCTTGATTGCTATCCTAGAAATTTTAAATTTCCAAAGAAACCATTTGATCAAGAGAAGACTATATACATATGTCCAAAATGAATTTTTTCTTATAGAAGAATGTCATTTGGGCTTTTAAGTGCCCCTTCTACTTTCAATGGACGTATGACATCAATTTATGTTGAAATTATTCATTTGTCTCTAGAAGTATTCATGGATCGCCTTTTAGTTTATGGATGTATTTTAATGATTATTTGTCTCACCTCATTTTCTCTAGATATATGTGTGAAAGTTTGTTTGGTTCCCTCTTAGAAGAATTGTCACTTAATGATTCTGAAGAGAATGGTTTTTGGACACCACATATCAAAAGATGGGTTGAAGTTGATAGGGACAAAGTGGGCCTACCACTCCCTCTACCCTAAGGCATTTTTATTCTTTCTTTTGGCACAAATGTTTGTAACCTCATTTTATAGAATACTTTAGAAAGATTTTCAAGACTGTATGTCACCTTCTTGAAAAACATGTGGAGTTCCAATTTGATGAAAATTGCATTCAGGCATTCATTAAGTTGAAGCAAAGGTTGATTCTTTCTCCTATAGTGTAGTCCTTCAATTTCTCTATACCATTTGAGATTATGACCAATTCTTCTAATACAACAGTGGGGGTCGTATTGTCAAAAGGTATGGCTGTCATGATTCCACATTCCATATACTACAAAAGCAACACCTTAGATGAATCCTAGTGAAACTACACAACAATGAAGAATGAATTGGTTGCCATAGTATTTTCACTTAAAAAATTCTAGCCTTTGGTTCTTCAAAACAAATTCATTAACTATAAGGACCACGCTACACTAAGATACTTCATGTCAAAAAAGGATTCAAACCTAGTTTTTATTTGATCAATTCTTCTTTTTCAAGAGTTTGACTTTGAGATTATTTGATAAGAAAGGTGCTGAAAATTTTACAGTCGATCATCTCTCTTGCATCGAAGCACCCAAAGATGAACTGAACAAGATCAATAATAATAATACTCAAGAGCAACCTCTTTTGCTTGATTCTAATCAAAGGACATGGTAAAGCCACACAACTAATTTCTTGTTTATTAGGGAAGTATCAAGCATGTGGACTAAGCAAGAATTAAGAAGAGTGTTTGATCCAGTAAAAAATATGTGTGGAATGACCCACATCTCTTCAAATATTTTCCCAAAGAACTCATAAGGAGATGAATTCTAGAAAATGAGCAGTAAGGCATACTCTTCTTGTGCCACTCGAACATATGTGGAGGTCGTATTGAAGGAAAGAGGATGATTGCAAAAGTTCTACGATGTGGCTTCTTTTGACAAAAGTTATTCAAAGATTAACAGAACTATTGCAAAGATTTCTTGAAGTGCCAAAATGTGAGAACAATCTCAAAGAGGGATATGATGCCTTTATCCACTATTCTTATGGTCAAGGTGCTTGATGTGTGAGACATTGATATTGTGGGCCCATTTCACCCCACTTTTGGTTTTATGTGCATCTTGGATGTTGTAGACTATGTTTCTAAATGGGTTGAAGGAATTACTAAAAGGACAAATGACCACAAGTTGGTTTGTGATTTTGTGAAGTCTGACATCTTTAGCTGCTTTGGAGTCCCAAGAGTTGTCATTAGTGGTGATGGAATCCACTTCATTGATAGAATGTTTGAAATTTTCCTAAAAGACAAGGTGTGAACCGTGGTGTAACTACTCCATAACACCCCCAAATGAGTAGACAAGTTGGGTCATCCAACTGGGATACAAATTTCATTCTTGAGAAGATTATGAGACTAGACTGTAAGGATTGTTTATTCCATATCAATGAGGCTTTATGGGCCTATAAGACTGCAAAATGCCTTGATCAGCGCTGCTCCGTTCACTAACGTATGGAAAAAGCTACCACTTGCTAATGGAATTTCAATACAAGGGACTATGGGCCTTCAGATCAATGGATGTGGAAATGGAAACTGTAGGTGTAAGAAATAGATCCAAGTCTTTGAGCTTGAAGGAATTATGATGAGTCCCATGAGTTATGTAAGAGCACAAGGAGAGATTCAAGTTTTTGCATGCCAAGCTGATCAAGAAAAAGGCGCTTGAGCCAGATCAATAGGAATGGTTGTACAACTTAAGAATGAAATTATTCTCCAAAAAGCTAAGGTGATGGGGATTTCCTTATCAAATATAGCATGTCTATCCATATGGAGCTATTGTAATCCAAAAAATGAAGTTTCTAAGGGATTCATAGTGAATGGTCAAAGGTTGAAAGTAATTGTTAAGGTTGGGCTCGACAAGTCCAATCAAAGCTTTGATATTGTGATGTTAGTTGAGGAAGTTTGTTTTGATGAAGAAGTGTGCCTAAGTTCATATGAGAAGAGAATTACTATGGAAATGATATTGCAAGATTTTCAAGAGTTTCATAGATCAAGGAACAAGAAATTTGACTAAAGACCTTAAACTTATCTCTAGTGGGAGGCAACCCACCTAGGTTTGGGACAATATCACCCAACCTTCATTTTTTGATACTTCTTGGTTATTTTCATACTTTTCTAGGAAATAAGCACACATGTGATTTATTTTTTGTTTTAATTATTAAGTGTGACAATAAAAATAGGTTGGATATTGAGCGATAGTGCTTGAATTAGTGGCAAAAATTACATAACATCTTGTGTTGATCAAGAATTGATTGTGGTATGATGTTTGAGAAGAAATGTGAAGGATTTTTTATTCACAAACAAAGTTAATTATTTCCAGAATACTAAAATGTGAAGGACTGGAGAAAATTTCACTAAAATGGGCGAAAACAGTTGTGTTTTCAATGAATGGCCGTGCTATGATCATAAAAATCATAGAAGATTATTTCACACTTTGGGGTCAACCACCATGACCGTGCTAGCCAAAATGACCTTGCGGTCCAAAATGGTCATGTTGCCATTTCTCCAGCATGGTCATGATGGTCAGGCCTCGCCTAACATAATTGATCAAGTTGAAGGAGTCATCATGACCACCACTATTCTAGTGCTTATAGAATTCCCATTGCAAAAGAGAGGCGACCTAGGGAAACTACCAAAACACTCCAATTGTTCCATTGTTCTTCCTCAAGCTCCATCCAAGGTGCCTTGAGCTCTTGGGAGTCTTTCTTCACCTCCAACACATCATTCTACACCATTTCTATCTCTATTTTCCCACCCACATCAAAATTATGCCAATGCCTATTTTTTCTCATCTACCGAAATTCCACTAAAAGTCCTTACAAACTAAAGGGTTCGACAACAAAGTGAAGAAGGGTGTCTAAAACGGTATCCAAGCCCTCATTAATAGAAAAGCCCATGCCAAGAGAGCCTCCAATATTAGTCCACACTCCAAACTCCATCAACATCCAATTCCAATTTGGGATCTCTCCCACACTCCACATCAGTGAGCGGCTCCCTCCTATTGTCATCCTCAAGCCTCCATACCCCGATCTGACCTAAAACCATCATGGGGAGGAATAGCCTCTTCATATCATAAGATGGATGACATGGTCGACTCAATCAATGTTGAAGCTCCGACTGGAGAAAGGAGAAGCAAAAAGGTTGTAGCCTCTTCATCTTTACGCCCACCTCTGTGGCCAAATGAATAAAACTATTAACTAATGGAAAAATCAAACCCAATTGGTTTCATTTTGAATGATGTTCTCCTACAATTGTTATTAGATTTTTCATGAAATTATGTCATCATATTTATCAATCCATCTAATATGAAAAATTGACCTTGAGGTACACATTATCTAACACAACTAAAAAAATATGTCATATATAATTATCTATTTTGGCATTGTCAAACGAACTTCAGTTCTCTATGGGCATCAAACTGCATACTTTTCTCTAGTTTTGTTGCTCCATTTATTTAACACTAGTTTTACATTTTAGCACAGACATTTTCTTGTATTGTAAAGAAATTTTTTTGTTAATGTATTAAATGAGTATTTTGACATAATGTTATTACACACAAACAAACATATATATATATATATATATATATATAGGGTTATATATATGTATGTATATATATATATATGCTGTTTTTTTAATACCCGTGCGGGTAGCCTGGATTTCACTACCCGACAGCCAAAAATGTAACTGTTCTGATTAGAAAAGTAATTCTTCTATAAAAAAGTAATTATGTTGATCAAAAAGTAACTATACGACTAAAAAAGTAATCTCGTACACAATACACAACAGATATATATATGTAATCGTGTTTTGAAATATGTTGTTACAAACATAACTATCTATGCATGAAACTCGATAGTTTGCAAGGTAAAGTAACCCTCTACAAGTCAAAAGTAACCAACTTGAAAAAAAGTAACAGAAATAAGGGGCAGGTAGCTACCCGCGTGGGCATTAAAGATGGGCCCATATATATATATATATATATATATATATATATATATATATATATATATATATATATATATATATGTATATGCATATGTATATGTATATATATATATATGAATATGTATATATATATGAATATGTATATATATATATGTATATATATATGTGTGTGTGTGTGTGTGTGTAAATATATATATATATATATGAATATATATATATAGTCAGGCTAGAATACCCTCGAGTGTACAGATCGTAGGAATATACTCAAGTCTGTTTTCATATCAAGACTATTTTTTGCAAAATCGAAACCATTGATCTTCATCGTCATACTATAACTAGGCTACATACAAGTTTTGAGCCCATTTGGATGAGTGTGAGTCACTCATCCAAGGGAAACAAAATCGACGCGCAAAACTCATTTGAAATTTATAATTTTTGCAGTCTTTATAACATGACCTATAAATGTCCAAATGTGCTCAAATTTTGCATACAAGCTATTCACAAGATGTTTAAGAAGATCAATGGATTAGATTTTTGAGAAAAATATTGCATCATGAAAAACTATTTGAGTGTATTCTGCTCTGAATACACTCGAGTGTATTCTGCTCCGAATACACTCGAGTGTATTCTAGCCTGACTCTCTCTCTCTCTCTCCTTCACTCTCTCTCTCTCTCTCTCTCTCTCTCTCGAGAGAGAGAGAGAGAGAGAGAGAGAGTCAGGCTAGAATACACTCGAGCTATATATCTCGAGAGAGAGAGAGAGTCAGGCTAGAATACACTCGAGCTATATATATATATTATATTAGACATGTGTATTTGATTGGTTTGATTTGATTAAACTTCACCTTTACACAAAATCAAACCGTTGTTTGATGGTTTGAAAAAAATTAAAACATACCAAACCGTTTACCATCCTACAATTAAATTGAATTGATTGGGTTTTTTTTTCTATTTTGTTTTATGCACTTTGCTAGTAAGAGGGTACCCGCCTCGTCGGCCAGCCCTACAAAGCTAGATTTTCTAGGAAGTCTTATTAAAAAATACAATCTTCCAATTGGTTTGTTCTCTATATTGGCGTACACCAAATCTGCTTGAACAAAGGCTACTAATTTGCCTTGGGGAAGTGTCCTTGAAGCAAGGGAGAACACCATGGTAGGAAAGAACAACAATATGCAGTTATGCATTATGAGTACCTTATTTGTTCAAATGGCAATTCTATTCATGTTGGGACATGACCTTGAAACCACTTAGTAACAAATGAGAGATCTAAGTATTCGGGTGTCTCATCGTGGATACTATATGTATCTTCCTATAATCTGTCATTGTGTTACTTTTTAAGATGCAATGACAGACTGATCTTTTCTCTGGTTAAAAGAAAATGTTTTTTTTATAGTGGGAAATTTTACTCATGTCCAAGGTAGTAGGAGAGAGACTGTTGTTAATATTATTAATGTCATTACATGCAACAACAACATGTGAAAATTAATTAACAAGTTCGGGCAGATTCAAATAAGAAATGAAGATCAAACAAAGTAGAAGAACAAAAATAAAAGGAGTCAGAATTCGCAAACCAGATCATTTGTTGAGAAATGAATGTGATACTTCAAGAAATCAGTGCCCGACATTCCTCGCAGATAGGCATCGTTCTCCCAGACTCGATCTAGCATGAACTTGGAACAGACACGTCTTGCTCGTGCTTGACGTAGTCTTGTTGCACCACCACCAGGGCAACACAGCAACTGTAGGAACCTCTGCCTGAAAGTTGCGTCTCGATGACGGGAAGAAGGAAGTCGCACTTCACACAGGAGAAGAACTCCACAAAGCGGCTTGGGAACGAAGGTAGTCGCTCTCTGGATTAGGGCTCTCAAAACACACGTGAAAACGGCGGCTGAAGTTCTTTTCTTGTGTGTGTGTTTAACCCTAAGGATCAGAGGCATATATATAGCCACACACGTCCCTAATTCCTATTCCCAGTAAGACGCAAAGACTCAGTCGCTCTTTGTACATATTACGGAAAAATTTGCAAAAGAGAAACAGTTTTTAGTTAGGATTAATAAATCTGATTAGGAAAGAAACAATTAATTACACGAGTAATTGATTACTTAGTTGTATCCTAGTGTAAAAAGAAGATTGAAGACATTCTCCACAATCCACAATCCACAAGTCTGTGCCCGACCCGGCCAGGCGAGGCGTGGCATGGAGCGCGTACGTGCATGTGTTGTGATGTGGTAACCCCTTGGACACTTGTGCCCCATGTGATCCTACATATGAGGACCACAAAAGTTCTAGGAGTGAGAAATATGGGATAAAACTTCTTTGCCATTTGCACTAGAGATAAAACAACTTTTCTCACATGTACTTGTTGCACTACATTGGGCTTAACTCATGCTATCTATATGGTTGCTACAACAGCCATATATGTAACAATCCCCCACAAAGTCCAATGTGTAGTGTGCTCTACCATTCAGTCCTCCATACTGTGCTTTCAGCAGATACCTTTCAATTTAAATCTACCTGAGTTATACAACTGTGACCCTCACAAGAACTAGGTGAACAAAAGTCTTGAACTTGAACCTTGGGTACAAGAGTATATGTTGGTAACAACACAATAAAGACATGGTAGTAAAGAAAACAATATATTAAGTCCATGCATACAAAATTCAATATCATGATTGATAATAGAGAACAACCCAATTCTCCTATTGCGGCATACACAACATCAATCACTTAGCTGGAGTCTCCAAGGATGTACTGCTAACATCCTGTCCTAGGACTTGACATCATTAAGAGACTACTCTCTTACTAACTTGCAGTCATGACACTAACAGGTTTCCAGGAGATAGATACATAGATGCTAGAAGCATCAAACATGAATACATACTGTCATCTGATTCACCCGACAACTTGTTATTACCACATTGAACCCAATTTGTGGGACCTCCACTCTTTTGGGTTGGGTTGCTACTGCCTGCAAATCTATAGGGGTTTTAGTACCATCCCCAACCTGGATGTTTCCACTAAAGCCAAGGTAAGACCTTTAGTGAAAGGATCAGCTATATTATCTTTAGTACCGACATAGTCCATAGCTACGACCCCATTAGACACTAACTCCCTTATAGATTTCAATCTGACTTGGATGTGTCTATGCTATTTTTGATTGTACTTGGAATTATTTATCTTAGCAATAGTTGTAGTGCTATCACAGTGAACTGAAATTGCAGGAAGTGGCTTCATTACCATAGGTAAATTGGACATAAGTCCATGTAGCCATTCAGCTTCCAATCCAGTTTCATCTAAAGCACACAACTCTACTTCAAAAGTGGATCGAGACAATATGGTCTGTTTCTTAGACCTCTAGGAAACAACTCCTCCTCCCAACAGGAATACATATCCTGAGACATCATTACTCCTAGAATTCATGACAATCCAACTTGCATCACTATATCCTTTGACTACAGAAGGATGTTTACCATAATGTAGCCTAAGGGAATACATTCCCTTGATATACCTCAGAACTCTGTCAAGAGCTTCCCAATGGGTCTTGTCGGGACAACTGGAGTATCTACTTAACTTGTTTATGGAAAACACAATGTCTGGACGTGTACAGTTCATAAGATACATCAAACTTCCGATAATCTAAGAGTATCATAATTGAGACACTAGAACCCCAGTCTCATTCTTGAACAAGGGCTTGGATGAATCATATGGAGTCTTAACAGGTTTACGTGATGTGTACTCAAACCTCTCTAGTATCTTCTCAACATAGTGAGACTATGACAGAGTTATACCATCAGTAGATCTAATGATTTTAAGACCTAAAATTACATCAACGACACCCATATCTTTCATCTCAAACTTGCTACATAATAATGACTTTGTCTCATTTACTACTTTCATATCAGAACCAAAAAGCAGGATATCATCGACGTATAAGCATAACAAAATGAATCCATTATTGACAATTTTGCAGTAGAGACACTTATCAAATTCATTAGAAACAAAGACAAATGATGATATCACAGAATCAAACTTCTCATTCCATTGCTTAGGGGCTTGTTTCAAACCATATAATATCTTAACAAGTTTACACACTTTGGACTCATTCCCACGACCCACAAATCCCTCAGGTTGTTCCATATAAATCTCTTCCTAAAGATCACCATGTAAGAACGCGGTCTTCACATCCATCTGATGGATATAGAGATTATAAAAGGAAGTCGATGCTATAAGCACTCGGATTTTGGGCATACAGGAAACATGTGAATATGTATCAAAATAATATATTCCTTCCCTTTGTGTGTAAACCCTAGCAACTAACCTAGCCTTATACTTATTTATTGTCCCGTCTGCATTAAGTTTCTTCTTAAAGATCCAATTGCAACCAACTACAGAACAACCAGGAGGCAAATCCGCCAATTCCCAAGTTCCCTTCGAGAGAATTGATTGGATTTCATCATTAATGAATTCTTTCTAAAACTTAGCTTCTAGAGATTCTTTAGCTTATTTGAAAGTGATAGGATCATCCTCAAAATTGTAAGTGAGAAACTAACTTCCAAAGTCCTTGGATGTCCTAGGCCGTTTACTTCTCCTCGGTTAAACTATTTCTTTAGAATTACCATATTCAAAAATAGCTTGTTCTGAGTCACCCCCACATTTGTCATCCTTTCCACGTGCTCGGGAATGGAACCTATGGTAAATGAATCTTCTTGAGATAGTTCATTGGGCACACCAGTTTTCATAGGAAATACATCCTCAAAGAATGTTGCATCACGTAATTCTACAATTGTATTGACCTCAATGCCAGAGATATCTGATTTTACAATCAAGAATATGTAAGCATAGCTTGTCTCTACATACTCGAAGAATATGGCATCAACCATTTTCAATCCCAATTTTTTCCTTTTGTGTTTAGGGACAAGTACCTTAGCAAGGCACCCCCACACTCAAAGATATTTAAAACTCGGTTTCCTTCCTCTCCACAACTCAAATAGACTACTCTCTGAATGCTTCTGGGGAACTCTATTCAGAATATGGCAAGTCGTATTCAAAACTTCCCCCACATAAAGTTGGGTAATCCAGATGTTTGGAGTAAGGTATTTACCATATCTATTATGGTTCGGTTTTTACGTTCAGCTATCCCATTTGATTGTGGTGAATAAGGAGCAGTGACCTCATGAACTATACCATGTAATTGATAAAATTCCAAAAATAAGTTTGAGGTATACTGTCCTCCCTTATTAGACTTTAATCGCTTAAGTACTTTACTGGTTTGAGTTTCGACTTCTTTCTTATAAATTTTAAATTTATCCAATGCCTCATATTTACTTCTAAGTAAAAAGACATAACAATATCTACTCACATTGTCAATAAAAGTTATAAAATAATGCTTTTGATCCCTCATAGAAACACCATTAAATTCATAGATATATTTAAGCACTAAATCCAAAAATTTTGAATTCCTATTCACAGAATGAAAGGGCTTCCTAGGCAATTTAGCTTGCACACAGATTTCACATTTATTATTGGTAATCTCAGATTTAGGGATTAAATTTAGATTCATCAGATGCTTCATTGAGGCAACATTAACATGTCCCAAATGTGAATGCCAAACATCAGATGAAATAAAATTCATGCAAACAGAACTATAATCATTCAAATTTAAAATAGAATTTGAAACAGGTTCAACATGAATCTTAAATAAGTTCTCCACATCACATAATTACCCCTTGCCAAAAAACAAACAATCACGAAGGCATGTAATAATAGCCTTATTACATTTGCAGTCTACTCTATAAAGTTCCCTAACTAAAATTACACCACTAAGGATATTGCATCGAATGGTTGGAACATGTCTGACCCTGTTAAGAGTCAGCACCTTTCCCGAAGGAAACTTCAAGTCCACCTGTCCTTCGCCTTTGACTTCTATAGAGATGGAATCGCCCAAAGTCACAGACTGACCTCGAGAGGCCTGGTAAGACACAAACATGGACTTATCAGCACATACATGTACATTAGCCCCAGTGTCAATTATCCAATAAAGTGGTTCAAAAATAGAAAGGATTTCAGGTTTAATAGACATGTACCCATCATTGAGGTTCAAGGATGTAGTCATCATGTTGACGACAGCCTCCTCAGTTGTATATGCGGCAACTTTCTTTGCCTTCTTAGAAGGACAATCCTTATTCCAGTGGCCAACCTGTCCACAAGTCCAACAAGGTTTGTTCTTCGGTATCTTTTGGATCTTTGCCTTAGGTTTATGTGCATTCTTAGATTTCTCATCTTTGGTGTTTTTCGCAGAAGTAAAATTAACTGTTGGGTTTGCATTAGTATTCACCTTGACTGTTTTCTCCTTCAAGTGTTCTTCTTGTATATTAATATCCATCATTAGTTCTTCCATTGTATGTGTCCCTTTGCGGTGCTTCAGAGACATACCAAACGATTCCCAGGACTTAGGGAACTTTTCCATGATAGACATAAGAACGAACTTCTCAGGCAATACCATCTTGGCATCTGAGAGTTCATGAACTAGGAGTTGTAGATCATGTGTTTGATCAGAAACTGACTTACCTTCTACCATATGAAACTTAAGAAATTTAGACACGCAGTATTTTTCAACACCTAGATTTTTAGTACTAAAATTATTAATTAATGATTCCCACAAACCTTGGACATAGTGACAGACAAATTTGAGTAAGAGTCTTACAGTTTGTTATTTAAACCAAACAGAATCAAACTGTGATGATCCGACCACAAATCAAACTGTCACCAGTAAATAATTATGGAATAACCATAATCACTGGAATAATAAAATCACTAAAAATTAAAACCATTTGGAAAGAGATCCATTTCCAGGAAACTTTTAAAAGGAGAACCAAAGTACTGCATACATTATGGTTCACATTGTACATACCATGTACCATCTCATCTCGAGGAATATATACAACAGTTGCTTTGCTAAAACTATACACAAGCAACATAAAACCTTGAGCCATTCAAGCCAAAATCTTAGATCGATCATAAAACTACTAAGTACTGACTCCAAGGACCTGAGAGTACAAAGACGACACATAGGACTCATATCTATATGACACGACAGATAGTAACTCAGCATGAGATGTTACTGTTGTCCCTGATGTTGTCGTCCTTCCTCTGTTGTATGGTCCCTAACTCCTCATCCGCGTCCATCTAAAAATGTTGGTGACCAACGGGATGAGACTCATGTACCAGCGAGAGATATAACTCTCCACCAACAATATTATTATTGTAGATAAATAGTAATAAACTGAGTAGAGGATTTTTTTATATTAATAAGCATGATTTAATCATTGTTTAAGCAGAATAGAGCAATATCATCTTTTAACACATTAGAGCTACATATGATAAAGTAGTAAATCATCTATTCATTTTATTAAGGAATATGAAGAACATGTATAACATCTATCCATTTAGGATACATTATGCAATGTAACATCAACCAATGATTTTCATATTCCATCCTTAAGCAAATACGCTACACGGTTGATTACATTTTACAATCACACTTATGCCCTAAGGAGATGAGATATACCAGTCATACTCCGACCGACCATTGTGAAGTCGAAATCGGTACCATACAAGGTCAATGGAAGAGCCAGCTACCATGACCTCCCTTGTCTCGGTCAGTGCGAGACTACATGCAGGACATCTCGTTTCTCTACTAAATAGCTTTCTAAGGTATACTGGCAACTTCGCTATAGAGCAACAACGTCAGCTGCCTCTCTTCGCAATTGAGAGATTTCATGTTTATCTCACATCGATCTGGCATTCATCATCATCGGGAGATTCGTGATACATCCATCCCAACACATATAATGAAGGATTGAGAGATTTCATATTTATCTCACATCAATTCCCTCATTACGTCATACGGATATTTTCTCCCATCACCCACACATATTAAAAAATCGTGTTTATCTCACATCAATTCCCTCATTAGGTCATACGGATATTTTCTCCCATCACCCCCACATATTAAAAAATATGCGGTCTCCAAGAAATCCCGTGGGAAAACATGTTCCACCGTCACCAGCTAATGACGATGATGGATCTACAGCCAGGGCTCTACATGATAAGATTCCACTTGATTAATTAAGTGCATTACCATATTCTTTCAGCATCAGTCAAGTTTTCAAACATGAATTATTGAGACAAATGCTACAAAGAAAAGTGTAATACATATATCAAGTACTTTTCAAAACTTTATATAACATTAGGATCTCAATCCCTTATCTCATTACTGGGAATTCTCATCCCACGACAATATAATCATCATGATTACTAGATCTAGGTATTCAAACCCTTAGTTCATCACAGAACACAGTTACCACTTATCATGTGACTAATACCTCTAGGTCATCTGACCAAGGTATACATGATACTTGTTGCACAAGCATCTAACATGGCTCAGAAGGCCCATTAAACATCTTGTCACCTCTCACTAGGCAACGAATAATCATATGGCTCACAAGGCCCATTAAACATCTTTATAAAATAAACATCATAGTTCATACCTGGCTATGCTCATCATCTTATGATACCTGCATGGTTAGTATACATGATAATAGCCATATCAAATACATATCAACACCAAGCAATACAAGGGTAACACCACTATCCCCTCATTAGGGTTAGGGTTTCCCATTCTTTATCGATTAGGTTTTCACATACCATTACCCTAAATTAGGGTTATGGTTTCCCTTTTCTTATCAATTTGGGTTACAAGAGCACATTATCAAGGATCAAACCCTAATTCATACTCTATAGTTATTAGAAGTATCAATGTATGCAAATTACATGTTTATTACACAAGTATGAGTTTCTCTCTCATCCTCTCTAGGATGTTGATTACTCCATACTTTATTAAGTTGGCTCAACCTTTCCTTCAAGGTACATTAGCCTACTTAATCATTATTCATTAAACTCCATACCTCTAAATGTATGACTTGATATAAAACACTCCATGTTTAACTCTATCAAGTACATTGCAATTTAAGGTGCTTCCACACCATATTAGTTTGGAGGTGTGTGTATGCTAGCTTCCTCCATATCGGTTTGGAGGTTCATGCTTGCTTGCTTCTACCCAATATCAGATTAACCTCTTATACTCAACCTCTTCAAAAATTCATGGCTAGGACCTGCCATTCACCATGGGTTAAGTGATAGGCTAGATAATTGATTGAACCTTTATTAACCCATTGTACAAACCAATGCACACCCCTATCGATTTTCAAGTCATCTAGGGTTACTTTTCCATATCGAGTTATAGGTGTGTGCTTTTGTGCTTCCACATGATACTGATGATGTCATAATCATCAACCTCAAGATCCTTGTTCTTACTATTCTAAGTCATGCACAACAGTTCCATGAAGCTTTTAGAACTCAAAGGATCAACAATTACTCAAAAGAAATCGAAATTGCAAGTAGTTCAACAAGTATGACAAAATTGAAGGTGCATAATAATATAATTGGGTTTAAGATTATATCCCGCCTCAAGAACAACTTTAAAGCTCCAAGATCCAAAGCTTCACGTTCCCAAGGTTGAAGATGGACTTCACAACTCCTCTATATGCAAGGAATCACCATGGATAAGCAATTGGTGAAGAAGAAAAGAAAAGAAGATCAAAACCCTAAAATCATGCTTCAATCCAAGGTTGAAGATGATCATATCCTCACCTTAGGGTTAAGTAAGAGCTCTTTCTTGCTCTTTAACACCTGTTCATGATATCGTTGTGTTCTTGCACGATATGTCACCCCTCATGCATGATATGACACTCACTTGCACGATATGACACTCACTTTGAATCAAAACACTTCACTCTATGGCCGATATCACCCTATATGGCTGATATCACCTACTTGGCCGATATGCTCTAGCTATGGGCGATATCTAAGGACATATGCACGATATCTTTGCACTGATACATGATACAAGATCTCTATGCATGATACCTTAAGGAAGGAGGGTGGTAAGAGTAAAAAACCTTTCACTATAGGGTGAAACTAGGGGTATATATACTTGTTGCTCATGAAGGAAGGTAAAAATGAGGTGTCATCAATTTGAGCTAGTAGGTGCCACGTTTCCATGCATGGATGATATGTGTACATGCATGCATAAACATTTATCGTGACATGAAAAATAGTTGAGGATAATATAGGGATAAATATTCGTCCATTACATATCCTTTTGAATAAGATATATCAATTAATTCATCACTTTATTCACAACCCATCACAACTTTACTAAGGAAATTGTAACCCAACACAACTCACCTCCTTGAGGTGATTTGCATGATATGGCCTTTTCAAAGAGTTCAAAAAATGATATGAGGCTCGTCCCTTGGCTCCTTGGCCAATAGGCACTCATATAAAAACTTCTCAACTTGATAAAACTCAAGTTTAGGGTTTCATATTCAACCCCCTTTCTTGGTCATTTCATCACAAAGATTACCATCATTCATAATTGATTCAAACATGGTGTCTCCTTCTTTTTCTCTCATCTATATGATGATAGGAGGGAGTAGGAACACTCTAGAGGTGGTAATTTGCATATTAACCCCACATATTGGGTAAATTATATTTTGTACCAAAACCGGTGCACAATGCACTAACATTATTCAAAGAAAATGCAACTTGTCATTTAGGCTTTCCACAAGCTATCCTTTAACATAATTCTCTCTATTATGATGCTAAAATACATGAGGTACATTCAAAATGTAACATTTTGCAATATAGCCCCTCAACTTGGGTAAATTGCAATTTATACCCAAATTATCATATAATGCACAAACAGTTTGCAATTAAGCTCAAACTTGAAATTTGAACTCTAAAAGAGTCTTAATTACTTCTCAAAAGATTAAAACAAGTTTATGATCAACTTACTTAAGCAAAACTTCTAGGGTTAAGCCATAACCCAGGTCAAGGATGTTACAATTATCAACCCCTAACAAAGATTTTGTCCCCGAAATCTCAAGAGAAAAGAGAAGGGTACTTCCTCCTCATCTCTTCTTCTAGCTCGCATGTGGCTTCTTCAATGCCACGGTGATGCCATAGAACTTTCAGAAGAACTATGTCTTTCTTTTTCAACTTCTTGATTCTTCTATCAAGAATCATCATTGGACCTTCCACATAGGATATATCCTCATTTACTTTTACCTCTACAGGTTGCAACACCAACTCTGTATCGGGATGACATTTTCTCTGCATAGATACGTGGAATACTGGATTTTTTCTATGTAGCTCAGGTGGCAACTCCAACCTATAAGCTACCTTTCCCATCCGTGCTGTCATTGGATAAGGTCCCATAAATCTAGGAGCTAGTTTACTCTTTTTCCCAAATCTGAGAACACCTTTCCAAGGAGAGACTTTGAGATACACCCTTTCTCCAACTTGGAATTATAAGGGTCTACTATGCTTATCAGCATAAGATTTCTATCTATCCTGGGAAGCTTTCAACTGTTGTTGTATTACTTTAATCTTCTCAGTTGTCTGTTGTACTAACTCAGGACCCAGAAGATGGTATTCTCCCGTTTGATACTAGCAAACGGAGATCTACAACGTCTACCATATAAGGCTTCATATGGTGCCATATCAATACTGGTCTGGAAATTGTTGTTGTAGGCAAACTCTATTAATCTCAAGTGTATGTCCCAACTTCTTACAAACAAAAGAACACATGCTCTAAGAAAATCTTCCAAAGTATGTATAGTTCTCTCAGATTGTCCATCTGTCTGCACTACGAAAAATATGGTCATTAACTACAAAAAATAATTGTAGCGAAAACCCCAAAATTTGTAGCTAAAAGCTTTGACTACATTTATCCTTACATTTATAATATATAGCTAATACCCGTGTAGCTAATTGTTTAGGCTACATTTTTCAAAGTTGTAGTTAGTTATTCCTTTGGCTACAAATTCATATGTAACCCTAATTGTAGGTAAAAAATGTCCTTACACATAAAAATGTAGTTTCCATTGTAGCTAAATATATGACTACAATTCAATTTGTAGCCATGATATGTAGGGAGAGATGACATTGGTTACAATTTGTATATGTAGTTCATGTATAGAAAAAATTATCACTTGCTACACATGTAATTATAGCTAGTGTATAGTGAAAGACACCATGCACTACACATACATATGTAGTGAGAGACATTATGTATCCAGTTAGTTGCTTGCCAATATAGAGGGGTCTTCAAAAAGAAAAAAGATGAATGTTAATCAAGATCGAGTTGTGCTTACAATATCAACAATGATACTTTTATTTATATTTGAACAATGAGTACACATGGGGAGGACATTAACCTGGCCTCTGTTTTACAATATGCATGGAAATAAGATACATGTATACAATATCTTCTTTTGACTGCCTCTATATGCCACATTAACCTGGCCACTATAGACTCTATATGCCACATGATCGTGTGCATCTTCTTCTATCTTAGTTTTTCTTTTGTATTAATTCCGCCACTTGTATTGTCAACGAATATGATAACATTGATAAACTCACAAGAAGAGAAATATTGCTAAGGTATTGCTCTTCTTGATTGAAATAAGAGAACTTCTCCATTTACGTGCTCTACTTCTGATTGGCCATAGGAAGCTCCTGTAGTTGATATTGATTTATGGAGATTCTTGAAAGACAGATCATTCTCATCAACAACTGACAGTTCCACCCAATCCCCAAGTTTGAGGTTTCCATATATCTCAGCACATGTTTTGTGAATCTGAGACTATATATTCGATAATTCCTTTGTCCTCTCTTCCTTTTGTTGTGGCAATTGTTCCTGTACAAGACATATGGCAGCCAGCTATAACTTAACCTGTGGTAACCTAATTTGTGTTATGCGGGTGAAAGTAAGAGAGTATGGCACCAATTTTGAGAAAATGACCATGTACTGGAACAAACCAATGAAATTATTACATAGTTTACCTTTCACATGTACATGAACACCAGTTTATGATACTCTAATCAAGTTTATGCAATGGGTTATTTTGTCTAGGATGAAGATGTGATACGATGACCTTCTCTACAATCATTCTTGGCATCAAATAACATGACCTGCAAAAAAGATCATAGCGTGTGATCAAGTTGCATTGCTAAAAGTTATACATATCAGAATTTATACAAAACATAGCTATATATGAGTTATAATGGCATCATTGTTTACCAACAACTGATGTGGGAATGTGGCAGTCAGATCGGAAAACAACTTTGTATCATCTAAAACAATAGTGGATGTCGGAGCAGGTGTGGTCCCCAAACTAGTTTGCTTTTTACCAGGGGCCTTTCTCTCAGCAAGAGGCTGAGAATTCACCTCCTTTGGTACTGAATAAATATGAAAGGGCTCATCAGATGGTACCTGCAATCAATCATTCATCAGGTCATGAATGATAGGATATGGGGCTGGTACTATAGATGCTAGCATATTATTGTTTTGATCTCTGGAATATGGGTGCTATTTATTATCAGTTGCTGAATTCCTACGACAAATAAAAACCAAAAAACAAAATGAAAGGCAATATCCTTTGTTCAATCACATGTATCTTTCTTAAGGTTTGAGCTACCTACGACACAATTTCAAATCATCAATATAAATATATCTAGGTTGAAAATTCTAGCAATAAGAACAACTAAGTTTGAAGTAATGAATTACAATCTATAGAAGATAAGGGTCAATATTCTACATGAAAATAAAGGAATATTTGCTTGAATGTGAAACCTTGAAAAATATGTACAAGGGTCCAACTGCATAATTTGTTTGAACTACTGGAGGTACTTACAATTATTGCATCAATACAATAGGTTTAGTGTTAGATAAAAATGTAGATGGTATAATTCCCGGTTTTATTTTTTATATATGTATTGATTAGTGGGTA
The DNA here is from genome assembly GCA_963693085.1 of Alisma plantago-aquatica. Classification (NCBI taxonomy): domain Eukaryota; kingdom Viridiplantae; phylum Streptophyta; class Magnoliopsida; order Alismatales; family Alismataceae; genus Alisma; species Alisma plantago-aquatica. The sequence continues at coordinate 368,944,306 of OY856415.1, read as the reverse complement.
TTTTAAATGAACAATGATGATAACCTTTACTATTAAAGGAAGTGCAGAAACACAAAGAGATAAAAAACAGTCAATGGTTGTCTCCTAGACTCCAAGTTAGATGTTTCCCATCCTAAAACACCATTACACATTGAAGTATCCAAACAATGTTCGCCTCTGCCAAAGAAAATGGTTGAATTTATGTATACACTTGCTATTTCAGAGCCATACACAGAACTAAAATTATGTGCACAAAAATGTACTATCACGGTACCACCGCATTAAAACATAGAGCAAATATATGGACTAAAGAATGATATCATATTGTCACTGCCACATGATCTATATGCTCCTGTGAATTCCACCATGGATCCCGATCCATATAGATATAACTAGGTTGCATTCTACCTGACATATTAGGAGTCGTCGATTACTACTGGATGGCCATCTTCATTTCTTCTATGAAAATCATGGAAAAGATGGGTTTGTGTACCTTAACCTTCAGAGTTACAAAATTATGGCTCAGCATGATAAAGATTATATATTAATCTTACCTTACCCCCTTAGAATACGTGTTGGATGCAATCACCATAAATTTGCCCAAGGTTGAGCCCCTCTCAGTAAAGATTGATACTACTCTTCCTCCATAAGTTTTGTGAAAAAACCAAAATACAATTTTCTTTTAGCATGCTCATTTCTCCCATACAAGACACTTATATTAAGTCCCTTTTCACAGAGATCTGTATATCAATTTAAGACTCACTGGAACCCCCTCAAGAGTAATGCCTCACTACCCACAAGCTTCCTACAAACACTATGGACAGCAATGTAACATCCCCATTGAAACCAACAAGAGTCCTAGAAGTTGCCTTTCTGCTCACACACACACAAGAAGCCAGCATCAAGCTCTGATTGGCCCACATTGATTCCCATGCTCCTCACCTTACACGACTGATACTGCCTGACACAAGATCCCCATCTGTTGTTGCATAATGTATGACCTGGAGCCCTACCACAACTGAATCACATACCATTGCCTATCACCAAAAATCCTCTTGATGTCTACGCATGTTTATTAGGGATTTCATATAATATCTACTCCATCTCATCCTTCTTCCTTCTACTTCTGTACAGTTTACTAAATCTTTTTTCTTCTCCTCTATTTATTTTGCTTCTCCTCCTCTATATTGCTGCTGCTTTTGTGGAAGAAACTAATCAACTAACTGGGTTCAAGTTGACACAGATGGGGAAGAAGAAACCTACTCGAACCAACAGGAAAGCATAATATATCAACACTAAATAATAGCATAGATAAAGCAGGGGCAATAAAATGACTAGCATAGAAACACTAAACATATTATGACATGCTCCCAAAAAAATAGTAGCATGATCAGACCACCCTAACTAGACAAGGTGAGTATCCTAAAGGCCAAACAAGTGAACTGGCCTAGAATTTTCATATAAAACAAGATCCACAATGTGCATGGAATTTCTTGTCAAACATACAATTTGATAAATCAAATGGCGCAACAGTTGGAGGCGCACATCCAATTGAAGGTATGTATGAACCATTTCTTGGAACACACTACCAAATTCATTGTTTTATTATGCATGGCTACAAAATTTTGTAGGATGCTACTGTCATTAGTCACTCCAAATTTGGATTATATATAAGTAGTATTAGATTATCAATTTTCAATCCTACACTTTAGAATGAGACATACCTCCATGTCCAGACCCCGTGAAGTCAATAATAACTCTTCTACAGTGTGAATGATGTAGTATATAAGTACATACAACAAAATGAAAAAAATAAGTTAGAAATTATGTGAATAAAGTAATCTACTTACTACACAAACTTTTGGTTCGAGATTTCAAAGAGCTTGCCCTTAGTGAAAAATAAGTTAGAAATTATGTGAATAAAGTAATCTACCAAGGATTACCCCATACATGTAAACAACTATGACGGGAAAAATTATAATCAGCATCAAAGAGCTTGCCCTTAGTGATAAAGTTGATGGATACATGTAAACAACTATGATAAGAATCTTACATTAGAACTGTTGAATGAAATAATACATGGATAAAGCTAATCCTAGATGACAATGATATATTTGGGTATATAGCTCAAAATTGAATTGAATAATTTCAATTTCATCTGTACTTGGAAATATGATTAGTAGATTAATATTCAAGTATATGTGACAAGTTTTAACGACAAGGTATGAAAACATTTATGAAGTAGTCACTACTCATTATAAAAGTAAAAAAAGACAAACACACATTCAAGGATGTCTTAAAATGGAGGAAACTCACTGTTGGACTAAGTAGCATACACTATTGGATCAAAACTCATTTCAACTTTGCAATAGAACATTCACTTCATCTAGTTTCCATGAGAAGAGATCAGGTGTGCTAAGGTTCTCTGAAAACAACACCAAAGAAATACAAATGCTATCAAAATTCTAGAGTTACTATAAGTGAATTTCTGTACCCCTTCTCGGGAACTGTAAATGAGATTGAGATCTTGCAAATTCTACATACATGGACATGTAAACTTCTATGTAGAGGATGACACTTGAATCTTTGCAAGTTAATTCACCACTTGTTGCTCAGAGTCGATCTATAGGTAGTAAAATGTCTTGGCATTTAAGCATGGTAGAAATTTAATAAGATATTCTCCGGGTAAAGATATGAAGAACCTACTGATAGATAAAATAAAGCTCACATACATTTGGTGACCAGACAAATGAGACAACACCTTAGATACTTAACTCAGAGAACCCTGTCTTGATTAATTATTGTCAATGTGACATTTTGATTGGTGCAGCTAAACCTCATAGAGGTTGCATGATCCTTTTTATGCAAACAAAGATAATTATGTGGTTTACCTTATAGCTGAACAAAAAAATGGTGTAAAAGAGGTGGAGAATGAAATTGTCCCTAATTATGTAGATAACAAAGATGATATGAAATATCTGCCTCCATTACCTGAAAGACTTTAGTACTACATAGCAGAAGAAAATCCATCAAAAGGACTCATTCAGTTTAGGTATCTGTTGAAGAATTGGCGGCCAACCTAAAGGAACACTAGAGGAAGATAAACCTATTAAAGACAACAATCTATTGGTAGCAGATTATGCAAGTGAAGGTGATTTAATGGATGGGGACTAGTGCTACATTGGTGCAGTCCTTACGAGGCTTTAAATTGAAATTCTTGTACCTACTGCAATTGCAAATGAGGTTGCTAATACACTTGAAGCTCATTACCAAAGTAATCTTTTAATAAGTCATCATAAAAGGCTACAAACTGTTGCTTCCGAAAATTCTTCTAGAGGTAGGCATCACAATCATAGAAAGTCGACTATCCAGAGTAATGGGTAATAAGCTATAAACAAGTCACAATCAACTTCCCCTGTAAACTATAGAGGCAATATTGAAGGGATAAGGCATTTACATTAGATTAGAATAAATTGATTCCTCCATTACACAGAGGAGAAAAGTGTTGATTCTACAAAGCAACATTGAAATTTGTGAGCCATCTGAAAATCAAATGAGGATGAGGATTAGTTAGAGTGAAAGAGATATACAAAATCCCTCACATTCGCCACTCCTGAAGACAACATCTTTTTACTTACAATATATATATATATATATATATATATATATATATATATATATATATATATATATATATATATATATATATATATATATATATATATACGCACATATGGAGAATGAAACCAACGCACATAAAAAATATAATGGGTACTGGGTTAGTACATTGACATTATGTAGTAGAAGAAATTAGTAGGAAGCCAACACGAACAAAACTTAATAGTAGAAGAAATTGTTAAGGCTATTGTTGAAAGAATAACACTGACTTCTACCAGTATATGTTTGATCATGGTACATGCCTGGATTTCTCTGCTACGGATCTGACTGCTTGATCGCCGCTTGTAGCTACTCTACCTCGTTGTGGTGGCACTTGTGTACGATCTATAGGAGATGACGGGATGGTTAGGAAGTTGGATTTTGTCGAGGATAGCGGTGGGGAAACTGTAATTTTGGAGAAGAAAGGAAGTGGGAACGGAAGAAAGAACCACTGGATCAGAGGAGGAAATTGGCACAAGTGGTGATGCAGGGAAAAGGGGATTACACCAAAGATGGAGGAAATGATTTCGAAAATCTAAAGCAAAACCAGAGAAGTAAATTGCAATTGTGGAAATGGAGGAGAAATTGACAAGAACCACATATCTCAAGTTAACAGATTCCCCGTACTAGAAGCTAAATCTAGGTCTCCAAGTTCCTTTGTTAATAATCTATAGTATACTCATTATTCTGTGGAGCCGCCACTTGAGTTCTGTGGATATCCTCCACTATAAGTATACCATCAAAATAGTCATTTGACAATAATTGAAGAGGCTCATAGCAAAAACGTTGTAGAAACTGTCTCCAAGGTAGCTGAGCCTGTTATCCTTGAGGATTTAAATATCATCTGCATTCCGGTGCCAAGAGGGTGAAGTCATCTGAACATATATCAATGTGGGCATTCTGACAAAATGCAGTTCAGGAAGGTCTAAAATAGCCTTTCATTAGGGACATTTGATAATGGGATATCATCATCGCTTTCCCAGACATATCTCAGTTGCTTTTAATTGAACAGGGGGCAAATGATGGCTTGTTATATGTAGACAGAAGCTCACTGACTATTATATCTTTTAACAACCAACTAATTCCTGTAAGGTTAAATGAGCACGCTATATCAATAAATTGAGCAAAAATCAAGAGCACAAATATGAGTGGGACAAAATTTTATCTTCTCACCTTTACCATCTTGTTGATAATCTTAAAACTTGAATTCTTCATGACGTTTCTCTTTGTAGGCCGACATAGTAGATATTGAATGTAGGTTTCCAACGGTCGATGAGCCAGTGATGCTGCCAGCAGCTTCAGGAGTTGATATAAATCGCACTACTCGGTATCTTGCCTGCTGCATTCCCAAATTAAACGGACCAAAACTTGGGTTACCAAAGGACAGAGTTTTGGTCATTTCTCCTTCAAAAGAGAGAAGTGGACTTCAAAATCAGAAGTGAAACTAATCTAGATACAACAAGCATAACACAAATTTTCTTAACTGATGGCAATGCATGATCAGCTGCCTTTATTGATCACTAGAAACACAGCAACAAAGGTATAGCTAAAGGGACTGAACCTGCTAGTCAAGTGCATGGAACCCCAACTAAAATAGAGATTTATTAACGGATAGCAAACAGTCCAAGACGTTGCTGAATCTACATCAAGGGCTAAGCAGCATGACTAGTCAAAGTGTAAGGAACCGAAACTAAAATAGACATTTCTTATCTTAGATAATAATAGAAGGGCTAAGCATCACTGACTGTTATAGCTTTTAAAAACCAACTAATACCTGTTAAGGTTTAATGAACATGCTATATCAGTAAATTGAGCAAAAATCAAGAGAACAAATATGAGTGGGACAAAATTTTTTCTTCTCCCCTTTATCACAAAACAGTGTATAAAAAGAGACTAGGTCTCTGTTGCTATTTTTTCTTTCCTTAATAGTTGATTGATCTAGCTGTTCACTTATTTAAGCCTTAACCACTAACTAGCATCACATGGGGAAATCTAAACCAAGGAGAATCCATACTCGGTATGAGATCAATGACCAGATCATGAAACAATCACCAAATGTAATGAGCACCTACAATGATAAACACAAGCATACTAATTTCCCATTGGTTCACCTGCTGAATCTAGCATTAGAGTAGAAGAACTGATTAGGATTATGCGCTTGAACAATACTATACCATAGCAAGATCACAGCTACCCCAGACATTGAAAGAAATGTTGTTGAAGGTGAGATACATTCAGGTAATTATCATTTAGCAAGTTCAAATATTCACTATTCAACTATTGCAGAAAGGTCATTTGGGCTGGTAGAAACCTGACCTGAGTGGTGCCCCCTGTTCTAACTTTACAACCCTGATGAGATGCATCATCATAAATGTGATGCCGACAATATTATTTCATTTGTAACCAATTGCCTTGCTTCTTGAATATGCATGAATCCAACGATCTTCATGTAAGTTCTGGTACTGCCGCTCATCATAGATCACGGGCTGCAACACTCGACACATCTATTTATAGGGTCGGATTCAGAACAAAGCCAAGGCTGATCCATATCTACTAGGCTTTCCACCTTTTATGCACCACCTGTTGTGTGATACACAAAAACTAATGTTGAAGCTACCTTCCTAGCTGATAACAATATCAATGTGGCTGCAATATTTAGGAATTACCACAGAATCACAATGTTAATGATAGACAAAACTACTGACTGCCTTTGATGTCCTTTCATAGCTGAAGCTCGAGGTTGGTTTATCTATACAAAAAAGTTACTACTGAAAGCTTGCCTATTTCACTCTCATTCCAGAGCTATCTATACAACCTCTTATTTTCTCTTTTCCACATTGAAGAACCATAGATGAAAAAATCCATTCTCTAGAATGCATGTTTACCGATTGGATGGATTAAATCACGTGACTTCATAACTTTTAGAAGGCCTCGTTGGCAGTGCTACCATGAAACTGGAAATGTTTATTGTAGAGATGACTGCTTGTAGGTTTCCATTACAGTTTTCAAATTTTTGGTGTTAATTAACTGTAGAAATGGTTACCTTGTAGGGTATGTCTGAAACCCAAATCCTTCACCCGTTTTTAGGTTGGAGTCTAGGGATGACATAAGTAGCTAAGAATACGGGACCTCAGAAGAAGATGGAGTTGTGAAATGAACAGGTTTTGGTGGGGTTAATGGTACAGTAGAGGGTTCAGTAGTGAGGGTAGAAAATATAGGAGAAACAATTAGTTGAGTCTCATGTGCATAAGGTCCTATTGTAAGCATTGTAGTATGTCCCTAATCATATGAACACTTATGTATTTCGTTGCAGTTTGCTTGGTGCGTTGACCATGTTTTTTCTATGGGTGCCTTCACCAAGTCTCTACATAATTATAGCCCCTTACTAATTAATCCTCTTCCCCAAGTCATTGCAACTGCTTCCATCCTCCTATTACACCATTCAATCTAGTATCCACCATTATTGATGCCATTGGATGCCACTACTTGTTCGCATAGGGGTTGTTTTTGTCCTTTGTTTAGTCTTTGGTGGGGGTGGTATATCAAGCCCTCCTACGGCCTTATCTTGTTAGTGCATAAGAAAGGCTTTCTTACATGCTTTTTCCATGTCATATGCAATTATCCAGGGGCCTACACTGTAAAGACGGGCTAAATTTAGAATTGATCTAGGGAGTAGGGACCCTAGCTATGGATGTATACATATTAATATGAATTAGATCATTCTTTATTAGTTCAGATGCAGAAAACAAAATTAATATTTATATTTAATAGCCACAGACCCTAAATTCATGAAGTAAGATCATTGTTAACCAACTCAGATCATTCTATAAATACCTTCAAAATAATTTTGGATTGCAAGAATTATAGATTTGTGAACTCAGATCTAAGATACATATAGGAATATCACAGATATGACACTATATTCACTTGAAGATAGATACTTCAAGTTGTAGCTTCCAACAAAACAAGCTTTGATATCATAATTACCTGAACTTATGAAGTCCTCCCTATAACATAAGCATGATATAATTCGAAAACTCTCCAACCAAACACTTTGTTGAAGAAGTGAGGAACAATCTGGGACATCAATAAACTTATGTGGTCTAATAACATTTCCATGTAAAATATACATTCATTGATGGAGAAATAGAAATCAAAATGAAAATGAAGGAATGCAATATGTTAAGGAAAGAAAGAAGATACTCCCCCATAAAAATCAATCAGAGGAACTTCAGTGATGCCTCTTTTCTAAATGAAACCATGTATACAGGTCTTGAATCATATGTTTACATTTGAACTGTTGCATGAAATGATTCCAGATGATCTGGAACTAATAGAAGATATGTAAACACAACCATGATCAATATAACTCTTCACTAGACATTCTCATAAATTCATGCAAGTGTTAAGTAAAATACACTGGACGTGAGTTAATACACAAGCATCGATTTACCCATGACATGCATCTTTACAAGACACCAACTCGTCTTGGTCGATGAAAATAGAATCATAAGGGCAATGAAAAAACCTTCCATCATTTGTCTCGGTCCCTACAACACAAACAAATAGGAAACCCAAAAACTTTTCAAGGCACCCAATGCTTTACTGTTAAGCACATAGTGAGAATCACATAGCCACATCAGATCAAAACGAATTTCTTGACAATGAGGCAAACATGTCCAGACATGTGGTGTCATCAGCAAGCTTGTAAGTTGTTTGATGATCATTGTATAGTTTTTGTATGTCCCCACAAAGGTCTTTGGATAAACCACCAAACTCTTCATTTTAAATGCATCTACTATCCTAAAGATTATGATACACATTTTTCCATGTCGCCCCAGATGAACATAACCCCTTTGAGATAATTTTAAACAACTAGGGTTCAACAATCATAATGTTAATGTATACATAGTTCTAGTAGAATAGAATCCTCTCCTTTTCTTTTCTTATTTAATCCATAACATAATTTCACCAATAAGAAACCAATCATCAAGTATCTTTACTAATTCTAGTTAGATCATACCAAAAGCATACTTATAGATAAAAAACTTAGTATATATATTTTTTAATCAACTGAACAATGGACAAACTGATCTCATTGTTCCATTTATTATTCTTCAGAATATATGAGTCATGGAGAGTGATGATTCTCTCCAAAAGATGAAATTCATAGTTAGAAATTCAAACCTTCTTAAGCTGAGAACAGCTCAGATTTTGTACTATTTTTTGGTTCTCAATTTGGTTTATGCAAGAACATAAATAGAATATTCTACCTTAGGTATGTTTTATTTTGGTATCTCATAGTTTCTAGGTTAATATAAACACCATACATTACAAGAGAAAATTCCTTTTGTGGGGGGTCCTTCATGTGAGAATTACCATTTCCCTTTGTTAGCAATAGACCAAAATCCCTCTACATCTGCAAGTGTATGAGCAAGAGATTCCTTCCTATTCATTCCATCATCAAGTAGGTTTTGCATGTTGGGGGGCACATGTAGAATCAACTTAGTTTCCATGTTTCCCTTATTTCTTTAGAATGACTATTAGAAATCACAATAGGCTGATCACTACGCAAGATATTCACATAATTAGAATTAACATGTATTATAGTATTGGATTTAATAGGCATTTCTGTAACATGACCTTCGACATTAATCTTTGGACACAATTGGAATCCAGATATGTTTACCGTCAACAAGATTACGAAAGAGAGATGAGAACCCCCTAGACAAACGTATAAAATAAAAGCAAGCATCAAGCATCTCATATCAGAATCCCAAACAGAGTCAAGACAAACGTGAGTAGATCTCCCAAGCATTCAAACTCATCTGCCTAGCTTCCACAAGGAACACAAGTTTCTGTCAGAATAGCAACCTATCAGCATTAAGGCAAACATAACAAATGACCCAAAAGACATAAACGTCAACCCAAAAACTTCCATCAGTAAGACAAAATTCAGAATTGATCTTACTTTAGGGCTAAATTTCATAAGAAATTAGAACCAAAAGGGTAAGGAAAACACCTTCTATCATTCATACAAGTCCCTAGGACATAAAAGAAATATAAGGAGACTCGTATGGATTTTCAAGGCACTTAGTGCATTGCTGTAGACAGTGATAAGCATGTAGCCTCATCAGATAAAAACAAAATATTGAAAAGGAGGCAAGCAAGTCCAAACACATGGTGGATACAATGTTCAGTCCAGACCCTTTCCATCGAAATTAAATCGTCAAATATGCATTTGATGGTAGTTACGAGGCATGATATTACGAGAATTGATGGAACGCAATATTGAAGGTGGGAAAGATTAATTTAGTTAATGCATGTCCTACCCATTAACGTGGTGGCTCCGACATTGTATGCCTCCCCTAAAAATGTACTCTAGCAGCCTCCTCTGGATGAAGACAAGGACAAGAGTACAAAACCTATCATACCTGATTGAAGTTTGTTGGAGAAGAAACCCAGCCGTCAAGAGGAGCAGGGACCACACTCACACTTGACCGATCGGGTTGATCAGGAGAATTGAGGCCACTATTGGAGTATTTCCATGAGGAGGAAGAAGGACCGGCTGGTTGGGGGAGAAGGAGCAGTTGTGGTATGCTTGGAGCAAGAAATGCATCGCCAATTGGGGACACCCAAAAACCATGGAGCAGATGACCATTGCTGGACGATGGAAGGGAAAATAAACTTCCTTGATGGTGGCATGTAGAGTGATCTTTTGGCGCTTCCCTATCTTGTGGCGGCAAGGAAGAGAGATCTTGCAGTGACTAGAGTAGTCGCAGGTCCAAGTGAGTGACCACACAGATACAGGGAGGAGAGAATGTGAAAATGGGGAAACTTGGGGGTTGAGAGTGCGGTTGGATGAAATAATCAAAATAGTGCGCGGGAGAGAGGAGTTTCGTTTAGAGGGAAACAACAAATTAGCTTCTAATTAACTACAATCATTTAACTACATTTAAAATAGAGAGAAAGTAAAGTAATTAGACTGGATCTATTATATTAGGTACATTTTTTAGCTACATTTTAAAAGTTTATAGTTAAAAATGGTTTTAACTATATAAAAATTAAATGTAATCAAAATATTTGTAGCTAAATCATAATTTTTTTGTAGTGTTGAGGGTGAAAAGTTGTGCTAAACTTCAACTGAGTACCCAAGGCTTTATGTAGTCGTTCCCAAAAATGACTTGTAAACTGGGGACCTCTATCAGATACAATTGTAGTTGGAACCCCGTGTAATTGCACTATCTCATCTATATAGATATGTGCAATTTTCTCAACAATATAGGTTGTTTTTATAGGAAGAAAATGTGATGACTTAGTCAACCTATCAACTATCACCCAAATGGAATCGTGACTTTTGGTTGTTCTGGGAAAATCAACCACAAAGTCCATGGTCACGTGATCCCATTTCCATTGTGGTATAGGTAAAGGTTGCATTGTTCCTGTAGGCTTCTGATGTTCAGCTTTAACCTGATGACACACTGGACACCACATAACAAACTCAGCTACATCTTTCTTCAAATTGGGCGATCAATACATATCTTTCAAGTTATGATACATTTTGGTACTCCCTGGATGAATTGCATACATGGACGAATGAGCTTCCTCCATGACTAGCTTCCTTAAGTCATTGGAATCAGGTAGTACCATCCTACCATGGTAACAGACTCCCTCATCCTCTGTCTCATGAAAACCATCCCATTTCTCACTATCATACTCTGACCTGATCTGCTGAATGAAAGTATCAGCCTGTTGTGCCTCTTTGATCTGTTGTTTCAGAGTAGGTTTCACTTACATCTCAGCTAACAATCTAGCTAACAAAGATACTTTAAGCTGTACATTGTTTTTCCTCAAAGAGACAAGCATGTCTCGTTTAAAGCACACTAAAGAGTTCATCTGTGCTTTATCTATGGTTGGCGATGATGATTTTCTACTTAATGCATCTGCCACTACATTAGCCTTTCTTAGATGATAATCAATTATACAATGGTAGTCCTTAATTAACTCCATCCAGCGGCATTGTCTCATATTCAACTCATGTTGTGAGAAGATGTACTTTAAGTTCTTATGGTATGTGAAAATCTATAATGTTTCTCCATAGAGATAATGTCTCTAGATCTTCAACGTAGGTACCACTACAGCTAATTCTAGATCATGTGTCGGATAATTCTCCTCGTGTTTCATAAGTTCTTCCATCTCAACTGGCGCCATCCTATAAGGTGTTTGAGCTATAGGTTGCGTACCCAAGATTAAAATAATCTCAAAATCAATATCTTGGAGTGGAGGAATGTCTGTAGTTCTTCATGAAACACATCCTCAAACTCCCTAACAACCAGAACTTCATAATGATTAGGACTCTCTGCTCTGGTATCTACCACATGTGCCAAGAATGTGAAGCATCCTTGTCTCATCAACTTTTCTACTACCATAGATGATACTAGATAGGTTGGAAGAATCTTTTTGTCCCCCTAAAAGACCCATGTCTCACCATTGTCTATAAACAAGCTTGCTTGGAACTACAATCCAAGACAACCTTATATTTTTCTAGGGTGTCCATCCCAAGAATTATGTCAAACCCTTGCATCTGAAGTGGTATAAGATCCACCTGAATGTTGTGTTCTGACAAGGAAAGAACACAGGGAGAACATACCTCCTGCAACACTGTAGATCCGACTAACAAAGTTTCTAATAACAAATTGTCTGCTCTACGACCGGCAGTCATATTGCAATCATGAATCACTTCTTGAATGATAAAGAAATGTGTAGCACCCGAATCAATCAAAATAGATACGAAGCAGGATGAAGACATATCATAATGAAATAATTCCATCTAACCTGTCACGACTCATGGGTTGACCAATGCCTCCGGCTGATTCATAGCATAGAATCTCGTCGTTGCTAGTTGTCGACCACTCATCCTATTGTTGGGTGCAGATGAACCAGCTTGGGGCACCTGTCCACGTCCTCATGTGCCACTACTGAACTGTCGCCTCTGAGAGCCTTGTTGACTGCCTTGGTGGTTGGGTCACATTCCTAACTTTCTTAGGACAATCTTTCATCAGATGTCCTGACCTCCCACACTAGAAGCAGCTATAGTTTTCCCAATTCAGCCTAGGTGGTCCTATTACTGACATCGATGCTGAACTATGGGCTCCAGTTGGCGATAAACTACGGCCTCTACCCTTGTTGGATGTCCACTGTGTTTGAGAACTAAACCTCAGTGGTGCTATTGGTGTAGAAAACCTTGGTTTCTTAAAACTTTCGGACCTCTGTCCCTGGAACTGTGTATATACTTTCTTACTGTTGGCTTGATGTTTCTCAGTCATGGACCTTACTATCCACCTAACAGACTCCACAAAGGTGGCAAACCTCTCTCTATTCTCTAAAGAATATACAGGTGTGGTCAATTCAGTGTTCAAACCCTTATCAAAATGTCAAATTCTCTCCTCATCTATAGTTTCCACGTGTGGAAAAAACTGTAGAAGTTCCATAAACTTAGCTTCATACTCGCTAATGTTCATTGGTCCTTGCCTTATCCGCTCAAGCAGAGAGATTTTCTCATCTAGGTAAGTCTTGGGAAAGTATCTACTAACAAACTCTCTCCATTCGACCTCAACACTTGGTCATTTCTCTTCATCAATGGCCCACCAGTGGCCAGCACTCCCTTTCAACAGGTATACAACATGCTTAACCTTCTCAGTTTTTGGAATGTTGAGGATTCTAAAGGCTTTCTCCAACTCAGTAAGCCATGAATTTGCATCTACTGGGTCAGCTGTGCCAGCATATTCGGTGGCTCCTACCCGACGTAACCGATCAAAGGTCTTAGAAAATCCTTGCCCCTCATTGGAAGCTGGTGCCCTAGGTGCTGGTGCTGGCATCCGATCTGCCATATGTGTTACTGTGTTCATGAACTGTCCAAACAGAGTATGAAAAGCTGGGTTTTCTATCAAAGCTTGGTTAAGCTGGGGATTCTCAGGTACTAGTTTCTCTCTAGCCTGATCCCTTGCACCTCCTCCTGGTGTAGTAACACTGCTTTCAGCAACATGTTCTTCGTGTGATCCAACCATCTTTAAGCATTACTTCTTCTCCTATATGATCAGAAGTCACTATCAGATAAACTGGAAGACACTAGAATAGACTCAATGACCTTAATCCTATGTCTCTATAAACTCAACGAACCTTAAGCTCTGATACCAAAAATTTGTGACGATCCGACCACAAACCAAACTGTCACCAGTAAATAATTGCGGAATAACCATAATCAGCAGAATAACAAAATCACTAAAAATTAAAATCATTTACAAAGAGATCCATTTCCAGGAAACTTTTAAAAGAAGAACCAAAGTACTGCATACATTATGGTTCACATTGTACATACCATGTACCATCTCATCTCAAGGAATATATACAATAGTTGCGTTGCCAAAACTATACACAAGCAACATAAAACCTTGAGGCATTCAAGCCAAAATCTCAGATCGATCATAAAACTACTAAGTACTGACTCCAAGGACCTGAGAGTACAGAGACGACACATAGGACTCATATCTACATGAAACAACAGACAGTAACTCAACCTGAGATGTTACTGCTATCCCTGATGCTGCTGTCCTTCCTCTATTGTATGGTCCCTAACTCCTTGTCTGCGTCCACCTAAAAATGTTGGTGACCAACGGGGTGAGACCCATGTCCCAGCGAGAGATATAACTCTCCGCCAACAATATTATTATTGCAGATAAACAATAATAAATCGAGCAAAGGGTTCTTTTATATTAATAAGCAGGATTTAATCATTGTTTAAGCAGAATAGAGCAATATCAACTTTTAAAGCATTACAGCTATATATGATAAAGAAGTAAATCATTTATTCATTTTAATAAGGAATATGAAGAACATGTATAACATCTATCCATTTAGGATACATTAAGCAATGTAACATCAAACAATGATTTATATATTCCATCCTTAAGAAAATACACTACACGGCTGATTACATTTAACAATCACACTTATTCCTTGAGGAGATGAGGTATACCGCTCATACTCCAACCGACCATTGTGAAGTCGAAATTGGTACCATAAAAGATCAATGGAAGAGCTAGCTACCATGACCTCCCTAGTCTCGGTCAGTGCGAGACCACATGTAGGACATCTCGTGTCTCTGTTAAATAGCTTTCCAGGGTATACTGGCAACTTCGCTATAGAGCTACAGCGTCAGTTGCCTCTCTTCACAATCGAGAGATTTCATGTTTATCTCACATCAATTCGGCATTCATCATCATCGGGAGATTCATGATACATCCATCCCAGCACATATAATGAATGATTAAGAGATTTTGTGTTTATCTCACGTCAATTCCCTCATTAGGGCATACAGATATTTTCGCCCATCACCCCCACATATTCAAAAATATGTGGTCTCCAGGAGATCCTGTGGGAAAACCTATTTCACCATCACCAGCTACTGACGATGATGGATCTATGGTTAGGGCTCTACATGATAAGATTCCACTTGATTAATTAAGTGCATTACCATATTCTTTTAGCATCATTCAAGTTTTCAAACATGAAGTATTAAGACAAATGCTACAAAGAAGAGTGTAATACATCTATCAAGTACTTTTCAAAACTTTATATAACATTAGGATCTCAATCCCTTATCTGATTACTGGGAATTTTCATCCCTCGACATTATCATCATCATGATTATTAGATTTGGGTATTCAAACCCTTAGTTCATCACAAAACACAGTTACCACTTATCAGGTAACTAATACCTCTAGGTCATCTGACCAAGGTATACATGATACTTGTCGCACAAGCATCTCACATGGCTCACAAGGCCCATTAAACATCTTGTCACCTCTCACTAGGCAACAAATGATCATATGGCTCACAAGGCCCATTAAACATCTTTATCAAATAAACATCATAGCTCATACCTGGCTATGCTCATCATATTATGATACATGCATGGTTAGTATACATGATAACAACCATATCAAATACATATTACCACCATGCAATACAAGGGTAACACCACTATTCCCTCATTAGGGTTAGGGTTTCCCATTTTTTATCGATTAGGGTTTCACATAACATTACCCTAAATTCGGGTTAGGGTTTCCCTTTTCTTATCAATTAGGGTTACAAGAGAACATTATCAAGGATCAAACCCTAATTCATAATCTACACATATTAGAAGTATCAATGTATGCACATTACATGTTTATTACACAAGTATGAGATTCTCTCTCATCCTCTCTAGGATGTTGATTACTCCATACTTTATTAAGTTGGCTCAACCTTTCCTTCAAGGTACATTAGCCTACTTAATCATTATTCATTAAACTCCACACCTCTTAATGTATGACTTAATATAAAACACTCCATGTTTAACTCTATCAAGTACATTACAATATAAGGTGCTTCCACACCATGTCAGTTTGTAGGTGTGTGTATGCTAGCTTCCTCCGTATCGGTTTGGAGGTGCATGCTTGCTTGTTTCTACCCAATATCGGATTAACCTCTTATACTCAACCTCTTAAAAACTTCTTGGCTAGGACCTTCAATTCACCATGGGTTAAGTGACATGCTAGATAACTGGTTGAACCTTTATCAACACATTGTACAAACCAATGCACACCCCTATCGATTTTCAAGTCATCTAGGGTTACTTTTCCATATCGAGTTATAGGTGTGTTCTTGTGTGCTTCCACACGATACTGATGATGTCATCATCATCAACCTCAAGATCCTTGTTCTTACTGTTCTAATTCGTGGACAACAGTCCCATGAAGATTTTAGAACTCAAAGGATTAGCAATTACTCAAAAGAAATTGAAATTACAAGTAGTTCAACAAGTATGAAAAAATTGAATATGCATAATCATACAATTGGGTTTAATTATATAACCCACCTCAAGAATAAATTTAAAGCTCCAAAGATTCACATTCCCAAGGTTGAAGATGGACTTCACAACTCCTCTATATGCAAAGAATCATTATGGATAAGCAATTGGTGAAGAAGAAAAGAAAAGAAGATCAAAACCCTAAAATCATGCATCAATCCAAGGTTGAAGATGATCATATCCTCACCTAAGGGTTAAGTATAAGCTCCTTCTTGCTCCTTAACACCTTTGCACGATACCCTTGTGCTCTTGCACGACATGCCACCCCTATTGCATGATATGACACTCACTTGCATGATATGACACTCACTTGGAATCAAAACACTTCACTCTATGGCTGATATCACCATATATGGCTGATATCACCATATATGGCCGATATCACCTACTTGGCCGATATGCTCTTTCTGTGGGTGATATCCAAGGACCTATGCATGATATCTTTGCACTCCTGCATGATAAAAGAGATCTATGCACGATACCTTAAGGAATGAGGGTGGTAAGAGTCAAAAAATTTCACGAAGGGGTGAAACTAGGGGTATATATACTTGTTGCTCATGAAGGAAGGTGAAAATGAGGTGTTATCAATTTGAGCTAGTAGGTGCCACGTGTCCATGCATGGATAACACGTGTACATGCATGCATAAACATTTATCTTGACATGAAAAACATTTGAGGATAATCTAGGGATAAAGATTCGTCCATTACATATCCTTTTGAATAAGATATATCAATTAATTCATCACTTTATTCACAACCCGTCACAACTTTACTAAGGAAGTTGTAACCCGACACAACTCACCTCCTTGAGTTTCTTTGCACAATATGGCCTTTTCCAAGAGTTCACAAAACGATATGAGGCTCATCCCTTGGCTCCTTGTCCAATAGACACTCATATAAAAGCTTCTCAACTTGATAACACTCAAGTTTAGGGTTTCATATTCAACCCCCTTTCTTGGTCATTTCATCACCAAGATTACCATCATTCATAATTGATTCAAACATGGTGTCTACTTCTTTATAACTCCTCTACATGATTCTAGGAGGAAGTAGGAACACTCTACAGGTGGTAATTTGCATATTAACCCCACATATTGGGTAAATTACAATTTTTACCAAAACTGGTGCAAAATGCACTAACATTATTCAAACAAAATGAAACTTGTAATTCAGGCTTTCCACAAGCTATATTTTAACATCATTCTCTCTCTTATGATGATAAAATGCATGAGGTACATTCAACATGTAACATTTTGCAATATAGCCCCTCATCTTGGGTAAATTGCAATTTATACCCAAACTATCATATAATGCACAAACAGTTTGCAATTAAGCTCAAACTTGAAATTTAAACTATACAAGAATCTTAGTTACTTCTCAAAAGATTAAAACAATTTTATGAGCAACTTACTTAAGCAAAAATTCTAGGGTTAAGCCATAACCCAGGTCAGGGATGTTACACAAACCATGGCACGTTTTGTCACCCTTCTTCCAATTAGCAATTATATTTGCATTATCAGGAATCGTTTCATCAGATTTAGGTTCAGCCTCTTCTAAGTACTGATCAAAACCCACAATATTCAACCAAATTTGCATCCGACTCGGCCAACGGGCAAAGTTGGTACCAGTAAATTTTTCAGGCATACTGTTGGTATCAATTTTATTTCCCAAACCACCCTGACCGACCATTGTTAATTAATGACAGAAAGATGATTTCTTTAAGATTGTTGTTAATATTATTAATGTTGTTACATGTAACAGTAGTAGGTGCAAATTACTTAATAAGTCCAGGCAGATCCAAATAAGAAACGAAGATCAAACAAAGTAGGAGAACGGAAATAAAAGGAGTCAGAATTCGCGAACTAGATCGTTCCTTGAGAAACGAATGTGATACTTAAAGAAATCAGTTCTTGCACTTGATGTAATCTCGTTGCACCACTACCAGGGAAGCATAGCAACCACAGGAACCTCATCCTAACAGTTGCATCTCGATGACGGGAAGAAGGAAGGCATGCTTCGCACAGGAGAAGAACTCCATGAAGTGGCTCGGGAATGAAGGCAATCACTCTCTGGATTAGGGCTCTCAAAACACACGTGAAAATGGCGACTGAAGTTCTTTTTTTTGTGTGTTTAACCCTAAGGATCATAGGCGTATATATAGCTACACACATCCCTAATTCCTATTCCCAGTAAGACGCAAACACTCAGTCGCTCTTTGTACATATTATAGGAAAAATCCACAAAAGAGAAACACTTTCTAGTTAGGATTAATAAATATGAATAGGAAAGAAACAATTAATTACATGAGTAATTAATTACTAAGTTTTATCCTAGTGCAAAAAGAAAATGGAACACATTCTCTACAATCCACGAGCCCAAGCCCAAGCCCGAGCCCGAGCCCGTGCCTGGCCATGCCAGGCTAGGTGTGGCGTGGTGCGGCGCGCGTGCATGCTGTGATGATCTGACCACAAATCAAACCGTCACCAGTAAATAATTGTGGAATAACCATAATCAGCAGAATAACAAAATCACTAAAAATTATAACCATTTGCAAAGAGACCCATTTCCAGGAAACTTTTAAAAGGAGAACCAAAGTACTGCATACATTATGGTTCACATTGTACATACCATGTACCATCTCATCTCGAGGAATATATACAATAGTTTCTTTGCCAAAACTATGCATAAGCAACATAAAACCGTGAGGCATTCAAGCCAAAAATCTCAGAACGATCATAAAACTACTAAGTACTGACTCCAAGGACCTGAGAGTACAGATATGACACATAGGAATCATATCTACATGACACGATAGACAGTAACTCAACCTGAGATGTTACTGCTGTCCCTAATGCTACAGTCCTACCTCTGCTGTATGGTCCCTAACTCCTCAGCCGCGTCCACCTAAAAATGTTGGTGACCAACGCCATGAGACCCATGTCCTAGTGAGAGATATAACTCTCCACCAATAATAATATTATTGCAGATAAATAGTAATAAACTGAGTAGAGGATTATTTTATATTAATAAGCAGGATTTAATCATTCTTTAAGCAGAATAAAGCAATATCATCTTTTAAAGCATTACAGCTATATATGATAAAGTAGTAAATCATCTATTCATTTTAGTAAGGAATATGAAGAACATGTATAACATCTATCTATTTAGGATACATTAAGAAATATAACATCAACCAATGATTTCCATATTCTATCCTTAAGAAAAAATGCTACGCGGAGGATTACATTTTACAATCACACTTATGACATGAGGAGATGAGGTATACTTCTCATACTCCAACTGACCATTGCAAAGTCAAAATCGGTACCATACAAGGTTAATGGAAGAGCCGGCTGCCATGACCTCCCTTTTCTCGGTCAGTGTGAGACCACATGCAGGACATCTCGTGTCTCTGCTAAATAGCTTTCCAGGGTATACTGGCAACTTCACTATAGAGCTACAGCGTCAGCTGCCTCTCTTCGCAATCAAGAGATTTCATGTTCATCTCACATCGATCTGGCATTCATCATCATCAGGGGATTCGTGATACATCCATCCCAGCACATATAATGAAGGATTGAGAGATTTCCTATTTATCTCAAGTCAATTCCTTCATTAGGGCATACGGATATTTTTGCCCATCACCCCCACATATTAAAAAATATGCGGTCTCCAGGAGATCCCGTGGGAAAACCTATTTCACCATCACCAGCTACTGACGATGATGGATCTACGGCCAGGGCTCTACATGATAAGATTCCACTTGATTAATTAAGTGCATTACTATATTCTTTTGGCATCAGTCAAGTTTTAAAACATGAATTATTAAGACAGATGCTACAAAGAAAAGTGTAATACATCTATCAAGTACTTTTTAAAACTTTATATAACATTAGGATCTCAATCCCTTATCTCATTACCAGGAATTCTCATCCCTCGACATTATTATCTCCATGATTAGTAGATCTGGGTATTCAAACCCTTAGTTCGTCACAAAACACAGTTACCACTTATCAGGTAACTAATACCTATAGGTCATCTGACCCAGGTATACATGATACTTGTTGCACAAGCATCTCAGATGGCTCACAAGGCCCATTAAACATCTTGTCACCTCTCACTAGGTAACAAATAATCATATGGCTCACAAGGCCCATTAAACATCATTATCAAATAAACATCATAGCTCATACCTGGCTATGATCATCATCTTATGATACTTTCATGGTTAGTGTACATGATAACAGCCATATCAAATACATATCAACACCATGCAATATAAGGGTCACACCACTATTCCCTCATCAGGGTTAGGATTTCCCATTTCTTATTAATTAGGGTTTCATATACCATTACCCTATATTAGGATTAGAATTTCCCCTTTCTTATCAATTAGGGTTTCACATACACTTATCTAGGATCAAACCCTAATTCATACACTACACATATTAGAAGCATCAATATATGCACATTACATGTTTATTACACAAGTATGAGGTTCTCTCTCATCCTTTGTAGGATGTTGATTACTCCATACTTTATTAAGTTCGCTCAACTTTTCCTTCAAGGTACATTAGCCTACTTAATCATTAATCATGAAACTCCATACTTCTTAATGTATAGCTTGATATAAAACACTCCATGTGTTACTCCATCAAGTACATTACACTTAAGGTACTTCCAAACCATATCATTTTGGAGGTGTATGTATGCTAGCTTCCTCCATATCAGTTTGGAGGTGTGTGTGCACTTGCTCACACAATGTTAGAATAGAGATGTGTGTGTTCTATCTTACTTCATATCGGGTTGAAGGTTCTTGTATGCTTGCTTAGCCCATACCAGTTTAGAGGTACATGCTTGCTTGCTTCTACCCAATACCGGATTAACCTCTTATACTCAACCTCTTCAAACCTTCATGGCTAGGACCTGCCCTTCACCATGGGTTAAGTGATAGGCTAGATAACTAGTTGAACCTTTATCAACCCATTGTACAAACCAATGCACACCCCTATCGATTTTCAGGTCATCTAGGGTTACTTTTCCATATCGAGTTATAGGTGTGTGCTTGTGTGCTTCCACACGATACTGATGATGTCATAATCATCAACCTCAAGATCCTTGTTATTACTATTATAAGTCATGGAAAACAGTTCCATGAAGCTTTTAGAACTCAAAGGATCAGCAATTACTCAAAAGAAATCGAAATTGCAAGTAGTTTAACAAGTATGACAAAATTGAAGGTGCATAATAATATAATTGGGTGTAAGTTATATAACCTACCTCAAGAACAACTTTAAATCTCCAAGTTCCAAATCTTCACGTTCCCAAGGTTGAAGATCGACTTCACAACTCCTCTATATGCAAGGAATCACCATGGATAAGCAATCGGAGAAGAAGAAAAGAAAAGAAGATCAAAACCCTGAAATCATGCTTCAATCCAAGGTTGAAGATGATCATATCCTCACCTTAGGGTTAAGTATGAGATCCTTCTTGCTTCTTAACACCTTTGCATGATACCCTTGTGCCCTTGCATGATATGCCACCCCTATTGCACGATATGACACTCACTTGCACGATATGCCACTCAACACTTCACTCTATGGCTGATATCACCCTATATGGCCAATATCACCTACTTGGCCGATATGCTTTTGCTATGGGAGATATCCAAGGACCTATGCATGATATCCTTGCACTCTTGCATGTTAAAAGATATCTATGCATGATTCCTTAGGTAAGGAGGGTGGTAAGAGTAAAAAACGTTCACTAATGGGTCAAACTAGGGGTATATATACTTGTTGCTCATGAAGGAAGGTGAAAATGAGGTGTCATGAATTTGAGCTAGTAGGTGCCACGTGTCCATGCATGGATGACACATGTACATGCATGTATAAACATTTATATTGACATGAAAAACAGTTTAGGATAATCTAGGGATAAATATTCGTCCATTACATATCCTTTTGAATAAGATATATCAATTAATTCATCACTTTATTCACAACCCGTCACAACTTTAGTAAGGAAGTTTTAACCCGACACAACTCACCTCCTTGAGGTGATTTACATGATATAGACTTTTCCAAGAGTTCACAAAATGATATGAGGCTCGTCCCGTGGCTCCTTGGCCTATAGGCACTCATATATAAGCTTCTCAACTTGATAAAACTCAAGTTTAGGGTTTCATATTCAACCCCCTTTCTTGGTAATTTCATCACCAAGATTACCATCATTCATAATTGATTCAAACTTGGTGCCTCCTTCTTTCTGTCTCCTCTACATGATTCTAGGAGGGAGTAGGAACACTCTAGAGGTGGTAATTTGCATATTAACCCCACATATTGGGTAAATTACAATTTGTACCAAAACTTGTGCACAATGCACTAACATTATTCAAACAAAATGCAACTTGTAATTTAGGCTTTCCACAAGCTATCCTTTAAAATCATTCTCTCTCTTATGATGCTAAAACACATGAGGTACATTAAACATGTAACATTTTGCAATATAGCCCCTCATCTTGGGTAAATTGCAATTTATACCCAAACTATCATATAATGCACAAACAGTTTGCAATTAAGCTCAAACTTCAAATTTAAACTCTACAAGAGTCTTAATTACTTCTCAAAAGATTAAAACAAGTTTATGAGAAACATACTTAAGAAAAACTTCTAGGGTTAAGCCATAACCCAGGTCAGCGATGTTATAATTATCAACCCCTAACAAAGATTCTGTCCCCGAAATCTCAAGAGAAAAGAGAAGGGTACTTCCTCCTCATCTATTCCTCTAGCTCCCATGTGGCTTCTTAAATGCCATGGTGATTCCATAGAACTTTCACAAGAACTATGTCTTTCTTCAAACTGGGACACCAATACATATCTTTCAAGTTATGATACATTTTGGTACTCCCTGGATGCATTGCATACATGGAAGAATGAGCTTCCTCCATGACTAGCTTTCTTAAGTCATTGGCATCAGTTACTACCATCCTACCATGGTAACAGACTACCTCATCCTCTGTCTCATGAAAACTGTCCCATTTCTCACTATCATACTCTGACCTGATCTGCTGAATCACAGTATCAGCATGTTTTTCCTCTTTGGTCTGTTGTTTCAGAGTAGGTTTCACTTGCATCTCAGCTAACAGTCCTGCTAACAGAGATACTTTAAGTTGTACATTGTTTTTCCTCAAAGACACAAGCATGTCTCGTTTAAAGCACACTAAAGAGTTTATATGTGCTTTATCTATGGTTGGCGATGATGATTTTCCAATTAGTGCATCTGCCACTACATTAGCCTTTCCTGGATGATAATCAATTGTACAATCATAGTCCTTGATTAACTCCATCCAGCGACATTGTCTCATATTCAACTCATGCTATGAGAGGATGTAGTTTAAGTTTTCATGGTCTTTGAAAATCGAGAATGTTTCTCCATAGAGATAATGACTCCAGATCTTCAACG
Source organism: Alisma plantago-aquatica (assembly GCA_963693085.1). Classification (NCBI taxonomy): domain Eukaryota; kingdom Viridiplantae; phylum Streptophyta; class Magnoliopsida; order Alismatales; family Alismataceae; genus Alisma; species Alisma plantago-aquatica. Next base: position 368,920,296 of record OY856415.1, on the reverse strand, counting down.
CATGAACCACTATAGCTAATTCTAGATCATGTGTCAGATAATTCTCCTCATTCTTCTTAACTTGTCAGAAAGAAAAATAAACTACATGATCACTCTATATCAGCACACATCCTAGACCATTCTTGGAGGCATCACAGAAAACAATGTATCCCTTTCCCTTCTCAGGTAAAGCTAACACAGGTGCACTGGTCAACCTTTCTTTCAACAACTGGAAAGAATGCTGACACTTATCATTCCAGACAAAAGGAACTTCCTTCCTGGTCAACTTGGTTAGGGGTAAGGCTATAGAACTGAAGTCTTTAATAAACCTCCTGTAGTAACCTACCAGGCCTAAAAAACTACAAATCTCAGTCGGTGTCTTGGGTTGTTCCCACTCTAACACAGATTTCACTTTCTATGGATCAACACGAATACCTGAAGTAGATATAACGTGTCCAAGAAAAGACACTTCTGACAACCAAAACTCACACTTCCTAAATTTACCATATAGCTTGTGATGTCTCAACAATGTCAAGGCCTGACAAAGGTGTTGTTCATGTTGTTGACCATCTCTACTGTATATCAGGATGTCATCTATGAAGACTACTACAAACTAATCAAGAAATGGCCGAAATATTCTATTCACCAGCTCCATGAATGCAGCTGGTGCATTAGTTAGTCCAAACGACATAACTACAAACTCATAATGACCATACCTTGTCCTAAAGGCTGACTTTGGTATGTCACTCTCCTTGATACGTAACTGATGATATCCTGACCTTAGATCTATCTTAGAGAATATTGTTGCACCACACAACTGGTCAAACAGATCATCTATCCTTGGCAGAGGATATTTGTTCTTAATGGTCACCTTGTTGAGCTGTCTATAGTCTATGCATAATCTCATAGACCCATCCTTCTTTTTAACAAAAATAATTGGAGCACCCCACGAAGAAGTACTCAGTCAAATCAAACCTTTCTCAAGCAACTCATGTAACTATTTCTTAAGTTCTGCCATCTCAGTTGGTGCCACCCTATAAGGTGTTTGAGATATAGGTTGTGTACCCGAGATTAAATTAATCTCAAAATCAATCTCTCGCGGTGGAGGAATGTCTGGAAGTTCTTCAGGAAACACATCCTCAAACTCCCTAACAACTGAAACATCAGAAAGATTAGGACTCTCTACTCTGGTATCTACCACATGTGCCAAGAATGTGAATCATCCTTGTCTCATCAACTTTTCTTCTACCATAGCTGACACTAGACAGGTTGGAAGGATCTTTCTGTCCCCCTGAAAGACCCATGTCTCACCATTGTCTATAAACATAGCTTGCTTGGAACCACAATCCAAGACAACCTTATATTTTTCTAGGGTGTCCATCCCAAGAATTATGTCAAACCCGTGCATCTCCAGTGGTAAAAGATCCACCTGAATGTTGTGTTCTGAAAAGGAAAGAACACAGGGAGAACATACCTCCCGCAACACTGCAGATCCGACTAACAGAGTTTTTAATAACAAATTGTCTACTCTACGACTGACAATCATATTGCAATCATGAATCACTTCTTGAATGATAAAGGAATGTGTAGCACCCAGATCAATCAAAACAGATATGAAGCAGGATGAAGACATATCAGAATGAAATAATTCCATCAGACTTGTCATGAATCGTGGGTTTACCACTGCCTCCAGCTGATTCATAGCATAGAATCTCGCCGTTGCTAGTTGTCGACCACTCGTCCTGTTATTGGGTGCAGATGAACCAGCTTGGGACGCCTGTCCATGTCCTCATGTGCTACTACTGAACTGTCACCTCTATGAGCCTTGTTGACTCTACCTCGATGGTTGGGTCACATTCCTGACTTTCTCAGGACAATCTTTCATCAGATGTCCTAACCTCCCACACTAGAAGCAGCTATAGTTTTCCCAATTCAGCCTAGGTGGTCCTATTACTAACATCGAAGCTGAACTATGGGCTCCAGTTGGCAGTAAACTACGGCCTCTACCCTTGCTGGATGTCCACTCTGTCTGAGCACTAAACCTCGGTGGTGCTATTGGTGCAGAAAACCTTGGTTTCTTAAAACTTTCGGACCTCTATCCCTGGAACTGTGTATATACTTTCTTACTATTGGCTTGATGTTTCTTAGTCACAGACATTTCTATCCACCTAACTAACTCCATAAAGGTGGCAAACCTCTCTCTATTCTCTAAAACAGATACAGGTGTGGTCAATTCAACGTTCAAACCCTTCTCAAAATGTCGAATTCTCTCCTCATCTGTAGTGGCCATGTGTGGACAAAACTGTAGAAGCTCCATAAACTTAGCTTCATACTTGCTAATGTTCATTGGTCCTTGCCTTATCCGCTCAAACTGAGAGATTTTCTCATCCATGTAAGTCTTGGGAAAGTATCTACTAACAAACTCTTGTCGGAACTCTCTCCATTCGACCTCAACACCTGGTCATTTCTCTTCCTCAATGGCCCACCAGTGGTCAGCACTCCCTTACAACAGGTATACAACATGCTTAACCTTCTTAGTTTCTGGAATGTTGAGGATTCTAAAGGCTTTCTCCAACTCAGTAACCCACGAATCTGCGTCTGCTGGGTCATTTGTGCCAGCATATTTGGTGTCTCCTACCCGACGTAACTTCTCAAAGGTCTTACCAGATCCTTGCCCCACATTGGAAGCTAGTGCCCTAGGTACTGGTGCTGGCATCCGATCTTCCATATGTGTTACTGTGTTCATGAACTACCCAAACAGAGCATGAAAAGATGGGTTTTCTATCAAAGCTTGGTTAAGCTGGGGATTCTCAGGTACTAGTTCCTCTCTATCCTTATCCCTTGCACCTCCTCCTAGTGCAGTAACACTGCTTTCAGCCGCATGTTCTTTGTGTGATCCAGCCATCTTTATGCTTTACTTCTTCTCCTTAATGAGCAGAAGTCACTATCAGATAAACTGGAAGACACTAGAACACACTCAACGACCTTAATCCTATGTCTCTGTAGACTCAGCGAACCTTAAGCTCTGATACCAAGACTTTGTGATGATCCGACCACAAATCAAACCATCACCAGTAAATAATTGTGAAATAACCATAATCAGCGGAATAACAAAATCACTAAAAATTAAAACCATTTGCAAATAGATCCATTTCCCGGAAACTTTTAAAAGGAGAACCAAATTACTGCATATATTATGGTTCACATTGTACATACCATGTACCATCTCATCTCGAGGAATATATACAACAATTTCTTGGCCAAAACTATGCACAAGAAACATAAAACCTCAAGGTATTCAAGCCAAAATCTCATATTGATCATAAAACTACTAAGTATTGACTCCAAGGACCTGAGAGTACATAGACGACACATAGGACTCATATCTACATGAAATGACAGACAGTAACTCAACCTGAGATGTTACTACTGTCCCAGATGTTGTTGTCCTTCTTCTGCTATATGGTCCCTATCTCCTCATTCGCATCCACCTAAAAATGTTGGTGACCAACGGGGTGATACCCATGTCCTAGTGAGAGATATAACTCTCTGCCAACAATATTATTATTGTAGATAAACATTAATAAACTGAGTAGAGGATTCTTTTATATTAATAAGCATGATTTAATCATTGTTTAAGCAGAATAAATCAATATCATCTTTTAAAGCATTACAACTATATATGATAAAGCAGTAAATTATCTATTCATTTTAATAAGGAATATGAAGAACATTTATAACATCTATCCATTTAGGATAGATTAAGAAATGTAACATCAACCAATGATTTATGTATTCCATCCTTAAGCAAATACACTACACGAATGATTACATTTTACAATCACACTTATGCCCTGAGGAGATGAGATATACCTCTCATACTCCAACCGACCATTGCGAAGTCGAAATTGGTACCATACAAGGTCAATGGAAGAGTCGAATGCCATGACCTCCCTCATCTCAGTCAGTGTGAGACCACATGCAGGACATCTCGTGTCTCTGCTAAATAGCTTTCCAGGGTATACTGGAAACTTCACTATAGAGCTACAACATTGGCTGCCTCTCTTTGCAATTGAGAGATGTCATTTTTATCTCACATCGATCTGTCATTCATCATCATCAGGAGATTCATAATACACCCATCCTAGCACATATAATGAAGGATTAAGAGATTTCGTGTTTATCTCACGTCAATTCCCTCATTAGGGCATACAGATATTTTCACCCATCACCCCCACATATTCAAAAATATGCGGTCTCCAGGAGATCTCGTGGGAAAACATGTTTCACCATCCCCGGCTACTGACGATGATGAATCTATGGCCAGGGATCTACATGATAAGATTCCACTTGATTAATTAAGTGCATTAGCAAATTATTTAGCATCAGTCAAGTTTTCAAACATGAATTATTAAGACAAATGCTACAAAAAAAGTGTAATACATCTATCAAGTACTTTTCAAAACTTTATATAATTCAGATCTCAATCCCTTATCTCATTATCGGGAATTCTCATCCCTCGACATTATCATCATCATCATTACTAGATTTGGGTATTCGAACCCTTAGTTCATCATAGAACATAGTTACCACTTATCAGGTAACTAATACCTCTAGGTCATCTAACCAAGGTATACATGATACTTGTAAGGACTCTGACCTCCGTTTTGGGATGATCATGTTTTCTTTGCCTAACCCTAGTGTTTAGTTGCTTGCTAATCACCTCAAGTGGTGATTAGAGTTTGCTTGTGCTTTGTTGAGAGTTGGAGGTGCTAATTGCATATAACCTAAGTTTAGGGTTGATGAGTAAGTTTGTCACCTTGAGAGATGTTCTCTCTTTTTACTTCCTCTAGAGTTGAGAGGAAGGTTTGGGCTCGTTTCTTGAGTTGGCTTGGGCTTTGTTGAGCTTTGTTGGGCTTCGTTTTGCCTTGTTTGGGCCTTGCTTTGCCTTGTTGGGCACTGTATCGGGCAAAACAACTTGGGGTCAGCCATGATTCTATCACCCATGGGGCTGTGTCGGGAAAGGGAGTGAGGTGTGTCAGCCATGGATCATCTTTGACTCTTAGCTTCATTTGTGTCACCACTCTAGTGGACACTTGGTGCATGATGCCTGCATGTGGAAATTTCCTTGGACATGTGTATGAGGTGGGATGAGAAGGTGGCATTGCCCATGGACAAGTGTCCCTAGCTATGCGACTCATTGCCTTGTTTTCTCCTCCACCCTCTTCTATATATGTATCTCCTTTCTCTTGCTAAGGATCCCTTTAGTTCCTTAGTTCCCCTCTTCCTTGGTGAATGACACCTCTCCTTTGCAACCTTGGTGGTCGATACCCTTGGAGGAGCTAATCTTGGTGGTCGATCCTTCTTTTTGGAGTCTTCTTCTTCTTCCTCTTGTAGTGGCCGAACGTGTTGCTTGGTGCTAGGATCTTGGAGCTTGCTTAAGGGGAGGTACATAACTTCTAACCCTAACTGTACTACCTTCTTTTATGTTGCATGTTCATATATGATCATGATCGGCCATGCATGTTGTTAGATATGTTTCTTGCTCTCGCATGTACCTTTAATCTTGTGGATATAGTGATCATGTTGTTGATGATGTTGTTATTTCTTGTGTACCTTTGGACCTAGTTGTCCAAACCCATAGATTAGGTTTTCCTTTAGGGCAATACCCCTTTCTCTCCTTGGTTTTGAGAAGTGAGTTTGAGCTCTAGTGGTGTAGGCAAAACCCCTCTCTTCCTTAGTCGTTGAGAGGTGAGTCTCTGCTCTAGATGCTTGGGCAACACCCTCCTCTCTCCATGGATTTGAGAGGTGAGCCTTTGGATGAGTGATGACCTAATTTGGAGATGATCTATCATGTTGCCCAATTTGTGATTGAGGTTGTACAAAACCCCTCTCACATGGTTGTTGAGATGTGTGCCAACTATCTTGATTAATTAGGGTTTGTTGCAAAGAGTTTGAAGTTGAAGATGACCATCTTGGTGAGGTTCTTGTGCCATTACACGATACACCCTTTTATGGGTTTTAGCTTGGTTGATATGTTGAGTTGAGCCATGTTAGGCTTTGTGCCCGATATGTCCTCTTTCACCTTGTTAGTATCCTTGGATGATACACTTGGGCCGAGATGATCCCTTACTTTGGATGTTCCCTTGGTCGACATGGTGGCTGGTAAGTTATCTCTGTTTTGGGGAACATGGTTTGGTCTTGTGTTTCCCGACATGGTGTTTGCATGGTGAAACCCTAATAGGTGCCTTAGTGGTGGCCGATATAAGGTGCTTGACCTAGTTGGATGATAGGCCTTCTTGTGGTGCCTTAGTATTGTGTGTTATAGGTGGGTGACACCCTAGCCTCTTCCTTGAACGATATGAGTAAGATGGGTAAACCTTGTATCGGGCTTGGGGTTTGTGTTTGCACGACACACCCTAAGTTGAGTTAGCCGATATGATGCCTTAGTGGCCACCGTGCCCATGGACGACATGATGCTTTGGGCTATAGAGTTCCTTGGTCGACATGAGGGTCCCTTGGATGTCATGGTTTGATGGTTGGGTGATAGGGTATCCTAGGTGCTATGCTCTTGGTTGATATGATCCTTGTTGAGAGGGTTGGCCGATAGAAACCCTAACCCTAGTAAACGATAACAGTTATGATACCCTAGCTGCTTGTGCACGATAAACACCTCTAGTACAAGATGCACGACACAACCCAGTGCTGGTTTCTCTCTAGTGCATGATAGGGTGAAGTGTTGATGGCCGATATGGTGAAATAAGTGCTTTCGGGTTTGAAAACCCTAGCCGATAGGCTTTTATGAGGGATAAGATCTTGCCTGCTTTTCTTTTGGTGAGGGTGGTGCTACCCGCCACACTTATAGTGAGGGAAGTTGGAATCTTTGGTGAAGGTTATGTTTAACCCAGAAATCCTAATAAATGGATTAATCACCTTGAACCTACATCTATGTTAGTAATGGGATATGATGGTAGGTTGTGAACCAGGGTATGTTGGGAATCTAAGATGCGGCTACATAAGATGATAAGATACATGGTTATGTTCTCAAGAATAGAGAATAGTGTATGCTCATGGTTTGATAACAATAATATGATTGATACAGCTTATGCTTCATGATAATCATAAAGATCTATGTTCAATGATTTAAGTTATCTCTCTCTGGATATGCATACTAACCATGCAGGTGTATCAGATGGATTCATAGCCAGGTAAGAGCTATGAGGTTTATGTGCTTTGAATAACACTAACTGATTATAATCCTTGTTGATGAGATAACATGCATCACCAGTATGATGGGATAGGTCTGAGGACCTGATAAAGACTGAGCGCCTAGTTGAGGTGTTATCCTCTGATGATGAGATAAGGGATTTATATCCCAGGATGTTGATGCCTTGAGATGTAGTTGCAATCTGTGAGGAGGGATTGAGATCCCATGATAGTGACAGTGATAATGTAACTTGATGTTGTATAACTTGGTTGCCTCAACAATTTACTTAAAATATATTAATTAATTATAGTGAAACATATCATGTAGTTTGCCCTGGCCATAGATCCATCATCGTCAGATTTTGGTGATGGTGAAACAGGTTTATCCTGCAGAATTACCTGGAGTGCATATTGTTAAATATGCAGGGTTTCTCCTAGCCAAAAATAGGAGGATTAGAGTACAACTGTGGTTGTAGACTCCGTATGGTAAAGAGCATGGTGAACATGCCCATGACTCAATGAGTTAGAGCATGAATGCGTTCATGGCTCAAGATCACGGTGATCAGGCCTGTGGCTCAAAAGGATACTAGCACCTTTGTTAAGGTGAGCTAGAGATATGGGTAGCTTATGGAGCTGACCCTGAGGCTGAGGCCATGTAAGCATGAGACTGCGGTCCTACTTTGGTTTTCATGCACTGACCACAAGGAGGTGAGTTTATGGAGTCCAGCTCTCCCATTGACCTTGTATGGCACCAGTTTTTTGGCTTCGTAGCCAAAGGTTGGATTTGAGCAGGGACATGTCACTTCCTCAGGGCATAACAAAACATAATCCAGTCGAATAGTATATACTACTTAGAGAAATATTGATTGAGACTTTTCTTATATAGCTGATCTAGTTATACCTTGTAGTTATGTGTACGATCCTTATATTTTGTGATAAGTTCTTATAAAGCTTATCTTGTCAATCATGTTCCATAAAGAAATACTTGGTTATATGCCTCCTGGATATCTTGGTAAGATTGATGGTAATAATAGTCTTGCTCAATATGCTGCTCTTATTATATGTCTTAACCAGCTATCTACTTTATCTACTTTAACCATCTGAGGTTTTATACTTTCAGCGGGGAGTTATGTTTATTGCTGGGATTGTGTGTCTCACCCTGTTGGTTTACAACCTTTTTAGGTGATCGCGATAGACGTGGTGGTGGTCGTGAGGTTGTGGCCGAGCAGCAAGAGGAAGAGGAGTAGAAGGCAAGAGGTGGACATGCTGCTGTTTTTGGTTGTTTTGTAGTAGAGTCCTAGAGTCATCCATGTACTCTCAGGTCCTCGGAGGTGTTTGACGATGTTTCACAATGACTAGCTGTTGTAATTTTGTATAACCTACTGCTGACCTTACGTGGCCCATTATGTATGTATAAACATGTGATGAACTATGGTGCCGACAGTACAACTGGTTTTGAGAAGCTGTGGACATATATCAAGGCTTGTGAATGTTTATATAACATGTTTCGTTGCAGGATCTGGATGTAATAGTTCTCTTTCATCTGCTTTCCGCAAACAATTTTAATTAACCCGTGTTTTCGATAATATGTGGTTTATGGTGTTTTCGCGCATTTTCCCATGTCACCTTGTTGTCTGTGTGATGGCGGGGTGTCACAATTGGTTTGGTATCAGAGCCCTAGGTTCGCTAAGTCTACATGGATCTAGGATTAGGTTTGTGTCTATTCTTATGAGTTTTCTAGATTTTCATACAATAATCTTTTGCCCTCACCGGAAGAAAAAGCTTAAAGATGTCTGGAAACCATGAAGAACATGCTGCCGAGAGTAGTGATGCTGCACCAGTTGATGGAGCAAGAGTGCAGGAACATGAAGATCGGGTGCCTGAGGTCCCCCAACTTGACCCAGCCATTCTTGAAAACCTTGCCTACCAGTAGATTATGGGGCAGTTGATGGCTACGATGAATCACATGGTGGAAAGTGTGCTAGTGCCTCCGCCAAGAGCACAGGCTCCCCATGGTGAATCATCAGGCATTGGGAAGACCTTTGAGCAGCTTTTCCGAGTTAGAGCTTCGGATTACGCTGGAACGGCTGATCCGGCGGATGCATATTTATGGCTGACAGGTCTCGAGAAGGCCTTCCAGATCCTCAACATCCCCAAAGTAGACAAAGTAAAGCACACTGCCTACCTTTTGAAGGGTAGTGATGGCCACTAGTGGGCCATCAAGGAGGAGAAGTGACCTGATGAGGTGATCTGTTGGGAGGTTTTCCAGTGAGAGTTCATCAGCAGATACTTCCTGAAGACGTATCTGGACGAGAAGATCAACCAGTTTGAGCGTCTACGCCAAGGATCGATGAGAATCATCGAGTATGAAGCCAAGTTTATGGACCTGCTGAGATTTGGTCCTCACATGGCGGCAATAGATGATGAGAGAATCATGCGGTTTGAGAAAGGTTTGAGTGCTGAGCTATCGACACCTGCTACTGCCTTGGAAAATCATGAGCGGTTTGCCACGTTCGTGGAGTCCGTCCGTAGGATTGAACTGTCTGTCAGGGAGAAAAGGGAGTCTATGACCAGGAAAAGGCATGCTTAGTTCTAGAGATAGAGGTTGCATGGCTTCAAGAAGCCAAGGTATTCGGCACCTTCCCCGATGTAGAATTCTCATGTACCATCTCAGTGGTCTCCGAGTAAGGGAAGAGGGCGTGGATTTTTGCCATCCAAAGCTCATAGTACAGCTTCGGTAAAGTGACAGGGCCATCTAGACCGCAGATAGAAGGCAGGTCATGTTACCACTATGGACAGACTGGACTTGAGGTCAAATTTCCCAAAGAGAGATGTTGAAGTGACACAATAGCTGAGGTAGAATCAGCAAGGGTCAGATAGACAGCATCCCAGTAGTAGTAGAGGGCAAGGACGCGGTCAAGCGTCACAAGCGGGATCACCTGCTCAAGGAAGCATAGGATGTGGACAGCAAGCAATGGCTCGATTCTATGCTATGAGTCAGCCAGAGGCGATAGTCAACCCACGAGTGGTGGCAGGTCAGATGGAGTTATTTCATTCCGATTTGTCTTCTTCTTGCTTTATATCTGTTCTGGTTGACCCGGGTGCTACGCACTCTTTTATCGCACGAACTATGATTGAAAACTATCTTTTACCTATTAGTTGTAAGAAGGATAGCCTGTTGCTAGAAACCCCTCTTGATGGTTCCTCAATGCTTCGAGAGGTGTGTCCATCTTGTATTCTATCTTTTTTGGGACACAATATACAAGTGGATCTTATACCACTTGATATGCATGGATTCGATGTGATCCTTGGGATGGATACCTTAGAGAAGTATAAGGTTGTGTTGGATTGTGGTTCCAAGCAAGCAATGTTTGATGATGGTGGTAAGAAGTGGATCTTCCAAGAAGATAGAAAGATCCTTCCGACATGCTTAGTGTCAGCTATGGTGGCAGAGAAGTTACTGTGGCAAGGATGTAAGGCATTCTTAGCTCACGTTTTGGTTACCAAGGCAAAGGGTCCTAGCCTTGAGGAGGTTCCTATTATCCAAGAGTTTGCGGATGTGTTTCCCGATGAGTTCCCCGGTGTCCCCCCACCTCGAGAGATTGACTTTGAGATCAATCTGGTGCCAGGAACACATCCATTTGCCCAGACACCGTACAGGATGACTCCAGCTGAGATGACAGAACTGAAGAAGTAGTTATAGAAGTTGTTGGATAAAGGTTTCATCTAGCCGAGCACATCGCTGTGGGGTGCTCCAGTCCTATTCGTAAAGAAGAAGGACAGATCAATGCAGTTATGCATAGATTACCGACAGTTGAACAAAGTTATGATCAAGAACAAGTACCCGTTACCGAGGATAGACTATCTGTTCGATCAGTTGTGTGGTGCTACCGTGTTCTCGAAGATCGATCTACGGTATGGATATCATCAATTTAGGATTAAGACGGATGACATAACAAAGTTAGCTTTTAGGACAAGGTATGGTCACTTTGAGTTTGTGGCTATGTCGTTTGGGCTAACCAACGCGCTTGCTGCTTTCGTGGATCTGATGAACAGGGTGTTCCATCCGTTTCTAGATCAGTTTGTTGTAGTTTTTATAGATGACATCCTGATCTATAGTCAGGACAGTCAAGAGCATGAACAACATCTTCGACAAGTTTTGACTTTTTTCGCCAACATCAGTTGTATGCCAAGTTCAACAAGTGCGAGTTCTAGTTGTAAGAAGTGACTTTCTTGGGTCATGTGATATCTGTAGAAGGAGTCAGAGTAGACCCAAAGAAGGTGGAGTCAGTTGCGGATTGGGAGCAACCAAATACACCAATAGAAGTTCATAGTTTAGCAAGATACTACCGGAGGTTTATAAGAAATTTTAGTGTGATCGCGTTGTCGTTAACAAAGTTGACCAGGAAGGATGTACCTTTTGTTTGGAATGATCGTTGTCAACAAGCTTTCCAAAGATTGAAGGAGAAGATGACTAGTGCTCCAGTGTTGGTGCTACCAGAGCCTGTGAAAGGCTATGTTGTTTTCTACGATGCTTCCAAGAAAGGCCTAGGATGTGTGTTGATGCAGGAAGATCATGTGGTTTCTTTTGCATCACGACAACTTAAGAAACATGAGGAGAACTATCTGACAAATGATCTGGAGCTGGCAGCGGTGGTTCATGTGTTAAATATTTGGAGACACTATCTTTAATGGGGAAGTGTGTCAGATCTTTACAGATCATAAGAACTTGATGTACATCTTTTCACAGAGTGAGATGAACATGCGACAACGTTGTTGGATGGATCTAATCAATGATTATGATTTCACCATTGAGTATCATCCTGGTAAGGCAAACGTGTTAGCCGATGTGCTTAGCAGAAAGTCTTCTTCTCGCTCTATGAAGAAGGCACAGTTAAGTTCCTTGATATGCCATAGGTGGGATATGCTTGTCTCTTTGTGGAAGATGAATGTACAGTTGAAAGTTTCTTTGTTGGCAGGACTGTTGGCACAGATGCAACTAAAGCCCACATTGAGACAGCAGATCAAAGATGCACAACAGACAGATGCTTCAGTTCATTCGATCAGATCAAAGTTTGGCAGCGAGAAGCATGATGGGTTCCATGAGTTCGAGGATGGACTAGTTTGCTATCATGGTAGGATGGTGGTCCCCGATGTTGATGATCTGAGAAAACTGGTGCTCTAGGAAGCACAAAAATCGATATATGATATGCATCCAGGAGTTACCAAGATGTATCATAACCTAAAGGACATGTATTGGTGGCCTGGTTTAAAGAAGGATGTAGCCAAGTTTGTGGCTAGGTGTGCGGTGTGCCAGCATGTCAATGTTGAGCATCAGAAGCTGGCAGGTACATTGCAACCCATGTCAGTACCACAGTTGAAATAGGATCATATAACCATGGATTTCATAGTTGGTCTGCCAAGGACAACTAAGAATCATGATTCCATTTGGGTGATAGTGGATAGATTGACAAAGTCTGCTCACTTCATACCGGTAAAGACAACGTATACAATAGAGAAGCTTGCTCAGGTGTATGTAGATGAGATAGTGCGTTTGCACGGTGTACCAGTAACGATAGTTTCTGACAGAGGTCCTCAGTTCAAGAGTCATTTCTGGGAACAGTTGCACAAAGTGTTGGGAACGCAGTTGAGGTTCAGTACTGCTTTCCACCCACATACAGATGGGCAGTCCGAAAGGACTATTCAGACTTTAGAGGATCTTCTATGAGCTTGTGTTTTGAAGTTCTTAGGCAGTTGGGATGTACATCTCAGTTTGATAGAGTTCGCCTACAACAATAGTTACCAGTGGAGCATCGACATGGCTCCTTATGAGGCTCTATATGGCAGGAAGTGCAGATCTCCTCTATGTTGGTATGAGTCTGGTGAGTATCATCTTTTGGGTCCTGAGTTAGTGCAACAGAAAATAGAGAAGATCAGAGTGATTCAACAAAAGTTGAAAGTGGCACAGGACAGACAGAAGTTGTACGCAGACAATCACCCACGACCTTTAGAGTTCCAGGTGGGAGACAAAGTGTATCTCAAGGTCTCACCTTGGTAAGATGTGCTGAGGTTTGGCCGGAAAGGCAAACTGGAACCCAGGTATATGGGGCCATACCCGGTAATAGCACGTGTGGGCAAGGTAGCTTACAAGTTAGAGCTACCATCAGAGTTGCACAGGTTACATCTGGTGTTCCATATCAGCATGCTGAAGAAAAGTCATCCAGACACAGGGACAACGATATAGCCAGTTGAGGTTGAGCACGATGAAGATGTGACCTATGAGGAAGGTCCAGTGATGATTCTTGACAGAAGAGTACAGAAGTTGAAAAGGAAGGACATGGTTCTTGTGAAAGTTCTTTGGCATCATCGTGGTGTTGAGGAAGCCACATGGGAGCTTGAGGAAGAGATGAGGAGGAAGTATCCCTCGCTTTTCTCTTCAGATTTTGGGAATGAAATCCCTTTGTAGAGGTTTATGGCTTGTAAGGACCCTGACCTCCATTTTGGGCTATTCATGTTTGCTTTACCTAACCCTGGTGTTTAGTTGCTTGCTAATCACCTCAAGTGGTGATTAGGGTTTGTTTGTGCTTTGTTAAAAGTTGGAGGTGCTACTTGCATATAACATATGTTTAGGGTTGATGAGCAAGTTTGTCACCTTGGGAGATGTTTTCTCTCCTTTTACTTCCTCTAGAGTTGAGAGGAAGGTTTGGGCTCATTTCTTGAGTTGCCTTGGGCTTTGTTGCACTTTGTTGGGCTTCATTTTTCCTTGTTTGGGCCTTGCTTTGCCTTATTGGGCCCTATATCGGGAAAGAGAGCTTGGGGTCGGCCATGGTTGTGTCGCCCATGGGGCTGTGTTGAGAAAGGGAATGAGCTGTGTCGGCCATTGACCATCTTTGACTCTTAGCTTCATTTGTGTCACCACTCTAGTGGACACTTGGTGCATGATGCGTGCATGTGGCAATTTCCTTGGACATGTGTATGAGGTGGGATGAGAAGGTGGCATTTCTCATGGACAAGTGTCCCTAGGTGGGCAACACATTACCTTGTTTTCTCCTCCACCCTCTTCTATATATGTATCTCCTTTCTCTTACTAAGGATCCCTTTAGTTCCTTAGTTCCCATCTTCCTTGGTGAATGACACCTCTCCTTTGCAACCTTGGTGACCGATACCCTTCGAGGAGCTAAGCTTGGTGGTCGATCCTTCTCGTTGGAGTCTTCTTCTTCCTCCTCTTGTGGTGGTCGAAGGTTTTGCTTGGTGCTAGGGGATTGGACCTTGCTTAAGGCGGGTTACATAACTTCTAACCCTAACTATACTACCTTTTTTATGTTGCATGTTCATATATGATGATGAACGGTCATGCATGTTGTTAGATATGTTTCTTTCTCTAGCATGTACCTTTAATCTTATGGATATCGGGATCATGTTGTTGATGATGTTGTTGTTTCTTATGTACCTTTGGACCTAGTTGGCCGAACCCATAGATTAGGGTTTCCTTTGGGGCAATACCCCTTTCTCTCCTTGGTTCTGAGAAGTGAGTTTGAGCTCTAGTGGTGTAGGCAAAACCCCTCTCTTCCTTAGTCGTTGAGAGGTGAGTCTATGCTCTAGATGCTTGGGAAACACCCTCCTCTCACCATGGATTTGAGAGGTGAGCCTTTGGATGAGTGATGACCTAAGTTGGAGATGATATATCATGTTGCCCGATTTGTGATGGAGGTTGTGCAAAACCCCTCTCACTTGGTTGTTGAGATGTGAGCCAACTATCTTGATCAATTAGGGTTTGTTGCTAAGAGTTTGAGGTTGAAGATGACCATCTTGGTGACGTTCTTGTGCCCTTGCATGATACACCCTTTTATGGGTTTTAGCTTGGTCAATATGTTGAGTTGAGCCCTGTTAGGCTTTTTTCCTGATATGACCTCTTTCACCTTGTTAGTATCCTTGGATGATATGCTTTGTCTGAGCTGATCCCTTGCTTTGGATGCTCCCTTGGTCGACATGGTGGCTGGTAAGTTATCTCTATTTTGGGCAACATGGTTTGGTCTTGAGTTTCCCGACATGGTGTTTGCATGGTGAAACCATAATAGGTGCCTTAGTGGTGGCCGATATAAGGTGCTTGACCTAGTTGGATGATAGGCCTTCTTGTGGTGCCTTAGTATTGTGTGTTATAGGTGGGAGACACCCTAGCCTCTTCCTTGAACGATATGAGTAAGATGGGTAAACCTTGTGTCAGGCTTGGGGTTTGTGTTTGCACGACACGCCCTAAGTTGAGTTAGCCGATATGATGCCTTAGTTGCGACCGTGCCCATGGACGACATGATTCTTTGGGCAATAAAGTGCCTTGGCCGACATGAGGGTCCCTTGGACATCATGGTTTGATGGTTGGGTGATAGGGTATCCTGGGCGCTATGCTCCTGGTCGATATGATCCTTGTTGACAGGGTTGTCCGATAGAAACCCTAACCCTAGTACACGATAGGGTTCTTGGTCGATAGGATAAGTTATGATACCCTAGCTACTTGTGCACGATACACACCTGTAGTACAAGCTGCACGACACAACCCAGTGCTGGATGCTCTCTAGTGCACGATAAGGTGAAGTGCTGATGGCTGATATGGTGACATAAGTGCTTTAGGGTTTGAAAACCCTAGCCGATAGGCTTTTATGAGGGATAAGATCTTGTCCACTTTTCTTTTGGTGAGGGTGGCGCTACCCGCCACACTTATAGTGAGGGAAGTTGGAATCTTTGGTGAAGGTTATGTTTAACTCGGAAGTCCTAATAAATGGGGTAATTACCTTGAACCCGCATCTATGTTAGTAATGGGATATGATGGTAGGTTGTGAACCAGGGTATGTTGGGAATCTAAGATGCGGCTACATAATATGATAAGATTCATGGTTATGTTCTCAAGAACAGGGCATAGTGTATGCTCATGGTTTGATAACAATAATATGATTGATACAGCTTATGCTTCATATAATCATCGATGTTGTTCCAAACATGATAGCATGATAATCATAAAGATCTATGTTCAGTGATTTAAGTTATCTCTCTCTGGATATGCATACTAACCATGCAGGTGTATCATATGGATTCATAGTCAGGTAAGAGCTACGAGGTTTATGTGCTTTGAATAACACTCAATGATTATAATCCTTGTTGATGAGATAACATGCATCACCAGTATGATGGGATAGGTCTAAGGACCTGATAAAGGCTGAGTGCCTAGTTGATGTGTTATCCTCTGATGATGAGATAAGGGATTTCTATCCCAGGATGTTGATGCCTTGAGAGGCAGTAGCAATCTGTGAGGAGGGATTGAGATCCCATGATAGTGACAGTGATAATGTAACATGATGTTTTATAACTTGGTTGCCTCAAAAATTCACTTAAAATATATTAATTAATTATAGTGAAACATATCATGTAGTTTGCCCTGGCCATAGATCCATCATCATCAAATTTTGGTGATGGTGAAATAGGTTTATCCTACGGGATTACCTGGAGTGCATATTGTTGAATATGTGGGGTTTCTCCTAGCCAAAAAATAGGAGGATAAGAGTACAAATGTGGTTGTAGACTCTGTATGGTAAAGAGCATGGTGAACATGCCCATGACTCAATGAGTGAGAGCATGAATGCGTTCATGGATCAAGAGCACGATGATCAGGCATGTGTCTCAAAAGGATACTAGCACCAGTGTCAAGGTGAGCTAGAGATATGGGTAGCTTACGGATCTGACCCTGAGGCTGAGGCCATGTAAGCATGAGTCTGCGGTCCTGCTTTTATTTTCATGCATTGACCACGAGGAGGTGAGTTCATGGAGTCTGGCTCTCCCATTGACCTTGTATGGCACCGGTTTTTGGGCTTCGTAGCCAAAGGATGGATTTGAGTAGGGACATCTCACTTCCTCAGGGCATAACAAAACATAATCCAGTCGAATAGTATATACTGCTTAAAGCAAAAAATAGAACATTGATTGAGACTCTGCTTATATAGCTGATCTAGTTATACCTTGCAGTTACGTGTACGATCCTTATATTTTGTGATAAGTTCTTATAAAGCTTATCTTGTCAATCATGTTCCATAAAGAAATACTTGGTTATATGCCTCCTGGATATCTTGGTAAGATTGATGGTAATAATAGTCTTGCTCAGTATGCTGCTCTTATTATATGTCTTAACCAGCTATCTGCTTTATATGCTTTAACCTTCTAAGGTTTTATAGTTTCAGCGGGGAGTTATGTTTTTCATTGGGACTGTGTGTCTCACCCCGTTGGTTTACAACCTTTTTAGGTGATCGCACTAGACGTGGTGGTGGTTGTGAGGTTGTGGTCGAGCAACAAGAGGAAGAGAAGTAGAAGGCAAGAGGTGGACATGCTGCTATTTTTGGTGATTTTGTAGTAGAGTCCTAGAGTCATCCCTGTACTCTCAGGTCCTCGGAGGTGTTTGACGATGTTTCACGATGACTAGCTGTTGTAATTTTGTATATCCTGCTGCTGGCCTTACGTGGCCCGTTATGTATGTATAAATAGGTGATGAACTCTGGTGTCGATGGTACAGCTGGTTCTGATAAGATGTGGACATATATCAAGCCTTGTAAATGTTTCTATAATATGTTTCCTTGTAGGATCTGGATGTAATAGTTCTCTTTCATCTGCTTTCCGCAAATGGTTTTAATTAACCCGTGTTTTTGGTAATATGTGGTTTATGGTGTTTCCACACGTTTTCGTGTGGCATTTCGTTGTCTGTGTGATAGCGTGGTGTCACAATACTTGTTGCACAAGCATCTCACATGGCTCACAAGACCCATTAAACATCTTATCACCCCTCACTAGGCAACAAATAATCATATGGCTCATAAGGCCCATTAAAAATCTTTATCAAATAAACATCATAGCTCATACCTGGCTATGCTTATCATCTTATGATACCTACATGGTTAGTATACATGATAATAGCCATATCAAATACATATCAACACCATGCAATACAAGAGTAACACCACTATTCCCTCATTAGGGTTAGGATTTCCCATTTATTATTGATTAGGGTTTCATATACCATTACCCTATATTCGGGTTAGGATTTCCCCTTTCTTATCAATTAGGGTTTCACATACCCTTATCAAGGATCAAACCCTAATTCATACACTATACATATTAGAAGCATTAATATATGCACATTACATGTTTATTACACAAGTATGAGTTTCTCTCTCATCCTCTCTAGGATGTTGATTACTCCATACTTTATTAAGTTGGTTCAACCTTTCCTTCAAGGTACATTAGCCTACTTAATTATTAATCATTAAACTCCATACTTCTTAATGTATAGCTTGATATAAAACACTCCATGTGTTACTCCATCAAGTACATTGCATTTAAGGTGCTTCCACACCATATCGTTTTGGAGGTGTATGTATGCTAGCTTCCTCCATATCGGTTTGGAGGTGTGTGTGTTCTTGCTCACACCATGTAGTATTAGAGATGTGTGTTTCCTAGCTTACTTCATATTGGGTTGAAGGTGCTTGTATGCTTGCTTAGCCCATATCGGTTTAGAGGTGCATGCTTGCTTGCTTCTACCCAATATCATATTAACCTCTTACACTTAACCTCTGTAAACCTTCATGGCTAGGACCTACCCTTCACCATGGGTTAAGTGATGGGCTAGATAACTGGTTGAACCTTTATCAACCGATTGTACAAACCAATGCACACCCCTATCGATTTTCAAGTCATCTAGGGTTACTTTTCCATATCGAGTTATAGGTGTGTGCTTGTGTGCTTCCACACGATACTGATGATGTCATCATCATCAACCTCAAGATCCTTGTTCTTACTATTCTAAGTCATGGACAACAGTCCCATGAAGCTTTTAGAACTCAAAGGATCAGCAATTACTCAAAAGAAATCAAAATTACAAGTAGTTCAACAAGTATGACAAAATTGAAGGTGCATAATAATATAATTGGGTTTAAGTTATATAACCCACCTCAATAACAACTTTCAAACTCCAAGATCCAAAGATTCACGTTCCCAAGGTTGAAGATGGACTTCAAAACTCCTCTATATACAAAGAATCACCATGGATAAGCAATTGGTGAAGAAGAAAAGAAAAGAAGATCAAAACCCAAAAATCATGCTTCAATCCAAGGTTGAAGATGATCATATCCTCACCTTAGGGTTAAGTATGAGATCCTTCTTGATTCTTAACACCTTTTCACGATACCCTTGTGCCCTTCCATGATATGCCACCCCTCTTGCACGATATGACACTCACTTGCACGATATGCCACTCAACACTTCACTCTATGGCCGATATCACCCTATATGGCCAATATCACTTACTTGGACGATATGCTTTTTCTATGGGCGATATCCAAGGACCTATGCACGATATCCTTGCACTCCTGCACGTTACAAGATATCTATATAGGATACCTTATGGAAGGAGGGTGGTAAGATTCAGAAACTTTCACTAAGGGGTGAAACTAGGGGTAAAAATGAGGTGTCATCAATTTGAGCTAGTAGGTGCCACATGTCGATGCATGGATGACACATGTACATGCATGAATAAACATTTATCTTGACATGCAAAACAGTTGAGGATAATCTAGGAATAAAGATTCATCCATTACATATCCTTTTGAATAAGATATATCAATTAATTCATCACTTTATTCACAACCCGTAACAACTTTACTAAGGAAGTTGTAACCCGCCACAACTCATCTCCTTGAGGTTCTTTGCACGATATGTCATTTTCCAAGAGTTCACAAAATTATATGAGGCTCGTCCCTTGGCTCCTTGGCCAATAGGCACTCATATATAAGCGTCTCAACTTGATAAAACTCAAGTTTAGGGTTTCATATTAACCCCCTTTCTTGGTCATTTCATCACCAAGATTACCATCATTCATAATTGATTCAAAAATGGTGTCACCTTCTTTCTTTGTCCTCTACATGATGCTAGGAGGGAGTAGGAACACTCTAGAGGTGGTAATTTGCATATTAACCCCACATATTGGCTAAATTACAATTTGTACCAAAACTGGTGCTCAATGCACTAACATTATTCAAACAAAATACAACTTGTAATTTAGGCTTTCCACAAGCTATCCTTTAACATCATTCTCTCTTGTATGATGCTAAAACACATGAGGTACATTCAAAATGTAACATTTAGCAATATATCCCCTCATCTTGGGTAAATTGTAATTTATACCCAAACTATCATATAATGCACAAACAGTTTGCAATTAAGCTCAAACTTGAAATTTAAACTCCACAAGAGTCTTACACTACTACAGAACATGTCTTTGGCATCGGTTGTTTAACCCCTTTTAGCGACGGTTCTCAAGAGAAGCCTATGTGGGCACCGCTAAAGGTCAAACTCTTCGGCGTCGGTTCTACAACCGACGCCAAAAGGGTTCGCGCCATAAAAAGGGCACCATCTAGGACACTTTCTGCGTCGGTTTACAACTAAATAAATGACGCCATAGTTCCAGATGCCACAACCATGCTTCCCTACACAACCGTGTTTAGTACCATACGTGTCGGTTTTATACTAATCACCGACGCTTTTTCCACCACGGTTGTGCTTTCCTGCATGGTCGGATTGCTTGTCATATTAGGCGGCGGTTTTTATCCAATAACTGATGTTGTAAGCCTTTGGTGACAGTGTTATATAAATAACCGATGCCTATGTTTTAATTTTTTTTTCTAATCAGTTTGCAGGCCTGCTGTGGCTGGTCAGCAGGATGAGAACCTGTAGTTCAGTTTTTTGAACTGTAGGTTTACGACATCCATTGATATCATCCTACAAACAGGCCACAAACCTGCAAAATGAACTATATACTTTTCACACAAGTAGATACATTCAGACATAAATTAAATTCTCACATTCACACATGTAGAAATATTCAAATACATGTAGAAACATTCAGACATGTATAAACATTTATAAATATTCATTTACAAAATATCATTCAACATCGCTATCAGCATCCCAATTATATTTTACAATCACCACTGTTTGTATGGCTCGGGCCCATTCTTCTCTTATTTCATTTAATGCTTCCATCGTATATGGAGCATGTACATCTTTTAAGCGTTTACCTATATTGTGGTCAGTTTTAAACACCTGCAAAGAGAATGATGTATCTATATAAGTAATAATATAAAAATAAGATTGATATATTTCATACTAACTAATGAGACTATATATAATACCTCATGTATGGTATTGATGTCCAATGGGGCATATCGGATAATCATCTGCATAAATTGCATCACATAGTATGTGCATGCCCAGCCGTTGTTTTGTGTAGCACACTATAAATTGAAACATACAAAATATTAAAAAATACAACTAAGCACAGTTCACATAAATAATATATACATTGGAGTCAAGAACTTACTTTTATGTTCTCCCAAATTATTGGTTGGTTCTTTCTCCTTGGGACCTGTTCTCCAGCATTTTTGAATGCATCTAAACCCCTACATGTTAATTTAACACAGTAAATTGCATAAATAAATAGTAATGTAATAACATATGTTAACGGATATAAAAATGAAATATTTCTCACCAGAATAATGGCATTCTCATTACGTGTCCAATTTTAGTGTTCAATGTACTCCCCGCAGGATCTAGATAATAAACAGTGAACGTCTCGGGGACAATAACTAGTAACTCCCAATGCCTACCGCTAGAGGTAAAAAAGTTAAAAATTAATAACTCAAAATGCACAATAAAAATGGAATTATCTTAAGTCCAAATTATAAATAAAGTAAACTTACTTGACATTGAATGGAGCTATTATTATCGTCTTCTTTTGCTGACCGAAAATTGTAAAAGCATCTATACAGTATTGTTGAACACTATCATGGTCTTTAGCTACCATACTAATCAATGATGGAATCAAAAATCCCACATGATCAAATGCAAATTGTTTGCATTGATCTTCGACTAAGTAGTTGCAAAACATGTATTATGTATGTATTAATATATAAGAAACCAGATCACCGGATCTTACACAAGGTATATGGATGTATAAACAAGATCTCACCTTATCCATGTCTCTATCATTGATGTATTCAGCCAATCATACATAAAGAGCTCAATAATATCTTGTATAAATAAAGAGCTTTCGTATGATTGACCTGCATAATCTGCTTCTAAAGAAAAAAATTATAGGGCAATGTATATTATGTGCCCATAGCCAACATGCCATTCCCCTACAAGCAGGACCTAACGGGTATTTTAGGTCAATTTGAACCCAACTTGGTAATGCAGGAAGTGGAGGTGGAGGCCTAGGTGCTCAGGGTGTCTTCTTTTTAACATGTATATATAATTTTAGATCAGTTGACCTCATATATACACATTAACAATCTAAAGTAATTTAAATTTATCTTACAATTTCAATAGTGTAGACGATATCTGCTTTGGGCCACAATATCACCCCGCCTTCTGCCTCAGCAAGTGTATCAATATCTGGGTGGGGATATGGCAATGTAGCTTCCCTCCAATCACGTAATACACATATCAGGCACACATGAATGTAGCCCTTTGGCATTGGAGTCCCGTGAAACGTTGCCCTAGGAAGGGACGGGTAATCCTACGCCTCTACAACAACATAGTCTTGTATTTTTATGCGGCATAGCTTCAATGCCTACAAATTTACGTAAATAATATTATACATATATACATATCATCTTGAAAACATATCATCTTGAAAAGACTAGCTACAATGTCATAAAAAATACTTACAGTAGATGTGTTAGGCGGTGGGTCTACATGATTACTCTCAGTTTGTGCATTAGGAGAAGAGTGGGTCGCCATAGGCTGATTGGAAGCCTGAGATGCCTGCCACCGCACTATTTCTTCCTTGACCTTCTCAGCAACTATATCATTGACCTTATTAGCAACTATATCCTTGACTCTCTTATTCTCCTATACATGGATAAAAGAAACATTAGCTTCTTATTATTGAATTTCCTTTTGTAGTAACATTCTAAAAAAAGAATAGGTTACCTCTTCTTGTGAAAGTCCTGCTCTGGGTTTGCGCTGGGATGGCCCAAAGAATGCTTTGATGCCCACACCAGCACATGCACCCCTAACACGTCCAGGATGCTCTGGGTTACCCAGAGCAACTGTCAATTCATCCCTTGTGCCCTGAGGGATGAGCGTTCCTTATTTCCTCTGCTCGTGCAGCTCCCGCTAATCACCATCAATAGAAATTGGTAAGTTAACACCACAAATAATAAATGTTCAAACGATTGCTCTAAGAGTTGTATTTTACCATTTTTGCAGCCGCCTCAGTAGTTGCGGGCTTCCTTATTTCTCGCTTCTTATTTTGCCTCCCAGCTATCCAAACATCATGGTGAGGCATAGGTGTGCTACCTATAGTAGATGACTCCTGACTAGCAGCAGACTCTGCCTGTAGTCTTTGGTGAATGCTTTCATAGCTCTTTGGACCCATAGTGTGGTCATGCACATTCAGTGCATGCCTTGCTTTTTGCACCTCACTGAGGGCCTAGTTAGTATGCACATTAATGATTTGGTTAGTAGCACTGAATGTTAATCTTGAATAGGTGAATACAACGTATATTAATTAAATTGGGAGTGACGCCTAATACCTTGAATTCTTCAGATTTTCTTGAAGCAACAAACGTGTCCCAATCTTCTTTGTCCAAGAAGTTCCACTGTTCAAGGGCTGACTTCTTCTTCTTATCACCATCTTTTATGTATTCTCTGTTGAGATTTGTCCTATAGTTCCTTAGCATCTTTCTAGCGCATTGCATCACACTTTTACGATGCAACTTCTCATCCAATGAAAACAGATTCTGTAAAATAGAATTCTTATTAACTAGTATCCAAAAATAGAATTGCAAATAATAGAATTTGTAATCTACAAAATAGAATTGCAAATAATAATAACTCACGCATAAATCCTTCCATATCAAGTCTTTCTTTGCCTGAGGAACTTTATTCCAATTATCATACTTAACACCACAATGGCTTCGAGTGACAGTCCCAAGATAGTTTACAAAATTACTGTTGTTCACTCCAATTGCATTTCATCCATTATCAAACTCCACAACCAATCTGGATCCACTGCCACTTAGCGCTATTAACTTCTTCAACAGAGTGATGCCCCTTTTCTTATTAAGTTTTTGGTGATGCACATCAAGTTCCTCCAGTGCTTCAGTGGGTACATGCGCATCATCAACCTAAAATTTGACAAAAATAAACACACTGAATTAGCGCAATATAGAAATATGGGATATATGACATAACTAGAAGATAAAGAATTTTATAGAAATACAGGATATGTTTTTAGAACTTACATTGGTATCCTCGCCATGCTCATCATGGACATCATGTTCATCATGGACTTCATGCTCATCATGGACATCATGCTCATCATGGTCAGCCATCTAAAAATGTCATTAAAAAGGCAAGCATTTAGCATCTAAAGATAATGAAACATCAAATCTAAAAATGATATTGATATTAAAAAAGCAAACATTTAGCTTCAATAAAAAATATAAACACGCATGCCTCTAAAATTGTGATCTTTTATCAATTAACAATCCTTCATTGTGATCTCCACGCACATATAAGTCATCATTAGCTTCAATATTTTGTGGAGTTGGCAACAACAAAAGGGCATAAACAACCGACGCCAAAGACATGTTCTGTAGTAGTGAAATTCAGGGCATAAACACATGTGATGTCATTCTGATATATAATAAATGTGTACCACCTATCCCATCCTTGAACACCTAATCTCACTAGTAAGTTTATAATGTGTATTGGGTTTTCAAGAAAATTTCGGCAGCATTTCCTCGTTGTTCTCTAAGTACATATGTACTTAGAGAACAAATGGGGAAATGCTGCCAAAAATTTTCTCAAAAACCCAATACACATTATACACTTACATCCTAAGTGAGATTAGGTGTTCAAGAACAGTCACAAACTGGGGACTATCCAAGATTTACTCCTAATGAGTAAATCTTGGACGGGTTTCTAGGCCAACAAACACATGTGATGTCATTCTTATATATAATAAATGTGTACCACCTATCCCATCCTTGAACACCTAATCTCACTAGTAAGTGTATAATGTGTATTGGGTTTTCAAGAAAATTTCGGCAGTATTTCCCCATTGTTCTCTAAGTACATATGTACTTAGAGAACAAACGGGGAAATGCTATCGAAATTTTCTCAAAAACCCAATACACATTATACACTTACATCCTAAGTGAGATTAGGTGTTCAAGAACAGTCCCAAACCGGGGACTATCCAAGATTTACTCCTAATCAGTAAATCTTGGACGGGTTTCTAGGCCAACAAACACAATAATAAATATGTACATGTTTGGGTTTCATCACAATTAATGTTAGGGTTTCATCACAATTGATGTTAGGGTTTCATCAATGTTAGGTTTAATCAAATCAAATTAGGATGCTAGAATGGACAAGTTTAAATCTTATTTCAACATTCATCAAAATTTACTGAATTAGGTCAAACATTAGGATTAGAAGCACAAATATATGCAAGAAAAAGATTTGTTCGTATCCAAGGATTTACATAAAGCATTACATAAAAATTTGTTCATATCCTTACCAACAGCAAGCATGGCCGTGGCTGTGTTGGCCTACCACGGCCTTGCTGGACAGCACGGCCATGGTAGGCCAACATAGCCACGGTTGTGCTTGCTGTTGGTAAGGAGCTAGGGAGAAGTAGCTAGGGAGAAGGAGCTAGGGTAAGGAGCTAGGGCTACCTGGAGCTAGCGTGGAGAAGAG
Organism: Alisma plantago-aquatica; assembly: GCA_963693085.1. Taxonomy (NCBI): domain Eukaryota; kingdom Viridiplantae; phylum Streptophyta; class Magnoliopsida; order Alismatales; family Alismataceae; genus Alisma; species Alisma plantago-aquatica. The sequence goes on along the minus strand of OY856415.1, from coordinate 368,894,310 downwards.
CGGCGGCAGCAGTAGCGGCGAGAAGGAGAAAAGCAGAGCAGAGCGGCGCTCGCACTGGCACCGGGAGAAGAGAGCAGAGCAGCAGTGGCGGCAGCAGCAACAGATTGAGGATGCGGCGGCGGCGAGCAGAGCGCACCAACAGCAGCGGCGGAGAGCACAGGGTTGTCGGACGATTTTAGGCGAGAGCGGCAAGCACAGGAATTATCGTGATGAAACAGGAAGAAAGGGGAAGAGTCGAGTGATCGGGTCTATTAAGTTGGTCAACGACATCAGTTATCTCCAAAACCGACGCCTTTCACTCTTCAGCGTCGGTTGATAGTAAACAACCGACGTCCAATTAGACAATCTTTGCCCTAAATTATTTGGCGGGAACCATTATCAGGGCCGGTTATCACAGGATAACCGACGCCTAAATTGGAACTTTTCACACAGATTTCCATCTTATATCGGCGTCGGTTAATGGTTAAAACATCGACGCTGTATGTGATACTTTGGGGCAAAAAAAAATTCGCTCAAAAATTAGATTTCGCGGGCGATTTTAGGCGTCTGTTTGTTTTACCCAGCCGACGCTGAATACAAAGCGGTACCCGTGTCTGGCTGGTCTTTGAATATAGACGTCGGGGTTCCTAAATATCCGACGTTGAATATTATAGGCGTCGGTTTTGTTAAATACCCGACGCCCAGAAAAGCGACATTGAATGATGTTTCTGTAGTAGTGTTAATTACTTCTCAAAAGATTCAAATAAGTTTATAAGCAACTTACTTAAGTAAAACGTCTAGGGTTAAGTCATAACCCAGGTCAGGGATGTTACACGTGCGTTGTGATGTGGTAACCCCACCCACCAAGGAGGTGAGCATACCTCCCTCCTAGGACCCCTTGGACACTAGTGCCCCATGTGATCCTAAATATGAGGGCCACAAAAGTTCTAGGAGTGAGCAATATGGGATAAAACTTCTTTGCCATTTGCACTAGAGACAAAATAACTTTTCTCACATGTACTTGCTGCACTACATTGGGCTTAACCCATGCTATCTACATAGTTGCTACAGCAGCCATATATCTAACCGAGAGAACAACCAACATCATACGTCACGAGCCTTCAATCCCTTCCTCTAGTGCCCCAACAAGATTCGCTGAGATTTAAACCCGCAAGTTGTGCTTCACAAGTAGCATGTTTGACCAGCTGAACTAGTTGACAAGTACTGGTTTAAAGAAAATGGTGTTGTCGCTCAATGACTAATTTAGCGGATTATATGACAAAACCATAAACCACGTCCCTTTTAATAAAGATGAAAACTATTGGCATAGACAATCTTTAAACAAAAAAATTTCATATGCGGCCAACTTAATATCTCAAAAGTCCAGGTCGGTGGATTAAACGGTTTCATCTTGACATAAATGACAATGAAAAAAAAATCTCAAACAAACCCTGCCTGCAAGTGTTGTTAAATCATTTTCAGATATATTGCCTTATATTCCAATTGAAACGTTTGGGTCCCCTGACTGAAATATTCCGAACTGCATATAGTAATGCCAAATTAGCTGAATATTGTATCCCCCATTCCCAACACGTCTTGCCTTCGAAACCATCGCTACCGCGGAACTTGTCGTTTTGTCTCCGTCGTGCACAAAGCGCCAGGGCCAATGAACGTACGAGTCGATAAGGTCTAAGGTGTGGCACAGCTTGAAATTTGCAGTTGACCGCAGTTAAAGATGGCGCTGATAGCACTGCCGACTACCGATCATTATCCTCCTAACCATGAAAACTAGCGTGTTCTAGCAACACGTCCTCCTAACGATGAAGAGCTCCTAAATAAACAAACGTGACAACAAAATGAGTATAATTATAACCACTTCCAACCAAAAAGGATCAAAGATGACTTCAACATCATAGCGCTTTCAGGCACCACTGCCCATGAATTTTATCAAGGATGTAGTTCGTTTTCACATTTATTTTATGTATCTCTCGCTCAAAAATCCTTTTTTCCCTGATGGTCCGCTTGTATTTGGTTGTTTCATCCATGATAGAGGACACGCCAACGATGCTTTGGCCGTTTCCGTAAAATCGTTCTGAATCTCCAATGTCGTTTTTAGTCCTTGGCTGCGTGCGTGCGACCATATAATCACGTATAGGGTTCGATTCATATTTTCTAGCTTGGTGGCGATCAAAAGGTGTTTATGAGTATTGATCTACTCGACTGTGCAAGTCAGCACTAAGGTAGTCAAATCTATGCGCAGAAGATATTTAATATTAGAAAAAAAAAGAACAAATACCACACTTTTGCAAAAGTATTTATCCAAATAGCACTCTTCTCAACTTATTTTCCGAACTAACACACTTTCAGCCAAAAATGTCACCTTACTTGGCGTTTTTCTAGTACTGGAACCAAAAGCACCATACCAATTGGCATTTTTTATTTCTAAGAGCCAAAAGCACCACACCAACTGACATTTTTCATTTGCAGGAGCCAAAAGCGCCACCTTTCTTGGTGTTTATCTGGTGCCGAGACCAAAAGCGCCACACCAACTGGTGTTTTTCATTTGTGGGAGCTTGAAACGCCAAATCGCGTGGCGCTTTACGTTAAACACCAATCAGTCTGGCATCTTTTGTTGAGTCAGACAAGCAAAGTGTCACATTGACCGGTGTTTACATCACGTCTGTTTCTAAATAATTTCAAGTAAAAAGTGTCAACCATTGCGGCTTGAGTTGTTCAGAGTCACGCCAATTTATATAACGTTTGATGCATGTTCAAGTAGTATTAAGTTAAATGATCCAACAAATATTATTGAAGAATTATGACCAAAAGGTAATAAGCCAAATGGCGAATACAAAATGATCCAACATAAAATAATCATAAAGAAACATTAGTCTAAATACGTTTAAGAAAAGATACATGATTCAACTAGTAAATCTAAAATACTTGGAAATGATAAGTGACCTTTATCAATCTTGCAATCAAAATAAGAGTAATATTTTACCAAATTATTATATAGTTAACAATACATTATTTATTTAGAACATAAAAATACTCTAAAGAATTAATACATGTTATTGTTGACTACCTCAACCTTGGATTCAGTCACCAGATTGCTCTATGTCTGGAGAATCCTGGATTGGACTCAACTGTGTATGTTGAACTCCGTGTGTAGGCCTACTCATATGAAGTGGTGGTGTGAGAGGTCCAGTGAAAGGTATATTCTAAGATGGTGGAAGTGATCCTAACATGGTTGTATGGAGGCCTTGCGACCAACTAGAGGGCAGTCCATGTAGTGAAAATGAATAAAAAGCCCCATGTTGGTCAAAAACTCAGGACGGATTAAAACTGTGTTGAGAGCATGATAAATTAGAAGGAGCTCCAAACTGGCCAAATGGTGGCAACAGATAAGAGTAGAACATTCTTGGAAATGAAGGAGTACTAACAGAAAATTGTCTTGTAGATGTAGAATCTCCTACAGGCATGCAGTCGCTTGTTGTTGTAGAACAACCTAGTGCAGTAGAATGTCATGGTGGTGTAAAGGGTGCAGTTATTGTAGAAGTTACAATAGGAGTGGCATCAACTGATGTCGTCGTAGGAGGAGCCATACTCTGATTTGGATGCATGTGGGTAGGCATCTACTAAAGGCATGCATTCTATATACTATATGTGTTGTCACATGCTTTCAACCAGTCCTTGACCACCTAATTGTCTTAGTACTCTATCAGGAGCATGCCACTCCATTATAGTAGAAGAGATCATTGGTAGACATGTCATCCAAATGTCACTACCTTGTTGACAGATTGGCAGCAACTTGGCCAACAATTCAGGAATGTAAGATGTCCAAACCAACTGCAAATTTAAGTTTTTGTAACAATTGAAATGTCGACAATGATAACATAGAACAAATAATTTGGAAATAAAGTTATTTAACAAGTCAAGAAAAATTCAAAGAAAAATGTCACTGGCTTGGTTTATGGGTATCAATCTCATTAAGGTAGAATGTCATAGTTCTTCATGGTACACATACACGCTCCATCAGACAGTTCCATCTATTTTACATAATTTATCAACGATAAGAATATTATGAGATCATACTTTCTAAAAATGGGGTATTTACATATTCCTATGACTAACATGTAGCCTAGTAGAACATCTTGAGGCCACTCAAAATCATCTCGCATTTCCACATCTCTTAGTCTACCAATATGCAATCTTTCCCAAGACCACAATTATAATAGATGCACACACCCATATATTCATTTTTGTCTAGAACTTGAATGATAACTATAAAACTGACGATATAGGTATGCTAAATGGTACTACCCCAAGAGTATAAACCGCAATAGTCAAAATCCACTAGTAGAGGCAAGTAACAAAGATGAACCTCGTTACTAGTACCATCTGGTAATAGAAAGCAACCCAAAAGGTGTCACAAGTATGCAATTGTGTATCGACATTTGACTTGATCGTTGACATTCTGCAAATCAATTCTTGAAAATGTAGAATGCAACCAACTCGACTGGACGTCCCCACGATCAAGCCCTTCTGGATTTGAACCTAAGATACGGTCACACATGGAAGACCAAGAACTAAATCAGCCTTCATTTAGACCTATAGGATGTTGAGCTACAACAACATCACCGTCAACACGTAAACCTAGTACAACTGCAACATCATGAAATGTGATCGTAATCTCACCTAAAGGGAAGCGAAAGGAATTTTTATTTGAGTGCCACCTTCTACTAAGTGTTGATATCAATGATGCATCAAAGTGAACCCTAGAAAGGGCAATGAATGATCCAAACCCCACTTTACAAACATATCCCAACACATCTGCATTTGTTAACTCCCACCTAGAAATTTAAGTGGAGTGTCATGTAATCCACAATGTATCATCTCCTTTCACCATGTCTATAAAATTAAAGAAAAAATATCACAACATGTGTTAAATGACTAAATGCATACAATATAATTTTATTACATGTACTAGTTTATTGCATGTACTGTTATAGAAGTGGGAAGAAAATTTGTATTCATCCCGCCCTCCTCATGCGAGTAAGAAAACTAAGATTACATTTGAGATTACATTAGAGAATTCTAATTAGAAAATGAAGATTACATGTAGAGATTTCTAATTAGAAAATGAAGATTACATGTAGAGAAAACTAAGATTACATTTAGAGATTTCTAACCATCATTTTTCTTATATGTTCTCTCATTATGACCTAAACCTCCACATTTGTAAGATGTGTGATTAGGATCAATATCCATATTTGTCATCTTGCTCTTCACCTTAGGTCTTCATGCATGTTTTGTTACAATTGGTGGCAGAAGATAAACAAAACCCATGGTTGGATCAAACCCTAGCAAATATCTTTTATCAGGGATTCCACTAAACTGAGGGGCATACGTCAGCCTATAATTGTTTAGTGTGCAACAACTGTTGACAAACTGATAACACTCATAGTGTATGAAACTAGTGCATGCCATTACATGTGAGCATGGGATACGATAAACTTGTGGTTCACCACAAGTACACTCAGAAGGATAGGGATTCTGCAGAATATGCACCTGATAACTATTGCTAGATGAATTGTTGACAGTGAATTCTAACTCATTTACTCGACAACTAATGTGATTTTTTCTTACCTTCTCCTCCAACTTATCCAATTTATGAGATATTTTCATAGTGAATTGGCAAGTTAATGATATTGAAAAGTTCCTCCTTTTAAAGAACATCAGAACCAACCAATAATATGTGCCACATAAGAGGGCTTGTATAAGAAGATTGTGAGCACGCATTAAAATTCCATTAATTGTCTCAGAGTAATTATTTGTTTTTGTACCGTATCGATAACCACCATCACAAGACATAGTCCACGTTCTTGGGTATAGAAGCATGAGTGAATCGTAAGAAGATGGATCGATGGCCCTTATAGAACTCATGTGTTTATCAAACTCTACCACTTCGGTCGCCTTAACAATATTCCACATCAAGTTATATAATTCTATGGACTTAAATCTTTTATGAAAGTTGTCTCTAGAGTGTCTTAAATAAAAATGTTGAGTGGCATGAGGGAACACCTCATCCAAATCTTGATGAATGTTGCACATCCTATCAGTGATGACACAAAAGTCACTCCTTTGCCAAACAATAGAAATTTGTCTTTTCATGCAATTGAAGAACCATGCGCATGAAGAACCGTTTTCCATCTCAACAACTACAAAAGTTAAGGGAAACAATCTGTTGCTTCCATCAATGCCAGTAGCTATAAGAAAAACTCCATCATATTTACCTTACAGAAATGTGCCATCAACATTAATCACTGATCAACAATGAGCCCGACCTCTAATAGAAGGACCAAAACTCCAAAATACACGTTCAAACCGATACCCACTAGTTGTTTCGCTGCTTCAAAATTGTATACAGTCCCTGGAATAGTTTGTTCGACACATCTAAGGAATAGAAGTAATGACATATGATGTATCCCAATCTCCAAAATTGGCTGAACTGGCTTTCTTACGTGCATGCCAAGCCTTCTTGTAGGATGTGGTAAGATGCAACTCGACTTTCACTTTTTCTACTATCTTTCAAGTGCTCATATCTAGTCTTGCTCTCAGCATAGGCATTATCACCCTTGCAATATATGAAGACTTGCATTGCATATGATCCTTGTACAAAATTGCACTGTGGTATGAGTGTTTATTGTTATATTTTGTTATTTTCCACAACCCACCAACCCTCTTAGAAGCACAGTCATGAAGTCTCCATGAGCATTGATCCTTATGCAGACATATAAGTGTAAGGAAACACTTATTGGATCGATCTGTCCAAAATTGAACATTATCATTGATTGACCAAGACTGTAATTTCACAAGGAGGACTGCCTTTGTTTAAAAAATGTCACCTTCATGAAAACCTTGTCCTATAACAACTTCAGAGTCGCCCATGTCTAAAGGGTTTGCAAAGTCATCAATACAATGATCCTCTCTAAAATGTGCAGAGTTATTCATATTGCTAAGCTCCACCCCATCATCCTTCCAGATTTCCAAGTCAACATAAACATCATGATTGTTATCATATATACAAACATATTGCAATTTTGCATCATCATCAAGGTCATCATCATCATCATAATCTGGATCATCATCATCACCATCAACATTTTTACTTCCATCATCACCCAAAATATTGGAGTCATATCTAAAGGGTTGGGATGGAATAACTTGACTAGTAGAAGTAGTTTTCCAACAAGGATATTTCCATCAACACTAGTTATTGAGGAAGGTTGGAACCGACTCAGACCCTAAATAGGCATATTAGATTTCTCAACATAAAGATTCATATGCCTCTTGTTTGAGATAGTGATTAGGTCTTTCCAACTATCATCATCAATAACTTCACTAGGGGATAAATCAAACGTCAGACCTAAATCACTTGGACTGTGTAACTTAAATGTATTTTATGCATTGATGAGTTGATGTTAAGAGCTTGATGTATGAATGCCATCAACTTGGCAGAAGTAGAAGTCATACATAGTTCAATAGGCATGATGTTCCACCATAAACTATGACAAAATGTCTTGAGTTATTGGCCATAAATTACCTAAATATGGAAAGTGATTAAAGGTAGATATATAATATGGAAGTTTTTTGTGATTTAGTAAAGACAATTGAACTACTTATGACCCATATATAACTAATCAAAAGTATATGTTTTATTTTATTTAGATAGTAAAGTCAACCTCACTACTTGTCCATATCAGAACTAATTGAAAGTATATGTCATTTTTATTTAGTAAAGACAAACAGACTACTTGGTCATATCATTACTATAGTTGGATTTGAAAATCAATTTAACTTGTTTGATTTACTATGGTCTATGATTCATGGAACATTTTTTATGATTCATACAATGATCGATTTTGAGAAAAACTACATTTGATTTGGGTGTAAAATGACTTTGTTTAACTAATGTGATATATTTCACAAATGTTTATTGCAATTTCTCTATGACACATATAAAAATGACTTTGTTCAATTTATTTGGATATAAAAATGACTTCATTCAATTGATTTGGATATAAAAATGACTTTTAAAAAGCATATAGAGTAGTATTTTTTCTTGTAACAAAATTGTTGTACTTTCACTAGAGCTAAAATCACTTACACATTTATTGCTCTATACATCCACATTATAACTAGTACTTCTATCTCATTTTGGTCTAATATGTTCAGTGAAAGTCTGAAATATTTCAACAACTACTTTTAATGATTTAACTATGAAAAACACTCACAATCAAACCATCATTCACATACAAAAAATCAATTTGTACAAAGTAAAAATACCAATATAAATCATGACATACTTAAAGAATATTTAAATAGTAAATAGTCCATATAGGACACAGTCCATTTAAGATACAGTCCAATAAATTACAGTCTATTGAAGTTACATTTTACAAATACATACATCATAAATTACACAATCTATAAAAACACACATACACAACTCAAGTCTCACCTTAAAGACCGATTGAGAAGACTATTTGTTGGGTAGCTCATCCACTTTAGATGTGAAGTTGCTTATCCCTAGTCTCACTGCGATGCAAGGATATATTATGAAAGTGAAGATAATGGAAGTGGAGAAAGAAGTTTGTTAATATTACAAAAAAAAAATCAAACAAAATCTATCGTGAGGGAAGAAGAAGTCTAAATGAAGTGAGGGAAGAAGGAGGGAAGAAGAGGAGTGGGCAGAATAAATGATCTTGATGGACAGAATAGAGGGCAGGAGAAGAAGATAAATGATGTGAGGGAAGAAGAAAAAGGAGGAGCAGGTGGTGGTAGTGTGGGGGAGCAAGGTAATGGAGGTGGTGGCGTACTAGTTAAGAAGTGGAGTGAGTGAAGGAGGAGGATGAGGTGGTGGTGGTGGCATGGTGAGCAAGGTAATGGTGTCGTGCTAGTCTGAGAAATGGAGTGAGGGAAGAAGAAGAAGGAGGAGGAGATGGTGGTAGCGTGAGGGAGCATGGTGTGTACAACAATGGAGAACAAGAGGGAAGAAGAAGGAGGAGGACATGGTGGTGGCAACGGGAAGCATGGTGGTGTTGTGGGGAAGCACAACGCGTACAATAGTGGAGAAGAAGAGACGACGCTGGAAGGAGGAGGTGGTGGCAGAGGAAGGAGAAGGCGGCAGAGGAAACAGGCAGAAGGAGAAGGTGGGAAGAAGAAGGAGGAGGAGATGGTGGTGGCGTGGGGAAGCATGACGTGTACAGAAGTGCAGAAGAAGTGACGACGCTGGCAGGAGGAGATGGTGGCAGAGGAAGGCGGTGGAAGGAGAAGGTGGTGGAGGAAATAGGTAGAAGGAGAAGGTGGCAGAGAAAAAAGGTAGAAAAGGAAAAGTGGTGGAGGAGGAAGAAAGGATGGTTGTGGAGGAAAAAGGAATGGAGGGGGAGGAAGACAATATGTCGGAGGAGAAAACTGTCATGTCGAAGGAGAAGAGAGTGATGATGGTGGAGAAGAGACAGACGACGGAGGTGAAAGAAAAATCAAAGGAAAAACTCTTACTAGCGTCTTGCAGGAAGAACCTCGACGTCTTGGAGGAAGAAGCTCGACGCCTCGCATCTCGCAACAACTGGATGCTTGGGCGGAGAGGAAAACAGAGTGGAGGATAAAGCGAGGAAGCAAGCAGCGGAGGAGAAAGGGAAGTGTTCACGGGTCTCGTAACCAAGAAAAACACACCGAACAAAGTGGTGTTTACCGGAAAGCACCAAATAAAGTGGCATTTTATATAAAGACTAACTCGCAGTGTGAAAGAAGGAAAACGCGACGTATCGGGTTGCTGGTTTGATGAGAATTTATGAGAAACGCCAAACGAAGTACCGTTTTAAGCTACAGTGGTCGGTTGGTGCTTTTCTGTCGCACAAGTAAGAGCACCAACTTATGTGGCATTTTAAGGCCCCACGTTAGATATACGGCAGACTTTGTGGCGTTTTAGTCCCCCGCACCAGATAAACGTCAAACAAGGTGGCGCTTTTAGTCCCGACACCAAATAAACGCCACGTAAGGAGGCTCTTTTCGCTGAAAGTGTGCTAGTTTGAGAAATAAGTTGGGAAGAGTGCTATTTAGATAATTTTTTTTACAAAAGTGTGCTATTTGGATTTTTTTCCCTTCAAATTTGCATAACTAATTTACAGCTGAAACCCCAACTAGTTTATGTTTTTGCAATAAACTACTTATTATAGTGTGAAAATGCTGTGTGATTTACCCAAAAAAATTAAGTAAAAATGCGCAAATAACTAGCAGTTGCTACTCGTGGTACAAAATCCATCCTCCCTGCTCTACGGGCTTTAAGAACCAAAAGCATTATACATCTATGTGAGACTTCCCTACACCTTCCAAACGTATTACCAAAAATAATTATCTCATAAAAGAGGCAATATATCTTCCCGTAAACTAGTGAACAAATGCAAACAACCATAAAGCAGCCTTTGATTTACATGCGAAGCTAATAATCACCAAACAATTATTATGTGAAAGAATAAGTTATTTTTCTGAAACCCTTTATTACTTTCTAAGTTATTACCAACTTTGTAACAATTTTGAGAGGTACCCATGTCATCCTTCATCCCTAAGAGAGAACAGGCTTCAACTATACATGCATGTATACAGCCCAGATTGGTTCACTTATTGTGAATCTCTTTCACAATATGGAAGGAGCTGGATATCAAGTACCGTGCCGTGCATTGGGACTTAAAAGTGTCTTCATATGTGAAAGTGTACAATAATACTTCATTGCTACTCCTAATAATTTTGATAGAAAAACTATAAACAACTTGCGCAGCCCACCCGCATATGGGTGGTGTTGTGCATGGGCTCTAATCTTTTGTACCCGGGACATTGTCCCAGCAAATGAAAATGAGAGGGAAGTAGATAAAAATAGGAAGAAAATTCTCTTGTCTGTAACTTTCAATCCATAATGAATTTTTTGACAAAACAAAAGAATTTCTCTATAAATAGTATTTTTAAACGAGATTGATGTTGACATATTTTGCAAAAATAATAATATGAGAGTAGCATAAGAAAAAATGAGGGAAGTATAAAATTATTTTTCTCATAATATTCAATTTGTGATGAATTTTTGACCAAAATAAAAATATTTAGATTCATTACAAAAGTACTTTTCAATAAGACTTATGTTGACATACTTCTAATAATATATAAGAAAAATATAATATATGTATTTTGGGGTACAATACCTATGTTTTGGAGTACAAACATGTATTTTAGGGTACAATACATCAACAAGTAACATTCATGTTGTACCTATGAAATGGGGGTAATGTATCCTTAACAATGACTATCATACCACAAATAACGAGTATTGTACCACCACAATATTAGTATTATACTCACAATACTAGAGTGATGTACCCAAAATAGGAGTAATGTACCCAAAAATATATGTATTGTACCCAGTACCCCAATCATGGGTGTTGTACTAAACACATGTTATTGCACCCTAAAAGACAAGATGCCTATCCCTAAATAATAAGGAAATATTGGTTTTGTCTTTTTCTAGGATCAGAGTAATAGCCCAAAACACAGACTTTGTAGCCCAAAATATTAGTACTATACTAGGGTGTATAATATTTTATTTTGTAATATATTACTCCCATTTTGGGGGTACAATATGATGTTTATTGTGGTTATATGGTACCCAAAATACGAGTATTGTACCCAAAAACATGGGTATTGTACACCAAAATATGGACATTATACGTTTCTCATGTTATTATATCTTTGACATATGTCAGTATTGTTCTTGTTAGAAAGTACATTCATAAAAAATGTACTATTTTTTATTTTGAAAAAAAAATCATTTTCTAATGAAAATTATGAGTAAAATAATTTTTCCTCTCTTCTTTTTTCTCTTTCTTCATCTCCTATGTTATTTTATTGGAATTTTTCTACCACATCATCACTTCTCCCCCTCCAACGACCAGGTGGGTTCTAAGATGGGAGAGAGGGGTCTGTAGCCTTACTCATTTTGATAATACTCTAGCTTAATCACGGTTCAATGCCATTGAATGCTCGAGATTCAAAATGTAGAAGTTAATAGTAGTGATAGAGCCAGGTTTTAAGATTGAGGTGAGTCAAATGTATGAAGATATATTATTATACTATAAGAAATTCCTTGGTATACAAGTAAAAAATTTAAAATGCATAAAATTAATTAGGATATATATTCAAATAGTAGTTCCAAATGTTAAAAGAATCTATCATTGAGATACTTGTTAGGGTCACATATATTGGAATCGTTGCATAATAATCTTCATGTCAATATTTTTAGAGAAATCTCGATCACCAAAGAGATGCTCATTATTCTTTAGAAAATTCTATATAATTTTCAACATAGAAAATATTCTCTCAATAGATGCAATTTTAACATGAAGAAGCATTGCTAACTTTAGAATATGGTACACTAAATAAATTTCCTTGTCTAATTTAATAACACCATCATCAAGGCAAGTTCAATAGAACAACGTGAATGCTTTGTAAGTATGAGACTAGCAAACATGAAAGATTTCCAAGCTCATATCTTAGCCTATTAATATTTTGCAAAGCTGAAATCACCCCTAATGTAATTAGTGAAGTTTAACTAGCTTGTCTTCATCATTAGAATGTAACTCAGTACTAGGATCAAGATAAGCAAAGCAACACATTAATTTTGTGTTGCTTTCATGGAATAGATCATTTAACTCATTCAATAATAATTATATCACAATATTAAATATGCCAAACCTAAATTAATGTAAGTTAGTAATCACCTTACAAACACATCTTCCTCTTCCTGGTATGAAATATTTGTCACCCATTCTCATTATGGTATGCAATAATTTGTACAAAATACATTCACCTTGCTAATGAAAAAATCACATGTAACATCTCCAGTTAACTAAAAATTTGAATCACTTATTCTATGAACAAACCCATAGCATTTACAACATCTTGATTTTTTCTTTGTGATGCAATTGAAAACTCATTATTTATCCCCTAGAGTTTTCTTATAAATAGAATCATGAATATGAAATAAAGTTGTTTATATTTGAGTTTTTATGCACCTTGGATCCATGTTTTTCAGGTCATTGTCTTAAATTTGAACACCTTGATAATTATGGGTACATAATTGTCACATTTACTAAAGAGTTATGTTTTGAATGGAATCAGTAGATCCTGAAAAATACTCTGAGATCTTATTTTTTTGTATTCTTAGGAGAATTTTCACATCCTTCAAGTTCTTTAATTACTCACTCCACACTTTATCTTGTAGGTGATTAGAACTCCTAGGTAATCTGTCAAACAAGTTAAACACTTGATTATTGTTTCAGACAAACACACCAGCCACAATTATTTTTCAACAACTGATGCAAGCATCATGTGTAGTTGATGAACAAAGCACTGAACATAAAAGGAACAAGGATTTTATCTCAAAATGAGATATTTCAACCTATTGTATACTCCTTACATAATACTCACATAGTCATTGCCTTGATCTCTCTAACTGCTGACATTCAATCAATGTCTACATAATATATCATTTATAGCTACTTTTAAGTGACATTGAACTAGTATCAGCAATATTCATTGACCCATGAAATCTTTTGGTTACCATTCTACTCATGTAAATGAACTGAAGAACCGTGACCATTTTATTCTGTAAGATGTGTCATTGGAATCATCAATAAGGAGGCTAAATAAACCAACACCTGTAGTGATTAGAAAACATATCTTTAGGACATAAACTTGAAATGAAATTGATGATATCTTTATGTATACATGGAGAAGTGAGATTCAACATTTTTGGAATTGTTTAATACAACTTTATCATTGTCTTATCTTTGATATGCAATCCAATAAATTTATCAAAGAAATATTTTTTTGCGAAGTTGTTAGACTCATGATGCTAAGAAAAAGTTACCCTTGCTTTTAGAAATATCATATGTGGTAAATGTATACTTCCAAACAAACCCATATTCGCTTTAATTTCTAATCGTTTGAAAGCCTACCTATAACAATAATTCAATACTTGACCATTATTGATTAGGAATTCACGTTGTTCTTTTTTACATTGTAAAGACTAGACGGGCCACTTATATTATTATCAATTCTCCTTTTTTCCTTCAAATAATTAAACCCAACATGGGTAAATGTTATATTTATGCTAGAAGAAGGAAAAACATAACAAAATATAAAAAAGAGTAAATCTTTTGCAATATCATATTCCAATCAATTGCAATGCTTACCAAACAAACTAGGTACAAATATATGGTCTTAGATTCAAAAGTTATACATGGAATTTCATGTTGATGTGGTTGATGTGGACTTTTATATGAATGATTTTGCAACCACATCTTGTAGACTAGCGTGGTAGTATGAAACTCGAGGTCTAATATTGAATCTAATATTTACATATTTTGTTTTAAAATCAGGCCCATCACTATCTATTTAAGAATCACGTTCAAGAATTTGTCTAACATTACCCAATCTTTTACTATCTCCACTTTATTTTAAAATATTGATGGTTTGATGTGGAGGTTTTCCATTATTAGGAATTTCTCTATCTATTACATGTTCCTATTTGAATGAATGTCAAATGTGGAAAATATAATAAAATAAACCTATAAATTAATCAACTTTTTCAAATCCAAACAATGATGAGAAGAGAAGCAAAAAGAGTGAATCAATAAATTAACCAACATCATTATGAACACAAAGTTACAACTTAAAGAAGGATAAATGAACCATTTGTCAATCAATAGTCACTATGGATGGTTGTTACTTAAGAAATGCAACCCAACAACCATACAACTTAAAATGGGACATATTCACATGACAAGGTAACAATGCAAGTGGTCCAATTTTTTTTAGTGTCAACATTATTTGATGAAAGAATATGTTTTGTTATCCAAACACTACTTTCATTACAATCCAGATTTTGATAAAAAAATCTCGATGGAAAAATAATGTACAATGGACAAATTTAGATAAAAGAAGCAACATTTGATGATGTAAAGTCAAGACATATACTAGCCTCATAGAGTCAAAGTCACTTGGATGTTTTCTTGCTTCCATACTTGCAAACAATAGCAATTCGCAAATCTGCAACCCTTTTCCAGAATGATTATGTGGTTTTTTTGGTTCCATTTGTGTTTTCCATGTTTTTCTAGTTACACATGATTGAGACAACACAAATGTAAACTAATGTAGAGAGAGAAATGGTTTTATATATGAAGTTATCAACCTCTAATATGTCAAAAACTACCAGATACAACTCCAAACAATTTTTTTCAAATTATAAAGGGATGAAGTTGTCAATATGAAAGTCTTGATATGTGCCCAAAACAACAACTAGATTTTTTTCTCTGGTAAGGCTCATGTCTCATGGTTCCCCACAGTGGCTTTGCCACTAGTCAATAGAATGAATAGGTTTAGGACCACTAAAAATTTGGACAAATATTTTATGTTGGTAATGATAATTTTTAATAGATATTTTCTTGGAAAATAATAATAATTCTGCTCATTTTTTCTTTTGAAAAGGATAATTTACACAAACTATGTTATTCTTCAAAGTTCATTGAAATTATGTAGAGAAAACACTAGAGAATAAATACATCAATGAACAAGGAAGATAAAATAATGGTGGCTCATAAAATAGTTTGATATAATTCTCTTTGCAGGTTGAGGTTGTGTTATAGAAAAGACCACTACTTTTAATGCTAGTAAACAAAATCATGATTTGTATCTTCTACATTGGACAACCAATTCTACCTATAACTCTTCAATCATGCCTAGTCTATTGATCATATTTTTGGTGATGACCCCTGGCATAGATATTAATTAATATTTGTTATAGATGTTTGATTAAATGTATATTTTGAATGTTAGGAGAGTAGGAAATATCAACAAAGTTGTTTTTATACATGTCTTATAGTTTATTGATCACATTTTATATACAACCACAATGTATTTTCTACTATCAATCATACTATCTTTATGAGATACACCATTTATTACGAAATATTATTCAATAAACCAAATGTTTCAGTGAAGATGCAATGACTTTTCTATCACAACCAATTAAAATGATGAATAGTTCAAAATGAAGACAATGATTTATGGAAGTATTAAGAATGGTATTTATGATTAAAATGAAACCCCTTATAGGTACCTTACAAACTGTGTGCTAATGTTAAAGACTTTTACTACACTTTCAAAAATATATTCATTCATTAGCCTAATAATTTGTATTTTATCTCATGACTTTTTCAAGAAATGCCAAATTTGTCAATTTACTGAAGTCACTAACATGGTTTTCCTCATGACTTACTAGAGATACTATAACATTGTTCAATAGTTTCTCATATCGACTTCTTGTCAATCTTGTTCATGGTAAATAAACTATAATTTTCCTAAGCTTTATATCATAGGCATCAATTTCAACTATTATGAATTAATAATAGAAATGAAGAAAAATATATCATTACTTA
Source organism: Alisma plantago-aquatica (assembly GCA_963693085.1). Lineage (NCBI taxonomy): Eukaryota > Viridiplantae > Streptophyta > Magnoliopsida > Alismatales > Alismataceae > Alisma > Alisma plantago-aquatica. Next base: position 368,877,784 of record OY856415.1, on the reverse strand, counting down.
TTCGCATGGATTAGGGAAGGTACTTGGGTTTTGGATTGATCATTACTTAGGAGTGTATCCATGCTCCTTCCTTCTGATTTTATCATGAAAAGAGTCTCTGCCTAAAAAAATTTGTTCATGAATAAGTTATTCATAGTACATGATAGTCTTTTGATGGGCATACATTTATGTAATTAGAAAAATGTTGCATGCTTATTGGTCAATAAGAACACAACATAACTATTTGTATTTAACTAACTTAATTGTATTATTTAAAGTTTTTTTCCCTATGTACTATTCCTAAGTTTGGATTACCACATCATCAACTGGTACCATCATAGAGGTTTCTTCACAAAATTTTAGATTGTGTGAAACATTTCAATAAAATTAGTTATAAACAAGCTATTCCTTATTAGGAATGCATTTTGTTTCCCTTTAGTTCAAGATATTTAGTAGTATACAACCAAATGTCATTTTGATTGACTATGTAAGATCATTGACCTTGTTTTTTGGTTGAACATGATTTCTTATCATAATTGGATGGTTAAACCCTTAATAACACCTTGTTATGTGTTTTTATATCATGTGATAATCTTATGCTTTAAGTTTGGTCCAGTTTGGACTTTGTTTGAGCTAGTTATACATATATGTGCTTGTTTTGGATCTAATTGCAATTTACCCATATCTAGGGCTTTTCTAGAAACTTGTCACATTCTTGTTGCACCTGACATGTTTTCACATCATGTTTTATATAATTGAGCTTTGGGGTGCCTTGTTTCACCTTAGTTTGAGTGGTGACATCACATATTGAGATTAGGGTTTGCATGGATGTCCTAAGTTGATGTTGACCTTGGGTGCTGACCACCTAGTTTTTGTGGCAATCTCCATGGTCCTTGTGATTCTAGTCTTTGGTCGTTGATGAATAAATTTGCGTGTGTGACCCTTGGTGTTGGTGGTCTATGTGATTTTCCACTCATCATGTTGCCAAGATCTAGGGATGGCGACTGTTTTAGTTTTTTGAGCAATTGGTCGCCAAAGTTTCTCATTGGTTGTTTGCTTTTCACTACAAAAAATTGGTCTTTCTTCACATATCAATCTTGTGACTAACTCCTCTATGTCGTCCCTCACAAGTAGGAATGATTATCAGACTGACGCTCACAAATGGTTTGTGTAGAGAACCCTTGTGGCAAATACATGTTGCCCTCAAAAATACAATTGTCATGGACTAAGTGGTCCTAAAAAATGTTATATTGAAGGACTATTTAGCCTTCACAAATAAATTTTTGAGGGCTCTTTTAAATTCTTATAAATACATGTTTGAGGGACTTTATGGTCCTGAAAAATATATTTTTAAGGGGTTGATGTCTTCATGAATATTATTTTGAGGGGCTATTTGGTCCTCATTGATATAATGTTGATGGGCGGTTCGGTCTTCGTTAAAGCATGTTTGATGGACTAAAAACCTTCATGAAAATTTTTGTGAGGGAATATTTACTTGATTTATTTATTTGTTTGTTTTTATTTAGTTGTTATTATGAAAAATATCAATTTCTATAGATAAATTAAATTTAGAATCCCAATCAAAATTAGTATAATATTCACATGACATCATAAGAAAATTCACACACCAAACTTTCACACCATGATTTCAAATTGCCACAAATCAATATTTATAATTGAACCAAATATTACCATACATTATGTGGTCAATGTTAATAGATCTAAAAAAGTAAAAAATGATATTAATAACAATCATTGAATCATGTTAGAAACTCCTATGTTCTATATTGTCTTGATATTCCTATAAATGGTGTGGTGCTTTTTATCCATGTCAAACCTCATACAATTAGCTACATGACTATGATATTCCTGAAAATGATAAAAATCACTATATCTATAGAATTTGAAATGATTTTAGATATATAAATCATAGTACAACAACAAACATATCGTTATAACTCAGTTTTGGTCAAATCCAAGGTGCACTGAAGGTCAAAATCCATCTTTAAAAGCAAACCTGCCCGAGAAATGTAAATAGGAAAAAATATATGTAACGACCCCACCTCCCAGTAACCCCCAATAAGGAAGACCAAGAAGTCAAAGCCGCTATCCCAAAAATAGGATCATTGTTTTTGCAAATAATAAAAAATAATTAATAAATTCTACCAGAAACTAAACTTAAAACATGCATAAATTTTTTACTTATCACATACCTTTCAAAAGTAGGAATCTGGAACTTTTACCCACTGTAGAGTTCTATCTAACTAAACCCTCCTTTATGAATTAACTTTATTCTTCACAAGTTGCACTTTACTATTTATCCAATTTTAGATATTCCTAAAACATCGACAAACAAAATGTCGGTCAGTAAAAAGGAATATTCCGGTATGTGGTGACAACCAAAACATTGCACATATGTTCTAACAACTTAATCACATCAAACATTTATTAACAATGCAAGATTACATTTTTCTATATGACTTCCCAACCGCTTTTACTCATACTCTGGGATACCCTCTCTTAGGTTTAGTCCTTGCAAGGGAATTTAAGGCTACCTTCTCCATCTTGAGCTTGGTACCTGGGGTCACCTCTCTAGGTGCATGGTAGTCTTCCCTCTAGGGCTTGACCACCTCTGACCTTCCCTCTGGGGTTTGATATCTCATCTTACATCCAAAGATGGTATGTAGGTTTGGGCAAGCCATACATATACTTAAATTTTGATAATCATATTCACTTTAAAGATTGCAGAAATAAAATCATCCAAGAAGTTTATTTCCATGCAATCGATAAAACATCAAAACAAATCTTGGAAATTAAAGTGAGTACTCATAATTAGCCACATACCTGATTAGGACATTTCACAAGAAATAAGCACAATCCAATCTAGTCAGGAAATCCAACCAAGCAAGCAAGCCAATCACACAAAAGAACAGAATCCTAAAAAGCATGTACAACCTATTTACTACACACTCATCAAGAACCCACTTAATTGACTTGGAACCACTTTCTAGGGTTTCTAATCCAAATGAGGGTTTCATTAGGGTTCCATTAGATCTATCTACAACTTTCCTCTTTTATATCCACAAAACCCTAAAATAGTTGTTCTAGGTTCAAAACCCTAATTATTCAATTTTAATCACATTAACACCTTTTGATCATGTATTAGTCTTAGGATCAACCTAGTATCACTTTTACACAATGAATCTTGCAATATATCTCATTAGAAACCATTAACACCTAGATTAGGGTTTCTTAGCCCATTAATGCATATTAACATATGAAACCCTAATTTAGCCAATTAAGCATATGGACCATCTAATTGGATTCAAAACATACTTTTTATTAACAACATGTTAATATTCTCATAGAGCATCCATATTTCTTTTCCCAATTTCATAATCAAATTAGGGTTTCTTATTTATAAAAGAATTAAAGATATCACTTTATGTACTTTTTTAGTTACAAGCATATTTAGGCCTTGATAATATTTTCACTGTATTCATTGCATTATCCTGATAAATTTTCATACATAATTTGTCGCAATCTAAGTTACCAATAATTATGTATGAATTTTGCATGATTTACTTACCAGGAGAAATGATAGGTTGACACGTCAGCCATTGTGTATGTTGTTCCTGTGTAGCCAGGTTGGCTTAAAAACATATCAAAAAGATAAATTTGCCCCAGTGTGACGATTCAGATCTTCATGCCTTGGAGGGGTATTTCCGTCAAGGTGACCCTACTCGTCACCTTCCCCGCGAACCCTCCTGCTGCCGTCGGGCTAGGGTCAACCATGGGGCTATCTCCCCCTCCCCAGGGATCGATGGGAACCACCATTGGTCCCTCTACATCCACCACCCTTCGTTGTGCCCAGAAAGGCCCCATGCCATGGCTGAGGTGGTTGGGTTCAAGAGCACCAAGTTTGCAAACTGTGGCTGGTTTGCAGACATCCTGTAGGTGTAACGCAGGGGCTAGGGCGAGGAGATGGTGACGTAGTTATTTTCCGGCCTCATGGGAGTGTCCCACTTTAATTGAACTACCTTCCACAGCTCGACTCTGCATCAGGATCACATTACTCCATCAGTTAGGGTCAGGACGAATACTGATTGGATGAAAAACGGAAGACGCCTGATGGACTCGAGGTTCTGGGTCTAACCCTTATATAGCTAAGGGTAGCAATGTTCTAATGTGTTTGAGTCTCTATTTTCCAATGAGGAAACGAGTCTCAATGTCGTTAAACGTCTACTTTCCTTATTGGCGTGTAATTCGACCTTTCATTACTTACTTGCCAAACCCACGTTCCTATGTTGTCAAGGAACCAATTTTAGCGCATTTATATAATAGTTAATCAGAGAGTCAACAATTATATTACCTTTTAACTTGGCTTTTAATCCCATGATCTTGAGGATATACTGCCCTAATCAAAGTAGTATCTCGATTTGGCAATACCAAAAAGCCACTACATAATTCTCATTAATACATGTCACTTTAATCTGAAATTCTAAAATTATCCTCTTCTCACCATTATAACCATGTGGATCCAAAATATCATCCATGGTGATCAATCCTACATCTTTACACATATATCTCATAATTACCTTAATTTCTTTTCCTTTTTATGCATTCTTTGATTTCTTCTTTTTCTTTTACTCATACTAGACTCATTAACATATTATGATCCACGGCAACACGTGCACAAATGAAATATTACAAAGGAAATCCATTCAACACACATAAATCATACAATTTCCTTAATCATACATTTATTGGAGAAATTGTATTTCAAACCATTCAAGGCCAAAAATTGGGGTTGTAACATCCTTCCCCTCTTATAGGAATTTTGCCCTCAAAATTCCACCAAACATACAAATGATTCATGATAAGACTTTTCCATGTCCATCATTAGCTCCCATGTGGCTTCATCCTCTCCATGGTGCTTCCAATGAACCTTTACCATCTCTATATTCTTTCATCTGAGTTCTTTCACCTAGTATCTAGAATGCTCACAGGTGACTCAGGGTATGTCAGCCTCCCTTAAAGCTCAATAGGTTCAATGCTCAGCACATGGCTCAGGTACATCAAATAGTGTTCTAGATCGGACACATGGAACACATCATACATCACATTATCTTGAGGGGTAAGGTCTAAACATAAGCAACTCCACCAATCCATCTCAAATGGACCTATGTATTAGGAACTCAACTTTCCTAGCTATAGCTCAAAGGGGTTTGATCTTAAAAATGCATGCTCCCCCACAGTGACTACATGTTAGTCTACTTCGCATCAGCACATGACTCTTGTCAATCTTGGGCTTTCTCAGTCATTCCCCGATCAAAGAGACTTCATCGCCATACATTGTGGTTTCTCTGACCCTCACAAGGTCCTCTCACTGACATCACCCAAGTGAAACAATGACCGACACATCCTCCCTTAAAGAGCTTCAAACATCCCGATACTAGTTTTGGTGGCTGTCATAACAAGCAAACTCTGCTAGGGGCGGGAACTACTCTCATGTATCACCCTAAACAAGCACACATTCTCTCATCGGACCCTCTAAAGTTTGGATCATACTCTCTTGACTATCCATCAGTCAGGTGTGACATGTTATACTAAACTTTAGCCTAGCATCGAGTTCTTCTTATACCTACTTCCACCACATGGAAGTGAACTTGATGTCATGCTCAAGATATTGAACTTGGATCATTGTGTAGTTGAACTATCTCTCTCGTATATATATGGTTCAACCAGATTTGTCACACTGGCAGTGCTCTCTTAGGCAAGAGAATGTGTCGACTTGTTAAGGAGATCTACCATAACCCATATTGCATCATGACCTCTCTTGGTCCAGGGGAGACACACAACAATGTCCACAGGGATTGCTCTCATTCCCTCTCAGGGACTCCTCATTATCTGTAGCAACTCACTGGGTTACTTGTGTTTGGCCTTCACCCTCTGTCATGTATAGAAATTGGCCACATGCACCTCTATGTCCTTCTTCATTCCAAGCCTTCAAGGTATCACTACACACCTGAACCATCTTGCCAGTACCAGGCTGTACGGTGTACTTAAAATCATGAGCTTCCTGTATGACATGATTTCTCAAGGGTAACTCCTCAAAAACCCTAAAATACTCTAGTAGTGGGTTTCATCACCTTCTTTTCCTGAGAGGTGTATCTGAGGTTCTTATAACAATCCCTTTATCTCATCAAGCTCTGGGCAGGCTAACTGGGTAACCACTAACTTGACCAACATGTCTGGTTGTATCTAGATGTTAGCCACATAGGTCTAGTCCTCTAATGGTTGCAGGGTCCACATAGCAACCTCTTTCAGCTCTCTCTTCTGGCTAGACAAGACAATTGTACACCTGAGCTGTATCTCAACTAGGAGTATATGTTACCACATTAATTTCCTTATGTTCTAGGTGGTGGTGGAAACATAAACCTTTGTATACTCCACTCATCATCCTTGTCTCGAGTTTAGATCTATCTATGTCAAGTAAACTTCAAGCTCTTGCATCCATCATCTCAGTTACCAAACCCAAGTCTACAACTCTTAGGAACCAAACTGCTCTTGACAAGTACGTTCTCATATGATGGTTACCTTAGTTCATCTATGCTTTCAAACCATCCATCCAAAGTACTTCCTAAAGGGTATAGTATTCCCTCTATCCTCATTCATCATAGGAAAGTTTCAACTTATATTGCACTTATTCTTAGTATGATATGTGTTTTTTCCTATCTCTCAAACCCATAACAAGATGAAATAAGCATTTGGTTGCAGTCCAAATACATAGTTCATCTCATTCCAGGAGTAGAGATGGTTCATCACACATCACCATGACTCTTTCCAGTCTAAGTTGAAACATACATCACATGACTCCTCACCATGAACATCTCCATTATGGATCTACACCCATGGTAAGACTTTTCCCATCACCTCTAGATCTTAACATCTCTCTTATGTACAATCCTTAGCTCATTACCTCAAGGTCTCTAGTGTGTCAGTGCTTTTGGGGTGATATGACCCTTATGCATCTAGGGAGTGCCTCTCACATTTACCCCTTAGGCACCATGAACTCATGAAGGTGGCCAACCTCCTAACCCATGGGCCTCGGGCAAAGGTAGTTGTTACTTCCCAACCCTATGGTCTTATGCATTCAGGGAACAGACAACTCCAACTCCCATCGGTCTTTTCCCTACTTGACCTTAGTATTGACTTAGGATTCTATCATAGTTTGTAGCTCTTTGAATCCTCACCCAAAACTCCATCATCTCTCTAGGCACTCATAGATAACCTTTCACCCCTTCATGGGAAACATGGTGGCCTACCTATCTCGGTTTGGCCCCATACTGCAGGTTACCTCCATGGAAACATATCCTCATGCTCCTGAGAGATGGTCACACATGGGTCTATGGATTATGATCATACTATGTGCTCTTACACTTAGCTCATCAAGCTCTTATAAGTGACCTCTTTAGGTTACCTAAAACCTAATCAAAAGTTGGTGCTCACCCTAACTTGAAGGGTCCCTTCCCAGGACAGGAGAAAACTATCACTTGATAGTAACAAAGGTCACAAAACATTCTTACCTCTAAGGTTTACATCATCATGTATATTCTTAGATCCTAACATGATACTTATGCACATAACTAGCAAGAAGACAACCTACTAAACCATGCTAAGTTCCTTGGTATGTCATATGTATTCATCATTCCTCAAGGTTGGGCCAATCTCATACATGCATATGTCACCAACATGTGTGAGGGGTTCATCAAACATATACCTTAGTTCAAGTGGTGTTTCCTTTTGCTCCAATACATGAGAATGGGTGCCATACTTAATTCCCATGAATTTGATCAGCCTTCTAAGCATCATGTGCACCAGTTACTACTGCTTCCCCTTTTTGATCCAGGAACCCCATGTTCACCTCTTATGCATCAACTATCTAACTGCATGCCCAGCTATTCAAATATGAACCAAACCTATACATGCTATGGCATATACTTCCTCTTCCCCGTGAACAACCCTTATAGTCCTTCACTAGCAAAACCAATTGGGTGTGAAACCTTACAACTTGTTACCAAATGATACCTCTTTAAGGTCTTTCGATCTCTCCTTCCTACACCCAAAAGGTAGGCACTCATATCATCCAAACACCTGTGCAAGAAACCTCTTTCTCTTTTCTAAGGTTGGGTTCCTCTAAAGGCATCTGAGGTACGACAAGCCTCTAAGGATCATGCATGAGGCAACCACACAAATCTACTCAGGGTCATCTATTCTAGGCTACATCATACCAAACTTCTCATAATTCCTCATCTCGGAGTCTAGGTCTCCAACCTTCTTCATTGGGTCTCACTCTCTCACTAGAGCTAACCCTACAACTGGTCCTACCACTGTAGGTTCTCTCTCTCAGATAATGGGTCAAGCTCTTAAGGATCATGCATGGGGCAACCACACACATTGTTACACCCTGATCTCACAATTTCCTCAAATCATGAGATTAGGGCATAAGATAGGATTTATATGTAACACAAAGAACACCCTTAGCTTTTTTTTCTTCTTTTCTTTAAAACTCTTGCTTTCCAGCATTGAACCACATAACATCTTAACAAAGGAATCTGAACATTTCTTTTACTAATCAGTCTTCAATAGTAAAGATACATGTATAAACATTCATGATGTCTCTCACACATTATGCACATGAAACTTGCTAATTAGCATACATATCAAAAGAGGAACAATATTACACATCGTAATTACAACTCTCTCTCTTAACTCCTACTGAGGACCTAGAGTGACAAGGACCGACTGACTCAACTAATCTTGTACTTAACTCTTGTAGCAGATCTACACTGATGCTCTGACCTTCTTCAAGTCCACGCGGTCAACCCTAAAATGTTTGAGTAGAGGGGTGAGCCTACTCGCTCAGTGAATGAGTACTTCAAGGAAATAGACTAATGCACTAATGTGATTATAGATATAATTTTGAGTAAACGATATGAAATTTAACAATAATAAATACTACACTGAGCAGTTCTAAAACAATATAATTGAAATAACAAAGAATGTAAATATTGCATCCAAAGAATAACTACTAGAAGACTATGCTCTAGTCTTCCTTAACTCTTTCATTTATAAGGAACTATGTGAACCTATATGATCATATTTTAGATTATGCCCCAAACATATGCAGTGCACTCTGCATATGAAACTCACAGTGCACTACGAGCCCACCGTACAAGACTTAGCGACACACCCGGGAAATGCTAAGTCTGACTTCTCGTCCTGGTTTGCACAGGACTCTCAGGCTCACAAGGCCTCACTGCACTAACTCTGAGTGCTCTGGACTCCTCCGCAACCTGTAGTGCACAGTCGGAGGGTCTCTAAGTCTCCGATGCCTGGGCGTATCCCCAGGGCTGACTGGGACTTTCTCCGATGCCTGGGCGTATCCCCAGGGCTGACCGGAATTCTACCTCTCAGACTTCGTGTCACCGAGACATTCGGTATTTGTTGGACACGAGTCTCCGATGCCTGGGCGTATCCCCAGGGCTGACCGTTTCACCCCAAAGGTACAGACCGCGCAATGGGGTTCTACGGTGTTGGGGCACCTGAGTCTATTAACTGATTTACATATAAACACTTAAACAGGAATATCACATTTCATACTTCTTTCACATTTTGAACATCACTAGAAAACACATATACATCATTTGTCATCTTTAAACATGACTTAGTAACATCCCTTTCTAGGGCATATCATATCTCATCACCTGCAATTTACGAGATATGTATTGAAAATAAGAAGCCCTGCAGTATGTAGATATCAACTCAGAGAGAACAAGCATATAAAGTTAAATGCACTAGAAACATACAATTCAATAATTAAGCATCACCACATCTCATATCGAGACCTTTCATAACACCATAACATGATTCATTGAACACCCTATCCTTAGGCTTTCATTTGCCTTATTCATTCATCACATGCCAACACCCTACTCTTAGGGTTTCATTCGCCTCATTCACCTTTTCATTTGCCTCATTCACTTGTCACATGGCTCTCATAAGGATTTCATAGGATATAAGCATTCACTAAATAAAGATTGTTTTCAACAAATCATATACAATCAATATAGATATGAAACCATGGAAATTTAACTAAATTTAGGTTTCCGTACCATTCACTGAGATATCATGTATCAAGAATAAAATTCAATTAAGATAACCCATGAGGTACATCCTAAATACTTATAAGATTACTAGTCCTTTTCAATAAGGTCGAAACTCTAGTGATATCTCAATTAGGTTAAACCCTAATTACATCATATGGTATAAATCTGAAAAGCATTCTTACTAGGATATGTTGTATACGTTTCTGATGTGAATCTACCATCAAGGATTCATTCAAACAGAGAAGGAATCCATATCATATCAATTTGCAACAACTTAAATGAAACGGACATTTCAGGGTTTAGAATCGCATACTAAGCATTTAGGGATTTGGATGCTATAATCAAATTTCGTGCATTACACTATTTGAAGGAAGAACCCACTCACCCTATGGTGTGAAAACACCTCAAAACTGCAGCTCAACTCAGGGAATCTCGAACTCATATCAAATCCCTAGCAAATCTCCCAATTCTTCTTCCATTCAACTCGGAAACCTTGAAAATGAGGGATTATGAAGAAAGGGTGAGAAAAGAGGGAATTTCGACACCACCTTGGATCAAATCAGAGAATGGACGGAATCTTGACATGAGAGAGAAGATTCACCATAAAAGTCTATGCAAAGAATCCAAACTTACTTGATTTCACCATTCCTGGAACCGCAAAATCCTAATTCAGCAATTCCTCCTCTTTCTCCACTCAAGCCCTAACTCTCCCTCTCTCTCTAGATTTTCGTTTCTTTGGAGTGAGTGACGAAGAATGAGAGCTACTTGTGTGTGTGGTTGCTCATATAAGTCAATTTGAGCTGCTTGGGTCAATTGCATATTGACCCAACACTCAACTTTAATTATATTGGCTGAATATTCAGTTTCAAAATAGTTTATGTAATTCGCCTACTGAATAGCTAACAGAAGCTCCAAAAATTCTGTAAATTTTATATGTTATACCTAATGAAGTTCCAGACCTCCAATAAAATTGAGATCATTTCTATTTACCAATAAATAATTAAAAATCAAACAGTGCACTGCTATATTGCAGTCTGCAGCATATTCGGTCGAGTTGCAAACTCGACCGACAAACAGGTCTGAACATTCTTCATAAATTCTGATATTTTTCAGTAGTGTTCCTATTTGAGGTATCCAAATCATATCCAAATTTGAGCTAAATCAGAATTACACATAAAATACTAAAAATCATTTACGGAGACATTCTACCTATCAAATTATGTATTCATATGTCATTAAAACCCTATTTTGGGCCGATTAGGGTCTATGCTTCTCAAACCCTAATTCTCAAGACAAAAGAACATTTAGACTTCTTATCATAGTTAAAACATCCTAATTGTGTTATCTTCATTAATTAGATTTCAAGAATGATTATTCCAATTAATCTTTGCAATTGTCTAGGTAAACCCTAGTTTACCAATTAAGCTCAGATGGGGTCGTAACAACTCTTCCCCCCTTAGAATGTTTCGTCCTCGAAACATAAACCTACAAGAAAGATACATTCAAGGTTATTCTAAGCTTCTAAAGCCTTCCATGTCATTATATTCTTGTATTTCATACCTAAATGTAGTTTCCAACATTAGATCTTTTAATTCTTTACTAAATCACAACATATTTCAAATAATTCTCAATGATATCAAGCAAATTCTTTATGCCACAGTCAAACATAGAAAGCAAAAATAAACCACCACGATTTCGCTGCGCAACTCTGATACTCTGATACAACTATCTCAACTTATGCGGCTCAAAAAGTACTATTGTTCTGTATCACCTTTAAGTGACAAAAGTGAGTTCACCATACTGTTTTAAACTTTAATAAAGTACTATTCAAATAGCAAAACAGTATTGAATTAAAAGACTAGATTCAACAATCAATTGCACAATACTACTCTTGGCATTCCCATTGGGTCATGGATGCATGAGGTGAAGCATTACCACCTCATTCCATACTATCCTGTATCGATCCTGGGACCTGTGGGTTATGGGCCCACACACAATTCAAAGTGTAACCATCGTATTATATCATTTTAGGGTTTCAACAACAGTAATAAGGTAATCCACAATTGTATCAGTCATTCAAGCATTAATCATACTCAATTACCATCACTCAGTTATATTAGAGCTAGGTATAACAAGCTACACCTCATTAGGGTTACTTGTCCAGACAATCTGATTATCATCCCTTTCTATTAATATGAGTGAATAAGTATGACTACCTTGTTCAGGGTATCTCTCCATGTGTTCTGACATCTTCCAAACCGTATCACCATATCACAAATACACAATACTAGGATGCATATCTAGTATGAATTACTACAACTATCATACACTTTTAATTAACATATAGCTTGCACAAATACACTGAAATCATACATAGAACCAACTTACATACCTTAGTATGCCTTCAACAAAGCATACTTCTAAAAACGAGTTCACATATTACACAAAACTAGTGTTTTCCTTATATCTCTCTGCTCATTCATTACTTCTTTACTTTTTGCTACCTATCTTTTTCATATGATTATATACAATAAACATCATTAACATTGAAGCATTTAAGATAGGAATAGATTATTCATCATTCTTGCTATCACACAAGAATTTATTTCTTATCGCACTTCATCATATTGTATGTCACTATTACATTCACTAGATGACCCTACCAAGGTAGTTATGCATCATATATGATTCATTTTCTTATCATTTCATTCCCACCTTGCTATTGTTAAGGAATATATGAGAGAGAAGATGATTTTGAGACTTAGAATTCTTGTATTCAAACATTCCCTAAATACATTCTCGTATGTAGATTTACTTAGTTATCAACAGAGATATTTGATTAATTAGCACTTGCTTGAATCTCACAACCTCTTTATTTTATAACTTCTCCATCATATTTCAAACCCTATCTTACGTTTCATAGTCCTCTTACCATATACTACTCTTTAACCCGTCCTTTAATTCTAAATTCTTCTCTTATGACCATGTTGCTTATTCATATGTATTGTCATGTATACCATGTTGCACATATTTCCTCCTTTATCTTTATACTATTGTGAAGTTAACGTTCTAAATTAATAGTCCTTCTATTAATTTTTCCTCATGTTGAATACATTACATATTCTTCATCTTTAAATCAAGTGGATCATGCATGGGTCAAACATAGTTTCTCTTTCAATCAAGTTTTTCTCTGCTGAATACGGTCTACCTTTGTATGACTTATTCATTCATTAAACTACACCTATGTTCTTTGCTTAGAAACTAGTTTGTTGTTCTTGTCTTATGAATTACATGTTCATACAATTCTCTTCACTTTTACTCTTTTGAAGACTCTTTACTTCTATGGACCTATTGAATGCTCAACCCTATTCTCTACTTAGCCTTTGCTTTAGAGTTCATAAAAGCATTATACTCTATTATATGATTCATTCTTCATGATTGATTCTTGCTATCTTGAACCATACATACATTTCACATATCTTTTCTTTATTTCATATGTATAACTCATATAATATTAATCAATAAACTGATTATGAACTTCTTATCATGTTCTATTATTCCCAATTAAGGGTTTCACATATGAGGCCCCAAAATTGAACCTCAGATATCAGTTTCAACTAATTCTTAGTTGTTCTGATCTTTCCCATATGTTTCAACATCTTACTATATATACATTCTTACTCTGATGTGGGTCTAATTATTCAAATTCTATTCTTATTATACTATTGATAGGATTCATTAGATCCTAGTAACGCATCCTGCCAACCAGAACAGGCCAAACCTGAAGTCTTGAAGCCAAGAACTACAAAGGATTACTCAACTCCTATTCATCTCAGAAGTGTGGAAAAAAACTTATCCACTAACAAAACCTCATTCAAAGGTCAATTCTAGTCTACTTGTTACAAAGAATGAAATCAATAAATGCTACAACTGCATAGTGTACAACAGATATTAAAGACCCATATTTCAAAGTACTGAATATTTCAATTCAAACATATAAGAGCATTTCTATACATTTCCAACAAAAACAACATTATGAAATGTAAGTTCTATCTCCTTTTACATTTATGCTCTTAATTCTTGTTTCTTTTCTCATTTTCTAACCCTAACATTTCTAGGGTTCATCTCTAGCCCATTCTTCCAGTGTATACCTGGCCAGGGTATACGTGAGAGAATAGACAGAGTAGCTTGTACTGGTTGATCCAAGTACTCAGATATCGGGCCAGGATATCCAAATACTCAAATCCCCAAATCTAACATCAAAACATCTCCTATCTGTCACACTTAGGACTCTAACCTACTAACTTAATGGTCCTTGACCACTCACCCTAAGCTCTGATACCAAGTTGTTACACCCTGATCTCACAATTTCCTCAAATCATGAGATTAGGGCATAAGATAGGATTTGTATGTAACACAAAGAACACCCTTAACTTTTTTTTTCTTTTCTTTAAAACTCTTGCTTTCCAGCATTGAACCACATAACATCTTAACAAAGGAATCTGAACATTTCTTTTACTAATCCGACTTCAATAGTAAAGATACATGTATAAACATTCATGATGTCTCTCACACATTATGCACATGAAACTTGCTAATTAGCATACATATCAAAAGAGGAACAATATTACACATCGTAATTACAACTCTCTCTCTTAACTCCTACTGAGGACCTAGAGTGACAAGGACCGACTGACTCAACTAATCTTGTACTTAACTCTTGTAGCAGATCTACACTGATGCTCTGACCATCTTCAAGTCCACGCGGTCAACCCTAAAATGTTTGAGTAGAGGGGTGAGCCTACTCGCTCAGTGAATGAGTACTTCAAGGAAATAGACTAATGCACTAATGTGATTACAGATATAATTTTGAGTAAACGATATGAAATTTAACAATAATAAATACTACACTGAGCAGTTCTAAAACAATATAATTGAAATAACAAAGAATGTAAATATTGCATCCAAAGAATAACTACTAGAAGACTATGCTCTAGTCTTCCTTAACTCTTTCATTTATAAGGAACTATGTGAACCTATATGATCATATTTTAGATTATGCCCCAAACATATGCAGTGCACTCTGCATATGAAACTCGCAGTGCACTACGAGCCCACCGTACAAGACTTAGCGACACACCCGGGAAATGCTAAGTCTGACTTCTCGTCCTGGTCTGCACAGGACTCTCAGGCTCACAAGGCCTCACTGCACTAACTCTGAGTGCTCTGGACTCCTCCGCAACCTGTAGTGCACATTCGGAGGGTCTCTAAGTCTCCGATGCCTGGGCGTATCCCCAGGGCTGACCGGGACTTTCTCCGATGCCTGGGCGTATCCCCAGGGCTGACCGGAATTCTACCTCTCAGACTTCGTGTCACCGAGACATTCGGTATTTGTTGGACACGAGTCTCCGATGCCTGGGCGTATCCCCAGGGCTGACCGTTTCACCCCAAAGGTACAGACCGCGCAATGGGGTTCTACGGTGTTGGGGCACCTGAGTCTATTAACTGATTTACATATAAACACTTAAACAGGAATATCACATTTCATACTTCTTTCACATTCTGAACATCACTAGAAAACACATATACATCATTTGTCATCTTTAAACATGACTCAGTAACATCCCTTTCTAGGGCATATCATATCTCATCACCTGCAATTTACGAGATATGTATTGAAAATAAGAAGCCCTGCAGTATGTAGATATCAACTCAGAGAGAACAATCATATAAAGTTAAATGCACTAGAAACATACAATTCAATAATTAAGCATCACCACATCTCATATCGAGACCTTTCATAACACCATAACATGATTCATTGAACACCCTATCCTTAGGGTTTCATTTACCTTATTCATTCATCACATGCCAACACCCTACTCTTAGGGTTTCATTTGCCTCATTCACCTTTTCATTTGCCTCATTCACTTGTCACATGGCTCTCATAAGGATTTCATAGGATATAAGCATTCACTAAATAAAGATTGTTTTCAACAAATCATATACAATCAATATAGATATGAAACCATGGTAATTTAACTAAATTTAGGTTTCCATACCATTCACTGAGATATCATGTATCAAGAATAAAATTCAATTAAGATAACCCATGAGGTACATCCTAAATACTTATAATATTACTAGTCCTTTTCAATAAGGTCGAAACTCTAGTGATATCTCAATTAGGTTAAACCCTAATTACATCATATGGTATAAATCTGAAAAGCATTCTTACTAGGATATGTTGTATACGTTTCTGATGTGAATCTACCATCAAGGATTCATTCAAATAGAGAAGGAATCCATATCATATCAATTTGCAACAACTTAAATGAAACGGACATTTCAGGGTTTAGAATCACATACTAAGCATTTAGGGATTTG
The DNA here is from genome assembly GCA_963693085.1 of Alisma plantago-aquatica. NCBI lineage: Eukaryota > Viridiplantae > Streptophyta > Magnoliopsida > Alismatales > Alismataceae > Alisma > Alisma plantago-aquatica. The sequence goes on along the minus strand of OY856415.1, from coordinate 368,861,246 downwards.
GATGCTATAATAAAATTTCGTGCATTACACTGTTTGAAGGAAGAACCCACTCACCCTAAGGTGTGAAAACACCTCAAAACTGCAGCTCAACTCAGGGAATCTCGAACTCATATCAAATCCCTAGCAAATCTCCCAATTCTTCTTCCATTCAACTCGGAAACCTTGAAAATGAGGGATTATGAAGAAAGGGTGAGAAAAGAGGGAATTTCGACACCACCTTGGATCAAATCAGAGCATGGACGGAATCTTGACATGAGAGAGAAGATTCACCATAAAAGTATATGCAAAGAATCCAAACTTACCTGATTTCACCATTCCTGGAACCGCAAAACCCTAATTCAGCAATTCCTCCTCTTTCTCCACTCAAGCCCTAACTCTCCCTCTCTCTCTAGATTTTCGTTTCTCTGGAGTGAGTGACGAAGAATGAGAGCTACTTGTGTGTGTGGTTGCTCATATAAGTCAATTTGAGCTGCTTGGGTCAATTGCATATTGACCCAACACTCAACTTTAATTATATTGGCTGAATATTCAGTTTCACAATAGTTTCTGTAATTCGCCTACTGAATAGCTAACAGAAGCTCCACAAATTCTGGAAATTTTATATGTTATACCTAATGAAGTTTCAGACCTCCAATAAAAATTTGAAATCATTTCTAGTTACCAATAAATAATTAAAAATCAAACAATGCACTGCTATATTGCAGTCTGCAGCAGATTCGGTCGAGTTGCAAACTCGACCGACAAACAGGTCTGAAAATTCTTCATAAATTCTGATATTTTTCAGTAGTGTTCCTATTTGAGGTATCCAAATAATATCCAAATTTGAGCTAAATCATAGTTACACATAAAATACAAAAAATCATTTACTGAGACATTCTACTTATCAAATTCTGTATTCATATGTCATTAAAACCCTATTTTGGGCCGATTAGGGTCTATGATTCTCAAACCCTAATTCTCAAGACAAAAGAACATTTAGACTTCTTATCATAGTTAAAATATCCTAATTGTGTTATCTTCATTAATTAGATTTCAAGAATGATTATTCCAATTAATCTTTGCAATTGTCTAGGTAAACCCTAGTTTACCAATTAAGCTCAGATGGGGTCGTAACACACATCTACTCATGGTCATCTATTCTAGGATACATCATACCAAACTTCTCATAATTCCTCATGTCTCCGAGTCTAGGTCTCCAACCTTCTTCATCAGGTCTCACTCTCTCACTAGAGCCAACCCTACAACTGGTCCTACCATTGTAGGTTCTCTCTCTTAGATAATGGGTCAAGCACTTAAGGATACATGTCTATCCCTACCTGGGTGAAACGTACTATCAAAACTTATGTTCGGCCAAGATCATTCAAAGATCGACATGCCTATCTCCTAACCTATCAGGCATAACCCTTCTGGCTTAGATCTAAATCCTACTGCCAACATTGCTGCCACTCTCTTATATGTAGGTGCATACCTCTTCCTATTCATATATTCCCGTTAGGGTTCCTATATGGTCACCATCAACCCTCTGAATGAGGGAACTATCCCTCACCCTAATAGGTACAACTCACCCAAGGTTGGGTCTCTACAAGGCACTAGAGGTCAAAAACTACTCAAGTCTATGTTTCTCATGGATCCTCAAAGCCTCACGTAAATTATGCATGTCAAACCCACATAGGTGCATGCATGGTCATCTATGATATCCAACTCATCATGTCTTCTCCTTCTTCTATCCACTTCTTAAGGCTTTTGGGTTGAGCATTATCCTCAGAGGATGTGTCAGGTCTCTTCCTCTTCTTGGAGGCTTCTTCCTCCAATTCTTACCCTCTCCTCATCTTCCTACAAGATGGTATAACCTCAGCGTTCTCTTGAGAGATCATCACGAGCACAGCAGCATAGGCCATGCAACCTAAGCATGTAACAAAACTCAGTATGAGTTTCTAATTATTAAATCGTATGTCCATGACATCTTTCTTACATGCTTTTTATTATTTGGTGGAGGATTCCTTAGTCCTTATCATTCTTAACCCCAAAACTCAGGGGGGTGGAGGAAAGAGAGAGAAACCCTAATCTCTCAAAGTTTATTCAATGAATGAGGTAGAGAAGAGACAAAGATAGATGAGAGAAGACCTAGAGGTATCTTATTTCGAGTCAAATCCTCCAATGTTGGCCATGCAGTCACACAGAATCTGGGAGTCTACATAGATCGACTAGCAGGGCATAGGAAAATCTCACCAGCCCCCAGATTGTGGTCCTTTTCTAGACACCTCCATATTTGGAAAATCCTCTAATAACTCCATTGGGTTCTAAAGAATTTGTAAAATTTAATATTGATTAGAGATTAAATGGAAAACCATACTCTTATACCAATTTTAATGACCTCGCCTCCCGGTAAGCCCCAATCAAGGATGACCAAGAAGTCAAAACCGCTATCCCAAAAATAGGATCAGTTGTTTTGCAAATAATAAAAAATAATTAATAAATTCTACCAGAAATGAAACTTAAAACATGCTTAAAAAATGTACTTATCACATACCTTTCAAAAGTAAGAATCTGGAACTTCTGCCCACTGTAGAGTTCTATCTAACTAAATTATCCTTTATGAATTAACTTTATTCTTCACAAGATCCACTTTATTGTTTGTCCAATTTTAGGTATTCCTAAAATGTCGACAAATAAAATGTCAGTCAGTATAAATGAATATACTGGTATATGGTGACAACCAAAATATTACACATATGTTTTAACAACTTAATCACATCAAACAGTTGTTAACAATGCAAGATTACATTTTTCAATATGATTTCCCAACAACTTTTACTCATACTGTGTGATACCCTCTCTTAGGTTTTAGTCCTTGCAAGGGACTTTAAGGCTACTTTCTCCAACCTGAGCTTGGTACCTGGGGTCACCTCTCTGATGCCCGATAGTCTTCCCTCTGGGGCTTAACCACCTCTAGCCTTCCCTCTGGGGCTTGGTCCCTCATCTTACATCCAGAGATGGTATGTAGGTTAGGGCAAGCCATACATATACTTAAACTGTGATAATCATATTCACTTTAAAATTGTAGAGATAAAATCATCCAACCAATTTATTTCCATGCAATCGGTAAAATATCGAAAAACACCAGGAAACGAAAATGATTACTTATAATTAACCACATACCTAATTAGGAGATTTCATAAGAAATAAGCACAGTCCAATCCAATCAAGCAATCCAACCAATCAAGCAAGCCAATCACACAAAAGAATAGAATCCTAAAAAGCATGTACAACCTATTTACTACACACTCATCAAGAACCTACTTAATTGACTTGGAATCACTTTCTAGGGTTTCTAATCTGAATTAGGGTTTCATTAGGGTTCCTTTAGATCTATTTACAACTTTCCTCTTCTATATCCACAAAACCCTAAAATAGCAGTTCAAGGTTCAAAACCCAAATTATTCAAACTTAATCGCATTAACACCTTCTTATCATCTATTAGGCTTAGGATCAACCTAGTATCACTTTTACACAATGAATCTTGAAATATATCTCATTAGAAACCATTAACACCTAGATTAGGGTTTCTAAACCCATTAATGCATATTAACATTTGAATCCCTAATTTTGCCAATTAAGCATATGGATCATCTAATTGGATTCAAAATGACCTTTTTATTAACACCAGGTTAATATTCTCATAGAACATCCATGTTACTTTTCCCAATTTCATAAAACATCAAATTAGAGTTTCTTATTCATAAAAGCATTAAAGATAGCACTTTATTTACCTTTTCAATTACAAGCATCTTTAGGCCTTGATTATATTTTCATTGTATTCCATTCATTCTCCTAATAAATTTTCATATATAATTTGTCACAATCTGAGTTACCAATAATTATTTATGAATTTTGCATGAGTTACTTACCAGGACCAATGAGAGGCTGACAAGTCAGCCATTGTGTATGTTGTTCCTACGCAACCAGGTTGACTTAAAAACATATCAGAAAGACAAATCTTCCCCCATGCTACGATCTGATTCTCCATGCCTTGGAGGGGTATGTTCGTCAAGGTGATCTTGCTCGTCACCTTCCTCGTGAACCCTCCCACTGCTGTCGGGCCAGGGTCGACCACATGGCTATCTCCCCCTCCCCATGGCTCGAAGGGCACCACCATTGGTCCCTCTCCATCCACCACCCTTCGTCGTGCCCAGTAAGGCCCCAAAACATGGCCGAGGCAGCTGGGTTCAAGAGTACCAGGTCTACGAATCGCGGTTGGTTTGCAGACATCCTACAGGTGTTGTGTACGGTGTAGGGTGAGGAGATGGTGACATAGTTTTTGTCCGGCCTTGTGGGAGAATCCTGCTTCCCTCAAACTCCCTTCCACAGCTCAACTTTGTGTCAGCTATCACACTACTCCATCAGTTAGGGCAGGACGGATATCAGTTAGATGAAGACCAGAAGACGCCTGATGGACTCGAGGTTCTGGGTCTAATCCTTATATAGCCGAGGGTAGTAATGTTCTAATGCATTTGAGTCTTTGTTTTCCAACGAGGAAACGAGTCCCATTGTCGTTAAATGTCTACATTCCTTATTGGCATGTAATTAATCCTTTGATTACTTCCTTGCCAAACTCACATTCCTTGGTTATCAAGGAACCCATATTAGCACATTTATATAATAGTTAATCAGAGTGTCAACGATTGTATTACCATTTAATTTGTCTTTTAATCCCATGATCTCGATGATATACTACCTTATTCAAAGTAGTATCTTGATTTGGAAACACCAAAAAGCCACTACATAATTCTCATTAATACATGGCACTTTATTATGAAATTCTAAAATTATCCTCTTCTCGCTATTATAACCATGTGGATCCAAAATATCATCCATGGTGATCAATCCTACATCTTTCCACATATATCTCATAAATTTCTTCAATTCTTTTCCTTTTTATGCATTCTTTGATTTATTCTTTTTCTTTACTCATACTGGACTCATTAACATATTATGATCCACGAAACCACGTGCACAAAGGAAATATTGCAAAGGAAATTCATTCAATACACATAAATCATACAATTTCCTTAATCATACTTTTATTGGAGAAATTGTATTTCAAACCATTCAAGCCCAAAAATTAGGGTTGTAACAATATAAGCCAACCATTCATCTCTGTGTGAAGGGAGATGAACACAACCAAATAGAAACTGTACATAGATTTATAAACATCTTCATTATACGACTTATAAAGTGCATCATCTCCATGACCCAAAGTATAATAAATCAAAATAGAACTGATGTATGTTTAAAAACACAAAATAAAATGAAAGGTCACAAACAAACCTTAGAGAAGCGAAGGAAACTAACAATACTCAAAATTTTGATCCCCTTCACAAACTAAGTGTTGTAAGTAGTTCCTACACTTTTTTGCTTATGCAACTATTAAAGGCTTTAATAGACCAAGGCTCTCATCAGGCTTGAAGCCCAAAGGCAAGATGAGGGCCCTTACATGTTTGTAAGGAAGACATCACTATTCAGAATACTAATATTGAAGATGTCACTACAATTATGAAAACATGGATGATACTTAAAACTAAATGTGTTGGTGGTCTAAACCAAAGAAGCTTAAACCAGAAGTGTTGGTGACCTGAATAAATTGGACATGTCTCACCTTGTAGGTAGTGCATACCTAAATGGAGAAAGAACCTATTACTGGGATGACAACTAGATCAAGGGTAAGGATCATCGAAAGTTACGAGCATATCATGTAAACTCTAATGATCTACATAACCTCAAAGTGTTTTAAATGGAGCATCATTGTAGTTGGAATTTTGACTTCATCAAGCATTGTCTTAAATACAACAAGTAAAAATTAAGTATGGTCCTAGCATGAAAGGATTAATAATAATACACTAGAAGTTACCATAGTGTTCTCTATGAAATCAACTTACAACCAATGTATTAAGAGTTTATAAACACCCACATAAGGATGTCAATTGAAGATCTGGAAACTCCAGATGTCTCAATGCATGAAGTGTTTCTAGAGAAGAGTACTACATGATGGCCTCATGACCAACCATAATCTCTCTATTAGAGGCTAACTAGAGATGATCGTTTCCTCATCTATTCCTTCCATTCTAAGACAACATTGCATGTGTCAAAAGATTGCATGTGTGTTTTTGGTATTTGGGAAGAGATTTATCATCTTCATGACATCGACGTTGTTAATAAGACAAAGTTAAAACAATGGTTAGCTTAAAATATGTAAAACAATACCATCACAAGGACCAAAACTATTTTTTTTTGCAATCATAATGGAACCAGTATGGAGGATGACAAAAGACCATGGCTTGAACAATAATGAACTATAGCTAGCTCAAGCAGTCTGAATGATAGTACAACAAGTTAATCTTGAACTCATGCATTTGATGAAACAAGTAAATTTATGAAGCCAAAGTGATCAGGTACACAAAATAGGCTCATAAACATGAAGCAACCTAATTTGAATTTAAGTGAGGGGAACAAAACTATAAGACAATCCAAGATTTTGTGGGCCTAATTGGCACATTTTACTCTCCACAATATATGTATAATTTTCCATGGATGAATGGTTAGTTGTAGTAAACATGTAGGAAGATGCATCCATTGGTTTTAGTAAAGTAAAGGAATGGTATTTAAGATCAAGAATAATGCATGTCACTACTAGTTTTTTATTTATAGTTCTATCAGTCCTTTATGACAATTAGTTATCAAGAAGAATACAATAATACATTTGTAAACATGTGTCTTGTCATCTTGACTTATGTAACTTATGGAACCCCAAATGGTAAGAGTTTTAGAACAATAAGAAATATGTCCATAAAGCAATTGTTAAAATAAGATGTTGAATTTTTTTGATGGTTTCAACCTAAAAAATGCATAAATCATAGAAAAAGGGCCAATTTTATCATAAGTGCCATTGTAAAGGAAGGACAAACCACTACCCCATTGCCAATCAATGTTTTCTGGTCAAGGCAACCAAGCCTTGAGGAAAACACATACTAGAGAAAACATGGGTTCTACTTAAGGAACAAAAAATAAATACTATCTAGTACCAAGAAGTTACACTACCAGCTGCTTGGAACTGAAGTTAAATCCACTCTTAATCATGTAGGTAAGTCCTTTCACTAGTTTCCTTTCACTATCGTTTCTAGAAATATCAGGGTATGTGTGGTTCTTATACTCAGAGAGCTCTGAAAGATTGGATTGCATTTATCAATTCAACATTTTTGCTATGTAGATCCCCACCCTATGTGAAGAAAGTTGTTGCAATCATAAAGCCCCTTGGCTTCAATTTCTCATGTGAAGTGGAAGGCATTATATACTAGAGAAGGAAGGTAGTTTCACAATGGATATTTATTGCCAGAAGAAGAAAATCATGATATGGTGAATGATTAAGATAATACTACTTATAGAAGTACCTCACATGCAACAAAAAATCATGCAACTTGACGACATTTGCACTTTCATGCATGGTCAAAGAGTCGATTTACTTAGATGTACCATCTCAAGACATGCACAATTGCTTCCATTATAAAGTATATTGTCCACAAATCCTCCAATAAAAGGATTAATGAGCCCTTAGAAGTTGATGCAGTTGACACAATTTCTCTACTTGTTTGGAAAATCAAGAGGAATGTATAGCATGTGAAGTTGAAGATATGAAGGAATCTAGTAGAAATTGGAAAGTAGTTCTTAATCTTGTTGTTTGGGTTACATAATTAACCTTAATGCCACCCCAAAGTTCTTTTTTCTTAAATATAACACTATAAATGATTATATGGATGATGAAATATATATGTTGTATTCAATAGGATGGTGTCATCTTGTTGCTCATATTTAGCTCTAACTAACACATTAGGCCTTGTTTTACAAATAGAAGAAGGTTGAGGCAACTAAAAAATAATCAATTATAAATCCTCATTTTTAGAATATATTGTGAAACACTAAATTAGAACTAAGATACTATACAATTAAGAATATATGAGAACAAAATTTTAAAAGCACTTCTAATTATATCACATAATGATTGAAAGAAGGATGTAATGAGGAAAACTTGTTGCAAGAAGGATGTAACAAGGAAAACATGTTGAAAGAACTATAAAACTCTAATGAAAGCATAAATAGGGGTGAAGGAACCTAGGCAACAACCAAAATGTAACTTGCTTCAAGACTACAAGAGCGGAATCACAATATAGATACCAAAATTGTTGCCTTTAATCCACAAAAGGGAAAAACATACAAAATTTTTTTCCTCTAATCCACAAAGTGGGACCACGAGAAGCATGAACTTTGAAAGGATGAACCATCTAACTAGGTTCATGTTGTCTTGAATACACATCAATAATTTCCATCAATAACCCCTAGCTTCCTACAGTCTACTACAACCTCATCCTACAACTTATTGTGATAGTTGATCACTAAAATTTTGCAACACCTACGTCCTGTGACGTTCACCCAACAAGTTGTAGTTATAGGTATTGTCCATGGAAAGGGATAATCAAGCATGGACAAATAGGAATAACTAGAGAGGTGGATAAACAACCTTACTCGTAAGATGGGAAGAGTCAATGTTGTGAATTAGTGATCAAAGAGTACACAACCAAATACGGTAGAAGGGAAGGGGAAAGGGGGATCAGAAGGAAAGCAATTTTTACTGATTAGGGGTCCAAATATTTTGAACATCACAAATTTTTCTAGAAACTTTTGTTTGGGAATATATTAGGGTAGGACAAGACATGAAAACAATGACCGTAACATGAGGGGAAAATGTGGGAAGGATTTATGAAGGACGAAATGAAATTATTTTTATTTATGAGGAGCTCATGTTCGTGAAACATATGAGACGTACAAATGATATTTGGTTGAGGGAAAGATGCTTTTTTATGAGGGTCCCATCTTTATAAATATACAAATTTATGAAGGTTTTTTATCATCACAAGATGTCCTTCACTAAAACCCATATTTTTGTAATGTTTTCTACTCCAAGTTGGTCGTTTTGTTTCCTTGGTCTGGTCTCCCTAGTTGCATGCATGGTTGTAGTGCTTGCATGGACGAGATCTCTTGGACACATGGCATGTTGGACAAGACACATCTCCTTTCTTCTATGTCTCCTTGAACCATATATGTATCACCCTCCTTTTAGGCAAATAACCTCTTCACACACCTAATTTTCTCTCTATTCCTTCCTTAGTTGCTTGGATCTCGTCCCCTCTCTTTCTTGGTGGTGAAGGAGGAGCTGAAGGTTGAAAAAGAATTTCTATCTACCTTGCTTGTTGATTTAAGGTTTGAACCTACCCTTCTTGAAGCTGTTTGGTGTTTCTTTGCTCTTCTTCTTGATCTTAGTAAGTGATATATCCCTCTTTACCTATGTTTCCTTGTTGTTCTACCTTTCTTCCTTCTCTTCTTGGCCAAACCCATGGTATTCTATGATAGTGCTTGAGTAAGAGCTTGAAGAACCTCTATTTCTTGCATTTTTTACCTAGGGTTTTCTCTCTTTCTGGTGGAGAAGCTAGCTTGGCTGAGTGGAGTGGTCAAGCTAGGGTTTCATACCTTTCTTCTTCGAGCTAACTTGCTATTTGGAGTTGCTCCATATTCTTTGAGGCAAGTTATATAACTTCCTTCATGATTATTTCTTACAATCACCTTGCATGTAAATAATATTACCCTAAAATGTGGTTGTAAGTAGAAAGATAATATCCTTTACCTGGGGTTTGTGTTTACATAGTGATTTTGAGTAGATAACTCTCCTTGCATGAACCCTAAACTTTTTTACACAAATCCTTCTTAGGTGATGCAGGTTTTTGGTCTTTGCTTGCTTATGGAAACCTTAGTTTTGCATTATCAAATTATTGTTTCTAATTAGGGTTTTGAAATAATCATCTTCCTAGAGAATGCAACTTGATGAACTTTTGGATTTCTTGATGATAACCAACCTATTTGGACCCTTGTGCTCTATTAGTTTTTAGTCTCTTCATGGTCGCCAAGATTTCACTCACAAGTGTTCGATGAGTTTGAGCTATAGTGGTCACTAGGTTTTGAACTTTTATGGTCTCTATGAATATTGAACTCTGATTTGGTCGCCAAGGTTTTGTACTTCATGTGGTCGCCAAAAGTTTTAATACTAGTGGTTGCCAAGATTCATTTTTCATCGGTCCCCAATGTTTTTACTGGCTTTAGTGGTCATAGAGATGATCTAACCCTGGTGGTTGCCAAGGTCTCTACACCCTAGTTGTCACTGAAATGGCAAACCCTAGTGGTTTCTAAGGTCTCTACACCCTAGTTGTCATTGAAATGGCAAACCCTAGTGGTCACCATGTTTCCTAACTCTTAGCAGTTGATGACATATGTGATCTACAGCGGTCAATGAAGATTCTAACACCCAACCCTAGAAGTTGCTAAGGTGTCCTTAATCTATGTGGTCTCTATGTTTCCCTGACATAGATGGTCAATGTGATTTCCTGATCCTATGGTCAATGGTTGTGTTTGACTTTATACTTTCATGCTTGATGGAGATGCTAGACTTGGGGTTAACATTTAATTATTACCTTGTTGAAACTAATCCTATTACAAGTAATTCATGATGATACATAGCTTCTTGTGTGACTAGCATGACGAAGAATGTACTTTCTCTCTCCATGTTGTTTTAACCCTATTTTGTTATCATAAAAATGTCATAGCCCTTAAATGCAAGGTTATGTCAAACTTATGTATCCCATGGATGATGATGGTTGATGAGACTTGATGAGGAATAGAGATATAATAATGTTCTTGTAGGGAACAATATGAATCATCCTATGACATTGGAAATGGCTTTGTCCCCTATTTGAGGTGCGAACCTCTTTATGATGTGATGAGGATTTGTATCCTATGGTGTCATGATGATGAGTGTTGTTTCATGTATTGCAATGAATGTTACCATGTGGTTTGTGATTAAAATTATATCTCATACATTTTACATCTTATGAAGTTTTGATCTACCCATGATTTTGTAGAACTCTTATAGTGTTTGTATGTAATTTGATTGATGTAGTTAAAATATACCCAATTGTCATTCACTAATCAAGTTAAACCCTAATCATGTAGTGCCATGTGTCATAGATCCATTCTAGTATCAAGACTTGCTAGATGGTGAAATGAGTATTCCTTTAATGGAAGCTCAGATTAGTATATTATTGAGTATATGTAGGTTTACAAGGATGGTTGTAGTCATACCTTGGCAGGGGAATGACTGAGGTTGTATCTCAGATGATTATGATTCAATATATGTAATATGATGAGGACAACTATAGTTATACCTCAGATGATGGGGTTTGGTATACCCTAGTTTCACTAGTACTTTGACCTTTGTAAGGGAAGACTAGGATGTTCACTAGTGTCATGAACTATATACCAGGGGCGGGCTAGGCTGATTTAAATCTTGACCTTATGTGTTGTTGTGGAGGACTCTTACTGACTAAGGGAAGATGAGATCTTAGGATTCAAGCTCTCTTAGATCTTGTATGGAACTAATTTTGACTTAGTAGTGGTCAGTTTAAGTTTGTGTGGTATACCTCAAACTCCCCAGGGCTAACAAAAAATGTAATCTAGTCATGTAATATATTGTTTAGGGTTAATCATGTTACATTAGATGTTTACCCTTGCCTTATTTTCTGGTAATGTATATTTGATATTTGATGCGGTAAGAGAAATCAATTGTATAGAAAGTGATAGTTGTACTTGTTTAGTAGCTTAATTGGTTTTATTCCCTTAACATGTTTAATCTGCTTAACTTGCTTATTTGGCTTAATCTACTTAAAATATTTAAATATCATAGTTTGTTGTAATCAATAAGCATTTTTGAGAGTTATCTCTCACTGGGACATGGGTCTCACTCTCGTGGATCACCACATCATTTTAGGTGACTGTCAGCGGCATGGCCAGGTTCGTGGTGGTGTGAGGTGCAATTTGAAGAGCAGTAGAAGCAAAAGGTTGGTTGGGGTAGAATGTACTAGAGTCGTCTATGTACTCTCATGTCTGAACAAGGGATTTCTTGTAGATGATATGTATAACAACTCGACTTTTTGGTAGTATATTGATGTTTGTACTTGTCATGTATATGTGGAACAATATCTTTTATGTATAGGTTGTGGTTGAGACCACCGAACATACATGTAAATACTTGATATGGCATGTATTGATATGTAAGATGAGGACCTTTATGTAAATATTTATGGACATGATGGTAATGTTCGAATCGGTTTTCATTTACCCTCTTTTCAAGTTATGTAGTTAATTAGTCATTTATCGCGTGGTTTTATTTTGATTAATATCATTTAGCGTGGTGGGGTTGTCATAGACTACTTCTCTAGGATATTCTATATTTATTGATATCATATTCCATGTCCTAAAAAAGATTATCTAATCAGTTTAGTTAGTGAATAATTCAAATGATTGGTATGTAACTAGTGATATATTCACAAGGAACAACACTTTTCGTGAAATATATATTTTATGTATATACTACAATAAATCATCAAGTTTTATTATATAAACAGTTATACTCCCACACTAAAATTTCAATATACAAGGGATGGTATTAGTTGTGTTCAAGTTGGTTCATCCTTTAATCTTTTTTCCTATGTATGTATTTATGTGAATCATATAGCATTACTAAAAGCATATCTTGAATTAGATCTTCCATCCTATTCTAATACTTCTTTATATTGTTGAACTGTTTCTTAACTCAATCCTTTTCTCATATTCTTTTTATTCACTAGGTTGTATCCCCCATTTTAATAACTAATTGTGTAATTTGTCTTAGATTTAAAGGTAAACTTTGAGACCCAACAATGTGTTATTTGACTAAAAGAGAAAAACCAACACAAATATGAATGAGAAAAGGGTTCTCCACCATTTTTGGTTGGATGAAAATAATAAATAAAGTGAATGATTTCCAAATTGCATTGATAATTAAATATACAAACCATCAATTCTTTTCAATAATTATCTTGCAAGAAATCATGGAATCTTGTCTTGTAATTCTGTGATGGCATTTCCAATATGGGGGAAACTTATTGGTTTTCTGGATAACAATAATATGATAAAAAAGGAAACACTAGTATATGAACTTCATAGGATGGAAAAAAAGGTCTAAGTATAAACTAAATAATGTTAGAGAACTCAATTCTCATATTTTGACAACCTGATTTTGTTTAAAGAAATACATTAAGGGCCAACCTATTGTGTCATATACTCCCACTAGTCCTATAATATAGATATAATATGGAAGATCAATGTCATATCAACTACCAACGCTCTCTAATTACCACCAGTCCATCATTTACTTTCTAATTCAACATGAATACACCACAAAAGCATCTAAATCCATGGGGAATCTATAGAAGAAATTGAAATCCAAGTTCCTGTCTACGGTCTAGAAAGATATTTCTTTGGGTATTCCCCTATCCATAGGTATAATTTATCCTTCTTACTTTTAGAAGTTAGGATTTCTCTATCAATTCAAATTCATATATTTCACTTCCTCATCATCAAGAAGGAAATATCAATTTACAAGGTGGACATGAGAAAGCTTACAAACATATGGACGTTTTTCATCACTAGAGGCGTGTTGGGACCCACACATACAATATGGTTGTAACAAAGTTATAGGTTGACAATTTTAACATTGATTTATTTTTTATGTTTACATTTTCTCATAATATTCCATGAACAATAGAAATAACAAGAGTGAAAAATAGATGAAAGGGTTATAAACATTTTTTTGATGCCTGATCATTTGGTATATCATGTTATGCATGATGTATAAGGAAAATAAAAAATCTTACATAGAAATATTCAAATACATACAAAGGTATTTAAGACATGCTAATGTGTGCTAATACATCTTGTTTAATTTAATGTGAAGAGTTATTTATGTAATTTATATTTACAACAACCAAAGTTGCAACTAAACCCATTTTGGATCCTACCTACACCACCTACATGTAAAGTACTTTTTTACTAGATAACCTACCTATGAACTCTATTTTATTGATTTTCAGATTTGTCTAACATTCCACCATTTTAGATTGTAATGGTTAGTCAAGTCCTCCATGGATGTGAATTTTAATTGAAAATCATTCTAGAATTTTTGAAAGGGCTCCGTTAAAACTACATTGGATAAGTCCTCCTTAACTCACACTCCTATTCACTAATATAAATATGACCCTACACCCTTTTCATTTCACATGAAAAATGCATTGATTAGTAAATGATTTGCAACACTCGATCTTACGCATAAGCATTATCTATGATAACTCCCTTGCATCCCTTCAGCCTAGAATCTAGAAAACATCAACCAAACACCATTTTCAAGAGGGAAAACACTCATCCTTATAATCAAAATATCATGTTTCTATATGTTAGTGAAGAAGACACAAAATAATTTTCTTTTGGTGATAGGTACACTCTAGTAGGAAACCTAGTGATCAACACATTGAAAAAAGTTGTAGATGATTTATACTCATTCTAAAGTTATTTGGGTTTATGATTCCTCTGTATCATAAATCTCCAATGCAACATGGGATGGTGTTCATTAATGAATAATACCCATTTTATAGATATGCTTCTCACATGTCACGTGTAAAATCACCTTGATGAAGATAGTATTTGTTATAACCTCAATTTCCAATACATGTAATGAGATTTGTAAATCTCTATTAAATGTATAAATAAGATTTATGTTTGATTTCGTGGTTTAATTTAAATGAATTTCGTGAATAAAAGCCTTGCATGCTTTATTGATGGGCCTTACTGGCCATTAAGCCCAATTGAAAGAATAATAAAAAGAAAATGGAAAAAGGATTTTCATTTAATAAAGAATTACAATGGGGACTAGAATATATAATAAAAGATTAAAGGATGATGAAAAGGCTAAAAGATAATTTCCCAAAAATATATTTCGTGTTATAAAGGTTCCTTGGGGTTCAAGGAATTCAGGATAATTAGATAATGGCCAAGGAAATAAAGAATGTGTGGAAAATACCATAAAATAAGGGATAACTTGAAACTGAAATAAAGGGCAAGTTTCCTTTGGATAATGACTCGGATTTTTGCACAAGGAAAGATAAAGGTACAAACGGGTTTTCCTCTAAATTTGAGATAAAACGGAGTTAAGGATTGAGAGTTATTAAATTTTCAAGTTATCTTCAAAAATAAGATTTTCCTTGTATAATTAGGAATTCTTTTCCTTTTCTGTTTAAGCGCGAGTAATCGTGTCTGTTGGATCTTAATCCAAGTGACGCGGCTCATTGTCAAAGTCCCAAGGGGACAAGGACTGTAGCATAGGTCACAGGTGGATTTTCCCCATCTTTTTCCTCGTTAACTGATGGATGTGCCATCTTGGAAACATTTCCATTATGATCAGGAGGGGATTCCGAACCACCACAACCCTGGTTTAGTAGTCATTGGATGCTTCTAGGCCAAACGCAAAATTGGGCCAAAAGCTTGGGCGGCAGCAGATGTAGAAACCCTAGGGGAGCCCTCTAGTACTATAT